>OX467087.1:28405795-29690298 GCA_950106755.1 Climacium dendroides | reverse complement strand
TCTATTAAAAAGGAGCAGCATCACTTATAGCCCGCAGTTTGAACCTTTGTCATCAAAGCACAAGTTGAAGTCCAATCAGAAGTCTTCTACAAAAAAAAAATCATTTCTGCCATTGAAGATGTTCAAGAAATCTCTTTAGAGGAAGATGATGATGAAGACAATATTGATTTGGGGAATGATGGGGGTCTGAATAATATTGCGACACCAACTAGTCGTCCTCTACGCGATGTTCTAGGGTCCTCGGCTTCTTTGATGTTACTACCATTGTCTCAGACACCGAGGACTCCCCCAGCTTCTGGACAGCCACAGAAGAAGATGAAGAGAGATACAATTGCAAGTGTCGTCCAATAGCTTGTGGACATCCAAAAGAAGATTGCAAAATCCCTTGATAAAATGTAGTAGCAATAAGAATTGTGTCAAAAGAATACCGAGGTTGTCGCGATCCAAATGACATCTAACAGCTCCCAGCAGCTCACTAGGTTCACCCCAGTCCACTTACAACGTCACTTGGTCACCAACTGCCTACCATTGCACATGCCAAGCACCCACAGTGTTAGTCCCCATTTCCAACTCAGTTTGCCAAGTCCCAGTCACCGGGACTACTAGCACACACTCCCATCGTGACACCGGGCATGTCACTTAATAACATGGGGCGGAACTTCCACCTTAATGTGCAAGGACCCATGGTGGCATTACTCACCATGGTCCTAACCGCCCTTGAGTGTCACCCCACTCCATGCTAGCCCTTTTTGCATTTGCTACTCATCCACTAGAGGTAACCAGCGCTCACAACTCGGGACACATCCAAGGAGGCCTAGCAAGGAGCGGGACTCCACCCAACCGATGCCACGGGACACACACAAGTGTCCCATGGTGCCTTGAAGTGGTGGTGAAGTCATCACCACCAACCATGAGTCACCGGGACTCACCAAGGCTTTAAGAGGGAGTGAGGAGGGAGATCAATCCCTCCTATAGTACTCTCTGTGGTATTCGGTAGATCCCCCCGTCCTAGGTCGAAGGAAGTCCTTGGATAACCTTGGGTTGTGGAAGACCACCCACTTCCAACCCAAATCGCCAAGTTACGTCACCGTTTGGGCTCCTAAACTTCCAATCGGCGTAACTTTGCGCTCCGAGCTCCAAATACAACATGCGAGCCCATTTTAGACATCTACGCGACGAGTAGATGCCTATGGACTGCTCACTCGTCTCATTTGGACAAGTTCTCGCAAAGTTATGGCCCTCTAAAGATTCGGATGCACTGGGGGAGGCGTCACGCCACTAGAAGAAACCAAAATTTTCGATGTCTAAGGGAATGGATTTTAGGTGACGTTGAAGAAAACAACCTATGTTTTTTGGTCAACAATTATCTCCATTAATGTTCCATTAGACATCATTATTGACATGAAAAATACAGGTTGTTTTTTTCAACGTCACCTAAAATTCGTTCCCTTTGACGTCGGTTTTTTTTTTAATGTCACCTAAAACAAGGTTTTCTTATAGTGCGCCTTCACCACGACTCTTCTTTTGGCCATAACTTTTGACTCATGTCTTAGAACCGCGTAATGCTTGTCATTCTAGTTTCCTTGTGTTCATAGCTTTACAATGATATGCCACATGCCATACTTTGTTGTGGGATTCATTGGGAACCCCTCACACCTAGCCCTCAAGTGTCCCGACGCCACCGGGACGCAGTCAACTTTGAACGGCCATAACTTTTTGCTCACAACTCCAAATTGCGCGTTCTTTGCGCCATTAGAAGCGTATTGACAAGAGCTTTCCAAGCATGTGTGACACTCTCATGTCCACTTCAAAACCAGGGCGCCATTGCGCCCTGTTTAATCGGGAGTCTCTTCATTCTCCTTACCTTGTCTATTGCAAGGCTTGGAAAGTCACCCTCAAGGTCCTCCCTTGCGCACTAAGGTTCATTTGGACACCCCAAGTAGATAGGGGCGTGATAGAGGTGGCACTTGCATTGTTAAAAGCTAAGCAAGCTAAAGAACAAAACCAAAATATGGCCATGTACAAGAATATACAAGATTGGATGGAGAGGGAGTCGCAAATGAGTAGAGAGTTTATACAAAATATGTTCAACGCCCAACATGCGTTGCTTATTTCTTCAATACCTCCCGATGGATCATCGCCTCAATTGCAAACACTAGTAGAAAAAGGGACTATAAATTATTTGTCTTTTATGACTGCATCAACAACAATGACTGCACAGTTACTTCAAAATGACTTCAAATAACTTCATAATGACTATTTTGCAGTTATTGTTGTCTGTGTAGTCATAAAAGACAAGTAATTTATAGCCCTATTTTCTACTAGTGAAATAGAAGGCAAGCCTTCAAGCTCCAACAACAACAATGCATCCAATCTTTAGGTTCCTCCTCTACCTATCGAAGCACCGATTCTGCCTCCGCTTCCTTCTACATGAGAACGTGTAGCACACACTTTCAAGCTTAACTAGCTTAAGTGTCAACATTTGTTAGGTCTCTAGGCGAACTTGCAAAGACAATGTCTGCCCTGATTGAAGAGATTGTGGTTGGGCACAACCTAATTGTGGTTTTTTCCGAGGTGGAAGTCGGAAGTGCTTCCCTTCCCACTGGGGATCCACCAGCAAATTATGCCCATTGATCACTTGCTCTTTTTTTGTAGTTTCAGCTTGATTCAAGCTGATTTGTGTGATAGAAGTGTAGTTGTAGTTTTGTTATGATATATCATTCTTTTTTTGATGGAGAACCATTTTTCATTGGTGTCAACTGTGGATTTAATAGATTTCATTCTAAATTTTGTATTTGTAAACTCATTTTATGAGCATATAAATATATGGTTTTTTCATGGATAGTTCTTTCCTCATTCTTTGATGGCAGGCCTTATAAATCTTAAGAATTTGCTTGAATCATATGAGCCTTCTAAACAAAGTCTTCAACAATCAAGTCTGGATCTATTTGCAATGAATGACATTCAGATGCGTATTGCCCATTCCAAGGATCCTATGGAGTCTAAGAAATGTTCGTATCCAATACCTTCGAGACTACACTTTGAGCTTTCAAGATCCACGCAAAAAAAGGTATATTACGCTTCTATTCTATTGTCACCAGTTTGGATTCATGATATCATGTTTTATGGTTTTGGGGGTAGAACTTTTCTGAATAATGTCACATTACATCCTCACTTACTCAATTTCTTGATTGTAAATAGCTACACATTTCCTACCTATTTTTTAATAGGAATTCAATTCATACTATAGCTTGCGAGGGATCGTCAAAGAGCATCTATCATGCATTGAGGGTTTAGGTGGTGGAAAAGTGCGTCAATGTCATCCTAGACCTCAATGGAATTCTTTGTGTGGCCAAAAATTGGAAGTCAAAGAGGTCCATCAAGCAGTTCAACGACCAGTTTTAACTATACTCAGCTACAATTGCCGCGAAGGTGGTGTATATCTAGCCAAATTGCTCAGGAAAACAAGGCTAGCACAGGAAAGCAAAAATCCTTCTCTAAGGCTCAATATTTCTTAAAAGATGTCGCGACCCAAATAACACCTACCAGCTCCCAACAGCTCACTAGGTTCACCCCAGTCCACTTACAACGTCACTTGGTCACCAACTGCCTACCATTGCACATGCCAAGCACCCACAGTGTTAGTCCCCATTTCCAACTCAGTTTGCCAAGTCCCAGTCACCGGGACTACTAGCACACACTCCCATCGTGACACCGGGCATGTCACTTAATAACATGGGGCGGAACTTCCACCTTAATGTGCAAGGACCCATGGTGGCATTACTCACCATGGTCCTAACCGCCCTTGAGTGTCACCCCACTCCATGCTAGCCCTTTTTGCATTTGCTACTCATCCACTAGAGGTAACCAGCGCTCACAACTCGGGACACATCCAAGGAGGCCTAGCAAGGAGCGGGACTCCACCCAACCGATGCCACGGGACACACACAAGTGTCCCATGGTGCCTTGAAGTGGTGGTGAAGTCATCACCACCAACCATGAGTCACCGGGACTCACCAAGGCTTTAAGAGGGAGTGAGGAGGGAGACCAATCCCTCCTATAGTACTCTCTGTGGTATTCGGTAGATCCCCCCGTCCTAGGTCGAAGGAAGTCCTTGGATAACCTTGGGTTGTGGAAGACCACCCACTTCCAACCCAAATCGCCAAGTTACGTCACCGTTTGGGCTCCTAAACTTCCAACCGGCGTAACTTTGCGCTCCGAGCTCCAAATACAACATGCGAGCCCATTTTAGACATCTATGCGACGAGTAGATGCCTATGGACTGCTCACTCATCTCATTTGGACAAGTTCTTGCAAAGTTATGGCCCTCTGAAGATTCGGATGCACCGGGGGAGGCGTCACGCCTTCACCAGGGCTCTTCTTTTGGCCATAACTTTTGACTCATGTCTTAGAACCTCGTAATGCTTGTCATTCTAGGTTCTTTGTGTTCATAGCTTTCCATTGATATGCCACATGACATACTTTGTTGTGGAATTCATTGAGAACCCCTCACACCTAGCCCTCAAGTGTCCCGGCGCCACCGGGACCCAGTCAACTTTGAACGGCCATAACTTTTCGCTCACAACTCCAAATTGCGCGTTCTTTGCGCCATTAGAAGCGTATTGTCAAGAGCTTTCCAAGCATGTTTGACACTCTCATGTTTACTTCAAAACTAGGGCACTATTACGCCCTGTTTGATCGGGAGTCTCTTCATTCTCCCTACCTACTGTAGTCTATTGCAAGGCTTGGGAAGTCACCCCCAAAGTCCCCCCTTGCGCTCTAAGGTTCATTTGGGCACCCCAAGTAGATAGGGACGTGACACTCACCCCCACCAAATAGGTTCGATGCCCTCAATGACATTACTTCTAGTCGGAAGCATTGAATTAAAAAGGGTAGCCATCCCCCTCAACACTTTCATTGCGTTCTGGGTAGCTAACCCCGCAATGATTCAAGTACTCATTTACTTAGTTCAAATGGCTAAGTCTCCAAAGGTGACACTAGATAAGCCCATGGTTTTGGCACCCTGGATGACAAACATCCAAGGACCTAGACCTATTCTAAAGGGACTTATCTACTTTGAGACTCTCCCGGTTTGCCCTCTTTTGGCTCCGAGTTAGGCTCAACTAGCCTATCTTACTTACTTGACTAGGAAGAACTCAGGGCTCATCAATTTCTACTTGGTTGCAACACCAAGACCCCTTTCAAACACTTAAGTTATCAATTGATGAACTTTGCAAGCCTAGAGATAGTGCCAAGTCTCGCCCAACTTGTCCTTTGAGTACTCTCCCGAGGCATGGATGATCAATCCATGTGTAGACAATGGTCCACTCCCAAAGGGCACTTTTGTAAGCCCGTGCCACTATCTTGCTCCCGCTCGAGCAAGTCCTAAGTTTGAAAGTCAAAAGGGTTTAGTCCTTTGCAACCTTCAAGCCAAGGCCCCTATTTTGCAGCATTCTCAAAATTGATTTACATATCATTCCATCATCTTCTACTAAACCAAACATCCATGAGACTAAGACTCATCTCATAGTGCTAATACCAATCAAGAGCTAACTCACACAGAAGGAGTCATTTCCAACATTGCAACTTTATTTCAAAACAAGTACACAATAGACAAGCGCATAAATGCACTGTTTACACAAGTGTTGTGTTTCTCCCCCACTAACAAAGGTTGATGTCCTCATCAACTCCTACGCGGCTTTTTGTTGGATTGTCTACTTTGTTCAAATTGATCCACCACCTCCTTTGCATGAACCATATCTTTGGCATTCACCCAAGTTGCTTCCTTTTCATGATACCCTCGCCATTTCACTAAGTATTCCTTGCCCCTCTTCTTAGTGTTTCTACTCTTGAGAATCCCTTCCACCTCATACTCAAGGTGTTCCCCAATTAACTCAGGGAGAGGCCGCAACACTTGCTTGCGTTCCGGCCTCAAGGTATCCTCATGATATGGCTTCAACAATGAAATATGAAAAATTGGATGCACCTTGATTTCCTGTGGCAATTCTAACTTATAAACATCCTCAAACAACCACTCGGCGATGACAAAGGGACTTGCATACTTGGCCATGAACTTAGGTGTTAGTCCTTCTGGCAATGTGAAGTTCTTCACATTCAACCACACCTTTTGTCCCATGGCATACTCCACATGGCGTCTCCCTTTGTTCACTTGTTTGATGTATCTCTTTTGTGCCTTGTCTAAATGCAACTTGATCTTCTCAAGCATAGCTTCTCTTTGAACAACAAAGTCTTCTGCAACTTGGCTTCTTTCAAACTCTGATTGCAACCCCTCCAAGGCAAGGTCAGTAGGTATAAGTGGCTCCACACCATAAGCCACTTTGAATGGCGATTCTCCTGTAGCTGCATGTTTGGCTTTGTTGTAACTAAACTCAGCCAAAGCCAAATACTCCGTCCAATTACTTTGGTCAGCACTCACATAGTTTCTAAGGTATTGATTCAAGACCCCATTCACCCTCTCTGTTTGCCCATCTGTTTGAGGATGAAACGCCGTGCTAAATGAAAGCTTGGTCTTCATTTTCCTAAACAAGTGCCTCCAAAATGCACTTGTGAATTTAGGATCTCTATCAGAGACAATCACCCTAGGCAATCCACTATGCCTCCACCAAATGTTGAAAAAGAGTGTGGCTGTTTGAAATGCAGTTGCCACTCCTGTTGTTGGCGCCATCTTTGCCAACTTGCTAAACCGATCTACCACCACAAAGATGGCATCAAACCCTTGTGACTCTGGTAAGCTAGTGATGAAGTCCATGGAAATACATTCCCATGGACCATTTGGAATGGGCAAAGGCTTAAGTAACCCAACTTGTTTTTGATATGAAGCTCGGTTGGCTTGACAAGTGACACAAGTCTTTACATAATGTGCAATATCTTCTTTCATCCTAGGCCAATAGAACCTCTTAGCCACAAAACTTATGGTGGCTTTCTCACCTCTATGACCTGCAAGAGGCTTGTCATGCTCCTCCTTTAAGACTTGCAACCTCAACTTGCCTTTGGGGACATACACCCTACCTTGTTTGAATTTGATTAGGCCTTGGTGTAATCGAATCCCCTTCACTTTCTTGCCAACCCTCAAATCACTTAGGAACTTTTGAGCCTCTGGGTCTTTCATATAAGCCTCCCTTATTCTCCTAGCTAAGTCACTTTCTCCCTCATACATTAACCTTAGTATTTGAGTAGAACTTGGTTTGAACTCATCCTTTCGGCTAAGGGCATCGGGCACCACATTTTCTTTGCCCGGTTTGTGAATCAAGTCCACATTCATAAGAGCAAGGTGTCATACCACCTCAACTGCTTGGCTGTCACTTTAGCCTGGCTCTCAAAATACTTCAACGACACATTATCGGTGAACACCTTGGTTTGATGAAGACCAAGGTAATGTTGCCATGTCTTCAAACAATGCACCACTGCAAACATCTCCTTTTTCATGTGTTGGCCACTTGGTTTGGGTCCCATCCAACTTCTTGCTTTCAAAAGCAATGGGCCTCCCACCTTGCATCAACACTCCCCCAATTGCAAAATCACTTGCATCCGTGTGTACCTCAAAAGGTTGATCAAACTCAGGAAACTTCAACACTGGATGAGAAGAAAGTTTGGCCTTGAGCTCCTCAAAAGCTTGCTCACATGGCTTGGACCACACTATGGTTTGGTTCTTTTTCAACAAGTCAGACAAAGGTTTGGCAATCTTAGAGAAGTCTCTAATGAACCTCCTATAATAATTGGCAAGTCCAAGAAACGACCTTACACCTTTTTGGGTGGTAGGTGGTTTCCACTCCTTGATTGCTTCTACCTTCTTTGTATCTGGCTTGATCCCCGATCCAAACAACATGTGGTCCAAGAAGTCAATCTCCATCAAACCAAACTCACTTTTCTCCCCATTTGCATACAACTTGTGTTCCCTAAGCCTTCCCAACACAATCTCAAGGTGCTTGGCATGCTCCTCCGCCGTCTTGGAGTACACCAAGATGTCATCAATGTAGACAATGACAAATTCATCCATCTCTTCATGGAACACAGTGTTCATAAGGGTGGTGAATGTTGAAGGGGCATTGCATAGACCAAAAGGCATCACCAAAAACTCATAGGACCCATATCGGGTCCTACATGCCGTCTTTTCAATGTCTCCAAGTGCAATTCGAATTTGGTAGTAACCTGACTTCAAATCAATGCGGCTAAAGTACACCGCCCCTGCCAACCTATCAAAGAGATCATCAATTCGAGGTAAAGGGTAGTTGTTCTTAATAGTGATCTTATTGAGCGCCCTATAATCCACACACATGCGAAGTTTTCCATCCTTCTTGTCCACAAACAAGACTGGCGCTCCATAAGGTGACTTGCTCTTGCGAATGTATCATTTAGCTAAGAGCTCATTGAGTTGGTGTTTCAACTCTTTCAACTCCCTTTGATTCAACCAATAAGGTGCCTTGGATGGTGGTTGTGATCCAGGCACCACCTCAATTTTATGATCCACTTCTCTTTTAGGAGGCAAGGCATCAGGCAACTCTGTTGTCAAAACATCCATAAACTTAAGGATTATACTTGTTACACACTTTGGAGGGGAATTGGCCCTATTAGCCAACTTCTTTTCCTCTCCAACCACACCAGTACGCATAACAATCAAGAATTTAGTATCACTAAGTTCTAAAACTACTAGATGGATTTGAGTCCCCAACATCTTGGGTGACTTAGTTATTTCTAACTCCATCTCTTTGCCATCTACATTGGCAACCACCTTCAAAGATGGCCGCCTTCTTATGTCTACTTCATAAGTATCTAGGAAAGTATTTCCTAGGATGAGGTCTACCCCATCTATATCACACACTGTGAAGTCCTCCACAAAGGTGAACTTCCTACACTTCACTTCCACGTTTGTTGCCACCTTACTTGTCTTGTGCGGCTTGCCCTTGGCAAACTGCACTTTGATGGGCTTGCAAGACTCCTTGATTTGCAAGCCCAACTCCAAAGCAAGTCTTGGGCTCATGAATGAGTGAGTTGTACCTGTATCCACCAGGAGTGAAACATCATGCTTACTTATGGATCCTTTTAAGAACAACAAGTGGGGACTCAACTTGGGTTGATTTGCCTTAGCCAAGAAGCCACCTTGAAGAACATGCTCTCCAATGTGAGAGCGTGCATTTTGAACACTCACCTTAGATTTGGTGCAACTCCGGGACAAGTGGCCCTTCTCTCCACAATTGTAACAAGTCATTTGGCTCACATCCCTTTTGGTTTTGTCACCCCCTTTGTCAATGCCCTTAACTTGTCCTTCTTTTGGCCCACTTGACTTGGCTCCATCCCCACCATGCTTGTTCTTCATCCAAACATGACGCTTCAACTTACGCTTGGAGTGTTTGCTTGACTCACCTGTTGAAGGCCCATCTTTAGCCTTCTTGTTTTGGCCCTCATCATCACCAATCCTTTCAGCCAGCTTCAACAACTCCGTACAAGTCTCTGGAAGTTGGGGCATTCTAAACAATGCACGTTCTGCCCAACTTTGCAACCCATTGAAGAAAATGATTTTTTTTGCTAGCTCATCTAGCCTGGGAAGCACATTCAAGTGTGCATTAAACTCCTGCACATACCCCCTAAGACTCCCTATTTACTTGAGTCTTACAAGTGCCACTCCGTCACGAATGTCTTGGTATTCTCGGGTGAAGCGGTCGCTAATGCGTTCTTTGAAACCAGCCCAAGTCAAGTTGTCCACCACCTCAGGACTTTCCCCACGAAAGTGACTCCACCAAAGTAAAGCATGATCCTTGAGAAAGGTCACCGCGATGGTGATCTTGTCTTCTTTAGGTGCTCTTTGAGCTTCAAAGTACAACTCTAATTCCACCAAAAAGTCTTTCACTTTGTGGGCCTTGCCAATGCCTGTGAAAGAAGATGGCATGTTGGTTTTGCACAATTTGTAAGAAGAAGAGGTAGAACCCTTCTCCTTTAGCTCTTTGATTTCACCTTGCATCACTTGAAGTGTTTTGACAAGTTCTTCAAACATGAGGTCACGTCCTTTCCGTTTGCGATCACGCTGGGATTTCCCAGGACTAGTGGCGGTGTTACCTTCCTTGGCACTAGTTTCCACATTCTCTTCCTCAATGGGAGTCAATTCTTGTCCCATTTGCTCCAAATGAAGAGAATCCCCTCCTTGAGTTTCCTCTAAAGAAGGTTCATTAGCCTCCAAACCTTGACTACGTGTTTGGCACCCTTGTCTTGAGGCTCCAACTTCACTTGTCTTGTTTCTCACCATGGCTCCAAGACTCACTGCACACCAACGTAGCCCTGCTCTGATACCAAATGTCGCGACCCAAATGACACCTACTAGCTCCCAACAGCTCACTAGATTCACCCCAGTCCACTTACAGCGTCACTTGGTCACCAACTGCCTACCACTGCACATGCCAAGCACCCACAGTGTTAGTCCCCATTTCCAACTCAGTTTGCCAAGTCCCAGTCACCGGGACTACTAGCACACACTCCCATCGTGACACCAGGCATGTCACTTAATAACATGGGGCGGAACTTCCACCTTAATGTGCAAGGACCCATGGTGGCACTACTCACCATGGTCCTAACCGCCCTTGAGTGTCACCCCACTCCATGCTAGCCCTTTTTGCATTTGCTACTCATCCACTAGAGGTAACCAGCGCTCACAACTCGGGACACATCCAAGGAGGCCTAGCAAGGAGCGGGACTCCACCCAACCGATGCCACGGGACACACACAAGTGTCCCATGGTGCCTTGAAGTGGTGGTGAAGTCATCACCACCAACCATGAGTCACCGGGACTCACCAAGGCTTTAAGAGGGAGTGAGGAGGGAGACCAATCCCTCCTATAGTACTCTCTGTGGTATTCGGTAGATCCCCCCGTCCTAGGTCGAAGGAAGTCCTTGGATAACCTTGGGTTGTGGAAGACCACCCACTTCCAACCCAAATCGCCAAGTTACGTCACCGTTTGGGCTCCTAAACTTCCAACCGGCGTAACTTTGCGCTCCGAGCTCCAAATACAACATGCGAGCCCATTTTAGACATCTATGCGACGAGTAGATGCCTATGGACTGCTCACTCATCTCATTTGGACAAGTTCTTGCAAAGTTATGGCCCTCTGAAGATTCGGATGCACCGGGGGAGGCGTCACGCCTTCACCAGGGCTCTTCTTTTGGCCATAACTTTTGACTCATGTCTTAGAACCTCGTAATGCTTGTCATTCTAGGTTCTTTGTGTTCATAGCTTTCCATTGATATGCCACATGACATACTTTGTTGTGGAATTCATTGAGAACCCCTCACACCTAGCCCTCAAGTGTCCCGGCGCCACCGGGACCCAGTCAACTTTGAACGGCCATAACTTTTCGCTCACAACTCCAAATTGCGCGTTCTTTGCGCCATTAGAAGCGTATTGTCAAGAGCTTTCCAAGCATGTTTGACACTCTCATGTTTACTTCAAAACTAGGGCACTATTACGCCCTGTTTGATCGGGAGTCTCTTCATTCTCCCTACCTACTGTAGTCTATTGCAAGGCTTGGGAAGTCACCCCCAAAGTCCCCCCTTGCACTCTAAGGTTCATTTGGGCACCCCAAGTAGATAGGGGCGTGACAAAAGAGGCCTTAAAGTGACTTGAGTATCGTTCCCACGAAGATCGAATTCCTAGGTTCACAATTACCGGAAAATGGTAGAGTGATGGTCACAAAACACAAAATCCCAAGCAAAATAATAGACCGGAACTTCTCCTTGGTCTCCTTGTTTCCTTGGACAAATACGACCGGATCCCTCCGGTCCAACAATTACTAATACACATTGGACCGGATCCTCCTGATCTAACCACACTGACCGGGTCTAATCCGGTTTAACACCCACTTGTTTATCACACAGACTCTCTAACTAGTTGGTTTCCTACCCCACATCTTTACACTACCCCGTAACTCTCCCAACACTTCTATTCACATACCTCAAGTAGTATCCTGTATTTACGTTTTACAGATCGTAACCGGGATCTGCGTTTTCACAGATCTAATCTTAACCTCTAGTATTCACATCCGGTCCAGATCTCTACTCGTAACCATGTCGAGTTTAACCTCTGAATGAAGAGGGATCTGCTAATTGGAATTCAGGAAGGAAGTTTAACTCCTACCCTCCTATTTTAAAGTGTCAAAAGTTTCACTACGTGATCAAACTTTCAAAAGTAAACTTTCAAATCCTACAAATGAGAAACAGACCGTCCTCACAATTGGAAAGGAAACGCAGTCGTGTCTAGTAGGTCACGCAAGCCGATCTAATTCCTCCTAACCAATGCTACAATGACAGCCTACTGAGTTAGTCCTAAATCCGGTCTGAACTAGCGGGGATCGAAGAGGAGGAACAAGCGCTGTGGAGGCGTGCTAACCCTTACTTCTTCCGGAGAGTACCCCTCCTCTGTACTTCTTCCGAGTCCATTCCTAGTCCACACTAGAGATCCCTTCTGCCTCTGTTCCATGCACACTAACCCAATATTGGACCGAATAAACTCAGCATCCGGGCACACCTTGTATCTACTTACACTCACTTTCCAGCCTAGACTTCCAAAACACGGACAAGTGTCAAGTACACACAACTATCACTATAAGAAAATGAATGTTTTATGACTGCAAAATATGACTGCAGTGAGTCACAAAATCATAAAATATGACTCAAGCAAAAATCACTGTAGATGGTCGGGATGTGACTAGGATGAGTCATGACTGAGTCATTCACTTTCAGTCATATGATTGGTTAGTTATATTTGCAGTCATATGGATTTGAAAGTATAATAAACCATTTTTAGACGTATTTTGCCAACATGGCATATATGTTGACCACCCTTGGAGGCTTGACTTTCTCATGAGTTGCCCGGGCAAAAAAAACAAAACCTACGTAGCATGTGACTGTGTTCAATCATATTTTGACTGACATGGAATGTCACTGTGATAAGTCATATTTTGAGTGATATGCAATACGACTATAAAGAGTTATATTCTAAAGAATATGGAATATAACCATGGTGAGTCATATTTTGAATCATATTTTAAGTGATATGGAGTATGACTGCGGTGAGTCATATTTTGAGTCATATTTTAAGTAATATGAAGTATGATTGCGGTGAGTCATATTTTGAGTCATATTTTAAGTAATATGAAGTATAACTGTTGTGAGTTATATCTTAAGTGATATGGAGTATAATTGTTGTAAGTCATATTTTGGTTGATGCAGCATATGACTATCGGAAGTCATTTTTTTGTTCAAGTTAGTACTAGAAGATAGTAAGAAGTAAAAGCTAAGATATAACAAGAGACAACAAAAATTAAAACTAAAAACTAATAAGAAGTAAAAATAAGACAAGTGAAGATGCAATAAAAGATTAGCAACAACTATAAAGTAACAACAAATTAACAACTATGAAACAATAACAAATTAACAACAAATAAGATGTAAGAAGCAACAACAGATTAGTAACAATTAAAAAACAACAACTAAAACTTCAATAATTAAATAACAACTAAAACACAACAATACAACAATTAGAACTTCAAAAAATAAAAGGAGGAAGAAGAAACAAGAGTTAGAAAACAACAACACAACAATTAGTACTTCAAAAAACAAGAGAAGGAAGAAGAAACAAGAGTTAGAAAACAACAATACAACAACCAAAGTACAACAACACAACAATTAGTACTTCAAAAAACAAGAGAAAGAAGAAGAAACAAGAGTTAGAAAACAATAATACAACAACCAAAGTACAACAACACAACAATTAGTACTTCAAAAAACAAGAGAAGGAAGAAGAAACAAGAGTTAGAAAACAACAATACAACAACCAAAGTACAACAACACAACAATTAGTACTTCAAAAAACAAGAGAAAGAAGAAGAAACAAGAGTTAGAAAACAACAATACAACACCAAAGTACAACAACACAACAATTAGTACTTCAAAATCCAAGAGAAAGAAGAAGAAACAAGAGTTAGAAAGCAACAACACAACAACCAAAGTACAACAACACAACAATTAGTACTTCAAAAAACAAGAGAAGGAAAAAAAAACAAGAATTAGAGAGCAACAATACAACAACCAAAGTACAACAACACAACAATTAATACTTCAAAAAACAAGAGAAAGAAGAAGAAACAAGAATTAGAGAGCAACAATACAACAACCAAAGTACAACAACACAACAATTAGTACTTCAAAAAACAAGAGAAGGAAGAAAAAACAAGAGTTAGAAAGTAACAACTAAATAACAACAACTAAACAACAACAACTAAAAGACAATACAACAATTAAAACTTCAAAAAACAAAAAGAGGAAGAAGAAACAAGAGTTGAAAAGTAAGAAGATGAAGCATATGAAGTGGCGGCTAGGGCTTTAAAACCCTAAAAATGACGGCTAGGATTTCAAGATCTCCAAAAAACAACGGCTACGATTTTACAATTTTGAGCAATAATTTATTTACATTTTTTTAGGTTGCCCAAATTTTTAGGGGGCTGCCCAGAAAAAAAAACTTCAAAAAAAATGTGAACTTACAAAAATGTGACTATAGAATATGACTGCATATTGTCATATATGCAACAATACGGTTGACAAATATGACTAGTGTTCCCATAATACGTTCCCTACAGTTCTTTAAAATGTATTTTGCCGTTCTCCATGCATGTATACTATACACCCATGAAGTACAAAGGCAAAATATGACTGGCAGTCATATTTGCAGTCATGTTTTTTCCAAGTGTTTTGGAATCCAAAAATATGACTGCAAGCAGTCTCCAGTCATTCTCAGTCATATTTTTGCAGTCATAAAACACTCAAATCCTAGTAGTGTATGATTTGTTTCAATCACGCCAAGAGCGAACCCTCAGGTATTCATGAATATAAAAAAATAAGATAAAGATGCACACCGGGACTAAGCAAGTCCCGGATTTAAATACTAAACTACTCCCTCAAAATCCTAACCTAAAAGTAATCCTCCAGCCAATCAAGACCAAACACGTTTCATTCCTTTACTATTTTCTAGCCTTGTTGACTTTCACTTAAACTCCCACTACTTCTGCTAAAAGTGGATCTCAAATCCTATATTTACGGCCCCAGTCACTTTCCAACCGCTAGTGGCCGTGTGACTCAAAAAGTAAACTTCCTAATTATGAACAACTATCCCAAAACTTTAGTCTTTCACCACCCTATCCTCATAAATTTACCCTAAGTAATTTCCTAAGTTCTTAACTTCTTCGCGGCTGGTTTCTTTATGGTTTCAGTCTTCTGTCCTTGGTGTACTTTACCCCGGGCGGCAAGCTTCTTCTTTTTGGATGCTGCAGCCTTAGTTGCTCGAGTCTCTGCTAGTGCTTGATCCAGATCAGAATACGGCTCCGAGTCTTCCTCAGTACCGGATTCTTCATCCTTGTCTTCTTCTTCTTCTTCTTCCTCCTCGTCATCGTCCTCTGGAATCGACCTCTTCTTCTGTGCTGACATAATTGGAGGCTTCTTCTTCTGCGTGTTTGGTGTGGGCAGCACATTGGCCCTAGCACTCTGAGGAGTGGTTTCCTCAATTGTTCTACCCTTTTTGGATCCTTGCCCCTGAGATCCGGTCTTCCTTTCCTCCCTTGACCCAGACTCGCTTCCCAAAGCTAAGTTGAGTGGGGTGGAAGGAAATACCTTTTCTAGCTTTGCGGGAGGAGTTGGAGAAACTGGAGATAATTCATTTAGGTCGATAAACTTGTCGCTCAGCCCTAGTTTGTGTGGGAATCCGGAATCCGGAAACGGATCAATAATACAAAAAGTAGGTGCGAAAAATAGAAAAAAATCAAAAAAATTATAGTTAGAGCGTGATTTTTGGACCAGATAGCTTGAATTAGGAAATAAGCGTTCTGGCACAACCCATAACCGGAACTTATCCGGATCCAGAATCCGGACTCACCCGGAACACAGGAACCTACCGTATAGGTCTCGTAGCTACGGAAGTAGGATACCGTTAATACAACGGACCTGTAGCCGTTGTCCTTAAGCCCGTAAAAAGACGGTTTAGTATTTAAGCTGTCTTCCTAGGGTTTTCCTCTTCACTTTCCTGTTTTGTGTTTCTGAGACTGTTTATGTGAGTAGTTGAGAGAAAGAGTGGTGAGTTAGCGATTGAAGTAGAGCTACTTTTCTCTCGTTCTGACTTAGATCTTATGGCATCCGGACCAGTACGGAAGGTAGCGGTATCTGCTCGGGTTATCTCTCCGGCCATTCCAGATAACTCGGAACTACACAAGTAGTTAAAGGAGGACTTAACTAAGTTAGGATGTGTCGGTCTACTACACCGACCATGGAACCTCAAGAGTGAAGAGATGATTCAAGAGCTACTTCACGGTGTTCCGAATCAGTATGAGCTCACTTTGAGAGGGCGGCCAATCGCGTGGACCGAGGACATCTAGGCGGACGTCTATCAGTTTCGGAAGAGTGGGAACGGATTAGCATCGAGGACGGACCGTTTTGTAGCTGGGAAGTTCACTGGGTTTGCAAACCCTAAGGACGGATTCGCTATCAGCGAATGCAAGGACAAGAGACATAGGCGGATACTAGAGTTTCTGATTCCGATCTTGTATCCAGAAAAGCTAACACGGGTTACCATTACGATGGCCAATACTATCTTTGGGGCTATGGAGAACCGGGTAGTGCACTAGGGTAGGGTCATAGCCGGGATACTGGCTAAATTAGTGGATCACGTGACCCGAGCAAAGGCGAGTCCAGTTAGCACCTACTTGTTTCATTTGTACCATCAACAGGAACTTTTGAGTGCAGCTGAAGTGATCCAGTATGACACCGGAAAGGCGATCCTGTCATACGGACTTTCCGGGGAGGAGGCGGAAGATCCGGTCGAGTCTGATCTAGAGGAACTTCCCGAGGAACGTCTGACCGATCCGAGGACCAAGAAGAGGAAGTCAACCGATCCGGGGTCGCGAATCAAGCCACAAACGATGGAGAGGGGGGAGTCCAGCAAGGGACCTGAAATGGAAATGGAATCCGCATTTTTCAATGCGGGGCTCGAGTAGATACGTGAAGCCAAGGTACTCCACGACGGTCTGTCGGATTTGGTGATAGATACCGCGGAAGTTTTGAAGGTGGAGCCGGATCAGATCATGGAAGCTGTCAAGCGATTGCCCAAACCGGAGGATCTGAAGAAGAGGGAGGAGTGGATCCAGGAGTTGGAGGCGGAACGAAACCAACTCCAAGCTCGAGTGAATTGGGCGGAAGGGGAAATGGCAGCTGTAAAAGAGAAAGAGAAAGAGAAAGAGAAAGAAGCTCTCGCTCTGGTCAAGAATCTATCCGGAGTAGTCAACATCAAGGCCGACATCATCACAAAAGTTGCCTTGTTTGACTCGAAGATGATATCGGAAGGCCACATTACCGGAACTAAGGTAGTAACCATCCTCGTAGACTTCACTGCGAGAATAGAGCGAGTTTTGAAGGAGATCCAGCAGTTATTGGCGGCTATCGATCCAAACCATGCGATGGATTTCTCCACCTTTCCGGAACTTCCTTTTGTCTCAAGTACCCCAAGGAAACCAGTGGCGGATCATGCAACTCGGATGGAGGGATTGAGGAGGATACTCACACCAACCGAGCCTTCCGCCAGCAAAATGCGGATGACGGAGTTGAATTTGAGGCCAGCTTCGGAACCGGAACCTGAGTCTAGCGTGAAATCGGTTCCGGTGCCATCCAAATTCTCAACCCCGGAAGTCCCCAAGTCCCAAACAATGCCGAACTTGATGACCGGATCATTCAAGGTTCCGGGACAGCAAGTCAGGGGAGATCTCATCAATCGGATCGGTGGAATGACCAATCCGGCTCGGACTAATCCAAAAGGATTTGTGCACATGCAAGAGACCACGCCGGAGAAAAGAAGCGAACCCGCAACATTGGAGGATACAACACCAGAGAAGGAGAAGGAAGTTCAAGTCATCGAAGATTCTGAGGAGGAGAGTGCCCACTCCACTTCCGGAACCGAAGACGACAGCGATTTGTCTTCCGCAACGCGCCATATCCAGACTCGGACCACAACAAAAACCACGCCAGCAAAGAATACGAAGGGGACGCGTACCAGCCAAGCGGGGAGCCGTTCAAGGAAAGGACGGAAGCCAAAACATTAGAATTCGTAGGAGAAGAAGTATAGAATCCGGAACGGGTTTTTGAGCATGGATCCGGTTTCCGGAATCTGAGGCGGATAGTTAGGAAATCCGGCAATCTCGGACGGTAGTTAGTAATCTTTCCGGATATCCTGAGGTTTTCAGTGATTGGTTGCCTGGATTTCCGGGTTTCCTTTTCAGGCTTTTAGGAGTTGACTTTGGATTGTTGTGTTAGTATTTTAAGGGCAGGCAAGTTAGTTGTCTGCCATTCCATTCTACTCCATTCTGTTTTAGTGCTTTCACGTATGTATTACAATTCTTTTTTCTTAATTTAAGTCAGCTAGGATACCTCTAGCTGCACTTTTGCTTAGACAGGGTCTTTTGGTTGAGTGTATGCATGTGTGTGTAACCTTGTACTGGAGAAAGAGAAGGGAGGGAGAGAAGGAATCCGGATCTTGGGCTATTGATCTCTTGGTGTTGAGCTGAGTGGAAGGAATGCGAACTGAGTAAGGGAGTATAAGTGTGACGTGCTTTTAAATTGCCGGAACGGCAATCTGAGTAAGAAGGTAGAGGGCCCTACGAGTCCAGAACCAGAAGGGTTCTGTATGGAGATAAGCAACCGCCAAAGGAAAGGAACTCCCGCTACTCCGGAAAGTCTACCAACCTCCCCCTTGGTACATTGTCTTCCCCTTGAGACTCTATTCCTTTGGATCTATGAGTTCGAATTCGTCGTTGTAGTAAAGAGAGGTGTGAAAATTGTTCTGTGTGACCTGATTCCGGATCGACCAATCCGGAAACTGTGAGAGGATACTCCTCCCTCCTCCTACAGTTGTGTTGTCTTGGGTGTGTTGTTTAGTAGATTTAGAGTATAGAGAGGATAATTGCACAAGTGGTGAGTCCCCACCCCTTTCTAGATCAAGGGCGGACCCTCTGAGGGTAAAACAGAGGCAACAAAAACCAGTGACGAAAGAGAGACGGAACTCAGTGTCGAAGGTATCCGGAACGGAATCCAGAATGTACTAAGTTTCCGGAATAAAGTAGGGAAGTGAAAGAGGGGGATTAAGTGAGTAGTCACAATCTGGATGCTTCTAACTCAATCGATATCTTACTAGAAGTTCCCTGGAATGATAATTCGTGTCATCTTGCAACAATTTGTCGTTGTAAGGATACTTATGGCTAACTGCGCGTACGACACTTTTGGCGCTGCTGTTGGGGAACTACTGAAAAAGGAAAAAAAAATTATCGATAGTGTAGAAGATCAAAAAAGGTAGTTCAGGACGGTAAGCTAGGTGTCGTATGTGCAGTTAGCCGTAAGCATCCTTACAACCACAAATTGTTGCAAGACGACACGAATTATCGGTACAGGGAACTTCTAGGGTGATATCGATAAAGTTAGAAGCATCCGGATTGAGACTACTCACTTAATCCTCTTTCTTTCACTTACCCTCCCTTATTCCGGAAACTTAGTACATTCCGGATTTCGTTCCGGATCCGGATACACCCGGAACTGAGTTCCGTCTCTCTTCCGTCACTGGTTTTTGTTGCCTCTGTTTTACCCTCAGAGGGTCTGCCCTTGATCTAGAAAGGGGTGGGGACTCACCACTTGTGCAATTATCCTCTCTATACTCTAAATCTACTAAAACAACACACCCAAGACAACAAAGTTGTAGGAGGAGGAAGGAGTATTCTCTCACAGTTTCCGGATTGGCCAATCCGGAATCAGGTCACATAGAGCAATTCTCACACCTCCCTTTACTACAACGACGGATCTGAACTCATAGACCAAAGGGACAGAGTTTCAAGGGAAAGACAATGTACCAAGGGGGAGGTTGGTAGACCTTCCGAAGTAGCGGGAGTTCCTTTCCTTTGGCGGTTGCTTATCTCCGCATAGAACCCTCCTGGTTCCGGACTCGCAGGGACCTCTACCTTCTTACCCGGATTGCCGTTCCGGCAATTTAAAGGCACATCACACTTACACTCCCTTACTCAATTCACATCTCTCCCACTCAGCTCAACACCAAGGGATTCGTGGCTCAAGATCCGGATTCCTCCTCTCCCTCCCTTCTCTTTCTTCAGTACACGGATACACACACATGCAACACTGAGCCAAAGATTCTGTCTAAGCAAAGTGCAGCTAGAGGCACCCTAACTAACTTAGATTAAGAAAAAGGAGATAAAAAATACATACGTGAAAGCACTAAGGTCGAATGGAGTAGAATGGAATGACATGCAACTAACTTGCCTGCCCTTAAAATACTAACACAAAAACCCAAAGTCAACTTCTAAAAGCCTAAAAAGAAACCCGGAAATCCAAGCAACCAATCACTGAAAACCCCGGGATATCCGGAAAGATTGCTAACCGCCGCCCTGGATAACCGGATCCCTTACTATCCGCCTAAGATCCCGGAAACCGGATTCATGCTCGGAATCCAATTTCAGATGCTACACTAACCCTAATGTCTTGGTTTCCGTCCCTTCTTTGACCGACTCCCCGCTTGGCTGGAAGGCGTTCCCTTTGTACCCTTTGCTGTGGCTCGAGTTTGGATATGACGCGTTGCAGGAGACGGATCGCTGTCGTCTTCGGTTCCGGAAGTGGAGTGGGCACTCTCTTCCTCGGAATCTTCGATGACTTGAATTTCCCCTTCCTTCTTCGGTGTGGTGTCCTCCATTGTTGCGGGTTTGCTTCTCTCTTCCGGTGTGGTCTCCTGCATATGCGCAAATCCCTGCGGATTAGATCGAGCCGGATTGGTCATTCCACCGATCCAGCTGATCAGATCTCCCCTGACTTGCTGCCCTGGAACCTTGAATGTCCCGGTCATCAAGTTCGGTATTGTTTGCGCCTTGGGAACTTCCGGAGTTGAGAACTTGGATGGCACCGGAACCGATTTCGCGCTAGACTCCGGTTCCGGCTCTGGTGTCGGTTCCGAGGCTGGCCCCAAGTTCAACTCTGTCATCCGTATCTTACTAGCGGAAGGTTCGGCTGGTGTGAGTATCCCCCGCAAGCCCTCCATCCATGTTGCCTGATCCGCCACTGGTTTCCCTGGGGTAGCTGCAACAAAAGGAAGTTCCGGAAAGGTGGAGAAGTCCATCGCATGGTTTGGGTCGATGGCCATCAGCAACTTTTGAATTTCCTTGAAAATCCTCTCTATCCTCGCGGTGAAGTCCACGAGAATGGTAACTACCTTGGTTCCGGTAATGTGGCCTTCCGAGATCATCTTTGAGTCAAACAAGGCAGCTTTGGTGATGATGTCGGCTTTGATGTTGACTGCTCCGGTTAAATTCTTGACCAGAGCAAGGGCCTCTTTCTCTTTCTCCTTCGCAGCCACCATTTCCCCTTCCGCCCAATTCACCCGAGTCTGGAGTAGGTTCCGTTCCGCCTCCAACTCTTGGATCCGCTCGTCCCTCCTCTTTAGATCCTCCGGCTTTGGTAGTCGCTTGACGGCTTCCACGATTTGATCCGGATCTACCTTCAACACTTCCGCGGTATCTAACACCAAGTCTGACAACCCGTCATGAAGTACCTTGGCTTCACGTATCCAATCGAACCCCGCATTGAAAAATGCGGATTCTGTTTCCGTTTCAGGTCCTCTACTGGACTCCCCCCTCTCCATTGCCGGCGGCTTGATTCTTGAACCCGGATCGGTTGACTTCCTCTTCTTGGTCCTTGGATCCGTCAGCCGTTCCTCGGGAAGCTCCTTCGGCTCAGACTCAACTGGATCTTCCGCTTCCTCCCCGGAAAGTCCATATGACAAGAGGGTCTTTCCGGTGTCGTACTGAATTATCTCCGCCGCACTCAAAAGTTCTTGCTGATGGTACAGATGAAACAGATAAGTGCTAACTGGGCTTGCCTTCGCTCGGGTCACGTGATCCGCTAGTTTAGCCACTATCCCGGCTATGACCCTACCCCAATGCACTACCCGATTCTCCATAGCCCCAAAGATGGTATTGGCCACTGTAATGGTAACCCGCGTTGGCTTCTCCGGATACATGATCGGAATTAAAAACTCAAGTATCCGTTTGTGTCTTTCGTCCTTGCACTTGCTGATAGCGAATCCGTCCTTAGGGTTGGCAGACCCCGCGAACTTCCCCGCTACGAAACGATCCGTCCTCGATGCCAAGCCGTTCCCACTCTTCCGGAACTGGTATACGTCCGCCCAGATGTCTTCGGTCCACGCAACTGGCCGCCCTCTCAAGGTGAGCTCGTACTGGTTCGGAACTCCGTGAAGTAGTTCTTGGATCATCTCCTCACTCTTGAGGTTCCACGGTCGGTGTAGTAAATCGACACATCCTAACCTAGTCAAGTCCTCCTCCAACTGTTTGTGTAGTTCCGAGCTATCCGGAATGGCCGGAGAGATCACCCGGGCGGATACCGCTATCTTCCGTACTAGTCCGGATGCCATAAGATCTACGCGAGAAGGAAAAAGTAGTTCTACCTCAGTCGCTAACTCACCACTCTTTCTCTCAACTACTCACAAAAAACAACAGTCTCAGGAATACTGAACAGAAAAAGTGAAGAGGAAATCCTAAGAGGACAGCTTAAGTACTAATCTGTCTTTCTACGGTCTTAAGGACAACGGCTATAGGTCCGTTGTCTCAACGATATCCTACTTCCGTAGCTACGGGGCCTATACGGTAGGTTCCTGCGTTCCGGATGAGTCCGGATTCCGGATCTGGATAAGTTCCGGTTTAGGGTTGTGCCGGAACACTAATTTTCTAATTCAAGCTATCTAGTCTAAAAATCACAATCTAACTATAATTTTTTTCATTTTTTTTCTATTTTTGCACCTACTTCTTGTGTTGTTGCTCTGTTTTCGGATTCCGGATTCCCACACTAGGACTCAGCCATTCGCCGGATTGTAAACTAAGTGAATGAGGGTCCAGTGAACAAGAATCTGATTCTAACTTCATGAGTAGGCCTCAAAGAAGAAATACAGCTTTACGTCAAACGGAACGTCAAGAGGAAGAAAATAGGCGAATAGTGGTGCACGGGTTACCAGCGTCACAGTC
This sequence comes from Climacium dendroides, assembly GCA_950106755.1. Classification (NCBI taxonomy): domain Eukaryota; kingdom Viridiplantae; phylum Streptophyta; class Bryopsida; order Hypnales; family Climaciaceae; genus Climacium; species Climacium dendroides. The sequence continues at coordinate 29,667,176 of OX467087.1, read as the reverse complement.
CGCAGAGGATCTGGTTATAATTACTCCTAGGCCGGAAGTACTTCCGGAACGTTCCCAAAGCCTTGAAGCGGTTGAGGAACCAGAAGCGGAACCTGTTACCTCTGAAGAGGAACGATTCTCTGACGAACCAAATATCATAGTGACCACTACGCGTCTCTGTTATATTAGGTTTCGGGGAGACGGTAGTAAGGATGTAGATGATTGGATGGGGGAATTTGAAGCTACTACTGTAGCTAATCAAGAAGATGCCGCTTCCAGACAGAGAATTTTTCAGGGACTACTAAAAGGTGAAGCCCTTAGATGGTATCAGGATGTTCCAGAAGGTACCCAGAACAACTGGGACCGTTTGACGGAACTCTTCCTGCAGACCTTTAGAGAAGTAGGAGGAGAAACTAGAGCTTTGGGAGGACTTAGTAAAGTCTCCATGAGACCCAATGAGTCGGTCCGAAAATACGGTCAGAGGATGAAAGACCTGATCAAAAAACTAACCACGGACGTAGCCCCGAGTATACAAGTGGAATGGTATGTGGCAGGTTTTCCGGAGGAGATGGGTTTTCAGATCCGACAATCCCGACCCGCAACGCTAAGAGAAGCCATGGAGTCAGTCCAAAATTACGAGAACTCAGCTCAATTGCTACGACGATCCATTAAGAAGAGCGAGAAAAGAGAGAAAGGGAAGAGCAAAAAGTACAAGAAGAAGATGAAGCGAAGAGGGAGGTATTCGGATTCCGAAACCTCGAGTTCCGGAACCGGATCGGACGAATCATCCGACAGCGCCGACAGTTCGGATAGTGAGGCAGAGACTTCTAGCAGCAGACGAGTGGCGCGAGGTAAAAATGAGAAGGTTAACAGAAGAACCGTCAAGGTGAAGGTGGAGGAGGACGATTCCAAGAAACTTATGAAGAGCATCCAAGAATCTTTGGAGGCAATCAAGGTCAACCTAGCTGATAATCAGATGCCTTGACGGATTGTACCGACTTCCCGAGCTAATGTATGGTGCGCAAGGTGTGGAAGACCCGGTCATTATGCAAGCGAATGCCCCCAAGGACATCAGAAGCAGATCCATTTTGTGGATGAAGAAGGAGTGTATTACACACTTCCGGAACCGGAAGGGGGTGAAGATCTGGTGAATCTAGTAATCCAGATCCAAACCGGAAGGGGGTGAAGATCTGGTGAATCTAGTAATCCAGATCCAAACCGGATACGGAAGAGGGAAAGCACCTCAGTAGTTGATCCGCACCAATTTGCATACGCATCCACCAACTGGATCTAGTCAAGGTACTTATTCTACTTTTAGATTCCCACCCGGATGTTGTTTTGTGTGTGGAAGTCCCCAACATTATGCCAATAGCTGTCCCCATAAAGGGCAGGGGCAAGGGGCCCCACTAGCGTTACCATGCCAGAATTGTTTAGAATATGGATATGGAATGAATGAGTGTCCCAGGCCGCAACAGATCCGTACTATTTACAAACATGTAGAAGTCCCACCTCGTGACCAAACCGGACTCAATTACGGATCCACTGCCAGAATTGAGAATACGGAAAAATGACAACCAAAGGTGGAACTTCCAAAAGTTTTAGAAAGACTCGTTCATCGAGTGTCAACTCGAAGTTCCACCAAAGACCAAAGGAATAGGCATAGAACTAGAAGGCAGAGACGGAAAGAAAAGCCTCAGGTGAACACTCCTATTCCAAAATCCGATCCGAGTGATTTTGATCACTCGGAAGAAACGGATCCTATTAGACCCACAGTAGAAGTAGAAAAAGGGGTCGGACCTCTTCTAATTCCCATTGACATTAGTTCGGAAGTCCGATAGAATCTGGACAATGTCGATGTGATTCCGGATCCCAGAAAGAAGAAGGTTACGTTTGAGGACATTTCGGTTCTGATCAATCCGATACCAAACTTAGATACGTACGACATCGTGCAAGATATCAAAGATTAGAAGGCTAGTGTCACCTTTGGGCAACTCCTCCATGATAATGCAAATTATCAAAAATTGATCCAAGACGCTTGGACGAAGAAAAGAACCAGGCGATTCAAACTTCCATCAGTCGCAGTCAACTTCTTCCAGATCGAAGACTTTGGAGCGCTAGAGTTGGAAGTCGAAGTAGGAGGATGTACGGTCACCCGGGTTCCAGTTGATGGCGGATCGGGAGTCAACCTAATGCTAGAAGACACCGCCTTTGATCTAGGGTACACGACATTCCAAGAAACCGACCAAGTCTTGAGGATGGCAGATCAATCAAGAGTGTATCTGGTAGGAAGGCTGGCCTGGATTCCAACCCGGATCGGAAAAGAGACTTATCTACTAAATTATGTAGTCATCAGAGTATCTAAGGGAAGGCCTTTTCCCATGCTATTAGGAAGACCATGGTTATATGCAACAAGAGTGCTGGTTGATTGGGGAGCCAAAGGAATTCGTGGTAGGGAAACCTGCCATACGAATACCTTGGAAACATGTTGATCACTTGGGGGAGACTAGTGAGTCCGATGGATATACTACAGACTGGTCTGATCAGGAGAACTCCGATTCCGTGACTAGTTACTTCACGTCTGTTACGGAACTAGATTTTGAGTTTCCGGAACCCATCTTGGAAATTGCGACGGAAGAAACAGAAACTCCGACACCAACAATACCGGAAGATCGGTCATTAGGAGAGATGAGCGTTCTGTTATCATATGAATGGATCAAACAACAGCTCAATGAAGAGAATCTTCCAACGGAAGGACTGGGTCGAACAAATCAAGGATCCGTCTAGAGCGAGTTACGAAACGAGGAAGATGGACCAGAGCCGGGAAGGTGGAAGCCTATAGTAAGCCTAGTGGAGTATGAGGAGGTGAGTGTTACTATGGGAAATACTTTCTTCAAGGTTGCTATTTGGCGAGCTTGTGAGCTTGTGAGCGTGGAAAAAATAATTGAAAAAATTTATAAACTTGTAGAGGTGACCTATGACCGTGGATATTGTGCCGTGTATAGAGTGGTTAATGTGAGATCTATTTTTGAGAGTCGGTTTAGGGTGATGCTTTTATTTTTTAGTCTTTTTTTTGGGCAAAGACAAAATACTGTGAATTAAAGAAAATGAAGCAAGAACAAGACATGTAAGAAAATTGAACACATCGAAGAATTAGCCATGCAACACACAAGTCCAACCACAATAAAAATCAACATAGAATAGTTTGACCCATTAAAGAGATTTATCAATCTCATGAAGGCAAGTCGTTTAGGACTCCATTAAAGAACCAAAACTCGTAGATGACTCAGAAGACTCTCTACCTTCAGATGCAGAAACATCTAAATATTGTAAGACATTTAGAGTATAAGTGTCTTTACGGTGTTTTGGTTTGGAGCAACCAAACTCCACGAAGGCACTCGCCATCTGCTTTGTGGGAATTCGGAATCCGGAAACGGATCAATAATATAAGAAGTAGGTACGAAAAATAAATAAAAATAAAAAAATAATAGTTAGAGTGTGATTTTTGGACCAGATAACTTGAATTAGGAAATAAGCGTTCCGGCACCACCCGTAACCGGAACTTATCCGGATCCGGAATCCGGACTCATCCGGAACACAGGAACCTACCGTATAGGTCCCGTAGCTACGGAAGTAGGATACCGTTGAGGCAACGGACCTGTAGTCGTTGTCCTTAAGACCGTAGAGAGACAGTTTAGTACTTAAGCCGTCTTCCTAGGGTTTCCTCTTCCCTTTTCTGTTCTGTGTACCCGAGACTGTTTGTGTGAGTAGTTGACGGAAAGAGTGGTGAGTTAGCGACTGAGGTAGGACTACTTTCTTTTCGTTCTCACTTAGATCTTATGGCATCCGGACCAGTACGGAGGACAGCGGTATCTGCCCGAGTTATCTCTCCGGCCATTCCGGATAGCCCGGAACTACACAAACAATTAGAGGAGGACTTGACTAGATTAGGATGTGTCGGTTTACTACACCGACTGTGGAATCTCAAGAGTGAGGAGATGATTCAGGAGCTACTTCACGGTGTTCCGAATCAGTATGAGCTTACTTTGAGAGGGTGGCCAATCGCGTGGACCGAGGACATCTGGGCGGATGTTTATCAGTTCCGGAAGAGTGGGAACGGTTTAGCATCGAGGACGGACCGTTTTGTAGCCGGGAAATTCACCGGGACTGCAAACCCTAAGGACGGCTTTGCTATCAGCGAGTGTAAGGACGAGAGACATAGGCGGATTCTAGAGTTTCTGATTCCGATCTTATATCCGGAAAAGCCAACGCGGGTTACCATTACGGTGGCCAATACTATCTTTGGGGCTATGGAGAACCGGATAGTCCATTGGGGTAGGATCATAGCCGGGATAGTGGCTAAATTAGCGGATCACGTGACCCGAGCTAAGGCGAGTCCGGTTAGCACGTATTTGTTTCATCTGTACCATCAACAGGAACTTTTGAGTGCGGCGGAAATAATTCAGTATGACACCGGAAAGACACTCTTGTCATACGGACTTTCCGGGGAGGAAGCGGAGGACCCGGTCGAGTCGGAACTAGAGGAACTTCCCGAGGAACGTCTGACGGACCCAAGGACCAAGAAGAGGAAGTCAACCGATCCGGGGTCGAGAATCAAGCCACCGACACTGGAGAGGGGGGAGTCCAGCAAGGGACTGGAGATGGAAACAGAATCCGCATTTTTCAATGCGGGGCTCGATTGGATACGTGAAGCCAAAGTACTTCACGACGGATTGTCGGATCTGGTGATAGACACCGCGGAAGTACTGAAGGTGGATCCGGATCAGATCGTGGAAGCTGTCAAGCGACTGCCCAAGCCGGAGGATCTGAAGAAGAGGGATGAGCGGATCCAAGAATTGGAGGCGGAACGGAATATACTCCAAGCTCGGGTGAATTGGGCGGAAGGAGAAATGGTAGCTGCGAAGGAGAAAGAGAAGGAGGCCCTCGCGTTGGTCAAGAATCTAACCGGGGCAGTCAACATCAAAGCCGACATCATCACGAAGGCTGCCTTGTTTGACTCCAAGATGATATCCGAAGGCCACATTACTGGAACCAAGGTAGTTACCATCCTCGTAGACTTCACCGCGAGAATAGAGCGAGTTTTCAAGGAGATCCAGAAGTTGCTGGCGGCCATCGACCCAAACCATGCAATGGATTTCTCCACTTTTCCGGAACTTCCTTTTGTCGCAGGTACCCCAGGAAAGCCAGTGGCAGATCAGGCAACCCGGATGGAGGGTCTGAGGGGGATACTCACAACAGCCGAGCCTTCCGCTAGTAAGATACGGATGACGGAGTTGAATTTGAGGCCAGCCTTGGAACCGGAACCGGAGTCTAGCGCGAAATCGGTTCCGGTGCCATCTAAGTTCTCAACTCCGGAAGTTTCTAAGGCACAAACAATGCCAAATTTGATGGCCGGATCATTCAAGGTTCCGGGACAGCAGGTTAGGGGAGATCTCATCAACCGGATCGGTGGGATGACAAATCCGGCTCGGACCAATCCGAAAGGATTTGTACACATGCAAGAGACCACGCCGGAGAAAGGAAGCGAACCCGCGACGTTGGAGGATACAACACCAGAGAAGGAGAAGGAAGTCCAAGTTATTGAAGATTCGGATGAGGAGAGTGCTCACTCCACTTCCGGAACCGAAGACGACAGCGATCCGTCTCCAACCACGCGCCATATCCAGACTCGGGCCACCACAAGAACTACACCAACCAAGAACACGAAGGGGACGCCTACTAGCCAAGCGGGGAGTCGTTCAAAGAAAGGACGGAAGCCAAGACATTAGGACTGGTAGGAGAAGAAGTATAGGATCCGGAATGGGGTTCCGAGCTTGGACCCGGTTTCCGGAATTTTAGGCGGATAGTGAGGAAATCCAGTTATCTTGGACGGTTGTTAGCAATCTGTCCGGATATCCCGGGAGGTTCAGGGATTGGTGGCCTGGATTTCCGGGTTTCCTTTTTAGGCTTTTAGGAGTTGACTTTGGGTTTTTGTGTTAGTATTTTAAGGGCAAGCAAGTTAGTTGTCTGCCATTCCATTCCATCCTACTCCATTGGATTTTAGTGCTTTCACGAATGTATTTACAATTTTCTTTTATTAATCTAAGTCAGCCAGGATACCTATAGCTGCACTTTTTTTGCTTAGACAAGGTCTTTTTGAGTGGGGTGTATGCATGGGTATATGATCTGGTATTGGAGAAAGAGAAGGGAGGGAGAGAAGGAATCCGGATCTTGAGCTACGGATCGTCTGGGAGTGGAGTGAGTGAGAAGGGATGCAAAGTTGAGTAAGGAAGTGCAAATGCAACGTACTTTTAAACTGCTGGAACTGCAACCCGGAGTAGAGGGTAGAGGTCCGTGCGAGTCCGGAACCAAGAGGGTTCTGTGCGGAGTTAAGCAACCGCCAAAGGAAAGGATCTCCCGCTACTTCGGAAAGTCTGCCAACCTCCCCCTTGGTAAATTGTCTTCTCTTTGAGATTCTATCCTTTTAGGTCTATAAGTTCTGATCCGTCGTTGTAGTAAGAGAGGTGTGGAAAGTGCTCTATGTGACCTGATTCCGGATTGGCCAATCCGGAAACTGTGAGAGAATACTCCTCCCTCCTCCTACAACTGCGTTGTCTTGGATGTGTTGTTTAGTAGATTTAGAGTACAGAGAGAATAATTGTACAAGTGGTGAGTCCCCACCCCTTTCTAGATCAAGGGCGGACCCTCTGAGGGTAAAACAGAGGCAACAAAAACCAGTGACGGAAGAAAGACGGAACTCAGAGCCAAGTGTGTCCGGATCCGGAACGGAATCCGGAATGTACTAAGTTTCCGGAACAAGATAGGATAAGTGAAATAAGGGAGATTAAGTGAGTAGTCACAATCCGGATACTTCTCATTCAATCGATATCATACTAGAAGTTCCCTGGACCGATAATTCGTGTCATCTTGCAACAATTTGCTGTTGTAAGGATACTTACGGCTAACTGCGCGTACTACATGCTTGGCATAAATTGGAAGCTCAAAAGGCTTCTCCGGACTGATGAGAAGACTTTGTTGGGGTAGGGTGGCATTCCGTGGCATCAATCTCCTATTTCTGCAACAGAAGAAGACATATTATCAATATTGTAGAACGTGAAAGTGCTCACCCAAGCAAAGATTGAAGAAAATGTCAACTTACTTACTAGATTTGCCCTTGCGAACGAATTTGCGAGGCACCACTGGCATATCCTCCGGATCTTGTGAAAAGTGAACTACCGGTGTTGCAGTTGGTGTTGCCACTACGGGTGTTGGTGACTTCTTCATGGGTTCCAGAATGGCATCATAAATGTCTTGATTCCCTTCCAAAGCCACAATGTGGCGGCCGGTACCACGGCAAGCCATAATGCATGCACCTAGAGGCAATGAAATCAAAATGAGCTAGTTCCATGAAAGAATTGGAAGAACACATTTAGAGGAGTAAATTTTTGAATTGAGTTGTTACCTGTAGATGCGGTACAATCTAAAATCAAGTCTCCTGGGACGCTTGTCGCTTCTAAGAAGATAGTGAAGAGCCTTGGATCTTTTTCGCGTCCGCCTCGCCACGGTTTGTTTCCATTCATAGCCACGTCATCTGCATGGGTGTAATTCATCACCATGTCATCGATAGCCAAGTCCACACCAGCCTTCATCATGGTGTTAGTCTTTTTGAAGGAAAATTTGGATTTTCCTTTGGAACCGAGGTCCTTCACGAGGAGGGTGATTCCAAACTTCTATGTCTGCAACGTCCATAGCAAATGTATGTAAGAATGCATTGAATGTAGTGCATTACGGTTTGTTCATGAAAGCCAAAAAAATTCTATGAAAAGTACCGTCTTGGTGTTGTCTATAGCCGAGGTGATGTGCATGCGGTTCATCCCCATCCAGTCCTTTTTCATCAGCAAATCGTATGCCTCACATACCCCAGCAATGTTCTCCTTGGACTTGATGCTGTAGGAGTGAAATAGAATGATGCACCCATCATCTTGTAGATGCTCTGTGGTGAAGCTACATGCCAATTGCAAAGCTTCATCATCAACATCTGCGTTCCATATTGGCACCTCATGGGCCGGTTTAGAGAGCTGTGGCACGGGTAAGTTCTCCGGACAATCAATGAATATGACATCCACCCCTAGTCGAGCATTTGGCACTCCCTCAAACATGCGAGTCTTTCCGACCACCATCTGCAAACATGTAGAACATGAAGAAGTTAAAAATAAGCATAGACAGCATTCATGTGACATGAAAGTACAAATTGCGCCTTTGAGTACGAAGATGCAAATGGATACCTTTTTCAAAAAGCGCAAGACCTCGTTGTACCAGGTGGGCTTATCCTCAAATGAACCATGTCCTTTGCCAAGACTTCGATGGAGATGTTGAAGATCAAATCCTCCGTCTTGGTGACATCACCTTCTATAATGACCATGGCTTATGTCATGCGAGTGATAACTTCCTCAGTGAGCTGCAATAGAGTAGCCTTCTTCTGTATTGCACTTTGCGCCTGTGCACCTTCAATTACGGTAGAAGATGGTACCACTTCGCCTCCCGCATCTTCCTTCTTCTTTCCCTTGCCCTTGCCTTTACCCTTGTCTTCCTTTTCTTTTGCCACCTTTTTGTCAGCAATCTCGGACGCCTTCATCTCCTTCGTTTCAAGCTGGAGTTGGACCCGCGCCTCTTTCTTCCGGTCAAGAAAATCCCTCCTAGTGATGGCCTTGTTCCTCGCTTTGTCATCAAGGCCTACAAATTCATTGATCTCTAAGTCCAGGACCCCTTTTCCATCCAAAGACCTCCTGAATTCAACCTCGGAAGGAGGAGTGAATTCAATGACACAATCCAAGTACCATCCTCCACCACTGAGATGAGCTGTGGTATAGGTGCGGAGCTGGTGTGCGGTGAACATACAAGCTTTAGACGTGTGATCCAAATATGATGATAGGAAGGGAGGAAGGTCTGAACGGTCGATGGCTCCTTTTCCTTCAAGTTCAAATTTGAAATATCTACAACACAAGCATGATTTTGCATTAAGAAGAATGAGTACGATGAGCATGGAAGCCATAAAAACATATTTCTGTGAGCAATCCCGGATGGTGAGACCGACAAACTTGTGACAAGTAAATGCATTGCCAATATGAGGGCCTACAAGTGAGAAGAGAAGAGGATCGGATATACAATTCAATTCCGAAGGCTTTCAAAATAAGGAGTTTGAATAGAAGTCAACATTATAAACCTCATTGTAATTGACTTGAAATAGTATAGTGATTAGAACGATAACTTACTGTCCTCCAAGTTATGAGACATATCCCACTATTCAGATAGTGGAACTCACCGGTACAGAACTCTGCGCACAACAGCCGCTGACGCCTTGTGAGCCATGAATGAGTCCCCTTTTTTGAAGTAACTGTGCCCTTTGAAATAATTGAGAAACCCATGCTCCCAAATTGTGCGCCTCCACCCTTCAATGTACTCTACCAAGTACTATGGTTGCGTTGGGATGCTGTAGTTGATATTGATGTTGTCTTGCTTCACCACTGAGTCAAAATACTCGACTGCTGCATCTTCGATCTGTAGAATACAATGCACGTTAAAAATGTACAATTGAAGACGTTCGTGGTGCGATTCTGAACTTGTGAATTACAATTTCAATACGAACCACCGCCAGCTAAAGTTACTTGCCTATAGGAAATAGTTTCCTTACCCCCGCATACCAGACGCATTTGGCAAGAAAATGGGGCAAGAAATTTTCGGAGACGGGTTTTGGTGGGAACTTCCTTGCTTCGCGAGATGGAGCAGAGGAGTTCCACCACTTCAAGATTTTGATCTTGTGTGCAGGCGCCATGTTGCACGTGGCCACCATTTGCAACTTCTCCAATGTCATCTCCGGTACTTCATTGGTGCTCCAATGCCTCTCCACCTATGACAGCAACACATTCAAAAACTCTTGGTGTTTGAAAACAAAGTAAAGGAAACTATAGTCGTGCAAGATTTAGGAAATTAACTGACTTCCTGTAAGAAGCCTGGCCCATGAGATGGTTGAGCCACTGCCAGCAACTTCCCCATTTTGACCATCAAAGTTTTGGTTCTCTCCTTTGCTCCGGACCTCATGGCATGCACGACTTCTTCTGGGGTCCTCTCCTCTTCTAGTGTAGTGTCAATGTACTTTCTCAGTGCAGCATCCGCAGCTTGAGAAATCTCTTGCTGCCCAGTCAGACGATAACATTGAATTAGAAGTTAGGCATGTGAAGAGTTTTGGGAGTAAGTTGCAGCAAACTGAAGGATTCCAATTTTGTATAACACATAGTGTCTTACCCTGAAAATGAACGATGTGAAGACCTCCACGGGTATGCTATACCATTTCCTTGAAACCTTGAATTGCAAACACCTTTTCTTCTCCCCTGGCTTGAGGAGATCAGCGAATCGGTTGATTGGGAGAAGACCATACTTCTGCACCTGGTACAGAGTGTGCACTAAGTTTGTCTTCACGTGTGAGTCCTCCACTGACCTAGAAGTAGACCACTGCTTTAGGAAATCTGGAATCCTACATGAGTTTATGTGTAGGACATATGAAAACCAAAGAAAGGAAAAGCAGCTCAAAAAGGAAGAACTCACTTGTTGATGTCATGCATCACTTGCATGACAAGCTCGGTCTTCCCTTTGGTTTCCAGTAGAATGCAATCAACGACACAATGCCATTTTGGGAGCAATGTGTAGCACCTGTCAATGAGATTCATCCATGCAATGCGGCGATGGTTGCCATCGCAGATGAAGAACTTCAAGTTTTTGAGGACTTCAGTTCAGGTCTGGAGTCGAGGTAGTGTGTGAACACTTCATTTTTCTCTCTCCAGATTGGATCCCATTTTTTCATCTCGTCGTCTGTGAATTCCTGGCTTTCTCCTTCTTCATTTGTGGTGGAGACATAGAACACTGCCGCACCATCATGGTACCCTCCTGCGAATTCTTGCTCCAACTTTGTAATGTCACAAGCGAGTGTGGGCCTGACCATGGGCATAACAACTAGTCTGTTGAGGAGGATGTGTAGCCGAAAGAGTTCTTTGGGCTTCATGCGTAAAGTGGAGAGGATATCCACTGAGTCCCCTTTTTGTATGCGCCGCAGTTCATCCTCCATGAGTCCTTTCTCTTCGTCTTCAAGATCCTCGGTTTGCATTGGATCTTGTCGTCCTCCTTCTTCGTCTTCTTCTTCATCTTCGTCTTCTTCTTCATCTTCATCGTCTTCTTCATTGTCCCCAATATGTGGCTGCGTTGTTTCATCTGTTCCCGGAGTCTCCAAGATGGTCTCTTCTTGAGTTACTCCAGTGGGTGAGACATCCATCTACATGTAAATATCCAATTAGAGAAGATTTCACTTGCACATTGTAGAGGAGGTTAAGTGTGTGCAAAGAATCTATGTTGAAGCACAATTGAAGATGCTTTACTTCAATAAGGAAAATTACACTTATAGAAGTGAAGGGTGGAGAGTATATGAAGTAAAAGCAACCTGCAAATGGCTTTCACGTTTGCAATGCAACAAGATATATAGGGTGGGGTCTTGATACCCTAATGGATGATGTCCACGTCATCATCTTCATCCGAGTTTGAGCTCAAGATGATGACCTCATGTGTGTAAACTCTACCAGTCCCGATGCTCTCACCCACTTCCTCAAACGGGGGACTAGAGCTAGCATTTGAGAGCTCAATAGCGGAGGAATACTCCGTGTCTGAGCTCTTAGGTGAGAACCAAGGCCCAGGCCTGTGGTTCCAACTAAGCCTGTGTCCCTCAAAGTCATTTGTTGCGCGCTCTGCAACATCCATGATGTTTGCGAAACTCACCAAGTTCTCTTCGTCGTCACTGGAGTCACTCGAGAGCTCCTAGTTAGGTTGAGGCCACTTTTGTGTCTGGGATGGCCCACCAATCTGGAGTGCTGGAAAGGACTGGTCAATGGGAGTTTGCTTTTCTTCGGATGTCACCCTTGGGCGCTTGCTTCTTTGTTGGGCACCCTAGAATAGAAAATTTCAATAAATTTAGAGTACCAAATGTACTTGAGCAGAAGCATGTAAAGATACAATTGCGGGTGATCATATCTTATAGTGGATACTATAGGGGGAAGGGGGTAATTATAATAAAGTACTAATGAATTCGGTAGCCACATGCAGAAGACCTTTCATGTCATACTTCAATATTGAAATGAACAAAATTTTGTGAATGTAAGCCTGAACCCCAAAAGCGATGAGGTACATGTTTTATTGTATCTCTGACAGAAAACATTTATAATGGAGGTATGACATCATAAAGCATGCAACCAAACTATAATATGACAAAGTATTTCTAGAGATCTTCTTCATTCAGGAAGGAAAAAGGAATTAGTTGTAATGTCAAAAAATTCAAGCACGATGGAATATAATGGAAAGAACCCATCAAACTGGAAGTTCCTAAACTATAAGACTTCTTTGCTTTCTAGATAAAAGAAATCAATAATATATCATATATAGCAATGAAAACTACTTTAACTTCATGAAACCCAGGATGTAGATCATATAATAATTCAATGAACAATTCTCGGCGATGCAACCTTAAACTAAATTGGTTTCAAACTCCCACCAAGAGAAAAATATGAGTACCCCGAGGGGTCCAGAAGAACACTGTCGGATCCGACAGTGTTCTTCTAGACCCCTCGGGGTACTCATATTTCTCTCTTGGCGGTCCACCAGGCTCCCAAAATTGAAAAAAAATTTTCAAGATACTGCAGTGCGTGATGAGCGCCATGCGTGACGCGTGGCGCTCATCACGCACTGCCGTTTCTTGAAAAAAAATTTCGATTCTGGGAGCGTCTTCGCCCGCCAAGAGAGAAATTAGAGTACCCCGAGGGGTCCACGAGAACACCGTCGGATCCGACGATGTTCTTGTGGACCCCTCGGGGTACTCTAATTTTGTCTCTTGGCGGGCGAAGACGCTCCCGAAATCCAGAAGTACAAACTGAAGAATCTAGGCTTCAAGAACTGTACAGTTTCTTTCACATCCTTGACCTCAGAGACACAAGAATTCAAGTCGCAACATTCTCGAAATCCAAGACAAAAATGCGGGAAGAACAGACGTGCATTCAACGAACCAACCGAAGCGAAATTTGATATCACAACGCATCCACCTTCATCCCGATTAGGAAGCTTGGGAAGCACTAGCCTACTCTCAGCGTCTTGACCGACGCAGAGAAGGAGGTTGCAATCTCAGACTGAATGATTTGCTAAAGAAGAATTCTGTTTTGAATTGAAACGCCCAACATGAGAGAAATGAGAGTACCCCGAGGGGTCCACAGGAACACCGTCGGATCCAACGGTGTTCTTGTGGACCCTCGGGGTACTCTCATTTCTCTCATGTCGGGCAGCGAGGATCCCGAATTCGCCAAAAAAATTTGAAACACCGAGGTGACAGATGAGCGCCACGCGTGACGCGCGTCAAGGGCGTCACGCATCACGCGCGTCACTTGTGGCACGCATCCATCACCGCGACCCACTGACTTCGAAAATCATGAAAATAAATAAGAAGAACTGACTTGTGTTTCCCTGCCAGGAACTGAAAGTCTCGCACGGCTTCTTGTGCTCCGAGCCATCTGGGGCTGGTCCTGCACATGGAAAAGTGATGGACGTGAGACATGCGCCGTGAATGCAAGGAGTCGTGTGCACGCGCAATGACCACTTCACCGCGAAGATCAGACCTCCATGTGCGCGCTGTAGTGCGACTTGGGATGGGGTCGACTCTCGTCTGCTTCACGAAGTCCTTGCAAATTAAAAAATTCTCGACTGTAGTTGCCCACACCCAAGCTCAAAGGCGTGCATCGGCGCAAAGGGCGGGATAAAGTAATCCTTTGCATTGCTTGTATTCGCCGTCGGGGAGGGAAATCGGGGATAGCCCGCTCTTCAACGCAGGTGGACCCTCAAGTAGTCCTTTCTCGCATTTCAGGAGGCATAGGCGGGAGTGATGCGTCGGCGGGCATCGTTTCGAGGGACGCGCCATGAGGCAGCGGCGCGAGGGACGCGGCGTGAGACTAATTGGCTATGGAGGTCGACAACAACTTTGAGGAAGAGGAAACTGTACTCTTCCTAATTACTAAAAATGTTGAAGAGACGATAAGACACTCGGAATGTTGATGTGTCAATGTTTAAGATCAGGGTGCAAAACCCCGAGGCACCATTACTTCTTCAAAGTATACATATTGTCCACTCTCTTTTCCATAGTCCTAATCCCCTGAGAAATAACGCTCTTCAACGCCATTCCCGAGAGCATGGTGGCCAAACTATGCACTGAATTTCATAATTCGTTTTTTACTGAATTGCTGGGTGCCATTACATGTCTCAATGCATATCTACCACATGCAAATGTGATTGTGGTACTACATTTCTATTTATCATGTCCTAGGCACCACTTTCGTCTTGTCGTTTTGATCTCAGCAATCCAAAAGGGTTCAGGGATGGACCGAAGAAATTTGTGTGTCAAACACTCTAGGATGTTTTCACGTATATGTCCTACAATCAAGGTACTCAAGAGCAGGAGGAGAACATTCATTTTAAGAAAATATACATCAACACACAGTTATCCTTGGGCTAGCCTTCACTTCTTGCACGTCATGCAATCTACATGTAAACTCCATTTCCAAGAGTGCCATATGAGAACCTCCTAAGACATGTTGTTACCTCTATTTTCAACAAATTCTCGTCACTAAAACATTGTCATTAAACTCACCCAGATACTCCCTTGAACACCTTCGGCAGATGAAGAGGAAATCATCTTTCTCTCTCATTATATTCTTAATGTCTAGTCGTCCTGGACTTCACACTTGCAATTAAATATACACTCCCAATGGTGCTATGCCACCATAGGCTACAGCCAGAAACCTCTCTTGAAAGCCATTTTCTTCATAAGAACTTGTGGAAGACTGCTCCTCAATTGTGTTGAGTGATGGCAAAGTCAGAGCAGAGTACAAGACAATTCAAATACAAGAGAAGAAAAACCAACTTACAGTAGGCACATCTTGAGTTGGTCTGTCTTCCTTGTCCGTGTGATCATCCGGATGATCTTCCTCTGTCAATGTCGTATTGGAACTTCCGCCCAATTCCAATTGACTATGCACTCCACCTTCAAAGCAAAGTGACTTCCTCAATCCTTCACTCCCACTATCACCTGCCTTTGAGACTTGCTTCCTAGCACGATTCATCCTCGCTCTCTTCAAAGCTTTCCTAGAAGAAAAGAAAAATGACCTACGCTTTGTCTTCCTCCTACTCTGAAGGTCTTTCTCTAAAACAATGCTCAAGTCAACTAAGAGCATGGACTACAAGCACATGGAATCACTCACTTTGTAAAAACGGAACTCCCAAGACACTCCAGAAATCACATAGAATGAGTTCCAATTTTTGATGTGCTCTATATACTATTCGGAGGAGTGGAGGCCTCCTTCCAATGTAATGTCGAACTTCTCGGGCCTAGGTTGTATTGTCCTCACTAAACGTGTTGGGCAATACTTGACGGCATTATGAATGCGCCATCCAAATGAATGTCAAGAGATTGCGCCGATTTTGGATGCGGATTCTAGAGATTCGTACGACATGAGCCGCCCATGAACTGTCCACGCCACCTTTTACATTACTCCACTTTCGAGCCACCATATCTCAAAAAGATTTCCTAATAGTACCATCCACTAATCATGTGATCCACAACCAAATCCTTAGATTTGGCTTCACATGCACCAACTGTTATACATGGAGATGCTTTTATGTATATGGCTTTTGGAGACCAACGCCCATCACGTATTACGAGACTAGTTCTAATTGATGGTCTCCTTTACCATTATGCACGTCATAATGCCAGGACAATTGTCTATGGCCCCTAGTACTGAATTTTTGAAGTAGTACGTCCTTGCCGCCTTCAGCATTAAATAGTAAATGGTATGAGAATACTAATACAGAAGTGTGGATGGCCACAGCATAGATTGCGGAGCCATTCCTAAAATTCGTCCCATTGAATCATCTCTTGGTAGAAGGATGGCTAGTATTCGAGCAGATGGTCATGAGGTTCCTATAGTATTTCCATTAGACGAACGGGGATGTGCCACTGTGTCCAACCACTTGCTTCATGTACGCTTCAAGTTTGTTGAGTCATCCATCTACGTAGAAGAAGAGAAGCACTCTGAATCCGGTGAAATACAGCAGTCCATTCTAATTGTCAAGTCCGCTTCAAGTGATGGCTACTATTGGTACCTAGGGTCCGAAAATTATAGGGCATACGGTCTCCCTTTACACATGCTAGCCTTGTCCACTGAGGTAGGAAGTCGCCAATCAAAGGATTCAATAGTCAACAAGCCTATCATTGTAGAGACGGATACTAGAAGTCCTATTCTTGACAGTCCACAAGTATTTTCTGGAAGAGCAGCCCCTATAGTGGTGAAACTAGAGCAGTTGGATACTATAGTTGAATTGTCCAGTGAATCAGAAGGAGAGTCTCCAACCTTGACCCTTACACGAAAGCCATCGACTATCCAAAGGGTGTCAATCAATCACAAAAGTGTAGAATCTTCACAGAGAACTCTGTCTAGTATTGTCGTCCACCCTAGCTTCCTAAAAGAAAGGCTTCACCCAAATCCTGCCGATCACAAAAGTATTATGGAATGCTTGAAGGGACTTTCAAATCTTCATCGTTCCAGAAACGAGTTGTCCACATTGGACATGAACGCTGTGAGGCACCAACAAGTGCAATTCCTACCTCCGACATACAACGGAGATGCCATCTTCGAACTACCTCTGTGCCGACCTTCTTCATCCTCATCATCCGCTAAAAACCTAGAAGGAATGGACAAGCACTACGACGGACACCCTTGGTGCAAGCTAACGACCACCAACATCTAGAACTCGGACAACTTGAAGTTCCGTAAGTCTTTCTGCGTCGGTCATCTTATTTGTGAGAATGTTGATTGTGAATACTTCACAAGGGCTGCTAGGAAGAACGAAACAGAGTGGAGTGGCTCTACAATATTTCCTTTCGCAGTAGGAAACATTCTGCCAAAAGATTGCAAACTACTTTGCAAGGTCTGCAAAACTATTCCTACATGCCTCAGTACTTGCGATGCACGCATTTACTATTGCTATTGTGACAATCCAAATATGACTAGGGCCGCCATTCACTTAGGATACCACACTCACCCAGTAGCAAAGGGCGTGTATAGAGACTCGGCCAAGGAAATTAGTGAACTCATTGCAGAGCAAGTTGCCAAAATCCCTACAGCCACCAACTCCACCATCGCGTTGTCCGCGAGCAAAGACTTCCTTACAAACCACCTCTTTCACCACGGAGAAGGAGAGAAGCAAATCTTGAAGGGGGAGGAAATGGAAGAGGTCATGGACCGCTTCTAGTTGCTAAGTAGTCCTAGTATAAGGAATGTTATCTCCTCTTTCCGCTCTAACAATCGAGGAGGGGTCATTGACAACATAATGACCATGAAGAGGGAATCGAAGTTCGAGTTCATACACAACAGTGTCTTCCCAGGACAAGGCAAAGAGAAGGTGTACATCTTCAAAATGCTCACCGAAGGACCTGGGAGTGGAGTGGACCTGATAAGGCGCATGCAAGTAGGAGGTGATCTACAGAATGCGTGGATGATGTTCGACCACGTGAAGTACGTGAAGGACTAGACCACAATGGCCTGCCACGTGTACGACTCCCAGTACAAGAAGGTAATGACCATTGCAGTCTGCGACATGCAGTCTGAGGATACTGAAGTCCAAGTGCAATTTTGGAGGTCATTGAATGTTGTCATGTCCAAACATAGAACATAGAAGCCAAACTTCAAGGGTTTCATGGCGGACAGTGCTATGGCCAATTGGAATGCGGTTCGCATTGTCTACGGCAGTGGTTCTGGCTCATGAGGTAATGGAGAATCGTGAGAGGACATGTTTACTACATTGGAGTAATTCTCTGCATAAGCATACACAGAAGCACATTAAGCAAGCGTATCAATTTCAGCACATTGCACTATGTAAGCAGTACAAGGAGTCCAAGACAGTGGATGAAGCGGAAACACAATATCTTGCCATCCGGTCGTGGTGGTTGTCATCAGGAGCGGCAAGTCCAGACTCACTGCATCACTTGGACCACTGGCTAGCATTTTGGCATTTTTGATATTTACAATGGGGAGGCTTCATGACAATGGTAAGTAAAAATGTTGTTGGTTTTGAAAAGGATCTTGCATACTCTTCAAAATGACTATTAAAAAGAGGAATTCGAAAGTGGACGATACCTTCTAGTAAATGTTCTTCCTCCTACTACTCATATTTCTTTCACCTTCTACTTATCTGATACTTGAAAGGCCTAACATAAGATACTTTTTTTGTATGTTTTTCATCCAATGTAAAGAAGCCTTGTATTCACCATTTTTAGAATTATACATATTAATGGCTTTGATTCATCTTCACATCAAACTGAGTTGTACATCACTTGACATTATAGGAAGAAAATCAAACGAATTAGGACCAAAAACATGTATCTCTTTCTTCTCTCATGCCTTATTATGGTTGGATTTGTAGGGTCTCAGTTTGGAATAGATGACAGACATGCCTTTTTGTAATTTGTCAGAAACAGTTCATAACAAGTGGCTTCAAATGTCGGGGAAACGAGCAAACAATTTGTTTGACGCCACTTGTGATGACAGTATTCGTGCTTGGATGCAAATGACAAATTATAGGGCTTACCTAAAAGGCCATGCATCTGGATCTGGACCATCCAAGGGAGAATTGAAGTTGAGAGCTGCAAGACGTACCGGATGTCCTAAGAAAATTGCAGAGGCATTGAACACATTGCCGGAAGCACATGGCGTGGGAACTCGAGTACCACATTTGGAAGGAGAAGAAGTATTTGGGAGCACAAAGAGGAGGCTTGATGTACCTATAGGTGATGCTGGAGATTCACATAGACCAGATAAAGTCAACTTTTCTCAACCCCGTGTGCGGACGAGGTCTACAAAGACATTAGAAGAGTCATTACAGGGCAATGTAGAACGGAGACAAGAGAATCCCTCACATTATGTGACAGTAGCATTCGAAAGTGACTGTGACACATCCAAGTGGCACATTGCAAGGATAATTAGCCACAAATCAAATGCTAGATGTTCAGCTCAACAATGGACGTCGAACACCAAGTGCATCTCCAAGATTGCAAAGGGGAAAAAGGGAAACCCAGCTCCAACTTATCGTGGTAGGAAAGAAGAGTATGGGACTAAGCGTGAGATGTTGGTAGACTTCTGGTTCTGTTGGGATGACATTGAGCGATGTGTGAAAGGAACCAAGCGAAAATGGATCATTGATTGGCCTCAGGTACCCGATGTTTGGCCAGTTCTCAGTGGAACTAACCTCAATCAAGAAGAAACTTTGTTGCTCCAGCACACAGGTTTCCAACTCCAAGAGCGCCCTTCACTATCGGCACGTGAGGTCTTCAATATGTCGCACATTTTTGAGCCTGTCATTTTTGACCAACCTTGTCCATCAAACCCAAATGCTTATCCAACAGTGAGGAACAACCGAGCCATTAGGCGACTTTCAAATGTCCCAACTGTGCAACAACAAAACAAATGGGAGAGTGCTCGAAATGTCAAAGGACAAATTCTAGGAGTGACCCTTCTTCCGTTTCCAGGACTTGGTGCAATAGTGGTGCTGGAGACTGAAGCTCACCCTAGCAAGCACGTCTATCGAATCACGATGGGCCAGTTTCCTGCATGTACATGTCCGGACTTTGTGAATATGGCTATATCTGCCATTGGAGGGCGGCAACAATATATGAACTGTAAACACTTGTACTATTTGTACAGGTACTTCTGTAAGATGAACATTCATGATCACAAATTCATTCATGCACCTACCTACAGCTTCAATGAACTGAAACTAATACTACTTAGTGCAGGGATCATCATACTTCCAAAATAGGCATGTAGTCTTCTTCTGAATGTACTTCATTCATATTGCTTTTTTTCAATTCAAAGGCATTTGAAGCACATGAAGTAAAAGAAGTATTTGATGTCACTAAGTACAAGAGCTTCTGTCATAAGTAAAAAATATAATACATGGTTAGAATGCATATGTATGAGCTTTCACGTCATATCTTACTGTAATAGGAAACACTTGGAGAAGTAACTCATTTGTATTTGCTTCATTTTCTACCCTTTTGCAATTCTCAACCCATTTTGTATGAATATAGAGTTCTTTAAATTATACCTTCTTCCATATTTTTTTGATGTTGTCTGTGTTTCATTTTTTTATTTATTTTTATAATATTTTTTTTCTTTCATTATCTTTTTCCTTTTTTTTTTTTTCTCTCATTATTTTTTTTCTTTAATTTTTTTTTCAAGCAGCCTTATTTCTTGTCTTCAATTTTTTAAACTCTTCTCCAAGTTTTTTCTAATCCCTCTTTATCCGTTCTTTAGCAATCTAGCATGTGCCCATTTCTCCTATTGCATGTTAGAATTTAGAAATCCCAATTGATATGGGATATCTGAAAGCCACAATTATCCTGATTCATTCAAGTGAGTTAAATAAATGCAATTGGCTATAGGCAAAGTAATATAAGTTCAATATACATGAAGAGGTTGGCATGTTTTTTGCTTCAGAACCTACAGAAGTGTTTGAACTTTGCCCAAAACTTGAAAGCCTAAATGGACCACCAAAAAATTCATGGACATTCCAAAACCCAAACCCAAAATTGAATGAGGAACCACAGTTATAGGGTCCACGGTTATAGGTCACAAAAATTACTATATATAGTAAGTTTTTGGATGAAAAAAAATTAGATGAAATTTTTTTCCAAAAATAAGCTTTCGGTGCTCACTGCTCACAGGATTCATGCTCATAGCTCACAAGCTCACTGCTCCACGCTCGAACGCTAGCGTCGTTGAGACTTTCTTTGTTAACAAAGCAATGTTTGCTCCGGAGAAAGCTAAATACAAGAAGCTTCTAGAAGATTATCTCGGTGTCTTTGCTTGGGCACCCTCCAACCTCAGTGGGATACCATCAGAACTAGGAGAAC
The DNA here is from genome assembly GCA_950106755.1 of Climacium dendroides. Lineage (NCBI taxonomy): Eukaryota > Viridiplantae > Streptophyta > Bryopsida > Hypnales > Climaciaceae > Climacium > Climacium dendroides. The sequence goes on along the minus strand of OX467087.1, from coordinate 29,646,157 downwards.
ACCGGATCGACCTTATTGAAGGAGCGGTTCCGGTACGCCAGTGACAGCACCGGTTAAACCCAAGATACTCTCTAATGTGAAGGAGGAAATTGACGCCTTGTTAGAAGCCGGGTTTATTTACCCAATCTTCAACTCAGAATGGTTTTCACCCATTGTTGTCGTTCCAAAGAAACCAAGCCCAGGAAGAAAGATCAAGATCCGGGTATGCCAAGATTTCCGGAAATTAAATGATGCAAGTGAACCCGGAAAGACTACTTTCCGCTTCCTTTTACGGACATCATTCTTGATCAAGTTTCCGGAAATGAGTGTTACAGCTTCCTCGATGGCTTCTCCGGATACAACCAGGTTTTCATCCGGTTATTAAACCAACTGAAGACCACCTTCACGACGGAATGGGGAACCTTTGCATTCACCCGGATGCCCTTCGGATTATGTAATGCCCCTGGAACTTTCCAACGACTCATGATGGACATCTTCCAGGATTTTCTACGCCACTTCCCAGAGGTATTCATCGATGACTTTGCTATATACAGTTCCAAGGACGCGCACCTGGAATACCTGCGGAAAACCTTTCAGAGATGCAGGGAGACAAATTTCAAACTGCACCCCGAAAAATGCTTTTTCGGAATAGAATCCGGAATCCTCTTAGGACATGTGGTTAGTCGGAAAGGGTTAGAGGTAGACCTAGACAAGGTCAAAGCCATACTCACCCTTTCTGCTCCAACCTGTGTACGAGATATTCAAGGATTCCTTGGTTGTGTAGGGTATTATCGGAGATTTATAGACGGATATGCCCGGAAAGCTACTCCACTTATGGAACTGCTAAAAAGGGATACTGAGTATTTGTGGAATGCGGAACGGCAAGAAGCTTTTGAGACTTTGAAATCAGCGTTAGTCAAGGCCCCTATTTTGTCTTCACCGGATTGGACCAAGGAATTTCATGTTACCCTAGACACTTTCGGATGGTGTTAGGAGCAATTCTCTGGCAACATGACAATCACCAGAGAGAATGCCCCATTTACTACTCTAGCAAACAAATGAGCTTGGCGGAAAGGAAGTACACCACCACGAAGTGGGAGGCGTTGGCAGTGGTCTATGCATGTAAGAAGTTCCGACATTACCTGCTTGGGTATCGAGTAATATTCCACACGGATCATGATTCACTCAAGTATCTGGTAAACAAACCTGACCTTTCCGGAAGAATAACAAGATGGGTGTTATTGCTCCAAGAATTCAATTATGAAGTAAAAGTGAAATCTGGAAAGTCAAATGCAAATGTGGACTACCTCTCTAGAATTAGGGGACCGACTTCACTTGAAGACATTTCCACAGAATTCCCGGATGACTTTCCGGAAATTCCGGAAGAATCCGTGTTCCACCTATAGGAAAGAACTTGATCGGATTACCAGGACATCATAGATTTCCTTGTAGACGGAAGATACCCGGAGGGGTTAAACAGGGAGGAGAAAATCATGTTCTACCATAAGGTTGGCCCTTACTCACTGATTAAGGGAACCTTATTCAAAATGGGAGCGGATGATCAGCTAAGGCGATGCGTGGAAACAAAGGACCAGAAGAAGATAATGCGAGCCTTGCATTCCGGACCTTCTGGGGGACATTTCGCAACTATCACCATAGTGAACCGGATCTAAGCAGCTGGATATTGGTGGCCAAATCTGATCCGGGACGTCAAGAAGCATGTGGGGAGCTGTGACCAATGTCAACGAATAGGGGCTCCTTCCTTCCGAAACCATTGGCCACTCGTTCCAATCATGCCTATTGCCCCATTTGAGAAATGGGGAATAGATTTCATAGGTCCCATTTCTCCAATTACGGCTAGAAGAAAGAAGGTTTTGAATAAAACCATCTCTAAGCACAAGACGGATTGGGATTTAAAACTTCCATCGGCAGTCCATGCGTACAACACCTCATAGAAAACTACCACTGGGAGAAGTCCATTCTTTCTTGTATTTGGACAGGAGACCACCCATGGGATTGAGTTAGAGGTGGAATCACACCGAGTGATGTCGACTCGGAACGCTATCCGGACCAGCGATCCGGACATCTGGTTGATGGCTATCGAAGATTTGGAGGAGGCAAGATTGGTGGCCCTCGATCACACGAAGAGAGTACAGGAAAAAAGAAAGGCAGATCATGACAAGAAATTACCAACCAATCACGGGATCAAGGAAGGGGAGTTAGTTCTATTATATAATAGCCGTTACCGGATTTTTCCAGAAAAACTTCACACCAAATGGATGGGCCCATATAGAGTGCGACAGTTATTCTCTAATGGATCCATTCAACTGGAAGATCTTCAAGGGGTTTGGATGGACACAAGGGTGAATAAATCCCGGGTCAAGACGTACGCGCAGGAGTCGGATTCCCAAGACGAAGATGAGGATATTCGCGGGGACTCTCACAGTTGAAAAAGGGGTAATGTGGGAATCCGGAATCCGGAAACGGATCAATAATACAAGAAGTAGGTGCGAAAAATAGAAAAAAATCAAAAAAATTATAGTTAGAGCGTGATTTTTGGACCAGATAGCTTGAATTAGGAAATAAGCGTTCCGGCACAACCCATAACCGGAACTTATCCGGATCCGGAATCCGGACTCACCCGGAACACAGGAACCTACCGTATAGGTCTCATAGCTACGGAAGTAGAATACCGTTAATACAACGGACCTGTAGCTGTTGTCCTTAAGCTCGTAAAAAGACGGTTTAGTATTTAAGCTGTCTTCCTAGGGTTTTCCTCTTCACTTTCCTGTTTTGTGTTTCTGAGACTGTTTATGTGAGTAGTTGAGAGAAAGAGTGGTGAGTTAGCGATTGAAGTAGAGCTACTTTTTTTTCATTCTGACTTAGATCTTATGGCATCCGGACCAGTACGGAAGGTAGCGGTATCTGCTCGGGTTATCTCTCTGGCCATTCCGGATAACTCGGAACTACACAAGTAGTTAAAGGAGGACTTAACTAAGTTAGGATGTGTCGGTCTACTACACCGACCATGGAACCTCAAGAGTGAAGAGATGATTCAAGAGCTACTTCACGGTGTTCCGAATCAGTATGAGCTCACTTTGAGAGGGCGGCCAATCGCGTGGACCGAGGACATCTAGGCGGACGTCTATCAGTTTCGGAAGAGTGGGAACGGATTAGCATCGAGGACGGACCGTTTTGTAGCTGGGAAGTTCACTGGGTTTGCAAACCCTAAGGACGGATTCGCTATCAGCGAATGCAAGGACAAGAGACATAGGCGGATACTAGAGTTTCTGATTCCGATCTTGTATCCAGAAAAGCTAACACGGGTTACCATTACGATGGCCAATACTATCTTTGGGGCTATGGAGAACCGGGTAGTGCACTAGGGTAGGGTCATAGCTGGGATAGTGGCTAAATTAGCGGATCACATGACCCGAGCAAAGGCGAGTCCAGTTAGCACCTACTTATTTCATTTGTACCATCAACAGGAACTTTTGAGTGCAGCTGAAGTGATCCAGTATGACACCGGAAAGGCGATCCTGTCATACGGACTTTCCGGGGAAGAGGCGGAAGATCCGGTCGAGTCTGATCTAGAGGAACTTCCCGAGGAACGTCTGACCGATCCGAGGACCAAGAAGAGGAAGTCAACCGATCCGGGGTCGCGAATCAAGCCACAAACGATGGAGAGGGGGGAGTCCGGCAAGGGACCTGAAATGGAAACGGAATCCGCATTTTTCAATGCGGGGCTCGAGTAGATACGTGAAGCCAAGGTACTCCACGACGGTCTGTCGGATTTGGTGATAGATACCGTGGAAGTTTTGAAGGTGGAGCCGGATCAGATCATGGAAGCTGTCAAGCGATTGCCCAAACCGGAGGATCTGAAGAAGAGGGAGGAGTGGATCCAGGAGTTGGAGGCGGAACGAAACCAACTCCAAGCTCGAGTGAATTGGGCGGAAGGGGAAATGGCAGCTGCAAAAGAGAAAGAGAAAGAGAAAGAGAAAGAAGCTCTCGCTCTGGTCAAGAATCTATCCGGAGTAGTCAACATCAAGGCCGACATCATCACAAAAGTTGCCTTGTTTGACTCGAAGATGATATCGGAAGGCCACATTACCGGAACTAAGGTAGTAACCATCCTTGTAGACTTCACTGCGAGGATAGAGCGAGTTTTGAAGGAGATCCAGCAGTTATTGGCGGCTATCGATCCAAACCATGCGATGGATTTCTCCACCTTTCCGGAACTTCCTTTTGTCTCAAGTACCCCAAGGAAACCAGTGGCGGATCATGCAACTTGGATGGAGGGATTGAGGAGGATACTCACACCAGCCGAGCCTTCCGCCAGCAAAATGCGGATGACGGAGTTGAATTTGAGGCCAGCTTCGGAACCGGAACCTGAGTCTAGCGTGAAATCGGTTCCGGTGCCATCCAAATTCTCAACCCCGGAAGTCCCCAAGTCCCAAACAATGCCGAACTTGATGACCGGATCATTCAAGGTTCCGGGACAGCAAGTTAGGGGAGATCTCATCAATCGAATCGGTGGAATGACTAATCCGGCTCGGACTAATCCGAAAGGATTTGTGCACATGCAAGAGACCACGCCGGAGAAAAGAAGCGAACCCGCAACATTGGAGGATACAACACCAGAGAAGGAGAAGGAAGTTCAAGTCATCGAAGATTCTGAGGAGGAGAGTGCCCACTCCACTTCCGGAACCGAAGACGACAGCGATTTGTCTCCCGCAACGCGCCATATCCAGACTCGGACCACAACAAAAACCACGCCAGCAAAGAATACGAAGGGGACGCGTACCAGCCAAGCGGGGAGCCGTTCAAAGAAAGGACGGAAGCCAAAACATTAGAATTCGTAGGAGAAGAAGTATAGAATCCGGAACGGGTTTTTGAGCATGGATCCGGTTTCCGGAATCTGAGGCGGATAGTTAGGAAATCCGGCAATCTCGGACGGTAGTTAGTAATCTTTCCGGATATCCTGAGGTTTTCAGTGATTGGTTGCCTGGATTTCCGGGTTTCCTTTTCAGGCTTTTAGGAGTTGACTTTGGATTGTTGTGTTAGTATTTTAAGGGCAGGCAAGTTAGTTGTCTGCCATTCCATTCTACTCCATTCTGTTTTAGTGCTTTCACGTATGTATTACAATTCTTTTTTCTTAATTTAAGTCAGCTAGGATACCTCTAGCTGCACTTTTGCTTAGACAGGGTCTTTTGGTTGAGTGTATGCATGTGTGTGTAACCTTGTACTGGAGAAAGAGAAGGGAGGGAGAGAAGGAATCCGGATCTTGGGCTATTGATCTCTTGGTGTTGAGCTGAGTGGAAGGAATGCGAACTGAGTAAGGGAGTATAAGTGTGACGTGCTTTTAAATTGCCGGAACGGCAATCTGAGTAAGAAGGTAGAGGGCCCTACGAGTCCAGAACCAGAAGGGTTCTGTATGGAGATAAGCAACCGCCAAAGGAAAGGAACTCCCGCTACTCCGGAAAGTCTACCAACCTCCCCCTTGGTACATTGTCTTCCCCTTGAGACTCTATTCCTTTGGATCTATGAGTTCGAATTCGTCGTTGTAGTAAAGAGAGGTGTGAAAATTGTTCTGTGTGACCTGATTCCGGATCGACCAATCCGGAAACTGTGAGAGGATACTCCTCCCTCCTCCTACAGTTGTGTTGTCTTGGGTGTGTTGTTTAGTAGATTTAGAGTATAGAGAGGATAATTGCACAAGTGGTGAGTCCCCACCCCTTTCTAGATCAAGGGCGGACCCTCTGAGGGTAAAACAGAGGCAACAAAAACCAGTGACGAAAGAGAGACGGAACTCAGTTTCGGAGGTATCCGGATCCGGAACGGAATCCGGAATGTACTAAGTTTCCGGAATAAAGTAGGGAAGTGAAAGAGGGGGATTAAGTGAGTAGTCACAATCTGGATGCTTCTAACTCAATCGATATCTTACTAGAAGTTCCCTGGAACGATAATTCGTGTCATCTTGCAACAATTTGTCGTTGTAAGGATACTTACGGCTAACTGCGCGTACGACAGTTTGGGCACGTTCTTCATCTTGGACGGTTCCGGTCTAGATCTCGTCTTTTCTTCAGCTGCGGCCTTCACCCCCTCCGATGTTTTCTTCGCCTGACCTGTTGTCTCCACTTCTCTGGTCTTCTCTTCCTTAGCAGTCATCACTACTTCTGTTGCATTGAGAGCAATATCCGTTACTTCCCCAGTAGGGAAGTCATTTCTCCCTTAGGCTTTGATTGGATGGAAGAGCTTGGTACGTCCTCCACCTTATCCTTCGCCTGAACTTCTTCTGCAGGTACGGGAAGGGATGCTGGTGCGAGTTCCGTCTCCGTTTCCGATTCCTGCTCTCGCTCTCTTCGTTCTTCTACCTCCTTCATCACCTCACGTAGTGGCTCTACTATTGCTTCCATCTTGCGGTGGTAGGACACTAGGGCCATCATTAGTTGGCTGAAATCTGCTTTCCGGTCTCCATCACCGTTTTGTGAAACAACATTGCTGTGTTGATGACTTCGCCCGGATTGCCGATGAACTCTCAGATTGCCGATGAACTCTCGGATCGCCTGAAGATATTTTGAGGCTGTTTTGGTGAACTTCTTTTGCTGGTCCAATTCTTCTCTCTTCTCTTCCAACTCCTTCGTTAGCTAGTCCACCTTATGCGTGGCTTCGCTCAGCTCTCTCTTCACCGCCTCTTTCATCTTCCGGTCTAGTTGGGAAACCAGTTGCTGTGGCTGACTAATCTTCAACAGTTGGCATAGTTCTTGAATGGTCTCTTGATTCTTCCCGTATTGGACCCGGAACTCACTGAGTTCCTTCACAATTCGACTCAGGGGATCCTGATTTCAGACCGGATCGACACCCTTACTACCCTCTTCAATTTCTGGGTTTTTGTCCTTCCGATCCTGCCTCCTCTAGTGTAACTTAGCTTCCTCGACTGGTATCGTATCCGCCTCTGGATCTTCCTCTTCCTGCCTGGCTTCCTCATTTGGGTCTTTTATTTCGAATTCTGAGATGGCTTTGGCCGTATTGTATGAATCTAACTCTTTATTCGTAAGCCAACCATGTGCGTGGTACAAGTGGTAGAGGAAAGGGGTTATAGGGGAAGGTTTAGACTTCCTTATGCCTTCTACCAACCTCTTTATCTGATCTCTCATCACTACGCCCCAATCTACTTTCCGGTCACCCGACAGTGGACCAAAAAAAGTGTTCGCCAGGGTGACCATAATCCTGTTTGGCCGCTCTAGACTAAGGATGGCTGCTAAATACTTCATTAATCATTTCTCCCTAACATTTATGCATTCTGCTACAAGAAAGCCATCCTTCTTCGTTGGGGGATTCTGAAACTTATCCACAAAGAAACAATCCGTCCGTGAAGCCGGTCCCTTCTCCGTCTTCTTGAAATCGTAAATCTCCCGCCATAGTGTTGGAGTCTAGTCCTCGGGCTAGCTCCTCGACGTCCCCTTCCATTTCCTCAATGGTGCGCCGATTACTTCCCTCACAATCTCCTCGTCTTTCAAATTCCACGGTTGGGCTAGAAAACCTTTGTACCCCATCTGCTGGAGGTCTTCTTCTAGCTCTACTTTCTCTCTTGGATCAACCGGTACTACCAGCTTCACCATACGTAAGGACACAACTACCTCTTCTCTCACCATCGTGGGCTGCTTCCTCTAAACTTCTAAGTGACTGGAAGCATTCTTTGGAGTCTCACAATCACTAGTGCTCTAATCTTCTCACTCCGCTCAAGGCTCCTCCTCAAGAACCGATTCAACAGTACTCTTTTAATTCTACACTCATGCGCGAACTTCTAAGCGAACTCTCCTCTTGAGACCCGTCTTTCCTTAATCTGGGCCGTAAACTGAGCCCGTAACTCTTCCTTTGGCTGACATATAAGTACACCACGAATGCTCCTCACCAGTCTCTTCTTAAGGTAGTTTCCTAGCAAAAGGAGGTCTCAGCCACCTGCCCCTCCTATTTCTAGGGCTTCATTCATCGGGGACCGTTATAGGTGACCATTTCCCAAAAAATAGACCTGCTCTCGAGTGTGGTCTAGAACTAGGTAGGCACCCGTTATGCCCGAATTGCCTGCCATCCGTTTCCAGTCTCCGGTCCTTTATTTTCTTCCAGTTTCCGGTTTCTGATAAAACTCACTCTGACCTACTTTTGACCTAACTATGCCGTTTCCGGGTTTTCGATTTTTGGTTTCCGGTTACTTTTGTTAACACTATTATCTATTCTAAAGTAACCCTATTCCGGTATCCGATTCCTAACTACTTACGGTCTACTTTTCGAAAGAGAAATGAAAAAAATAGGAAGTAAGGAGTTCTAATCCCCTTCTTTCCCTTCTAAACCTAAAGACTGGATTCTCGTACTCCCATATTACCCCATTTTCACTTGTGAGCGTCCTCGTGAACACACTGAAATCTAGTTTTAGACCTCAGTGAAGTCTGGAATTTCCTTAGCCTGAATCCGGGTCAGAAAATGATTCTAGATTATACTTTTTCATCCTAGATCCATTGACTCTAGTATCCATCTCAACTCCTCCCAGATCTTCCAGTTGGAGTGACCCATTGGGGTAAATTTTGTTTACCTTATATGGACCCATCCATCTGGTATGCAACTTACCCGGAAAGTCTTCATGCCGATTATCGTATAATAAAACAAATCCTCCTTCTTCGACTCCATGACTTTTGGGTAACCTTGCATCGAAATCACTCTTGCGTTTGGACTAAACAACTATAGTTCTTTCCAATGCTTCCGACCGGGCCTCTTCCAAATCCTCGATTGCCAGCAACCGGATTTGCAGATTTTGGTCTTGAACTCCTCTTCTAGTTGCCATGACCCAATGTGTCTCTACTTCCATCTCAATCTTGTGCAACGCCACCTGTCCAAACACTAGGAAGAAGGGACTTCTTCCGGTGGTTGTTTTCTCCGAAGTATTATAAGCATGCACAACGGAAGGTAGTTTCCGGTCCCAGTCAGTTTTGTGGGCGGAAACCATCTTCAGCAAACTTCTCTCAATGATCCCGTTAGCCCGCTCTGTTAATCCATTGGCCTTTGGATTATAAGGAGTCGTCTTCCTATGCTTGATTAGGTAAGTGTTGTGATGGCCCGGATCATGTTGTTCAAGAAATGTGTTCCCTGATCGTTGACCAACTCTAATGGATGTCCAAACCGCATCATAATTTCTTCAAATAAGAAGGTTGCTGCTATTGTAGCATCATTCCTCCTTGTGGCCTTCGCCTCTACCTACTTGGTAGCATAATCTGTCGCTAAGATTATGTATTTCTTCTTTCTGGCAGTGACCGGATTAATTGGTCCAATAAAGTCGATTCCCCACTTTTCGAATGGAGTGAGAGGGATGATCGGGGTTAGTGGCCAGTGATTTTTGAATGAGGATGCACCAGTCCTTTGACACTGATCACATGTGGCGATAAATGCTTTCACATCCCTTATCATCGAAGGCCACCAGTATTCGGCCATCCGGATTCGGTTTACGGTCGTAACGCCTGCAAAGTGTCCCCCCGAGGGACCAAAATGTAGAGCCGTCATTACCTGCTTCCTTTCCTTCTTCTCCAAACACCTTCGTAACTGGTCATCTGTCCCCATCTTGAATAGAACGCCTTATATTAAAGTGTAAGGAGCTACCTTTTGTTGAAACACAATCTTCTCTTCAAGTGAGTATCCTTCTGGAAATTTCTGGTTCAAGAGATACTGTAGTATTTCTTTGAACTCTGAACTTTCCACTTCACCGATATGGAACACCGCCATCTCCAGAATCCGGTTCCGGTCTCCGCACCCTCTCTTGAGGAAACTCGTCCGGGAAACTGGCAAAAATGTCATTGGCCACTTCCATACTTCGCTGCTTGGAAAGGTAATCAGCATTCTCATTTGCCTTTCTAGGTTTAACTACCACCTCGTAGTTAAACTCTTGTAGCAGCAATATCCACCTTGCTATCCAACCGGAATGATCTGGTTTATTTACTAGATACTTCAAGGAATTATGATCCGTATAGAAAACAACCTTGTAGCCTAGCAAATAATGCCGAAACTTTCTGCAGGCATACACCATGGCTAGAGCCTCCCTCTCGGTCGTGGTGTAATTCTTCTCAGTCGGGCTCATCTGTCTACTCGCATAGTAGACCAGATGCTCAGACTTCTCTTTAGACTGCCAAAGGATTGTCTCTAGGCACCATCCTGATGCATCCAAGGTGACATGGAACTCCTAAGTTCAATCTGGTGGAGAAAGGATTGGTGCCTTCACCAACCGGCTCTTCAAATCTTCAAAGGCCTGTTGTTTTTCTTTCGTCTAGATGAACTCGACTTCTTTCTTCAGGAGTTCAGTTAATGGATTTGCTAGCTTTGCATATCCATCAATGAACCTCCTATAATATCCAACACACCCTAGGAATCTCCGTATCTCCCTTACACCAGTAGGTGGAACAAGGGCTAGGATTGCTTTGACCTTTTCAATGTCAACCTCTAGTCCCCTTTCACTAACTACATGACCCAATAAGATCCCGGATACAACTCCTAGGAAACACTTATCCGGATGTAGGTTTAATCCGGTCTCACGACAACGGATAAAAGTCTTGTCTAGGAACTCCAAATGCTGCTCCCTTGTACTGAACACTACAAAGTCGTCAATGAACACTTCCAAAAAGTGTCTAAGGAAATCTCGAAAGATATCCATCATGAGCCTTTGAAATGTTCCGGGTGCATTGTATAGACCAAATGGCATCCGGTTGAAGGCAAATGTCCCCCATTTCATTGTAAACGTGGTCTTTAATTGGTCCGCCAATCGAATGAACACTTGATTATATCCTGAGAATCCGTCTAGGAAGCTGTAACACTCCTGACCGGAAACATGATCCAGGATTATATCAGGGAACGGCAGAGGGAAATAATCCTTCTTTGTCGCAGCATTTAGTTTCCTGAAGTCTTGACAAACCCGGATCTTCACTTTTCCATCTGCTCCTACCTTTTTGGGTACTACAACAATGGGCGACACCCATTCTGAGTTGTTGACCGGGTAGATAAATTCTGCCTTCAGTAGACTATCAATCTCCTCCTTTACCATGAGTGAGTACTTGGGATTTAACCTATACTGACGTTGTCTGATCGGAACATCTCCCTCAATGAGGTCTATCCAGTGCTCCTCCAGATCTAAGGGAATACCACTCAAATCTGAAGATGTCCAAGCAAAGACATCTAAGTACTTCCTTAGCAAGTCCACATACTTCTTTTGCTCTATTGAATTTAGAGATTTTCCCAGGAAGAAGGCTTTTCATTCTTGAACTTCTACCTTCTCATAATCGGAGGGGTTAACAATGTTTTTGACCAGATCCGGTCCATGCTCCTCTGATTTAGCCCGGATCTCACTCCAAGGAAGGTCAGTTCTCTCGTCTTTCAAACTAACGGTGGATAGTTTACCTTCATCGATTTGCTTCTTGATCCAACTTGACGTCAGTGGGACACTTGCTTCTCCCAAAGATCTGTCCTCAACTTGTTTCTCTTTCTGCTCTAACAAGATCTGCTCCTCAGCTTCTCCAAATTCCAAGACCAAAATTGGAAAGTCGAAATCAACTTCCGTAATTCCGTCAAATTCTTGGATGAAGTAGGATGAAATGTTGGAAGAATCTTCAGCCTCCGACCAATCAGTTGTGTAACCCTCTAATTCACTTGTTTCTCCCAGATGCTCTTCAAAACTCCAAGGGATCCGGATATTGGGTTTCTCGATTACGAATTCCTTGCGTCCCCAATCCACAATGACCCTTGCGGCATACAACCATGGTCTTCCAAGCAAAATTGGAAATGATCTTCCTTTGTCCACCCGTATGATGACAAAGTTCAACAAGTAAGTCAGTTCTCCAATCCGGGTCGGGACCTAAGAAAGTCGTCCGACCGGAATCACTCTAGATTGATCCGCCATTCTCAAGACTTGGTTGGTTTGCTCAAACGTGGTGAATCCCAAGTCAAATGCCGTATCCTCCAGCATCAAATTACTCATGATCCTCCATCTACAAGTACCTTAGGGATGGTACAACCCTCCACTTCTACCACGACCTCTAGTGGACCGTAATCTTCTACATTGGCGAAGTTGACAGCAACTGCCGGAAGTCTAAATTTCCTCTTCCTTCTCTTCAGCCATGCATCTCTGATTAGCTTTTGGTAGTTGGCGTTGTCATCAAGCAGTTGGCCAATGGTGACATTGGCTTTTTGCTCCCTAATGTCTTGCAAGATGTTGTACTGACTACACACCCTTTCTGGTTGAATGAAAACTGGGGTGTCATCAAATCTAACTCGTTTCGGTGAGCTAGGTGGACCGGAAACCGGAACTTCCCTTTCCTGTGGTATAGAATTGGGTTGCTCCAGGTCCTGTCTAACCTTCTTGCTGATGTCCTCAAGAACCTCTATAGGTTCTATCCCATTTTCTGCGTTTGCCAAGGGTGGTCCTAAGTTGGATTCCTCTGAGTGATGAGAATCACTTGAATCCGGTTCCCAACTCCTAACTATTCTATTTTTCCTACCAGGTCTTTTCCTATGCTTTTCTATTCTATTTTTCTCGGTGGAGCTACGTGTACCTACTCTATGGACTAATGACTCTACTGCTACTGGTAACTTGTAACAACTCATATTTTTTATTTTTATTTGTTTACCTTTTTGAGTGAACCGGAAATTAGAAATAGGTATCCGGATTCATCTAGAGAGAAAGATAAATCCAAAAATAGTCACAAAAGGACCTTATGGAACTAATCCAGTTTTAGGTAGAAGCGGAACGGATTAGATGTACAACTGGATAGTATTTCCAACCGGAATCTTGTTGACTGGATTGGAGATAACCGGATGTCAAGAACCGGACCGGATATCCGACCGGTCATAAAGACAGTCCAGGGCGTCAGGACTATATAAAGCCTGACCCTGCCCATTTTCAGGTCTCTGGATTTCCACGTGTTGTTGTGTCCTGATTTAGCGCCTGACGTTTTTATCGTTGACCACGGCAAGGAAGAGAAAGTACAAGAGGGTCCGGAAGTGAGTGAGGGGTGTGAGACGGAGAGATCTCCTCCGGCCATGAGTGGGTGAGACTTGAATGCGAGTGGATACGTGAGAAGCTAAGAGTGTGAGCACGCCAGTAGGTAGTTTAAAGGCGGAGCGGAACATCTGAGTGTCAACGCTCCATTGTTAGGATTGTAGAGAGTGAAAACCGGGTAGAGCTACCCTCATGCCGCGGCTGAACCGGAAGAGAGGTTCTAACACCCTGCCCCCGAGTGAAGTAAAGCTTAGAAAAGTGGTTCCGGTCATGCCGACCAAGGAACCGGAACAGGGAGAACTCAGAGAGGATTTGTCGTTGATGGGTTGTCAGGGGTTAGCTTTGAAGCCTTGGGGTTTCAAAGATGAGAGGATGATTAGAGAAATCCTGAGTGGCGTATCGAATCAGTTCGATAACACCCTGAGAGGGAATCCGGTCCAATGGACCGAGGCTTTGTGGCGGGACGTATACGGATTCCGGCCAGGAGGACTCGGCCTTGCCAACCGGAAGGATGATTTTGTCCAGGGCAAGTTCGGAAGCGTAGTAAACCCGAAGGACGGCTACGCGGTAGAAGACTGCCTCAATGACCGGGAGCGTCGCCTGCTCCAGTTCTTGGTTCCGGTTCTGCATCCAGAAAAGCCCACCAGGGTGACTATCACCTTGGCTAACATGATTTTCGGAGCGTTGAGCGGAACCCGGAAAGTAGACTGGGGCCGGATCTTCTTTGATCTGGTGTCCCAACTTACTACAAGAGTAGGGAGAAATAGGGCTACCCCCCTGTACCCTTATGTGTACCACCTCTACCAGCAACAGGAACTGCCGACGGAAGTGGAGTTGAAGGTGTGGAAGGCCTAGGAGTGGACTATGAAGTATGGTGAATCCGAGTCCGACCAAGAAGCGGATTCCGGAAACAAAACCGAGGAGGAGGAAGAAGAAGAAGAGGAAGAGGAGGAACCGTATGTCCCCACCAAGAGGCAGAAGACCACGCCAACTCGGAATCGAGGAACGCCCCCGGGACATCCGAGGCCGCGCAAAGGTGAGACTCCAACCGGACCGGATGTGGCATCCGGATCGGGAACCGCAGATCCGTTCGACGAGTTGGTTGGGATCCTCTGTAGAATCCGGGCGGATTGGGAAGTTAAGAAGCGGACGCTCGGGGAGATCGCGGAATTAATCGGAGCGGAACCGGACAGTCAATTGCCGCGGAAGGTGGCTGAGAGTGTTATCAATCCGGAAGAGCTTCGGAAGATGAAGGAGGATAGCAAGCGGCAGCACGATGAGGTGGACACCCTCAAGGCCGAACTTTTTGCGTCACTCAAGAACGCCACCACGACAAAGGAGATGGCGGAGGAAATGAAGAAGTTGGCCGCAAAAGTGAAGGACGTGCTTGGAGGACCCGGAGCCGGGGTCACCAAGGCGCGCCTGTTCGAAGAGGAGGTGCACAAGGACAAGAAGATATCCGGAACCAGGGTGGTGCACATCCTCACCAATTTTGAGGAACAGATGGAAAAGCTCCTATCCAAGGCACGGGAGTCAGCGGACTGGATCGTGGAGAGCAGCCAGAAGTTGACAGAAGTTCCGGTCCGGCTCTCTGAAATTTCTCTTCCGGACTTGTTTCCGGAAGACGTAGCTCAGGAACCAGGAAAGGACAAGACGCCCCAGTCAAATAGGGCAAAGAAGGAGACGCCCGCGATCGGACATCAGTCGATAAATTTAGACTCCCCGGAAACTGAGGAAGATCATCCGGCTCTACCTACGGATGAGGAACGGAACCGGAATCTAAATGAGGTCTTTGAGCAGTTGGAGAGACCTGATGAGAGCCCTACCATTGGATCCCGAGTGTATGAGACGGAACAGGAAGGATTGTAAAAATAGGACTTATAGATAGGAACCGGAATAGAATCCGGTTAGGATAAGGTAAGACCGGATTGTCAGCGCCTTCAAAGGCGGAAATCATGTATTCACTTTTTGCTTTTTGCTTTTTGTATATAAAACAGTCTCTGAGCTGGAGACGAGAGGGGGAGTTCTTTTGGCATTTCCTTGTGTACTTTCCTTTAAACTAACTTTTGTGTATTTTTCCCGAGTATTGGCAAGAGTGCACGGAGTCAGAATAGGAAGGTGAGTACGGAGGTGTTAGTAGAGTTTCTCCCCTTGATGTATGTTTCCGGTTCTAGGTACATGTGAGTAGGTTATGAAGAGTTAGGAGTGGATTCCAATGCCTCAGCAGCTACAGAAGTTTAGCATTCCGGGTAAGAGATCCGTTGATCAGGCTAGGAGGATAAGGAGGGATTCCTTAGCTGCGCTAGAACTCTTGGGTGGGAAATCCGGTTGAGTATCCTAACTCCTGTGAGGTCTTGCCACCGTTGTGAACGGAAGAACTTTCGTAGATGTTGGAACGGACGGATGCACTTGTAGCCACCCAACTTCGTACGAAACGGATCAGTGTCAAGGTCGTTGTAGTATGAGAGGATTGTACGGGGGGTCTTTGTGTGACCTGTGATTCGGGTTGCTATCCGGATTACTGTGAAGGACCAAACCGGATCCGTGTTAGTTAGGGGATCAGTGGATAGGAAAGTGGGTCTTCAGCCACTATAATTCACGGAAGGAGTGGTGGGCCTACCACTTTCAAAAGCAAGCGGTGAACCCTCTGATGGTAAAACAGAGGTAAAACTAAACTGGGTACGGAAGGGTGGTACGGAATCGGATCCGCCCATAGGACCGGAAGTTGCAGGGTCCAGAATTGAGAAGTCAGTCCAGAAACCGGGGAACTAGTAAAACCGGAAGTAGGATACAGTCCGGGCGTAGTTTTCTGGTTGGTTTTGGATGTTCCGGTCGTTAGAGGTAGAACCGGAATGGTAGAATTAAGGGGTTAATTGGGTTTATCTCCTTGTTAGAGTTAGCTACTTCACAGGATCTCGTGGGTTCGATCTTTAGGGTCATTTTGTTATGCTCTAGGGTGATTTTTGTGAGTATAATAGGGAAATCGCTTACTCTGTGCTGCGACATAACTCCACCCTACTATGTCATTTATCCGGATTCTCAATTTCGGTCTTCGAACCATAGTTTAGTACAGTCTGCTCCTGTGGTGGAACCTCTACTTGTTTGTAGACTACATGATTCTGGGCAGGTTTCGGACACTGAGAAGAATTGTGACTGTATTCTTGACAATTCTGGCAAGGAAGAACTAAGGGTGCACCCTAATCGGGTCTGTATTGACAAACATTGGCATAGTGATCCCCTCCTCCACAAATAAAACAAAACCCATAAGGTTTGGGTGGGGTGATAGCAACTTAGTTATCTACCACTGGAGCTGACCTTGGTACAAAGTTGTTTCTCATGATTTGTTGTGGTGGTCATCCTCTTACATAGGTCGGTTGAATTTGGTAGACTGGATTCATCTCCATATCATCTTCCTCTTCTAGATTGGCGTAGTAGATCTCGTCCTCTTGATTCACGTAGTTGACTCGCTTGGCGAAAGGCCGGTTACACTCACTCAGGTAGTGTCCCATTTCTCTACACCTCGGACACCAAATGTTTGTTTGGTTTGTTGGTATGG
Organism: Climacium dendroides; assembly: GCA_950106755.1. NCBI lineage: Eukaryota > Viridiplantae > Streptophyta > Bryopsida > Hypnales > Climaciaceae > Climacium > Climacium dendroides. Next base: position 29,629,592 of record OX467087.1, on the reverse strand, counting down.
TCCGCCTGGAATTCCAGTTCTCCGTCAAGTTCACCTTGATTGCCTCCAAAGTCGCTGCAACCTTCTTCATGAACTCCTTTGACTCGTTCTTCTCGATCTTGACTTGACCAAGAGCCTTAGCCTTTTCCGCCTTTTCTTACTTGTACGTAGAATGATGATATCAATGTCTGGATTTGGATCCAGATGCTTCTTCCAGTTCCGGTCCAGAATCTTCTGATGAAGATTCCGAACTTTCACTCGACTCTGATTCAGAACTGCTGGAATACTTCTTTTTTTTACTCTCCTTCTGAGAGTGTTGCATTCCCTTCCGGTCGCTTCTCTTCAAGGCATTCCGGATGGAATGAGATGCATTCTCGTAGTTGTGGGCTACTTCCATGGCCTCCCGTAATGTAGCTGGGTGTTGCTGCCGGATGTGAAATCCCATCTCGTCTGGAAATCCTACAACATACCACTCATTTTGGATGTTTGGGTTTACCTCCATATCTAACTTTTGAATAAGAGCCTTTACCCGCTGTCCATACCTTCTTACTGATTCTGAAGGTTTCATGGTTATGACACTAAGCCGTCCAAACGCTTTGGCTTCTCCACCGGATTCTCTAAATGTTCTGACAAACAGGTCTATGAGTTGGTCCCAGTTATTCCGGGTTGCGTCCGGAACATCTTGGTACCATTTCAGCGCCTCGCCCTTCAGCAGTCCTTGGAATATCCGCTGTTTGGCTTCAAATTCCTCTTGGTTGGCCAAAACAATAGATTTAAATTCACACAGCTAGTCATCTACATCTTGACTGCTGTCTCCTTTGAAACTACTATACTTTAGGCAAGTGGATCCTACCATAGTGTCACTTTTCGATTCCGAGTGGACTGATTCTACCTCCTCCTCGGACTCGACCGGAATTTCCTGAATCTGAAGTCTGACCGGCTCAGGTTCAGGACTTCAACAATTACTTCTAACGCTTCAACTTCTGCCAGTACGGTGTCCCCAGACACAGGGTATAATCTTGGGTTCACGTTTACGCTAGGTAGCGCATGAACAAGAACGTCTCCACAAAATATTCCGGGCAGATCTTCTAGACGAAGTTCCTTCTCTTCCCGTTCTATTCATGGATAAGTGTTATATTCTTTGTTCAGCAATTCTAAACAGATTAGCAAACTCAGATACTACACTCCTACAGAAGTTTAACTTTTCGTGACCGTCTCTCCCAGAGACCGGATTGCTAATTCCAAGAATTTTTGATCCCCAGCAGCGGCGCCACTTTTCCCTGTCGTAGCACAAAAAAGCAAAAATCCTTCTCTAAGGCTCAATATTTCTTAAAAGAGGCCTTAAAGTGACTCGAGTATCGTTCCCACGAAGATCGAATTTCCTAGGTTCACAATTACTGGAAAATGGTAGAGTCATGGTCACGAAATACAAAACCCCAAGCAAAACAATAGACCGGAACTTCCACTTGGTTCCCTTGTTTCCTTGGACAAACATGACCGGATCCCTCCGGTCCAACAATTACTAATACACGTTAGACCGGATCTTCCCGATCTAACAACACTGGCCGGGTCTAATCTGGTTTAACACCCACTTGTTTATCACATAGACTCTCTAACAAGTTAGTTTACTATCCCACAGCTTTCCACTACCCTATAACTCTCCCAACACTTCTATTCACATACCTTTAGTGGTTTCCTGTATTTACGTTTTATAGACCGTAACCGGGATCCGCGTTTCCACAGATCTAACCTTAACCTCTAGTATTCACATCCGGTCCAGGTCTCTACTCGTAACCATGTTGAGTTTAACCTCTGAACGAAGAGGGATCTGCTAATTGGGATTCAGGAAGGAAGCTTAACTCCTACCCTTCGATTTTAAAGTGTCAAAAGTTTCACTATGTGATCAAACTTTCAAAAATAAACTTTCAAATCCTACAAACGAGAAAACAGACCGTCCTCACAACTAGAAAGGAAACGCAATCGTGTCCAGCAGGTCACGCAAGCCGGTCTAATTCCTCCTAACCAATGCTACAACGACAGCCTACTGAGTTAGTCCTAAATCCGTTCTGAACTAGCAGGGAAGAGAGGGGAAATGAGCGTTGCGGAGGCGTGCTAACCCTTACTCTTTCCGGAGAGTGGTCTTCAATCCGTACTCCCTTCCGAGTCCATTCCTAGTCCACACTAGAGATCCCTTTTGCCTCCATCCACACGCACTAATTCAATATTGGACCGGATAAACTCAGCATCCGGGTATACCTTGTATCCACTTACACTCACTTTCCAGCCTGGACTTCCAAAACACGGACAAGTGTCAAGTACACACAACTATAATTTCTTTCAATCACGCCAAGAGCGAACTCCCAGGTACTCATGAATATAAGAAGGTAAGATAAAGATGCACACCGGGACCAAAGAAGTCCCGGATTTAAATACTAAACTACTCCCTCAAAATCCTAACCTAAAAGTAACGCTCCAGCCAATCAGGGCCCAACACGTTTCATTCCCTTACTGTTTTCTAGCCCTGTTGACTTTCACTCAAACTCCCACTACTTCCGCTAAAAGTAGATCTCAGATCCTATAATTATGGACCCGATCACTTTCCAACTACTAGTGGCCGTGTCACTCAAAAAGTAAACTTCCTAATTATGTACAACTATCCCAAAACTTTAGATTTTCACCACCCTATCCTCAGAAATTTATCCTACGTAACTTCCTAAGTTCTTAACTTCTTCGTGGCCGGCTTCTTTCCGATTCTGGTCTTCTATCCCTAGCATACCTTACCCCGAGCAGTAAGCTTCTTCTTCTTGGATGCTGCAGCCTTAGTTGCCCGAGTCTCTGCTAGTGCTTGATCCGGGTCAGAATACGGCTCCGAGTCCTCCTCAGTACCGGATTCTTCATCCTCGTCCTCTTCTTCTTCTTCTTCTTCTTCTTCTTCTTCTTCTTCTTCTTCTTCCTCCTCGTCATCGTCCTCTTCTTTTGTGCTGACATAATTGGAAGCTTCTTCTTCTGCGTGGTTGGTGTGGGTAGAACATTGGCCCTAGCACTCTGAGGAGTGGTTTCCTCAATCGTTTCTACCCTTCCTAGATCCTTGCCCCTGTGATCCGGTCTTCTTTTCCTCCATTGACCCAATTTCGCTTCCCAAAGCTAAGTTGAGTGGGGTGGAAGGAAATACCTTTTCTGTCTTTGCAGGAGTTGGAGAAACTGGAGATAATTCGCTTAGGTTGATAAACTTGTTGCTTAGCCCTGGTTTGGGCACGTTCTTCTTTTCAGACGGTTCCGATCCAGATCTCGTCTTTTCTTCAGCTGCGGCCTTCACCTCCTCCGATGTTTCCTTCGCCTTGCTTGCTATCTCTACTTCTCCGGTCTTCTCTTCCTCAGTAGCCTCTACTGCTCGCGCTGCATTAAAAGCAACGTCCGTTACTTCCCCCAGTAGGGAAGTCATTTCTCCTTTAGGCTCTGACCGGATGGAAGAGCTTGGCACGTCCTCCATCTTGTCCTTCGCCTTTACTTCTTCTTCGGTGACCGGAAGGGGTGCTGGTGCGAGTTCCGGTTCCGTTTCCGGTCCCTGCTCTCGCTCTCTTCGTCCTTCTACCTCCTTCATCACCTCGCGCAGTGGCTCCACTATTGCCTCCATCTTGCGGTGGTAGGACACTAACGCCATCATCAGGTTGGCTGGAATTTGCTTTCCGGTCTCCATCACCTTCTCATCAAACAACATTGCTTTGTTGATAACTTCGCCCGAATTCCCAATGAACTTCCGGATCGCCTGAAGGTTCTTTGCAGTTGTTTTGGAGAATTTCCTTTGCTGGTCCATTTCTTCTCTCTTCTCCTCCAACTCCCTCGTTAGCTGGTCCACCTTACGCGCGGCTTCGCTCAGTTCTTTCTTCACCGCCTCCATCTTCCGGTCCAGTTGGGCAACGAGCTGCTGCAGCTGACATAGTTCTTGAATGGTCTCCTAGCTCTTCCCGTACTGGACCCAAAACTCACTGAGTTCCCTCACAATTCGACCTAGGGGATCCTGGTTCCAGACCAGATCGACTCCCTTACTACCTTCTCCTATTTCTGAGTCTTTCTCTTTCCGGTCCTACCTCCTCCACTAAGACTTAGCTTCCTTGACCGGTATAGTGTCTGCCTCTGAATCTTCCTCTTCCTGCCCGGCTTCCTCATCCGGGTCTTCTATATCGAATTCTGACATGGCTTTGGCCATATCATATGAATCTATCTCTCTATTTGTAAGCCAGCCATGTGCTTGATACAAATGGTAGAGAAAAGGGGTTATAGGGGAAGGCTTAGACTTCCCTATACCTCCTACCAATCTCTTGATCTGATCTCTCATCACTACGCCCCAATCTACTTTTCGGTCACCCGACAGTGCACCGAAAATAGTGTTTGCCAAGGTGATCGTAATCCTGTTTGGTCGCTCTGGACTAAGAATGGCTGCTAGATATTTCATTAAACGTTTCTCCCTACCATTTATGCACTCTGCCACAGGGAAACCATCCTTCTTCGTTGGGGGGTTCTGGAACTTATCCACGTAGAAGCGATCCGTCCGGGAAGCCGGTCCCTTGTCCGTCTTCTTGAAATCGTACGTCTCCCTCCACAGCGTTGGAGTCTAGTCTTCAGGCTGGCTTCTCGACGTCCCCTTCCACTTCCTTAGCGGCGCGCCGATTACCTCTCTCACGATCTCCTCGTCTTTCAAATTCCATGGCCGGGCTAGAAATCCCTCACACCCCATCTATCAGAGGTCTTCTTCTAGCTCCGCTTTCTCTCGTGGATCCGCTGGTACCATCGGCTTCACCATGCGCAAGGATACAACTACCTCTTCTCTCACCATCGTGGGCTGTTCTCTTAAACCCTCTCAGTGATCGGAATCACTATTTGGAGTCTCACAATCACTCGCACTCTAGTCTCCTATTCCGCTCAAGGACCCTCTTCAAAAGTCGCCTCACTAGTACACTTCTAACTCCACACTCATACGTGAACTTCTAAGTGAACTTTCCTCTCAAGACCCGTCTGTCCTTAATCCGGTCCGTAAACTGAGCCTGTAACTTCTTCTCTTTGGCTGACATATAAGTACACCTCGAATGCTCCTCACCAATCTCTTCTCAAGGTAGTTTCCTTGCAAAAGGAGGTCTGAGCCACCTGCCCTTCCTATTTCTAGGGCTGCACTCACTCGGGCCGTTACAGGTGACCGTTTTCCCCAAAATAGACCCACTCTCAAGTATGGTCTAGAACTAGGTAGGCACCCGTTACACCCGGATTGTCTGTCTTCCGTTTACGGTCTCTAGTCTTCTATCTTCTTCCGGTTTCCAGTTTCTAATGAAAATCACTCTGACCTACTCCTGACCTATCTATGTCGTTTCCGGACTTTCGGTTTCCGGTTTCTGGTTACTTCTGTTAACACTATTATCTATTCTAAAGTAACCCTCTTCCGATATCCGGTCCCTAACTACTTACGGTCTACTTTTCTAAAGAAAAACGAAAAAAATAGGGAGTAAAAAGAGCTCTATTCCCCTTATTTCCCTTCTAAACCTAAAGACTAGATTTCCGTGCTCCCACAGCGGTATACAAAGTCTCTTCTCTTGCGCTGCAAATTCTACAGATTTATTTTAAAAATTCAATCCTAGTGTAAAACTTCTCATTGAAACTTTCTCAACTTCTGACTTCACTTACGACTTCTGTACAATTCAAGAGCAACTCTAAAAATTTGGAAAGAGGGCACCATGGGCCTATCACCGTATTTCAATCCTCTACTCCTGAAGTATGGTACCCAAATAAATGAATTATCGAATAGAGTTGCAAGCAAATATTTATAAAGTGCGAAAAAAGGAGTTCTTCATGTGAGAGAAGTAATCAAAATTCAAAAGCATGGCTTTCTTCTAACTCCATCACGATGGCAAGCAATATTCATTTCTTGAAATGTTAGTAATCTCCAAGATATTGTTGAATTATACATTTATTGTAATACATTACTATGTGATTAATAGAATCAAACCTCTGTTTAATGATTATTTCTCTACAAGGATTTAGACATTTCCGAATTGACTGGAAGAATTTCAATAGCCTATACATTTGCAATCCCCTTAAAGAAAGTACAAGGTTTCATAGGAAGTTTCTAACCATGGGAAAGTAAGGTCATATCATATTCTTTCATGTGTAGATTGCATGTAATCCACTACCCCCATACTCATGTCTGGTAAACTCAAAAGCAGAGAGTGACTTCATGTAGACCTGAACTGCCAAGTACAGAATGTCTATACTAACATCTGAACTCTAGAGCAGTCACTGACTATATGTAGACCTCACCTACAGAAGTATAGTGATCAATGCTCTTTCAAACTCTCTATGTATGCTATCAAATAAAAATAGCGTTGGAACTTGTTCTCTTCGCAAACTAACTATGTTGCATTGATACCATCAACATTGCCAAGACCATGTAATCCTCGGTTGCCCTTTCATGAATGACAAACTCAAAGGGCAATTGAAATGAATCGAGGTAGTCCAGAAACTTCTTACAGTACAGACGTCCGCTACTCTTCCTCCATGCTATTGACTTCTATTCTCCATGGTAACCACTTGCTCTGCCTCAACGCCATCAGTATGGGAATCCTCCTCTCTAGTAGTGCTCCCCGTCTCATAACGAAGAACTCTCCGTAGATCAGTTGGTGTGGAGTCTGCCTTTTTCGGTGGGACTCTCCCTCCTTTTATCATCCTGGATCGCTTCAACGCTTTCGCCGATGAAAAGAAAATGCAAGCCACGTCTGCTTTCTCTCTTGACGTGCTTCAATCTAACCAACGAGAACCACTGTTGTCTACATACGAGAGGAAGGAAGAGAATGGGAACACTGGCACCGTGAACTACACCATGAAAGGAAGAGAGAAAAATGGACAATGATGGCAATGCCACAAAGGTGTCCTCTTAAGTTTGGCATTGCAAGTGATTAATGAGCCACCAATCATAATGTTCAATTGATGAAACCTAGTTGAATAAACTCCACATTGGCGCATGTCAGGTTCAAGGCTATGCCGTCAAAGGAAAACATGTACATCGTACACCTACAATGGGGGCTCTGTCAATATTTAGGAATCTAATTACAATGTGCTACAATCATTAAGAATTTTGATGACGTCCAAATTCTCGTGCACAAGTTCCAAAAGACACAAATTCCAAAGACTCTTTATGGAGCCGCCTTTAGAAATGACGGAAGCGTGGTACAAGTAGGGAATCCCAAAGTCATAATTCATTCATCCATTCTTGAACTCAACGTACTTGACAGTTAGAGGAATTGCCAAATCCAAGAGAAAACTGCAAATGCAGTCACATAGTTGGAGATATTCCCAATCTAGCATGAGAGTTTAAAAAATTAGGTGCCACATTTTCCTAAACTACTGACAATAGGTTTGAATATTATTGCATGATAGGATGTTTGTTCCAAAACATGGGCAATATGAACAACCTTGAAAAAATTGAAACTTTCATGAATGAAGAAATTGAATGTAGTTTTTTATTTCCATATACATGGAATGATTATGAATATTTTTTTTTAATCACGAACATGAATACTTATTGAGATTTGATTTGGTAGCAATTCTGGAATGTCTATTTTCAAATATACTTTGCCACTATTCTGTAGTGTCAAATTCTTTGTTTTTGGATAATAATAGAACATAACATTTAGGTTACTCATTACTCCATATATGATGAAAATTTGCAAGGCTGGAGTCTTATTGAATACTACTTACCTATTGGTGAAGGGTTCAAAGGATAATATTAGTCTTTTTTGAAACAATTATGTATGCTTGTTTTTGAAATTTATTCAAAATGATTTTGCTATTGGTTAGGTATTTCAAGTAAATTGTAGATGTCAATTTCAGTTGACCTTCAAAGACTATTCCAATTCAAAAATTGAGAACCTATAGTTGGGGATATTTTGATCTATACCTAATGTCAGCATTTTCTGCTTGGACTCTGGTAAAAAGAAGTCACACTCATTAAGATGAGTGCAGCTGGAAACCCTAGACTACCGTCACCGCTTACACTATGATTAGTTTCTTGACCTTTGCTCTAATTTATGGTCAAATATTAATTGTAATTTAAAAGCCACAAACATTTAACTATTTTTATAATAATTGTTGTATCCTTAAATTTAATGTATGTACAACAAGGACATGGCGCATATGGTTGGTTCAACAATGAACTCACAAGACTAGCCGAATAGAGAACCAGAAGATGCGCATTCATAGAAGATCCAAAGTTTTATTTTTGTTTACCTCATCTCTTGCGCTAGATTGAGTTTCTCACGTTCTTAGAGTGTCTCCGTTGGTAGCTGCAATGGCTTGGCTTAGGGTTGATGGTCATGAAATTCCGCTTGTGTTTCCAATTCTAGATGGTGAATACGCTAGAGTCCCTTGTCACCTTCTTCATGTCCGCTTTAGATTTGTAGAAACCTCGATCTATGTTGAGGAGGAAAAAAGGTCCGAATCAAGGGAAGTGCTTCGGACTGTACCCGTGGTGAGGTCAACAAAGGATGGAATGCACTGTTGGTATCTCGCTCTTGGGAACTATAGAGCATACGGACTTCCGCTGTCCATATTAGGTGCATCTACAGAAATACTGAGTCACCACTCAGATAATTCTACGGTGGATATGCCATGCAGTCCTTATGCCCTGTCACGCAGTCCACCCATAGAAGGTCTGCTGATCCTACAAATGCCCACAAAACTTCTTGTCATGAAAGAGGAGAGATTACATCCTATTATAGAGTTGTCAACCAAATCAGAAGGAGAGTCCCCCAATGTCAATTCTCACAAGCAAACGTGTCCTGTCGATATGGCACCTACACAGATAGATATGGTGCACTCACTATCTGGAACCCCATCTAGAAGCATGTCTAATTCCTCACTGTCACTACCCCTACCTAAATCACATACAGTTGGAAAAGCAAGCATAATGGACTATCTAAAGAGACTTGCCAGTATGCATCGCTCCCGAAATGAACTGTCCACGATGGATCTAAGCACCGTGAAGCACCAAAGGGTTCCATTTCTTCCACCAGTATTTGATGGAGATGTCATCTTCGAATTGCCTCCTTGTGGGTCATCTTCATCTTCATCGAGGGCCAAGAACTTGGAAGGGATGGACAAACGTTACGATGGACATCCGTGGTGCAAGCTTGTGACCACCAACATCCACAACTCCGACAACCTCAAATTCCGTAAGTCCTACTATGCTGGCCATCTTGCTTGTGAGAATGCCAACTGTGAGTATCTAAAGAGAGTTGCAAAGCGAAACGAAACTGAGTGGAGTGGCTGCACTATATTGCCATTTACTAGCGGTGGGTGTCCACCAAAAGAGTCTACCCTAGTTTGCAAAGTCTGCAAGATGGCACCGACTTGTCTAAGCGCATGCAAAGCTAGGATGTACTTCGTCTACATTGATAATCCAGAAATGACGAGGGCAGCTATTCATTTTGGTGAGCATGGACACCCCGTTGCTAAAGGCATTTATAGGGATTCTACCAAAATGATTTGTGGACTCATTGCGGAGCAAGTGGCCAAAGCACCCACGGCCACGAACTCCGCAATAATTCTTTCGACTAGTAAGGACTTCCTCGGAAGCTACCTATGTCACGATGGAGAAGGGGAGAAACAAATGCTGAAGATGGAAGAAATGGAGGAAGTCATGAACCGCTTCCAATACTTGAGTAGTTCAAGTATTCGCAACGTGATCTCTTCTTTCCATTTAAACAATCAAGGAGGGATAATCGACAACATTATGACTATGAAGAAAGAGTCAAAGTTGGAGTTCATACACGACAACGTTTTTCCAGGCCAAGGCAAAGAAAAGGTTTACATTTTCAAGATGCTTATCGAAGAACCAAGAAGTGGGGTCGAAATGGTAAGGCGGATGCAATCGGATGGGGATTTGCAAAATGCGTGGTTGATGTTTGACCACGTGAAGCGGGTGAAGGATTGGACTCCTATGGCTTGCCACGTATACGATATTGAATATAAGAAAGTAATGACGATTGCTATGTGCGATATGCAATTTGAAGATACCAAAGTTCAAGTACAATTCTAGCATAGCTTGAACGCGGTCATGCATCGCCAGGGAGTGCCAAACCCTAACTTCAAGGGATTCATGGCAGATAGTGCTATGGCCAATTGGAATGCAGTTCGCATTGTCTACGGCACTAGATCTGCCAATGTTGAAATGGAGAATCGCGAGTGAACATGTTTGTTGCATTGGAGTACTTCTCTTCACAAGCACACGCAGAAGTACATTAAGGAAGCATTTCAACAGCAGCATATCCGTTTATGCAAACAATACAAAGATTCACAGAATATGGAGCAAGCGGAGGTCTGTTACCTTGCAATACGCTCATGGTGGTTGTCATCTGGAGCTACCAACGAAGAAGCTCTACATCACCTAGATCATTGGCTGGCTTTCTGGCATTTTTGGTATCGTCAATGGGGAGGCTTCATGGACATGGTGAGTGAACCCTGAATTCCAAATTGTGTAAGCGTTGAAGTACCTGATGCTAGTTTTGTAGTAGGACTTCGAACCCTGTTGTCATTTTTTTTTCTTTAATTTTAATTTTTTATGAAATATAGAAAGAACTCTTATTTGCGGCACCAAAACTGGGGGGTCCCGAGGATAGTGTACAAACAATTGTCGGATCCGACAGTTGTATTCGAGGTGACACCAGGACCCCCACATTTCAATAAATGGGAGACAGAAGTCCTATTCTGGAAGGACCAAAGTAAAAATATTTTCTTGAATTCATTTATAGGAATTTCATGAAGGATAAATATGCTTCAGTATTTTAGGTGGTATTTGATAACCCTAAACCGATCAGAGTCATTGAAAATCCTTTAAGTGCCTTCTAAAACTGCCATGGCAGTGCAAAATAATTCTTATAAAGTTGGAAATTGAAACGGTGGAGAATAACTACCACTAACCATTTCATTATTACATGTTGAATTTATAGAAATTGACATTAGATGAGATGCTGGACTTGCCATCGTGCAATTTATCCGAAACGGTGCATAACAAGTGGCTACAAATGTCCGGAAAGCAAGGCAACAGCTTGTTTGACGCCACATGAGATGATAGTATCCATGCTTGGATGCAAATGACAAACTACCGTGCATACCTGAAAGGATACACAGTAGGATCAGGGCCGTCCAAAGGGGAGCTGAGGTTGAGAGCTGCGAGAAGAAGTGGAGATCCCAAAAAGATAACGGAGGCGTTGAACACATTGCCTGGAGCAGAGGGTGTGGGAACCAGAGTGCCACACTTGGAAGGAGAAGAGATTTTTGGGAGCACTAAGAGGAAGTTGGATGTGCCCATTGGTGATGCAGGAGACTCACATAGACCGGACAAGATCAACTTTTCTCAACCCCGCGTGAGAACGAGGTCCACTACAAGTGCCTCTCAATCTTCTGGAGACAAGGGTCAACAACCTCAGCCAAATACTTCCACTACAAGGAATTGGGGGTTATCGTGACTGCGGTAAATGACTGCAAAACTGTCATGTTGCAGTCGCAAAACGAGAATGTGACTTGAAAAATGAAAATGTGACTCTGGGGCCCTGCAGTCATTTCGGACAAGTCATTTACAAGAATGACTACAGACAGGGTTGTCGTGGACGTGCGTCCGCGGCGAAATTGCGTCCAAAATCGGACGTCCGGACCTTGCGGACGCAGACGGACGGTCCTCGGTCGCCATCTTGCGGGAGGTCGGTCGGTCGGACGGTCGGACGGATTGGCGGACGGGCCAGTCAGACTAGCGAACGGGCGGGCGGATGGACGGCCGTTTTTATTGGCGGATGGGCGGACGAGAAAGAGGACGGGCGAGCGGACGGAGTGGCGGATGGGCGGATGCGCGAACGGTTCAAGGGCCAAGGGGTTTAGGGAGTCTGGGACTCTAGGAGTGACCGACTGAGTGAGTGAGGGTTTCTAACTTTGCATTTTGTAATTTTGCATGATTTTCAGTTTGTTTTAGGGTTCTTCTTACATATTTGTGAGTTTTGGCGGGTCAGAAATTTTTACGTGCTACACACTTGAAATTGAGAACAAAAAATAATACAATGAAGATTTCTTCAATATCACTTGGGACAAAATCCCCCCAAAATGATAGTTTCATTAATTTTTTCAAGATAATTTGGCAACCTTGTACTACTATGAAATGCTCCGAGAACTAATAAATCTTAGCTATTCATCTCTCTAAATCATAAGCATTTGAGCACCAAGTTCTGTAAATGTTCTTCATTCAAATCCTTTCTAAATTTGAATGCCTAGGGGTGGTAATCACTATCTCCTTTCACCTCTGCCCCGCTACTGTACTCTCTTGATTGGAATCCATCATCTTCATCATTCATGGTGTTCTCTTCATCGTCTGATGAAAGTGTTTTATTTCCCCTTCTTTTCTCTTGTACTGTTGAAGATACACAAGCTTTCTTAGGCTTGCCCATCATTTGCTCGTTCTTTGCTTTCATCAAGGTTTTTCCTACACGTTCACGAAGACGATCAACCGCTTTTCCTTTTCTCAACGGAAGTTTTGGAATAGAAGGACGCTTATTAAGGGGGGGGGTTCTGCATTCACTTTTTCGTTGGAGAGATAGCAAACGGCTTTATTACTCGTTTGTTCTTTGCTTTAGAGGGCTCTTCCATCATCATTGCCATCCCTGCCTTTCTCCCTTCTTTAGTGAATGCCTCTATAGCATTTGAAGATTCCAGTGTCGGGTCCGCTAGCCTTGTTGAAGATGCTGGTAGGCGGTTTCCTTGCTTCTTTAACATTGAGGCCAACGTCTCATCTTCCTCGTCATCGGTGAATGAAGAAATCTGCAATCTTCGATTTTCGGTACGTTCTATTTCTTTCGAAATGATGGAAGCTTGTGTCGGACGTTGAGAACTTCCTGAACCCACCAAAGTAGTGCTTACACTATTAAATAGTGAGCGTGCACCTATTGGAGGAATGCTACGCGGTGGACGTACAAAACTTGTCATGTTTTCCTTTGTGCCTTGGCCACTGTGAAGCAAGTTTGGACTTCCACATTCTATCAAACGCGAACGTACATTATCTTGTGTCCCACTCGCTTCATGGTTTAGTGTCGCAGTACAGAGTAATCAATTTCCCTATTATACTCACAAAAATCACTCTAGAGCATAACAAAATGACCCTAAAGATCGAACCCACAAGATCCTGTGAAGTAGCTAACTCTAACAAGGAGCTAAACCCAATTAACCCTTAAATTCTAGTTTCCGGTTCTACCTCTGAAATCCGGAACCTCCAAAACCAACCAGAAGAATACGATTAGATTTTATCCTCAATCCGGTTTCACTAATTTTCCGGTTCATTGATAAACTTCCCAACTCAGGCTTCTACAATTTCCGGTCTTAAGTGTCCTTCTAGGCAGATCCGTTCCGGTCTACCCTTCCGTACCCGGTTTAGTTTTGCCTCTGTTTTACCATCAGAGGGTTCGCCGCTTGATTTTGAAAGTCGTAGGCCCACCACTCCTTCCGTGACTTATACTAGCTGAAGACCTACTTTCCTATCCGCTAATCCCCTATCTAACCAGGATACGGTTTGGTCCTTCACAGCAATCCGGATCACAGGTCACACAAAGACCCCCCGTACGATCCTCTCATACTACAACGACCTTGATGCTGAATCTGTTCTATATGAAGTTAGGTGGCTACAAGTGCATCCGTCCATTCCAACCTCTACCGAACTCTTCCGTTTACCAACAATGGTGGCAAGACCTCACAGGAGTCAGGACACTCAACCGGATTTCCCACCCAGGAGTTCTAGCGCAGGTAAGGAATCCCTCTCTATCCGCCTAGCCTAATTAACGGATTTCTTACCCGGAATGTAAAGCTTCTGCAGATGCTGAGGAACTGGAATCCACTCCTAACTCTTCATAACCTACTCACATGTACTTAGAACCGGAAACATACATCAAAGGGAGAGCTCTACCAACCCCTCCGTACATACCCTCTTACTCCAAATCCGTGCACTCCTGCCAGCACTCGGGAAGAATACACAAAGCCAGGTCAATGGAAAGTACGCAAGGAAATGCCAAAAAGAACTCTCCCAATCTCCAGCTCAGAGACTGTTTTATATACAAAAAGCAAAAAGTGAATACATGATTTCCGCCTCTGAAGGCGCTGACAATCCGGTTCTACCTATAAATCCTAACCGGATTCTATTCCGGTTCCTATTCTATAATTCCCATTTTTACAACCCTTCTTGTTCCGTTTCATACACTCGGGATCCAATGGTCGGGCTCTCGTCAGGCCTCTCCAACTGTTCAAACACCTCACTTAGATTCCGGTTCCGTTCCCCATCCATAGGTGGAGCCGGGTGATCTTCCTCAGTTTCCGGGGAGTCTAAATCGATCGGCTGCGGTCTGGTCGAGGGCATCTTCTTCTGTGCCCTACTTGACTAGGGCGTCTTGTCCTTTCTCGGTTCCTGAACTACCTCTTCCGGGAACAAGTCCGGAAGAGAAAGTTCAGAGAGCCGGACCGGAATCTCTATCAACTTCTGGCTGCTCTCCACGATCCGGTCCGTGACTCCCATGCCTTGGATAGGAGCTTCTCCATCTGCTCCTCAAAATCGGTGAGGATGTGCACCACCCTTGTTCCGGATATCTTCTTTTCCTTGTGCACCTCCTCTTCGAACAAGCGCGCCTTGGTAACCGCGGCTCCAGGTCCTCCGAGCACGTCCTTCACCTTTGCGGCCAGCCTCTTCATTTCCTCCGCCATCTCCCTTGTTGCGGTGGCGTTCTCGAGCAAGGCGAAAAATTCGGCCTTGAGGGTATCCACCTCATCGTGCTGCCGCTTGCTTTCCGCCTTTATCTTCCGGAGCTCATCCGGATTGATGACACTCTCAGCTACCCGCTGCGGTAATTGACTATCCGGTTCCGCTCCAATTAATTGCGCGATCTTCCCGAGCGTCCGCTTCTTAACTTCCCAATCCGCCCGGATTCCACAGAGTATCCCAACCAACTCGTCGAACGGATCTCCGGTTCCCGATCCGGACGGCACATCCGGTCCGACTGGAGCGTCCTCCTTGCGCGGCCGCGGGTGACCCGGAGGCGTTCCTCGATTCCGAGTCGGCGTGGTCTTCTGCCTCTTGGAGGTGAACGGTGGTTCCTCCTCTTCCTCTTCCTCTTCCTCTTCCTCTTCCTCTTCCTCTTCCTCGGTTTCGTTTCCGGAATCCACTTCTTGGTCGAACTCGGATTCACTGTACTTCATGGTCCGCTCCTGGGCCTTCCATACCTTTAGCTCCCCTTCCGTCAGCAGTTCCTGTTGCTGGTAGAGGTGGTACACATAAGGGCACAGTGGGGTAGCCCTACTTCTCTCCACTCTTGTAGTAAGCTGGGATACCAGATCGAAAATGATCCGGCCCTAGTCTACTCTCCGGTTTCCGCTTAGCGCTCCGAAGATTGTGTTACCCAGGGTGATGGTCAACCTGGTGGGCTTTTCCGGATGCAAAACCGGAACAAGGAACTGCAGCAGGCGACGCTCCCGGTCATCGAGACAATCCTCCACCGCGTAGCCATCCTTCGGATTTACGACACTTCCAAACTTGCCCTGGATGAAATCATCCTTCCGGTTGGCAAGCCCAAGTCCCCCCGTCCGGAATCCGTATACGTCCCGCCACAAATCCTCGGTCCACTAGACCGGATTCCCTCTCAGGGTGTTATCGAATTGGTTCGATATGCCACTCAGGATTTCCCTAATCATCCCCTCATCTTTGAACCCCCAAGGTTTCAAGGCTAATCCCTGACAACCCATGGACGCTAAGTCCTCTCTGAGTTCTCCCTGTTCCGGTTCCTTGGTCGGCATGAGCGGAACTACCTTCCTCAACTTTACTTCACTCGGGGGGGGTGCTAGAGCCTAGTCTCTTCTGGTTCAACCGCGGCATGAGGGCGGCTCTACCCGGTTTCACTCTCTACTGACCTAACAAGGGAGCGTTCACACTCTTCCGCTCCACCTGCAAACCACCCTCCTCGCGTGCTCACAATCTCAGTCTCTCACTGTTCCGTATCCGCTCGTGCTCAAGTCTCACCCTTTTGCGTCCGGAGGCAATCTCTCGTCTCACACCTCTCACTCACTACCTGGCCCTCTTGTACTTTCCCTCCTAACCGCTGTAAACGGAAAAACGTCAGGCGCTAAGACAGGAAACGACAACACATGAAAGCCAGAGACCTGAAAATAGGCAGGGCCAGGCTTTATATAGTCCTGATGCCCTAGACTGGTCATTATGACCGGTCGGGTATCCGGTCCGGTTCTTGACATCTGGTTCTCTCCAATCCGGTCGAGGAGGATCCAGTCAAAAATCCATTCCGGTTGAGATTCTAATCCGATCCGTTTCTGCCTAAAACCGGATTAGTTCCGTTAGGTCCTTTTGTGACTATTTTTGATTTATTTCTCTCTTTTTAGATGGATCCGGATACCTATTTCTAGTTTCCGTTCTACTTAAAAAGGTAAACGAAGAAAATCAAAAATATGAGTTTGTCACATTTAGGCTACTTGGTTCCCCGTTGCTTTTGCTTGCCAATCCTCCTAGAGACTCCACGCTTATCTTGTCCACATTTATTTGCTCGCGGTCCTCAACGTTGTCATTCTTTTCTAGTTGGGCCACCACTATGGATGGAGACCTACCGCTTCCAATCACTTCATCTATTTCGGAAGTTCCAGCATTAGATGCTATGGTTCCATTAGAAGCCAGGACTTGGACATTTGCGTCCTCTTCGTTTAGATTGAGGACCTTGTCACTACTTAGAAATCGGTTTCCATCTACAAACCTTGCTATGGAAGGTACGCCTTCGTCATTTCCACAATCATTATCGTCCATTGGAAAGTCGTACTCATCTCGGTCATTGTTGCCCATGTCATCATCATCCATATTTACTCTTCCAAACGATTCACCTCCAAAATTGTATGTGTTGCCATCCAAATCTTCTTCTTCATTGAATACTGGATTGTACCAATTTGCTTCTTGTCCATGTGCTTCATTCCCGTCCACACGAACACCTTCTTCTTCATCTTCGCTGCTCTCGTCATCTTCGTTTGGTCCCTCCGATTCTTCTGAATCTACATTTCCAAGGTACCACTTCTTCTCATCCTTCTCCTTGGATGCGGCCAACACTCTTGAATTAGTGTACACATACACCAAATCCGCAGCTCTCTTTGTTCTCAACTTGTTCCGAGATTTGTTGTGAACAAAAGAATAGTTACTCCAATTCCGTTCACATGAAGATGAAGATACCGGTTGGCCCAATATTCTCCTTGCAATTGGAGCAATGAGCTTCCCACATGCACCTTCAAAATCCCACCAAGCGTGTGGCGATAATTTTTGTTCACTTGGATCCAACATGTTGTGGAAGGGAGGCTCCCTATGTCGAAACGCCATGAATTCTTTGACGACGTCCGCGTAGTCCGTAGGTTTACATATTCGCATAAGAACACGCTTGCATGCCTCGGTGGCCTCTGAATCGTCGGCTAGTTCTTTATCGTACAAAAGATAGGGATTCAAAAGAGCTCCTGCATATTGGAGATCGATCTCTACCATTTCCCATCTAGCGTTGAACGCCTCCTTCAATGGTTTGGCAAATTCGGGGCTCAATAGAAAAGGCGGATTTTCTACCCCCCTCACATGCGACCGTATCTTCCTCATAATATGCAAAACTTTCCCTGAACATGGCGTCTTTGCATCTAAATCACGAAGGCCATACACAACAACGCCCATCAACTGCACAAAATTCGTGCAACGCCTCCAAAAATGCTCACTGTTTATTATCTTCTTTGTACACCGAGACTTTATACGGTTCTTCTTTTTCTTGTCGTCCAACGTCCTCACATATTGTTCCCAACGCGGATCTGTCACACTCTGTTGAAGTGCTCCCTTCACTTTCAACAAGCGTTCAAGCGCAATGAAA
Organism: Climacium dendroides; assembly: GCA_950106755.1. Taxonomy (NCBI): domain Eukaryota; kingdom Viridiplantae; phylum Streptophyta; class Bryopsida; order Hypnales; family Climaciaceae; genus Climacium; species Climacium dendroides. Next base: position 29,611,662 of record OX467087.1, on the reverse strand, counting down.
TTTGAAGCAAATCTTGTTTCGCCTGGCATCAATAAGTTGTGCTCTTTTTCGTATGAACGAAATATTGCAAGCGGCATGTGCTGCTTTCTAAAAAACGTAAGAACGATAAGAGCTTTGGCCACGACATTCGCCACCCATGTTTCCTTCCCCCAATCTTTTAGCAACAAATTCAAGGCGTGCACCACACAACCTTGAAAAGAAATGTGAGGATATTTGTTTGTTATGATTCTACATGCTCGAGGGTTTACAGGAGCATTGTTCGTTGTTATTTGCACCACATTATGCGGACCCACCTCCTGTATGAATTTGTCCAAAATAGAGGCCAAGTACTTTGCGTTTTTTATGAACCCACTTGTGTCCACCGATCCCCAAAATTGCTCCTCTGCAGAAGATACAAGCATGCAATTCACCAATGGCCAATTTGTAACCGAACTCCATCCATCAATAGACAAGGTTACTCCAAACTTTCTGATACTATCCTTGGTCCTCTTCTGCAACTTTAGCTTGACATCTTCTTTCGCTTCTTCTAGTAATTTGGTTCGTAGAGCGTCGTACGATGGTGGGTTGTATGGCTTACCAAACTCAGCTGTTTTCTTCATTGCTTCTTTGAAGGCCTCACTTCGAGCTACCGCAAATGGTATGTTGGTTGAATAGAAGAAATTGGCCCACAGCGCATTCAAATTGCGTCTATTAGCTTATTCAAACCCATTTACTAGCCGACTTTGTCTTCGAGGCCGATTGATGGAAGAGGGTGGAGTTGGACATTGTTCACTTGATGTTTCCACACTTTGATGTACCCTTGAAGACGCACGATGAATTTCAGACGGCGTTGCACACGAGTCCTCTTGTGTTGAACGTGAAAAATCCCTTCCATTTGAGGCATTGCTTGCAACCCTCCCTATGTTTTCACCATCTACATTGTCAAGGGCCGATCTTCGTGGAAATAACCCATTACAACTAGCAAAAAGAGTTCGAATTGACGAAGTCAATTTTGGACATATGCTTACCCCCCTGTCACGAACACCGTCTTTGCCTTCATATCCAAGGTGGCTCAACATGCGACACTTCCGATTTGCAAACACCAAGTCACATGCCTTGCACTGCACTTTACCGCTTGATGGAACAACATACCAACCGGAAAAATCCTTACTCATTGTGGAAAGCTCCGTTCAAGTTCAAGTCCAAGTTCAAGTTCCAATCTTGTCTTCAATTCCAAATGTTTAGGTTCAAATCACCATGTCACATGTATCAAATATAGTCTATAAGCAAAGCCTTGGAAACCAAAGCCCCCCTGTCCACTGAACTATGCATTACCAAGCAAGGGACACAAAGATTGTAGCTCCTAGCCCTTGGAAATCTTAGCGTTCAGTTTCTCAGAAGTACTTGTAAATGCCTTCTTCCTTGCTCTTATACTCCTAACTTGTTAAATGTTCTATGCCTTAGAAGTAACCATTGCCAACGGTCAGAAAACCCGGCGGACGGGGTGGGTGGACAAGGCGGACGGATGGTCGGTTGGGTCGGTCGGACGGGTCGGACGCGCGGGCGGGCCGGCGGACGGATGGACGTGTGTGCCGGACAGGGCGGACGGGCGGGCGGACAGGGCGGTTTTAGCCTTTTAGGGTGGTCAATTTTACTTAGTTACTTCTTTACTTTGAACTTTTGGGCTCTTGGTTCAGTTAGTTGCATTCCATCCTAGGGATAACTAGATTACAAAAGTAGTAGAAAACAAGTGTTAAGTACTACAACAAAATTCTCAATCAAAGACACAATTCACTAAAAATTGGGCATAACATGTACATTTCAATAAAACTTAGTCCAAGAAAATGAATTTTATGATAAAAACATAATATACATATATATATATTCAAATAAACAAATAATTACTTGCAACATGTTTTTCTTCACTACATGTATATGCAATACAAAAAAGTCATGATGGACATGGTGGGCCACGTACAATACTACTAGTCATAAAAAAAATGAAGCCCACACTACATAATTATATCCCGAGTGCCATTAAAATACAACTACATAGGAAATTAAACATTTCACAATTATTTCAACACACTATTATCTTCTTCGGCATCACGAGATGTCCCCTCCCTCGCCATGAGTCTTCTACTTGTTCGACGAGGCACCGGTTGCGGACTATTTCCATGGCTGCTCCCTCCGCGGCTAGCTTGTACCTGCATGTCAACCCTCTCAAATTGTCGTTTGGTTTCCGGAGAGTGGTCATCCTCCTCTTCAATCTTCCGTTTATTCTTCTTCTTCGGAGACAGCTCCACTTCGTGGGCCCTCAAAGCCCTCACAGCACAATCTATGTCATCCATCAGTTGTTTTATCATTTCATCCTTGCTTTTCATCATCCAAGCTTGTTCGCCTCCCTCTCCTAGATACTTCCTCCACTTGGTTATAATGTCCTTCATGTTCATGTCAAATGCCCTTGCAGTGTCTTCCATCTTATGCTCTGTAGATGATTTACCGTTTAGGTCCACCACAGAACGAACTCTTGCTGCTTCTTCCAACTTCGACAAAATGAGGGCCCGCCCTATCAAATCCGTATTGTAGCCCGCAAATTGCTTTATGACTTTTGGATCACGCTCAACCTCCACCAAGAGATTATTTGGACCCTCTCTCTTCCATTCCTTCTCGGGAATTCAAAAGAACTTTTGGTGCTGTGTGCTCCAATGTCCACTCATGCTGCGACAGAACAACTCTCGAGCCTCGCTGTTTTTAATCTCGAAGGCACGCATCTCAACCTCCACGTCAGACGTCATCCAAAAGAATTTATCTTTGGTGGGAAATGGGCCATCGCATAGCTCATATATTTGTGATTGAGCATCCCACTTCATTGGTTTCCCCCAATGCAAATAGTTCTGAAATTTGTATGGCCCTTGGTCAAGTGGAAGGTTCCATCGATTGTATTCATGCCCCGTAGGCATACGGTGCAAAATCCCTAGCATTTCATACAACCTTGGACTCAAAGGAATACGACACTCGAGACAACGGCATTGAAATTCCGCCGATCTTTGAATGCAAAACACATGGAATGTATGGCGACACTGTCCCAATGCTATAGCTCCTTCGGGCCCAAAACAACCTTGGCAAACAGAACAATGACCCTCCAAGATGGGAGTATTTGGAAAACTTCCTGGCACAAGCTCCTTCTCATGTTGCTGGAAGTGAGCTGACAACGTGCCATAAGGGACCCATCCTTCCTCCGCTTCCAAAGTCCAATCAATGTTTTCCATATCATAGGTCTTTCCGTGGTTTAGCCGCTCATACATCCTATCCATGTTCCTCCAAACCATAAGTTTTAAATCAGGGTCCTTTCTTTCCTCCTCCAACTTCTCCACAAAACGCTCATAAGAACTCTTGACATTCTCGTATGCTGTGTCCGATTGCAATGCATACCTCAAGAGCCCGTTCATGAGTCCGGATGATACTGAGGAATGATCTTGTAGTTGCCGTGCCCACACCATCCACCATAAATCTGCATTTTCCATTTGAAGAATTTCACTTAGTACCCCTACTTCCATCATTCGTTTCATTGTTGATTCGGCCTCATTCTTTCCTCGAACTGCCAAGTCCAATTGATGCCTTAACTCTTCAACTTCCGGATTTTGTGATTGCATGGAAGCATCTTCAAATGAGGGGAAAACTATGGATTTTGGACTCGAAATGCGCTGTCGGAGTTCTACGGTCCCATCCTTAGCTTTGCCCTCGTCAAGAGGAAGAGATAGTTGATCGCTCTCTTGTGTTGGTTCACTTGCCTCTAATAGCCCTATTCCGCCAGGCGATTGTTGACCTGCCTTCTCGTTTTGTAATGTCCACAATGTTTTGCGATGCTCTTCTAACATCTCTTTGCATGTCTTCAACTCCAACACCAACTTCTCATTCATAGCCTTGAGATTCTCATTCGTGGCCTTCAAATTCTCATTCGTGAGCTTCAAAGTCTTGTTATTTTCCTTGACACTCTCATAGTCATTACCCAAGGGCTTCAAGTTTGGGGTCGGCCTCCAATACAACGTGTTGTATTTGCTCTCCAATATCTCATACTTTGCCTTGAGGTCATCATGATCTTCTTTGGAATAACGCACCTCCTTCAACTCCAAATTCTGCTGTTCCAAAATTTTTTTATGCTTAAGGTCTTCCAACTTCTCGTCTTGTAGTTTGTTCGCAAACTCGACAAACTTTCTGAAAGCCAAAGCACCATGAAGAACGGATGGTGTCATTTTCGTAAATGTATTAGTTATTTGCGCAAGAGCAAGCGTCAATACAGCTACAATTCTAGTTGTATATGATAGAAAATATGCCGTTCTAAATATACCGCCAAATTTATGTTGAATTGCCTGAAGTGGAGCTGCGTCCTTCATTTGTAGTGCCACCTTCATTAGGATTTCCTCCTACATGCTCAGGGCCACCTTCGTTTATAGTGCTCCCTTCATTTCCGCCATTTGTTGCTTCTCTCTGAATTTCAAATTGATTCCATTGGAGGGAACACTGCAACAAGTTCTCCATCTCTTCTAGTGGAGGCATCTTTTGTAGAGTCTTGAGATCCTCTGGGCTCAACAAAGCTAGCAACGGATGATCTTGGATAATCGGGGTCTCTTCGTCATTGTTCACAGTAGCCTTGTCCCGAGAGTCCATCCTTATATCTATCGGTTGAGTTGGATGCTCTTCATTTGGGTTTGGTGAAGTCCGAATTGCATTTTCAGGTCTGGACAGTAGGCTTGGTTTTTTCCTTGATTTAGGAGACGGAGGGACATAGAACATGATGTCTTGTGTTGTGTCTGCTAAAAACCGGTCAATACAAGCGTGAGCCTCCTTCACGTCTTGAATGTCTTCTCTATCTTCAATGTCTTTTATAGGATCCTCTTCTTGGTGCTTTTGTGACATCGATGTAGATCCATGTTCTGTTGGCCGAGGGAGCTTCATTGCAACGTTGCTTTCTGGCACCCCTTCTAATACGTTTTGTATAGGGTTCAAATCCGTCGGTGGAGTCAAAAACACCTCTCCCTCCACACCGTCCACAAGACAAGTGCTTCCTTTTGTGGGGTCCCCCATACAAGCCGGTTCTACCGCCATTTTCTTTCCATTCAACACTTCCGTACGACATAATTGGATTTCAAGAGGGATCTGAATTGATTCCACAACATCCTCTAATGCTTTCTTTTTTTCACTTGCTTCAGGAAGTTGCGCCTTTGGAACAAATATATCAGGGATATGTTTCTGATGTCTGCCAATCGCAAGTGGCAATGTCGCTACCGTAGGATGCGTACTCCAATCCACCTGACGGTTCAATATGAATTCAGCGTAAACCATGCCTGCCAAGCTGTAGTTAATTTTGCCCTTGCTCATAGCCTTCTCCGGAAATAAGGCCTTCCACACCTCCATCGAACGGTGCACAAAATGATCATTGAGGCAATTCAATGGTTTAAAACAATATTCACAAGTATGAAGAGGGTGACACTCTCGAGGCCACAAATTCTCAATGTGATACATTTTCACGTATTTGCGGTACAATTTAGAGGTCCAATACTCCACATCCTCTTTCTCCCAACCCGTCTCAACCTTGATGTTGACGTCATCCAAAATGTCAAACCGTAGCTCATGACCAACGCCCTTTGGTTTTAACTTCTTCTTGCCTTCAGTTGCAGCACTTGTCGCAGCACAGAGTAAGCAATTTCCCTATTATACTCACAAAAATCACTCTAGAGCATAACAAAATGACCATAAAGATCGAACCCACAAGATCCTGTGAAGTAGCTAACTCTAACAAGAAGCTAAACCCAACTAACCCTTAAATTCTAACTTCCGATTCTACCTCTGAAATCGGAACATCCAAAAAACCACCGGAAAACTACGACCAGCATTTATACTAATTCCGATTTCACTAATTGTCCGGTTCATTGACTAACTTCCCAACTTAGGACTTTACAACTTCCGGTCCTAAGTGTCCTCTTGGGCGGATCCATTCCGGTCCACCCTTCCGTACCCGGTTTAGTTTTACCTCTGTTTTACCATCAGAGGGTTCGCCGCTTGATTTTGAAAGTGGTAGGCCCACCACTTCTTCGGTGACTTGTAGTGGCTGAAGACCCACTCTCCTATCCGCTAATCCCCTAACTAACTCGAATCCGGTTTGGTCCTTCACAGCAATCCGGATGGCAATCCGGATCATAGGTCACACAAAGACCCCCCGTACGATTCTCTCATACTACAACGACCTTGATGTTGAATCCGTTTTGTATGAAGTTAGGTGGCTACAAGTGCACCCTTCCATTCCAACCTCTACTAAGCTCTTTCTTTTACCAACAACGGTGGTAAGACCTCACAGGAGTCAGGATACTCAACTGGATTTTCCACCCAGGAGTTCTAGCGCAGCTAAGGAATCCCTCCCTATCCGCCTAGCCTAATCAACGGCTTTCTTACCCGAAATCCCAAGCTTCTGTAGATGCTGAGGATCTGGAATCCACTCCTAACTCTTTATAACCTACTCACATGTACTTGGAACCGGAAAGACACACCAAAGGGAGAACTCTACCAACACCCCCGTACATGACCCCTTACTCCAACACCGTGTACTTCAGCCAATACTCGGGAAAAACACACAAATCCGGATCAATGGAAGGTACACAAAGAAATGCCAAAAAAACTCTCCCAGTCTCCAGCTCAGAGACTGATTTATATACAAAAAGCAAAAAGCAAAAAGTGAATACATGATTTCCGCCTCTGAAGGCGCTGACAATCCAGTCCTACCTTATCCTAACCGGATTCTATTTCGGTTCATACTCTATCAATCCGATTCCTCCTTTATAACTCCTACTTCTACAACACTTCCTATTCTGCCTCGTATACTCGAGATCCGATGGTAGGACTCTCATCAGGTCTCTCTAACTGTTTGAATACTACAGTCAGATTTCGGTTCCGTTCCCCATCTGGAGGTGGAGCTGGGCGATCTTCATCAGTTTCCGGGGAGTCTAAGTCGATTGATTACGGTCCGGTCGAGGGCATCTTCTTCTGTGCCCTGCTTGACCAGGGCGTCTTGTCCTTTCCCGGTTCCTGAGCTGCCTCTTCCGGAAACAGGTCTGGAAGTGAAAGTTCAGAGAGCCGGACCGGAATCTCTGTCAGCTTCTGGATGCTCTTCACGATCCGGTCCGCTGACTCCCGTGCCTTGGACAAGAGCTTCTCCATCTGCTCCTCAAAATCGGTGAGGATGTGCACCACTCTCGTTCCAGATATCTTCTTTTCCTTGTGCACCTCCTCTTCGAACAAGCACGCCTTGGTGATCGCGGCTCCGGGTTCTCCGAGCACATCCTTCACCTCCGCGGCCAGCTTCTTCATTTCCTCCGGCATCTCCTTTCCCGCGGTGGCGTTCTCGAGCAAGGCGAAAAGCTCGGCTTTGAGGGTGTCAACCTCATCATACTGCCGCTTGCTTTCCGCCTTCATCTTCCGGAGCTCATCCGGATTGATGACACTCTCAGCTACCCGCTGTGGCAGCTGATTGTCTGGTTCCGCTCCAATCAATTCCGCGATCTCCCCGATCGTCCGCTTCTTAATTTCCCAATCCGCCCGGATTCTGCAAAGTATCCCAACCAACTCGTCGAACGGATCCCCGGTTCTCGATCCGGACGGCACATCCGGTCCGGCTGGAGCATCCTCTTTGCGCGGCCGTGGGTGACCCGGAGGCGTTCCTCGATTCCGAGTCGGCGTGGTCTTCTGCCTCTTGGAGGTGAACGGTGGTTCCTCCTCTTCCTCTTCCTCTTCTTCCTCCTCCTCCTCGGTTTCATTTCCGGAATCCGCTTCTTGGTCGGACTCGGATTCACCATACTTCATGGTCCGCTCCTGGGCCTTCCAAACCTTCAGCTCCCCTTCCGTCAGCAGCTCCTATTGCTGGTAGAGGTGGTACACGTAAGGACACAATGGAGTAGACCTACTTCTTCCCACTCTTGTAGTAAGCTGGTACACCAGATCGAAAAAGATCCAGCCCCAATCTACTCTCTGGTTTCCGCTCAGCGCTCCGAAGATTGTGTTACCCAGGGTGATGGTCAACCTGGTGGGTTTTTTTGGATGTAAAACTGGAACAAGGAACTGCAGCAGGCGACGCTCCCGGTCATCGATATAGTCCTCTACCGTGTAGCCATCCTTCAGATTCACGACACTTCCAAACTTGCCCTGGATGAAATCATCCTTCCGGCTGGCAAGCCCGAGTCCTCCTGTCCGGAATCCGTATACGTCTCGCCACAAATCCTTGGTCCACTGGACCGGATTCCCTCTCAGGGTGTTATCGAATTGGTTCGATACGCCACTCAGGATCTCCCTAATCATTCCCTCATCTTTGAAACCCCAAGGTTTCAAGGCTAATTCCTGACAACCCATGGACGCTAAGTCCTCCCTAAGTTCTCCCTGTTCCGGTTCCTTGGTCGGCATGAGCGGAACTACCTTCCTCAACTTTACTTCACTCGGGGGCGGGGTGCTAGAGCCTGGTCTGTTCCGGTTCGACCGCGGCATGAGGGCGGCTCTACCCGGTTTCACTCTCTACTGACCTAACAAGGGAGCGCTTACACTCTTCCGCTCCACCTGCAAACCACCCTCCTTGCGCGCTCACACTCTCAGTCTCTCACTGGTCCGTATCCGCTCGCGCTCAAGTGTCACTCACTCGCGCCCGGAGGCGATCTCTCCGTCCCACACCTTCTCACTCACTAATGGGCCCTCTTGTACTTTCCCTACTCGCCGCCGTACACGAAAAAGCTTCAGGCGCTAAGACAGGAAACGACAACACATGAAAGCCAGAGACCTAAAAATAGGCAGGGCCAGGCTTTATATAGTCCTGATGCCCTGGACTGGTCATTATGACCGGTCGGGTATCCGGTCCGGTTCTTGACATCCGGTCAAGGAGGATCCGGTTAAAAATCCATTCCGGTTGTGGGAATCCGGAATCCGGAAACGGATCAATAATGCAAGAAGTAGCTGCGAAAAATTTAAAAAAATTTAAAAAAATAATAGTTAGAGTGTGATTTTTGGACCAGATAACTTGAATTAGGAAATAAGCATTCCAGCACCACCCGGAACCGGAACTTATCCAGATCCGGAATCCGGACTCATCCAGAACACGGGAACCTACCGTATAGGTCCCGTAGCTACGGAAGTAGGATACCGTTGATACAACGGACCTGTAGCCGTTGTCCTTAAGACCGTAGAAAGGCGGTTTAGTACTTAAGCTGTCTTCCTAGGGTTTCCTCTTCACTTTTCTATTTGGTGTTCCTAAGATTGTTTGTATGAGTAGTTGAGAGAAAGAGTGGTGAGTTAGCGACTGAGGTAGAACTACTTTCCCTTCGTTCTCACTTAGATCTTATGGCATCCGGACCAGTACGGAAGATAGCGGTATCTGCCCGGGTTATCTCTCCGGCCATTCCGGATAGTCCGGAACTACACAAGTAGTTAGAGGAGGACTTGACTAGGTTAGGATGTGTCAGTTTACTACACCAACCATGGAACCTCAAGAGTGAGGAGATGATTCAAGAGCTACTTCACGGTGTTCCGAATCAGTATGAGCTCACTTTGAGGGGGCGGCTAGTCGCGTGGACCGAGGACATCTGGACAGACGTCTATCAGTTCCGGAAGAGTGGGAACGATTTAGCATCGAGGACGGACCGTTTTGTAGCTGGGAAGTTCACCTGGTCTGCAAACCCTAAGGACGGATTTGCTATCAGCGAGTGTAAGGACGAGAGACATAGGCGGATCCTAGAGTTTCTGATTCTGATCTTATATCCGGAAAAGCCAACGTGGGTTACCATTACGGTGGCCAATACTATCTTTGGGGCTATGGAGAACCGGGTAGTGCACTAGGGTAGGGTCATAGCCGGGATAGTGGCTAAATTAGCGGATCACGTGACTCGAGCTAAGGCGAGTCCAGTTAGCACGTATTTGTTTCATCTGTACCATCAACAGGAACTTTTGAGTGCGGCGGAAATAATTCAGTATGACACCGGAAAGATGCTCCTGTCATACAGACTTTCCGGGGAGGAAGCGGAAGATCCGGTCGAGTCTGAACCGGAGGAACTTCCCGAGGAACGTCTTACCGATCTGAGGAACGTCTTACCGATCCGAGGACCAAAAAGAGGAAGTCAACCGATCCGGGGTCGAGAATCAAGCCACCGACAATGGAGAGGGGGGAGTCCAGCAAAGGACTTGAGATGGAAACAGAATCCGCATTTTTCAATGCAGGGCTCGAGTGGATACGTGAAGCCAAGGTACTTCATGACGGGTTGTCAGATTTGGTGATAGATACCGCGGAAGTGTTGAAGGTGGATCCGGATCAGATCGTGGAAGTTGTCAAGCGACTGCCCAAGCCGGAGGATCTGAAGAAGAGGGATGAGCGGATCCAAGAGTTGGAGGCGGAACAGAACCTACTCCAGACCCGGGTGAATTGGGCGGAAGAGGAAATGGTAGCTGCGAAGGAGAAAGAGAAGGAGGCTCTCGCTCTGGTCAAGAATCTAACCGGGGCAGTCAACATCAAAGCCGACATCATCACGAAAGCGGCCTTGTTTGACTCGAAGATGATATCGGAAGGCCACATTATCGGAACCAAGGTAGTTACCATCTTCGTAGACTTCATCGCGAGGATAGAGCGAGTTTTCAAGGAGATCCAAAACTTGCTGGCGGCCATCGACCCAAACCATGCGATGGATTTCTCCACCTTTCCATAACTTCCTTTTGTCGCAGGTACCCCAGGGAAGCCTGTGGCGGATCAGGCAACCCGGATGGAGGGCCTGAGGGGGATACTCACACCAGCCGAGCCTTCCGCTAGTAAGATAAGGATGACGGAGTTGAATTTGAGGCCAGCCTCGGAACCGGAACCGGAGTCTAGCGCGAAAACGATTCCGGTGCCATCTAAGTTCTCAACTCCGGAAGTTCCCAAGGCACAAACAATGCCGAATTTGATGACCGGATCATTCAAGGTTCCGGGACAGCAGGTTAGGGGAGATCTCATCAACCAGATCGGTGGGATGACCAATCCGGCTCGGACTAATCCGAAAGGATTTGTGCACATGTAAGAGACCACGCTGGAGAAAGGAAGCGAACCCGCAACATTGGAGGATACAACACCAGAGAAGGAGAAGGAAGTTCAAATCATTGAAGATTCTGACGAGGAGAGTGCCCACTCCACTTCCGGAACCAAAGGCGACAGCGATCCGTCTCCAGCAACGCGCCATATCCAGACTCGAGCCACAGCAAAAACTACGCCAGCTAAGAACACGAAGGGGACGCCTACTAGCCAAGCGGGGAGTCGTTCAAAGAAAGGACGGAAGCCAAGACATTAGGGTTGGTAGGAGAAGAAGTATAGGATCCGGAATGGGGTTCCGAGCATGAACCCGGTTTCCGGAATCTTAGGCGGATAGTAAGGAAATCCGGTTATCTCGGACGACAGTTAGCAATCTTTCTGGATATTTCGGGAGGTTCAGGGATTGGTGGCCTGGATTTTCGGGTTTCCTTTTCAGGCTTTTAGGAGTTGACTTTGGGTTTTTGTGTTAGTATTTTAAGGGCAGGCAAATTAGTTGTCTGCCATTCCATTCCATCCTACTCCATTGGATTTTAGTGCTTTCACGTATGTATTACAATTTTCTTTTCTTAATCTAAGTCAGCTAGGATACCTTTAGCTGGACTTTTGCTTAGACAGGGTCTTTTGGGCTAAGTGTATGCATGGGTGTATGATCTGGTACTAGAGAAAGAGAAGGGAGGGAGAGAAAGAATCCGGATCTTGAGCTACGGATCATCTGGGGGTGGGGCTAGTGAGAAGTAATGCAAAGCTGAGTAAGGGAGTGTAAGTGCAACGTGCTTTTAAATTGCCGGAACGGCAATCCAGAATAGATGGTAGAGGTCCGTGCGAGTCCGGAATCAGGAGGGTTCTGTGCGGAGTTAAGCAATCGCCAAAGGAAAGGATCTCCCGCTACTTCGGAAAGTCTGCCAACCTCCCCTTTGGTATATTGTCTTCTCCTTGATATTCTATTCTTTTGGGTCTATAAGTTCGGATCCGTCGTTGTAGTAAGAGAGGTGTGAAAATTGCTCTGTGTGACCTGATTCCGGATTGGCCAATCCGGAAATTGTGAGAGAATACTCCTCCCTCCTCCTACGACTGTGTTGTCTTGGGTGTGTTGTTTAGTGGGTTTAGAGTACAGAAAGGATAATTGTACAAGTGGTGAGTCCCCACCCCTTTCTAGATCAAGGGCGGACCCTCTGAGGGTAAAACAGAGGCAACAAAAACCAATGACGGAAGAGAGACGGAACTCAGTTCCGGGTGTGTCCGGATCCGGAACGGAATCCGGAATGTACTAAGTTTTCGGAATGAGGTAGGGTAAGTGAAAGAAAGAGGATTGAGAGAGTAGTCACAATCCGGATACTTCTAATTCAATCGATATCATACTAGAGTTCCTTGGAACGATAATTCGTGTCATCTTGCAACAATTTGTCGTTGTAAGGATACTTACGGCTAACTGCGCGTACGACACCGGTTGAGATTTTAATCCGATTCGTTTCTACCTAAAACCGGATTAGTTCCGTAAGGTCCTTTTGTGACTATTTTTGATTTATTTCTTTCTTTTTAGATGGATCCGGATACCTATTTCTAATTTCCGTTCCACTTAAAAAGGTAAACGAAAAAAATCAGAAATATATGAGTTTGTCACAGCACTACTTGCCCCCACCATGACTGCTTGAGTGTCGAGTACTCACTTGCAATTTTAGAATGGAAATTTCCAATATATAATCCCCGTTCTCTCAAAATATATAATGTGCTTCACTGTCTCCAAACGTATGTAAGTAACCAAGGACCAAAATCCAATGTAGTATGATCAAAATATGACCCCCACTCTTCACCACATAGGAGCAACTAGCGCGTGAAGCAATAGTAGCACATCCGACATGGCAGTGATTCCCAAATGGAAGAGTGAAAGTGAGGAAATGTGTGTTGGCCGTCCGCCAATATACCCGTTCGCTCCCAGACCTCAAAGAGGCTCGGGACCGGACCTGTCCCGGACCACGCGGACGTGGCTCGAGCCGGCGGATGGGCGGACGGAGCTGCCCCGTCCACTGCCGAAGCGGCCGGCCAGCCCGGGCGTCCAGGTCCGCTCGGCGGACGGGCAGACAAAGTTGCCCTACCGCCGCCGAAGCGGACGATCCGACTGCGTCCGACCACCCCGTCCACCCCGTTCGCCTAGCTCGTCGCCTATTATTTTGAAGCGTCCAAATTTTTTCCAATTTGGCATGAGACTTAGGATTCTTCTCGTCCGCCTTTACTTACTGTCAATTTTTTTGGATCAATTAAAGTTTCAGCATCCTATGCTTTTGTCATTAACCCAGAAAATCAGAAATAGACAAGTTATAATCAGATTTTAAATAATCATTTAGAGTTCTTTGAAGTTTACAGTGAGACCCTAAACCCTAGAACCCTAGAACCCTCAACTCTTAGTCTCCTACATTTCAAATTACGCCATTGTTTTGAGCAAATTGTAAATTTGTAATATTCATTTGAAATTGTATGCATACAAATTTTAACTAGACATAAAGGATATTATTTATTTATTTATTTATTTTTCATGTAGGATATTTCAAAGGGAAAGAAAAAAACAAGAACATGATCAATATTAGTGATGAAGTGAAATGTTATAATTTACAATTGACCAAATTGAGATGGTGCTACAATCACAACAATTACTTGAAGGGGTTTGGTTTTGGTTTTGGTTTTGAACCTCATGGACAATTTCCATTGACTTCAAGCTATTTTGTACATATGGACTTATAGAGAAGCCAAAAATGTATATAACTTATGCATGTCACACACTGCAACGCCATGTTTGTACTATATTTTGTAATGCCCTTTTTTTATTAGGATTGTTTTAAAAGTAAGGGTATACAAAGAGTGTAAGACTTCACAACATTTCTGAAATTAGTAGAACTGTAAAATCCTTACTCATTGTGAAAAGCATTATAATCTTCTAATCCATAAAAGATATGTTTTTGTGTGTGTTTTTTTGTTTTTTGTTTTGTTTTGTTATATATATATATATATATATATTTAAATTTATTTTTTTATTTTTTTAATTTATTTTTTTCTTGGAGAATTTGCAACGTGAAGCAATAAAAAAATTTTAGTTTCTATTTGTATAAGTTCTTCTTTTATCTAAGGCTAGGTTTATACTGTGCCTAAGGCCGGATGAAAGTCCGGCCGGATTTGCCTTTGCTCCATTCATCAATCCGGCCCCAGTTTTTTCCATCCGGCCCTACTTAATCTAAACCCCTTGGGCCGGATTTTCAATTCATGTGCTCTTCAATTTTATCAAGGCTCAATTAAAAAACGTCAATAAAAATATGCATGTTTATCTTTTATTTCTTTTTTAATTAAAAACAAAGATTTTTTTCATTTTTTTCATTTTTCATTTTGTTTCTATACATTTTATTTCTAAAATACAAAAAGAAGTTTATTTATTTATTACTTAAAAATAAAATAAAAATTTAATATTTTGGTTTTCCTCTTATATAGAATATGCATTTGTAATCAACATGTTTAATGCTAAAACATAGGTACTTTATTGTAGTCACTTAGATGATTTTCCTTTAAAATTAAATAAAGTAAATCCATAAAGGAGTTGCTCTAAGAACACCCGTGCTCTAAGAGTGATCATGACGGAGAGGTACATTTTGCTTTAGTGAATATACTAGCACATTTTAGGACATGGTCACTTTTAATGACCGTTGCCTTTCAACTTAAAAAAATTCATAACTAATTACAGAAAGATTTAAAAAATATGAAAGAAATCAAGTCACCAAAAACATATGAGGATAAAGGGCCTAACGTGCATTTCAAAATCTACTCTACAATTTTTGAGATGAATCTTTAATGTGGTTTTTCTTCCAATAGTTAGTGTATTTGAGGCTCATTTCCAAAAGCCCTCAACACTATGAAAGTCAAGTTTGTGATGGAAACTCTTGTACAAAATCTTGAATAAGAAAATCATAATCAATCATTTAGAAAATTGGATTTTTGATGCTAAAGTTAGATTTAGAATATATATATATAAACTACTAAGAATAGCAACTTGGTTAAGTATTATTAGACTTAGAATCTCTATTCTCATAGATAATTTTCTTTCTTATTTAGTATTTAGGAAGCTTTAATTCATTTAATTAGGATTTGTTATGAGATTTCAATTTGTTTTCATCAATTTTGTTATGAGATTTCAACTTATGTCTTGTTATAAATTCTGAAAATTTCACTACATGCCATATTTATTTTATTTTTTAATTAATTTTTAACAAATCTGACTCGAGCATAAGGTATTCCAAGTGATGAACTTCAATGTGTATAAGAACGGCCTGTTCGCTGTCCGCTCGTCCGCCGTCCACCTGTCCGCTTGTCCGCCGTTCGCCGTCCGTTGTCCGTCCGCCACGCGGTCAGAGCGTCCGTCCGCGGGCTCCGTCCGATGCAGTCGTTCGTAGTTCGTCGAGGCCGTGCGATTGGACGTGCCGAGGCATATTGCCCGTCCGATCTGGCGGTCGGCCCGTCCGCCCGTCGGATTTGGGCAGTGATGTCAGCATCGGCGGACAGTATAAAGAGGGGCGCAGACGGCCCATTCCGCGTAGTTGTTTCCCTTGCAGAGTGGGCAGATCCAGTGCCAATTGGTATCTGTGAGCCCCTTCTGATTTGGAGCGTGAACAACTGTGAATGAATTAACTTAATTTTTTGTAATCTGTTCATCACCTTCTCAATTATAGAAATTGTAAACTTCTCACTCAAACATTGCATTCGGTGCGGAAAGAAAGGATTACCATGGTTCCAAAAGGATTTCCCAATCCACTAAAGAAGAGTACAAAGGGAAAATCACAAGACATGGATTGGGACGCCTACTTCAACCACTTTTGTGTGGCTGAAGAGGGATGGCAATACGAGCCCAAAGCAGTATGGACTTGCACAACGTGCCGAGAGTATGTGAAAATGTCACACATTGCGAAACTTTGGCCAACAGATAACACGGTTGTATTAGAGAGACAAGTGAGACGGTGGGAAGGTCCCATGAACACTTGCAAGAGTGAACATTTCAAGCAGAGATACGAGGAGATTTGGGCATCTTGCGGTCTAGGTGCTTCCAAACCAAATATCATGAACTATTCCACCATGGCAATGATTTGGGCGGAGATTGTACTCCAGAAAGATGTGGATTGGCGTACGGTGCCTGCAAAGGACAAGAAGACCAAATTGAGCTGTGACAAAGCGGTGATAGACACCAATTGGGTTGGCCCAAGCGATTGCATGCCGGAGTGGTCTAATCGAGGTCAATTTGGATTTCCTCCGGAACCATTGCCAAATGCAGAGGACAATGATGATGATGACAAAGAAGACTTACCACCTCCACCTCTACTTCCACAAAGGCACGAACGTCGAGAAGAGCGTGAAGACTTAGACTTCCAAAATCAATTGCGAGAGGCAACAAGAAATAGTATTTTGGATCAAGGTCGCCCGCGTCAACAACGGTCACCACCTCGTCATGATCATGATGTGCGTTGCCCGCAATATGGAGGAGGAAGTTCGCATTTTAGCCCTGGCCCCCACAATGACTTCCAAAACATACGAGGAAGCCATGGAAGCACAAGGTTCACGGACTACGGTGGATCTCAATATGGTGGGTCGCAATTCTATCCGGGGACGGGAGGGCTGGACTCATATGGGCCTCGTAGAAGCTCATACTACACCGGCTCAAGCGAACGAGGGACAAGAGGGTCCGAGGCAAATGCATCACCTCCTCCACCTCCACCATTTGGAGGTCCATACTTCTCCGATTACGGACAAGGAGGAGGGTCTGGCGGATATGGGCGATTTGGTGGCTTCGGTCCCACACCCGAAGGTCGAAATGACGATAGTAGTTCGGATTCAGAATAGAGTATAATGTAGTTTAACTATTTAAGGGTAGAGTAGAAGATGTCTTTTGACTTATTCAGAGGTTATGGATTTACTATTATTGTTTAAATGTATTTTGGTGACCACTTTTGTGACCATTAGTGGTCAAGGATGTCACTATTTAAAACTTTGAACATGCACATCTATTGAACATGTTTAGTTGTAGTACCAAAAATCTCTTCTTGGAAATGCTTGACAATGTTTTTTCTTTTTTAGATTTAGTGCAAGGGTACCGAATGCAATGTTGACTTTCTGTATTCTTTACCTGCTCTTGGAAGTTGGAAATGAGATTGAAATGCAATTAGTTCTAGAGAATAAATTAGAATCCAAATTCATTTGGAAGAATTGTATAATAGTATTGTGGATTTTGATTAGCCCTAATGTAATTGGGCTTATACACATTAAGCCTTCCAATTTTCCGTGTCACGAAGTTCATAGGTTTGACTTGCAAGAAATATTTGAACTCTTTTTTGCAATTTGAACACCCTCATAGGTAAACATTATAATTTTTAACTCCATAAGGGATATTGTTGTGCTTTCTTTTTTTCCATAATGTCTAGCATGTCTAGCATGTCTAGTTTGAATTTGTATGGTTAAAAACTTGAAATTCCAAGAAAATGATAAATGTAATGAAAATATTGACATTTCTTCAGAAGTAAAAATTTCAAGAAATTGAAGAAAGTTGAGAAGAAGCCTTGGGTCTATTTTTTTAATTATTAGGCATTGAAATGCCCAAATGCCCAATTCCTCCCAAACAAGAAGACCTACATGAAGCTTATTGAATGAAAAGGGGGAAAAATCACCCTAAAAATGAGATGGTAGAAATGAAGCGGACGATCTAAAAATCGCCCCCTCTAGACCGTCCGATCACGCAGACTGTCCGTCCGCCCGATCGGACGGGCCAGAGGGGACGGACGGCCACCCCGTCCGCCCGATCGGACGGCCTCTGTTCGACTGTGCGGACCGGACAAGGCGTCCGCCAACCCTAGACCGTTTGATCGGACGGCTAGTCCGTCCGCTGTAGGACTGGAATGAGGCCGTCCGCCTCATATAAGAGAAGCGGACGGACCGTCCGCTCTTACTTTTGCCTTCCCCCTTGCATGCAAGAGAGAGCGGAGAGCTTGGTGGTTTGACCTCCAATGGCTCCTTTCTTTGGGTGGGTAAGAGTCTAATATTTGGAGTATACTCTTGCCAAATTTTTTATAAAACTTTGACGTTCATCATTCTACCGGGTTATCAACATGCCGAGGGCAAAGAAGGCTTCCAAGGAGCCGAAGGGAAAAGAAGAAGCCCCCTCTATTCAGTGGACAAGGGAGAATCCCTCAGAGAGTTGCAAAGCATTCTTAATCGAATTGATTGTGAAGTTTTATGAGACAGAGACTACAGTGTCTCTTGACACTAAATATGTGCGATAGGAAGAGGACTGCATCGAGAAATTCTTCGTAGATATGAGGCAGAGGATGTTGGATGCCTTGCACGTACCGCAGTGGATTCATGAAACAGAGAAGAAGAATTTCCCCAAATTTCTTGACAGCAAGGTGCATGATGCATTATGGAATACTTCGATCATTTTGGATAAATATTGGAGGAAGAAACGCGAAAATGATGAAGCCTTCGAGCATGTCATTATGAAAGCAGATTTATTCACCAAAAGGTGCCAACCATTTAGGAGGAGGCAGAATAGAGCAGGGTCAATTGGTTGGTGGACGAGCAAGCCTGGAATGGACCAAACACAAAATACACGTCGCCTTCTAATAGCCCTTCCGGAAGTGGCCATGGTGATTCCCGTAAATAACAAAATCATGCGAGGTGGCTATGCTACAATTCGGAGAGTGTGAATAGAAGGATGTGCGGAGATTCATCCAACATGGGAGTTTGCAGCAAAGATGTCTCTCCAAGAAGGTGAACGACCTGCTTTTGCAAAGATGGAACACAATACTGAGACTATGACAGTGAGGATTCCGCATGCTGGAGTGATACGTTTTTTTGCAGTGTACTCCCAAAAGAATGAAGGATACTCATTCTGGTGGAACGGCGGTACATTGCGTGAAATGATGCGTCGAGATGACAACTATCTAGACAACATAGCCCTTCGAGTGTTGTATGAGCCGCGTATAACAGAAGAAGAAATCATTACTGCTAAAAATTTGAAGCGATTTAGAACCAAACGCGTGGAGCTTGCATGGGCATTACTGCACATCATAAATGCGGTGCACACCGCTGAACATCTCCACATCGACATTTCTCCGGACAACATCATGTTTCATTTTCTTGAAGATGAGTCCCGGATTTACATTGGAGTTTGTGATTGGGGGATGACTACAGTGTTGAGCAAGCCCATGAAGTCGTTGTATACATTCACATCAACAGTTGAAAAGGACGAAGCTATAAAGATGAGGTGGTGGGTGGATCCCAGTATTACTTATGTACACGGAAGAGATGCGGATGTGCAAAACATCCCTTCTCTTTCCATGCAATCCGAGCAATATGCTGTTGCTAAATTAGCTGAACGGATCAGTAGGCAGTGCATGTCGGAGGCGTATCACAAGTTGCAGCGTGAATCAAGTAGCTCACATGTCAAGTACCTCCATCCACAATTTGCACAAGTGTTTGATACTTACTTAAAGCGCGTTCAGAACAAAGAGAGTACTTTGGCACAAGTCATCTTCCGTTTTAGTAATTCATTCAACTGGCCTATTCCGGATGAACACTTCCGTAGTTCATATTGAAGTTCAAGAATAGTTCATATAAGTATATAGGCTGGTAGTATGCATAGATGCCAAGTAGTATGTATGTGAATTACATAGTTGCATAGCATATGTGCACCATTTTGATTTTTTAAGACCAATGAATGCCAATGTAGTTGGACTTTTATGTGCCTTTGTAATGGACGAGGATATTTTAATTGATAATGATTTTTAAAGTGTGTGAATTGTCCCTATCTTTTGTCATTGTTGGTTTGCAATTTTGCATAGAAAAGTCTAAAACCCTGCAATTATGGAAATTGTGATTTTTTAAGTTGGTATTTGTAAGATTGGGAAGTTTTTGTTTTAAATTGTATGGTCTTCCAATTGTTCAATTTGCCATGTATGGTTGAAGATATTCAATTGGACAATGTATTATGTATAATTGTAAATTGTCTTCTAGATTCTAGAAGCATGGTTTTTTGTTTGGTATCAATGGTGTGTTGTTAATTTTTTGAATGCAACGGGTTTGTCGGCTTCTTTAAGATGTTAAAAGAAAATAGTAATTACCCCCTAAATGCTTGAGGTACCAAAATATTAAAAATGGTGTTTGCAAAACTTAGAAGTTCAGTAAAACCTAACTATTTTTCATCATTTTAGTGAGGTAATAATTTTGGGAAATTCTTTTTGAAGTCTACTTTTGGCTCCAGAAGTCCGATCTTGCAATTAAAGGACAATGATTTTTTTGAAAGAGATATTATGCAAGGGTACCTTGTGCAATCTTGACTTTTCTTTTGTGTTAAGAGCTTTTGGAAATGAGCCTCAAATACAGTAGATCTTGGAGGAAAATTCATATTGGAAATTTATATTAAAAAATTATAGAGTAATTTTGTAAAGCTGTAAATTGATTGGGGTAGTGCAAGTTTGGCCCATTAAACTCATATTCTTTGGGTCCCCAACATTTTAGATTTGCCTTGCCAAAAAGGCTTCAACTTTTTTTTGCGATTTTAACAGCATCATAGTCAAATGTTATAATCTTTCACTCTACAAGTGATATTGTTGTGCTTTCTTTTCCTATGCAATCTCTAACAAGTCTAGTTTGAATTTGTATGGTTACAATTCCAAAAAAATTGATACATCTTACCAAAATGTGGGCTCTTTGTTCAATTTAGAGCAAATTAAAGGAAGTTGAAATTTGAAAATAAGGCTTGGGCATGTAGGGGTTACAACATCCTATGGTTATTTGGATGATTGAATTTGTTTGAACCATCAACCATTGTTTTTTTGGGCCAATTGAAGGCCCAAATGCCTAAAAAAAAATGGACTGCACCAACTCTATAGGTTAGATTTGAAGAAAAATTGGATAATAATGCCAAATTGCTCGAATTTGAAAGAAAAAAAATTGGATGAAATTGCGCACATCAAATGTAACTCATCTAAATATGTGGATGAAAAGATAGTTCTATCCAAAATATAAATGAATACTAAAAAATTTAGTAACATTATTTTGTCATATATTGCCACTTTAGCAATTCTCCAAAAATTGGAAAAAAACCCATGGTTTCATCCCTACACCGAAGCTTACTCCATTTTCCGCCCGATGCTCCGATTGGACGACCCCACACCGACCCGTCTGCCCCGTCCGCCTTCCCGTCCACCTCCCCGTCCGCCCTCCCGTCCGCCCTCCCCGTCCGCCCTCCCGTCCAGCTCCCCGTCCGCCCTCCCTGTCCGCCCTCCCGTCCGCCCTCCCGTCCGCCCTCCCGTCCGCCCTCCCGTCCGCCCTCCCGTCCGCCCTCCTGTCCGCCCTCCCGTCCGCCCTCCTGTCCGCCTCTCGTCCGCCTTCCCGTCCGCCCTCCCGTTCGCCTCCCGTCCGCCTCTCCGTCCGCCCTCCCATCCGCCTCTCCGTCCGCCCTCCCCGTCCGCCCTCCCGTCCGCCCTCCCCGTCCGCCCTCCCGTCCGCCTCTCCGTCCGCCCTCCCGTCCAACTCCTCGTCCGCCCTCCCCGTCCGCCCTCTCGTCCGCCCTCCTGTCCGCCTCTCGTTCGCCCTGTCCGCCTTCCCGTCCGCCCTCCCGTCCGCCTCTCCGTCCGCCCTCCCGTCCGCCTCTCCGTCCGCCCTCCCGTCCGCCTCTCCGTCCGCCCTCCCCGTCCGCCCTCTCGTCCGCCCTCCTGTTCGCCTCTCGTTCGCCCTCCTGTTCGCCTCTCGTTCGCCCTGTTCGCCTTCCCGTCCGCCCTCCCGTCCGCCTCTCCGTCCGCCCTCCCGTCCGCCTCTCCGTCCGCCCTCCCGTCCGCCTCTCCGTCCGCCCTCCCGTCCGCCTCTCCGTCCGCCCTCCCGTCCGCCTCTCCGTCCGCCCTCTCCGTCCACCCTCCCCGTCCGCCCTCCCCATCCGCCCTCCCGTCTGCCCTCCTGTCCGCCTCCCGTCCGCCCCGTCCGCTGGATGGGGATGGTCAGAACGTCCTATGTCGGTGGACGTTCAGGAACCGGCGGACGTAGACGCTGGACGTTCGTCCGGACGTCCATATAACCCTGACTGCAGATTTATTATCACCCAACGAAGTGGGGACGGATGGAACTTTGGATGAGAAGAGGCTCAGTTGAGGGAGATAACGAAAATGAGACTAAGGAAAGATGGCTTGGGTTGAGTTGGACAAGCACGGGACCCTTCTAAAATCTGACGTGGACATTTTTGTAGCAGTCACGTGTAAGTCATGTTAGAGTCGTGTATGATCCCTTTTAAATCTGACGTGGACAGATTGGGCGTAGTCACAAGGAAGTCATTCTGAAGTTGCGTCCGACCCCTTTTAAATTTGACGTAGATGTTCTGAACCGGTCATCCTACAGTCATGCTAGAGTCGCGTGACCCCTCCTAAATCTGACGTGGACGTCAGTCGCAGTCATTGTGCAATCATATTGAAGTTGCATCTGACCCCTTTAAAATCTGACGTGGACGTCACTCGCAGTCATGGTGAAGTCACGTTGCAGTGGTGTCTGACCCCTCCTAAATCTGACATGGACCTTCCAAACAGAGTCATATTGCAGTCACGCTGCAGTCGCAAATGAACATGATGTGGGCAACAATTTAGGGGCGGCACGGAGTCATTCACAAGTCGTGCTGCAGTGTAGATGGAGTTGCGTCACAGTAGCATGTGCACTATTCCGCTAGTAGTGCTGAAGTCACGGCAACTTCGAAGGGGTCATTCACCAGTCGGTTCATCTACACTACATTCAAGTAATATGTACTACCTAATTACGTGCAAACGAGCAAGAACAACATTGCAAACGCAGAGCCGTAGCTGAGGAAACGGTAAGCCAACAAAAATTGACACAACAATGACAAATTCATAGGCACAGAGTTAGAAATTGAGTCCTCTATTGCAAAAGGAATGGAGTGGGATAGAATAGCAACCCAAATATACATGGCGTCCACAAGTGGGTTTAGGGTGCAGTAAGTCTCCAACAAAATTTACAAGCTAAGTCAAGTAGTTAGAAACAAAGTCCTACATTGTAAAGGGTGTGTAGTGGGATAAGACAACAACCCCAACATACATGGCGTCCACAAGTTTGTGCAGTGGTCCACTAAGTCCCCAAATAAAAATTTATAGTATAAGTCAAGTACCATTCACAAGCCTCATTGACTTCTTCGACCATATTGCGCAAGATCCCTTCACTTCCTCTATAAACTCCTGGTTCGCTGCGTAATTGGGAACCATGAGGCTCACCCCTGTTTGTAGAACCTCATGGACGTCCACCCTCACCCACAATGCTGGTATGTCCTTACCATGATACTTGTGAGACCCTGGAAGTCTGCTGACCGTTCCAAGGGCCACCTTCTGTCGTACAGCGCGTGGGTTCATGAGGAAAACTTCATCGCCAATGATGAAACCCTGTGGCATGCAAGACATACCACAATTCAATTAACGGTTACATAATCAAAAAAGCGTAAGATGCAATTCACTTGAGACATCATGCATTCTAGAATGGCCTACAAGGTTCACAGCAACATTACTTAGTGCAGTGTTGCGGAGCTTGTGAATATACCACTTCATCGTGGGATTGACTCACAATGGACACTTGAATGACCAACGACAATGCTGATAGGCGGGATGAACTCATATCCCACAACAACAATGCAAGAAAAACTACAAACAACAATTGGTAGTCGATCTTGGCAGTGGCGTCCATTTCTGTTCTCAAAGTAACACCCTGCATTGCATACGCCATTGAGTCATTGTGAAGTCATGAAGCAGTCATGGACAAAATTCACGACTTTCCCGACACTACAGTACGACTTGATGACCAGTCATGACTGGAACGTCACTTCTGGGTAACTTATACACGACAAGAACGCAACTACAAGGTGGACCGCTTGAACAAAAAGTGAAATGAGTGCTATGTAGTGCCTACCTTATCACGGCGCGACCCCGTGGGAGAGGCTGACTTCGATCGCGTGTTCTACTTCCCTGTCCTTGCCTGCAAAAACAAGGAGCAGAAGTTAAAAATAAAAAAAATATGAAGGTGAGGGTCGCAGGGTGTTCGAACCAATCGGACTGCAATCCCTCACCTCCCACCATGTTCACAAAATTGTATCCAGTTCCACTTCTGCGCTTTAGGAGCCACTGAGATTTGGACTTGTTCACAACTTGCGGGTACTTTGCACGGAAGGTAGTCACGTCGGGGCATCTCCAGAAGGCTTCCAGCAAAGGCCACAGGTATAGCTTCAAATATTCCTTGTCGTTAGCCAAGGTGCGCAGCCACTTCACATAGAAAGGATTTGTGATGAGCACGTTGGATTGTGCATTCTCCGTGACCCTACAAAGCTTACTATCTACAATGATTGTGTTCTCTGGATTGAACTCAAGGTATTGCCCGTACACTACAGATAAGTTTTTTTGCCCCGAGGTTCCCTTATCTTGCTCCCCTCCACTTTCGGAATCAGCTGCGCAAGATCAACAGAAGAGTGGATCCCTATCATAGGCATGACTATAAAACCTTGCCAACATTTGAGGGACCACATCTTCCATGTACGGAGCACTTCTACTACCCCAAAATGCAACTTTGAAGTGCCTAAAGCATCGGTCCAAAAAGTGCTTCAGCCATGGTCGGAAAACTACTCTATGGAACTGAGTATGGTTGCTAGCATGGATACTACAGTTTGGGTTTGGAGCAGCAAGCAAACTGCAGTCCAACAGTGTTCCTTGTACATTGAAAATGACAAGCTTTCGAACATGTAAACTACTGCCGCCCATCCGATTAGTCACGAGGTCCTGCAATGTAAGGAAAGGCACTCCGGAAATGGACGCACATGGACTTGTGTGCTTGGAGATACAAACCTTAGGAGACTTGGGAGCTTTCTTAGCCTTCCTTGACGGCGCTACTGCAACATTAGCTGCAGTTAAGCGGTCAGTGGAGGCGTCCTCGAAACCTCCCTCGCCTCCTTCATTGGGGCTGACCTCCACGTTGTTGCTTGGAAGGGCTGGCTCCTCGGAGGACTGGGCCGCATCAGCGTCTGCTGCAACGACTGCTGGAGCCGCTCCCGTATCTACTACAACGGCGGGTGAACTTGCAGCGGCGTGCAGCACAAGTACATCACCACTTGCCTCTCTCAAAACCGCATCAGCGCCTGCCTCTCCTAGAACCGGGGCTTCTGGTGTGGAGCACATTTGGTCTTGGTCGACCACCTTGCTTAGTGGCTGGTCATCCGCACCTGCAAGAGCAACAGCTGCCGGAGGATTCTTGGGCGATGTACAATACGGGTCGGTGGATTCCTGTTCAACGCCATTATGACAACTCATATTTTTTATTTTTCTTTGTTTACCTTTTTGAGTGGAATAGAAATTACAAATAGGTATCCGGATTCATCTAAAGGGAGAAAGATAAATCAAAAATAGTCACAAGAGGACCTTACGGAACTAATCCGGTCTTAGGTAGAAGCGGATCGGATTAGATTTCTAACCGGATTAGATTTCTAACCAGATTAGATTTCTAACCGGATTAGATTTCTAACCGGATTAGATTTCCAACCGGATTCTCCTTGACCGGATTGGAAAGAACCGGATGTCAAGAACCGGACCGGATATCCGACCGGTCATAAAGACAGTCCAGGGCGTCAGGACTATATAAAGCCTGACCCTGCCCATTTTCAGGTCTCTGGTTTTTCACGTGTTGTCGTTTCCTGTCTTAGCAACTAACATTTTTCCGTTTACCGCGGCAAGGAGGGAAAGTACAAGAAGGCCCGGTAGTGAGTGAGGGGTGTAAGACGGAGAGATCGCCTCCGGGCACGAGTGGGTGAGACATTGAATGCGAGCAGATACGGAACCGTGAGAGACTGAGAGTGTGAGAGCGCTAGGAGGTTGGTTTGCAGGTGGAACGGAATATCAGAGTGTGAGCGCTCTCTTGTAGGACCGTAGAAAGCGAAACCGGGTAGAGCTACCCTCATGCCGCGGCTGAACCGGAAGAGGCCAAGTTCTAGCACCCCGCCCCCGAGTGAAGTAAAGTTGAGAAAAGTGGTTCCGGTCATGCCGACCAAGGAACCGGAACAGGGAGAGCTCAGGGAGGATTTATCATCAATGGGTTGTTAGGGATTAGCCTTGAAACCTTGGGGTTTCAAAGACGAGAGGATGGTTAAAGAAATCCTAAGTGGCGTATCGAATCAATTCGATAACACCCTGAGAGGGAATCCGGTCCAATGGACCGAGGCTTTGTGGCGGGACGTATACGGATTCCGGCCGGGAGGACTCGGGCTTGCCAGCCGGAAGGACGATTTTGTCCAGGGCAAGTTCGGAAGTGTTGTAAATCCGAAGGATGGCTACGCGGTAGAGGACTGCCTCGATGACCGGGAGCGACGCTTGCTCCAGTTCCTAGTTCCGGTTTTGCATCTGGAAAAGCCCACCAGGGTGACCATCACCTTGGCTAACACGATCTTCGGAGCACTGAGCGGAACCCGGAAAGTAGACTGGGGCCGGATTTTCTTTGATCTGGTGTCCCAGCTTACTACAAGAGTAGGGAGAAGTAGGGCTACCCCACTGTGTCCTTATGTGTACCACCTCTACCAGCAACAGGAACTGCTGACGGAAGTGGAGCTAAAGGTGTGGAAGGCCCAGGAGCGGACTATGAAGTACGGTGAATCCGAGTCTGACCAAGAAGCGGATTCCGGAAACGAAACCGAGGAGGAGGAAGAAGAAGAAGAGGAAGAGGAGGAACCGTATGTCCCCTCCAAAATGGCAGAAGACCACGTCGATCCGGAATCGAAGGACGTCTCCGGTTCAACCCCATCCGCGCAGAGGGGAGACTCCAACTGGACCGGATGTGGCATCCGGATCGGGAACCGGAGATCCATTCGACGAGTTGGTTGGGATACTCTGTGGAATCCGGGCGGATTGGGAAGTTAAGAAGCGGACACTCGGGGAGATCGCGCAATTAATTGGAGCGGAACCGGACAGTCAGTTGCCGCAACGGGTAGCTGAGAGTATCATCAATCCGGATGAGCTCCGAAAGATGAAGGAGGAAAGCAAGCGGCAACACGATGAGGTGGATACCCTCAAGGCCGAACTTTTCGCCTTGCTTGAATACGCCACCGCGACAAAGGAGATGGCGGAGGAAATGAAGAGGCTAGCCGCGGAGGTGAAGGACGTGCTCAGAGGACCCGGAGCCGCGGTCACCAAGGCGCGCCTGTTCGAAGAGGAGGTGCACAAGGACAAGAAGATATCCGGAACTAGGGTGGTGCACATCCTCACCGATTTTGAGGAGCAGATGGAGAAGCTCCTATCCAAGGCACGGGAGTCAGCGGACCGGATCGTGGAGAGCAGCCAGAAGTTGACAGAAGTTCCGGTCCGGCTCTCTGAAATTTCTCTTCCGGACTTGTTTCCGGAAGACGTAGCTCACGAACCGGGAAAGGACAAAACGCCCCAGTCCAATAGGGCACAGAAGAAGATGCCCTCGACCGGACCGCAGCTGATCAATTTAGACTCCCCGGAAACTGAGGAAGATCACCCGGCTCCACCTATGGATGGGGAACGGAACCAGAATCTAAGTGAGGTGTTTGAACAGTTGGAGAGGCCTGACGAGAGCCCGACCATTGGATCCCGAGTGTATGAAACGGAACAAGAAGGGTTGTAAAAATAGGAATTATAGAATAGGAACCGGAATAGAATCCGGTTAGGATTTATAGGTAGAACCGGATTGTCAGCGCCTTCAGAGGCGGAAATCATGTATTCACTTTTTGCTTTTTGCTTTTTGTATATAAAACAGTCTTTGAGCTAGAGACTGAGAGAGTTCTTTTGGCATTTCCTTGTGTACTTTCCATTGACTTGATTTTATGTAATCTTCCCGAGTGTTGGCAGGAGTGTACAGAGTTGGAGTAAAAAGGTAGGTACGGAGGTGTTGGTAGAGTTCTCCCTTTGATGCGTGTTTCCGGTTCTAAGTATATGTGAGTAGGTTATGAAGAGTTAGAAGTGGATTCCAGTGCCTTAGCAGCTGCAGAAGTTTAGTATTCCGGGTAAGAAATCCGTTGATTAGGCTAGGCGGATAGGGAGGGATTCCTTAGCTGCGCTAGAACTCCTGGGTGGGAAATCCGGTCAAGTATCCTGACTCCTGTGAGGTCTTGCCACCGTTGTGGGTGAACGGAAGAACTTTTGTAGGTGTTGGAACGGACGGGTGCACTTGTAGCCACCTAACTTAGTACGGAACGGATCAGCGTTAAGGTCGTTGTAGTATGAGAGGATCGTACGGGGGGTCTTTGTGTGACCTGTGATCCGGATTGCTATCCGGATTGCTGTGAAGGGCCAAACCGGATCCGTGTTAGTTAGGGGATCAGTGGATAGGAGAGTGGATCTTCAGCCACTATAAGTCACGGAAGGAGTGGTGGGCCTACCACTTTCAAAAGCAAGCGGCGAACCCTCTGATGGTAAAACAGAGGCAAAACTAAACTAGGTATGGAAGGGTGGACCGGACCGGATCCGCCCAGGAGGGTATTTAGGACTGGAAGTTGCAGAGTCCAGAATTGAAAAGTTAGTCCAGAGACCGTGGAACTAGTAAAACCGGAAGTAGGATACAGTCTGGTCGTAGATATTTCTAGGTGAGGTTTTGGATGATCCGGTTTTCAGAGGTAGAACCGGAAAGTAGAATTGAAGGGTTTAATTGGGTTTATCTCCTTGTTAGAGTTAGCTACTTCACAGGATCTCGTGGGTTCGATCTTTAGGGTCATTTTGTTATGCTTTAGGGTGATTTTTGTGAGTATAATAGGGAAATTGCTTACTCTGTGCTGCGACAGCCATAGACAGGCTCTACAGCGACTACAGCCTCAGCGCACTCCGAAGTGGGCAAAGTCTCGAGAGATGCTTCACGCTCCGCTACCTTCCAACGGGGGGATGGGGGTTTACGGATATCCGAGGTTGGGATTTCGCCGTCCGAGGACAAAGTCAACGATGCCGGAGGGGCTAGCTGATCACCTGCTTTAGAAACCGTCTTCTTCTCCCGCAACTTACCTGCACGCTTGTCCACCAACTTCTTTACGAGGTGTCTCTTCCTGCGAGAAATTGCCCTTGTCACTCCCGTAGAGCCTTCTGCACCCCCAGCAGAAACCTCGTTGTCCAGCGCAGAGGCAGTCCTGGATGGGCTCCCTTTTGTTCTCTCCTTTGACCTTCCCATGAATTCCGAAAACATGACCTTCAAGTCGTCAATTGAAAATGCTTGAGCCTCAGCTGTTGCTTGCATTTTATAGAATTTTTCATCTACCTCACGTTTGAAAGACTCCACCGTCGATTTCAAAGTTCCATCACCTGTGGCTGCACTCTGTTGAATGCCAATAAGACAAGATTCAAGGATTAGTCATGCATGTAGTGAAATCGGATGGAAGTTGCAATCGAGTCATTCCTGAGTCACTTAAACCAAAACATGACTTCTCCACGACTTCAATGACAAAATATGACTTCCAAATCAATACACAACAACTTCATAATGATACACAACAATGCCTAATGACTTCAAACTAACTCCTGTGCTAGACATGGTTCATGTACGTTGCCATTAATGCCACGCATTTTGTTGCCTGGGATAGTCATGCTGTCTACTTCTGTCACGAGTGTAGACACCAACGTCGAAGTCATTTCCCCCTCCATTCAAAGCCATACATACACACTAGCACGGTTTAATTCTACAAGGAATGGACTAGAGGAACTTACTATTCACCAGACTACATCAGTCATCAATCGTACCTGTAGTCTTAGTGGATTTAGGGTATGATCGACGAGGAGTTACGCATCTTCAAATCAGACAAGGATATGTTATGCGTTGTCTCCAAGTATAACAACAAATCAAGGCTAGAGGGGCAAGTACTGCAGTCCTTCTGCAATCATGTACTTACCCGACATGACTACGACGTCACTTAGCTAAAGCGAGGCCAACTTTAGAATGACAACGCGCGAGGAATATCACTACATTGTGACAACATAATGACTCCAAATCTAAACATTGGAAGAGTAAATTCACATCAGCAACACGTGCTTCCAAGCACAACAACAGAGCAATTAAAAAGGATATGCTCGGGGGCAAGACGTCCTCCACTGTTTGAAGTGATTAACTTCACCAGAAGCGCAGCAAGAAGCCATTCTGAGGCCAAAACTACAAGAACAACAGATGGACGAAAAGGAAAAAACAAACAAAATGTAGAAACTTACAGATGTCCCCCCCATAGAAGTGGGAGTGAGGTTTAGTCCATCGGCAAGATCACAAATTCCGGGAATCGTCTCCCAAGCTTCTCTCTGCAGTGGAGGCCACGTTAAGCAAATCAATGGAAATCAATGCACAACTGAGGTGCAGAAATATGAGACCTCCTCACTACCTCTCCACACACCTGACGGACAAAGCAAAAGTAGAAGGATATGACAAGAAAAGAGGGGAGCAAAAGGACTCATGAGGGCTGCCTCCTTCCTAGCTTGTCCTCTCCTTCCTACGACATGGAACGCCTTCACGCTTTGTTGGGCAGTCTTCATTTTCAGTGCCTTGATTCGCTGGGTAGGTGTGTCCCAATAATCCTTCAGCCTTCCCCATTGCATACCATTGATGTGGTTTGGACAATCTGTTTGTCCTGCGAGCCACTTCACTTTCAAGCGGGAGCGCTCCGACTTCATGAACTTGATTATGGCGGTCTTGAAGCTGGCTTGGCTAAGGGGCTGCCCTCTGTACTCGAACTCATGGTCCAGAGCCTCCCTGAGTTTGCGCACTACAAAAGGGTCCTGCTTGGACCATGTAGTGCATGACATATCCAACATCCTAGGAGTATAATCACGGATAGCCTCATCCCACGCATTTTCCCCCTTGCAGCCCACATTGACTTCACCTCCCTCGTACACAAAGACATAATTTGGCTTCTTCCCTTCCGCCCCACGATCGCAACTCTATGCGTCATACTCCTGGCGTCTCTTTCGCCTTCCTGCCCTATCCTCGCTGTCCTGTGTAGGCGTTGCAGCACTCTCAGACCACGGCGCTCCAAATGAAGGTGGTTGAGGTCCGCTCCAAGTGAGGGTTTCTCGGGCATCCACTGCGCTAGTTGCCATGTCCATCCCGGTACGTACGGTGGCGCGGAAGAGGGAGGTGCCGCATCCACGGGCTTTGCAGTGTGTTTCTCCTTCACTAGCAATTTGGATGGGACAGCATGCTTCCGGCGCTTTGACCTGCGATCCACCAGAGGCTCGCTCTCAGGCATGTCCTCGTCGCTTGAGTCTTCTCGTAACTCCATAGTGTCTGCACAATGAGAGAACCACGCATCAGAGAAGTCAACCGTGTGTTGGAAAAGTGATGCAAGCGAAGGTGGGACCCTTCAAAGGCCGTAGGTACTTACAAATGCAAAATTTGCGAACCCATATTGGACGCCGTGGTGAAAGACAGATGCCTTTTCAAGCATTCTCCACAACGGCCGCAGAGAAGATCTAATTGCGTGGTGAAAACCCTAAGCCCACAACTACAACATCAACATCATGAAAATTACCTGCGGCATCCACGCACTTCAGGGATTGCTGCTTAACATGGTCACAAGTTATTGCAAGATGCATCATACCTTCTGTGATGGCCTCTTCATTGGACTCTGTGGCCTCGGAGGAGGAATCCCGCTCGGAAGGCATGTCATTCAACTCCAGATCTCCTTGGGTGTCGATGCGTCCACGATCCTTCAGTCTTTGTCCTCGAAGGCCTCGCCGCGGTGGAAGTGTCCGCCTCAATCTACGCTTTGTCTTCTCGGCAATTGGAGCGCGGGGTGCTTTTAGGGCGTCTTCTTGCTTGTCCCTGGACCGCGGAACACGATAATGAGTGCCACAAAGAACAAGAATGCAAGCGCCGCAAGCAGACGCTAGGATAGATAGTTGCTAAGAATCAGCTGCAAAAATGATCGCAAAGCCAAAAAATGATCCCCTCTGTGCGGAGGTGACATTAGGGTTTGCCAGTGCACTACAGGAATACAGGACGCCTGCTCCCGCGAGCGCAGTGGATTCCACGTGGACCGGCAACTTCAAATGCAAATGAGGCTCGACCAACTTCAGAATGACTGCGACATGATTTCATTTTAGTGACAACAGAGTCGTGACTTCGCAAAAGTGACGTCTTTGCGACTGCCGGGCTCTAGAGGAGTCTTTGTAGGTATTATACGATGGTACACGCTCCAGCAAGTTGGCAGCCACCGTGTTGCTCATGAATCTCTACATTGTACATGGGGTGAGTAACAACTGTGCCAACAAACCCTTTATCTTGCTTCACCAACATATCCTTCCGGAACAGAACACTTTGCCAAAGATATACACAGTTGCACAAAATCTGACTTCGAAGTTGGGTTTGACTTACAATAGCATCCATGCTTGCGAGCGAGGATGTGTGCTCTTCCGTGGTGAACACAAGAATGCTCTCCGATGCCCCAAGTGTAATGGACGCCGTTACAGAGATGAGGAGCGCCGTTGCCATCCCTTCAAGGTTCTAAGGCACTTTCCAATCATACCGCGACTTCAACGAATGTTCAAAAGTCCAACAATTTCAAAGTTGATGCTTTGGCATGCTGAGAATCGGAGTGACCAAGATGGAGGTGACGGGCTTGTGAGACACCCATGTGACTCCAAGGCATGGAAGCATTTTCACGAAAATGTGGATCCTACTTTTGGTAATGATCCAAAAAATGCTCATTTTGCGTTAGCAGCTGATGGAGTTAACCCATTCAAGCAGAACAGGTCTTCGTGGTCCACGTGGCCTGTTCTATTGTTGAACTATAATCTCCCCCTATGGTTGACCACAAAGAAGTTTTTCATTCTATTGGCACTTTTAATTCCCGGTCGTGAATCCGTGACTTCCGAGGTATTCGATGTGTATTTGGAGCCTCTAGTAGATGAGCTACTAGAATTGTGGGCTGGAGTTCCAACATACGACATTACAAAGGACGTGGGTCAGAGGTCATTTCAACTTCGTGCCATGCTCCTTTGGACTATTCATGATTTCCTAGGTTACGGAACCGTGGGAGGATTTGCACATCAAGGTTATACTGCTTGCCCATGGTGTGGCGGAGATTTGGGCGCAGAGCATTCGGTTGAGCTGGGGAAGTGCACGTATGGTGGCACAAGGCGGTGGTTGCCAGCAGAGCATCCTTACAGATCAATCGCCATGAAATCGCACTTCAATGGTGAAATGGAAGACCGCCCTCCACCACAAGCTATTTCAGTTGAGGAGCAGATGCAGCATGCAGTAGACTACATGGCCTGGAAAGTTTTCGGAAATAGAGACGGCGTGACAGGCGACCCCTCCAAAATACACGATGTCAAGCGCCTGAGCATTCTGCACAGATTGCCATATTGGAAGGTAAGTCTGAAGGATGCCCTTGAGTCAATACATAGTTGTATAAGATAAGTTCAGTCATCTTTGAGTCTTGTAGAAGTAGTCCTGGAGTCATGTAAGAGTCGCAATTTCTGTGCGACTGTAGGACTCCTACTAACTGCTGTCACTTTAACATTCGTACACAGTTTTTGCAAATAGTACCTGGGGAAGATAGTTACATTAAATTAAGGTGTAAATAATTTAAAAAAATGGTGACTGATGTCAGAAGCAAAGAAAATAGATTTTATTTATTTCAAATAGAATTTGAAGTAAGAAATCCATTCATAGTACATTTTCTTTATTCTGTGGGGTAGAAATAGAGAAATTACTAGAGTTATGGATTAACAACTGTAGGGGCTCTTAATTGCGATAAAATGGTTAAGGAGGAAATTTGCACTTTCCGTCCTAACCGGAAACCGGAGCTTGGAGAGTTGTCCAAAAAGTATTTTCAAAGACTTTTTGTAGTATCGGAACTAGATCCAGAATCAATCCGAAACTATTCCGAACTAACGGATCCGGAATCCGGAAATGTCTAGGATTCGGATGAAGATCCGGATAGGATCCGGAATCCGGAAAATGATTTGGAACAAAAGCCTCATACCAAGCAGAAACGAAGACAACTCTGTCTGGAAGCGGAAAGGACGGATCCGAAAAAGGACGGATCCGGAAAAGGGCGGATCCGGAACGGGTAGATCTAGGACGGACAATTCCGGAATGGATCTGGAATTTTAGGGATTTCCGGAAATTTAGGACGTTCCGAATTTATAGGATCTGATGCTAATCTTTCCGGTTATCCCGGGAGGTTCAGTGATTGGTTGCCTGGATTTTCGGGTTTCCTTTTCAGGCTTTTAGGAGTTGACTTTGGGTTGTTGTGTTAGTATTTTAAAGGCAAGCAAGTTAGTTGTTTGCCATTCTATTCCATTCCATCTTAGTGCGTTCACGTATGTATTACAATTTTCTTCTCTTAATCTAAGTCAGTCAAGGTGCCTCTATCTACACCTTACTTAGACAGTGTCTTTTGGTTGAGTGTATGCATGTGTGTGTATTCTGTATTAGAGAAAAAGAAAGGAGGGAGAGGAAGAATCCGGATCTTGAGCTACGGATCCCTTGGGTGCTGAGCTAGGTGGGAGAGATGCGAGCTGAGTAAAGGAGTGTGAGTGTTACAGGCCTTTAAACTGCTGGAATGGCAATCCGGATAAGACGGTAGAGGTCCCTACGAGTCCGGAACCAGGAGGGTTTTGTGCGGAGATAAGCAACCACCAGAGGAAAGGAACTCCCGCTACTCCGGAAAGTCTACCAACCTCCCCCTTGGTACATTGTCTTCTCTTTGAAACTCTACTCCCTTGGGTTTATGAGTTCGGATCCGTCGTTGTAGTAAGAGAGGTGTGAGAATTTCTTTGTGTGACCTGTTTCCGGATCGGCCGATCCGGAAACTGTGAGAAAATACTCCTCCCTCCTCCTACAATTGTGTTGTCTTGGGTGTTTTTAGTTAGGATTTGGGTGTAGAGAGGTTTGTTAGACAAGTGGTGAGTCCCCACCCCTTTTTAGACCAAGGGCGGACCCTCTGAGGGTAAAACAGAGGCAACAAAAACCAGTGACGGAACTCAATTCCGGGTGTGTCCGAATCCGGAACGGAATCCGGAATGTCCTAAGTTTCCGAAGTGAGGTAGGGAAAGTGAAACAAGGGGGATTAAGTGAGTAAGTCACGATTTGGATACTTCTAATCCAAACCGATATCATACTAGAGTTCCCTGGAACGATAATTCGTGTCATCTTGCAACAATTTGTCGTTGTAAGGATACTTACAGCTAACTGCGCGTACGACAACTGAAGTTAATATGTAATTACATTGGCTTCTTCATACGCGAGTGGATCCCAGTAGTTGGATATGAAGAATGCATACCTATCGCGAGCAATTTCTTACAACGCTTGAATGACCGTTAGAGTATATTGCATACGAAATCGTGAAACTGCCCTTGTTAGGTGTATGTCACCGCTCCATTTTATGTTCACCCTTTTTTCTAGGTTGTATGCTGCGTCGTCGTTTGCATATTAGAAGTCCGTCCTTTCGTAGGCTACGAAGTCATGTACTTGTCGTATGACCACGGTGAAGTCATCTCCCAGTCTTAAAAAAGTGGTATTGATGTCATGTAGAAGTCAAACTTTCTTCTAGCAACTGCATGGTGACTACTGAGTGTTGTGCCTGTAATACGCTTGCGCCCTTTATTCAAGTAGTATTGTGGGCTATGTGGTATAGAACAGAAACATGTTACATCCTTCTCTGTCGCTCTCACAATGTCTGACCGTCCTTGTTGTTATTTCTCTCACAGTATCTCCTTATCCGTTACACACTAGACGTCATGCATTGCGAAATGAACCTGGCTAAGAATTTGTTGAAGACCATAACCGGGAAGAAAGACACCGTCAAAGTGAGACGAGATTTACAGAGGAAGAACATACGGCGGCACTTGTGGCTGACTCCTAATCCTCGAAGGCCGGGGAAGATGGTGAAGCCCAGAGCGTCGTATGTACTAACAGATGATGAGTTCAAAAAGTTTGCGCGAACCCTGGAGTTACTGAAGACACCGAGTGGCTATGGATCGAACTTGGGCAAGTGCATCTGGAAGAAGAATTTTGGAGGGCTCAAGAGTCACGACTACCACGTCTTAAGGCAGGAGGTAATGCCGTTGGCGCTCAGAGGTCTCATGCAACTTGGACCACGTTTGGTTGTCATGCGCATGTGCAAGGTCTTCCGTCGTCTATGCGCAAAGGTTTACAACCCAGTGGACTTCCCGTTCCTACAAGCTGATGTAGCGGAGAGCATGACCTTGTTGGAGATAGAATTTCCGCCGTCATTTTTTGACATAATGACTCACCTCTCCTATCACCTTGCCCGAGAGTTAGACCTCTGCGGACCAATGAGTGCGAGGTGGATGTACCCCATTGAAAGGTACATGAAGGTACTAAAGAATCACGTGCGCAATTTGGCGCGTCCAGAGGCTTGCATGGTAGAGGGTTACCTCAAGGACGAGTGCTTAGGCTTCATTACTGAATACCTGCATAAATTTGAGGCCACGCAACAACGAGTGTGGGACAAAGCCGAAGAATACGGTGACGCAGAGGAGGTCCTCCAAAGTGTTGGAAAGGCATATGTTATGACCCCTGAGCTGCGAGACATTGCCCATCAGTACGTGTTGACCAATGCCACCGTTATGGACTATGCAGGATTTGTATGCGTAAGTTCTTGACGTGGACCTTATGAAATCAATTTTTCGGATGTAGTTAGGCCTCCTGTGGAATACTGGATATTGTCGAGTCGAGTCGCTATATAGTGGCTATTGTTTCATTTACGGAGTTGTGACTGAGTTGCGTACAAGTCGTATTGCAGTCATTGCAAATTTTAGTACTTCCATGCGACTCGTAAATGACTTGATGAAGTAGCGCTGAAGTTGTATTTCGACTTAACCCATTCAAAGTGAAGTGTCCTTGTGTTGTGTACACTTTGAATATCTTGTAGTTTTCCTTGTACTGCCTCACGAATGTCATTTGATGCTTATTGTGGATTCCTATAGGAAGTGGACGGGGGAGTCACAGCAAAATCCAACAACAGCACCTCTAGCATAGTGGATTGAGTCCATGGCGCTGCATTCTGACCCTGACTGGAGCAATACTGAGGATGTGGATCATTTCTTAATGAGCCAAAAACCTTCACAAAGAGCAACTCGATATACATGAATCGCAGCATTTGGAAACCACTTCCGTGTCGAAGATGAATCAACACTCCGACTTCTAAGCTACAATAGTGGTGTGGCATCGATGTTCGAAATGCAGGGCGGAAGTGGTAGTCAGTCCTCCGTGCAGTACGTTGGCGTGCTCAAGGACATCTTGGAGCTAGATTATGGCGCATTGCATACGCACATTATTCTCCTACATTGTGAGTGGATGAAACCAATTGACACGTGAGGGAACCCTACGTATGTGCGTGATGACGCAAGATTCCTTTTGGTGAACTTCTGCCATAAACTCCCTCGCATGGCCAAGCCATTCATCTTCCCGAGTCAAGCCACACAGGTATTTTTCTCTGATGCGGCGGACAGACCTGGCTGGAAAGTGGTCTTACGCCACGAAACCCGTTCCAAACGAGAGGTACTTGACCGCACAGATGCCTTCATCACAACTAATGGCAAGGCCATGGGACTTACAGCTCCACGAAGAGTGTCGGATAGAAGCTCCACCGCCAATCTAGTCGGAGCCATCAAATTATCAGTGGAAGAGAACTTATTGGCGCAAGAGCAATGTTAGGTACAGTCCTGCTTAGGTCCGTAGTTGGAAGGTAATCACGTCGTTTTTAGTGTCCCTCATTGTGTCATGGGTCGCGGAACATCACAGAAGCTAAACGCGTTATGCAGCAATCAGGCAAGTAGACCACTTGCAAACATTTCGGACAGTTAGTAGTTATACCGGAGTCATTAATTAGACTCTCCAATCGTGCTTCAGTCATTCTGTAGTTGCATCACAGTCATGATGAAGTCATACTGCAATCAGTTAGGCTTCACTTGCCACAAGGTGTCCCTTCCTCTCAATGTCACCCCATTTATTGGGTGATGACTTTGCCTTTGTCATTGTCCTTCATTCATATTCAATACAATTTCCCACTTGTGCAGGTATTGTATTAGCCACATTTCTGTGAACCTTGGTGTCCAATGTATAAATGCAAACTTTATCAACCAAGTGTGAATGCCAAAACCGCAAATATGATGTGGGAGTAGTGTTCACCTCATCTTTGAGACATTGGCATGCTAGTTGCCGCCTCAAACGCCTCCATGTTCAATGAGCTTCCACCCCGAGTAGTATTATACCTTCCTTATACACTTCATGTTGTATGTGCTTCATTTGAATAATGACACTCCCACATCTCTCTCTTTGTACCTAAATGTTGTTTCATTTTAGGCTTCCTGCATCACATCTTATCGGAAGTTCCATCCATTTGCAGCATGGCCCCCTCTATCATATTCCCCTAAACACCTTATTGCATGCCCCTAGTTATATGTGCAAGAAGTCCCAGTGATTCTGCAGTCATATTGAAGTCACATACCCGATACCGTAGTTGCCCACTCCTGTCCTCCGTGGACCGCTCTAGGGCTTCACTTCTTTTTCTTTACGTATAAGTAAAAGAAAACATCTTCCCCGTGACTTCTTTCAATTCTGGAGTCATATTGCAATCACTTGGCAGTCCCCTACAGTCGCAAAAATGAAGTCTGTATGACTCCTTCGTGACTCCGCCATCTCCAGTCGCATTTCTGGTAGCCACATCACTTACTCGTGGACCCTGTGGACGAAACATTGTGGATGAACCTCTAGCGCAGTCACTGTTCATCCCACAGTGAATCGCGCGACTGCAGAATGACTGAATCACGACTGCAACGTTGTGAAGATCGGCCCATTGGTGCAATTACGGAAGTGAAGTCACGATGCAGTCGCAAAATCCCTGCAGTCACGATAATCCCCAAATCCTTGTAATGTTCTCAACATGTTACGGTAGCATTTGAAAGCGATTGCGATACATCCAAGTGGCACATTGCTAGAATCAGCCACAAATCCAATGCAAGGTGCCAAGCTCAACAACATAGATCAAACATCAAGTGCACTAGCAAGATTGCAAAAGGAAAGAAGGGTACTCTAGCTTCTACTTACCACGGTCGGAAAGAAGAGTATGGGAGTAAGCAAGAGGTGGTGGCTGATTTCTGGTTTTGTTGGGATGACATCAAATGATGCGTAAAAGGGACAAAGCGGAAGTGGGTTCTTGATTGGCCGGAGGTGCTGGAGGTTTGGCCTGTCTTGTCTAGAACTAACTTAAACCGAGAGGAGACATTGTTGCTACAACATACAGGATTTTGCCTCCAAGAATGACCAGTCTTGTCACCACATCGTTTGTTCAACATGTCGAAGATTTTCAGTCCTATTTTGTATGACCACCCTTTACCAAAAAACCCGAACGTGTATCCAATAGTGAAGAACAGCAGAGCCATTCGAAGGATTGCAAATGCACCTACTACCAAACAGCAGAACAAGTGGGAAAGTGCAAATAATGTTAGAGGGAAAATTGTAGGAGTAACACTATTCCCTCTTCCAGGCCTTGGTGCGATTGTGGAGTTAGAGACAGGGTTTGACTCTAACAAAAATGCATATTGAGTTACAATGGGCCAATTCCCCACATGCACGTGCCCAGATTTTGTGAATATGGCAGTGTCCGCTATTGGAGGTCGGCAGCAATACGTCAATTGCAAGCACTTGTACTACTTGTATAGATACTTTTACAAGATGGATGTCAACGAAGACAAATTCATTCATGCACCAAGTTATAGCTTCAACAAGTTGAAAAAACTTCTAGTACGAGCGGGAATGATCACACTTCCAGAATAGGCATGGCCACAGTTTGCAATGTATTTCAATTGTAATGCACTCATTTTATATATGACAATTGAAATTATTTAATGCATATTTTTTGCGGAAAGAGGAACAAGACCAATGTTCCAGAGTTCCTATTCATGTGTCCCACAACACATGTTCAGAGGTCACTTTTCAGTCTTCACTTGTCCCATAACGATTGGTAGTTCAAAATGAGTCACTATATAAACTGTCACGTTCAATGAACAATTATAGCTAGAGGACCGTTCACGGGAATAGACATTGCCCTTAATTGTGTGGCATATTATATTCCCAACATTCCTCTAGCTTTTTGTTAAGAATTAATTATGTTATGTGTACTTTGTATTTAAGCGACTCCATATTTGGGCGAGAAAATGGTGATTGATGGAGTTACCCCTCCAATTAAAAATTTGTGAATGAATTTGTGTTCACCAAGAGTGCTCAACCCTAAACCTGTAGGAAAAAAAAATATGGTGATTGATGGAGTTGCCCCCTCTATTAAAATTTGTGGATGAATTTGTGTTCACTGGTGGTACTTGGCTTTCACAACTTGTAGGGAAAAAAATGGTGAGTGATGGAGTTGCCTCCAAATTAGGAATAAATTTTCATACAATCTACGGTTATAGGGTACACAATAATAGGTCAAAAATTAGACATTTCTCCACTTTTTTAACAACAAAATTGGAAAAAAAAATTGGAGGGTCAAAATTTCTAATTTATTTTAGTTCTGGGGCTCCAAGCTCACAAGCTCCACACTCCATGCTCACAAGCTCCCCGCTCCCGCTCGCACGCTAGCGTCGTTGTCTTTATAAATATCGAATTTACTTTCATAATTGCCATTCAATATGAAGATATGTGCAAATCCTAAATCCACCTTCACAGATTGAACAAGCTTTATAGACTGTTCCCAAAAAAAAATTGCAATTCATCATTTTGCAATAGGAGACCTAATTCTATTTGAGATGAAGTGGACAAGGACCAAATTAAAATGAATGTGTACCCAAGTGAAGAGAATTCTAGAAAAGTCAAGCAATTCATGCAATTCATGCATTTCTTGCAATGCATGCAATTCATGCAATTACAAAAAAGTCATGCAAACATTTATAGTTTATAGGGTAAAAAAATGATGAAATTAGTTACATGAGGTCATCATCTTTAAAGGAAAAAGGATATGGATGACAAACTTTGAAATGATTTTAAAAAAATAAAATAAAATATGAAACTGTTTTTGAAATTACAGAAACATTCCCCCTTTTGAAGGTAAATTTTTTTTGCTAGTTCTTTACCTTATAGACTTCACGTATTATTTTAATATGTAGTTATGTTTTTATCTAAAGAATTAGTAAATCACAAACTTAACCTTCAATTTATAGATCAATTTACAACAAAATGATTGAATTTCCTCTTGCATATGATGATTAATTCTATTTAATTCCTTCATCTCATTATGCCTTAAAGTCAAACAATCAATGAGTCTTCATTCTTATTGTGCTTCTAAAATATGACCTTTACAGAAGATGTTCATAATGTTAAGGATTCCAACTAATAAACCAATTTAATATTTCAGAATGAATTTTGCGGTTGCATGTGGAGGTGAATTTTTTTTAATACACGTGATTCCGTATGCTTTCAGAAAAGAATAAGCAAATTTTTTTGCCACTTGTTAGAATTCATTTCGAAAAATTTAATAAAATTCTAATCAAACAAATTAGATGTAAAACAAAAATTCAGAACTTCATGCATGAATTAGTTGTTCCATATTGTGGCAATTATTTTCCGTACACATGAAGCTCAAGAAAGCAATGAACAATATCTGAAATTTTAGTTTGCATGTGATAAATCTCATTCATCATTTTTATATGATATGGATTATTCGTACCCTAAACCCTAAACCCTAAACCCTAAAAAGTCTGAAAAGGAATTTACTTTGCACTATAAAAAATAATACATGTTTTATACCATACAATATTTATTCACTTTAAAAGGACAAGGAATTTCTATAATAGTGTACATGTATTAATAGGGAATAAAATCCGATTCAAAAAAGAGCTCAATGACATTCTAGGAAACATAGAATCCTTTTAAAATAAGCAAAAGTTTGTAATGCGAGTTGAAAAGTATTCCCGAAAACAAGTGCAAAAAAGGTGAATAATTTAGAATAAGGCTATAAATTAAAATTCTGCCTGCTGTTCCTAACATTGTTCCAACTGCAAGGAGACACGTTAGAAGAGGAAAGTTGTTGGGCTTTAATAAACCGCATGTTCAAAAGGCTACTCACGCCTTTACATTCCTCAGAATTGTTGCTATTCCAGGATTAGGTGATGCTTCAATCTGTAAAGTTGCACAAGGTACAAGGAATCCCGCATTTTCCGAAATTAGAAGGAGGGTTTTTCAAAATCATGGAATGGGTTGGCGCAATTTTGTTCCCGCCAAGAAATCTAGTGTGGAACGTCAACCGAGGTGTAAGCAAGTCTTTCCACATTTCTCTTCAATCCAGTCGTTATCTATGCGTATTGCTCTCTTTCTGTGTGTGTTGTACTTGTATTGTTAGTTTTTGAGGTGATATCAGGAGTCTAGATTTGGAATCAAAACAAGACTGGAGGGATTAGTTATTGTTTGCATCCTTGGTTGAAGACGTACTTCATCGCGTCTCGTTGTTGGTAAGGTACTTGCACCTTCTCCATGAGTTTTAAGAGTTCAATTAGGAGTTTACAAAAGTTCACGTCAATGTTATACTACGTTTGCTTCACCAAGGCAACTGCGTAGGCAAAAGTAGTCACTTCTGAATTGTGCATTTCGTATTACGACCCTTGCATTGCAATGGATTTTCATTTCTTTAGGTTGGTACACAAATGATTCATACAAGAGCATACTGTTGTCTTCCTTAAATTTTGAATTTACTAAAAATAGTAAAGTTTTTTATCGATAATTTTCATGTACTCCGTAAAATACGGAACATCTAATCCAAGATTCATAGAAACACCTTCACCTAGAGAGCCATGATAGCACTTTAGCGCAACTCGCACTAAAGTATATTCATCCCCCTCTGAAAACCTATTTTGTAGTAAGTTTATTGAACAACCAATGGCAATATAGTTCTACAATCCATGTTTATAGTTTAGCACTAGTCGCGGTAAAATGCAATTTGCTTCCCTTGCTAGTGTACGATTTCAGAAAGAGTTGACAGCAGTTTAGCTCGACTCACGCTAACGTCCATCTTCCCATTTTTACACTTTAGCGCTGGTCGCAGGGTTTTTATAGTGGGCAGACATTCGGTTCGCCCGTCCGTCCAGTTTGCCCGTCCATCCGATTCGCCTGACAAGGCGTGGACGCTGTAGTTGGGGCGTGGACGGGATCGTCAAGGTGCGGACAAGATCGTCAAGGTGCAAAACTCTCAAAATTAAAGCCGTTCAGACCGTCCGTCCGGTCCGGTTTGCCCGGCCGGCCGGCCCGGTTCGCCTGTTATGACAACCCTAGTTGGTCGCACTAAAGTTCATTTATCCATTTCTACACTTTAGCGCTGGTCGTGCTAAAACAAATTTTACTTGCTTTGGAAATCCAGAATTGAGTTTAGCGCGGGTAGCGCTATAATAATTTAGTCCATATTATTTGAACCGTCTTCTCACAATTTTGGGTTGTGCGCTCGAACGAGAAGTTTTCTTGTCTAGAAGCTTCCGTGTGTAGCTTAGTGCGACTCGCGCTAAAATCATTTGTCTCATGTGAAGTTGTTGCCAGTTTATTTCCTTTTAGAAACCTATGTTGACATATTTTTTCTATCTGTTACAAAATGCATCTCTTTTTTGTCCGAGAGAAATTCCTTCAGTTTAGCGCAAATTGAGCTAAAGTTAGTATCCCTGTCGTAAGAATCTCTATTTACATTTCAGTTCTGCTTTAATTTTGGAGGGAATATGTGTATATGATAGTGATCTTTAGTTTGAGTTTGTCATTTCATTGCTAAATCAAAGCCCTGATTGCTATATAGACATTGTCATGGTAGGATATGCTATTTCAACTTAGCGCTAGTTGCGCTAATGTGCATGAAGGATACTGAATGGCTAATTCTATGTGTGTTTTAGGTGTTATGGATCATATGATGGACTCTTTGGGCGATGAGCTTAAAGTCCTTCAGCAAATGAATGTTGACATTCCTGATTGTGAAGGAATTTCTCGTCACTTGTGGAACACAAAATGTGTGAAGTTGTATAATGCTGAGGGAGTACTTGTTGGTGAAGGTACCTACTACAGCGTGAACTCGGATCTTGTCCTTGGTGCTACCGGGCCTCTCGGTGACACTCATGTATCGGTTCACATATCAAGGTCATATTCTGAAGTGGACCTTCTTAAAGAACTTGTTTACTCATTGGTAGCTTGGCCTACTCAGATGGTGCATTATCATGGAGTAAGTTTGCAAGATCATGAAACTAGGGACAATTTCAACCGTAGACAAGCATCACTTCTGAACCCACCTTCTGCAACATCTATAAGGCCATATACTAGTGCCAACAGAAACCCGCCTCATGAGACCGTTGCTAAGACAAAACTCCTCCTTACGGACAAGTCGATCAACTTGGTGTCCAGCAAGGTGTGTTGCCAAAAACATTGTGTCCAGCCGTTTTCGAGAGACAAAATTCGAGCATTCCGCGAACGAATGTAACGAGATTCAACGTTCAAACATCGAGCCTTCATGAAGACTGATGTACACAGGCATGTACATGAAGGTGCACGCCGAAGGAAGATGGTGACCATTGAAGGCATAAATGTGTGTACAGT
Source organism: Climacium dendroides (assembly GCA_950106755.1). NCBI lineage: Eukaryota > Viridiplantae > Streptophyta > Bryopsida > Hypnales > Climaciaceae > Climacium > Climacium dendroides. The sequence continues at coordinate 29,566,988 of OX467087.1, read as the reverse complement.
TGTGCCTAGTACAGATCCGGCTTTGCCGCCAAAATCTATCCCATACTTTCGTCCGACCGTCCATCTGTCTGACCAGTATAAGAAAAGGATTGTAGCCGGTAGAAGGCACAGTTGTTTTCTCATTACCTTACATCCTTGTTTTCTTGCCTTTCCAGCTCTTAGAAACTTCCAGTAGATTGAGGGACTGTGTGAGTTGCGATCGTGCAGGGTGTTTTGGAGTGACCTTTTGTGAGCAAGAGAGTTAGGAAGAGGTTGTGAGAGGCTTCTCGCGTGTGCGTGATGACTTCCAGGGCGAGCCAGCGTAGACTGAGGGATGAGCCGGAGGACTCAGACGAGTCGATTCCAGCGTCGCCACCCCAAACGAAGGCAATTCCGGTAATGCGAGTGGTGCCGGAAATTCCAACCGATGAGGTCCGAATAGAGCGCCTACGGTGGAACCTCACCAACATGGGGTGCGAGGGATTGATGGATGTCCCTTGGGGCATCCGGGAGGAGAGTCTGGTGGCGGACCTGTTGCGACCGAAAAGTGGTATCTTGGATACCACCCTCTGGACGAAACCTGAGTTGTGGACGGTAGGCGAGTGGAGAGCCGTCTACAGGTTCCGGATGGCACTGGGCAAGGTGATGGAGAAAAACCAGGAATGCATGGAGGGCGAGTTCCGGACAGCGGCAAACCCGAAGGATGGCTTCCAAGTATCAGACCTGGTATCAGATGTGTTAGCGTTTCTTAACCCTATCCTCCACCCAACCAAGCCCAGGCGAGTGGTGGCCAAGGTAGCTTCCACCATCCTAGGAAACCTCCAGGGGAAGCTGATGACGGATTGGGCGTTCATCATCTTCGAGTTGGTAGGAGATCTCGTGCGTTCTCTCCGACAGGGGAAGAAGGATGGGAGCCTTCTTCCGGCTTATGTCTCCTACCTATATTCCTACCATTCCTTACTCAAGTCAAACGAGGAGGAAGCCTATCTAGAGTTGATTCAGCTCTTGAAGTACGGAGGAGAAGAACCCTCTTACGGAGAAGGACCGGATGACGAGGAGACAGAAGACGAGGAGTAGTCCACTTCTTTGATAAAAAAGTCCCGACAACAGGCGACTCCACCGGTGATGCCAACGGAGGATCCTCCCGCGCTAGAGCAAATGGAGGAGGACACTCCGGACCGGAAAGAAGAAGCCGGTCCCTCTCAGACCAAGGCCGGTCCCTCCCGGACCAAACCTACAGAGGCAGAGGAGGAAGAAAGGACTGAGCTCCAACTAGGGGAGGCGCCCTTTGAGGATATTTCAGAACTGGCTTAGCACATTGTGTGGCGGGCTAACGACCTCATGAAGATTCTCCAAAACTATGAGGAGACCTTCAAACGGGTGTGTCGGAAGATGGCACTGACCGATCGGAACGCCATCTTCCGAAGGACGGACGCTTTGGTGACGGCCGAGAAACAAAACACCACTCTGATCGAAGAACAAAAGAAGATGGTAACAGAGGCAGGCGCTTTACGAGTGGAGAACCGGACTTTGTTGAACCAAGCCCAAGAGTCGGAGTCCACTTGTGCCCGGTTGGAGAATGAGCTATAAATGGCCCAAGAGAAGGCCAAAGTCGTGGAGAAAGAGCACCGCCGGCAGATGGAAGCACTATGCCGGAGTATGACCCAGCTTCGGAGTTCCTTGGAGGTTCTGGCGGACTACATCAATAAGGCCCGATTGTTCAAAGCCAACTTTGACGTAGCCGCAAGCTCGAGCCGAGTACCCATAGTCAAGTGTCTATTGGAGCAGGCGAGACGGATGAACGCATCGCGAGCAGAGATGTGGAAACTAGCGGAGTATTTGGCACCCGCAGAGCCAAATCCAGTAGACCCTCCTCCTTCCTCTCCTGTACATACTTTGATGGTTCCAAAGGAAAGTGTTCTTTCGGAATCCGTTGTTACAGAAGTATCGCCGGTGGTACAGCCTGTCCCAGAGCTTTCACCACCACCGGAGAGACCAGGAGGAGTGGATTGGGGTACCGTTGTACCTAAGGGCAATGAAAACCTCCTCCAGGAGAATCCGATCATTGACCTTACAAGTACTCTTCCGGAGACTAGGGGGACCAGTCGGTTCAGTCTTCTCCCCGCCATAAAAGTACCCAAAAAGATTTCCAAGGAAGTCCGGAAGTTCCGATAGTTGGAACGCGGAATGCAGACAGAGGAACCGGTAGCGCAAGAGGTCTAAGTTGGGGAGCAAGAGGCCTTGATGCGTTTCCTCCAAGGAGTACCCGGAAAGATATATATCAGGACCTGCTAAAAGAAGTTATTCCTCCTAAAGGTAAGGATGCAGGGGAATAGGAAACAGTTTTGTACATACTCGTGACAATACCGGAGTCTGGCCGTCGAGCCGGAAAAATAGGATCTAGTGGATTACCGGGAATCTAGCAGACCAATAGGAGTGTTTTTGTGTGATTTTGAAATGATGTTAGGATTAGTATAAGTTAGACTTTGGTTGACCTTTGTGGTCATTCACATTCACTCACCACATTATTTTCAGTTTGTACCTTTTTGAGCTTAATTCCAAGAGTTTGGAGGCTTTCCATTCTCTTCCTTCTTGTATTTGGTACATACTTGTGTGGATGTGGGTCCATTCGTGCCTTTTTTGGATGTTGAGAACTTACTTTGATTAGCAAGATTCGACTTGTGAATGGTTCTGGACGTCACTGGATTGATGGGGAGATCGGTTAGATTGTTCCGGAGGTAGTGTTAGTGTGCTGCCTACCTGGATGCCGGTATAGCCTGAGGGGAGGATACGGCCTCGTGTAGGAGGGTACCTGAGAGGCTGCTAGCAAATTCCGTGCATGAGAATTTGCGAGACGTGCCCGAATTCCAGATACCGGAATTCTCCTATAGACGGAGTCAAAGCCCCAGTGTAACGCCCAAGAGAGTGCGAGGATATCCGCCCGGTCAATGGGAGGCTCAGTGTTGGGTTGATGCTAGAATGTCATTGTAGTCCTTAACCGTCCCTGTGTAACCTGGTCCGGTAAGTATTCCAGATTTGTGAGGTGACAGAACAGTAGGATACTTCCGGTCCCTGAAGTTAGAATTAGTATTAGTAGAGAGAAAGAAAGTCAGTGTTTCCGGACACGATAAACATCTGGACAGTGGATCTGGCCACTCGTCATCTAAACCCAGGGATCCCGGAAGGGGCAACTGAACGATTTCCGGACTTTTTCGGAACCCATCCAGCACTAAGTAGCCGGACCGGACCTCTGGTCCGGATTAGAAAGTAGGAGAAAAAAGGGAAGCTTAGATCTAAAGGAGCCTCTAGATCCGTGAGCCTCAAGTCCTCATGAGAACGATTCCGGAGCGGTTGACTCTAAGTTGATCTTTAGTGGGAATTAAAGGCTAACTGGAGAAATACTGGTCCAACTAATCACTACATGGCTGATTTTTGGAGCCGCTGCCGAGGACTTGATAATCACGGAATTATAGGATAAGTTTAGATTCGAGTTAGTCACACCGCCGGAGTAGCAGGTAGAAGATCTATTCAAGCCGGAATAGGAGCAGGAGAGGCGGTAACTCCTTTCTGTATGAGGCGAGGAATTAGTGAGAGCGAGATAGAGTCACCACCTTGAGTGCTGCAGCCCGGAGAAGACGGAATCAAAGTGCTTCAAGAAGAGCTCCAACTGTTCGCTCTCCTAGCATAGAACAATTAGAAGATAGCATAGTTATACCTAGTCCACTAGAAGACGTTTCAGTTCCGGATTTAGCCTTCGAAGCGACTCCTAGTCTAGAAGATATCACTAACAGTACGAACAACCCTAGTTCATCCGAACCACCGTCAGAAGACTTGGAAGCCCAGCCGGAAGAGATGGCCAGGCAAGTCACCCGACTGAAGTATTCCACGTTTTATGGTGACGGTAGTCAGGATGTAGATGATTGGTTGATGGAATTCAATTCCACTACTCGAGCCAACTAGTATGGGCAAAGAGTGAAAGGCTTGATTGCCAAATTAACCCCCGAGGTAGCCCAAAGTGTACAGATTGAATGGTATATGGCAGGGTTTCCAGAAAGAATGGGGTTCCAAATCCGACAGTCCAGACCGGCCACCCTTCAAGAAGCTATGGAGGCAGCCCAACACTACGAGAATTCTAAACAGTCCCTATGCAAATCCCTAAGAAGGAAAAAGAAAGGCAAGACCGGACGAGACAAAAAGGGAAAGAAGAACCGGAGATCAAGTTCATCCACGTCCGAGAGTTCCGGATCTGAGGAGGAATCTTTAGATTCAGAAGACAATGACTCGGACCAACTAGCGCCAAAGAAGAAGACATCTAAAGGCTATCGACGAATGTCGAACCGAGCTGTTGTCAAGGTGAAGGAGAAACCGGAGGTGTAGTCAAAATGAGCGATTAGAGAAATCCAAAAAAGTTTGGCTACCATCAAAGTGCAGCTGGCAGAAAGTGGTATGGATAAAACACAAATGTGTTCTAAAATATGAATTCTTTAATTTTTTTGAAGTTTGTGTCAAAGGAGATAATGTGAAGCAAGAAAAGTAAAAATATCTATATGGTCAAAATAATCAAAATATTTTAAGATTCTCTTCAAATGAATTTTGAAGATATAAATTCAAAAATTCACCAAAAATATAATTTTTATCTTTAACATTTGAATTTTTTGATTGGTCAAAATTATGATTTCTATTAATTTGTGAAAAATGAATAAGATCTAGTAATGAGAACACCAACATTTTTTCCAAATAGTAAGTTTTTCCCGGGGGGTGCACTACAAAGGAAGTTTATGGATGAGGAGCGACCAAACCCTAACTATCCATTTCTACTTTTCCTAATTACTTTCTAATAAATTATAATTTCAACCTACAATTTTGATCTTTGTTCAACAATGTCTATAGGTTTCTATTGCCAAAAATTTCAATCCTAAATAACATGTGATATATTGTCTGGAAGTGATTGAAAAATGAACTAAAATAGCATGTTTTTCAACTAAAATATTTATAGAGATCACATGAAGATGACTATTGTATCAATATTCAGCAAAAATAAACTTTCAGTAGAAAGCTATTTTATAGAATTTTTTTTTTATTTTTCAAATTTTTTTTCTTATATAATATAGGGGTGTGAAAGTTATTTTTAGCTTTACAATGTATCTTTTTCTTCTAAAATTTGTAACTAATTATTATTAACATAAAAAATACCAATAATTCAGAACATAAACTTTCAAAGTAGGAAAATCTATTCATATTTTTTTTTAGAAAAAAAATAAAATTTTAGGATATAATATAGGGAGTCCAATATTTGGTTGCTCCTCATCCATGAACTTCCTTTGTAGTGCACCTCCGGGAAGTTTTTCAACATTAGGCCAATTCTAAACACTTTGTGCTATTTTTCTTATAATTTTTTTTACCATAGTGATCATAACTTTGAATATAAATGTTGAAAGGCAATCCAATCTTTTAAAAAATTGAAAAAAAAGATTGAAATTTTCTTTTTGCCCCAAAATGAACTTGCCTAAAGTCAAGCAGCGACCCAAAATTGGCCAATTGAGCAATGAGGGGTTAAAGAATAGAGATGTTCTTATAATAGGTGCTTGAAACTAACCAATATTATGAGATAGATTTCAAGATGTCAACAAAGCCATCTTTGGTTTCACAAAAGGAAATTCGGCACACCTTCATTCACTTTGTAATTAACAAATATGGAGTACATCCCAAACTGCAATGGTTGATACCTTATTTTCATTAGTGATTATCGTAGTTGTAAGGTAGATTTGGTGGATAATAAAGAAAATCCCCAAAATTTTAATACTCAATTTTGCAATAAACATAATTTTCCGCATTGTATAGTGGGTGCATTCCTTGTGGTATGTCACGTTCTTTGATCCTCCATCCTCAGTTGAATTAACCTCTAAAAGACTAAAGAGTCCACTTTGGATTTTATAAAAATTCATGTAGACTTTGTTGGCTTTACAAGAATAAGAATTAAAAATGTAATGAGATTGGATTATCTTAAACCATTAGATTGTGTGTTGAGGTCATTTTTGCTGAACTATATCCATACGAATTTCATCACTAGACCAATTGCCATCATCGTCAAAGTCAAGTAGACAATTCAACTATGAATTGAGATTTTAAATTCCTAAGGTAGTTGACCCATTTTTCCTAGTTAGGCTGTTATATTTCCAATCAACTATGGTTTAGGTGACAATTCATGCAGAGCTAGAGCAACACAAATGTTGGGGAGGTGTATATTGAAAATATACGATGACTATAAGATGTACATAATTTTTAGCATTCAATTATTACACAATCCCAATCAAGCATACCAAATTTCAATTCCAAAAAACATAATTCCATTTTTGGTGAATTTTTAAAGCTAATTTTCATCGTTTTACATAATATTTCATTGAAAACAATTGGTGATGAGTTTTTTAATTTGATTGCATAGATATGTAGGGAACATCCATATGCACATCTTTCATATTAAAAACACCCCATTAATAAAAAAAAATAATCTAAGAAGAGTTCAATGTGAACCATCATATGACCAAGCTTTGTAAAATAAATATTTCTATATTTTAACTAGATTTTGGCTAAGTAATTGTATCATCATGTTCAAATGTACAAAATTAGTCATAAAGTGGGATCAAATAGCAAAATATAGGAAAAATAATAGGAAAGAATATTGTACAAAGTTTGGTCATATGATGTAAAACCATGAAAATTGGCTTAAAAAATTCACTAAAACTGGGATTTAAAAAAAACACTGAAATTTGATATGCTTGATTGGGATTGTGTAGTAATTAAGTGTTAATTATATAATGCAAAAAATTCCAATTTTTTCCTATACTATACAAAAAAGATTTGAATGGCACAATAGGCAATTCGTAAATGAATTGTACCCCATTGTATAGTACGCATGACACAATGCATCAATACAATGGACAACTTTTAAGGTAGGAGGTTCATAAAGCAACCATCTCAGAGACAAAACCTAAATTTGGGGAGGTGAAACTTCTTGAAATATTTTTTAGTGAATTTCCTTGAAAGATGAATGGAATGGGCTTCTAACCCAAGTAGTTTCATATTTTTTGGAGCTTTATGGAATTAGTTATGCAATTTTGAAGTTGAAATGGCATAGGGCTCTAAAATCGCCCACCTCTTCAAATGTACACTATTTGTACATTGCTGATACAACAAAAAAAAGCAACATGTACAAATAGCGTGCATTTGAAGAAGTGGGCGATTTTAGAGCTTGGGTGCTTATAGAATCTCACACCTTAACATTTCATTTAGAGAGAACCCATGACTTGCAGTGCTAGTAAATCAAACATTCGTGACAATAGTAATACAAATCCCATATTGAAAAATATAAAAATCTATAGATTAAATCAGGTTGTTTTGTTTTGTTTTGTTTTGTTTTGTTTGTTTTTTTGTCACATTGAGATCTCTTGGACCGTGCATCCCTCGGTCGCATGCTTGGTACTGTTGGAAAGCCCTCGGTGAGGAGGGATGCACAGGCTTTGTTTCGTGGCATTCCGTCTCACGATGAGAAAGTAATGCATTTTTGAGTTGTTTTTGGTTCTAAAAAAATTAGAAAATTAGTTTTACTTTTGTTTTTATTGTGGCAACGGCATAGGGCGCTTTTTCTTATATTTTGGATACAATCTTGGTACTGTCGAAAAGCCCTCAACGAGGAGGGGTGCATCGGTTTGGTTTTGTGGCGTTCAGATGTATGGTGTGAAAGTTATGCATTTTTTAGTTATTTTTGGTTCTAAAAAATTGGAAAATTACTTTTACTTTTGTTTTGATTGTGCCAATGGCACAAGGTACACTAGTGGCTTCATAATAATCTATTGTAAGTAAAAATTGCACCAACATTTGTCAATAAATGAAGGACCACCAGCACCTTATTAAGCTTTCATGCTCTATCTGTACAGTAAGGTCTGTTTCATTTACAAACTGCCTCTCCTAGTCATTTAAACTTTTTTATGTATGTGGAGTATAATTGGTATATTTTGGTAAATATAATTATCATGGCATCTTTATGCAATCCCACTCAAGTCTACTCAATTTTGGTTTTGGAAAAGCAAAATTCTATTTCTAATGAAATTTTAAAGCCAATTTCCATGGTTTTATATGATATTTTTATTGCAAGCAATCGGTGGTGAATTTTTAAAGTTTGAATGTGGATATATGTGGAGAACACCCATATGCACATCTTTCCCTAGGCAAGCATCTCCAAAAAAGTTTTACAATTTTTCCTATAGAGATTTCAATGTTAGGTGACAATGCCCAAATGTGGCAAAAATCGTTATCTCTTTATTATAATTGAATTTTTCTATTTGCCCTTCATGTGGTAACTAATCAAGGACATTTTAGCATGATGGTACAATTATGTTGCCAAAATCTAGTTAAAATATAGAGACATCTATTTCACAAAGTTTGATCATATAATGCCTCATTGAACTCATAGGAGCTTGTATTTTTGTTACTTGATGGGGTGTTTTTTAATTTGAAAGACGTGTGTATAGATGTTCCCTACATATCTATGCAATTGAAATAATAAAATTCATCACGAATTATATAAAATATTATATAAAACCTTGAAAATTGACTTCAAAAATTCACCAAAAATAAAATTTTGATTTTTCAAAACTAAAATTAGGTATGCTTGATTGGGATTGTGTTAGAATTGGGTGTTAATAATGCAAGATGAAAATTTCTACTTTTTTCCTTTCCTTTGCAAAGGAAATTGGAAGGGCACAAATGGGTAGTTCGTAAATGAAACAAACCTTACTGTACAATTGAAAATCTCCTGTGTAAGACGCCTAGACAGATAACTTCAGATTTGCACTTCACAAAGGTGAAGAACTGAGCAAATTACTCAAGTGTGGGTTTCTATGATACTCTTGCAGCACATTTGAACTCCTTGGGATTGTGGGTTTTGGGTTTTGGGTTTTAGTTTAACCCTAAAACCCTAAACCCTTATACTTCCCAAAGTAGATAGTTGCTGTCTACTGAGGAGGTCTCGTGTCAATCATACTAGAACCAGTTCTGAAAATCTGCTGTAAGGCGCCACCTAAAGAAATTTCCGTTCCAAGAGCAGTGGATGTTCGTGAAGGTGGTCGAGTTGCGCTCCGCAGAAAGTCAGGCCCTTGCTGTTCAACCCGCTTGCAAACGGCTTCATATTTTTCATTAACAATGTTGAGTGCCCTCTTCATCTCCCGGACCTCAACCTTCAAGTATTGCACTGCCACCCAAACGAACAACCAATTATAAGAAAGTTAAAATTACGGCAAAACATGTGACACAAGCGACTGCAATACAATGAATACATGTGATAATGAGGAAACAGACATCATACCCTCTTGAAGGTGTACAGCGCTGGTCTTCATAACCGATGCTGAATAATTGAGTCGCTGCAACAGTTTCATTGCGACTGCTTCCACGGCATCTATCTTGAAACCGATTTCTTCCTGGGACCCCAAAGCGTCCACAGAATCAGCTAAATTGTGTTCACAGGAAATGTCAGCACTGCTGACAAATTAAAGCTATCCTTCAACTCATTCAAAGTGGGGGTGCTGAGCTTGTTTCAGTGAAAAAGTAGGGGTTGAATCTAATGAATAGTGCTGTGATAGGTGTTCGAAAATCTTTCTTTTGGAGGTTCAATCACAGATCTGAACTAGCGTCAACTTTAAAGAAAGCTCTATTGACATTGAAGACTAGTTGTGAACAATTAAAAATTGAAATATTTCGAAACCAAACCAATAAAAGGAAACAACACTACGCATGAAGGGACCACATAATTTAATAGGAATGTAAATGTAAGTGCACAGTACCTGATTCTTGCTGACCTTAGCAGCAGTGAGACGTTGCCACTCCTGATACAGAGATAGCAAGTCTGCAGTCGTGGTTGCATCTAATGCACCTGTTCACACGACAATGAAATCGTCAGAAATATTTCAGCCATTTGCGACTCGGCCAAAGGTAAGCGAACGTCACTAGAACTAAACCACAAGCCTTCCTAAACTCACACCCGAATCTAAAATTCTCCCTTTCTAGTCTATTAAATCAAGTCCGCACCTCCCCCCGCCCTAAAATGCTCACATCCTGTCGACTCTCTTTAGAAACAAAAGAGAAATTCATATCCTCAAACTCAGTAATGAAGGAACATAGTAGTCTGATCTGCCATGTAAATTTTATTGGTTACAGACCATAATCAACGTGACCAGATTGAGACAAGTTCCGTTGCAATAGAATGTCTGTCAAACTGCTCTCCCCCACCGGCGGTTTCAATATAGGTCCTGCCTGCCCCCACCAAAAAAAGATAAAAACTTTCATAAGCTTGTTTGTTTTGTTTTGTTTGGGCAGCCGAACCCACCTGTTGGCCATGCTATGTTGTTTATAGAGCGTGCATGAGGGACATCTGGCTTTCTCTTCTTAGGCTCCACTAACAATGCCTACCACAAAAGAGCAACAACATTCAATTTTTCAGCATTCAAAACCAGCACCATGATTCGCCCAGTGGATGCCTCTGCAAAGCCTTGACATCATCGTCATCCTCAACTACACCGAAGATGCACGTCTCTCACACACACGGCAGCGTTTGAAATCCAGGGATTCAATTCTACATAAATCCAGGGATTCAATAAATCCTAGCACCTGAAGCTTGGGTCTTCTGCGGTTTTAGCAGTTTTGCGTACGTCATATATCCAATTCCAATTATTTTCTGACCAAATCATGCAATGTTCTTCACTGATCCTAGTGATGTGAAATTTCGCCTCATCTGAATTATTGATTTTTCATAATATGGCGAGTAAAAGCAGTCATTCTTAAAGTATAAATCCTCCGTCCTTTAGGCGGTAGAAAGGAGGAAAAGTACTGCCATCAGTAAATGATTTTGCATGTTTAAATCCTTGAGATAAGAGGGACAGACCAAAAAGGAAGAATCCAAAAGCTATGTGGCTCTGTAAACTGATCACTCCAAATTCATATATCTTCCAAGGTTCGAGACAATAATGCATCTTTACGGACCACAAAACCGCGAATTGTGTTTTCATCAAGCTATAAACAGAACAGTCAGGATCTCTGAAGTACTTACAACGCTTTGATTTTGAAGCTGCTCCATACAAGCATCTTTACCGATATGAATCACAAAAACACGAAATAAAATACTCAACCCTAAACAGAGAGTTTTAGAATCCCCGAGACACTTACAACGCTTAGGTTTCGAAGCCGCTCTAAACAAGGATCCAGCTCTTCAGTGCTTCGTCCCGCGTTGATCGTCTCGATTATGTCCGTCAAGCCCTGCAGAGGCAAACCAATCGTGACTCCCAATGCCAACTAGCTTCCATGAAAATCCTGGTGTCGTGAATTCCACTGCAACCGGAGCATCGAAAAGATGAAACCCTATGAACTCATCCTACCCTGGACCTGGAGCCCTAAAATGCTTGAAGATATGCATACCTCTGGAGAACCCAATTTGGAGTCCGTTGCACCCATACTGAAACGCCCAAACTGAATGCGCTGGAAATGCTTCTCGAACTTTAAACTGCTCCCAAACTTCTTCACCGATCTGCTTCTGAAGTGCCAGCTCAATTGTGCCCTAAAGTATCTTCACCCTTGGCTTCTCTTTCAGTCATTGCGATCACCTTCAAAACTGCAATTTCCAAACTCTCCCTTCCTCATCGACCACCCTACTCTGAAGTAAAAACACCCAAACCCCCTAAAACCCACAAACAGCGTAGGACACTGCCACCTCTCCAAATTATGCACTTCAGACTGCGATTCAGTGATTTTCAGGTTCAGAAGAATTAGATTCCATATTCTCATATTTCATCCAAAATAGTGACGAACATATGACTCTTTTGGATGAACACTGAAGGACTCCTGTTTGGCTACCAGCACCCCAAGTGTCCGTCATTTCACAATCTTCCATCGATTTCTGCTTCGATTTCTGGACAATTTTCTAGATCCGTCGATGTTCCAGCCAATTGCATCCGTGGGGTTGTGGTCACTGAGATGAATTGGAGGAATTGAAGAGAATTCCATAGTTGTCGAGATTGCGAAATTGGGCGATGTTGCGGCATGCAGTGCGGCCCTTCTTTCGACGTGTTGTGGCGCAGGGGCAGCTATGCCGGGGGAGGGCGATGATGTATTCAGGGACGTTTTCAGGCGACAGGCAGCGATGGGTGGCAGTGTGGGGAAACGGCGATTTCGGACGCTTGGGCACGGAATCGACGGAATCGTGCTGGGAGCCCTCGTTGTGCCAGAGTATGCAGAACTTGCAGCCTGTCGCTGTGGCTTGCGGGGGAGCCCATACTCTCGTTCTCACGGGTGGGTTTAGGGTCTCTCGCACCATCACTTCGTCCTCCTGGCATTTTGCTCATGCTTTCTGGGAATCATTTTGTCAGAAATGGAACTATTCGGGGCTTCTCTTCCTCCTCCTTGCATTTGTTGATGATTTCTCAAAATCAATTTGCAAAAATGTAACTATCTGGGGCATTGCTTCCTCCTCGCATTTGTCGATGTTTTGGGGGAATTGTTTTGCAAAAATGTAACTATTGGAGCCTTCTCTTCCTCCTCCTTGCATTTGGTGGTGTTTTCTCGGAATCGTCTTGCAAAAATATAACTATTCGGGGGCATCTCTTCCTCCTCGGATTTGTTCATGTATTCTCGGAATCATTTTGCAAATTGTAACTATTCGGGGCTTTTCTTCCTCCTTGCATTTGTTGATGTATTCTCGGAATCGTTTTGCAACAATGTAACTATTTGGGGCATCTCTAACTCCTCTTTGGATTCGTTGATGACTTCTCGAAATCGTTTTGCAACAATGTGCCTATACGAAAGAAACGCTGGAATTTCAGCAAACTTGTTGCATTTCAAAGCTGCATCCGGTTTACTTAGCACAAGAGATAGTGGGTTAGTTGGCAAGCTGGAGTCCAGCATTCTCCATGCAAATTTCGTTGTGCAAATTTCATCACGTGAAATGGATTTCAACAAGTTTGTTGAAAATGCAAGGTGATGGACTGGACTTTGAGGAGGCCATATCCCCAATCTCAATGAGGGATTTCAGTGAAAATTTTTAACCCACCTAAATTTTTTGTACACCCGTAATCGTTATTTGTGTTTGCAACAGAGGAGGGTCGTGTCTACACATCAGGATTGAATGATTGGGGCCAATTGGGCTTGCCTTTGTCAACCGGCTTCTCTATGGTATGTATCTACCTCCTAGGTTATTTCGTGACTTAGATTTTTGCAATAGAGTATGTGCTATGAAGATTTAGCAGGAGTTGAAGGAATTGGAGGATGTCATTCTTTTGTGCCGCAGGAGCTTGCGGAAGTCGTGGGTTTCCCAGATGATGCGAAAATTGTGCATGTTGCGGCTGGGGACTTCCATTCTGCGGCTGTTTCTGGTACTCACTCGTCTACTACTTCAATTATTTGGAAGTTTGTTCATGCTACAATGATAGATTTTTGTCAGCCCAAAGCAAGTTTGTTCCAGGTTACTGAGAACGCTTGTATGAAATGTGGCAGAGAATGGGCGAGTGTACATGTGGGGCAGAAACACACAAGGGCAACTCGGTCTTGGAAAACGTAAGCAATCTTATGTAATGCATGACTTTATATAATTTATTTCTCGAAGATTGTCTCAATGGCTCCTCGTCCTTTACTTCGGTGATCATTCCATTGTGTTGAGAAATTGTTAAGGTAAAGTTTGGAATGACAGGAGCGCAGAGCAAAGTGTGTGCAGTTCAATGGGTGGATTCTTTGAAAGATCTACGTATACGAATGATAGCCCTTGGCGCCGAGCACTCTCTTGCTCTTTCTGGTATTCTTCTTTTTCCCCCTTGAATGTTTTCTTTGTAGAATCATGGATTTTAAAACCCGATCATAATTGACATTTCTGTTATACATGGAGGAATTTTCTGATTCTATTCCAGAGGATCATATCTTGTGTGCTGTTGATCAAGCATCCAGTTTGTCAAGTTCTGTGCATTCAAGTATGATCTAAGCTTTGGAAGCCACCTTTATTTCTTTAATATTGGAGCTTCCTTTTGCTGTAAAGGTTGTAGCATTTGCTTACAAGGCATCCATATGTCATAAGAAATGTGATTATATTGGCTATTGTAAGTCGCATAAATCTTTTCTGGGATAAGGCAGGGTCAAAAGCGTGCAGTTCAATTCTTGCTTTCTTCCTTTTGCAGTAATCGCTTGAAAAAACAGTAATAGTCGAACACTTACTTCATTCTCTTCAGGTAGGATTCTTGTTGCTGGTTCAGCTTCATTGGATTTTAGTTTCTCAAACCTTATGCCCTGTCGTAGCGGATCCTAAATAAGGAAGCCCAATTTTGTGACTGGAAACCCTAGTTTGTTTGGGAGAGAGTTTTCAGCATTTTATGAGTATGGATGTTATCTCACGTGTTGTTGCTGTATGGAAGACGAGGGTGACGTGCTTACCTGGGGAACAAGCTTGAATGGACGTCTTGGACATGGAGAAGGTCACAAATCATCGTCTATGTTTAGTATATTTCGTAAAACCAGGTGACCTTCCTCCTTTCAATGAGTGTTTATGTGGACTCATAGCTATTGCCCAATCGGAAATAGACGTTGCCTGCACAGTACAGTCGGGTGAAGGAATAGTGATACCTTATGACTTTCTTTTTTTATCTACTTTTCAAAGTCAATCAACTGCAAGCTCATGGTGTCAACCTAGTGTACCCCAGAACCTCGGTCGTCACGTTTTCCAAGTGGCCCCAAAATATAATCCGGTTGATTGCTCTTTGCAGTGAACATACACCCAGACTAGTGAAGGGCTTTCGGGATGTCAAGGTCAGATACATGACGTCTAACACATCTTAGAATTTGGCAACATTCTCTCTGTCCTCGTCAAAGAGAGATCAAATCTTTAGTTGTCTCTTGTGCAATCAATCGTGGAGGAGGATTCTGCGGGCAGAGAGTCAAACGACTACTGTTCAATTTGTGGTATTGTTTGTCACAAATGAAGTTATTTGTTAGTGTGTTCTCATTCAGGTGTGGAAAGTTGCTGCTGGACTGACTCACTCTGCATGCCTTGATGGTCAGTGGCCGCCTTCTGCAATCTCCTATTCTATCTGCTTTCTTTGATCGGAGAGAGAAAGCATGCTTGATGAAGCTTGGAACTCATAGTCTGTTGAAGCATTTGTGTGTTGAATGCATCGAGTATTTAGTGCAGTAATTTTGTTTGAGTCTGTTGTATAGACAAGGAATTTGGTATCGTATTTGGATTCAAACCCTGATACAAATATGCACTTTCCTGGAGCGTAATAAAATTCTAACCATGCTCTGGAATATTTAGTTTAGCATGGTGAAGTGTAAATTGAGGAATAGGATACGGAATGATATTGATGGGGAGTATGTGGCACAGAGCAAGGGTCGCTGTACACGTTCGGTAAAGGGCGAGAGTGTCAACTGGTAAGATTACTAATTTTCTCCGTCCCTACACTTATATGGTTCTATGGTCTCCTTTAATATTTACTGTTTATTTTTTGACGATGCGTTTGTCGTTAATGGTATTGTTTTCTAATGGTGTACCTTCCAGGGTTTAGGTGTTGATAGAGACTTTTCTGAGCCAATGCGAGTGCCGATCATTCCTCCAGTCGAGGAGATAGCTTGTGGAGGGTATCATACTGGTGCAATCTCTAGTATGTTATTTCCTTCTTAAGACTTTGCAACTAATATACTGATTTATTCTATTAGTGAGGGCGCAAAATGAATGTCACCTGCAAAGTTATTGTCACTGAAAATTGTTTGTTTCTTGGAAATTAGTTAATACAGTCATATTTCAGCCTGCATTAATTTAAATGTTTTGCAAATAACATGATTTTGGTAAATTAAAATCACACGCACTAATAGGATAAATCAGTGCAGTTACTACTCTCTGTGTGTCGTTCAAAATGAAGAACTTCAAAATAAGTTAGTATTTTTTTAGTCATTCAAATGTAGGGACCATGATTACAAGATATTATCTACCAGAGACAGTGAATCTATCAACAGTCTACTATAGAATATGCCGGAGAAGCCGCATGTCAGTTTTAGTGAAGCATATGTTCGGTACTTTGTGAGCAGAGACGAAAGTGCTCTCCTTGTATTTGTAGGACGAAAAGTACTGTGGATGGATTTTTGTTTATCTGATTCTTTTTTTAATCTAATGCATTCAAACCTGGGTTTTAATTCTTACAAGTCTTCTTGTCTATATTGTTACAGGGAACGGCCAGTTGTACATGTGGGGTTCCAACGAGTATGGCTGTCTCGGTTTTGGGTTAGTAAATACTTACTGGGATCATAAATTGACAAGTGTTCTATTCGAAATTAAGGAGAATATGCTTTTTACTTACCTCTCGGACCAAATAGTGAATAGTTTTACTGTAACAACTTCCGACTACCTTTACCATATCATTGCAACATAAGGCCTACGTTTACGTTTTCGTGTAATAACAAATCCGTTTTGCAGACCTCTTCAGCTTTATCGAAGTACCGTACAGCAGTCCTGCTTGTACAAAGATGGCTGCACCTGCCTTCTTTTCAATTTGCATTATAGGTTAACCAGTCATCTTCCTGTTGCATCCTATTAACAGGTATAAACAGCAAAATGCAGCAAAGTTGCCAATGCTTGTGGAAGGCATCTTGGCCCCACTGAGAGTGACACAGGTGGGCTATTATTATCATGAAGAAAATTTGTATGTAACCAAAACTTATCATGTTCTGTTTGTCTAAGCATCTAGACAAAGCGTTCATTTTGTGCAAACTGATGGACTTCGTTTCCTTTCTCAATTTTTGCAGGTTGAATGTGGTTGGAAGCACACTCTGGCTCTCACAGGTACTTGTGAACCACCTAAGTTGTGCTAATAACCTGCCAATGACACCAAATTGTGCAACTGTTATGGCCGTAACTAATTCTATTAATTCTGTTTACTTTTTTCTGTAGGTTTACCAAAAGTGTCATTTTAAACTGACTGAAAATCAAATGGAGTACGACTCAGATTTAACAGAAATTAATTATCTCTAGCCGAAAAGTGACACTTGTGTTTGCTCTTAACTTCTTGAAATGTAACTTGGAAATTGAATTTTAACAATAAAGAGTTGAATCTAACCTAAGCACTCAGTAGGAGAAGTGCATCTAATATTTTGTCCTTAATACGTTTAAAAAAAACTTTTTGAGTAAATGAGATGTAGCAAGATAACGTAAGTTCCAGTGTAGCCTGCAGTAATTGCACTTCTGGTGTTTATGCTATGCTACGGCATGATGTTTTAATTTATTTTGTTCATGTGAAACAGTTGAAGGGAATATATACGCATGGGGTTGGGGAGGCTCGCAAGGCACACACGGAGCGGATGGTCTTTCTTCTGGAGGCCAATTGGTGAGAATTGTACCTTACTTTCCAATTGTTCAATGGACTGTTCCTGGGGCTACATGAGTCAGTGGCATGTGCATTAAAAAAATTTAAGTTTAGGTACAGTCGTACAGAATCTGGAGACTTCAAGACAGTCACTGTAAAAGTACTGCAGGTATACCATACAATCATAGTCAGTTAATTCTATGATGGGTTCAAGCAGTGGAAAGTAACCTCAAGATTTTGATTTTGGACTGGCGCTCATTCTCTTCATGTCATTCTCTTCCCTCCTCTTTTTGGTTAATGGTGTGTATAGAGAGACCCATTTGTGTCAATTTTTCTAAAAATGAGGGTATTAATAGAGTTTTATTTGAGAGATGCATCACTAGGAAATAGACTACTGTACTTGAGTTTTGAAGCCTGTGTATTGGCTGTGTTGCAGGGGCTTGGCAATGAGAATGATTTTTTTGAGCCCACTCCTGTCAAGCTGAAAAAGATGAAAGCTGTTCAATTATCATGTGGCTTCAATCACTCTGGAGCTATATTAGAAGAGCAATGATAGGTTATTGTGGTCATTATTTATTTTGAATTGTTCAGTTTGTAGGTACCATTCTTGTACTTATTCACTCATTGAGTGAGCAATAATAGTGGGACATAAGCGGTGTTTCAGCTGCAGTCGCATCGGCCTACCAAAATTAAGTAGTAGAAGTCTTGGGCTCTAGAATTCATGACTTCACAGTTCATTAACGAGCGCTAGTCCAAATTCAAACGGAATAAAAGCTTAAGTTCATCAATAAAATCCATCCACGATTAGCAACTCTCATCCAATATAGATGAAAGTAACTTGCATTTCTTGAGAGGATGTGGTGATTTCAATTTTTTTTAACCCTTTATGTTGAGGTAGCCAATGCCAAAACAAAGTAAAAATTTTGGTGAAAATGTGTTAAAAAAATTAGTCGTAATCAATGTTAGGTGACAAATGTGTTCCAAATATAGATATACAAATGTGTATACAAATATACATATACACTCTTGTAGCATAGCTACTTGTTCAATATACAAGCTTTGTATGCAATTATACTACCTTATGTGATTTAAATCTCAAAATCTACAATATGTTTTACACATCAACACCAAACTATCCTTCTAAGTTTCATTCTAAAATACATCTTTATACACCTTTAACCTTGTAAACACTAAATGCAAATGTCCAGTAAATGACAAAAAATTCTCCTATATATGATAGAAGAGCAGATGTTCATCCTTGGAATTTTGCTTGAAAGGGAGGTCCTGTAACATAATACTTTTGAGTCCTCCCAATGGGTTAGAAGTGTAGATGTCCATCTTGGGATTCTCTTTACAAAAGAGAGGTTTTGGGTTCATCCTCCAATGAGTGTTTTTTTAAGCAAATAATTTGCACGGTACCTAAAAGGATGATTTCCACAGTGACCAGCTGCCCAGTTTCGTTCCAGCTTCTGTCTTCACTTTTTTCAGGAGTCCATTCCCTGTCTCTAAAGCACTTAATTGTAATCTTATTTGCTTGGTTTCGGAAATGTATCAAAGACCGTGTCCCAGAATGGCGACGTGACACCGTAGGAATTCGTTTGATCCCTGAAGTGGTGATTCAAGTGAAACTTCTGCACTCACAATTGACATCAGTCAAGAAAATTTTCTCAAAAGTTATAAAATCTGAATAATTTGGGAGACAATCTGAGCGAGTTTCAAACTATTTCTTGCTTTCAAGAGACCGTCGACGATCGACACCTAAAAGCATGTACATACTCAACTTCGGTTATCACGAAACCGTTCCACTTATGCCACATTTATAGCTACATAAGAAAATATTGCAACTGATTCATAGAATGAGGACCATGTTCAAAAATTAGAGAGGCCTGCAGTGATTCTATTGTCGTACCTTGAGCATGCGCGACATTTGGTTGAACGGTGTGCCAAAGTGAAGAAAATAGTGAGTGAGATCGTAGATGATGTACATTAAAAGTCCACCACTGACCATGCTCCACTTCATGGGCCTCCCCACAACATAACCGACTGGCTCCGTCAAATACCAGATCTGCAATAAGAATCGCTAAATAACTTGGACCTTGTTTAAATTTCCAACCCTAATCATAATATTCATGAAAAGAATGAAAAATCGTGAAAAATGATATTGAAAGCAGAGAAAAAAATTCAAACTTGCCCAATTTTTATTACGAAATGAAATAACCTAGCCAGTGACTGGTGCGGGAGTACTACCACGACAAGAATAATGCCCGTAATGGCAGGAGGGAACACCAAACGGGTTCCGTCCATTGGATGCTTGTGATGAAAGCCATGGAGAAAGTAATGTGCAGTGTTGGACCTGTACAAACAAATTAAACAAATCTCATCAATTCAATGAGAAAATGTACTTGCGTACAGTCAACAATCGTGAGAATGCACTACAAGTTTTGATATGGGATAATCTAAAGGTTCAGTAATTAGAATAATGAGATTGGAGGATTTTGGGTTAAAATCCTCTTAAAACTAGCCATCATCGAGACATTGGCTCTGTCA
Organism: Climacium dendroides; assembly: GCA_950106755.1. Lineage (NCBI taxonomy): Eukaryota > Viridiplantae > Streptophyta > Bryopsida > Hypnales > Climaciaceae > Climacium > Climacium dendroides. The sequence goes on along the minus strand of OX467087.1, from coordinate 29,547,087 downwards.
GTTTCTTTTTTAACATTGGATTTGACGTCCGTTTTTCAATGTCTGGTATGCAAAAAGACGACTCACGTACCAATAGCCCGAGGTTTTCATGTGAAACACGAAGCGGTGCAACAAATACTCAATGAAGGTCCAGATGAAAGCGCCAGAAGCCATGCCAACGGGTAAAGCAGACAGTCTGACGCCTTCCTTGTGCGCTAGTACGGCTAAGTAGACCACCACTGGTCCCCACACTGCGGGTATTGCCCACCACGCTGTTTTGGTGAAAAACTGCACCCAAACCACATAATTAATTCTTGCAGCAATTTTATTTTCAGGGGGAAAAAAAATTTAAATGGACAAACCCCACACGTACACAACTGGTAGTACTTTGGTAGGGTTATTCACAGCATATTCATATAACATTTGGTGTTTTTTTTCAAAATATTTACCTCTGCCATATCACTTTCAAAGAAGCGAGGAGGGTCTTTCTGCACTATGGGGTCGTGCACCCACTTTTCGTAATCGTCGCCCAATTTCCCCACCTGTGCATCAATACGAATTTTAACTCAAAAGTGCATCAAATCAACACATATGCAGAGACAATTGCCTGTTAGTTAACTTGAGGTTTCCAAAGCAGGTCCGTGATAAGGTAAGTAAACGCGAAAGGCTAAACTAATGAAACCAACACTATGTTTGCACTGTTGTTGTACATTTGGTATCGAAAAAATTATGTAGGATTCTAGATAGTACATAATTTTGTCGATTTCGTGGTATGGTTACCTTGCACATGATCCTGTGCACGTATAGATGCTTGGGAAAATGAAAAGCTGCATGTATATGTGTTGCGAATGCATTACCTGAAAGACGAGAGGCTTATTGAGATCCACAGTATATCTGCTTTCCTGGCCTGCACTGGAAGGTCGCATCCCATCCTCTCCACTGCAACCAACACGAACATTTTCATATCTACTGGAGTCGAAATAAATAATATATCACTTGCAAGGAAGCTTGATTCACGGAAGGTAACAAAATGTCTCTATAGAGTATAAAAAGACAGAAGACATCAACTCCGACATTTCTGAATGACGAAATTAATATGCAGGTATCAAAAGTAAAATTAACTTTGCATTGACGATCTTAGCTCTGACCAGACTTTGCGGAAAATTTATCATTTTGGGTGCTTCCTCCTCAGTCGGTGTTAAGAGCCACATGTAGCTAGCTGTGAAATCAATTATAAGATGAACTTGGACTTGAAATATATATAGTTATTATAGTGGAAAACTAACCGAGTGCAGCCGCTGGAGTCACGGACGTGACCGATGCGAAACTGCTGAAGCATGCGAAATGCATACTGGCTGTGAGAATGCAGAGCACTCTCTTCGCCGCGCATCACCTTTCCCAGGTCCTTCGATAGCAAATGATCCACAATCACCTGCACTCGCTCACACACACAGATCATGTTAATCACAAAGTTTAACACCAGAATATATAATTTAACAAGAATACGCACATTCTTTGTCTAGCTACTTACTAGCGGAGCTAGCAAGCAAGGCAAGGAAGACGAGTGACATTACTAGATTTTGAAGAGCTTAGCATCGTTTTAATTGATTTTTGCTACATGCAACGTTTTGGAACTTACTTGGAGCAACGTTTTCCAGCAATCTTGCAAATGTTCGAACATGCTTAAGTAAACATGCAACTTTTTTCAGCTAATATGTTCCACAGCGTTGTTCATTTTGGACACGTCTAGTGGAAACGTCAAGTTGAAGTCAACTTTGGAATCACGTTTTGGTGTTCTCAGCAACATTCAAACGTTGCTGCAAAACGTTAGTAACGTTACTTATCAGCTGCAGGAAGGGAGGGAGTTCTAGCAGTGTGTGAGTAGTACCTGAGAGCCGCCCGGGTGCGTGGCCACGAATTGGGAGATGTCATACACGATGCCGTCCACCACCACCCACGCGTCGTTGTGGCTCTTGTGCTGCCTAATTTCGGCCTCACTCACTCCCTCGTCTTCCAAACCTTTTCTCTCGAACTCCGAAAAAGCTGTCGAACTCTGTCTTCTCTTCCTCACAGCCACCTCCACTAGAGGCTGCTCGAGAGACTGCTCAAAGCCTGCCATTAGTGGCAAAGCCGAGCTCATGGCTGATCGAACTAGCTCAAGCAAGCAAGTGCAAGCAAGCAACTTAATTACTGAAAGATTCTCCTGATCGACTCCAACAAAGTCTAGCTACAGCTAGTGCGTCCACCATGCACTAACACACCACCGTACCAAAGCAAGCAAGCTTCGTTTAATTAATTGCTAGCTGGCTCTTCAATTCCCGGCTTGGCTTGCCCCCGCATGCATCTAGCTTTTTCCCAACAAAGTCTAGCTAACTAGCTGCTGTCCACCACCAACACACCACCAAAGCAATTAATTGTAAGCTTCGCTCGTGCAATTGCAAACTAGCAAATGAGCTCCTCTGCTATTCCCGGCTTGCCCCCACAGCTGCGGTTGGCGATAGTACGACTTGATCAAATTCCCCGTGCATGCCACTGCACGAGTCACTTAGTGCAGTCACTACGAGAAGCACTCGATCGGCACAGGTATCTCACCACATGAGCTACGGTCGAAGAATTGAAGGCTAGCTCCCAATCGAACTGTCCTTCCTTCAGCTTTGTAGCACCAATACAAGGACGCAGATATGAAAACTGCTGCTCGGATCTAGAGACTATATACTGCATAGAAGATCGATATGTCAATGTCGCCGGTCCGGTCGAAGCCCAAATCTGCACATGAGCTAGCAATCATATTAGCCAAGTTGATCTGCTTGCTACTGAATAAGCTACTGTATTGTCTTGTAGTGGCTGGGACTCATGCCATGTATGTGCCACAACTCAACTCCCGAGTCCCGACGACTCCACAATTAATGAGTATGAGCCCCAGCAGTTGAATATGAGATATTCAGCTAACTTAAGCTTATTATAATGAGTTTGCTTACGTTCATGAAGATATACTAACTTACAACTATTAATAACTTATATATGTCGTGCCATTGAGATGTTTTTTCAATCCTTCGTGGAGCTAAAGGAATGTGACTTCATTATAGAAGTTAACTTAAATGTTGTTGCTGCGCGCATGTGCAAAGGACTCCCCGCCAAACCGACCTTACTTCAGCTTAACTTAAAATAACATTAACCGTGACGGTAGCTAGCGGCAAATTAAAATGATTGCAATTGGATCTAGACGTCGGGCGTCTGTCCCGACACATGTCAACGTCCCAGGATGTACGCATCGGAATAATATCGATCGCGTGTGAAAGTGCTAGCTGTACTGACTCTGGTTTAAATTTGTGTCATACTCATGATTGTGTGTCCTCCACCAGTACAGTACAAGACAGACAAAGATGAGTCCAGGTTTTTCGTAATGATTTTGAATTTAATATGAACATATCGATCAATAGAAGCTTCAGTCGATCGATCGATCAAATGCGAAAAGCCCACAACTTGCCATCTAGGCTACAGTTTTCAGGTAAGGTAGTGATACAAGTTACGATTGAATTGAAGCAAGCCGCAACTGATTGAAGTTTAGTATGTTCGCACTTGCTGTTAAAAGGTGCTGTTACTGAGGGTCTTAGGAATGAATTCAGACCTACATCTAGACTGGATTCACATTCCAAACAAAACAATGCCTCTAACACCAAGTGCGTTCTCATACTTTCTCTGTAGTTTCAACTTTGCTCAGCGTTTAGGCACCTTCAATCGACCCTAATTACAACTGAGCTTAGGTAGTTGTCTCCATGAGCTGGGAGTACTAAAGGTCTAAAACTAACACTAGACTCTGCTTATCTTAGACTTTCGTTTCCATGCTTTAGTTAGATGTGTTTCATTGTGTACATTTGTTTCATCAATATCAATCTAGGGAAGAAAAAAGAAGTGATTCTTTTTTGTTCCCAATGTAGGTGTCGCAATATATTTGGGCAGGCAGTGTTATAATTGTGATGATTGTGTTCTGATTGTGGATACGTGTACATCCTTCGGAGCATTCACATGTATGTGTATTAATTGGCAGGCTAGGTAGGGTAAGACACATGCCAGGAACTGAACTCGGCCAAGTAAGGTAACGTACGAGAGGAAGATCGATTCAATGTTTCGTTTGGGAAGTTTTTCAAGAAAGGATCTACAGGAAGTTACAGACAGTGGAAATTCATGGGATTGTACAGTACAGGATTGTAATACTGATGAGCATCCTGTTTCTAACAAGTGTCTGGGTCGGTCCCCTGACTCCCTGGCCGGAGGAAAATGAAAAAACTCAAGGTTGTTTTGTTTGTTTGCTTTTATGAAACATTAAAATGACAGAAGTGTCACTGCAACAATAAATGGAACAGACGAACACAGACTCTGGAAACACAGACTCAGGTCGGAGAGTGAAACCAACCTTCTTATAAGGTAACTGCACCTAAAATCAACCGATTAAACAATTCAGCATGGTGAAAAACTTTTTTGTGGGATCTGATTGGTAGTCAAAAGGGGATTTTAGATTCCCTCAGCCCCTAAAGTTCCTTGACAATGTTCTCACCAAAAATGCTCCAAAACTGCCATTTCTAGTACAAGTATCAAATTTTTGAAAAATACCACTTTTGGACACATGCAATTGTAGGATCTTGTAGTACTCTAGTTTGAGAATATGTGGAAAAAATTTCAGAAATTTCCACCACATAGATTGCAAGATATTAGTGTTTGAAGTGGCAAAACTCCTTTTGGGGGCCCTTCAAAAAAAATGGGCAACTACACTTTACAAGGTCAAATCATTATGAAAATATGTCCAAAATGGTTGTACTTCTTTGGATTCATTCTTCAAGGCAAGTTGACTACATGCTTGAAAATTTTCAAAGAATTCGGAATTGTACAACATATAGGAAAAAAATGGTAACTAGAAAGAAAATATATATGGTAAATAAACTATATATCACACAATAACTTTTTAATCATGTAGTCAAAAGTTACGAAAATTGTTGGACCTTAAACTACTCCTTGTCCACTTGTTGTGTGAAAATTTCAAAGAAAAAAAGTAAAATCTCCACTCACATGTACCTGCCCCCCAAAGTTATGTTGCCCAAAACACAAAGTTGGTTCTTTAGGTGTTAAAATGCAATAATGCATTTTGGGGACACTATATGAGTAAAGTACTACAATGCAAACTTCCTTGAATGACATAGTAGCATGTCTGTAACATGCTTCCCAGGTGTTGTGAATAAACTATTAAGTATAATTTGCAACAACACAAATGTGTAGCAAACTATTGTGATAATGCATGGAAACAATTTCAACCAAATTGTCGAATTTTCAAAATGTTGAAAATAGATGTTCTAAAATCAACCTTAGACTAATATTACTTTTCATGTTCATAACATAAGTGTAACACAATATTACGAATAAGAAAAGTGAATGATCTATCCAACCAAGGCAGATTCAAGTTCCTCCACCAAGCCAATTCGATGCCTAGGATTAAGGTAGAACTACCCATAGCATACAGATTTGCTATCTAGGTACTTTGGAGAAGCTATTTATGAGCTCTCATATTTTTCAGAGATTGAATTGTTTGAGAGAAGTGAATTGCAAAAAAAAAATAAAGACATTATGACAAGAATTGAATTTTTTTGTGATTTTTCAAAGCTGAAATGTAAAACTGTGAGTAGACCCTTGGTAAAGCATGACCAGACCATTGTTGAAGCGTGGGCTAATGTGTCTGCTCCCCAGTGCATTGCCATCATGATCATGGATGAGTAAGATCATGGTAATAAGATGGGCCAGTGACGGAAATGGGAGTAACCTGTAGGTGGGGAATTGGATAAATGGTGGTAATGGGTAGTTCTACCTTATAACGTAATGCTCACCAAGCATCCAGCATCCGGGGGCATTTTTTTTTAAAATTTAATGCAGTGGGTTTCCCAGTTCCCACTTTTGAAAAAAATTCTTAAAAAAAGTCACTGACAGATTCTTCTATAAGTCATCTCCTCTGTCCCAATGAATGACACCTGTCTGGCTTGGTGCCCCATGTAATGGCTGTTTGACTTATTTGCCCAACCAAACTACTGAAATAGAAAGAAAAGTTCATGGTGATTGGTGCAGGAAAGGCTGTCAGAAGCTGGGGCCGCAATGAAAGCAATAACTGAGTGGTTGCTCATGAAGTCAAACTCAATAAAAACCACTACACCAAATGGTGCAATTAGGTTGGCTCAACATTTCACACTATATAAATATTTACTTTTGCTGTGGTGATTTTCATCAATATTTAATACAATAAACATTTTTGATTATATAGTAATGACCTCGTTAATTCCCTCACAACATCGTCTTTCCACCCTAAATGGCCAACCCAAGTAGAGTTTTGAGTATTTTTCAATTCTTTCACTACGAACGAAGACATTAGAAAATTTGTTGTAGCAATTCTACTCTCACACCATGTACAGAACAGAATCTGACGCTAGAATGCCCAATTTAACAAAAGCTGTGAGAGAGACTTACTCAGACTGTGAGGTTTCCAGGCACTGATTTCTTCTACAGTAGATTGAGATCCTCCTCACCATAGCACCATTGACAGCTAAAAATTCCACAACACCAGAAATTTTGAAAATGCAAGGGAATGAGGAATGCAAGGATTGCATGTGAAAGGTTAAGGAAATTTTGTATTTACTTCCCTAAGTGGCGTTGCTGAAAACTAATTAGCAGTACAACACGAGCGGTAAACCAACGAAACCCTAATATAAATATCTATTGAGAGAGACGTAGTTGCCTCCACGTGGACGTAGTGAGTCACTCATGAGTCACGGGATAACTCAGCAAGGTAAGACAACCTAATTGCACCATTTGGTGTACAAAGTAGGAGGTTAAAAAAAATCGCCCACCTATGGGAAGCTGAAGCTGAATTTTGGGGAGGTGAAGCTTCTTAGAAATTCATTTTTCAAAAAAAATTCGTTGAAAGACAAGAGGAATTGGCATCTAACCCAAGTCATTTTATATTTTTTGGAGCTTTGTGGAATTAGTTATGAAATTTTGAAGTTGAAGTGGCATATGGCTTTAACCTCGCCCACTTACTAAATATCGGTACACGGTTTGTACATTGATGAAGGCTATGAAAAAGCAACATGTACTAAAAGTGTACATTTGAGGATGTGGGCGATTTTAGAACGTATGCCATTTTAGAACCTCCTACCTTAGTGTGCTTTGTGTTATTGTCACAGTCTAAAACAACCTTTTTCTTAACTTTTTGAGAAAGTGCCAGGATGGCAATCACTTAAAATTTGGTGAAGCATTGTATTTCTACATTCATCCATTGTTTGGACCAAGAAGCACTTCTCATAGTCATGCACTTTTTTATCATAATTTGGTGACTTTGTCCACATTTTTAATAGGAATGGAAGATTTATGGCAAAAAAAAGAGCGCTTTTATTTGGCGAAAAGTAGACATTTATTTTGAAATGGTGTAGTCTGGCCCTATGGTGCCAAAATAAAAGATTGATAAATAAAAAAATAAAAAAATAATTGATTTTCTTACTTGTAAAAACTTCAAAATTAAATATATCTTATTTTATAAATCCAATATCACAAAATAAAGCCCATGCATGCCTCTTCACAAAGAGCTTTCCAACAGTACGAAGCATATGATTGGAGGATGTACAATCCATGAAATTTGATCGTAACAAACAAAACTAAACAACTAGCCCAACTTAAGGTATGGATTTTAGGCTTCTAGCTTACAAATAATCCAACTTGTATTTGAAAGTAAGAAAATGATTCTTGCAATGAAATTCCATTTCATTTGGGTAAAAAAAAGAAGAAAATGAAGTATGATTAATTGACAAGTTTAGTTTCACTTACAAAGTTAGAAGGTCAGTTTTAGCTCTAGTTAAGGAAACTATGTACCTAATATAATATCATTAAGCACTTGAGTATAATTGTTCCAATTATCAAAGTGTCTTAACTTGTTAATATTGGATTTTATAGGAGATTTTAGATTCTTTTTCACATGCTTTTCTTGGATATCATGAATTTTCAAAGTGCAAACAATAAACATACCTAAAAATAGACCCTTGAATTTGAAGAATGGAAGTTGATAAGTGGTTTAGGCAATGAAAGTTGGATTTCAATGATAGGATTGATTTTCAAATTGGGATACAATTAATAGGTGCAATTATCATTTTTGTGGACATCAAAGTGTGCGATGGATGATAGAGAATCCTTTGATGAGTAAGACAGAAGTGAAGATATTCATCCTTGGAAATTTGTATGAAAAGAGGAAGGAGTCTCACACAATAGTTTGACCTCCAATAAGTGCTTTTGGTGGTTTTTTCTTAAGGTGCAAATGATTCATAAAGGATGATTTCTATGGTAAACACTCTAGCATCGTTCCAAGGTTAAGTTGATCCCAATTCCATGTGGACTAAAGTAATGCCGCATAGAGATGTAATAATTGATATTAGTTTGCCAATGAGAACTGCATCAAGGTTGACCCAACTTAACCCCTAAAGGATCAAGCCTTTTTTTTTGCCAAAAAACACTTTAAACTGCCATTTCTATAGCAAAGAGTAAAAAGAATTGATTTTTTTTTTAAATATTTTTTTACATCTAAATGTAGATCTTACACCTAACTAGTATGAGAATGTGTGGAAAAAATTTCAGAAATTTTGGCCACGTAGATTGCAAGATATTGGCATATAAAGTGGAAAAAAACAAGTTTTTCAACACATTGCGGGACTAGGGTATTTGACTTGGAACCTTCTTAACTTTAATTTGTTTTTTTGCACTACAAAGTTTTGAGCTTTAAATATTTATGGTGTGGAATTGAATCGAGGGTTTAGGGAAAAAAAGAATATAAAAAAAATTCATTGTTAAAAAAATTGTTAAATAGAAATAGGTATGAGATAGAAAGAAATTCTAAATTATTAATAACTTTCTCATATTAATAAGAAGATGCTCTTATTGCCCAAAAAACAAGATTGTTGATAACTTTCTTATAACAAATCCAAATCAAATAAATCAAATCTTTCCATGTAGGAAAAAATATAATCTATGAGAAAAAAGTTCAAAAATTCAAATTCAAATTTTGAATTTTTTTTAATATCCTCTCTCCCCTATTTTGAGCTTATTTGGGCATAATTTTTGTTCCTGAGCACCAATTGAAAAAAAATTACACTCCCATGAAGCTTGTCAATTTTTTTATCTTCAAAATTTAAAAAAATCATGACATCCATAGGTACCTGCCTAAAATCTCATTTGTTCACCAAAAGAACAATGGTGCTTTGGGGGTTAAGATAGTTGACCCCTTTCCAAGCAACCACTCTTTTCTACTAGTTAGACTACTATGTTTTTGATTAGTTGTGATTTGGGTAACAAGTCATGCTAAAAGATCAAAGTGGGAGCACCATAAATGTTGGGGAGGTATACATTGAAAGTATACAATGATCACAAGATATACATTGGAAGCTATAATTAAATCATTGTTGATTTTGTAATCAACTTATGGTTGGAAATATGATGACCAATATAACAAGAATAGGTTGAATGGAATCTTCACAAAAAAATTCATGATAATTTTTTTTTTAAAAAGAAATTATAAAAATATATAAAATCCTTCTAAAATCTAATTCTCAAAACAAGGAATTTTTTCCCCTCACTATTAATACCCATGTTGCACATATGTTAAATTGCTTAAGTAATTAGAAAATGATTGGCTACCTTAGCTGGGGAGTTTAAAAGATAATCCATTCTTGTTTGCTAAGGATTTGACTGGCTCTCCCCTCACTAAGAATAAGGTAGAAGATCCCTTTCTGATCACTTAAGTAATTCAACATATCTATTGTATAGGTATAGTAAGGGGAAAATTTTTCTTCATTTACAAAATAGATTTAAGAGGGATTTCATATTCTTTTGACATTTTTTTCCTCAAAAACAAAATTACTATGAATTTTTTTGTGAAGATTCCATTTAATCTATTTTTGTTATGTAGATCACCAATTTTCCAACCATAGGCTAATTACAAAATCAACTATGCTTCAATTGTGACTTCCAATGTACATCTTGTGATCATTGTATGCTTTCAATGTACACCTCCTCAACATTTGTGTTGCATGAGCTGTCACCTATACTACAATTGATCATAAACAAAGCCACCTAACTAGCAAAAATAAGTGGCTAGATGGAATTAAAGAGGTGGCTAGTGAGAAAGAGGTAGGCTCCCCTAATTATAGAATGAAAGAGACATCATTAATAGCAATTTAAATTTCAAGCCCATAGAAAAATGACCTAGTGATGAAAAATTTTGCTATTGACTTCGGTTAGGAGTCTAATATAGTAGCCGACCCATTTTCAATCTACAGGTTGCTTTCTTTCCATGAAGTTGTGGTGGAATTCAAGGAGTTGTTGGAGCACATTATGATTGGTTGTAAGGCTATTATTATATTGCAACCAACCCTTGGTCGATTTTGCAATCAACCTGTGGTCAAAAATTGAAAGGTCTACACCATCATCATAGGTCAAAGAGAATCTTTCACTTAAAAAATTCATAATAATTACATTTTGTATAATAAAATTTTGGAAAAATATACAGTCCTTCCAAACTCTATTTCGATACATGGGAAAAATTCGGCACTCGAAAACCTGCGCTCCAAATATGCGTAATTGCTTAATAGGTTGGAAATGGGTCAGCTACCTTACCTTATTATGGTAATTTTATTTATTTATATTTATTTTTACACAAACATTATGGTAATTTTCAATCTGCACTCCCACCCACCGCAGGTTGGTAGACTTAGACCAGACTGCTCAAATGGCCCAGGGAGAGGGTGAAATGGCAAGCTGACTGGTACCACCTGAATGATGGGCCAGGGACGGAACTGCCCCCCTCATTGCCCCGGTCAGGGTTAATTGTGAAAAGAAGTCCTTTATTTTTTTTTCTACACCGCCCCTTGCTAATTTGGGGCCGCTGATTGCAAATTTGAATTCAAAATTTGCAAAAAAATTCATCTGATTGCAAATTAAAAATTCCACAACGTTTTTCCAAGGGGTAAAACGGGGCATGAGGGGTCAGTTCACCCTGGCCGGTGCCTCCCCATAAAAATTACCAGTTTGTTTCTTCTCGCAATGAAATCCCATTGTAATATATAATAAATAAATAAATAAAGATTTATCAGTCAGTCAGTAACTTAGTGGTTTTGTCATGGCCATTCTCACTCTAAGGTAAAACAGCCCATTACGGACCAAATGGGTGTAAGGTTTTGCCCTCATGTCATTGCTGAAATTTTTAAATTTTTTTTCCCACACAAAGACAAGTGATAGAAATGGCCAGAGTAATTGAAATTATATTTTTTTTTGACAAAGTGTGAATTTGTTATGAATTTTTGAAGTGTTTTGCCCATCATGGCCTAAAAGAGTCTGTAGACTATCCCAAAACCAACAAAAAGTATATCCATAACATTCATCTTACTCACCTATTGTAGTCACAATATTTTTTAACATAGAAGGCCTGAAAAAGTCACAATACTTTTTAACATAGAAGGCCTGAAAAAGTCACTTCCGACAATGAATTAACACTAAAAAGCTGAAAGTTCCTATTGTGGTCACTAATCACTCCATTCCAGTTAGCTAAGACATTGATTGTGGCCTAGATTTGATTCACCAAAAGAAAATCATGATTCACTGGAAGAAAATTATAATAGAATCATTTCTAGGAGTCCACAATGGGTCTTTGGTCCATAATGGGTTGTTTTAATTTTTTTTTTAAATGACATAAGTAAAGAAATACCTTTACTGCAAGGAAAAAATACAAGTACCCAATCGCAATGCAGCCTAGTATAACATTGTTCACTAGGTTGATTTCCACCTCAGAGGTCAAGATATCATTCCCCATATATACCAAGGGGCAATTTCCATTCGATCCAAAGCTCTTTTTATCCCTAAAGGACCATTGCCCCCTTATGAGACAAAATAGAAATCGGGTAGGATCCTACTAAAAGGATTTTCCCAATTAATTAAAAAAAATATAATAAAAGAAAATTTTGTAAGGACTACTTGGGGAGGGGAAAAAATGACATTTGGATTTGTCATTCAACAATTATAGCACATGGAAGTCAACTTACACATGGGGAAAGAGCTGACTTCGAAAAAATTTGGGGAGGGCATCCTCAGTAGGGTAGTGGTTGGAGGAAGGGAGCGCAGGCGAGGAGCTCAAAGCATCCCCATGGTAAACTCAGTAGATTGGAACAGCCAGTGTGGACTTGCAATGCAATTTTGAAGACCGAGTTGGCTCACTCTTTTTGTGCCCCATGACTGATGCACTAAGTGAAGTGTTTTGACTGTATTCAAAGAACTTTTTTGCTTGAAAATTGGAATTTAAAAAGTTGAAATTTAAAGAATCACCTTGAAAATATTTAACATAATTTCATCATCTAATTTTTTTAGTTCCCAAATAGGAAGTGAAGTTCTTTATATCCACATATGGGGGGTAGGAGGTAGAACAACCCATATGGGATATTTTAACTTGACGTTACTATGAACACTCAAACTCCTATTAATTCTAAGTAACATATCCCACATGGATTGTTTTACCTCTTACCACCTCATGTAGATATAAAAAGATCTCCACCGACAATAAAAAATAATCTTTTTCAAAATTTGATTTTGGATCTAAGTTGCCTATACTTTAGATGAGATTGCCTTTGAGTGTTCCAACTGTTCCAAAATAAATAAATTTAAAATGTGTTTACGTTGTTCTGAGCGCCAGTTAGGGATCGGTACCTTGGACTTCAGGGAGTTCTTGATGATACAATTCCCAATGATTAGAACATGTTGGGATCAGACACCAACCCTTTTTCCATGCCATGCCCAAAGCCATATTCCATTCTTTATTCTCATAGTACTTTTCAATTTCATAGATAATAGAATTTTTGTTTTTTTCCAGATTTTTTTTGAGAGATTGTAAAGACATACTAAATATTTCAATCCACCGTTTGGATTTTTGAGTTTCAAAATTATGTGGCAGAAATCTTGCTCAAAAAATTATGTGAGACATTGTGAACTTTTGGACATAGTTGCATTGCAAGATATTTCTGTATGTCTTCCATGCTCTTTTTCCTTGATTTTTTTTGGAGACATTCCTAACATGATCTAGAGTATGCTAAATTTTTAAATTCATCACCTATAGTGAAAAAATTTACCACAATTAATGGTCAAAGGCAATTGAAATTGTTGGGCACAATAAAAAAAATCTTTGACTTGAAATGCTTATATCTTTCAATTTGCACGGTCAAATGCCATAAAATTTTTTATCACTTCTTCCTCTACAATTCTAGTATAAGATCCTATGGTTAGATTTTCTTAAAATATTTTTTTTTGAAAATTTTGATAAATGTAGCAATAGGCGCAATTTTGAGTGGGTTTTGACAAAAAAAAATGGCCTTGATCCTTTAGGGGTTAAAAAATAGTGCAAAGAGTTGTCCAAATACAACTCACTTTGTCAAACCTTTGAAAAATGCAGCTTAAAAGATGCCTTGTTTCTACATAAGCGGGTGCTAGTGACCATGAGTATCCCGAGAAATGAGGAGGGTATTCATGATGTAGATACCCCATTGCCACACCTATTGGGCCGATGTGCGTTACCCAAATCAGTGAAAGCCACTGATTCATGTATTTTCCTAAAGCATATAGGACATTCCATGTCAATGGTATGGTGGATGTAACCACAACAAGCATTAATTGCAACAACATGGTGCAAGATCAACTAAAGGAGCTTAGTTTGCTTCTCTTTAGGTACAAGTTTTAGTTAAGATAGTATTCTAATGTAACTACTTTGAAATAGCTAGAATCCCTTGCCATTTCCTTTCTACTACATTTGGAATGGCATGTTTGGTTCATAATAATTTGCAGCCAAGGTTGGATGTGCACTCAAAAAAGTATATCAGTCTATCATTGCTCTACTAGTACATCCTCTTTAGATCCTAGGAAAGCCTATCAACTAGGCCATAAAAGAAGAAAGATTCATATTTCCTTGGACCACGGAGCATGCTAGCTACACTGCGTATATGCACCTTGTATAATGAGGTTGTACATCAAAAAAATTCATTGCCTCCCATTTTTTGGGCATCATGTGGCCATTAAGTGGTGAAAAATCTGAACATCTAATTAATTACCATTGTTTGTAATGACACAAGAAGAATCCAGTCATGTTGTGGGCCATCGACAATATTGGCATGGGTTGGCTTGAGTCACATAGGTAGAATTAGTCTCAGGCACCACTCCATAACAACCAAGGTATTCTCCTTCTACATGTAGGATAAGTTGGGGTTAACAAAGATCCCAAAATGCGATGAAAAGGCCGCATTGTAGCTTCCTATGCACCAAATAGGGATGGTAGCAAACCAAAATGTATGAAGACTTCTAATGAAATTAAAAATCTATCTTCAGACCATGCATCTCCCTTTGTTTGAAGCCCTGCCACATGTAGCTTGGAAGCCCTATTTTGTAAAAAGCCAAGGCCAATTTGGCATGATAATTCTAACCATGACAGAGATTCACTATGAACTTTTTGGGGAAGAGAGGAAGTTGTTGGGGTGATATTGACCACAAGCTTCTATCATGCATTACATGCCCTATTTCATATTTTTGAATCTTGTTTCATTTGAAAACATTGGGTAGACATCTAATGTAACATGTTCATGTTCCATTGGTAATCATTGTTGACATATAAGCAAGATTGTTAAATTGGATGTGGAACAAAATCTGTCAACTTAAACATAGGCTCCTACTAGTGTATATCTCAAGAACATTTGTAGATTAGAAGAGCCTGGTTCATATGCCTTCATGATCTATAAGGAAAATTAGAGCATCCACAAGATTAATAAGATCAATTCTAGTAGTGGCTTTGCTTTTGTAACATTGAAGCCATACTACCTTTACACATGAACAATATAGAGACCCCGACCACATGAAGTTTTGCATTGCACCTAAGTTGCATTTAGTTACCTCAGCTTAGGATCCTATCCAAATAGCTATAAAAAAAGTATAGGGATGATAGGAGAATCTAATTGACTACAATTGTTTGCCTTGTGGTATTAATCTTGGTTGTGCACCAATATTCAAGCATCTTATACAACCTATCTAGCAAAAAATGAGTCTACATCTTCCAAACTAAAAGAAAGTCCAAAAAACAATCATAGAAATTTACTGACATCATCGTCTTCCCCACATCAAGTAGAGTTGGTTTGTCCACAATGGTCATGCCAAATCTCTTGGTAACCTCCAATATCTACAAAACTTATTCTAATTCAAGATTAATTTTGATCCTGTACAAAAAGTATCTAATGTGCTAATTGTGGTTAACACCGAGTCTTCTTCTCCTAGTAGTGTTAAGGAAGTGTCATCTGCATATTGTGCCATTACTTGCTAGCAATCCTCTACCAAAAACATGATCCCTTTTATCCTATCCACTGAGACTTCATCTTTGATAAGAAAGTTCAGGATTTTTGTGACAATAATGAAAAATATGGGGCTGGAAGAAATCCTTATTTGACCCCTCTTTGGATGCAAAATGCTAGTGATTGACCCCCTTTTTACCTTAACTGTGGCCTTTGCATCTTGGAAGAGCAATTGAGTCATAAATATGAATTTTTGTAGAAAGCCCATGGCCATCATGACTCTAAAAAGAATCCCAATTCAACCATATCATAGGCTTTGCTAAAGTCTAAGAGTAATGGGTGTCTAGAGTAAAATGTCCAATCTATAGTCCCATATGTGAGCAAAATATTACCTAACAAAAATTGCATAGGGAAAAATGGGGATTGGTCAAAAGAGATGATCTCCATAAGGATTGGCTACAATTAAAGTTGAAAAACTTTGGTGTAGATCTTCTAAGCTACATTAAATAATATAATGAATCACCAATTGGAGAGTTTGTCTCTCTTTTTATTTTTAGAAATTAGGACTATAAGTCCACAAGTAATCTCAGTTGGCATAATATCAAAGTCAATTGCCTTAATAATCATTTTCAAATAATCAAATTTGATGGTATCCCAAAACTTCTTGAAGAAGCTAGTGATTACGTCATTTGGCCCTAGAGCTTTATCAAAGTCCATATCTTTGAGGACCACCTCTAGCTCTATCATGGAAATGGGGCCTATAAAAGTGGCTCTTATAGGGCTAGAGAGACAATTTGTAATGCCTTTTAGATAGTAAGTCTCTCCTTTGGCTCAAGCCTAAGTCTATGGGGTGGCTGTGTAGAGTTTGGTGTAGAATTCTTCACAAATCTTCTCCAAATCTCTTTGGTTAGTGTACACTATACCTTTGGAATCTTTCAACTTTGAAATTCTAGCTCCACTACCTCTATCTTTATGTGCTTGAAAAAGCTCTTTGGAGCATACATCATCCATTTTCTTCCACTTGAGCTGGTTACACACCTTGAGCCCTTCAATATCATTAGAAGACATTTCAGGCCTCTATAGGGCCGCGAGTTATCATGGCATGGAACTCTTCGCAGTGCATTGCAGGCAGTAACAATGCAATAGGCTGATGTGATCGAGACCTTGCCACATCGTTTTTTTATTTTTTTATTTTAAATTCAACTTTTTTTGGCATTCTAAGAACTAATTTTCTTTTAAACTTTTTTTTCCCTTGACAATTGGCTATTCCCTCGCTACAGGGGGAACAACAAGGGAACAGGCCTGAAACGGCCCTATAGAGGCCTGAAATGTCTTCTAATGTGGTATTTTTTACTTGACCAAGCTACTTCCCAATGTCACCAAGGCGACCTAGTACAACATGTTTCCTAAATTGTCGTATAATGCCTCTAGCACTTCTAATAGCTGGGCTTGTAGGTGAGCTTTGTTTTTCATATACATTGTACTTTTGAAGTTCTTAGGCAATGTTCTTTGTAAAACTTAATCACCTTTTGGAGCTTTCTAAAGAAGCCTAAGGTATGATTGCACTCCTAAATTCTAATAATCCTAGTCTTGATCCCAATGTCATCTAGGTATCTCACATTCATTTTATACAAAGATTTACTAGAAGGGATGGTCTTAAGAAGAATTTTTTCCCAAGTGGTAGGTGGTTAGAATGGTTGTTATTTCCTTTAACCCCTAAAGGACCAAACGGCATTTTCTGGCAACATAGCAATTTTGGGCAGCTCACTACGAATGGAATTTTCATTTTTTTTCATTGAAATTTTCACACAACATATGCTTGAGGAGCAGCTTTAAGTCCCAACAATTTTCATAACTTTTGACTACATGGTTAAAAAGTTATTGTATGATATGTAGTTTTCTTTATTCGGCGGGCAGTTTGGGCAGAAAAAAACTTCTTTAAAAATCACTTTTTCAAAAAATAAAAATTTGAAATTGGTTTTCAAGATTTATCTATATATGTATATCTTTGAATCATTCCATTTTGATTAATGAAATGAAAGTTATGAGGAGTTTTAGTTGTGGGTACTTTGAAGGTAGTTATGGAATTTCTACTCTAAAATAAACTTCGAAGTCCATTATTTAACTCAATTTTCAATATTTTTGGAATAAAATAAAATAATTGGATGTAGACTGTTAATTACAACAGTGTGAAGGAGTAAAAACAATTCAATCTAACAATTAATCAAAACAATTAATACCATTTTGGCACTTGTTATCCCAAGTGAACTTGAGTAAGTGATTCAAAGGCATGTCTCTCAATGGGAGAAATTAGTTGCCCATACATTCATTAATGTATTGCCAATTTACTTAACCTCCTTGCATTGCAAGTTGACTTAGAATAAGTTAAATTCCATATTTTCTTTTAAAACTTTTCATGAGTGAACCTAATATTGTATATTTATGAATGGTCTAAATTCTCTTCTTTGTGTACAGAAATTTTTTAATTCCAGAATGGCTTGAAGTTTGTTGACCTTCTTTCACAAGAATGAAAATAGTCTTTTTTCACTTCAAACGCTATAATCTTTAAATCTATGCAATCAAATAGGCTGAATTTTTTTCCCACATTTTGATAATACTTTACTTTAGTATTGTCCTATTAAAGTTTCAATTTTTCATTTTTGATTATAGAAGGCAATCCATTCCTAATCACCCCCCCATTTTGGTAATGTAGTTTGTTCTCTTTTCGTACAAGAAGAAATGAGTAGTGCATTATAATTGGCTATAAGACTCTCAATATTACAACCAACCTTAGGTGGATTTTTGCAACTAGTCTTTGGTTAGAAATAGGAAGGTCTATATGAACAGTATGGATCAAACAAAATCTATAGCTAAAAAATGCATAGCAATTATATTTTGAAAAATAAAAATCTGGAAAATTATAGAGACCTTTGAATTCTATTTCTACACACAGGAAAATTTTCCCACTAAAGAAACCCGACCTACAAATACGTGTAACTATGGGCTTAAGTAGTCAGAAATGGGTTACTTTCCTTAACATACAAAATATAGTGCTTGAGTGTAGTTATTTTTATGAGAGAGGATGAGCCATGACTCATTTATCTCTTGAAATAATGCAATGCACTTGCCAAAAACCACACACACACTGCCTTAAAAATCCCTAACCATCCAATGTAGGAAGAAACAAATTAAAGTACCTCCAATGCCGTCCATTTTTTTTACAAAATCTGATGGTGTTGAAGGAGGGCCATTGGATTTGATCGTCAATCTAGCTGTGAATTTAGATACAAAAAGAGAAATATAAATATAGTAATATAGATAGAAATTACAAAATATGTTCTAAAATACATAAAAAAACGATTAATCCATATCGTTTGCTAACAAGATTCACTCTAGAAAAAAAGGGTGAGATGGAAAAATTAAACAAATCCTAAAGGTGGTGGGTGAATTTGTATATGGATACATGTGTATATGTATATCTATATTTGTATGGATGGCTTGCATACAAATCATTAGGGGGGGGTAATTAAATCAAAATGAATAAGTAATCAGAATTAATAAGTAACCACATGAGTGAGTCTTCTAAGTGACTATCAACTCAGAAGATAGGTTGAACCACTCACAAGTCAAGTCACTCAAGTTGAAGAGGTAGGACACTAAATCCTAAGGGTGAAAATACAAGTTTTCCAAAAAACCTGAATATCTTGGCCCCTATTTTATGTCATGTTTAGAGAATATTTTTAACCTCTCTAAGCTAATTTGGGGTCTCTAATTGCAAATATGATGAATTCAAACTTTGCAAATATTTTCATTTGTGAAAAATTTGCATTTTTCCTTGGGATAAAATTCCTACTTTTTCCTCTAGGTGATCCCACTTTGACATGGGACGGGGTTCGCATCCTACGCAAGATAGATAGTGCATAGAGCAGGTAACCCATTTCCAACTTATAGACTGTCTTATTTCCCTGAATTGTGGCGTAGTTTGAGGACTAGTTGTGGTGCATTATGATTGGCTACAAGGTTGTCAATATTGCAACTAGTCCTAGGTTGATTCTGCAATTAGCCTATGGTTAGAAATAGAAAGGTCTATATAACCATTATAGGTTTTAGAGAATCTTCTATTAAAAAATTCACAATAAATACATTTCGTGTAATAAAATTCTGGAAAAATATGCAATCCTTCCAAACTCTATTTGTGAACATGAGAAAAATTCTGCACACAGAAAATCTGCTCTCCAAATCTGCGTAATTATTTAAGTAGTTGGAAATGGGTCGCCATCCCATAATTTCCCCTTGCCCTCTTTGCAATGAACTCAAATTCAGTTAATCAGTTTCATCATTTGTTTAATATAATAATGATAGTAGTAGTAATAAGTTCCCTTGTGTGTGTGATGACTACGCTGGATTGTCATTCATGACATGGAATCAACTTATCCAAGACTTTAAAAGGCCAACCACAAATGTCAACTTTCAGTTCTCTTTTTTTTTTTCCCCTTCCCCATGAATTGCAAAACCTGACAGACAGGATGATCTTGGAGGACCCTTCGGGCAACTGAAGGCCACTAGCAAAGCCTAACTGAACGTAATTATACCTTAACTTACTTGAGCTTCGTGACTCACATCTGTCTGTGTTCCGTTTTCCAACATATACGAATGACAGAGAGATTTTCATTTGCCAAAACCTGACACACCCTGACGTCCAAGGCGTAACATGAATGTCCTCTTTCATAAACCGTCTGACACCAAGCTCGTGGTTGTTGGTTTTTGTTTTGGATTGATTTTTTGTACTTGAAGTGTCCTTTCAGAATGTGAGAGTGTGACACGATAAGATTCATTATTTTTAATGTGACTGACCCTGCTCTGCTCTGCACCAGGCCACAGAAACACGCAGCAGAATTGAAGAACCTGGCAAGCGCTCCACAAGATTCCTGAAATCCTTACGACCCTCATGAAACGACCTGGAGATGCAGAAACGAACTCAAGTCTTTGCGCGGATGGACGCCGGTCAACTTAAACGGTCTAAGTTACGAGTACTGCAGGGCCCTTGGATGGGTTTCTCTTCACCGCCTTGAATGCTCACGACGCGCCGGGGGGGGTCGTCGCAGGCGTTGTGGCGTGGCTGTGGACGGAGGGGCGGTGGGTGTGACGCCACACCCACCGCCCCTGCTCTCCTCCCGCACGCCGCTTGCGACTGGTTGGTATGCCCTTTTAACTCTTCTTGCAAAGAATTCCCCTTCATTTGTGTGAAAAAAAAGATAGAATTGAAGAAACTTGCAGCACTTAATTTATTTTGTAGTAAACAATACAGTAGAATCTCTCTTAGTGCATGGTGTTGGGACTATGCATGAAAAGAGGTTTATGCATTTGCAAAGGTGTAATAATGGCTAGTAACTAATGTGGCCTCTAACTAAACCAATGTTGAGAAAATATCTTCAAAATTGAACCCATGTACTAACTTCCATCAGTGCACATCATGCAATATTATGTACTAAGAAAGGATGCACTAAGAGGAATTTTACTGTATTTGATCAATGTTTTTCTGGTCAAATGACACCATATTCGTAATATACTATACAACCGCAAAGGGCTTTGTTCATGGCTTTATGAATCGTTAGGCTTTGGTGTACCATTTAGGTAGTAGGTAACCTTGCACATAGCTTGACATGGTGGATGTGTGTTGACAACCTAAGCCTGCCATGAGAAGTGGGCATGAGTTGATAACCCTTAAAGGGTTGTTTGTCCCCTCGGAGAACAATTTGGGTCTGAGTAGGTTTCTATTGTCTCAATTTGTAGTGAATGTTTTTGAAACTTTTTGAGGATGTGTGGTTTTGTGAGAGCTTTGTGGATATATAATTTTTATTTCAATCAATGCCCGGGAGAAAAAGTTGTGGCATGATAAGCCAAAAATGGAGGGCAACGAGCAACACCCAATATATATATATATATATATATATATATATATATATATATATATATATATATATATAAATTCCTAAAATTTTACATTTTTGTCTATATTTGAAGTTTTGATTCATTCTATTTGAACTAGTGATGAGAAAGTTATGGACAATCTTTGTTTTTTAGGCAATTTAAGCATCTTTTTGAAAAAAAACTTATAGAATTCATTTGTGAATGCAATTTTTGCAATTTTCCAAAAGAATTTGTTAGACAAGGTTAGGTTTTCTTTCTAGTAAAATCTCATATTCTCATTGTTGGGATTATTGTATTTCAATTCCATCTTAGAGCTATTAATAATTTAGTTTTTTCTTTAATCTTTAATCTACTTCTACTTAATAATTTTTTAATGAGTGAAAATTAAGTGTTTTTTTTGTTGAATTTTATTCTTTAGATTTTCAACTCAACTTTTCAACATAAAAACTTAGAAAATCAAAATCAATAGTACAAAAAAATTTAGTTAAAAAGATTCAAAGCCAAAAAATCTAATCAAGCAAGTTGAAAAAAAACTTGTTTTCTCTTTGTTGAATGCAAAAATCTTCCAATCTATGCAATCAAATTTGATGAAAATTTTAAAACATATCCTCAAACAAGTTAATTACAAGATCCTATGATTAGATTTTTAAAAAGGTATTTTTTAAATTTCTTAGGTGAACTCAATAGAAGTGGTAGTTTTGAGTGGTTTTTGACAAAAATCACCCTCGGGACTTTAGGAGTTAAAGTAACTACACCTAAAATTGCAAAAATAAGCAATTCAACATATTTTTTAAAATTATTATATTGAATTATTTTTGTAGTGTGGGGGCTTGTTGGTAGTTGTAAGGAGATTCTAGATCTTCTTAGAATGCATATTTTGGACATTGTACGAATAAAGTACAAAATTTCAAAGTACTAAAAATAGGATTTATGATAACCAATTGTAGACTCTCATGAATAGTACATTTAAGGCAAGAATTAAAACTATGTGGTTTTAGAAAGTAGGTGCGGGATTAGATGTAGTTACCTTACTCATTCATTTGTGACTTAAGGTAGTCTACTCTTAAAGCAACCTTGTTCTAAATACATCCCCCATTTAGGAATGAGTGACATGTTCCTTAAAACATCCATTATTGTCATTGATGCCCCAGAGGACCTAAAGTGTCCTCACATAATTAAAGTCTAATTCAAAGTGCTGTAACTTTTGCATTCAATGTCTGAATTCAATAAAACTTATTGGGAAATGTGCACTCTCTTCTAGTTTGTGCATTAAAATTTTCATATCAATTCAAGATGTAATGATTTTTTAAAACCAATTAATGTTCAAAGGTTCAATTTGAGTTCTACAATTTTGGCTTATATCTTCTTCATACAATGTTCATTTCCAATAATGTTTTTTGGGGGAAAGTTGCATATACTAGTCTTGTTTGTATGTCTAAAATTTCATATCAATCAAAGAAGTTAAAAGTGATTGAGAGGCATTTTAGTAAAAGAGGTTTAGCCGCAAATGTGTTTTTTCACTACTAGAAAATTTAATTTTTCTGTTATTTTGGTCGCGTTGATCCGGCCAAAATTTGACAGAAATTTGTTGAAATCAATAGATTTCTGTCAGATTTTGACTGGATCAACGCGACCAAAACAACAAAAAAACTAAATTTTCTAGTAGTGTTTCTTGCTATTTTTTAACATTTAAAAGCCTTTCTGTAGACACAATGAGTCAATTGATATTTTCTTTCACCAATGTGTTTGTATGGTGGTTTTGAATCACTTTATAGTTTCAAGTTTTTTCATTTGAAAAGGTTTAGAAATCGAATTTCACCTCGAAATGTGTTGCTAGGAAAATTTCAACATCCTTTTTCAACACTAAAACATTATAGTCTTGCAATCTATGTGGCCAAATGACTCTAAATTTGATTCACATCATCTAAAACATATACACTACATGATTGTATGGTTGAGATTTCTATACCTTCACTATTAGAAAATTTAGTTTTTCTGTTGTTTTGGTTGCGTTGATCCGGTCAAAATTTGACAGAAATCTGTTGAAATCAACAGATTTTTGTCAGATTTTGATTGGATCAACGCGACCAAAACAACAGAAAAACTAAATTTTCTAGTAGTGCTTAGTGACATTTAGATCTATAACACTTCAAAAGCAATGATGTTTTTGAACCCAAAATGGCCTTGGGCTTTTAGGGGTTAAATCAAATCAATGATAGACTACTTTACATTGGCATGGCATGATGATATGATGTTTCATAGTACTAAGATAAATATGCCTATTACCAAGCAAATTTCTTTATACCAAGTGAGCATTGTGTACTCTCTTACCAAGATTAGAATCTCTTTATTGCAAATAGTTTCAAGGAAAGAGCTCCAATATTCTAATTGATATGATTAAATGAAGTTAGTAGCTATAAGAGGGTATGCATACGAGCAAGTGTCTTAACTTATTGAAGATGATTGAGTATAAGACAACATTCAACTCATCCCTTGTCTTTGTTTCTAGCTAGATTGAGATATCTAGAATCTTGATTGGAAGCAAACACCAAGCAAAACATGTGAAGGGTTCATAATGCTTACTATTGTAATTAAATTTTTTTGTAGCAATCACACAAGCTATGAAGCAATTCAATGGTAAATGAACATTAGTATCCTAAATGTGAAGAGAATGTTTAGGTTCAATCAATGATAGTTTTGGCTCCCATAATGGATGGTTGAACAAGCTTGTTAGGTGACATCACCATCTAGAAGTAGCATGCAATTACAAATAAGAGATAAGTGTGAATATTTTGCTTTTATCTTGTAGATATGATAATGATAAACCAATTACAACTTACCAATGCCTCATAGGATACCATCACAAAAAAAGAAAAGAGAAGGCAACTACAGATGAGTTAATCTACTCAAGTGATCATTAAAGATAGACAATCTACACAAGTGATCATTAAAGATAGACAGATTGTCAAAGATCATCAAAGGTTTTAAAGACATTGACTTACACATCACATGCTATCACAATTTTCAAGATTGCCAATTGATCACCAATAATCATTACAAGAACACAAGCCGTCTTTGAAGTGATGAAAGCGATTCGCATCCCTAACCACTATCTCTTTTCTAGTCACTTTGGAGACCAATTTGGTTGCCGTATGACAATCTAAACACACCCGAAGGTTCTTGTAAACACGAAGTGGTTCACTACTAGGTGTGGAGATAAGTCCATACGCTATAGCCAACTTCTCACTATGAGAGCAAAGCGAAAGCTCTTTATCCTTCTCGTCAATATCATGCAACACAAGGCGGGTATCTGGAAGGTAGCCTTCAGCCTTAATTTCCTCAGTCAATCTGCTCAGCTCCGCATAAATTTTCTTTGATTCTGGGTGAGAAGTACTCCCTCCAGCAAAGCCATGAATCTTATTATCAACTGTGATCCAGCTGCACCCCGGTTCCTTGTGTATACCTCTCTCCTGCATCATAGTGCGCACCAATGATACCTTCTCCCACTTCTCAGCTGCAGCATAGATGTTAGAGAGGAGCACGTACGTAGACGCATTCTTGGGTTCCAACTTCACACGTTCTTTGGCCGCAAGTTCACCCAACTCCACATTACCATAAGACCTACAAGCACTGAGCAAAGCTCCCCAAGTCGCTGCATCCGGTGCCACTGGCATTCTATCAATGAAGAGCTTTGCTTCCTCCAGGTGCCCTGCCCGCCCAAGAAGATCCACCATGCAGTTCCAATGCAGCACACTGGGAACGATGCCATCATCTTGCGACATAGCCTGGAAGAGCCGACGGCCTTCAGCAACCAGGCCTGAATGACTACAGGCCGATAACACTGCCACAAAAGAGTACCCATCAGGCTTTACACCGACCGCGTTCATTTCCCTGAAGACTTCTACAGCTTCAAACCCGCATCCATGTTGCGCAAGGCCACCAATCATCACGTTCCATGTGACTACATCTCGTTCCTCCATTCTGTCGAAAACTAGTCGCGCATCTATGATACTGCCACACTTCGCATACATATAGACCAGTGCATTGCCCACACGCACATCTGACTCAAATCCCGCTTCACAGGCATGGCTGTGAACCTCCTTCACCCACTCCAAAGCCCCTGCGCTGGCACATGCATTCAGAATGTTCACATAAGTGATTGCATCTGGAATGAAGCCGTCCCGTATCATTTGGAGAAACAATCCATATGCTTCCTCACCACACCCACTTTCAGCATATGCGCCAATCATCACGTTCCATGTAACTACACTGCGTTGCTCCATGCTTTCAAAAACCAGTCGGCTATCATCCATACTGCCACACTTAGCATACATGTGGACCAGTGCATTGCCCACACGCACATCTGCCATAGCCCCCCCTTCACGGGCATGGTTGTGAACCTCCTTCACCCACTCCAATGCCCCTGCGCTCGCATATGCATTCAAGATGTTCATATAAGTGATTGCTTCTGGTTTGAAGCCTTCCCGTATCATTTGCAGAAACAGTCGATATGCTTCCTCACCACAACCACGTTCAGCATATGCGCTAATTATCACGTTCCATGTAACCACATTGCGTTCCTCCATTCTGTCAAAAACTAATCGTGCATCATCGATGCTGCCACACTTTGCATACATGTGGACCAGCGCGCTGCCCAAACGCAAGTCCGGCACAAGTCCTGATTCGAGGACATGGCCGTGAACCTCCTTCACCCACTCCAAAGCCCCTGTGTTTGCACATGCAGTCAGGATGCTTGTATAAGTGATTGCATCGGGTGTAAAGCCTTCCCGTTTCATTTGAAGAAGAAGTCGATATGCTTCTTCACCACAACCACTTTCTGCATATGCTCCGATCATCACATTCCAGGAAATGACATTACGACTGGCCAACATATCAAAAGTTTTCCTTGCCTCCTTTATGCTCCCACACTTCGCGTACATTTTAAGGAGCGCAGTCCCTACACGCACATCTGATCCATAGTCACCACGTCTGATATGTGCATGAATTTCTTCGCCCCATTTTAAAGCTGATGGGCTGGTACATGCCTTCAGGATGTTCAAGTAAGTAACTTCATTCGGCTGCACACCTTTTTGGCGCATGTGATTGAAAACTTCCATTGCAGCTTTTGCACGACTGTGCTGAGCATACCCTCCAATCATGACGTTCCAACTAACGACATCCTTCTTCACAAGTCCATCAAACACTCTGAATGCATCCTCGAGTTCCCCACATCTGATGTATGCACTCAATAGGTTGTTTGCCAAATATACATCCTGCGGCATTCCCCTCTCAATGATGCACTCATGAACTTGCTTGACTGCTGTGAGGTCTTCCTGTTTGAAGCACCGCTTCAGAACGTCAACGTACATGTACAAGTCTATAGCCATGCCTAATTGCAGTCGGTTCTTCAAAACATCAATTGCCTCACTCGTGGTTTTAGCGCTTCGCATGTGCACACCGCCATTTCCAACTTGAACAGGTTGCTTTGGCTCTCTTGCACTAGTAGGCAAGTTGTCTCTTCTCCCAAAAATGCTCCTCGGTAACCTGACCCATCAATACATTCATTATAAGAACAACTTCCAAAAAGTGAAAAACTTTACTCAATCAATTTACACATACTTAGATGCATCTATCCAATCACTAAATCTCTAACATGCACAATATTTTTCAAAAAAATTCATTGCACTTTAACATCTAATAAACACTTCCATAGTGCATATCTTGAAACAAAGGAAAGAATGTAGAACAAAACAATTCTCAAATTGACCCAAATCGCAAGTTACAAGCTACAACAAACAAAACAAAATACACACTGTGGGTGACATGTTCAATATGTTCATCTGCAACGAAGTAATTTGCACCTATTTCTTCTTACAAAGGAGCCAACCCATGCTCCTGCCAAATACCTATTTGATTGTACAATCTCTTGAGAATCAGTGGTGTGATAACCGACGGGAGATGGTAATGTACTTTGAGTCACCAATTTGAGCATCGCCTTCACCCATGTTGGAGTTGAACAACCATTTACCCAAAGCGCTTTCTTTGTCCCCTTGTGATAAAAGTCAGGTGATTCGAGATTCATCTACAGGCACCACAACCCACGATCAAATATGGAAAACCGATCAAGGAATATTTATTGTTAAACATTGAAGTGATCTAATTAACATTCACATCACTCCAAAACAACAGAGCGAAATATGCTTTTTGTTTCCCAAATCGCACACGACCTTGTGCAGGCAATAAATAAGCTCCTCATTGCTATTTCACAACTTTCTAACATCAACTAACCTAGTGATACCTTGTGAACTCTGTTGTCACACCAATGCGAAGGATCCGCAAAATACTCCTCCCAAACTTTTTCAATTGTCTGTGCTTCACCTACTTCAACTGAAACATACTTCATACGTCAGTCACATTCTTTCTGAGAGCGACAAACAGCACCCCACCTCTTTCCATGAGGCATCTGATACATACCTGAATCATTGGTACCCACAGATGGTCTTCTCCTAACTGATGAAGATGAACACCTCATTTCCCCGCTGCTTCTTCCTCCATGGGAGGAAGAGACCAATAAAAAAGAAGGTTGAATAAGCCATGGAGATTTCAAGAGTGTGATCACACAGGCATCCTGGTCACACAAATCCCCAACAGTGCATCAAAAAACACATCGGAAGCGATTTAAGCATAAGATATTCATCAGTACTAGTATTTAATGAATGAGCGTTCAACAGACCAAGTTCATGTCCTATGAAGTTGGGGGACCTGAATCCACATGTTGCTAATAAGACCAGAGGTTCAGTTGACATGAGTCAAGAATTATCAAACCACTTATGTATAACAGGAGAATGGTCACAAGTCAACACTCACTCACCTGTGCACTAGCTCCAAGCACCAAATAGCTTCTCGTTTGTTGCCTATGATGCAATAAAAGGCGCAGGAATGCAGACATTTTGGGGATTGGTGTCTACATACCTCTGAGGATTCCTCTGCAACATAAAGTACCCTCCACACACACAAACAAATCTAACTTCTTATCAAGAGAAGTATATGAACGGATCTCTAGAAGTCTCTAGCTCTCTTTTGAGTATATGCTCTCTGTCTATTAAGTGAAACTTCTTCTCCAAATTAATGCAGTGTCTGAAACTCGAGCGAAAGTTTGAGAAAGTAGTATATAAGTATCAATCTGCTCCTTTCAACTGACTTTGTTCTCTTCTCCAAAATTGCTAAACCTGCAGGCAGGAAGCGAAACCTTTCTTATTTGGTTCACCAACCCCAACCTCAACATCAGCGGCTTCCGATATATTCTTCAGCAAATATCAAAACTCGACTTCAGCGTAGACACAAAGTATCATGTAAGATTGTCAACAAGTCTGATCAAATTCTGTATGTTCCTTGTCTGTTTTGTACATATCCTTCTTTGCCTTCAGCGTGAATAATTTCCAATGAATGCAGCTTCCAAAAAATTGACTAGGACTTCACTTCAGTCCACACACAAAGCTTCATGTATGAATCGATCCCTTCAAATCTTCCACTCCTCTTCGACTGTTATTGTTCTCTTTCTGTTCTGTGAAATCCCCTCCAACGTTGCTAAACCGTCAGTTCGGAGAAAAACACGCTCAGCAGTTATCTACATCAACAACAACAAATGCGTGCAGCCTTAATACTAAACTTCAGTAAAAAATGAATTATCACATAGCATACGAAACAATATCATCGGGATTTCTGCTTCGTTTCAACTCTGTTCCATTCTCCACACTCCTAAACCCTAACCTCAATGGCCTTCAAGAAGGGAGGAATAAGCAACAAGAGCTCCACATCAACATGAACAGCTTCTACTGTATTCTTGAAAGCTTCCAAAAACTTGACTAGAACTTGACTGTAGTCCAGAGAAAGTTTCAAATGTGAAAGTATCAATCTATAAGATTTCTCTAGTCCCTTACACTCTTTACAAGCCACCAAGAGTGCTGCAACAGATGCTGAAACTTGAACAGATTCAAATTTCTACTGAAATCCTAAACCCTAAACCCTAAACCTCACATTAAGAATCCCAATATATCTGCTGCATCCAAAAACTTGACTTCAACCTAGAAATAAAGCATCGTCTAAAATCAATCTCTTAAAAATTGCTTCTCCCTTGCAACTGCGTCTGCTCTACCCACCAAATTGTCAAACCCTAACTACACAGAGGAAAACACCCTCAACAGTTTGTCACGAACAACGCCGATACTTGCAACAAGTTCCATAACCTAACTTCGGTCAGTCATATATGAGCCAATCTCTGCGAGTTTCTTTCAACTGCGTCTGTTCTCAACTGCAAATTGCTAAACCCTAAATTCACTAAGAGAATCTCTCTCAGAGAAGCTCCGTAGGAACAACAGCCAATGCATCAATCTAGACAGAAAGTACCATATAGGAATCGTTCTCGTTGAGTTTTCAGCCACCTTCCAACTGCGTCCATGCTTCCCTCCGAATCGCTAAACCCTGATCGAGCAAATCTCCAAGCAGAGAGAGACCCACAACACCCAAAACTCTCAATGTATGCAAGAAGCTTCAAAATTCGACTTTGTTGCAGAGAAAGGATCATAATAAGGAATTATGCTCTGAAAGTTTCCTGCTCCCTTGCAGAGGTTTACCTGGAGTGGAGACACAAATGCGAGGAAACCTAAATCTGGTGCATCAAGAGGTGATGGCGAGCACGCAGTGGTTGAAATCCTACCCTTGCACTTTGCACCAGTGTTTTAGGTCTTTCAAAATCTTGTGCAAGATGCTTGTTCATGAAGGCTGGTAACAGTGCCACATCGATTCTTAGAATCCAAAGATCTCGAGTGACAACAGAAGTGGAAGGACCTCAAATCCAGCGTCTGAGGAATCCCGTTCCCCACTCTAATCGTGTCTGTTCCGCTACAACACCGTGGACCCCTGCCTACAAAGATTTCTGAGAATTCTCTTGGTTCTCAATATTCACTTATTCAATGCGCATTCCCCCAAGGAGGGACAAGCCGAAACCCTAGCCCAGAGCACCAAATTCAAGCAAGCTAAGAAATGTGGTCTGATCGGTCAAGCGATACAAGACCAATTTGGACAGATGCTTGATATGCGCCATTGGTGATATTTCTTCAGACACTCCAAAACAAAGGGATCTTCAAACTACAGCAGCTCCCTTCCAGCAAATTTCTGAATTTCTGAAGACAGACACTCCACGAAACAATTTCAGAATCAGAAACTCTGTCGTTCTCGCCATCACTTCGCATGGACCGGATCGGCGAGGAGAAACCTCGACTAAACCCAGTTGACAGCCAGTTCTTTCAATATAAGGTAACAGCACCTAAACTGAACTGAAGCGACACTTTTCTAGTCCCACTACCTTCCCACTAACTTACCTCCGACCAAAAAATTGATGACGAGATTGTTAACAAATGCAAACCCATAATTTTCTGGTGCTCTAGTAACATTTTACAAATTTTTAAAGTTTAGTGTTTTATAGAGTAGTCTTTACATAACACTAAACTCATTCTTGAAGCATGAAATGTTTCACTTCTCATTGGTTGCTTCAAAAATTTCTCACCCTTCATTGGTTGCTTTTGAAAAGTGGTGGTGGTTTTGAGTCATGGAAGTGTTCATTCAAGACCATCCAAAATCTCTTGAACAGACATAGAAAAATTTGGATTTGGACTTTAGACAACCAAAATAGAGTTTACGAAGAGTAAACTAAAAGAAATAATGTACATCCATACCTTAAATTTGACTGTTTGTTTTGTTTATTACGTTGAGATCTCCTGGACCGTGCATCCCCGCTTGTGTTCTTGGTACCGTCGGAAAGCTCTCAGCAAGGAGAGGGGCATGGGCTTTAAAATTGGTGTGGATCGGATTGAGCTTGCGTTCGAGAGAATCAGTCAAGAAGTGAGGTGAGCGAAGATGTGAATTAGGGATTTCAACTGAAGCGTGGCGGATTCGGCGCTGCGACAGGAGGAGCTGCAATCGATCGATCGATCCAGGAGATGACGGTTGAGAAGCGGAACAGACTCCGCAGAATTCTGCCTTGGTAAGGAAGTCAAAGCGCTGATGGAGTAAGTGACGGCCGTGACGAGCAATTTGGACCTCTTTTCGAAAATTTTGCCCCATTTGTGCACTCCCAGGGCTCTCGAATTGCGGTACTTGTGTCCGATCAGGGCGAGTGAATGTGCCTACGAGCAAATTTCAAGAATCAACCCGAATTGTTGTTTTGACGGAATTTCATATGCGTGACGACTGGCAGACCACTGGATTCAGCCTCGGAGTCGCAAAGCAGTGAGGAAAACGAACAAGATTATCAAGAAGAATCTGTGCAAGCCGAAATTGCAAGTCGAAGCAGCGGAGATCAAGGTTGGAACAGCTAGCAGGGACCTCACAACCTTCCAAACCAGCAAATTCTGGATGAATTGTTTGAATTTGATCACCGGGGATTGGAATCATTTTAGTGAATGAGATCCCTTGATAAATTTCAGTAAGCACTAAGAAAAATCTTCAATTTTGCATAAGTGTGATCGGGAATTCGGCGAGGCAGGTCGCAAGAGCCTCGGGGAAGCAGATTAGGGATTTGGTACGGCCTTGGGGTCGTGATCGCGCGGGTATAGGACCCAATCTCACGGACATAGGGGTCTGATTCCGCGGCCTTAGGGCTGATATGCCCGGATTTAGGTCTTAAGTCGTGGTTATAAGTCCTATCCACGGTCTTAGGTCCCTTGGTCATTATTCTGTAAAATCTAAGTGTTTGGTCTTAGGTTCTACAAGTTTGAACAATTGATAATTGGTCCTAATATTGTGTATATGAAGTTTAGGAATTAACCAATGCTTGTGAAATTAGACAATTTGTCCTAAACATTTGATCAAAAACATGGAATAAAAGCTAAATGAAAAAGACAAAATCTTCGTACAACTAAACTCACCATACTTTGCATTAATTGAGACTATTTGGCATAGAATCAACAAATTTAGGCAATCTCCAATAGCTTTGCTCATAGCAAGCACTTATTGGACAAATTGATCCAAACACCTAAAGGGAATAATGAAAAAATGATTTGTACTATTTTAAAAGTATTATCTTGGCATTTTGACTAGGTGATAGTGCCTAATGCATAAGACGATTTGACCAATCTAACATATTGTCCAAACTATTTGACCACCTTGTAGAATTTTAGGCAAGATTGGAACAACATTCATTGTGTCTCATACATTG
Organism: Climacium dendroides; assembly: GCA_950106755.1. Lineage (NCBI taxonomy): Eukaryota > Viridiplantae > Streptophyta > Bryopsida > Hypnales > Climaciaceae > Climacium > Climacium dendroides. The sequence continues at coordinate 29,514,576 of OX467087.1, read as the reverse complement.
GTAAACAATTGAGAACAAAATTTCATTCCCTAGGAATAAGAATGTTAGTGTATTACAAGTCTAAAACTAGGTACATTTAAAATTCAAAGTATGATTCTATTTGAAAAGTGACATTAGTCATATAAATGATAGACTAATAATAAAACCTTTTCCTGTTAAATCCCTATGCTTGAGTTTTCTTGGGTTTCGGGAATTAAACAAAACTCTAGATTACAAAAGAGTAACCATGTTCATTTTAAAATCAATCTTTGAAAGGATTTTAAAGACAAAAGGACTATGTAATGTGAAAGTAGAGCCTTGTTACAAAAAACAACATGCCAACCATATAAGGAGTGCCTAAGGATGTTATTTCTAAAAATGAGACTTTGCTTTCATGTTATTGGATATAATAAGTATACCTTGACATTCAACCATGCAAAAGAGATACCATAAGAGACATTGAATTCAACTATATCTTCTTTGCCTTCCAAGCCATGTCATGTATTACATAGATGTCTTTCTACATACCATAGAATAGTATGTAGAGATTCACTCAGTAGGGATATTGTAAGTAGGGGTATTGTGAGTTTATTAGTGATTGTTAGTGATGCAATTTAGATCACATGGTGGTCTAACTATTCAAACTCATGGTACTTTATTTGCCAATATCTCATGGTATTTAATCAAATTAAATTACCATGTAAAGTAAATTCAATTCCAATACAACCAAGGCCGAATCTAAGAAAAAATGTTTCATAATACTAAAGCAACCCTACATTTTAGAAAATAACATGCCTCTCTTCATTCAATGAGAGACTATCATGTGAGCTTTATTGAAATTATCTCCTAAAGTCTTGTTGTCCCCTTGGATGACAAAATGGATTTTAGACAGACTTCTATAGTCTCAATATTTGTTGTGATTTTTTGAGAGTTTTTGTGAAGATAGAAAAATAAATTAGCTTTCTAGGAATATAATTTTTATTTCAATATATGCATGGGAGCAAAAGTTATGGCACAGTAAGCCCAAATTTTAGTTCAATGGATAGATCCTCCAAAAAACTTAGAATAAAAAATTTTAAAAATTTGTTTCTCATAGATTGTAATTTTTAATCTACATGGGAAGCTTTTATACATACCATTTGAATTATTGATGTGAAAGTTTTGGGCAATTTTGTTATTTAGGCAATCAAGGCATCTTCTAAAAAAATTACTTGTAAGATAAATGTTTTACTTCAATTTTCACAATTTGAGGAGAAAAGTTTCACAAAGTTAAGAACAATCTCACCATTGAAATTAGTATGATTCAATTCCATCTCAAAGCTATTAATGGTTTAGTTTTTCCTTCAATTTAAAACCTACTTCAAGATAATATTTTTTAATGGATAATAATTAAGAGTTTTTTGGGGAGGATTTTTTTTCCTAGATCCTTAACTCAATTCTTTAACATTAAAAATTAGAAATTCAAAATCAATAGTGCAAAAATTTGAAGCTAACAATATTCAAAGTTAGAAAATCTAGTCAACTAAGGTGAAAAAACTTGTTTTCTTCACTTTAAATGCAAATATCTTGCATTTTTTGTAGTCAAGGTTTTTGCAATTTCTTCCATACATACTTACACTAGTTTGTTGCAAGATCCTACGATTAGATATGAAAAAAAAAAAAAAACTAAATTTTTTTGCTCTTTGCAATAGAAATGATCATTTTGAATGATTTTTGATGGTAAAAAGGCCTTGCAACTTACTTTAGGGGTTAAAGTAGACATACAACCATTCCCATCCCTTTGAAAATTCCTCCCTCATATACCAATGGTTCACATTTGCTTTTAAAAAATGCACTCTATTGTTACATGAGGACAAAATTGAATGTAGGAACAAAAATGGATAAATCTACTATATGTGTCCAATAAACACTCACCAATCATCTAAAATTGTTGTATGCAACCTTTTTTTGGGGCACCATGGAGTCATATTACACCATTTCAAAATAAATTTCTATTTTTTGCCAAAAAAGTAATCGTTTATCGCCAACTTTTTTTCCATTTCTATTAAAAAAAATTGGCAGAGTCGCCAAATTGGGATGGAAAAGTGCATGAAAATGATTGAAAAACATTTTTTGGTCCCAAAGATGGATGAATGTAGAAATACAATACTTCACCAAATTTTAACCCATAAACAATGAAGAGAATGTTTTCTAGCCAAACAATGAACAAAGAATCTTTCTAAGTAGGACAAAAGTGCAACTATTCATCTTCCCAATTTGGCATGAAAAGGGAAGGTCCTCTACCCAAATACCCAAATAGATGATTTCTATGGTGACTGGCTCGTCCATTTATCAAGGGTTAAGTGATCACTAGCTTGTCTTTTTATTAAGGGTTAAGTAATCACCATCTTGGCACTTTCTAAAAAAAAAAGTATGAAAAATAAAAAAAAATAAAAAATAAAAAAAATTGAAAAATTGAAAAAAAGAAGAAAGGCCGGTGGTGTGTGTGGGTCTTTTCTTTTCTTTTTTTCTTTTCTTTTTTTCCCTTTGAAAAGTGGTTGTGCTTTCATAGAAACAAAAATAGAACATACCATCAGTCCAGCTCCCATGGCTGAGTCAACCTGGGAATGAGACTGGAGGTGATCCTGAACTTATGTTGGGGTTGGTTTCCACCCTGGAAATTGGGCTCCAATCTCATTATTTTCAACTCATGTCGGTGTGTCTATACTATGCTTTACATTATATGGAGTATTTATTTTGTATTTATTTCTCTTGCCCCCGCCTCCTCTTGGTGTGGCTTTATGTACAAAATATGGGCAAAAGTGCATGTGGGCACCCCCAAATTCATGGCATTGTAGCCAATTTCAAAGTGGTCCAAGCCCTCCCCCAATGGATGTGATGCTCCATACATAGAAAAATAATAGTGTGGTCACCAATCTCAACGCAAAGCTTATCACTCCCCAGGTTGTTAAGTTACAAGATCGAGTAAGTTACAAGATCCATGTAATAACAAGCCTAGTGCATATCGAAGCTCAAGAGCCATTCTACAATTGCATAAGTTATCAACTAACTTACTTAACTTAACCTTTTAACACCAAGTGTGAACATACCTTAACACATGTTCCAACATTCTTTGTAAAACTGAACTGAACTTAATGTTGTTTATGGAGGGTTTTGTAATTTTAGGGCTAACCACTTCAAAAATTCACAGAATTTACAAATTTGATTGGAAAATAATAATTCCATTGGTTGGGTTTGACTCATGAAACAACCCCACACCTCTTGGAAAATATGTGCCCCTCTTGGAATTGGCCCTAAGATGTCCAGATTTTAAATCAAGGTGGTAATAGGCTTGTCTACTTTATGCATATCCATGACTGCAGGGATTGGTCACACTTATAGTTGTATGACGAGCCTCTTGCAGAGGTGTTTTTGCCCCTATGTTTTACCCTTGGAGAAAATGCAAGGACCTTTTATTTGCTATGCAAATTTATTTTTTTTGCAAATTTTGAGTTCATATTTGTAATTAGAGGCCCCAAACTAACTAGGAAAAGTGTAGAGAAATAGAATTAACATGGCATACAATAGGGGGCTTTAATTTTTTTTACATTCACCCTTGGTTGAACCTTCATAAGAGGCTTGTCATACAACTATAAGGTAGGAACACCCATAAGCATGCCTTGTCCCTATGGGTGTGACCTATATTATCACCCATATCTGTTGCTTTTGATTCCATGACTAACAAGTATAAAAATTTGATGGTGATGGATGAGAAAAGTGGCAAAAATCAGTCCCATTTAGTTTTGAAATAAGGTCAATGAATGATTGAACAAATTCATTGGTATTGTTATTAATTATTAAATAAAATGATAAGGTGGAAGGGGGGTTGATTTAGGATCCTATGCATGTTGGTAAAAAGAATAATTAATACTATTTAATGTATAAACTTTGAGAATTGCCTTGTTAATAGAGATAGGTATGAGGGATCAAAGAGGCAATATTAGATGAATTTGTAGACATTAATATGAAATTTGATTAACAACAATTTATATAAAGTGGTAGTTTAAGGTATTGTTTACCAATGTTTTAAGTGCAAGTGAGCATTGTTTAAACAAGGCCTTATTCGTTAAAATGAGACAAAATGGTCATTTTGAGACTTCAAAAATTGAAAACCAAAGCCCCATTTCATAAAGAGTTGTTGAACTCAATGATAAATAGAACTGTTTTCTCAACATCAACAAGAAGTTGCATCTAAAGAGATAGAAGAGGTGATTTTATATGATGACAATCAATTTAATAATGTGATGGTTCAAAAGGTGCTTTCAAGGAAATTAATCAAGCGAATGAGTTCACGATCAATTAAGAAGCTTCGAGGAACCGTGTCATTTGCAATAGAATAGATCATTTACAGTGAAAACAAACGAATCATTGAGTTTATTTTTGATTTTCCGAAATCCATGTGAAAACAATAAAGTGCTTCATAGTTACATGTCGTAGCACCTCCTCTGTGTTCTAGTTTTTGTATATTTGCTATGCTATTTATAGTAACTACAATATGCCCGTACATACTCAATTTCTCTGAGTACTTACAATTTGACAATCATTCTACTCATGGTAAAAGAGACTACAAAATTGATGGATTCTAAAACTTGTCTTTGTTATTCGCACATTTTCTCCTACTTTTTTTCTTTGGTCTCCGAACTTTCAATCTTTGCTGCTTCCATTGCTTGCACCTTTGCAAGCCCTTGTAGGATATCGTCACGCCTCGAAGGATAATGCAGCTAACCTCGACTATCAGAAGTATCCCAATCATTCAAACTCTGCGTAGCCCTAGCTTTCCGCTTTGGCCTCCTCATGTTTTCGGGAACCTCCAAAGCAGAATGAGATTTTGGACCTTTGAGGGGCGGCCTTGGTAGAATCGGTTTAGGGTTTAGGTCTACAACTACAGCCTTGGTAGATTTTGAGCCCATACTATGTCTTTGCTCTCTGATAATTCTTTATCGAAGAAGACTATCCGATGACGACGTTCGCCTTGCTCCCCGAGACTTCAAATGAGGTGATGGATTACCATCACACGAAGTTTTACAAAACGAAACAGCCTTCCCGTGAAGTAAAATCTCCTTATCTCCCTTTAGAAGTGGATCTGATTCCACTCCAACAATGGGGATAGATGCTAACGGAGTTGAAGTTTGAACGTCATCCTCGAGCCGAGGATATCTCACAACGTTGTCGACCGGGAGCTTTAGTTTCCGACTTGTGGGAGTGCCCATGCACGAAGTTGGTGATGCGGATCGTCCGTGGCTCGAGGACGTGCGCTTCAACGGCGACGGAGAACAGATAGGAGTCCTTCCGGGTCCACGACTCGGGGGGCTGTCCACAACGCCGTCCTCAATATCCCCCTTTGAATAGTCGATGGCAGCCGACGCGGCGTCCGCGGCAGAGCGCAACATGTAGGGCTTAGAGAAGGGAGCCGTTTCACAGCTTCCACCATCGGATTTGGAGTCACTCGATCGTGCCTTTTCCGACCCAGAGAGGAGGCTCCTTGTGATTTTTTGCTTCACAAGTGATCCCCAAAAGCGAACACCTTCGACCTGCACTAAATAATTATTAATAAGCTCAATTCCTGCCTTTTGCATCGATCAAGTAGTACTTCGAGGGCAAACAAATTCTGAAACATTGTGCGAGAAGATGATTGATAAAAAAAGAGCTTCATATATTAATCTCAAAGAATGGTCATTCACTTGAAATACATAGTACAAAATGCCTGGACCCCTGCATGCTTAATCACATGGAAGTGTAAACTCTAAGTCGAATTTTAAACTCTATGGCGACGCGTCTCTACACGTAGACCTAATGCAGAAAGTTCGTAAGAGCAATTCATGACCTTCGCGGACTCCTTCATGCCCTCAATGATATCTTGGAGGGCATCGTCATCGGGACCGGGGGGGTCTAACCCAATCCGATTCTCATTGACGTATTGTTGCATCCCGTCGTCCGGACAGTTGGAATGCAACCTCCGGAGCCACGGGAGCAGCTCGCCCATGAGCATGTCGTCCCTCCGTTTGGAATGACTCCAAGTCTCGAGGAACAAGGCATTCCCATTATCATTGCAAATACTCTTTTCAGGAGAATCATCAATGAGAAGGGTATTCCGGTCGTTAAAGAACGGGTCCTGACTATGAACGGAAAACAGGCCATCCTCAATAATCTTCAAGCAGAATACTTTGTTTCTGCGATGGAAGAACTTTCCAGGAGCGACTTCTACCTTCGAACACTGCTCCTGGCCTAGTATATCAAAGGGGGCCCTGCAATTGCTGAACAGGTGCCCAGCAATCGGTTCTGCATTATGCTTCATCATGGTGGACCACACAATGACCCTATGCGCAATTTCCGACACCTGCCGCAAGAATTCCCTGACATTCTGTCTAGCGAATACTGCTTTCGATCCGATGACAGTCGGGTACCGATGGCTAAGAACGTTGTCTTCAAGCCTATAAGACTTCAATTTATCAGCAAACGCCCTCGGCATGCTCTGGCAAAGCACACCGTTCAGGTCTAAGACAATATTCAGCCATTTTCTCTGCGGTGGAGGCATCGAAGGACGCAAGCTCGTTCGCAAGACCTCTCTTCGCCCCTCCGACGCTACCTGATCAAAACAAAACAAATGAGAATTGGAGTTACCTGAATAAATGTAGAAGTGGGAGAGCCAGCAAGCGGACAGATGCATTTCATTCCACTAATTGACTTGGGACTTCCGCGAGGGAGTGCTTTCATTGGTACCGGATGTTGCACATTTCTATGTGTATTGAGCTGAGCATGAACACATGCACAAATCGGATCAATTAGACGTCATTGTACACAATCTATTGAAACGCTTATACTTTATTTAAGGTAGATTATAAAATATATGTCAAAATTTCGTTTAAGTATGGGTCGTCAAGACTGCGCATTGAGGCCTACGCTATACTATTCTACACGCATGTCGACCACGGACACAGGATCCGTCCGCGCAATTCATTCAAGGATAGGCACGCCATCCTGTCAAGCATTATGAATTTGAATAAGAGTCGGCAGTTCATGTGCACCGCATTCCAAACATCCACACAATAACAAACGACTATCAGACTCTCCACCTTGGATTAATACTCTGGATTTGAGGAGTTTACCTATGAAGATCCACCCGCTTGGGTGGAATCGTCTTCCACCTCAGCGGGCTTGGAAGAAGGACCTTTCTCTTCGAACGAAGGAGTATCGTGAAGATCTTCTTCGCCCTCGCCGTAGTCCACCTTCTCCTCCTCTTCATCAAAGGAGGGAGAATGGCGTTCCACAACAGCCTTTGCCGACTCAAGGACGGAGGTCATTTCAATCGGAGACGTCGGGACCTCTCTAACACGATCAGCATCGTCAACACGAGGATGATGTCCTGCATCTTGTACGGCAATCTGTGGCTCCGGAACAACAACTTCAAATGCTGAAGGGATTGGCGAAGATATCCTTGGCACTTGCGAAGTTGGTGTGCAAACAACGACATCTTCCGGTGTCACTGCACAACCACCCTCATTATCATCGACACGAGGATGAGGGAGCCCAGCGACCAGTTCCTGCACGATTGGTGATGTAGAAACAGGCAACGGAGGATGTGAAGGCCCAGCCTGGGATACAACCAAGGGATTTCCAGGTTGTTGACTAGACTGGGATGACAGGAGCTGCTTGAGTTGCTCAAACTGGGACGATAGATCCGAGATTTGGGCTTGCGACTTTATCTGCAACTCCATTATTTTTGCATTCGCATCGGCCAACTCTTTGTCTTTTGCTGCCCTTGCTGCTATTCTTTCAATTCTTCTGGCCCTCTTCTCCTCTTCTAGCCTCCAATAGTCCTTCTCCACCTTGATGATGGAACCCGTGGGCAAGAGCAGTGGCTTCATCTCCTTCTGTTTGGGAGCGCCATCGTCGTTTTCTTCATCGTCATCAAATTCTCGAGGATGATCTGCAACATCATCATCACTGCCCAGGTCAATGAAGTTGGGCAAGTCTGGAACATGGGCATCAACGATGAGTTCATCATCCGCCCCAACAGCCTCTTCAACATGTGCTTGGCCGACATCCCCAACATTTTCAGCCCTCCTTGCGTCGTCCTCCAACATTTTGTTAAATTCCGTGTCTGATTCAATATCCTCCACGACATGACGCGCAATAGGATCCACATCCGCAACTGCTTGAGATTCATTACATGGAGGTTGGACAGGTTCATTCTTGTCAGATACACCAGACACGTCTACCAATCCAAGAGGTTGGATGTTCAAATTCTCAGAGGTGACGGGATCAATAGTCGGATCCAGAGTTGGCATCGACACCGAGGACAACCACGCACGCATTTAGAACGTATTTGTTCCGAACTCGTTTATTCCATCCAATCCCGGATCGGAGCAAACGAGCTCTTCAATCTGCACTCGATTTTCCGTCACGGAGGTCCCAACAGGTGATTCCAGTGTCATGGGAGGCGACGGAGGCGAGTCAGACAACACCATAACGGGTCCACGACGAGGGGGTTGGACATACGTGAGCGAGTACGGCGAGTTTGAATGCATGAAGTCATTCTTGTCGAGTTTATCAGCAAAGTAGGATATACTTCTATATCCCTTTGCATCGTGCTTGTCGACGTAACCATAGAAGAATGCCCTAAACATTTGAATCAAGAGAAGAGGATATCAGTGAGTCGTAGGGGAGCAAGGAGAGGTCATCGTCGTGTCGAGGATAACAAGAGCATCCAACAGCCTTCGTTTTGTATGAAGAGCAAAGACAAGAGTATGACAGAAAAACAGACTATACAAAATAGGTAATTATCGTTGAGTCGAGGATAACTGTAACAATTACTCAACAGATTTCATGAACTACACTAGCCTTACAAATCCACTCCGCAAACTGACCATTATCCTCGAGTCAATGATAGTAAATGACAATGTTAATGTGACATACCTTTGCAGCAAGCATGAGCTTGACTCCGGTATAAATTCCAAGCACGTTCTCGCTAGGGACTGCAAATGCTTGGAGGATCTCTAAATAGAACTCCATTCGGAGTTCAGTGGGGTGAATTCTCCACTTGCATTCTGTGTTCCTGTGCGCATCCTTGTAATACGGACATGTTTCCGAAGGCGCTTGATACTCTGGCTTCATGAAATCCTGTACAGATGAAGTGAATTCGTTCTCTTTCTTGAAGAGGAAGAGAAGAGGCACATCTGGGGCAGCGCCTCAGTTCGTCACGTTGTTGAGTATTTCCGCTTTGCATGGGATGTACTTGGACTTCAGTATGTCGTACTCCGCCATGTTCATGTCAGCGAAGCTAACAGCCGCGCTCACATCCTCACTGTCACGTAATATGAAAAGCCACACGTTGGCTGCACTCATACTTGGCTCCAGCTTGTCGTCCAAGAAGTCCAGAAATGGGTCTATGGCTGCCTCAACTGCTGTGGGTTTTGATCGAGGGACTTCTCTAGTGTCAACCACTGCAAGATTCACCTCCCGACGGCAGTAAGTGAATCGGTTAGTGGTGACAAGCGCCTTCGCCGTGACATCCATGCCGCGCATTTCCACTCCACTGCTCAATTCAGGAAGACTATATTTCAGCTTCATGAAGCAATTGTACATGTGCAGAACGTCTGGGAATTCTTTTTCGAGGTCCGTTACGCGCTTCAGCCATGCATCATTCCGTAGGCGCTTTTTAAAATAGTCGGCCTTGATGTGTGAAAGGAGGAAATCCCATGTAGCAGATGAGAATCGATGGCGAGACTTCCAAGACCTCCACCGCTCATCGATTATGTCCTTCCGACTATCTAGAAGCTTTAAGTCAGGCTTGATGCTCATCAAGTCTTGAATCACGATTTTCTTCCTCTTCCTTCGCTCAGTCCAGTCCGTACTTGTCATGTTGTCCACTGCTAACACCTTCATTCTTGAAACTGAAAGCTTGGAATATGGTGCAGCCCGACTAGGAGTAATCCCAAGCAGATGTTGTGCCTGTTTTCCGAAATCCTTGTCAGTGAAATGGCCAGCATGTTTAAAGAACTCCCTTCGTAATCCGGTAGGCTTCAATTTGTACCCTTTATTTTCCTTATACATTTTAAGGGTAGCTGGGTCAATGAGCTCGCCTTCACCGTGCTTTATTAGGAAGAGTTTCCAGTGATCCCACAACTCGTCTGAGAGGGTTATTATCTGGATTTCGTTCTTCAGGTCTGACGGACCCCTTATTGTTGCACCGTCTCCTTTTGGATTAATATTCTGGAAACGATCTACAACTGCATCGGTAAAGCTCTGCAAAAAGAGGTGATGGAAAAATAAGGGAAGAGAGAAAGAATGTTTAAATAAAAACATTGAATCCATGATGAAATTGAGTTCTACTTAAAATTCAAACTATTGACCAATGAATACAAGACTAAAGGAATTCAATGTTGTAGTGTAGTATGTAACGTCGAGTCGACGATGGTGGTAAGCTCTCGCTCACCTTGTAGTTGAGCGGACTATATACAGCCTTGTTCTGTCGCACCACATGATCGGTCACTTCAAGAGTGGGACGCTTGCAGGCGATCTAGATGTTCCTACAGCTGATTATTTGATTCCCCCACGTCGGCTGCGCATGATTTAGGTGGTTTGTTGCATTGTAGAAGCGCGAAATGTGTCGAAGTTTGTTTGGGTCCAACGTCCAAACAATGTATGCGTCCCATCTTTGCAGTTCCACACGCCTGCTTTCACCGCACCCTTGCTTCTGAAGCTCCTTGGATGCTGTTATACTGTGTTGGCCATTGATAATCATGAACTGGCCATTTTCAATGTCTTCCCACTTTTGGGGTTTCATTTTCAAGAGTTGATTATTTCTGTCCATTGGAGTCAAGCATACTTTTTGCTGCTGCTTGATGTCGATGAGTTGGATGAGTTGTTCTTTCACGGACTTGACCATGTCCTCTTGCAGTGCACGGATTATATACTGTTCTTTTGCAATCACGCATTGCTTGATGTCCACACTGACAATGTTCTGATCGAAGAGGAAACACTGCTTGTGTTCTGCCCAGAACTCCCTCTGAATGAGTGCATGCCTCTGAAACTCTTCCATCGGCTCTTCTGATTGAGTTCCAACTGATGTCAATGCAGACCCCGAGCTACCTGCACCCGTGGCACCTCCCACTAAACTTTTCCTTCTTCTCTTACTTGGTGGTGTTGGGCTCGGATCAATGGAACCCTGAGTTTGAGTCTCCGGCATGGGCTGACTAGGTTGAGTCCCTCTACTTCTGCCTCCTCCGTTTCCAGATGGCAGGTTCCGCTTTCCAGTCGATTCTCGTTGTTGAATATTACGTATTTGCCCTCCCACACTTGGAGGAGCTTGAACGTTTGACAAAGCGTACCTATCTAATGTCTGGAAGATAAGGCTGAGCTTGGTCGCAGTAGCTTTGCCGGTCCCGGTTTTCCATGGAAGATATCCGCTATCTATGAATTGCTGATTGAGGGACTCCATTTCAGAGCCCTCCAATAATGTCATGAGGTTCTCAAGGTCAAACTCTGCTTGATTTGAGTTGACATTGAGCACAATTGAGTGACAATGTTTTCCGGCTTTTCCAGCGTCATCTACCTCACGTAGGACGACCGCAACGTAGTTGTTGTGGTGAGCATCTATGAACATCACCTTCTCATTCAAATTCCACACTAGGTAACCCGGCTGCCCAGAGACTTTGTATCGGAGAAAGACGTAGTCTTTCCATCGGTTCACACCAAAACTCCAGCTCGCAACATGCGATTTGAACTGGAATAGTTTCCCGTAGCTATCCTCCATTTCCGAAATGAAGGGTCCATCTTCGACAGGATTGACGAAGGGTTCAAGGTGGTGCTTTGTCACTGAATAGTCGTACGCATCTTTCGAATCCATTCTCAGACCCTGTCAAAAGACGTACACTATTGGCATTTAGTTATAGGTCGCTATACTTAATTTTCAAAGGAAGTCTTATTTGTTTGTTGTTGTTTTAGTCGCATTATTGGACAGTGCATCATCGACTCGAGGATAATTGGAGTGAGGGGACTCATAGCACGAACTATGAATTTCAATGGTCATTTCATGTGAATGACTGAATGCTACATTGAGGACGTTCGTGGCTAGGAAGCAATATGATTTTCTGTTCTGTTTGTTGTATCGATGATTGTATAATACAACATTCTGAAGTTTTTAAATTATTTGCAGAATAATGTTCTTCACCTCTATTTGAGTTTAGTTTTGATTTTTTGATAATAATTTTTTGATTATCTTCTATAAATGATTGTTTGCTTCCTACTGGCTAACATCAAATTCTTCCAAATTATCCTCGAGTCGAGGATAACCAGGGGGACTTCTCATATACCAATGAATTCTGGGATTGTGGATAGCGATGATGTATCCCAGGTTATTCTCGACTCGAGGGTTCCCCTCAATTTTGAGGCGGAACCAGAATATCCTCAACTCGAGGATAACCTTGAGTTCTAGAGTTTATGGGTCATTATTTTTGATGGTGGACCTGGGTTATCCTTGAATCGGGGATAAACTTGACTTCTATGGTCGTCCTTAGTTATCCTCGAGTCGAGGATAACCCTGAGTTCTACAATGGATGTAGGTTATCGTCGAGTCGAGGATAACCTTCAGTTCTGTGTTAGAACCAGGTTATCCTCGACTCGAGGATAACCCTAAGTTCGACGTTGGTCCTAGGTTATCCTCGACCCGAGGATGACCCTGAGTTTTGCGATGGACCGAGGTTATCCTCGACTCGAGGATAACCCAGACTTTTGTCGTGCACTTGACTGGGCATTGTGTGGAAGCCCTAATTTCTGCATCTAAACCCTAAATGCTTGCATGATGAGAAGAATTAACTTTTTGTTTCTCTACTTCAGTGGACAAACTCTGAAAATGCCATGGCCACAAAGCAATTCCATTAGAGAAATGTAAGATGCATGACATGGAAACGATGTGATTATGCACAATTCAAGTCTTAAACCATGCAAGATACTACAAACTACAACCTGGAATCCAAAACGAGTATGTCAGGTCTTAGACTACTTGCAGAGGTATCATCACATTTGTATAAATTAAAATTAAACCCTAAACATATGCAACTATAGAATTGAACAACATCAAGTCTTGAACCACAATAGGAAGGGTTCAGAAACTGACTATACCTGTACAAGAAGCACAGATTGGGAGCACCTATTACAAACTCCTGCCTTGACGCTGTTCGAAGAAAAAGGTGACGGTACTCCACAATTCCAGCAATCTCGTGCCCCTCTTCTTGACGGTAGCACCTAAACCCTGAACATTATTAAGTCGCAACAATAAATAAAGCAAACAATTGGTTGAAACAACAAGCGTTCACAAAGTAGAGAACTAGACATGTTACCCTAAAAAACAACCATGAATTCTAAACCACTTCGTTGGGACAAACGTGGCATGCAGAAGCAGAAGCCCTCAAAATTATGAGCGTTCACAAACACAAACAAAAGCGCTTAAAACAATCGTTGCCGAACACGAACCCTAAACCGCAAAAACAAGCGCCCAAAAGAATGTGAGCACTCACAAATTCACTCACAAACCCAACTTCTCAGAAACAAGCGTGCACAGATTGAAAACAGTAATCCTTAAACTCGTGGAAGCACTCCGTCACTCACTGTACACCCTAAATCAACTTGTAAAATGGAGCTCACAAGTCACACCAAGAACCTCATACCTTGCGAAGCACCGGAAACCTCGATTGACCTCAGAAAATGGAATGTTGCCACTCCCAATTGAACTCGCAAATCCTAACCGCTCCCGATTGAACTCGTGGAATCGAGCTTAGCCGTTTACAAACTCGCAGAATCAAGGTCAGCCGCTCAAAAAGTCGCGGGCTGGAGCTCAGCTTCCTCACCCTAAACCCTCAATCAACTCGCAAAATGGAGCTCAAACAACTGACGCATCCATTACAAACGTCCATGCACCAATTGAAAACGCAATCACTCGCACTTCACGCAACCCTAAAACACAATTGCGCACACAAGTGAGGCAGCTGAAAACGCACCGCAAGAGTCGCAGCAACTGGAAACTTGCACCGCATGAGGAGGTTGACGACGAATACACGAACCTGACGGTCGAACCAAACCTCGTCCTACATTCCCGAACCTCGTCCCGAACCTCGTCCTACATTCCTGAACCTCGTCCTGAACCTCGTCCTACATTCCCGAACCTCGTCCCGAACCTCCTCCTACATTCCCGAACCTCTTGCGCTAGTATCCAAACCTCCCCTTACAACACCCGAACCTCCCTATGACTTACGTAAGGTAGAAGGTCCTGAAAGTGCTCACCTAAAGGAAATTAGGCCTTCTAGAGATTTTGGAGGATTTAAATTTATTTTGCCCTTTCTTTCACTAGAAGAAAATTTCAAGATGGCATTGTCAGGGTAACTAAGGGGAGGAGGTTTCTAAGCCAGTCCCCTTTTTTCATGTATTTCCTTGGACTGGAATATTTTTAGCTCATTTTTTAGTTAAAGAAAATTTGATGAGGATTCTAGCCCAAGTCGTTTCATAAGTTTTGGAGAATTTATGAATTACTTATGAATTTTTAAACGGAGTCTGGCATACTAGGGTTCTATTTGTAATTAGTAGGACTTCAAAACTCACACATAAAAAGTTTGGAAAACAATCACATTTTGTTCAAAAACTAGCATTGCAACACATTAGTGTGAAAAAAAGTCAAGCATTTATGAACCTTAAATTTTTATTAATACCTATATTTTTTCATTTCCAATTTTTTTTTCTTGAATATTTCATTTTCTATTCCTCATCTAATTTCCATAATATTTTTCCTCTAAAATTAAAATTGTTATGAGAATAGTTGGGCCATAATCATTTGGTATACATGGCCCGCTTATTGAAAAGGTGTTTTCGGTACCGAGAGGTACTTAGTGAGAAGAGTTTTTATGGACTAGGGAAAGTAAGGAGCCCTCTTACCTTTTTACTTCCTCTAAACTTAAAAACTTAGCAAATCTAAATGTACTTCAAAGCAAACTACATAAAGAAAGCTAAGGAGGCCTCTTATCTTCTTACTTTCTTTAAATTTACAACTTATTAAACCTAGATGTACTTTAAAACAAACTATATAAAAAAAAAGGTAAGGAGGCCTCTTACCTTCAAACTTCCTCAATCTAAACTTAAAACTTAGCAAACCTAAATGTACTTCAAAATAAACTACATAAAGAAAGGTAAGGAGGCCTCTTACCTTCTTACTTTCCCTAAACGTACAAATCATTAAACCTACATATACTATATTATAATCTATATAAAGAAAGGTAAGATGGCAACTTATCTTCTTAGTTTTTATACAATAACTTCATTACAAATTTGTAACTAAGAAACAGTTAATACATACATATAAGCATACAAGATGGAAGTAGGTAGCAAACCTCCATTGGATTTGTAACCTGCATCCTATAAAAGAAACTTGTATAAAAAGAACTTCTCACAAACAAGACAAACAAATAAGACAAATTAAATCAGTAGTTTGTTTCAAAGGTCTTCTTATAATATTTTGTATATAAAAGTTTTAATATATTTGCAATAATAAAAAATGACTTCTTTCTAGATAACTTGCTTTTTAATACATCTCTTTGTTGAACTTGATTAAAGTAAACTCATGATGTTTTTAGATAACTTCACTCAAATACATCTCTTTGTTGAGTTTGGTTAAAGCAAATTTATAATTCTTTTAGAAAACTTGCTCTTAAATACATCTCTTCATTCAATTTAGGTTTTTTAAATTTATAATACAAGCTATTTATATAGAGATTTTTAAGTTTAACAAAAGAACTTCTACATCTCTATTTTAATTAGAAATGTAAAAGGTAGAGACACTTTGGGGCCCCAGTTGAGACACTCGGGGCCCCAAGTGCTACAACTGGGGCCCGAAGTGCTACGACTCAGCCCCGAAGTAAAGCATCATTTTAGCTTGGCAGTTCAGTAATGTTGTGGTCTTTTCTATTAATGAATGTACTTTAACTTTCCAAGAAAATTGGCAAGACATTTACGACCATGTCATAATGATATATATTCCCAATATGTGGACTACTGACCTTGATTACCAACGAACTCTAGTTGAAGTAAATCACTATTATGAAACATCCCAATATCTATCAAAAGATAATCAAAAATATCCAAAGCGGGGGAGATACAAATCTGTAAGTCACGGCAATGTTGCACATGGTGGAGCAAAATCAAAAGGCAATGTAGTAAAGTACCATCAAAATAAAATACCAGATTCTATTCAAAGAAGTTTTAAAGGACTTGGTGATAGCATTGCTTCCTCTATTTGGATGCAATTGGATCAATTTGGCAGGCAATTACAACAATTTTTTAATGACCAATTCGGTCTTGTTTCGATAGGATTAGATGGATATGCCACCAAAGTCCACGAAATGCATATTTCCTAAAATTCTTTGTAAATGACTACACCACTGTCTTTGGAATTGAAATGTTTCATTCTAAAAACGAAATCAATTTTAGTAGTATATTTTGGACTTATTATTGAAGATGCTACGCTTAAGTCTTTAGTTTTTGTTAATTAGCCCCTAACCATGTTATGGTTTAGGGGGGTATTAAGAGAACTATGGATGTACTACTACTTTAGGTTGAATCTCATAACTTACAAGTCTTCAAATTTTGCAATGAATTCTCATTTTTGTGGATGTCGTCCACTTTTGAATCATACCCAAATAAATGATTATGACACTAATAAGTCAAGTTAAGCACTGAACCAAAAATATTCTCAATGAGCGGGAGCTCATTTTTACGCTATGCTTACATGATTCATAATGACCCATTTTGTTTTGGTGTTTCCGGTTATTATATATTTAAGAAAAGGACAAATTTAGAAGTGAAATATCTTATTTACACCACATTTTTTTAATTTAAATGCCCACAAATCCACAACGTACAACATACCCCTAATTATATGATATTATCTAAAGAATAAAACCCTTATCCTTAAGCCAAGACTCTGGCTCTTCTATAAATAAATGAAGAATTAATTGAGCAACACTATCTCTCCATTTCTTTTCATTTCTATGGTATTCCAAAACACTTGCATGAAAAAAACAATGGGAGAGTAATTGAGCACATTATCTCCCCATTTTTTTTCATTCCTCTGGAATTCCATCAAACGTATATCACTAAATGGCAAATACATTGAGCTGCATTGTTTCCCAATATTTTTCATTACTACATTATTCCATCACACTTGCATGAAAAAATGGGAGAATAATTGAGCAACAAAATGTCCCAATTTTTTTTCATTTCTCAAGTATTCCACCAAACGTGCATGTATAAATGGAATATAAATTCAACAATACTATTTTCCATCTTATTCATTGGTACATTATTCCATTGCACCTTCATGAAGAAATAGAAGAGTACCTCCATTTTTTATCATCAATGCGACCCTAAACCCTATTTGCATGATGAAATGACAGAACATAAACCTTAAAACCTACAGCCCTAAATATATTCAAAACCCATTTGTCATGCTCCAAACCCTAACCCTAAAGCATTAACCCTAAAACCCCGAATCCTAAACCTCTAAAAATTCACAGCCTACAAATCCTAAATCCTAACCCCTAAACCCCTACAAATTCATAGCCTAAAAACCCTAAACCCTAAACCCTAAACTCCTACAAATTCATAGCCTGAAAACCCTAAACCCTAAACTCCTACAAATTCATAGCCTGAAAACCCTAAACCCTAAACCCTAGAAGCCGTAAACCTCTAAAAATTCATAGCCTGAATAGCCGAAATCCTAAAACCCAAAAATGGATTTGATAGAAAATAAGCCACCAAGAAAAGGCCTAAAAATATTGAGCAATCGATGGGCACATGACCTGAGAAGTCAACCTACTAGAACTATAGCAGACAATTCTGTATATGGACACTTTTTTTTGGAGAAAGCATTAGTGGAGCCACATCTTGTTTGTAAAAAGCTGGCAAAAGCGCCTTCAAGCAAACGACTGATCAGCCAGGAATCAAGGAGTTTGCAGGATTTTTGAAATTTGGAATTGCCCGCTAAAATGTTCCCGCTTTCTCCAACTTTTTGACAATCTCTTGCCACAGACAACTTCACTTGCCAGACACGCCTTCTTCCACAAACACGCCGAGGAGACTCTTTTGCTCTTGCTATTCTCTTGCGCTTCAAGTGTGTCTGCATAGCACATTGACAAGTTCAGGTCCTCAAAGTTTTTTCTTCTTGTTTGTGAGTTCTTAGATAGAAGGTGTAGTTTGTATTTAAATTAGTTGCCATTGACCTCGTCTGGTAGTGAGTTAGTTTTGTACATATTGATGTCAGGAAGTACGTGAAACTAGTCATTGAAGGTCCATGTTTGTGACATCTCAATGCGTGAAGACATTATATTTGTTGAGCGAGCCTGTAGACTATAAGGAATTGGTTACTCTTGCTTTTGGTGAAGAGAGTTGTAACAAAGTTGTTTGCAATGCCCATTTTTTGCGGCGTGAATGTCGGAGCATTTCATGGATAATTCCATTACCTCAATACTGTCATTGAGGGTACTTATCGTTGAGTCGATGATAAGTGTGACCTCTTTGACTTTTGGTTATCGTCGAGTCGATGATAACGTAGTCAGATTTTTTCAATCGGCATTCCTAGCAAATGTGTAGCTACTTCAGTTTCTTCTGATTTCAAAGCAAAATCAGCATCGGGTTGAATTATTTCTTTGCCAAATTGAACAAATCATGAAAGGAGTTTTGTTGAGGATAGTTATCGTTGAGTCAATGATACCTCTGATTTCTTTTGCTCCTAGTTATCGTCGAGTCGATGATAACGTAGTCAGATTTTCTCAATCGGTATTCTTAGCAAATTTGAAGCTACTTCAATTTGCTATGATTTGAAAGAAGAATGTGCATTGGGTTGAATTTTTCCATAGTCACAACTAACAAAACATGAAAGGAGTTTCATTGATGATCATTATCGTTGTGTCAACGATAACTCTGAGTTCTTTGACTTCTAGTTATCGTCGAGTCGATGATAATGTAGTCAGATTTTTTCAATCGGCATTCCTAGCAAATGTGTAGCTACTTCAGTTTCTTCTGATTTCAAAGCAAAATCAGCATCGGGTTGAATTATTTCTTTGCCAAATTGAACAAATCATGAAAGGAGTTTTGTTGAGGATAGTTATCGTTGAGTCAATGATACCTCTGATTTCTTTTGCTCCTAGTTATCGTCGAGTCGATGATAACGTAGTCAGTTTTTTTCAATCGGCATTCTTAGCAAATGTGTAGCTATTTCAATTTCTTATGATTTGAAAGAAAAATGTGCATCGGGTTGAATTTTTCCTTCATCACAACCAACGAATCATGAGAGGAGTTTCATTGATGATCGTTATCGTTGTGTAAACGATAACTTTGAGTTCTTCGAGTTCCAGTTATCGTCGGGTCGATGATAATCTTGTCAGTAATTTTCAAAGGTGTAGACACTTCAATTTCTTATGATTTCAAACGAGATTGTGCATTGGGTTGAATTATTTCTTCATCACATCCAACGAATCAAGAAATGAGTTTTGTTGAGGAGAGTTATCATTGAGTCAACGATAACTCTGAGTAACAACAACTTCCGGTTATCGTTGGGGCGATGATAATGTCAACTATAAATAAAGTGTTTGCAACTTTGCATTCAAAAGTATTTACTTAGATGAAGATGAATGACTGAATCATAGCACAAATCATTGGATCATCCATTCAACGATGTTGTATTCGTAAGAAATTATAGAGACATGATGTTAATATTAGTGAATATAGAGTATGTTTAGTTTCTAGTATACTAGAAGTTACTGCAATAGAACATCTTTATCTTTGACTCAACAATGAATCTAAGGATTGGTCTTCGTGCTTGCAGAATGGATTTCCATGGGGTTGATGAGTTCGCGAATCCAGTTCCCCCATTTCCACCTGATGTTCAGGTATGCGAGGGGATTGCTCGTGCAAAATGGGTCTCACGATTTGTCACTCTTCGAAACGAAGATGGGGTGGACCTTGCAAGGGGGGTTTGCCAAAACGTTGACCTAGAATTAATCATTGACCAAGATGGAAAGCCTCTTGGCGATGACCGGGTTGCCATTCAAATCGCTGAGTCTCTGAACGAGGAACTCTTCTCATCGGGCAATGTATGGTCACTTCGTTCCTGGGACATCAAGAGAGTTTTTTTAGATGACGATGTCAGCTTATATGACTATGACCAAACCCATGTATATAACGCAGCCATGAACCCATCAAGCAGAAGAATTCGTAAGGGGGTTCGATCATACGAAACAACTCGTGAAAGGATTGATCCAGAGATTCCACCCAAGAAAGAACTTCTCCTCTCTATGGAATCGATCACATCAGTGTCCACAAAATCATGTTGTGAGAAAAATTGTGTTCAACCTTTTCCGCGTGGGCAAATCCAAGCGATAAGGACTGAACTATATTCAGGTGAGGACTTCAAGGCGCATAACAAGACACTTTTGGAGGTGCACAGGCAAATCCATAAAGACAGTGGTGGCAAAGAGTGGATTACCTTGAAAGGTAGAGAAGTGTGCCCCACTGCATGGTGGATCATTCATGGGATTGCAAGAGCTACGTTCTATAGGTACAAAGAGAAGGCTAGAATTGGGAAGCAAGCTCAGGTGCATGGAAATGTGGGATCTAAAAAACCCCGCATGCATACTCTTCAAACTACTACCACGCTTCGAACTCTTATTGAGTCTGATGCCGATCGAATGCCACACAAAACAAGGACAATAGAGTCTGGGGAGAAAGTTGCAGCGATGGTTCTACCTTCTGCTTTTCGTTGGAGTGACCAATTACCTAAAATCAATGAGTCCAATGCAGAGTTCAATTTGCAGCCGATTTCTTCCAGTGGCTTGAGCAACATTTGCCGTCAGAATTTCCCTGAATTTGCTGCCAAGGCTCGTGGGGATAGTTTTGCTAGGTGTGGCTTGTGCGATGAGTATAAGCAATTGAGGAGCGCTTGTTGGAAATTAGAGTCATTTGATAAGTATACCAATATTTTGAATACCCATGTTGCAGGTCAGAGGGCTCATAGAGAGTACTACTATGGAAATCGGGAATTTTCCGTGAGATGCCCGAACAAAATGTTGTGCATCATTCATGATAAAATGGATCATTCAAAAACGGCTTCTCCACACTTTTCTCACAAGAACAAGTCGACGGAATCCTTCATGAAAATGCCTGTTGCTGTCACAGGTATGATTGCTCATGGTCATGGCGATGTACGATATGCACACTATGGTGTGGGCATTTTCCCAACAGATTCGAATCATACCATTGGGTCCATTGCAAGGTTGTTGCGGGATTTGGAAGGCCCGCCTAAAAATTCATCGAGGGCGTTATTTTCTATTGAGGAGGGGCAATCCACATTGACAAAGGCGCTTTTAAAAGGAGCAGAAAATTGCTTAGACTCCCTCCTTCCACCTCCAGAACAGCCACTTCCAGCTCAACCTCTCCCACCAATATTAATATTGCAATTGGACAATGCGTCAGGGGACAACAAGAATCGATATGTTTTTGCTTTCTGTTCTTTGCTTGTATACAAAGGCATTTTTCGTGAGGTATACATCAACTTTCTTATTGTGGGACACACTCACGAAGACATTGATGCTCTTTTTGGTCGATGGAATTCAAGATTGAAGACGAATGACTATCCAACACTTCCAAAGCTCATGAAGTCCTTTATGGATTGTGAAACGCACCCTGTGATTCCTCATCTCATTGAGGAGCTCCCTGATTTCAAGAAATTTGTGGAGGGTTATTTGGGCACTGGTGGAGATGAATTAGGAGGGCATTCGAAAAGTCAACAATTCAAGTTTTTTATGGATTCTTCAGGATGGCCTTTGATGGAGTATAAAAATTTGTGTACTGACCCAAAGTGGTTGCCAGAGCACGGCAATGGGATTAGAATGTGGTCAGAGACTGAGGATGGACTTCCTAAAGTACCAAGTGGTAGCCCTAAACCTTTGGCTCTAGTTCCAATGAAAGCTCTTGAAGAGATAAAGAAAGGTTTGAATGGCTATGTTAAACATTGGAACAAAATGGCAAACAATGATCATAGTGGAGAGTACAGGCGGAAGAATGGTCCACTAGAAGAGTATTGGAAAGGCATCAGAGCTGCTCTAGATGCACCTCTTCAGGTGCGAGAGGCATTACTTGATGGATTTTGGCCAGCTTCAAGGATTGCCAATGATTAAACAGATCAAATGCAAAGAAATGGCACATTGCGTGAAGAAAATGCAGAGGATGCCAACTTTGTTGGACATAAGCGTGATCATCCACGTTCTTCGTTTCGTGTTGCTCGTGATACACACGCAGGTTATTTTGTTGCAGTGCGTCTTGTTGATGGTGATCCAAAACCATTTTGGCTCGCTAGGGCTATTACGGCTCCGAGTCCCGATCCAGGGCATATGCATATGATCAAAATCCAATATTGGAGGCCTACTTCGGATCGGCACATTAATATGGAGACATATGAGGGTTGGGACACCAAACAAGGAAATGTGTGGCGTGAAGATAGCGTTATACCTTCAACATGGTCAAGCACAGATTGTATCATGACAGCTTGGAAGCCACGGTTTCGTGATGGAACTAAAAATCCAAAGGTGACGGTTCCAAGTCTACAAATTCAAATTATTAAGGCATCAGTGGCAGCCTTCACGACTACTACAAATAACGATGGTTCTATGATTGAAGAATGACTTATAGTTCATAATTTTATTAGATAAATGTTGTTTTGGTAGTTCAATTAGAGCACTCATTGTAATTATTAACAAGTTTGGGCATGTTTACATTCATATATGTCTTGGTTACTTTTATTATGGTAGTGTGCCTATGTATGAGAAATTTATTTCTATTAATAGTAAATTTTTGTATTACTATTGCATCTCCAAGTATTGTATTCTAAATGTTTTTGGTGAATTTTTGGTAATTCATATGTTTAATTTCATGTTAAAGTTTGCTATCCTCCATGTATACATTAGTTTTTTGACATATGAAAGTTTTGATTTTTAAAAATGTCTCACTTCATAATGTCTTTGACTATTTTGTTTTCTTTTTTACAAACGAATTAGTAAATCGAGATGTACTTTTGAGTTTGTGCTACTTTAGTTAATAGTATAAAATTAATGAAATACATATTTGACATTTTCAAGTCTCAATTTAATGAACAGTCTCAATTTAATGAACCCTTCTTCCACCTTGCATGTATGAAAAATTAAAATGAGACTGCAGTTTGTCTCATTTTAACGAATAAGGCCTTAAACTATAAGTTAGTATGGTTTAAAGTATTGGTCTGTACTTCAATTGCATTAGTGCAAAATTAATGGTTTAGTTAGTTTAAGTTAGTGAGGGATTAAGGCTTTGTTGGTTAATTTGCGAGGGATTCAATCTTCGTTTGTAAGGAACCAGTGATGATGTTGACGGGGACTGGGCAACCCGATTGATACTTGCACAGTAGCTGCAACTTGGCTAAATCTTGGGCACCTGAATTGCAGGCGTATGGGCTTCTAAAAGGAAGTTGATGGTCTCTGTTTCATGAATACGGTGCAAGCCAAGAAAGCAACCAACTGAAGTTCAAGGTTTCTAGGCCTATAGCAATGCATGTTGGACAAAATGGCTTCCATGGATGGCAAAGAGGTTTGCAATCAACTGCAACGACATCGACCAGAGAACTTACGAGTGAGTAGTGGTTATTGTAGTAGTCTCGAAGGCGTAGACTACAAGGGTGTAGAGCATGGCCTTGGCTACAACACACAAGCAACAGGAACCGGTTGCGCAATTACAAATGAGCAAGCATCAATGCTACAATAAAAAACTGCAAGCCGCAAACGTCAATGTAGGTGGACTAGAACTTGGACCGACTCTCAACTGACTGAAGTGGGAATGGTTGTTGAAGATGTTGGGATCAAGGTACACACTGCGAGTAGGGACTTTGGAATCCCAAAGTCCTCACTTAAAGACCTCATGAATGATAAAACGATGCAATGGAAAAAAGGATGGCAAGGGGTCTTTAATCTAGAAGAAGAATCTACACTTGTTAATTGGATGCTCAAAATGCAAGATCATACACATTTGGTTTCAATCATTGAATTTAAAAACAAGGTTGTAGAGATCACATAAAAACATTGGATGTCATTTAGGGATGGCATCCCTGGACAAAGATGGCTTTGATGGTTCCGAAATTGTCACTTCAAGCTCACATTGAGATCTACACAAGCATTTGAAGAGGGGCGAGCACGGGGATTGAATCCAAGTATTGTAGCTTCACTGTATGAAAATCTATAAAGAGTATATTAGTGTCATAGGTATTCACTATTTTAGGTCTCAAATGCAGATGAATCAAGAGTACAAGCTAGAAAAAATGGAAGGGGTTCTTTGGTATTTGCACAACGCAACAATAGATCTATTCATACAACCATACCAAACAATAGAAAGCATTTGACAATCCTTTCATGTGTGAATGCAACAGATCAGTACATCCCAAATTTTTATATTTTCAAAGGTAAACGCAAACTTAGATATTACATTGTTAGATGTGAGCCTTTGTCTTGCATGGCAATTGCCAGAACCGAAACAAATAGATTTTATTTATTTCAACTAGAATTTGAAGTAAGAAATCCATTCATAGTATTTTTCTTTATTCTGTGGGGGTAGAAATAGAGAAATTACTGGAGTTATGGATTAATAAACTATAGGGGCTCTTAATTGAGGTAAAATGGTTAAGGAGGAAATTTGCACTTTTCGTCCTAACCGGAAACCGGAGCCTGGAAAGTTGTCCAAAAAGTATTTTCAAAGACTTTTTGTAGTATCGGAACTAGATCCGGAATCAATCCGGAAATGTTTAGGATCCGGATGAAGATCCGGATAGGATCCGGAATCTGAAAAATGATTCGGAACATAAGCCTCATACCGAGCGGCAATGAAGACGACTTCGGCTGGAAGCGGAAAGGGTAGATCCGGAAAGGGCAGATCCAGATCGGATCTGGAATTTTAGAAATTTCCGGAAATTTAGGACGTTCCGGAAATTTAGGAAGATCCGGATTTATAGGATCTGACACTCACCTTTCCGGATATCCCAGGATAATTGGTTGCCGGGATTTCCGGTTTTCCTCTTAGGCTTTTAGGTGTTGACTTTGGATTTTCAGTTAGTATTTAATGGCAGGCAAGTTAGTTGTCCGCCATTCCATTCCAATTCCATCTTAGTGCTTTCATGTATGTTACTTCAATTTCTTTCTTAATCTAAGTCAGCTGAGGTGCTACTAGCTGCACTTTGCCTACGGAGTTTTAGCGGGTGTATGCGTCTGTGTGGTATCCGGGTACTGAAGTAAGAAAAGGACGGGAGAGGAGGAATCCGGATCTTGAGCGACAGATCTCTTGGGTGCTGAGATAATCGGGAGGGGATGTAGTCTGAATAGGGGAGTGTGAGAGTTACGTGCCTTCAAATTGCCGGAACGGCGATCTGGGTAGAGAGGTAGAGGTCCCTGCAAGTCCGGAACCAGGGAGGTTCTGTGCGGAGATAAGCAACCGCCAGAGGAAGGATCTCCCGCTACTCCGGAAGGTCTACCAACCTCCACATCAGTACGTTATCTTCCCCTTGGAAATCTACTCCCTTGAGTCTAGAAGTTCGGATCCGTCGTTGTAGTAAGAGAGGTGTGAGAGTTTCTTTGTGTGACCTGTTTTCGGATCGGCCAATCCGGAAGCTGTGAGAGAATACTCCTCCCTCCTCATACAACTGCATTGTCTAGAGTGTGTTGTTGATTAGATTTAGGGTGCAGAGAGGTTAGTTATACAAGTCCCCAACCCTTTCTAGACCAAGAGCAGACCCTCTGAGGGTAAAACAAAGGTAACAAAAACCGTAAACTAGGAGAGACAGAACTAGATTCCGGATGTGGTCTAGATCCAGAACGGAATCTGGAACGTATAAGTTTCCGGAACAAGGTAGGGAAGTGAAACAAAGGGAATTAAGGGTGTAGTCACGATCCGGATACCTCTAATTCAAACGATATCATACTAGAGTTCCCTGGAACAATAATTCGTGTCATCTTGCAACAATTCGTCGTTGTAAGGATACTTACAGCTAACTACGCGTACGACAGCAATGTAACCAAATGGTTGGATGATTGTGTTCTTATTCTTTGCTTAGATCTCACATTTTATCACTATTGTAAAGGAGAGGTATGGAATTTCACAAAAAAATAGACACCTATTACTTCTAGATGGCCATGGATCACATGTAACACTTGAAGTGGTCTAGAAGGCTACATTAGAAGGCCTTGATATTATCACATTACCTAGCCACACAAGCCATAGACTACAACAACTAGATGTTAGTATCTTTAAACCATTCAAAGTAGCATTTTGAGCATGTAGGGATAGATGGACTATACAAAACAAAGGGAAGGGTGCACAAAAAGAAGAACTTGCAAAGTAGGTGTCTTTAGGATTAAAGAAAGCATTTACAATAATTAGCAAAAATTATAAAAGGATTTGTCACTATTGGAATTTGGCTGCTACAACCATCTACCATAGATGCTTATATGAAGCCTAGCACATGCTACCTAGAGCCTATTGAATAAAAAGAAGACAATGATGAAGAAGCCCAAGATGAAGTAGATCATGAGAACTTTGATGTACAACATGAGTGCATTTAGGAAACGTAGCCTATGTAGCCACAATATTTTGTGTAATCAGATGAAGAGCCAAATTTAGACTCTGGTAATACTACCAAATTTGAACAAGATAGAGCAGCGGCCACATCATTCGAAAACTTTTTTCTATAACCGGAAGTACAACATCTAACATGTCACGACCTTAGTAACACCTTGTAGCTTCTAACGGACTCATCACGTTTTATTTCTAGTGTCACTTGAATCACAACTCATTAACATTGTACATGCCATTTCTAACTCATGTTACCAAATCCTAGTCCTTAGGACTCTTAATACACACCTCACTTATGACATCGGGCATGTCATTTGGTGACATGGGGCGGAACTTCCATTGATGTCCAAACACTCAGTAGAGGCATTATTCCCCATAAGTGCTAACTGCCCTTGAATGTCACCCTAACTCCATCCTAGGCCCATTGTATATTTGCTACTTACATTTTGTGATTAATCGGAACTCACAACTTGAGACACATTGGGAATGGCCTAACAAAGAATAGGATTTCATCCAACCAGTACTACAAGACACCCATACTAATGTTCCATGGTGCCTTGGATCTAGTGGTGAAATTGCATCACCTACCTTGAGTCACTAGGACTTACTAAGGCTCCAAAAGAAAATGAGAAGGGAGACTAATCCCTCCTATAGTATTTTCTGTGGCATTCGGCAAATCGCCCCTTTGTATATTGAAGGAAGTCTCCAAATATATTAAAAACTAAGGAGATAGAAGTATGATACACCACCATTTTCTTCAAATCCAAGGTACTATTGTACCCTGTTTACTCAGGAATCACTCATTTCTCCCTTCTTAGGCTCTTGTAAGGCTTGGGAAGTCACCCCTAAGGTCCCCCTTGCTTACTAAAATACTTCGGGTACTCCAAGGAGATAGGACTGTGACACAACACGTAGACAAACTTGAGGTGGAGAGCCACTAATCGATTACTCCAAATCGTTAATCATAACTTTAGATGACTAAATTTCAACAATGGAAGCTAAAGTAGCAAAGAAGAATGTAGTGACAAGAAAAAGAGTAGAGCGTACGAATCCAATAGAGTAGAAAGAAATACAATGGGAACAAGAAAAAAACACGCAAAAAAGTTGATAAGCTACTAAAGCAAATGCAAGCTAATTGCAAGAAGGCGGATCGAAAGCGTGAGAAGGCAAGAAAAGCTATTGAGTAAACTAGGAAGAATTCCAATCTCAAATATCAGAAATATCAATGGAGAAGTGTGACGGGATCTGAGGTTGACAGCACTACAGGGCTTGCAAGTGCCCACATGAGATCTAAGCAGCTGACATTCCAACCTGGTCTGTAGTTTAAGAGACATGCAACGACGCTTCCAACAACTCCCTAAGAAGCCATTGTTATGACGAAATTGGGCAGGTGCGATGGAGTTGGGTGTAGATATAACAAAGATAGATATAGGTACAACGGATTTAGGTGCAAGCACGAAAGAGTTGGTTGTATTATAATCGCTATTGAAGCTAGTATTAGGAAAACAAGAGGACAATGAAAACTTCAATTCCACTTTATTTCAAGGTATACTATAGACAAGTATAGAATTATAGTGATTTAATACTTTGAAAATTGTTTGTTTGTACATGGTTGTGACTAAAAGTTAGCAATTGATGCCAATATTATTGGTTTCCTCTTGCTACCTTAGCAATATTATTTTAAAGCTTGAACAATTATTTTTGATACTCTAAACTCTTTAAACTCACACTTATAGGTGTTCCTACTTTAAGTGCAACTACAGGAACCTTCAACTTAAATCCAATTATGTCCCTATCTACATCTATCCAACATTTTCATCATTACAATTTGAGTGGCAAGGGGAATCATGGGTTTCACAAGCATCACAAAGTAATAAAGATAAAGCTTGAATCATGTGGTGTCTGCAAATCTGAAAACTCTATACACATGCATTGTTCCATTGCGTAACACCTTAATTATTCAATCTTTTGCTTAGAGTTGTCTATGCAATCCTACATGTTGTAAGTAACCCTTCATCACCTAAGGCCTATTTGAGTTCAAAAACATCGTTGCTTTTGAAGTGTTATAGTTCAAAATGTCACTAAATTATAGAGATCTCAACTATACAATCTTATAGTATATGTGTTGTAGATGATGTGAATCAAATTTGGAGTCATTTGGCCATGTAGATTGCAAGATTATAATATTTTTGTGTTGAAAAAGGATGCTGGAATTTTCCTAGTAACACATTTGGAGGTGAAATTTGACATCTTAATCTACTCAAATGAAAAAACTTTAAACTATAAAAGAATTCAAAACTAGCATACAAACACATGGGTGAAAGGAAAAATCATTCAATTGACTCATTGTGTCTATAAAATGGCTTTCAAATGTTAAAAGAAAACAAGAAAAGTTGCAAAAAACACATCCAAGGCTAAACCTCATTTTACTAAAATGCTTCTCAATATCTTATAACTTCTTGGATTGATATGAAACTTTAGCAATATAAACTAGACTATTATGTGCAGCTTTTTCAAAAAAGATTTAATAGGAAATTAACATTTTATGAAGAAGAAACAAGCTACTGAAGTTCATTGTAATCCAAAAATGTCAAGGTTCTAAATTTTGAATTGCTCCCAAACATTCAAAAAAATTTGGATTGATATGAAAATCTTACTACAATAACTAGACTTCAAAGGCAAGATAATCCAATAAATTTTATTGAAAAAGAACATTAAATGAAGGAGATATAAGCCTTTGAAGTTAAAGCCTTCAAATGCAGTTTGATGAATTCAAATTGAATTTGTGAACTTCATTTGTCTTCCAAGAAATCAATACATCTTGAATTGATCTAAATTTTTTATTACACAAACTAGATGAGAGCTCAAATATTCCAACAAGTTTTATTGAATTTGGACATTAGATGCAAAAGTTATAGCACTTTGAATTGGACTTAAACCTATTTGAACACTTCTGGCCCCTTTAGGCAATGAGGGTTTAATAGGGTACATGGGGCTCTAAAACTTTGTCAAGGATATATTAAGTTGCTAGTAAAGAATTATCCTTTGCTTGAGCTTGGGAAGTTATTAGGCCACTTCATTGTTTGAGAGAAGATTCATTCGCATATATTTGGGACTTTCTTTGAGTTAAATGGCACCCTTCTACAATTAGTGAAAAAGATATGATTTCCATTTCAAGAAATTCAATTAGATGTTACATACTTCCCACCTCTGTTTGGAAATAACTTACACTAAACAGTAAAATTAGGTTGCCTTAATAATTAGGTTGCCTTACTTAGGAAAGTTACCTTATGATTCACCACTTGTCTAGATGGAGGTCTATAGTGCAATTGTCTAAATCTGAGCCATGAACCAATGCACCAACCCATGCAACACCCATAGTTCCTACATTACTGCATCCTTCTATAGTAATTGTGCATATTTATATAATGTAGAAAATCAAGAAATTAGTGTGGGGCAACCTAATTTCATTATTTAGTGTAGTGTATCCATTCTCAATGATAATTGCTTTGTAAAATGGATACACTATTTCCAAAAGGGTCAGAGGGAGTAACTTAGTGTATCCATTCCCAATGATGATTGCTTTGTGAAATGGATACTCTATTTCCAAACGAGCCAAAGGGAGTAACTTAGTGTATCCATTCCCAATGATGATTGCTTTGTAAAATGGATACACTACTTCCAAAAGGACTAGAGGGAGTAACTTGGTGTATCCATTCCCAATGATGATTGCTTTGTAAAATGGATACTCTATTTCCAAAAGGGCCAAAGGGAGTAACTTAGTGAATCCATTCCCAATGATGATTGTTTTGTGAAATGGATACTCTACTTCCAAATGGGTTGGAGGGAGTAATTTAGTGTATCCATTCTCAATGATAATTGCTTAGTAAAATGGATACTCTATTTCCAAAAGGGCCAGAGGGAGTAATTTAGTGTATCCGTTCTCAACGATGATTGCTTTGTGAAATGAGTACTCTATTTCCAAATGGGTTGGGGAGGGAGTTATTTAGTGTATCCATTCTCAACGACGATTGCTTTGCGAAATGGATACTCTATTTCCAAACGTGCTGGAGGGAGTAACTTTAAGAGCAAATGTTTTTGACTTGCTTGTGTACTGACGACACTGAATTCAAAATTTGATAGATCCCGGATTCATTCCTTTGGCATTCAAAACGAGGGACCCGAGGCGCAATAATGAAGGTGGCCAGCGAGAAGAAAATTCATGGAAAAGGGAGCTTTGACGGTGTCTGTGTCCCACCATGGCAGGGCTGCAGGAGTGGTTCACCGATTTGCAAGGTGGGAGGTCTATAAAGCGTCCATTTGAGGAGGTTATGCTTCTTGAAATATCTTTTAGCAAATTTTCCTTGAAAGACAAATGGAATCAGCATCTAACCCAAGTCATTTCATATGTTTTGGAGCTTTGTGGAATTAGTTATGAATTTTTGAAGTTGAAACGCAGTGGTCACTAAAAACATCCACCTCCTCAAATATTCACTATTCACACATTGTTGTTGATGCAATGAGAAAGGAAAATGTACCTTTGCGTTAGAGAAAGCTTTTAGAGCCCACGTGCCTTATGGACCTCCAGGTAGTACTAAATAAGGTAGCAACCCAACCAGGTTGAGCCCGGATTTATGCTTCCTGTTTTTTCTTCTTCTGAAACCTGGCCCCTCTCTGCTTTTTCACAACAACCTGGTTTCGCTGATGTGGTCGGTTGTTCTTGAACGTAGTGAGGTTTGACAAGACCAGGCTTTACTTCACCATCGCCAGCGTCTTCTCTTGACGTCGGTCACATTTCGAACCTGAGACACAAAAAACAAACCAAGCCTTCTGGAAAGTTAGCGTTTGAGTCAAGGACACATCCCTACCAGGATCCATAATTAGTTCAAAAAGGTGCCTTGAACTTAGAAACTGCTGCCATTCAACTCAAACTGGGAGATTCCTGCCTGTGTCACCGTGGTAATGATGCTCTAATGATTCACTTTGCAATAGTTAGGAAGGTCTATCCTGGTCTTCAGGATAGTACCCGAATGGAGGGAACCCATCCATCCCAATTCCATTGTTAGGCCATCAATAGGCCAGAAGTGAGTGGAGCAAATGTAACTGATATATAAAGTTCATATTCGGAATTGAGTGAATACGAGAAATGTACAACAGCTGAAGATTCAAATCCTACCCACAGTCAGTCAAAACTTAAAAAATTCGCAACTTTTTCACAGTGTCGAAAGAAAATGTATTTTAGTGGTTATAGAATCCCCTTGACAGTAAAGAACAAAGTCCACAACCGTTTATTTGTCTCTTCTAATTATGGAAATCACCCAAAAGTCATGGGAAAGAGTTGCCCTACCTTAACAGTTTTCTGCTCTTCCTGGGGCCCATGGAATTGGAGGTCTAAAAGAGCCTTCGTTGCTCAAGAATGTCCGCAAGGATCGTCTCGCACCTGGCGAGCTCTGTCACGGGTGAAGTGAACTTGTTGTCTTACAGAGATTCACACAATTAGTAGCCTTTTGAAACTCTTGAAGGAGGAATTAGTAGCCTCTTGGTGTTCGTCACTCACTTGATAAGGTGCAGGACTCGCAGGAATTTGTAGTAGCCCGGCTGGAGATCGATCAAGCTCAAGCAAGCAGTAAAGTTGAGCATCCACACCTGATTGCGCCGTGATCTACAATGACTCAGGTGCGTCGTTCTACCGCATGTTTCCCAACAGTAAGACTTTCCTCTTCTATCTTCTTGTCGAAGATACGTACGGAACTCCTGTCTGTACACTGGAAGTTGAAAATTTCACAGTTGAATGTTTTCCTAGACCGATATAAGCCAGTATGCATGCGGATTACGTGAACTGTTTGACCTTTCAAGTTGTCACAAATTAAATAGCTTGAGTATGAGTCAAGGTTACTTACCCCTAGTCTTTTGGTAATTTTGACATGGCCATAGTCGACCTGAATTCGATTCTTTTCTTCTCCTCATTTCGTCACTGAAAATCATTTCAGACGCACGGATATGGACTGAAACATGAGAGTTGCAGTTTACTACTCCGTCAACGTCATACTGTCTGCCCTTGTAGATATTTGAGAGCAGATGGGCACGGAAATAGATGAGCATGATATTTTCTCGTCATAGGTTCGAGAAAGCCTCCAAATTACCTGCAGAAATTTCCTTCTGAACAAATGCAACTAGACCTACCCATATTGAGAAATTGCAAAAGGACACACAGCTTTTGATCAGTTACGGCACTTGCAAATTAGATAGCCAGACAAGTATGTAGAAATGCCATAGATTGTGCGTGAACATGGCGAGAGTTGACCAGAACTTACCTGGTGAGTTTAAGAAGAGAATAGAGTCCTCCATCATCAAGCCCCCAAATAACCTGTGTTCGATTTGGTAAAATTTAACTCTGATTTTGCTTCCCGTAGCCTTCCAGAATTGCCATAGCCAATGGTCACCTCCTTCCCTACGTCCATGTGCCAGTGTTTGGCAATGTTAGGACCAAGAGGCCCAGCGTACTCGAGCCTACAGTGGAGGCTTTCTTTTGTTCAAATTTTATTTAATTTTTGACCAGCATATGCAATGCTCTTCACTGATTTTAATGATATGAAATTTGGATCCATCTGATTGATTTGTTTATTCACTATATGATGAATCAATTGGTCATTTTATATCAATAAATTCTCAGTCCTTAGTAGCTAATCTTGATGAGTTACTTCAAATTCAATATTATAGGTTTGCCTTTTTGGCGAACGATGATCAACAAGGGCAGACAGTCATCTTTCCAAGTGCTGCATCTAACAACTAAACAATACTTTCATTAACGCAAGAACCTGGTTGAGGGTTGAGGGTTGAGGTTCATGTGTCAATGACTAATGTAAAAGCTGGAAAGAAACTGTAGATATAACTTACAGATGGCAGGGACTTCTAGCACTTCGGTTGCACTGGGATCTGTATGTCGTTGTTGAAAGGCTTGCTTGAGCATTAAATACAGTCCCGCACACATGGTGTATCATAAACTCTCGTATTATTTATGTAGGTGGTGGAGCTCTACGTGGTGATGCACTGTGAAGCCTGTGCAACTTCTGTGAAGAGAGCTGTCAAAAAGATTCCTGGTACCCACCATGCCTCTTATAGAGCAGTAATACCTGTACAAGTTTTCATCAAAGAGGTCAATCTCACGCTATCATATTCAATGCATAAATGCTTCATCGAAAGAAACAGAATGGCTACTTCGATTCTGTTTTAAGTATTCTAGACAGCAAAACATTATGAAGCTGGGAGAAGATGCTGGAGCATACATAAGTCTCCAGTTTATTCTTCACTATGGGTCTCCATCTGATTAAGATTAAGATCTGAGATGATTTGTTAAACTCCATACAGTTCAGAAGGGCTCGAATGCTCCTGCTTGATGAGGCTATGAGGGTTGTGTCGACAGGTATTCAATTCAGCCCAGGGTGATAATGATAGAAATGATTGAAAATCATATTTTGCAGGTGTGGAGTCCTACAAAATAGACTTCTACTGCCAGAAGGTGACAGTGGTGGGAAATGTAGACAGGAACGATGTTTGGCGACGCATTCATAAGACAGGCAGGCATGTCATGTTGATAGCCGAGCCTGATCCACCAAAAGAAGAGCCCAAGAAAGAAGAGAAGAAGGAAGAGAAGAAAGAAGAAAAAAAAGAGGAGACGAAGTCAGAGGAGAAGACGGAGGTCAAAGTAGAAGATCAGAAAACTGAGGAGACAAAAATTGTGGAAACACAAGAGGTAGTACTCTCTCTTGCATCAATGCTTCGTTTCAATCAAGACCCAAAGTATGTGCATGATCATGTACTTCGCATTCTTTAGCAACCGTGAGAACTCTCGGACGACATAGATGACAACCAAAAATGACTGGCACTTAGAGAGTGCCAAGCAGCTGTCTTCTTCCTAGAACTTTTAGAACCTCTCCCCCAAGGCAACACCAAGATTCAACCACAAAAAGAATCTAGATTCCTTTTCTCAAGGTGTTGAGACAACTCCTCAAAAATGTTATGTCAAAGATCATGGGGTTAAGGTCAAGCAGTTTTCAACATACCACAAAATACGTGAAGACAAACTAGGCTTATATCCACCAACTAGTGATGCAACCAGAAGCAAGTTCTCTATTTCTACATTCTGGAACTACCTCCATGAATTAAGGTTAGGGCCTATGCCTCGTCTCCGGATATTCTTGAGGTGGGTGTTTTGCGATCTGACGATAGTTGCCATGGATTTCTGTCCAGGTGAAGGTGGAAGAAGTGGTGACAGTGGTGGAAACAAAAAAGGAAGAAGTGAAGCACGAGGATCCCAAAGTTGAGGAGAAGAAAGGTGAGACCAAAGCTGAAGTCAAGAAAGAGGAAGCCAAGAAAAAAGAGCCGGAGAGGCCGAAGGAGCCCGAGAGGCCCAAAGAGCCCGAGTGGGTGCCCATGTTCGTCAGTGCTCCCTATTACACCCTCCCCAGCAGATTCCACAATTACTGAAAATGTATGAATCTCCAGGTGCCTAGCTCGTGATCAGTCAATCTGTTCTGTACAGTGAATATATCAATGAATAACTAAAGAAGCAAACTGCCTCCTCCAAGCTCTAGAAATCAATGTACTGGAGTAGTTTAGCATCAGACCCCAATTGTGTGTTCAGAGTTTGAGTTGCTGGATTTAGGGTTCTGCTGCAAGAGCTGGAAGCATATAGATGTTCAGTCCGAAAATCATGTACAAATCGAAAACTAATACAAAGTTTTGGTGAATATATCGAATGCAGCTGATTACAGTACTCTGGGTTTTGAATTGGTGACATGCTACACTGAAGAGATTCACATCTGCTCAACAGGGAAAATTGGCCTAAAAATTGGAACCCTGTTTCGATGATATTTGTGAGAAACGAAGGAATACTCGTAAGGAATGTCTGATCTATTCCTAACAATACCGGGTTTGTGACCTTGAATGGGGTTAAACATTATTATTGCAATTGACAAACCGCAACATTCAACATTGAAAGAAAATTTGAGAACCTACAGTAATACTGTTCGTGTTGGACGCTGTTCAACAAGAGAACCTATGATGGTGAGCAACATGAGAGAGGTGATGCAAAATTTGATGGTCAAGTCTGTGCAGGAATTCCATTACCTGGGCAAGTGGGAGAGATGAGAAACAAGTTTAATGTCGAGGACTTTAGTGTTCATTCTGAAATTGGCATGCACGCATTGTATCCTCAACGAAGTCCGAAATTCGCTGTCGTTCTGGAGCAGTCTCCGCCCAATCGCCGAATGTGTCTACTAGACCTTGAGAAGAATTTCAAAGTGAAACCTAGAATTGCATATTAGGGTTAGATCACTTGTTGTGGCCATTTGAACCATGTCAAGACCTAATTGATGTGAGTAATGAGGGCGAGTCCTTATACACCAAATGCGACATATTCCAAGGACAACATCCTACAATTTGAAGCCACGGCATGCACTCTTCGGATGAGTTCTATTGATCAATAGGCGTGGACGTTGTGTTTGCACAATGTGGACCAACACAGTCGGGTGGAGTCTTCAGAGAACGCTCACAACTCGGGTTTCCACTGTAAGGAATCAGTCATTCCTTCGTTTGTGTCAAACGTTTCTGCCTCAGTTCGTCAGACTTTGCGTGTATAAACGTCCTCGGGTAACTAGTGTTGATGAGAAGCTTTCTTTCCGTTTTGGAGCTTTCTAAGGTGGGCAAGTGTGAGACGCTTGTCACAATGGTTGCGAGGGTTGGCAATGGTGCCGTGGTGCGGAGATCAGCCAGGTTGATCGCTGCAGCTGCGAGTGAGTGTTCGCCTCATTTCAACTCTGTCGACAAACGTAGCTCCAGGGTTCCCCGAATCAAGTCTCAGATCAAAAACAGCGTCGCCAATGCAATGAAGGAACAAGATGGCGATCGTAAGCAAGCAGAAGTAACTGAGGTCGAGTTTAGGGTTTCGGAGACCAAGACATTGCGAAAAACGAAGTCCTTGAAGAGGCTTCCCAGCCGAGATTTGGAGGTTGAGTACACGGCTAACCTAGTTTTCTGGCATCACCATTAAGTTCTGGAGCACTGGGACTGTTTGGACTCATGATTTGGTCAAGAATTTCGGCAATGAAACCTTAATGATGTAAGTCACTGCTTTCGTGCCTTTTGCAGGTGAAGCTTTGGGAGCTAGGATTCCAAAACGTTGCAGGAGTGGATGAGGCCGGGCGAGGTCCATTAGCTGGCCCTGTGGTTGCTGCAGCGTGCATTATCCCAGCCTCGGTTACAATTCCTGGTAACTCAATCGCTTCTTCGTAGCACAACTGATTGTGGAGCAAGCTTGGGTATAGGGTTTAGGGTTTAAGGTTCCAATTGATTTGATACTGTGTATGTGTTGTCAGTTACTCTCAAACCTCGGTATTATAATCTTCTCTGAAATGATATTCCAAGAGTTGATCTTGCATACTTGCCGTATTATCATTGAATCTGTAGACTATTGAGGTTTGATTGTACAGCAAACGATCTTAAGGACCCGCTTTGTTTTCCTTGATTTGAGGAACAAAACTTGTTCCATCAGAGTTAGGTCAGACTACTAGAACAGTAGTGTCTTGGAGTGTGCAGGTGTGGACGATAGTAAAAAACTTACTGAGACACAGCGAGAAGAGCTTTATGCTCAAATCGTAGCCACACCTGGAGTTGCGTATGCTGTATGTCTCCCTCAATCTTGCTCTAATACCTGTGATACTTTCAATTTCGGTATTATATTCTCTTGCATAAACTTGTACTCAGGAGGAAATAGTTTTTTAATTAATCAAGTGATTCTTTGCTTCAATTCTGTTAAGTTAGGAAAACACAGTGTCAATGCACTGAAAAGATTTCACATATGTATGACTTGAGAATGTAAATTTTTGGGTGGGCAGGTAGACGATATTATTACTTCACTATAAGAACTTGAACGTATGTAGTAGTGTGATTTTTAGATGTAAAGAGCTGTGGAGACATCTTTGGGTACAAGAGCCAAGCCCCATCACTACGAAGACAACTACACTAGACGTGTGTATCGTTTGTGTCATTAGCGATGAGGCTTGTTTTTTGGTTGAAGATGGATCATTAGTGATAGCCAACGATGTGCGGGTGTATTTTGGGTACAATAAACGTCTGGTGGCTTGAATTCTCTACTGAATGAACTCGTGGATTGACAAAATTTTGCGCAGGTACACGTGGTTGATGCTGCAAAGATTGATGAAATCAACATTTTACAGGTACTTTGCTTGTTTGTGAAATCTGTCATTTGTGGTGTTTGGGAGCTTTGGCCGAAAAATGCCTAGTCCCTATCATTCAATCACGTGAGCAGAGATTCGGGGGTTGTTGAAATTGAGTGAAAAAGCTGTACTATAGTAGCCCTAGACAGGAAAGCAGGTTATTTCAGCACATTTTCTGGAACTCAGCTTGTTATTTTACACCAAGTCCTTGCCATCCAGTAACTTGAGAGAGAAGAATAGTTTTAGAACGTGTGACTCATTTTTCAGATGTAATGCGTTCAGTATATTTGTCAGTTGGGATGGCATTGTTAATGTGATGTTGGATTCCATATGTGCTGTTGTAGGCAACTCTCCTTGCAATGTCTACATGCGTAAAGAAGCTCAAGGCTGAAAAGGGTGAAAAGACTCCAGACTACGTTCTTGTTGATGGTAATAGACTCCCCGATGATCTTTCAAAGGAGGAAGCACAGTTTGTGATTAAGGTACACATTTCATTGTTGCGGTTCAACCTGAATCTTCTCCTTGACAATTAAATTTTTTTTTATTTCTCTGAAGTCTCATACAGGTCCTCCCCTGCCTGCCATTGATAGTCTCTTGATTGCTCTTATGTTCAACAGGGAGATGCGGAGTGCCATGTAATTGCAGCAGCATCGATACTGGCTAAGGTCACTCGTGATCGCATGATGTTGGAATATGACAAGTACGACCTCAAATGATACTACTCTCAATCCATTATTTGAACAAGGGGCTCAGTTAAAAAATGAGATTGTTTCAAGAACTTTTAGTAAGATAGCAATATATCTTCCCATGATTCTTGGGTAGGCCTCCCCAGGGTCCCAATGATTATGTGCAGGCGTCTCTATGATACACAAGAAAGCCTTTGATTCATTGTGACCATAGGGAGATCCCCCCGGCTCCGTGAATCATGGAAAAATTCTCTTTTATGATGTCGTCTAAATGTTCTTGAACAGTCTAATTTTACTGAAAATCCTGTTTGTATGCATGATAACATGCTGTTGATCAACTTCTTTTCCTTTATTTTGGGGGCATGAACCATATGCAATTGTGTATCTTTTTCACCTTGGCTAATAGAAGACACGTGGCATTGACAGGAAATGGCCAGTGTACGGGTTCAAGGCTCATAAGGGCTACGGTACAGCAATCCATATGGGTGCACTTCTGAAGCATGGGCCATGTGACATTCACCGCCGGTCATTTGCTCCTCTCAAGGATCAAATACGAAATGGAGACTCCTGATTCTTCTGGAAACATTCTGGTGCAATTCTTTACTTAGATCCGCTGATATTGGACGTTTTAGTCTGCTGCTTCCTAATTGCCTTCAGAGCTTAACTCTTAAGTGTCCAAACTACAAATGGAAAGTCCATTGTAGAAACTATTGTTTGATTATGGTAACTTCCGAAAATAGAACATTTTTTTTGATCCAGAAATCTAAGACATGATTTCTTCTTTTCTTTCTATTGATACATCTTGTTACCTTGAAGCTTTCAAAATGATTTACTTCCTTCACCTATTGATGTTGATATGGAAGTAGCCACTAGGGGCCAGTTGGGCACTGTAAATGGCTGATCCTGGAAATCAAGGAATTGAGATAAGCTTAGTTATGTGGTACCAACCTGAGGGAATTGTTTCCTTTCCTTTTTTCTTTGACTGCAGTCAATTAACATGAGACAAACTGAATATATTACAGGGTTTTGAATATCAAAATAAGAGACAAACTGAATATATTACAGGGTTTTGAATATCAAAATAAGAATAATTCTAGAGTCTTACATTTCATCTCATCAGTGGTACAAATGATACATTCTGAAATAATTGAACTGTTTGGATATACTCTGTGGCTCCCATCGTATACTTTTCTTTGAAACTATTTTGTCTCATGTTCTGCCAAGAACATTTGCAAATAGAATGCTTCACAAATCTTGGGAGGTAGCTCTGGAATCTGAAGGGGCGGGTGAATTATAAAACTTTAAGTTAGCATCAGTGATGAATGCGTGGCATCTAACTTAGATCCATTCAAATGCGTATTACATTGGGAAAAAGCCCTCCGTTGCAACAGTATTGTTGCAATATTGTTTCAATGCTTGAACAGTAGAGTACTAAAAACATATTGTTTTCAATATTACAACAATACAATTTCAATGGAGGGTGTACTCTATCCACTGAAAATATACTATTGCAGTATTTCAACAGTATGTTTTTAGTACTCTATTGTTCAAGCATTGAAACAATATTGTTGCAATCCGGGGATACTTTCCTGATGTAACCCTGGAATGGAATGATGTTGAGAACCCAAAAGTGTTGGATGAATGACTTCACTGTTCACTGTAGAAACAAAGAATGCACCTACTTATTGGTCCAATAATCAAAGCATTTTGGTGACTATCTTGGTCATG
Source organism: Climacium dendroides (assembly GCA_950106755.1). NCBI lineage: Eukaryota > Viridiplantae > Streptophyta > Bryopsida > Hypnales > Climaciaceae > Climacium > Climacium dendroides. Next base: position 29,474,225 of record OX467087.1, on the reverse strand, counting down.
GGGGCTGCATCTTTCCAAGGTTAACTTTGTGGACTGATACCCCATCAATCATGACCAAAGGCTTTGGAAACTGGAACTTCTGTGGAAAACTGGGAATTGAGTTATTCTGGGGAGACTTAGTTGTTGGGGTTTGAATTAAGCTTACAACAGCAGCAGTCATTCCTGACCAAGTTGTACTCCTTTGTAGCTGTCATTTTCTCCAAAGCAGAGCTGCGCTGACTGTCAGTGACATTTTACAGTTTTATTCCGTGAGTTCTAAGCTTAAGTTATTTGAATTTGAAACACTCGTCACCACTCCCCACACAATAGAGGGCGTCAGAACTGGATGATGGAGAGGGAGTTCAAAATGTAGCATATAAAGTTGTCAGCCGCGCCCAGTACCCAACCTGTAGGGTGCACTACTTCCAACCTTAGACTGGAACTCAAGCTTGGAATGTGTTTTTTTTTGTCCTTTTCAAGGTTGGGATCAATAAGGTTATGACACTTGTCCTGAAGTAGTGAGCAAGAAAGTAGGAAGTAGTGAGTGGCCAAGTAGTTCTTCAATGATCTGAATTAGAAGATTATGGACATTGGCTACTGGACAAGTGCACTTTTTGGCTTCCAAAATTCACAGTAATTTCAATTTTGGTAACAAAATTCTGAAAATTTTGCTATCCCTATGTTTCTATCTTCCTACATGGGAAAAATTTCCACCACCTTGTATTCCTTAGCATCTGTTCTAAAATCGCTTAAATGATTGACTATTTGTGCCTCAATCTTAGTTTGGGACTTCTTTCAAGAGTTTATCTTTTGTGGGTGCATATTGTGCAAGTACACCTAGGTGTGTAGCGGGTTTGTGATTGGTTATGAAATTTCCAAGGTCTATACAACCCTCCAAAATTGGGGCACCTTTTGCATTGTGCACTTTTGTAGTATGCCCCCACAAATTGCCCCCACAAGGATGACAATCAAGAGCCTCAAACTTTGAAGATGATCAGATTTTAGCCTCCCTAATTACTCCTAGTCATATACAATTTATGTTTTGCTAAGATAGGGGCACCCAAATATTCGACATTGTCCATAGTTCTTATCATTAAACTAATCAAATTTGAATAAAGTAACAAAGGTAAATATACCCATTATGAATTGTAACTCAATTTGAACCCCTAATCTAACACCCAATTTTGCTCTCTAGCATCCTAATGTAGTAGAAATTACACATCATGTGGAATAGGGTTCAAAAGCATTATTTCATGAATTCAATAAACACTACTATGTGGCTTTTATATAAGGCTAATCACATTCATGTCCCTCTTAAGCATATAAATCAAAGAAAAAAGATGACATCTGAAGTTGGAACAAAAAGGACCTCTTTTTCTAAATGTGCTCTTTTGATGTGGGGTTGGTTACTAAGGAAATCATTAGCTTTTGGGTAGTATAAGTTGTGAAAAGTTTGCATAAAAAAAACCAAGAGCATTCACTAAAGGTCAAACTATTGTGCAAGGCCTTCCTTTTTCAAATAAAATTTTAAAGATGAACATTTGCATTTCTATCTTATTTAGAAAAACTCTTTATCATCCATCAAACACTTTAAGGGGTAAGGGTCAACATCCTTAAAGCCTTGAGGCATGATTACAAGTCATTTTCCACTTTGAGATAGGCCTTTCCAATGCAATATTTGTTGGATTCTTGTGAAATTTTTACTAAAGATGTGTTTCACTACTAGTTTGATGCCTAAAGAATTTCAAACCAATTCAAGTCACATTTTAAAATCTATGCCTCAAAAAGACACTTATTTTGAGTTACAAGCAATTTCAAGAAACCATGATAGATAGGTCCAATTGAGCTAAAAAAATTTATACATGCTAGAGTTAATCATAAAGTTTGTACAAGGAAGGACCAATATCTGGAATTTGGGATAAAGACACAAAACCAAACTCCCTAGAGCATCCAAACTCAAGTTTGATTGAATTTGGTGTTGTGTTTGTTTTATTCTATTCTTAGTTAAACCTTCCTCTGACACAAGTTCACAAACACAAGACAAACTTTACAATTAACTCTACTCTCGAGAAGCTTATTAATATAATCTCAAAAGTTGAAAGGCATACAAGTATATAATTTTGACTTACAAGCCTTTCTTCTAGGGCACTAATTGAATTAAAAATTATATTTCAAAAAAATTAATGTGAATACCTATTTTTTTAAATAGTTTTAAAAAATCAAGTCAAAAATTGAGATCATAAGAGCATGCCTAAATCTTTAAGTGTCCCCTATAGGACATTTAGGACTTTAAGGGTCAATTAGGGGGACCCTTTTGAAATAATTTTGGGCAAATACTAAAAAGTTCTATATAAAAACTTCAAAGTAGTGGAAATGGATCCAACAACATCAAAGATCAAATAAATTAGTTATTAACAAGAAGAAGGGATCAATATGTTGTGACAAGGTGAAAGCACCTAAAATTGTACTTGTATTCAAAACTAGAATGGCACTTTGGGGTCCCGTCCATGTATTTTAATAAGTAGACTTCTATTGAAAGTGTTCCCCAAAGTGCCAACCATTAAGCCATTCCCTTACTTAATTGCAGTTGATTGATTATTGATTTTTTAGATTTTTGTTTTATAACCAAGTTATGTGACAGTTTCAAAGGCATATGGAGCTTCTATTTTGAAAATCCTTAATAATTAGATGTCTTATTCAATTTTATTTTATTTTAATTTAATGATTTTCAATTGCTAATAACATGTAAGTGTTTTTTTCTTGAAAAAGGTGCCTCCAACTATGTTGAATTGTTTACTTGGACATTTTTGGTTGTTTTCACCTTCATAACCTTGCAATCCCCAAAGTAGCTTCAAGCCTTCACACAAGCAAATAGAGTGTAGATTGCTTTTTAAGTGTTAGATACTATAGCTTGAATGAATAATAGCATGAAAACAAGGGAGGGGCAAGTCTACACTATTTGATGTAATAGGGATTCATGGAAATCCTACAAAAGAAATGATGTTATAACAAAGTTTTGTCCCAATTGTTGTCTAATAAGGTAGGAAGTCTATAAACCATCCCTTTGCAAAAAAAATAAAAAAAACAAAAACAAAAACAAATTCCTTTAAGTCTACCTACTTCATCAATGACAATAATAGATATTTCAAGGAACATGTCACTCATTCCTAGATAGAGAATGCATTTAGAACCCAATCAATTTATGGACCTCTCATCTTATAGTGACTTTGAAAATCATCCTTTTCAAATGAGGCAACTACCCTCAAGTCTGTCCACTTGTGTAATACACAAAAGACAATTTTCAAGGACATTTTAATACGAGCACAAATGTGCTTTATCCAAGCCCCAAATTTTAAAATCTTCTAATATGCTCCTCAGGCTCTTTGTCAATATTGACAACCCTCTCTTTGTCTAAGGAAATAATAAATTAAATTGATGTTTTGTTCATCAATTAATGTGGTTTTCATTTTTCTACAGGAAATTTTAGTTGGTCTATCTAGAACTTCTAGGATTAAATGAAAGTTAGCCTATCTGGAGATAGGCTAAAATAACTATACCTCAAAACAACCAAATAACTATAGCTATTATCATTAAAATGTCTTATTCTTTTTCTTGAATTTTGTTGAAGATTGAAAAAGGATTTTAGATCATTTTAGAATGTAATTTTGGATGCAATATGAATCATTTATGAATCTCAACATTCATATAAAAATATATCCAAAATTAACTCTAGATTCTTGTGTAGTGTTGAATGTTGTTTTGAAGAGATTATTGGATACAATTTGCACTAAGATATATATATACTCCCAGGTACATACTAGAATCAATTATGCCCCAAATGCAACACCAACTTATAGTGCAAAGAGCATCATTTTTTTCTAGATTATAATTACACAAGATGTGTATAATCAAAACATGAGAGTCTATGAGATTCTAGTGTTGATTTTTTTTTGTGCACTAAAAGACAATAATTTAAGAATTCATAACTTGTAATTCATATTTAATAATAGTAACTATGCTTAATTGTAATTAGTAATGATTATAGGTGTACAACTCTTAGTTCAACCCCGCAAGGTCCAACAACTTTTTGACAATAGAGGTTTTCAATGAATTGTTACAATTTGATATTTTTTTGCAATTGGATGTGCTTGAACTTTTTTATTTTAACCATACAAAAGTAAAGACTATTATGTCCAATACGCTTGGAATTAATCATGGGAAATAATTTTTAGATTTTAGATTATAACAATTTTGGATGATCAACTTTATTGGCAAACACATAGCTTTGAGGGAAAAATAAATTTTAATTTTAAGAATTGAGAAATAAAAAACTCTCTCAAATTTGTACACATTTTCAAACAAAGGGGGTAGAAAGCTAAAAGTGATCCTACTAAAAATTTAAAATTATATATATATATATATATATATTATTAGCATATTGTTTGGAACATCTTCAAAAAATTTGGAATCATTCTATTTATCTTGTATTCTTAATCACACTAAATTGAAATTTATATTTAAATTTTTTTTTAAATAAATATTTGAAAAAAACCCTCTCTAGACTTGGTTTGTTTATGTAGAGTAAAGACTAGAAATGTCTAATAAAATGTTTTTTTTCCATCCCTACTATTCCTTTCATTGGAAAAACATTATCTTTGCTTCTTATTTCTATTAAATCACATTTTCTCAATAAAGTTTTAAATACTTCTTATATTGAAATTTTGAAAATAAAAAAATGCAACAAGTATGTGAACTTGTTACTCTACAAGATCCTAGTTTAAAAAATATTTGTTTCATCCTATTGAAAATTTGTCATTGAAAATTTGAAGAATAGACAATGTGTCTTCTTGGTCCTTGAGGGATTAACCCCTAATAGACTAAGAAAAACACTTTGGATTTTTTGAGAACTCAAGTAGACTTCATAATTTTGAATTTTTGCAAAAGATTTTTAGAATGGATTCTAATCATCCTAATCCTTATAAGAAGATTCATTTCATATCATTTTGATAAATATTGCAAAAATTATGATTTTTTAATTTATAAATTTCAATGTCAAACTAGGCATCTAAAAATATATTCTAAAAAAATATATGGATTAATTTTATTTGGTAGTGTAGATTGATACCTATTTAGAAATAGTTGAACCATTCAACTCCAAATAATGGAGTGCCAGAGTTATGAGGAGGTTTATTTTGTAGGCAATAAAAGTAAAAAAAATATATAAATTTATTTTTTGAACTCAATTTTGAAAAAAATTGAATAAAAAAAAAAAGATATGCATTGCTTACTAGAACATTCTCACCATTGGAATTCATCATTCTCAATTTCTTGTAAAAGTTATTAGCAATTTAGTTTTTTCTTTCATCCAGTACCATAGCTTTTGCTTTATAATTGCTAAAAAGATGAATATGAATTTAAAAAATTGATTAAATCTATATTTTGTTGCAATGTTGAGACAAAACTTCACCTTTAACCCATTAAGGCCCGTGGTCAATTTTTCGGGTTGGATAAGATGTTTTCTCATCTCAGGCTGAACATGAAAAAAAAATACCAAACCATGATGTATTTTGGAGATCTAAACCGTACCAACAAAATTGGTGTCAATACTTGGGGCTCCATAGTAAATGTATGATAGATTTTGCATTGATTTCTGTGTCAATTTTTACATTTTCAGCCAATATTTTGTTTGTTTTTTCAACCCCAAAGCCACATGCTAGCACAGATTGTCTTGATTCTTGTCCTAATGCATTCAGTTCCCAATTCCACACACACATCCCCTTTCACTTGTCCCCAAATTCATTCTAAAACTTTGGCTACCAATGAAAAAGTGTCAATTTCGACCAGAAAGTGGTCATCCAGTAGTCAATGGGTTTGTTTGTTCGGGTTTTGGGGTGTGGACGGATAGGCATCTTTTGATTGATTTAAATTCTGTGGTTACATTTGACTCAGTCAGTGTTGGGAAGAATCCACGGCAAGGTCAAAAGAACTGCAGTGCCGATTTCTGAATTAATGTAGCTGGACCAGAATAATTGACAGAAATTGACATTCATTGACAGAATAATTGACAGAAATTGATGCTAATTGACAGAATAATTGACAGAAAGCTCATGCCATGCCATAATAAGAAAGGTACACTTTGGTATTCGAGCAAAACTGTGGTAGAAACACCCATTTCCAACGAGGGATCCATACCCAACATGTAAGGTGCAACTATTTTCAGCCAAGGCTAGAACAGATTACCAACTATAGTTTGGAATGTGTGTTTTTTTCTCTTTTTCAAGGTTGGGACTAATAAGATCATGACACATGTCTTGAAGTAGTGAGCAAGAAAGCAGGAAATAAGGTAGGTAAGGTAGAAACACCCAAAACCATTACTTTAAGCAATTCAACATAGTTAGAGGCATTTCCGATGTGATATATAATTTTTATGATTTTTCAAAGTGACGAGTTTCTAGACCACTGGAACTGTCCCATAGGTGTACCTAAAACTGAACAACACAAAATTCAGCTATCAGCAAATCAAAGTTCAGTATGTGTCTTTCAAGTGCGTCAGCAAATCAAAGTTAAACATGTGCAAGACACATTAATGGAACTCTAGGGACACTTTAAGGCACTTTATGGAACAAGGATTGGGTATAGGGATGGAATTGGGTGTTTCTACCTTACACCCAAATGTGCCACTGACCTTAAACCGCCATCTATACTGTATGTACATCTCTAAAATCAGTTTTGTACCTATGTGGAAGAAACGCTTTGAGAACCAAACTTTGTTCCTTAATAACTTTTGCATACAATATCCAAATGCCACGTTCTCTAGTGCGTTACAACCTCCTTTCACTTGCCAACAAAAACATACCAGTCTAATAATAGAAAATAGGCTTAGTAGCAAAAAGTGGCGGCTTTAGGTGTATCTACCTTAGTGAACAGAAAAGTAGATCTTGAATGATTGGAGTTGGAAGATTATATACATTGGGTATGGATTGAGGCCAACTTTTGGCTTCTAAATTTTTTAGTAATTTCAATTCAAGGCATAAAATTACCAAAAAAATTGTTAATTTTCTACATGCACTACAAGAAAATAGTGTTTGAATTGACACATCCGAATTGCCTAAAATGTTCAAAATGACAAAAAATTGACAAAAAAAAATGTCCAAATTGACACTACTCCCTTGTAGTGTATGACAAAAAATTTACATTGTCATACATTGCTTCAAAATATGCACGGAATCACATATTAAGTAGTCAACTATGGGTGGTTCTACCATAGTGTACCCTATGCCATTGCCGCAAACAAAATGAAAGTAAAATTTTTATTTGTTTTTTTTAAATTCATAAAAACTTTGAAATTCAATAACTTTCACATTATAGGTCTAAATGCCCTCAAAATAAAACTCCTCATAACTTTTACCTCATTATTTAGAATTGAATGGTTCAAATTTTTTTTGAGTAGGTATCAATCTATACAATCGTTTATACAATCACAAAAAAATAATCAATATTTTTTATAATATATTTATTTCTACTTAAATTGACAATGAAAAAAAAACTTTTAACTTTTGCAATATTTATTGGAGTGACATGAAACAAAGTTTTACATGTAGATTATGATGAGTAGCATCCATCCTAAAAAAGTCGTGCAAAAATTTCAAATTTATGAAGTCAAGAAAGGCCAACTGTTTTTTCATAAAGCGCAAAGTGGGTTCCTTGCTCTTTTACGGATTATGGTAAAGATTTTGCCCATGTTCAAAAATGAAAGGTTCATTCTATCCCTAGAAATGAAGCCTTAGATGGGATTGCAACCTTCAGTTCTCCCTTGCAAGTGGTGCAGTTTTGATGTAAGGTAGGTACACCTAAAACTGCCACTTTTTGCTACTAAGCCTATTTTTTATTATTAGACTAGTCAAATTTTCATATGTTCTTGTTGGCAAGTGAAAGGAGGTTCCAATGCACTAGAGAACGTGGCATTTGGATATTGTATGCAAAAGTTATTAAGGAACAAAGTTTGGTTCTCAAAGCGTTTCTTCCACATAGGTACAGAACTGATTTTGGAGATGTACATATGGTATAGATGGCGGTTTAAGGTCAGTGGCACATTTGGGTGTACCTACCTTAATGAGAGTCTCCATGGATGCTCGCTTTGAGTAGCTAGGTTAAGCTTCATGGTTGGTGTGAACCAACCCCCTCACTCATCCCTGAGGAAAAACATTGAAATTTTTTATTTATCATGCATGATAAAATTTGCAAATCTTGAATTCATTTTTGCAATCAAAGGTCCCAAATTAGCTAGGAGAGATGTAGAAGATAAATTAATCATGCATGAAATAGGAGGTCTTTTTTTTACATGCCTCTATGAAATGACTTTGAAGGGACAAGTGAGGGGGTCGGTTCACCACGGCCTTCATTTATCCATGCTTAAGAGACACTGATAGCTATGGCTCACCAATGGTTCAATTGGTTCAAAAATTACTTGACCAAATGAGATCGAGGCATGTGTTAAAAGCAATAGTTGCTTATATGGGCCCACCATTAAAGGAAAACTCATTTTTATGTCTATTAGAATTTTGGCATGTGGTTACAAGAATGTAGACATGAAAGTCAAAAAATTAGGAGACATATTACAAGCGATAGTAATATGTTGGGCCCATCATTCTAAGAAATGAATTTCTTGTGTATTGTACAATTATAACACATGGTCATAGAAATACTCACTCTCTAAGATTGTCAAATAGAATTTTCGCAATGCAAACTTGAAAGACAAAAAATTAGGAAACATATTAAAAGCAATAGTGATATAATGGGCACATCATTCTAAGAATACATTTCTTGTGTCTTGTAGAATTATGACTCTTGGCTATAGAAATATTGATATTCTAAAAATGTCAAATGAAATTTCCACATGCTTCATTAAAGAGGATTTAATGTTTTAGCCAACTTAATACTAGAGGCAGGCATTGAATTGGTGATTTTAAATGTCAATTTTTTATTTTCATGCCATGTGAGCTCTATCAAAGTTTATAACTACAACAATAGACAAATGATATGTGAGTCACCTCTTCAAAAGCAAAAGAATGTATTTCAAAAATTACTACCAACCTACAACACAACTAAGAGACTTATTAGGAAAAACCATCCTAAACTTATAATCATGTTATTCAAAGGTTCTAGAACAATCAACAACTTACATAAAGGGGGTTTAGTTATAAAATTTTCAAGAGAAACACTCACATTCCTCTATATAGGAGGGAGCCACACAATGGTAATATTGTATGTTGGGGGGAGTTTTACACAACAGTAAGACCATACATTGGAATCAACTTCGTAAGGCCCTATACAAAATCATTTCTTCTTGCATTGAACTCTTTTTCATTTAATGGATTTAGAATTTTTGAATATTTTGTAAACTTTAGCAGAAGGTCCTTGGACTTTACCAAAATACAAATTTAGATTCAAACTTTAGTGATTCTTGTATGACCTTTAGGAGCCGGAGGACCTTCAGGACTCAAACTTTATTGATTGCTATAGGTACTTGTGGCGTAGTATTTGGTACTTACAACTTTGACACTATTGGTATATATATTGTTTTTCATTTTTCATTGGGGTTTTTTAGGATTCAAATTATTTTCATTAATATTTTCTATACTATTCAAATATGCCATATTATAATTTCTAAAATTTTCATTACATGCCATATTTATGTATATTTTGAATTAGTTTTTAATGGATTTGACCCAAGTGTAGGTTGATGTATCACTCAAAAGCCCTGTTGTGCTACACTATCTTTAATTCCTTATGGCTGAGCAACCCACATTTTGATTTTGAGCAATGCACCAATAAGGAAGACCACTTATAATCTTGGATTTTAGAAGAAGTGGAACTCCCTCATTGTGCTACAAAAGAATCATCCATGCAACCCATTCAAAGATGATCACTGTAATATTCCAATATTCCAAACTAAAAGAATTATTGAGGTTTAAAGTAGAATCACTTTAAATTGAACAAATTTCTTTGATAAGCATTATCAAGTGTTGGAAAGCTCTCATTTTTCAATTACACAAAGACAATCTTGCAATAAAGTTTGGAAAATCCAATAAAGATATTTGATTATAATATGCAAAAATTATTAAAGGTCAAAGTTGAATTGGTAGATTTTCTAAAATCATGCTGTATTTTCAATGTTTACACCTTAAAGGGAGTGCAACAAGTATATGTTTTTTTTGCTTTTACTATTGCACACTTTTGAAAACATACTCAAAATTGGGTGAACCTACTTCAATATGCATACAAACCTTCACTATAGGTCCTAATAGCTTTATTGCAAGCCCTAAAATTATTAATGCTTAGTAGGATGCTCTAAAAGCACCAATTCCTTGAAAGTGACCTCTAATACAAAGGTTACATATTGCAATACACCATCAATGTATCATTTTAAGAGGAGATGCTTTTAGTGAATACTTTGTTTCCACTTCAAAAATTTGCAACTAATTCCACAAAGGTAAAAAAAATTATGAAACAACTTGGGGTTAAATGTCAATGTTATTTATCTTCACAAAAGAATTACTGAAAAAATGTTTTAAAGAAATCAAGCTACTTACAATCATGAATCAACCCTTAAAGGGTCAACTTAATCCTTAATGAGGACATTAATGAGGACATTTGACATCCAATGAATGACAAAGAATACATTCAGTAGCACATAAGTGCAACTATTCATCTTCAAAATTTTGTTGTGAAAAGGGGAGATCTTCTATAATAATTTGACTTCCAACAAGTACTCTTGTAATTTTGCAAACAAATGATTCACGCAATAACCAAAGGGATGATTTCCACGGTCACCAGAGCGTCCTTTAAGCGTTAAGAGCAGCGTACCTAGCCTAGCAACCAGTACATAGTCACCAAATCTTTTGCAGGACAATTCTAAATGCAAAATCAAGGACAACAGTACTGGCAGGTCCGTTTTGGATGAAGACCACTACGCTAGCCTGCTCTTGTATGAGATGAGCCCCTGCTCTGGCAAATCAAAGTCTCTTTCGGTCAAACTGGACCTGCAGTTAATCACGAGGAACTTCCTGTGGTAATGCACACGAGTGCGCGCTGTCAAGCTCTCAGTCTGCCATCAATAAATTATGGTGAGTGGTCTCCATCAGTCTCAAAGGATCGAGAATCGACCCCAAAACGCATGTCTTAGCAACACAAAACGAGGGTTGCGCTCGTTATAGGAAAGATGAGAAATTGACCATGCAGTATCCACGGAGATTGGACCAAAAAGGAGCCGGCAATGGTAATATGATCAAAGAAGCTTGGAGGTCCATCCAAAAATTCAGGACCGATCAATTGTCAATACCTTGATTTGCAAAGGCAATAAGGGTTTCATCTCGAAATCTGGGCTCGCCGTTGCATACACATTTGTCAGACTTGCGACAGCAGCAATGACTCGTGAGCACTCCGTTTGGATGCTCACACCCATAACACCAAACGGGGGTTCGGTGGACTAGATTATACGCCGCACAAAATTCTTCTTCCTCTTCAGGGAAGTAGGGACCGCTGTGATAAGAAAATTTAAATGAAAGGAAGAGCTATTTATATACGCCCAAGGGATTCTTTGCGTAGCTTCCCAAGGGGTTCCCAGACAGGGATTCCTTCCCATAGTTACCCAACGGATTGGTTTGCTTCCCGTAGCTACCCAAAGGATTAGCAGAGGAGTTTGAATTGCTTTGGTACGAAGAGAGTAGGTTACCAGTAGCTTCTGATGCATGAGGGTCGTCATTTCCAATGTTTGTCGCAACCTCAGACTCAGGTGGGATGGAAACTATGGGTTCAGATGCCGATGGCACTCTCAAATCCGGTTTCATCTTCTCCAAGACTACAGCATTGGCAGGAGCTTCTAGATTGACCACCTCATCCACTTTATCAGCTGATGAGCTCGCTTGAGTTCCAGGCGTCTGCAACAACACAAGCAAGCATGTTCACGAAGTCAAAGCTTGTAACTGTCATAAAGAGGTCTTCAGAAAAATGCTTCCGACCCTGAACCAGAAGGCAACCCACCTGCTGGGTGGTGACCGAACCATCCATCACCGTAGGTAGCAGAAGATTTTCTAACAAAATGTCATCTTCATTTCCGCCATCGGGCTTTTCTGTCTTCAGCATTTCGATGATGGCTCGATAGTGATGTGACTGATCTGTTGCAACATAGCTCAAAAAGTTAAGACACACGTGTGGCAAGATAAGAAGAAGTCTAGCTCTTGGTGAGAGGTCGGCGTGAATCAAGAGTCTACTTGTTGGATATCTACGGGCAGACGCAATAATGTTCCAGCAAGGCAGAGTTCTTGAGGGATCTAGTGTAGTAGGCTTGGTATGACTGCATAAATATTTTGCAATACAATCTAATAAACTTAAAACATGTACTAGTACATAAAAGGAACTTGCAACGATACAATGCCACCCTACAGAGATATGCAACACTTGTACAAACCTTGAGTCTTGTGGCCAAGTGCATCAGCAAGGCGAACTGGATTTAGTTTCTCTTCGTTCTTAAATTTTGCTTTAACTTGTCTTCTGGTTCTTCCAGGGAATAAATTCTGTATCAGCTCAAAATCTGTCCCAAATTGCTGCAGTGCCTGCATAAAATAGAAACCAACAAGAACTTAAGAACGCTTCTTCACGCAATAGAATTACATGCAGCAGATATATTGGATCTAACCTAAATTGGGACGAGTGCTGCTCAGGCAACACCAACCACTGAAATGTCCAAATGTGGTACAGTCCCTAAGTAGAATATACATTTGGTATCTCCTGAGCAACACTCCACAACTTACATTGCCAACGTACCTTGTAAAACAAATCTGTGTCTTCAGCCTTCCACCTCTCCACAGGTGTTCGGTTAGAGTACGAGTTATAATTGAGCTTGGGTCTATCCTCCTCCACCCTGCGATAAGAGTCTGTATCCTCTCGTGTGCTGGCCTGAGCGGCAACAACCAAACTTTGTTGATTGATCACAATTCGCCCATTGACAATTTGCACTTGAGGAGTTAAGACGGAGGGAGCAGGCCTGCCAAAACACAACATGCAATTCGTCACCAAATCTGGATTCGAACATCAAAATGAACGAAAGGACAACTTGAACAAAAAAATTTCAGCAATTCCGGGCTGAGTCAACCAGGCTGAAAGAAAAAGAAGCCAGCTTACGTATCCTGCGCTACCGGACTCTCCGTCGCTGCAGCGCTTGTGGTGGACGAGGAGCCCCGTTTCCCTTTCTCTTCAGCTTTCTTCGCCGCTTCCTCCCTCGCTTTCTGCACATTTAGAATAAAACTCTCAAGATCTATATAGAAGATCTGTATAGAACTCCTTGCTTACAGGAGCAATAACTGGGGCATTTGTTTCTTAAAGGCGTAGTGTCATTCAAGCTCGACCATAAACCCTCCAACTTTCTGACATCAAATTGCGTCCTAGTTACAAACGGAAACAAACATATTACAGGCAATTTATTGATTACACATGCAGCATAGAGGCTGAGGTCACATCCAAATCTTTTACCGACATTACCGCCTTACTGTTCCCCCCATTCACATGATAGACACTTACCGCCCTTTCAATCGCCTCCGCCCTCCGAATGATCTCCTTCATAGTCAACTGCGACGGATCAGACAAGTCCAACGACGCAGCAGCCTTCATGTTCCTGAGCGGTACGGTCTTCGACTCCGCATCTTTCAAATCCCATCACCACCTCATCATTATTCCACCAAACCTTAAACCCAAAAATCAAATCAAATCAAGACCAATCAGTCAGCCAGCTCCATCGCAAACGTACCTTTCCTTCTGCCCGAACTTGTACGATGTACAATCTTGCGCTTCTTATTACCAGTATTCACAGCACGTGCCCGAGTCAGGGGCGCCACGGCCAGCGGCACTTCCTCCTCTTCGATCTCCTCCATCTCGTCCATTTCTTCTTCACCTTCCTCAGCTTCTTCATTCATGAAAGCGCTATTCATAAATTCCCCCATGGCACATTGCTGGTTTTCCTAAAGTGTGTAGAAACACTTCATCTATGTTTCTTGCCCAGCAACCCCGTCATTCAATTCAGTCAAGGAGCAAAAAACTGTCAGCCAATTGAGGTCAATTAGTCAACCCGGATCTGCACTCCAACAACACAAGATGTTCAGATCCTCTATTTGCAAACATCCGAGAGAGCATCATTGCCAGTGAAAAGAGACTAGAACACCGTGTTAAGGAAAACTGGTAATTCCAACGGACGAATAAGCATAAGACGGAAATCCAGATACAGAAACCAGAGCGGTGGTCTCATACTCCCACTAAATCATGTAAATACTCCTTTCAAACTAATTCAGCTCTCCCAGCCTTCAGAAAGGCAATCTAACACCTCAACAATATCCATTACAAGCTATCACCTCAGAAACTCGATTACAGCTCCCCAAAGCAGCAGTTTATACGACGTGAGGAAGAAAGCGTGGATCCCAATCGCTATACTGACGCTTCTCAACTCTTGATGAAGTCGAATTGCCAAACCCGGCCTGTTCGAGTTAACGATCGTGAAACAAGTATATCGTAACGATCAAACCAAGTCGCAATGTTTTCCGATCCCACTGATTCACTCACGAAAACTAGGCAACACGTTTGAGAAATCAGAGCACAATGCATGCATGATATCATCACTCTTAAACCCTATCAACTCATGATATCTGCCGATTCCGCGCTACTCGTATCCAACCAAATAACCAAGGAAGCGAGGAAGCCGAGAAGTGAAGCTGACGATTCCCAAGCCAATCAATGTACAACATCCAACGGCAACCCCTAAACCGACAGTGATGGGCCTAAACAAGAGTGAGGTCCCTGCCCGGAGATTCGAAACTTTACCAAAGCCGCTTGGGCAGCTGGGCAGGGTAATTGATAAAGAATGGAATGGGAAGGACTGGTGTCTTATCAATCTAAATCTCAAACATGTAGGCCGAATCCCAATAGGTTGGCTATACCTCCTGGACCAATACGTCACAAAACCTTAAAACCCTTAAGCTCTCCACTCTCCCCGAAGAAAAGACTCCTTTCCTTCATACTCCCGGTTCTAACCCTCAAAACCCTAATCCAAGAACCTGAAAAACGGCCACACTAACTACCATCGCGGACTGCCTCACGCTGAAAATCACAGAGTCAGCTTCCAGCTGATCTCCCGGAAGATTATCCGCCCAAAGAAATTGCTCACCAAGAAGCCTCCTACAATTATAACCTGTTCCTAATTGAGCGCAAGCAAGCAAGGCACGAAGGTCTGCGAGAAGATGTTCCTTGCCCCAGGCACCTTCCCACTTCGTAAGCCACTCCTTCCGACCAAAAGCAGATCAGGAAAGGAAACTCACCCGAGACAGCTGAGAATTAAAAGATGCCGCTCCAGCGCACAGCTTTCGGAACCAACAAGCACCCTCCAACATCCTGACACCGGCATAATAGTCCAGATATTTGTTTTCGATTCAGAGAGCATCTCCTTCCAATCACCCAACCCTAACTCTTACTCTCAACGCCGCCATGCCATATCCATACCTGCAGAGCAAAACAAAAGTGGAGATCATCACCGACACCGTTGGGAAGTTTTCGGAACTGCCCCCAGTAATTTGCCTCCACGGCACTTTGAGCGAATTTTCGCTAAAAAGCAATGAATTTTTCTTTAGAAAATGTGAAGCAAGATTTTCTTCCTTTTTCAGTGGATGAAATTGCAAAATGCTATCAAACCTGGAGTCAGTGGTATTGCTCTATTTTAGATGAATGTACACTCTTTAGGATGAATAAATAAAATTTCATCCATATATTGTAGGTTTCATCCATTTTGTGAATGTGAATAGCTCCATGATCACTTTCTATATTACCTAATATAAATGGAAAAAAAGGAGGCACATATTTTCTCTAGGGGCACTATCAAAATGTATCCTCCCCTATCAAAATCTCCCGGTTGATTTCCTTGAGTATCAAATTATCATTGGCAACTTTCCTTCAACTTCAAATTTGCAAAGTTTACAATCCTCTTCTTTTAAGGACACATTGGTTTTGAAACTAAACTCTCCATTCCATTCCATTGGGTAAACATAGATGATAGAGCAAGGACTAACCACAAAGACCACTCCTAATGCAATACCCACCTTGTCTAAGAACATTTCCAATTCCAACAATACTCAAGTATTAGCCTTGGATTCAAATGGTAAGTGGCTAAAATTTAATGATTTCATGAAAGGAGTGGCTACATATCCACTTTTTATTTTTGCATGATGATTGGTTGCTAGTCCTACTGATTTTTTGTCTAATTTTGGATCCTCCATTTTCATACTCCAACTAGTTATTTTTCCAAAAGCACCAACTACTATAACAATGAAATAACTAGCAATTGATTAGCCTTGAACATTAATCATTGATACACACTAACCAAAGGGTTGATAGGTATTTATATCTAATTAAATAGCGATGGCCAAAATCAATAATTAACTCTAGAAGGGTAGAGCCTATGGTTATATAATTTGTCTCAATTTCTTTTCTGCTTTGTTTCCTCTATTTGCAATTAAGTTTGATTGAAAATTATTTTAGTTTATTTTTTTAGAAATGAAACCACATGTCCTCTATAAGTCATAAGAAATTAATTCTAAATTAGTTTAGAAATCTTTCATAGATGTATATTACAATGAATAATATTACAATATAAATAATTTTGTATATTAGACTAAATATGTGGACTATGTATTAAATAGAAAATCAATGGACAATGGTAATAGGACATATGTTCAAATTGAAATAAAATTTTCAATTTTAGGAATTTTCAAATTAGAGTAAAAATCATTTACATGGCTCAAATTTAGATAAAAAGGAAGGAGAAAGGAGTTGCCAAGATATACTAGGAGGGTATCATTTGTGATATGTAATGCATATTTCTTCATTTTTAGCAAATTTTTGGACACCTCCATAAATTTGTTCTTGTGGATGTAATGATAAGAAAAATCTTTTCTACCAACCAAAAAAGAACTAGATGAAAATTTGAACTAGTAAGTTTGTTTTCAACTATGCAAGCTAGTGAGTGGTGAGAGGTGAGTGACGAGTAGTGAGAAATAAGCAGTGGTATAAGTTTAGCCATAATTTTAAATTTTAAAAAATTTAAAAATCAATTTTGCTAATTTGTCATACTTTGAGGTTTTGGATTTTTTAGTATTGGGTGGTATTCAAAATTAATGATTTGAAGCTGAAATTTTTATAGTTTATTTCCACAATAAGCAAGCATGTGCCTACCGAGGGGCATTTAGAATTAGATTATTTTATGTCCTCTATATACAATAAGGCTCCTTGATTTGGGCTTTTTTGAGCATTGTAGATGGTTTCAACTTCATTCTTTTGGTGAAATCTAATAACCATTAGGCCCTCAAAATTTATTAATTTTTAGTTTTTTTGTTCATAATTTTCTATTTATTATTAATTTATATTCACTTTGTTCCAAAATGATCTTGCGTGTCTTCCACTACTAGAAAATTTCGTATTTCTGTTGTTTTGGTCGCGTTGATCCGGTCAAAATCTGACAGAAATCTGTTGAAACCAACAAATTTCTGTCAGATTTTGACCGGATCAACGCGACCAAAACAACAGAAAAATGAAATTTTCTAGTAGTGTTCATGTTAGACAAAATGTTATAGATTAAGGTTGAAAGTAACATTCTTTAAACTTATTTTGTGTTGTAAGCAAAGTTTGGTGCATTTCTAATGTCCTAGAAACTTTGAGTTTGGGACCTTTATCAAATTTGTAGTTTGGGACCCTTTTCAAATTTGTACTTTGGGCATATTGAAAAGTGAATTTTGGGGGGTATTTTCAAAGAGCACCAAATCACCAATGGGCACTTAATTGTTGAAAGTGAGGTGTCATTTTGTAGGTAGTTAGTATAGGTCCAAGACTATATGTGGATCGTTGTATCACCTTCCAAAGCTTTATCTCCTTCAATCAAGCAACACTCAAAGAGATGGAAAAAAAGAAAGAACAATGTTGATTGACCCCTTTATTCATTTTATTTGTCTTTTAATTGATGATTGCATAGATGGAGGGGGAACTATTGCTTGAAATTGTTTTACTAGTCCCAGATAGCAATCAAAAGCTAAATTTGACCAATTCTCAATGTCTCAAAATGCAACAAGGAGATCATTTTGAGATGGTGGGAGTACCTCATTGTATCTATTTTTGTAACAAATTGTTTTTTTTCACATAGTATTATTTCAGTACACACAAGTAGTCCATAGTACTTGCAACAATAATTTTAGCAATTAATTTTTCCAATATTTTTTTGTGGACTAATAATCCAAGTGGAATGCCCATACTACTTAAACATCTACATAGAGTTGCCTTGGAGTAAATGTTGAACTTTGTTATAATATAAGCTAGGAATATATATGTAAATGTCCTCCTTATAGTTGGCCTTGTAGAGGTAGTGGAATACATAATACAAACGCTTGTAATGAATCTATTGTTTCCACTTCCCTAGAGACCTAGCACTCGTATTAGTGAAGTCCTCACAACTACACTGTAATAAAAGACCACAAATGAGAGACTATTGTTTAGAAATATGAATGGCCTTGTCTAAAGACAATTTTTTTTCCATACTTGGTTGTTGCATGGGATCCAAATAGAGTGGAGGAAGGTTACTTCTATTAACCACATCTTTAACAATATGCATGCAAAAGAGACAACAAGGAGCTAGATGACTTTTTCTTCAATCTCTAATGTGAATCCAACATCTTCTAGTGATAATATTTTTGTTTTTTGAGAGTTTGGTCCCAATAAGGATTGGCTATACAAGGAGAAGGTCAATTGCACATAAATCCATTTGCACTTAGTTCCTTAGACACAACTGACAATAAAATCACTGTAGAACTAGAACTCTTTCTAAATTGTACAATAGAATAGTCAACCATATTCTTTGAAGAAGTTAAGACAAGTGTCCCTTCTTTTCTATTAGAGACTATTGTACCACCACAATTGCTAGGATGTGAGTCTAGGATCTTGAGCCAATGAGCTTAAGAACATAGACATCTATATTATAGATACCTATGTTATAAGCACTTTCTGTGGATATAGGATATTAATATTATAGATATTTATATTATAAATACTAATTTTATAAGCACCTTCCATAGTTATAAGGTACTTATATTATAGGTATGTATGTTATAAGCACCTTCAATTTAAGTTCAAATATTAGTATTGTTGATTGTACCACACCAATTTTTAGAGTCTTTTTGCATTGCATAATAAGTTAAAGAAGCTTTAATGCACTTCAAAAAATATACCACTTCGCAAGATCATAGTTGGATTCCTACATATATCCAAATTTCTTAAAGAAAACCTTGTTGTCCTACAATTATGGTGTAGTATTTGAGCATGGTAAAAATTAGATATCAAAATGACATCCAACTAAATGATGGAAATTTTTAAATCATCAATTCATTGGTGAATATCTTCCATATTTTACTTACAAGGTGTTCAAAACATGTTTGCTAAATGAATCTAAAGAACCCTTTTTAGAAATTGAATGGGCATTTTGTATGTAGAAACTATTTGAATAGGTCTTTTATCCTTCTACAAAATATCTACTGAGACTCATGCATGTGCCAATCTAATGTGCATTATTCATTTCTTTTGAAAGATTTTGTATCTTTCAAGGCTTGAAGAAGGCCCACACCATTTGAATGAATAGTGTCCATTCACTACTAGAAACTTTCGTATTTATGTTGTTTTGGTCGCGTTGATCCGGTCAAAATCTGACAGAAATCTGTTGAAACCAACAAATTTCTGTCAGATTTTGACCGGATCAACGCGACCAAAACAATAGAAAAATGAAATTTTCTAGTAGTGCCTCTACTAGATCTTCAATTGTCATAGTCATAGTTCAATTTACTTACATTATAAAAAGACAAGGTTGGGGTTCATGTAATCTACTTTATATGTCATGTTTGTGAAAAAAGGATAATTTGTCTCCAAGTCCTTCATCCCAATCCCAATCTCTAACATGTGCATTGCTTCAAAGAGTTCTAAAGACCTTTACATTCTACCTGAGCCTCCATCACTCTAGAATCCTTTTGCAAATCTCCAAGCCCTCATTCTATTTTCTCCAATCCTTTCTAAATGAATAGAAGGAGGTTTTGATAGGGAGTGGTAGGGTGTGTTGGAGTCATTGCATGCCATCATTCTTGGATGTTGTTTCAGGGATATTTTGAGTTCTCAATCCAACTACAAAGACCTCTAGAAAGGGATATTACACTCCAAGGAAAAGGGGTACAAAATGACAGTAATTTGACATGGATTTGTCTGAAATGACAACGGCCATATTTTTAGTCATTTGATTGGAGCTTGTTAGTTTTCTGTCAAGTTCTCGTCAACTCTTTTTGTTCAATTCCTCTTGTTTTCAATATTCACTACAAGGATATCTGTGTCCTTATTGACAACAAATTAACAAAAATTTGTCAATTGCTTTGTCAGTGGGAACCTCTTGATTTGGCCAATTAGTTGACAGAATTTTATCATTAGTTGTGTCAATTTGAACATAAATTTTGTCAACTTCAATTCTTGAGAGTGGAAAACTACAATGCTTTCGCATAGCCTACTCATCAATAACAACTGTTATCTCTTTAGGAAAAGATAGTGGACTCTATTTGTGCTGATATACATGTGCAAAATAGAGAAATTAACATATAGAAATTTAGGCATATATATATGTGTGTGTATTTGGACTAGCTGCTGAAAGTGCACTTTATGGGCCCAATTTGTATACAAGAACATGTTTTCAAAATTGTGAACATCTGAAGTCCACATGTTATTAGTAGCCAATAGAACATAACATTCCATATATGAGGTACTTCAACCTGCCACCAACTCTGTAAGCCTACATACTGTACAACATAAAGTAGATAATATACAAATTCTATACGCTTGTATTACAGAATATCCTCCAGAGTTCTTACTAGTGTGCTTATTTATATACTATATATAGTGTCAACATCAAAATTAGGCACTATATTGTACTGTAATAGCTCGTACTAGAAAACATGATATGATTCCTTACACAATCTCCACTCTCACACGTTTTTATTATACTATACCATACAAACCTAATCAAAACATCATAGACATCAATTTAATAAACTTCTGTTTCAACCACGACACCTAGTACATACGTCATAGTAAATTAACTATTGCTATAGAATTATCATAGACGGTTGCTATAGAATTATCATAGAAACCCCAACATTGTTGTTAGTTGATCATCCATGTTTCACTTTCTTCTTTTGCCTCTCTGATGTGGAACTTTTTGTAATTTTATCTGATTTCAAAGCTCGTCGAAGACCCTGCAGAAGTTGAGATGATTAGTTAGAATAAATTTTACTATCTTGCTTGGCCTTCAACATTCTATAAAACATTACAACTTAATAGTTTTTAAGTATCCTCCACCATATTCCACCACTTCACTAGCAATCCTTATGCTTTCCTCGTTTCTTGAAAATTTACTTGTGATTGCTGCAAAAAAAAAAATTTCGTCCCTTGCACTCTCTCACATGTATTGGGGATGTCTTCAACAGATTGATGTTGATCCTCTAACAGAGATTTAGTTTGTTTACCTTCTAATGCTTCTAGCCGTCGCATTATAATAACTACTAATGGATGCTGAAAAATTTATTCAGTCGACATTGAAGAAGCAGTTTCTTCTACCACCTTTCCTTCCTTTTCTTGAAGTACTTGGTCTTCCACATTCATTTCGTTGCTTCTATTCTCCATAGGCTCCTTGTATTGATTTCCCATATTTCTCTTGTCTTGCAAATTATCAATCGATGGACTCATCCTTGCCACATCCATGGATAATAGCCATCGACCCCCACTTCCATGCATGACATTTGAATTCTCATTTTTTCTTTGTTGACTCCCACCATAACCTTTGTCACGAGCCATCTCAAAACTGATTTCTTTTGGATCTAGTGACCTCTGTAGAATCCTCCTCAACCTTTAACGTACTCCAACCTTACCTGAAGGCCCTATTCTACCAAAATTCAAGCTACTTGCATTAGTTCTTCAACAATTTTCAGACTTCCTTATTGATGCTGGATTGTCCAATTGTCTCTCTAGTGTTCGCCATGCTCGATCAGAAATTTCACTTGGCTTTGGCTCTCCATTACGTATGTTGTATTTTCTTCCACAAATCAGCACGCCTCAATGTAACCCCACAGGCTATCACTTCCTTCACGTATTCATGCTTTACTGGAGAGCTATACTCCCATGTATGTTGAATCCATTTTGCTATTTGTGTAGCAACGCCTTCTGGTTGCCTATTGATGTTTCCAATCGATGGGTCCAAATCTCTAGACAACAACATCAATTCGTTTCTCCAATCCCCCACTCCTACACCATAAGGTCGTTTTGTGAACCCATCCACTAGAAGAGATTTCCTTGGTAAACCTTCCTTTTACAGTTTGTTGCCTTCTTTTTCATGCCAAGCTCTTTTTTGTCTCCTTTTTTTTCCATTCTGTTGGAATTGCATATAATAACTCTTCAACATCCTTGTCTTCATCTGCAATCATTGGTATGTGGTTGTTGAGCTGGGTCATACGCATTTTCTTCGTAATCATTGTCTGTTATACCATTCTCATGTAGGTCCTCATCGTAGAAGTCAACTGCATGTGTTCCAAATTTTCCTTTTGTTCTACAATTTGGAAGTATATCTTCCACATCTTCATCCTCATGCTCGCTTGAATGTCCTCGTTTGCAAAGGTTAGAACCCTCTGTTACCATTTTTAGTATGGTCAAAAAGTGGTTAGGAAACAAATAGTATGGCTACATCCTTCAAATTTAAAGTCACAAAAATGATTGTCTATATGAACAAATTGTGACTACCACACGATTTCTAGATTGCATGAACTAGGTAATTTTAAGACAACTTACATCTTTTTCATCTTGCACGATCGAAGCCTTTGCATATTTTTGACGACCATCTTGTTTTTCAAGACATTTTTGTTGAGAAAATGATGGCATCCTCCTTGCATGTGCCATGGTCGGACTGTATTCATTGAGAACTTCCTATCTCCTTTGTGAACCCTACAAAAGGGATAATCGGTGTTCTTTGTTGTGATTGAAATTTTTTCGAGATGTAGCTTGTATGGAACTTGGCATCTAACCTTTTGAAGAATACTCTCTACTTGTCACCGTTTCTCTTCTACCATGTACATGAGCACTTCTTTTCATTGATGCATTCCTAACGAGATGATCTATAATATTCAATAACAAGAACATCAAAGTAACCTCAAAATGAACATATACAACTATAGAAGTTCATGAGAGGGTATAATTCTTTGTAGTTTGCTTAAAAATTCAATGGTGACAACAAAATTGACATACATTTCAATTGAATATGGTTTTTGATGTAGGGCCTTCCTTTAAAAAAAAGGACATTGTTCCTTCATTTATATATAGTAACAATGATAGCTCTGATGACTATCTTGAATGTGTTGCTTTCCTTCCCATTTAAATCACGCACTTACTTTTTCATTATCATTCTTTCAGTCTAATCATCAATTCTGCTAATTGTCCTCTACTACACTGACAAAGTTCAAATACAAAATCAATTATTTATAATTATAACAAAATTGTACATTTCCATGTGCTTTTTACTTTGAGATCTACCTGCAAACATGTTGCCACCACCATGCACTACGGGTGTTGAGGTGATTGACTGTTGTCCTTCTTTCTCAGTAAACCTAGGTGCATCATTCACACGTCCTTCTCCTGCTAAAACAGATGTTGCTACAGGAATATCGGTTGATTGTAAATTGGTGAACTTTTAAGACATGGGTAGTGTTGTTTTTTCTCCCTCTTTTGGGATGTGTAGTGTGTCCTACTGGCACTCGCTTGTTGTCCCTTTGAAGCAATAGGTTTTTTCCAATGAACAAATTCTTCTTGTCATTTTCTATCACCTTTTTCATTTCCAACACTCTGTTTTTGAGTACAATGCATGAATAAGTTACAAATTGGACTAATGAGCATACTCAACATATTTTAATCTCATACCACACATAAAAACTCATAAGGCCACAGAAACCTACATAGTAGGAAACCACCATCCCCTTTATTCCATAATACAGCCATGTAAAACATACCTTATCAACAATATTTGAAGTTTTTGTTCCTCGCATCTACATCATTACATTTGCACTTTAGTCCATCAGTAAATGACTATAAAACCTTCTATAGATACAAATCTAAAAGTTCAAAACATTATAATATTATACAGCTCATAGTGTAGCTGAACTTCAATCCATGAATATATATTATGTGACAATAGCAAACACAAATATACATTATGAGTGCCTCAATAAAATTAGGAAGTTTGTCTACATCCTCTAAGGAAGAGCACATCAATAGACAAACAACATCAATAACAAATAAGACATATGAAATCAACAACTACAAAGGCACAAGACATGTATTCTAATTTTTTTGACACAATCAATATTTGTACTTCTATTGTAGGTATATTTTATTGGAATACAAACTACCGCATTTGAAAATGATTGATGATTTACAACTCACAATTTTCCTCAAATTCTTGGTGTACAATGGCATAATCTTATCATCCTCTGTCCACAACTCTTTTTTGTAAATTATAATGATGTCTCCAATCCCAAATGCATCTTCTTTGCTTGCTTTTCACTAGCATTTGACTATGATGAAGCCTCAGCATCAACAGAACTATTGTTGCTAACTAGAACAACATCACTAGTGCCACCATTATAAGATTAAATATAGTTCTTCTATTGCAACTACAATTGAAACCTAAAAAAATTTAGAATTAATTTTCTCACCGGTAATAATTCTTCTAATGTCGATTCTTCTAGTACACCGTCGACATCCTTGTTTTTGTAATCTTCACAGTCACTATCTTTATTGAAAAAGGACTTCTACTCTTCCATGTTTTCACTTTTGTCGTCGTCAGAGGTACTCCTCTCTTGGTTTCACCTTCTTCTCTTCCTATGCTTGTAGCTCTTGCCGCTTAGTCCGATGGTGACCAAATTGTCTTCAGAACATCATTAATGAATCCCTATTTTTCTCCCTCTATAATACAAAGTACTTCCTCAACATTTCCTATTTTCCTAGTGAGCGCGCTATTTTGGACATCCTGAAGCAATTTTGCGTTGTCAATCGTATATCCACATAGCATAGTCTATGAAAGAAAAAAGAGGCAGGACCTTACAAACTATCAATAGCCTGTGGAACTAGACGGCGCCGTCGGAAAGTCATGAAATTTAGGCACATGTCCCTAAAACGTCCTGTAACAATGCATTAAGTATTGACCTTTTCTTAATTAAAAAATTATCCAATCTTAATGTATACCATGAAGTTTGATGACCTGTAGTGTATTGCTTGAAATTGTCTATATGTTTTTCCATTGCATTATTGGCACCATCATTTTAACTTCTAGAATGCCTCTATAATAACCTCATCTACAATAGAACCAATCTCAAAGCTTCACCAATAAAATAAATAATCAAACTTAAAATAGCCAATAGATTTCTAAAAAAACCTATATTTTCAACCAATCCACATTTTATAGCTACAATAAAAGTTTGCATAGAATAGTTCAAACATGATAATGAATCAAACCAACAAGATTCTCAATATACGCCCTCAAACATAAAACAATAGAATCTATTTTCCAAGTTATAGGAAAAAACTATTAAAATTCCAGTCTAAACTAGCAAGCATCCAATGTACAAAGTATGTTCTTTATATACTAAATCATAAATTATTTTTGAAGTCCTTCCTAACTTCTTTTGTTGGACGATACTATATAATGGATTTTTGCAATAAGATATATCAACACGCTCTCTACAAAATGCATCTTCAACATCCAAGTTCTACATTCACAATCTAAAAAATGAGATATTCATCTTTCTCATCTTATTTAAATATAGCTTTAGACCAAGAGAATTTTTTTACTAAATATATAAAATCTATGTCAAAAAAAACAAAGGACAAGAGTGGTATGTACCTCAATTACTACTTGTAAATTGAATAAAATCTACACTAATTCTAGAATATTGTCAAAATACTTATAATGGTTATTACTACTTATGCTATGCAAAATTTTCTCTTCAAACAATTAAAACAATCATGGTTTAACCACTATGGGACATCACTTTTGAAGCTTAACAATTATAGGACTTTGTATTTGAATATTACCATCATCATCATTCTCTATATACCAATAAGGCAATCAATATATATAGGCCTATTTTGAATTTGAATAATACAAAAAAAATTCTTCTTCTGTAATTATGAATTCAACATCTTTTAAACCTCTACACCAACATTTTCTTTGACCAAATTCAACCTACAAAATTTTCTTCTGATCTTAGTATGTAGATCCCTGTAATATATCTATATGCAATTACAATTGTAACTCTTTTACAACAATCATAAAATAATCATTGAAAAAAAAACATGTGCACATAAATTTTCAAATTTAATCAACAAAAATATAGAAAAAAATTTAAGGTTGAAATTGAAGAATGCAAATATCAATATCATTGTTTCATAACAAAGGTAGATACATTTCCAAAAGACAGAAGTCTACTTGTTAAAGTATTTAATAAACTCATTGACCTTCATCTCAATTGTTCAAACTACTCTCCTACAAATGCTTCTACTGAAATCATAATCTCGTATAAAGAACTATTTAGCTTTTTCTATTTTGGACAACACTATTTCTTCAACACCTCGAATTCTTTTCTGCACGTCCACACCCATCATATGTAACTCAGTCAATTTTTTTTTACTCTCTTAACCAGAGCATCACTAACTTGCACGGATGGCCCAATTCTTACGTACTGTGAACTCATTTTAAATGGTCCAGTGCAGTGAAAATCTAATTTACCACAACATATTATTTCAACAACTCCATCACAACCGTTAAAATACACGCACACATTATAACTCCCAAGTATAAATTATCCTCCCTCCCTCTTCAAACCATTGTCCTTATGCAATAAACCTCCAGTGTCAAAGTATATCGGAGCCCAGATGCCAAAAGCATATGTGTTGTAATTTCAATCTCGGTGATACGCATTGCTAAAATCATTCATGGTATACGTCAAATTACTACAAAACACACTTTCCTATAATTGCAAGCTTTCGAATTCTATGGCGGATAAACTTGGTACTTTTCCCACCGTTGCTTCCACTTTCGTCTGTTGAAAAAGAGATGGCGTTAGATTGTAAAATCTCTTCCCGTAAATATAAGATATCTTTGATATGGTGGCTTGTTGTTATTTCCACTTTTGCAGGTTTGAAACGAAATCTTGCATCTTCTTGTCTGGAACATAACGCCCAAAAGTGAAGCCTTTATCTGAACCTAAAAAAAACAAAAAACAAATTTATTACTTGTCAAAAAATCTAATAAAATATATATAATAAGCCAAGATTATTGTGTATAACATAGAAAACATGTATGCAACCATAGAAACATGTACATAGAGAATCATATTTGAAAAACTCACCCGGTCTCCAACCGAGTGCATACATATTACCAGTCTTTTGCGCATTATATGATTTTACTAAACTAGTGCCCCTCTTCATACTAATGAGCATCAAAGTTATTTTTTGGTACTCCTCATACTCCTTAAGTGGCATTTCTTGAAAATGATAGCATTTAACGACTAGTACAATGTCCTTGGAATCCTTATCTTGAATAACAGCTGTACCATGGTTAATACGAAAAAATTTGTCGGGAATACAATTTGGGTACTTATCTTCAAGGTCTTCAGAGTTTCGCTGTCGTGTTGAGAGCGGTTTGCTTTGGGAAATTACGGGGATTCTGGCTACAACTTGATATGACTTAAGAATGAAGGATGTTGTAAGACAAGGATGGTAAGTAAACTCGTCTCTTGCAAATCCAGTCCACTAACGAGGATGATGAAGGTGAGTGAATTCTTCACCCGCAAATTCACCAACCAAGTACAGAATGATGTTATAGAACAACAAATTTTATTATTGTTCGTGAATCTTTGAACTTTGTATTCAATCTTCAGTCAAATCTTTTAGTCTTCAGTCTTCAATCTTCAAACTCTTCCCTGTTGGCCTATCCTGTGGTGGCTCTATAAAGATAAGGGTAAGGGTAGGTGATAAGAATCCACGGCCTCGGACGGGTAAAACGGGATGGCCAAATCACGAGTTGACCGTCCGAAGGATTGGCTCCTAAATTTCAAACCCACGGTGACCAGGAAGTGCCTTTCACCAGTGGAAACAACAAATAAGATCGACCATGTGGGTGATCAATCCCACTTCGTCGCTACAAACACAAAATGGGGCTAATACTGGATTCCCACAGAGCCCACAACTGGTTTACAATGCAAAATAGAAAAACAACAAGCCTCCAAATCTGGCTAGGAATAACAAGCCACAAGCCACAACACACGAGTCTTCAATTTTCATGTCTTCAAACCTCAATTCCAACTTCAAATCATCACTTCAAGTCTCCACCTCAACTCCAACTTCAAAGCTAAACTTTGAATGAACACCACCGTTACTTCACAACTTCAAATAGAATGAGTGATAGCTCTCTGGAAAGCCAATACAATTCCCTCCACTTCCTCTAAATCTAAATTCATTCCAATACTTTGACCAATATCTATGGCTGTCCAAAGTTTTGGCCTCTAAAAGTGAGGGCAACAGACCCTCCTTCACTCCCACACTCACAACTTATTCATAAATGATTCAATCACATCGAATGATAGCTTCTTATAAATCTAACAAAATTTTCTACGTTCTCTCCAAAATTCAAATCAAACTAACACTCTTTTCATCTTTCATGGCCACTCAAAGTTTCGGCCTTAAGAAAAGAAATGCGGCAAACCTTCCTTCACTTTGACACTCATATCTCACTCATACAAGCTTCAAATAGAATTAGTGATATCTTCCTAGAAAGCTAACTCAATTTCCTATACCTCCTCCAAATTTCATTGCAAACCAAGAACCAATACGTCTTTAATGGTCGGTCAAAGTCTCAGTTTCTTAATTTCAAAGGCAACAAACCTCCCTCCACTCAAACTAGTACAACTTTTGATTCACAACTTCAAATCAAGCAAGTGAGATCAATTTAGAAAGAAGACACCATTATACACAACTTCACCAAATTTCATTTCAAAATTCTCAAAACTCACAACACCATGGCCCTCCAAACATTTGGGTTCTTCCCTAAACGCACAACGGGAGAGAAGATGAATAGTACCCACCTTTCTCTCCACCCTATCTTCATTTCAACCATATAAACAAGTGGGGTCAGCCCCTAACTCACTCCCAAAACTTTTCTAACAATAATTGAGCACTTATTTGGCCTCACAACTATCTCCTTATCTTTATCTTTGAAGGAAATTCACTTCAAGTTCACCTAGAAGACAAACCATTTGAATATCTCCCTCCAACTACTTCTCAAACACAAAATTATTATAGAAAATCACTCCAAATAAGGAATGAAGAACTAAAACTCAACATACATCTATTGGAGGTAAAAAAATAGAAGTTCAATCAAAATATCATTTCATCTGCAAAAATTTGAGGATGCGTTTGATAGTAGCAGCAATGTAATCGACACGATCCGCCTTAGTTAAAGGGTTGACTGGCCCCTCTAACCATCGTTGGTGACCACGACTCCCTTCAATAGGCCTCACCATGCAATAATACTGCTCGTCTTTTAAACTTTCAAAACATTCTTCAAATGTAACTTCACGGTTGTTGGGCTCAACACATCCAACCTGCAATAGAATCACCAATGCTCGAGCGTCACGTTGAAGATTGCCGTGCCATTGTTTCTCCGCGCGAGGTTGTTTTGGTGGTCGCGATGGCCCAACTTCGTCTTCTAGCCGCCTATGTAGCAATGAAAGATCTAGTGGCTGTTGTGGCTAGTCCGGCAGTTGCAATAAAGGAAATTCAAACTCTCGTTGCTTTTAAGATTCTTCATCTTGGGACTCAGAAAAAACCCTCCAATTCGACATAGTATAATCTAAATGAAAAACAAAGAAAAATCAAATCAAATGTGATGAAACTCTCAAGTGAATCCTTCTCTTTATAGTTGCCTGTAACAGCAAAGATAAGGCGTCACCTTGAAGCCATCTCAAATGACATCATCTTCTTTATAATGTTATAAATATCAAAATCTATTTAAAATATATAGATGTACATATTTTTACATAGTGCCTGCATTTGCAACACGACACCGCTTTCTTTCAACAACAAAAGCTCTTGCATATCATGCATTGAGAAATTACTACATTAATAAGAAATTATGTACACAATTATCTTTCAAGAATGTATTTTTTGAATCTTCCAAAAAAAAATATATTCCTATATGATTTAAAGAAAACACTTTCTAAAAGCTACAAAAAGACATCATCTGTGACATAAAAAAACACCACATCTTTGATCTCTACGATATTCAAAATATATATATATATATATATACTTTTGAAAACTATATAAAAAATTTGATACCACAATAAAGAAAAAAAACCTCAAAAGAAAAAAAATGTATAAAAATCAATGAACATTGTATAAGCACCAAAAGAATTTAAATTTCCTGCAATATACCTGTAATTTTGGATTTAACTCCTTGAAATTGTCTCGTCCTCTTTGCCTTCTTAGTAGCTTTAATATACTCTTTGTCCTCTCTTTGCATTCTAGCTTCTTTACTTTCTTTTCTGCAAGAAACAATAATTTTCAAACACAATTATTAGAAAGGTAAAACAAACATTAGAATTCTTATATGCCTACTTGGATTTGTTAATTCTCTTGCTACTTTCCAAGGAAATAAAACTTTTAGGATGGGGAATCTTATAAGTCGATTGCCTTTCTTATTATCCAATCCTAGTAACAACACAAACATATTTGCAAGTGTATAAAGGCCTATTGGCTTTCGTATCAAGTAGCAAACAAATTCATAAAAAATAGAAGTCTTGAGGCCTAATTAGCATAATGTCTAAACACTGAAATAAGAGGATTACAATTTAACCAACGTACGTACATCTTAATCACTGGCTTAGTGTCCATGGTGCTTCTTCTATCCACAAGCACCTTGTTCCATCCCCACTGTTGACTCTACCTCCAAACTAAAGGTTTTGCTTTTGTCCACTTATAGCATTCACCGTTGTTCTCTCATGTGCAAATAAATGATTGTCAGATTTTGTTGAATCCTCAACCATAGAAGTTTTCTGAAGACAATGACAATCATGAAATAATTGGCATGGTGACATGCCAAGTAAGGAGACCGGTTTATGCATTTCAGTGCAATCTACAACCCTACAGCATTACAAAACAATAATGAACAATGAAGTTAACCATTTTAGGACTTCTACACGTGTTTGCATCTTGACAACCTATCAAAAACAATACATATCCATGATTAATTCACACATGTAATTTTCCAACTTGATGAACAAACTGAAACCCTTTTAGTTTTCAGTTTGTTCATCAAGTCTTCTTTTTAATTCATAATTATTATTCAAAGAAATACATCATTTTCATTATGAAGTGAACCTCAACTTCTAGTGTTTTTCCAAAGCTTAATGTCTAGTGCCTAGTACACTTGAGATCTTCAATAAGCATAAAATCTTTACAACTTTACTACTCTTCGAATACAAACATGTAGTAACTCTGGATTCTTAATTTGTGATCACCTCTATACTCTATGAAATTGAAAAAAAACTTTTCAACAAAGCAGTTTCATCAAATACAATAACTTATCAATTGTCTATCAATTGTTTAAAGAATCAAATACACATATGTCATTTTCCTTCAATAATTGAGAACCATCCAATGATAGTGCATACCTGAAATTTAGCCACTGAGTCATTCACAACATTCGTAATTTCATGTTGTCCACAAGAAAGACGCTGGTATGTTGGAACACTGTCATAATCTACCAGCCAATAATAGCCCTAACCCTTTTACAGTAACCATAATAGCACACACTTTAATAAGAGTGCTAATTTTCTAAACATTGTAGACAAAAACTATAATGCTGTCATACCACCATATGGCTCCTATTGTGGATATGAATGCTGCAAGTAGTCTTTATAAGAACCTAAACAATTGAGGCAACCGTTTGATATCTTGTAATCACGAAGATATATGCTTCAAACAACCAGGAACCATCATCTAGAGTACTCTTTGGTACATAAACTTCATGTGCAATTGTGCTCCACTAAAAAATAAATTGTTAATTCCTCAAGAGTATATTATTCTTCTACTTTTTATTCATGCAAGTAATTTCAATCAAACTTGTGCCAATGTGGCATTTGGATTAATTCAAAAGTCCATGGATTATAATTTTATTTGTGAACCTATAAAGCCTCAGCACTGCATCACTACAATAAATTTTCAAAAAAGGCCCAAAGAATGTACCAAGTAGACAAAGAGGTTGTATAGAAAGGGTCGAACTTCTTCTACTTTGTCTAGTCTACATACATTCAATAGCACCACTCCTATTCTTTCTTCATCTTGTTTCTGCTTACTACCATCAATCTATACATCCTGTGGTGCTATCACTTTTGGTCCCTCTTCTGTTGAAGCCACTGTAGCAATCCCAAAAACATGTGAGTCCTCAACTCTAGCTATAAAGCATTTGCATCAGTTGTTTTTGGTTCTTGACTTTACAATCGCAAAATCAATATAGTCCTTTTACAGTCCTAGCCTTGAAGTCTAGGAAATACTCTCATTGCAACGCACGCATGCACGGTTTTTAGCACTACTACGCAATGAAGGTGATATATGTGAAAACAAAGAACTCATGGCTAGAACTTCACTCAAACACAACATTGTATTTCTACTAGACACCAACACCTACAAGTCTTCAATAATTTCTTCATTAAACCCTTGCATTCCAATACACCCTAGAAGTCCCCAATTTGTAAAAAAATGATACAACACAATCCAAATTATCACCAATAATCCAACCCATGGAAATAAGATGGGAGGGCCTTAAAATTTCACCTGTACAATTATATATTCAAAGAAGTTTAATGTGTCATAAAGATTAATTATAACAATTCACTACACATTGCACCTGCAATTAGTACGCAATAAATGGTTCCATAATATCGCAAAACCTATAGGACCCACAATTTTAGCCTCTACAACATACTACTTTGTAAGACAATCTTGTAACTGTCTTTAATCTAAAATATAACCCAAATGTACCAATCATTACCCTTCTATGCTCAAAATACATTGAGTTCTATAAGTGAATGATTTTCTATTACATATCGTAGCATTTATCTATTATCTTGTAGTTTCCGCTTCTTTTGCTCCACAATTTCTTTTAATCCACGTATTTTTGGATTCACATCTTCTCCAGTTTGTTTAATTTGGGCCAATGATTTCACTCTATCCACCACATTTTTTGGTATTTGGGTAGATGTTCCAACACGAGTAAATCCTTTGTCTGTTCTTGATTTTGAAGTAGCGTGGAAGTCGGTTTTTCCTTGCCAAATTATTTCAACAATACCATCACATTGTTCGAAGTCAACATACACTATCATTTTTTTGAGCTATAATTTTAACAAAGTGTTAATAAATTGAAATCTACATGTTTTTGCTTGAAGGGGTATTATTAACCCTTTTATGTATTCTTCTAAAGCAAAAAAACACAACTAAGTGATTAGTTTAAGTTTAGAAAAATACAATCTAGTGATTAAATCTTACAAAGCAGAAAAAAACTAAAAAAACTACTCTTAAACTAAAGCATGACCTATACAATTCTGAATGACCTAGCTAATTGTCTTTTCAGCTCATAAGCCTATTTTACGATAGTCTAGTGATTTTTATAAACCCCTACTAGCCGTTTTTTTAGCTCTTAAGCATATATTACGTCCGGGTTAGCAATTCCTATAGATCTTCGTCTAGCTGTCTTTTTAGCTCTAAGCATATATTACGTCCGGTCTAGCAATTCCTATAGATCTTCGTCTAATCGTCTTTTCAACTCTTAGGCATATATTACGACAATCTAGCAAATCCTTTGATTGAACGGAAAACTAGATCTTGTTTCCCCTTGACGTCACCTTCTAACAATGGAGGTGAGACATAGGGAATAAACCATCAACCATCTAGTCATCTACTGAAGTTTGACATCCTAAAAAAATATGTATTAAACAATTCAAAGCAAAGTTGGTTGACCCTAGGGCCTTTTTTTTTACATTAGTTGTAAATTATCTTTGCGAGACTTTACAATCCAAGATAGCCAAATATCTAACAATTGAATATATTTTGATGTTGACGCTATATATAGTATATAAATAAGCACATCAGTAAGAACTCTAGAGGATATTCTGTAATACAAGCGTATAGAATTTGTATATTATCTACTTTATGTTGTACAGTATGTAGGCTTACAGAGTTGGTGGCAAGTTGAAGTACTTCATATATGGAATGTCATGTTCTATTGACTACTAATAACATGTGGACTTCAGATGTTTACAATTTTGAAAACATGCTCTTGTATACAAATTGGGCCCATAAAGTGCATTTTCAGCAGCTACTCCAAATACACACATATATATATGCCTAAATTTCTATATGTTAATTTCTCTATTTTGCACATGCATGTCAGTACAAACAGAGCCCACTATTTTTTCCTAAAAAGATAACAATTATTATTGATGAGTAGGCTATGCGAAGGCATTCTAGTTTTCTACTCTCAAGAATTGAAGTTGACAAAATTTATGTTCAAATTGACACAACTAATGACAAAATTCTGTCAACTAATTGGCCAAATCAAGAGGTTCCCACTGACAAAGCAATTGACAATTTTTGTTAATTTGTTGTCAATAAGGACACAGATATCCTTGTAGTGTTAGATGCATCTCTAAGAAAAAGAAATTTTCTTTTGTGGCCTTCTGACAATTTTACAAGAGCCTATAGGTAGCACTTGCTAGGCTCGAATTTTAAAATTGATAAATTATTGAACAATAATTCTAAAAGCTAAATTACTAGAAGAAAACAATGTCCAAATTGACACGTCCAAATTGACTAACTATGTCCGAATTGACAGAAAAATGTCTAAATTGACAAAAACTGTCCAAATTGACACATCCGAATTGACTAAAAATGTCCAAATTGACACCCTTCTCTTATAGTGAATGTATGTTCAAGGTTTATGAACTCATCAAGATCAAAATAATCTTCCTAAAAGTCTTCTTTGCTCAAGTCCTCACAACTTAAGTCTCTATTGTTGATATTATTGGTTGTTCAGGTATTTATAGACAAATTTGTCAATCCATTGTGTTGGTGGGGTTTTGAAATTGTAATGCATTTATCGCACAATGGAAGGAACATATAACTATATTGGATACTTTACTTATATCCTTGAAAGAAGTGGAGGTGATGGATTCCAAGATGGTGGTTGCAGGTGGTGGGAAATTGATGGTGCTTGGAATTATAATTGATAATACACCATAATGGTAGTCCATCCTATTTGATTTGCAAGCCACAAAAAGAAATGTGCATTAGATATTACTATAAGAAATCCCTATTTTTTGGACAAGCCAAAATACATGGTGATACATTTTTTGAGACATTAAGCATGTCACCTTAGATGTCCAATCACATTTGTCTAGATTGACGTGGAAAAAATATATGAAAATCTGAAAAAATGCGCCATGTATTTAGTTCAACATGTGCTTAGACATGGTCAAAGAAGGTGTCAAAAGTGTGCCATATGGCAAGTATGTCACCTCCATGTAAGTGCCACATAGGCAATCAATGCCATGTCAAAAATCTTTTCATCTAGGCCCTTGCTAACATAGTAGTCACATAGTGTTGACATAGAAGAGGAAATTCATGACATATATGGTGCAATGTGCCATGGATCCTGTCTATTTGGATGTTTGTTGTGATGTGCACATGTTTTTTTGAATGTCAACTGTGATATAAGATCAATTCTTTTGAACATAATGTAGCATCCACCAAGTATTATAGCATGTTTATGAAGATATGAAACATCGTGGACAACATTTTTTAAAACATGCCTCATGTGCATATCTTAGCTTTTTGAAATATTAACTTAAACATCCCAACATTTTGCAATGTCAATTTAGACATTCACCATACAAAACACACAATATGTCATATATTGTATACAATATGCTATATACAATTCATCATATCTGGCAACTATGTCATATGATTTGAAAAGCCACTTATTGTGAGTATGTTCACATGAGAAGACAAGCTATTTATACAAGTGGGGTGGTAGGAGGAAAGACAAACCATGTGGAATATGTAAAATATAGGAATTGTATTAAAATAGAATTTTAGACATTAGCATCCTAATGAACACAAAGTCTAAGTTGACATTGCAAAAAACATCTAAACATCTTAGTTGATGTTTCAATTGACATTTTAGTTGACATTTATAAAAACAATGCTAAATTCTCAGACAACATCAAAATGTGATGATGTGGCATGTCATGTCATCTTCATTGTATGCCACATTACTCAAATGCCATAGTAGGTGCCAAGTGATTTTTTTCAAAAGCATGCCATGTAGTTGCCCTTCCCCTATTATTTTCACATTTAGTCAACATTTTACCTCAACCTCCAATAACTTCTAGAAACTTATCCATAGTCAAATTGTAAACCCTTGTGATGTGGCACTTTCATGTTTTCTAGGACTTCTCCAAAAATATGACTACATTTTTTGGATGTTTTACACAACATAGTTGTCAGCTCTACTAGCATCAAATTGTTTTTCCACTAACATCAAGACAATTTTTGAAACATCCAACTCAATTTTGCCTTCTATAGCCACAATCCCGTTTTTTTGCTTTTGTTTTGAAAACCATGTCGTGTTCACTACTAACACCCTCCAAAAGGAGGGTTTCTTGTAATGAATGGAAATAACAAATAACAATTGAGAGGAGGTAACGAGAGAAAAATAATAACTCATCTACTTTGAAGGTGGACCTTTCTTTTTCCATTTTTCTTTCTTGCTAATCACAAATTTAGACCAAAGCTTGTTGAATTCTAGAAGCACCTCTTCTGCTAATGCACAATGGTCTTTCCTTACAAGAAAGTTTGTAAATTTTTGGTTCCCCTACTCTACACTTTATTTTGTTGCTTGCAACTTGGAAAATGTAATTTAAGAGTTGAAGAACTAGAGTTGTTATTTTTCTTCCACATTATCGCATGATGAGGTGAGTGGGAGAGTACTTAGAAGTAGGTAGGAAAATTTAGGTGAAATGACATTGATTACTTTCACAACTTGAGTGCTATAATCAAAGTAGTAGGTGGCATTATTGGGTTAAAATTTGTAGGTAGGGGGTGCAATTTTAGCAAGAGATCTTGGATTTCTTCTTTCTTTTTGAATTAGAGTTGCAAATTTTGAAGAAAAAGACAACTGATTTAGAAAATATTTTCAAATTGGAAATTTGGCCTTTGCTAAGGAAGATGGAATTGACGTTCAAATATTTAGAATTCATGGAATGTACAAATCATAATGATTGTATAGTCATTGCACCCAAAATGCTAGAGTATAAGCATGAAAATGCAAGCATGTGAGCTTTGAGCATATGTATTAGTATATATCCTACAACCATTGAAGGTGTTTATATTGTAAACACCTATAATATAGATATTTATAATATAGGTGTATAGTCTTTTAGGCTCACATGCTCATGCTCCTAGGCTCACATAATAGCAAACTTTATCATTGCACTTAGGCTTAGAAACCACTGTCAATCACTAAATGCAAATGGAAATTGAAAATTGTGAAACCTTGACTCTTTGTCAATATCAATGTGGAAAGTTGCATATGCCACAAGCTCCTAGCAATAATTGGTTCCTAGTCCAAATCCATCGGTCACTCATCTATGACCATTAATTGCTCAATGACTTACTCTCAAACTCCCTACTTTCTACCCTTACATTGTTGTCACATTTTGACCATGTACTAAGGTAACTACACCTAAAATCACACAATTAAGCAATTCAACATGGTTGCTATTATTATATTAAAAAACTTTTGATGAAATCTTGTTGGAAGTTAAAAGGAGATTTTTGATTTTTTAAGAATGCATTTTTTGAACATCAAATGAATAAACTATTAATTTTCAAAATGCTGAAAATAGGGTTTAGGGTAACCAACCATAAACTCTCAAGAATATTGGAAGTATATTTTAGGCAAAAATTTAGCCTGTGCAATTTTAGAAAGTGTGCAATTTAAGGTATAGTTACCTTACCCTTTTCCAAAGTTAGCTACCATAACCTGTCCTAATGGCACCATATCATTGGAAATTGATTGTAACATTTGATACATTGTAGATTAATTTCAACAAAAATTATGCTAGTACAAAGCTCATACAAACCTACGTAAACTACAAAAGTTTCAAAAATCATGCCAGAATTTGAAATTGTAGGATTCTATTTGAACTCAATTGGTCCTTTGAGAGGACAATAGTTTTTTAGGGGTTAATAATATTATGAACAATGTGTCAAATTTTTATTTTAACCAAATATGTGAATTGGTAGTAATATAAACTCAATAGTATTTAAAACCTTTCTAATTTTACATTTTTTCAATCATTTTTAACAACATTTCAATCATTTTTGCAAGTTTTGTTTCAATATCTTTGAATCTACACATTTCAAACAATCCTATATCTATCTATTTGACAAAATTCAATTTTAACTACTTATACTTAAAAGTTTATAAGTAGTTAAATGTGGCATTCACGTTTCCCATAGTCTGAGAACTCACAATCTTCTAGAGGCCTCAAAAATCATCTAATGCAAGACATTGGAGCATGTGTAAGATTTTTTCAATGGTACTCATCATTTGAGTATATAATCATGTGATATTGTGGCTATAGCCAGGTCAATGGTATCACTACAAGAAAACCTGTCCGAAATGACAAAAACTGGTCCGAAATGACAGAAATCAGCCCCTCCTAATCTACAGAAAATTGACAATTTTTTGTCAATTTAGACAATTTTCTGTCAATTCGGACAGTTTTTGTCCTAATTGACTGAAATTCGTCAAATTTCTGTAGATTAGGAGGGGCTGATTTTTGTCATTTCGGACGCGTTTCTCTTGTAGTGTATTTTAGCCTTGAAGTCCTACAAATCAACAATAATTAGAGTCTTGCAATTGCAAAAGAGATTAATACTTTGGTATAACGTTTTGTATTGAGTGGTAGATGTGCATTTAGGTCACAAATATGAAGTTGAGAGTTTTGAGCTTAGAAAAAGAAACTTATGTTGTAGGAATGCACAAAGTTAGGAAGAAGGGCTTAGAGGTTGCAAAAGAGTTACATATAGCATCTTCAACTATTAATTTAATTTTGAAGGATTGGAAGAGTCTTGGCACTATAATTTCTCTAAAGCCAAGTGATAGACAATAAAAATTGACAAATCGTGACATTAGGTCCCTAACTCATAGGCTTAGTAGCAATTGCCACTTGTTGCTTGTAGAACTTGTGAGTTAGTGACATGTGGGTTGTAGTGCAGTATAGAGAGTTATATGGAAGCTAGGATTGGGGAACTGTATTGCAATGAAAAAGCCTTATCTTAGTGATGCACATATATTGCAAAGCTTTGCACTTGCTTATAGATTTGAGCACTACAATAGAATGTTGATTATTTGTTAAAAGTCACATGGATTAATGAATCTTCTTTTAAAATTGGTAAGAAATTTCATGCAATAGATTAGCCTGTAGCAAAAAATATATGAGAAGTATGCATGAAATTATTTGCCACCTACCCTTAAATATGGTTGATCATTAGTGATGGTGCAGGGTGCTTTTACTAGATTTGATAAATCATAAATGTCCTTTAGTCATCATAGTTCCAAATAGGACAACGAGTGATTTTGTCATTTTTGTCTATCAAGGAGCATTGTGTGTGGGGTATTTTTTATACAACAAACTTGAAGCCCTTGTGCTTATGGAGGATTGCACTCCTACTCATTACCTTCACTAAACACTAGAAAGAAGCTCATATCATAAAAAGATTAGATTGGCCTCTAAACTCTCTAGACCTTATTCCAATAGAAAACTTTGGGGTATAAGACTTATATTGTGGTATAAGTTTAGGCTGAAGAAAAAAGATGACATGTATGGCACAAGAAATTCAAGCAAGGGTGATTGCACAAAATACTTGTCGTGTTTGGGTGTCCCCTTGCCCATGGACAAGTGTTTTTTGCTCATAACTTTTGCATCATTGGTCCATTTTC
Organism: Climacium dendroides; assembly: GCA_950106755.1. Lineage (NCBI taxonomy): Eukaryota > Viridiplantae > Streptophyta > Bryopsida > Hypnales > Climaciaceae > Climacium > Climacium dendroides. The sequence continues at coordinate 29,433,970 of OX467087.1, read as the reverse complement.
TATGAAATTTGAAATGAAAGTAGATGTAGTAGTTTTAGACATTGTGTAAATTTTGGATTTAAAAAAAATTATTTTACTATTTTTAAATAGCCCTCAAACCTTGGCCATTTGGGGGGGTTTGAGTCCTATTTTCGACCCCAAAATGCAAATGTGAAGCTCAAAATTAGTATATGAGGACATCTACTAAGGTTACACAATCATGCCAAAGATTATTGTAAAATGATATTTTGTCCACCTTCCACATGTGCTCAAAGTGCACTACCTTTGTGTAGCTATAGAGAACACAATTTTTTTTCCTAAAGATAAAATTGCCTAAGAAGGAGCATCTTTAGATTAGAAAAATTGAATTATTTTATTTTATTTTATTGAGTTTATTTTATATTTTTTAAAAATATAACTTCAAACTTTGTATTTTCTTGGTGTTTTCCATTGTGCATTTTGGGTGCATAACTTTTAGAGATAATTTTTTTTAGGTTTGAAATTTCAGAGGCATTCTATTTTCAATGCTTTACAAATTATCCATATTTTATCATACTACTAAAATCATAAGTCCTATCATAAATCATAATATCACAAATGTTATCATTAATACTAGGGGCTCGTGTTTGCTATGCTGCGCATTCATTATATCACATATTAGTAAAAATTTGATATATTTGAATAGAATGTATGATAATGATTTCAATAAGTCTTTAAAATAATTATTTTAATTATTTTATAAAAATATTTCCAATCATGCATACATAGAAATCATATTTTCACACAATGTGATATTACTGAAATAGAGTAGCAGTTCACAATCATCTTTGTAATATCACTTTTTACAAAGGGTGATATTATAGAAATAATATAGTCATTGCAATTGAGGTGATATTAAAGAGGATCAATATAGTGATATTATAAAGGTAGCAATTCCATTGCTTTTCTTGGCTTTATACTTATTTTGCATTTCTATGATTTTGTGCTTTTGTGAGCTTTGAGCTTTTGATTTCAATTTTCTATTGCTACTACCAAATGATTTGAGAAATTTATTAGATTGAACCAATTTTGGATTTCACAACAATTAAATTGTTCACGAGATTTACGAGTTTTGCCTTTAAATTCTTCTATTTGGGTTGCCATTGTTTGTAACAATCGAGTCAAATTTCTAATGCATTCTAATGTATGGGTATCTTTTATAGTATTTACCATTGTATATGTTTCATTCATCATTCAATAAATTTCTATTGTTTATTCCAGTATATGCTTATTTATTAAAAAAAATTATATGAAGAAATTAGTAATTTTTATCTAAAGATTTTTTGAAATTCTTGCTTTGCATTCTATCTAATACATAAAAATTCTTATGAAATTCTAATGATGAATGCGTAGCATAGCAAGCGCCAAACGCTAGTTATATTAAAAAAAAATTATTCCAAAAGTCACAATACTCACCTAAATAGGCCTTTTTGACCCAAATCCGGCAAGTATTTCTTGCAATCACCTGCAATATGGGATATTGTATCTCAAGAGCAACTTTTTAGCCTCATTTCCTGTATGCCTGCCTAATAGAATACAAATTATTCTTTCAACAAAAGTGGTAGTACTTGATGATGCTTAATATATCAAGAAAATTCCAATTGTTGATGAAATTGAAATTTGATTTGTACAAATGTGTAGTAGATTGCAATATGATTGCAGTAGTTTTCAAATGCAATTTGTAGCTTTGAAATTGAGTCATTTTAAAATCCCAAGAGCATTTCAAAGTTACAACACGTCTCTAGCATTCTAAATGGGGTTAAAATTCCCATAACATTATAGAATTCCACTATATGTTGGACCATGTGTACAACAATCTTTGTATGAACATAAAACTAATGAGATAAAAATCTAGTAAACTTCTAATTTATAAATAGTTAGACCAACCTTGAGTTACTTGTGTAGTAGTCATTTTGCTAGTCTACTAAGCCTATGAGATTCTACCAAGGTAACTATATCTAAAATTCACATGAATAAGCTCTCTGGCATAACCATTATGCTCAAGAAAATGAACAACAATTTTTGCACATAAATCAAAATGCAAGTGGTTCTATAATTTTGGATGCATTGCAAATTAGATACGAATTTTCAAAGATGCAAGGTGTAGAAGGCTAAAAGTGTCATGTAAGTGATGCCTAGATCCATTTGATGCACATGAAAAAATAACACTAGTAGGATCAAAACATGTCATAAAGAAGTTAAAACAACAAACAACATACCCAAAGGTAAGGTTGCCACCTCCATTGTATTATAAATAGAACTATACACTACTCAAAATGGCCTTCAACTTTACATTACAACTATCCTTGTGATGTGCACACCATTTTGGGTATCCTCCCTATTCAATTTTCCTTCAAAAATAGGGGTTAATTTTGAGGCGTAGTCTATTTTAGGTGTTTTTACTATTTAGAACTAATTTGTCATTGATTGGATAGTTCCAGTCACTGCACAGTGAAAATCACTAATGACTAGACAAAAACATGGAACATTTGAACTTTACAAACAAGACAATTGGAATGCCAATCTATGAATGAATCCTTAGCAAAACACAAATTCATACCATCGCAAAGTCATTGCACATAACGTGGTGAAGGATTGTAGTTTTTTTTCACAAATTCTAAAGCTTGTTATCATTAAGTTGCTATAGAATTTGGAAGAGGTAAACTTTTGGCACATTTGTTTTGGGGAGTGATCTTAGCCCCTAAAAAGTCTATTCAACATATTCAAGAAATCTTAGGTAGGTTCCTACAAAGTCATTTTTGGTCAAATGTTCATGAAATTTGGATACAATGTGTCAACATGTACCTCCTTGGTGAAAAAACAATTTTTTTTCCAATCAAGTGCTAGGATCAAAAGTTATGTTGCCTTGAACTTTTAAGGCAACTTGGGCAATTTGGACAATTTGAACATCTTGTAGGAATCTTTTGCAAAAAAATCATCAACTTTTGAAATTTGGCATGCATGTAACTAATAGAATATGGCATATGATTGTCCAAAAGAAATAGTTTTATTCTTCAAATCACATTCTAAGAGGAGTCAAACTTTGTTGGCTATGTTGGAGGCAATTTTAAGAGAAAACATTTTCTTCTAACTTCAAGCCCTATTATCTTGCAATCTATGAAGTCAAAATTCTCAAATTTTTTTCACATATTCCAAATGCTTGTCTCTAACTTTTCACTATTCATATTCCAAATCAATTTTTTTTCATTTCACAAGAAATCATCAAAAAATGACTAGTGTATTACCAATTTACTTAACCTCCTTGCAATGTAGGGTGATTTAGAATAAGCCAAATTCCATATTTGATTCTAAATTTTTTCCAAAAGTGAACCTAATATCATATACTTATGAATATTCAAAATCCTCATTTTCATGTGGACTTAAAATTTTACTCCAAAAGGGTCCAAAGTTTGCTCACCTTGTTTTGCAAGTATGAAAAAAAAAGTATTTTTTATCTCGCTTCAAACATTATAACCTTTCAATTTGCATAGTCAAATGGTTTGAATTTTTTTTTTCCATATTCTAGTAAAATACAACTTTGCTTTAGTTTTGTATAGTTAATGTTTTAAAAAAAAGTTTTAAATTTAATTTTCAAATAACATACACAAAAAGTCACTATCTTTTATAGTAAGGTAGAACTACCCATTACCATACAGATGTGCTGTTTAGGTACTTTGGAGAAGCTGTTTATGAGCTCTCATATTTTTCAGAGATTGAATTGTTTGAGAGGAGTCAATTGCAAAAAGAATGAAGACATTCCAACAAGAATTGAATTCTTTTGTAATTTTTCAAAGCTGAAATGTTAAACTGTGAGTAGACCATTGTTGAAGCATGATCAGACCATTGTTGAAGCATGGGCTGATGTATCTGCCCCCAGTGCATTGCCATCATGATAAGGAGGGTACACCTAAAACCGCCACTAATTGCTACTGAGCCTATTTCCTAGTATTGGATTGGTAAAAATTTCATATGTTCTTGTTGGCAAGTGAAAGGAGGTTCTAACGCACCAGAGAATGTGGCATTTGGATACTGTATGCAAAAGTTATTAAGGAACAAAGTTTGGTTCTGAAAGCGTTTCTTCCACATAGGTACAGAACTGATTTTGGAGATGTACGTATGGTATAGATGGCGGTTTAAGGTCAGTGGCACATTTGGGTGTACCTACCTTAATGGATTAGTAAGATTGTGGTAATAGATGGGCCAGTGTCGGAAATGGAAGGAACCTGTAGGTGGCAGAATTGAGTAAAATAATGGTATTGGGTAGTTCCGCCTTATCTCCCTGAAACCCCTTGTTCCTACACTGATTACACATGGCATTGAATAATGGTGCCAAGTTTCAGAGCTTGCAAGTCCCTATAAGCTTGTTGTGGAGAAGGATTTGAATTTGGTCTGTGCGGCCCGGTGATTGGCAAGATTACTCTCGTATGGAGCGTTCATAAAAGATGATTCAAACTGTGTCTCAACACGTCTCCAGTTCTCGTTTTTCAAGAAAATTTGACTGAAAAACATTTGACTGAAACAGGTGAGCTGTAAGTAAGTTAAGCTTACACCTCTTTCTGAAAATCAGGCTCAGTGTTTAAGTGAGTACAATAATCCTTCCACCTTATTCCCTGCGATTCCAAACAATAAAATACTTCAGAAAGCAACGGGAAACCCCAAACCAAGGGAAGCATCTGATACTCTCTCCTTAAACCCTGGAACACAACTACTGTAGTATGCTAGCGCTGCCTGGTGCTGGTTGCACACAATAATACCGGTCCCTGTACCCCACCCCATCCAGTACGGTACTATCGCTCTATCAGTGTCCTGTAAGCTTATAATACGGTCGTCTGCTGCTGCTGTGTAAGCTTGGTGCCACATCAGTGACATCACCCTGCAACCCACTTAAATAGCATCCCCAGCCAAAAGCGTTGAACGGACCCCTCCTGCCAGTCCCACGCCACACGTGCAAACCTTAATTGCCGCAGCCATCGCCCATCCATGACCCCAGTCCTCGATCTTCTCAAAACAGTCCTCGTTCACGTCCCCTCCCAGGCTTTTCCTTAAACCTCCAGAATCGATTCAACCTCGCATGTCGGTACCATCGTCAGTCCCGTTCCAACCCAACCCAAACCCAACAATCGGAAGCTTATGAATCACTCACAACCTCTTCCATTCTTCCCTTCTGTTTCTACAAATTTCAAGCATCTAGCATTATTCTTTTCTTCTTACAACACGAAGCTCATGAGATTGCTTCCAAGGTAGGTAAGGTGCTTGCCTCCTCCTCCTCCTGTTTACCGTTTGTTGGGATGCGTTATCAGGAGCTTATTGTTGCTTGGGTTAGTGGCGATGTTTTTTTTAGTTGTCGGGTTTATTAGTGGAGGTTGTGTGCTCCAAGCAAGGTCAAGATAGGTGGCTGGGTTCGACTGGTTTTGGTGGTGTGGTGGGGTTGTGGTTTATGAGAGTGTGACGTTGGGTGGTGACATCGTTAGCTAGGGTATGATTGGAGAAAGCTTTTTGTGTTGTGGTGAGTTTCTGGAGATTCGATAGGGAAGCGGGATGTACGCTTGAGAAATTCGGATTTCTTTTGCTTTGGGCGGGGTGCTTTGGAGTGAGTCTGCCTGCTCGAGGTTGGATGAGGTGGAGAGGTTTGTTTTGTTTGCGGAGGTGGAAGTTGCACGTAGTTTTCATCTGGGTTTGTGTTGAGTCGCATTCAATTAGGGTTTAATCTGTGTTTCTCGAATTGCAGGGGGATTCGGAACCAGTTACAGAATTGCGCCATCTTGGAGTTCTGTGCCTCTCGAACTCAAATGGAGTGAACGATCTTGTGAAAGTTCAGCAGTCATGTTTTGCAATTACCATTCCAGCCAGGTGAAATATCTTTGGACCCCGAATGTTAGGATCCCCAAGGTGGGCGAGGGAGCATTCTAGGGGGAGGGGCTAGGATTCGGATTGACTCCTAAGATTGGCTGAATGCGAGTTTCCTCGAGGTCGAGGTCGGGGGTACCGACGGACTCCTCCAACAAGGGTTGAGTTTAGGGTTCCAGGGCGTTGTGTCGTTGTGTCGGTCCTCAAAAGTTGGTCAGCATGGGGACGTGCATGTCGACGGACCCTGGCGTGGCGCACTCCTCCAACGCCAATGGCACTGGCACTGGCGTGGCGGGCAAGAAGCAGGCGCTTCTGGGGCGCAAGCAGCGCAAGCGGGAGATGCAGAGGCAGGTCATGGAAATGCTCGCCAACGAAGCAAAACGCGACGAGATGTTGGCTATGACGCTTGGACGCATGTTTCGGATTGGGGCCAGCGAGTCGGCTTGCTTGTTCACGCAGCAGGGACGCAAGGGCACCAATCAAGACGCCATGCTCGTCTGGGAGGTACGGTCATTCACCACTCATCAGATTTGAACAATGATTTGAAACTTCTGGCAACTCATGATGATGGTGATGATGATGATGAAACTCGTCGTGAAAGTTGATAAAGAAAGAAATGGTTAGAGAATCGTGGAAGGGATGCGCACGTTTAATCATCACTAATGACAACTGAGCATAGTTAATGTGAATTCTCCATTCACCAGTCAGCAAGGAAGAGGTTCCATTCATCATACAGGTGTAGCTTGAGCCTTTCCCTTGAGCCTTTCCCTGCAATTATCTAAAAACTTGTGTCTCTAAAATGTTTGCACATTAATTCCGTGTTAAGCTAATAAAACAATTGCCAAAAACTAAACGTTAGTAGAGTAAGTGTTTACAAACTTAACAGAAAGCAAAACTCTTCTGTATGGCCAATGGAGCATCTAATGTACGGTATGGTTAATGGAGCCTCTACTTTACTAATATTAGACAGAAACTGTTTTTTTATCTGGTTGGGAATTGAAAAAGGATTCCAACACACTTTAGCATGCATTATTTGGACACTGTATGAATAAGTTATGAATTTTCAAAGTTGAGTGTCTCCAGGTGTACCGATAACCGATACAGGACTTTCATAGACTCATGTCTTGATTTTGTAATATCTTGAATCATCGATATTTTGTTTTCTGTGACATTTTTCGGTCCAAATTTAGGTGTCGGATTTTGGGGAGTGTTGATTATGGATGTACATGCCTTATATCTTGTGATTTATGATGCCGTTTAGTGATTCTCATTTGGTAGGTCTAGTGGACTTGCCATGGACTGCAGGCTGACTCCAAGTTTTAGATGGTTTCGCCAATTTTGAATTTTGATATTAGACGTCTTACAATTATTTAGGATGGAATCTCCAACCTTCCACAAGCAAAATGGTTAAAGTATCATGTGTATCTTGGTTAAAGTATCATGTGTATCTTGTTGTTTAGGATGCATGCATGTAGCGATTCTCGCTTGGGAGGTAGTGCACATGCTATTGAATTGCTGCACACCTCGACTTTTGAATTGATTAGCAGATTTTAAATTGTGTTAAGTGATTTGAATATCTTCTTACAACTGTTGATGATTAATTCTTAAACCTTCCGATTGATAATTAAATGGTTCAGTCGTTACGTACACAAATCAATTTAAAATTTGCACTGCTATCCTGTAACTTTATAAAGTGTTTGTGCATCAATGCTTTGTATATGTTTAGTTTGATTAACTGTTAAGTGGTACCATTGGACTTTATGACTAATGCTACAACATCACATGCCAATCATATTCTTACGCATCGTAGTTTGAAATGGTTGTTCCAGAACTTGGCGTCGATGGAGGACACAGTGTTTTGTGGCGTGTTCGACGGTCACGGTCCGTTTGGTCATTTAGTGGCGAGACGAGTCCGAGACTCTCTTCCCTCGAAGTTGGTGGCGTTCTGGCGTGACCGCATGGAGTCCTTGAAGGAGGTCGGCGACGAGCAGCCGTGCATTGGCGACAGCAGGCGCACGGACTACGGCTCCAATGTGAGCACGACGTACGAGAGTGCCGTCTCGGATGTGGAGGAGTTCAATTCCCGAGAACTTGCCCCCATCATCAATATGGAGCCTCCTTCCATGTTTGGGCATTGGAAAGAATCCCATCTCATGGCTTTCAAAGAGATGGACCAAGACTTGAGGACGCATCCTTGCATTGACTGCTTTTGCAGTGGCACGACCACGGTCACGGTTCTCAAGCAGGTAGGTGTACAGTCCTTTTTTCTCGTTCTGCTGTTAATTATGGATTCATGGTTTCAAAATGTTCAATTCAATTGATTGTGTCCCTGATTCTAGTGAGCTAAAATTGTACCCCATTAAAATTATAGGTTTCACAATATGATCAAATGAATTGGTCATTTCACAACCACGAATCCTTGGTCTTTTAGGGATAGATATGAATTTTTAGTAGTATTTATTCATTGTATGGTGATATATAAAGTCATACTAAGTTTCAATTAGCATCTTGAGGATGTTGTTTTTGGTAGTATGACGGTTTGAGGGCTTAAGGGATTTGTAGGTTATTCAGGTGCAAATGTCAAGAGTTTATTATGGAATGTCGGTATTTGGATTCACATGGTGTACTGAAAAGACCAGAATGGGCTTTCTTGATCACTGCAGGGGCAACATCTTATAGTTGGCAATGTAGGTGACTCCCGAGCAATTATGGGAACTCGAGATGAAAATGGTAGCTTGAAAGCTGTGCAGTTGACCGTTGATTTGAAGCCCAACCTACCTCGTACGGTGCAATCCTTGTGCTTTCTGCTTATTAGTGGTTGAAGTTTTGGAGTGGTAGGGTAATGCTATTATTTCTCACTCATGTTGTTTCTCACTCATGCTCATCAGACTCTTACTTTGGCACATGTCTGATACATAAGCCTTCATAGAGGCATGTCAGTTGGAGCAGTTTCCTACTTTGTACTAAAGTGGGGACTCGTCATGCGGTGCAGACGAAGCTCGACGAATCAAAGAGTGCAAGGGCCGTGTGTTTGCCCTCCATGACGAGCCTGAGGTCATGAGGGTGTGGTTGCCATTTGACAATTCCCCAGGGCTAGCGATGGCCAGGGCGTTCGGTGATTTCTGCCTGAAAGATTATGGTGTCATAGCTGTTCCTGAAATCACGTACCGGCAAGTGACGGATCGAGACAAGTTTGTCATCCTTGCAACTGATGGGGTATGATGACCTTGCACGATAATCCTCTGACCTAGCCTTCTTTGTATATTTTTGCCATGCTAATTGTATGGATGTCAGTTTACAGAGCTGATGCTTTACCTAGCCTTGTGACTCTTTGCCTCTGTTCTTCTTGTTCACTTTGAACGAGTTATCTTTCTTTCATGTGATGGTTCCGATTTTCTTTGTTCTTAAGTTCAATCGTGACTTGGGGATAGGAATAGCACAGAGCACTCGCCGTGCATTTCACAGGGTATGAAACTATGGAAGGTATCAAAGCCCAGGTATGAAACTATGGAAGGTTTGAGGAACCTAGTGTATTTTAGAAACAAAGGTCAATGAGATCAATCCCTGAGGGCTCCTTTTTTTAGTAAATCTTTACGTAGACCTTGAGCTGGAAGGTCTGCACAATTGTTCCGGCCCTGTGTCCAAACTCTACTTGGTCGACTCCGTGGATTTGGTGATTTCTGAGACTTTTCAAAAGCAGGGTATCGGGTTTGATGGAAGAAACCTCTGTCGTATGTTGGATTTCCTCATGCAAGTCCTCAATAGTGCAGACTAGCGATAACTAGAAGTGTGCACTTGATTTTAAAGCCTAGATGATTCACATTTACTGCGTGATTATCGTCGATATTCCGAATTGCAAACCAAGGACGGACCAATGACTAGGACTTTTTTCATGGTTGCAGATCTGGGATGTCTTAAGCAACGAGGAGGCGGTTCAAATAGTAGCAACTGCACCTTCTCGTGCAACTGCAGCCCGTTCGCTGGTGGAATCTGCAGTGCGGGTGTGGCGCCTCAAGTACCCTACATCCAAAGTAGATGATTGTGCGGTTGTGTGCCTCTATTTAGACCGTGCCTCCGACGAAGACACTTCGACATCTTTAAGCTCTGAGAATGAGAGCCCATCATCAAGCCCATTGATAAGACCTGGAATCAAACCTGAGGTTGGCATTGAGGATGTCAGCAAGAGTAGTTTGGTGCAAGGGACAACAAAATTGAGCGCACCGGGAAGCCCAGCATTGGATCATAAAAATGTCCAAGAGATAGGCGTTTTAGAGGACGTCAAGGACTCTAAGCAAGTAGAGCATAGACGGCGCCGGAGCTTGGCGGACTGGTTGGACGCAGATGAATCAGAAGGATGGAGTGCTTTGGATGGCATCACACGTGTCAATTCCCTTTTGAATCTACCCAGGAGGCTTGATGGAAATACTAATCGAACTGCAGGATCTCCGCTGAATAAGCAATTGTGACGATGAAGACGAGTAACTCTGGCGTGAATGAAGCGTTTGCTGGGGATAGTTCAAATATCTACATTTTTTATTGGACTTTGGAAGCATGCTCTATCCTTGAAGCCTCTGCGACGAGGTCGACCTTAAACTATCATTAGGTGCCTGGCGTGTCCTTTCCCTCAAGTGCTTCTTGGATACCCATACAATGAAGTTCTCACTGGAAGTCGGAGAGTCAAATGATTTTGAAGGCTGCATCATATTGCTCCATAGTGAGTGTCAAGACGGGAGGTGACCAAATCGTGGTTATCGCAGGTGTCGCTAGTTGTTGAAAACCACGAAACAGCTGTTTGACTACTTCCAGTGCAGGGCGGTGACTTTTTCTTATTGTTCTGTGCCGAACGCCACATGAGTAGTCTCTTCCTCGTTGGTTTTTCAGAAACCTGACCCCCTCGCTGGCGTTTCACAATAATCAGGTTGCTCCGATGTGGCTGGTTAAGTTTTGGAAGAACCAGGTTTTACTTCACCATCGCCAGCGTCTAGTCTTTCCAATATTTCTCCAAATCGCGGCATGCTGTGTACATATTGATAGTGGGATGTCATGACACGTCACCATCACCTTGCCAACATTGATGGGGTTATGCTGTTCTAATGCACGAATGGCTCATTCAGACAGTGGCCAAGGAGTCGGCAATTTCAGATCCAGGTCATGTATATTTATTAGTAGTGGCAACCAAGTATGTATCATTCTTGCAGAACCTCCCTTCTCGAAGCTATTGCTGTAACAGGTCATTCATATGAATGGGAAGCAGAGCTCCTACTAGGTCTATAGCAAGTTTAGGATAGTCTCTAGATATATTCCATTGCTGTGATTTTCGTGATGGAATCGTTTTGCAGGGAGGAGAGGAAGGTCGGGGCCTAGCGCTGATGCGGATTTTCAGAGGGGTTCACAATGTTGAAAGAAACATTTTTTCAATTAATTTCTTTGAAAGACGAATAGATACTTGCACTTACTCTGCTATGACTCGTATTTTCCGACTCTTATTGAGTTAGATATGAATCTTTATAGTTGAAATTGACTAATTGAAGTAGACACATTTGTACAAAGATATGAGCATAAATATACCAAAATTGAAAAAAAGATTTGAGCGTTCAAGGATGAAGTATGCATCCTAATTTGAATAATATTAGTACAATCGACTGTACAATTGGTAATTCCAAGCATACTAAAAGCTTGGAATCCAAGCATACTCAAAGCTTGGAATCCAAGCAGCATATCCAGGTCACAAAAGTGGAAGGCAATTTCAGTTTTAACACATAAATACTAGTCGTACAGAGAGTGCTGACAACTATGAAACTAACCAGGTCTCAGCAAAAGTACCGTTTTCAACCTGCGAAAGATTTGTTCTAAACTAATCATCCATAAGGTTGGCCAACTCTAAATTACTCCTAATTCCTCAAATCAAGGTTGACCGCACATAGGTTCCAACTTTCCAACACCCCAATTTAGGGTCCTTGACTTTTCTCCATTCCATTGGAACCTCAGAACAACCTACAACCTAACAATAATCGCCCTCGAAAGTTGGGCTAGTTCTCATGCTACTTTGACTCTGTCCAATATCTTCGTATCACAAAGATATCACACCCTCCAAACTTGCTCCCATTCCAAGTTTGACGGCATAGCACGTCATCTTAACGCAGAAGATTCATCTAACATGTTAAAATTCAAAAACAGGCGTCGCGATTCACTCGTACAGGACAGTGACTTCAACTGTACAGAGGTGATGCCATCAACCTTATCAACACCTCCCGACAAGTCTCTTGATAAGACTTCCCATAAGTCTTCCCATAGGACTCCCTGATAAGTTTTCCCATAAGACTCCCCATAAGTCACCCGATAAGGCTCCAGACAAGTCTTCTGATAAGGCGTATGATCAGCCTGCTACGAGTCCCGATACGAGTTCCGATAAGTCTTCTGCTTAACGCCTTAAATCTTCTGCTGCTTACTCGTCCATCCCTCACTTGGGCACCGGGTTCTGGGGCGTATACCCCCCACTATACAAGAACGAGCTCGACACCTCCTCACTCTTCTCCTGCGACGGAAAATAGGCATCCTCCCCATACACATCCTGCAGCCACGTCTCATCGGTCGCCAACGCACTCCCTTTCGCCTTCCCCTTGTTATGCTCCGCCAGGCCCTCCAGCACCTTCACCACCTCGTTCATGCTCGGTCGGTTGTTTCCTCGCTCTTCCACGCACCCCAGCGCCAAGTCCACCATGAGCTGCAAGTCTTGGGAGGACGCTTCGTGCATGCATGGGTCCAGTAAGGGCTCCAGACCCTCCAGACCCCCGTCGGCGAAGGCTCTTTGGACCTCCCGGACGATGTACTTCCCGTGGGAGAGTGGTTGTTGAGAGGTGAGAAGCTCCAGGAGGACCACGCCGTAGGAGTAGACGTCGGATTTCTCGGAGAGCTGGTTGGTCATGTAGTACTCGGGGTCGAGGTAGCCCTGGAATAACAGTCAGGCACGGGCACTTAGCTTGTTAGATGAATCTGGGAAACTATGCGTTGGCTTAGCACGAGAGAGAGAGAGAGAGAGAGAGAGAGAGAGAGAGAGAGAGAGAGAGAGAGAGAGAGAGAGAGAGAGAGAGAGAGAGAGAGAGAGAAAGAAAGCTTTGGAGGAACAGGTGCACGTTAGAGTATTCGTTCAAAGTACTACGTCAGGATATTAAAGACCAAGACTGAGATTAGTTTAGCACAGCAGGTTAGATATTCAGGCTCAGGATCTACAGTAGGTACCCCTGTCATCCATTCGTTGTCGCAGCTTCTTAGATAAATCCAGAAATATATGCATTAGATGAGCACGGCAGAGAAAGAAAGCTTTGGTGGAAGAGGTGTACGTTAAGAGCGTTCTTTCAAGGTTCACAGGGTAGTGAGAGTGACTCGAGAAGTACATACCCGTATTGGAGGGGACATTCTATACAACTAACTACTCGGCTATCAAAGACAAAGACTGCGACTCGTTCAGCACAACAGAAGAAATTAAATAGGAGATTTCCAATAGTTGGTTGGTCATGTAGTACTCTGGATTTAGGTGCCCCTGTCATCCCATTCATTGTTCCTGCTTCTCAGATTAATCTAGCACATATGTATTAGTTTAGCACAAGAGAGAAATAGATCCAACCATTTGGTAGAACCTGTGTACATTAAGAGTGTTCATTCAAGGTCTCACATCGAAGTGCACAAGATAGTGAGAGCGACACAAGAAATACAAAAGATACACTCCATGCTACGTAGGCTGTGAAAGACCAAGTTTACTGAGACTAGTTTAGCACAACAGATAGATAGAATTAAATAGCACAACAGATAGATAGAATTAAAGAGAGGATTTGGGAGCTTGATACTTACCAACGTTCCTTTCACTTGTGTGGTGTTAACATTCTTGTGATTTTCATCCGGGGCTACTTTTGAGAGGCCAAAATCAGCAACTTTGGCAATATGTGTATCGCTAAGCAAGATGTTGCTGGACTTGATATCACGGTGGATGATAGCTGGGTTGGCCGCCTCATGCAAGTATGTCAATCCCCTTGCTGACCCAATAGCTATGGACAAGCGTTTGCTCCAGTCTAATGGATACGCTTTCGTGCCTGTTCAAGGGCACACAAATTAATCACGAGTGTTTAATTTAAGCACAAGTTATTCTCAACATGTGTTCGAGATGTTGCAACCATTGAATTAAATGAGAAGAATTTAATTGAAAAGTACTCACCTGAAAGCCACTCCCGCATTGTGCCATTGGCCATGAACTCGTACACTAGCATTTGCTCTCCCTGATCGTAGCAATAGCCAATGAGACCTACCTGTATCACCAATACCAAATTCGAGAAATACACCATATCAATAATGAGAAATATATCAATATCACATGAACGTATCATATGACGTTCAATTATATATCTATATGTCTATATATTGTGTGTGCGTGTGAGCGTGTATGTAATTTTCAAACCCTAATCATATATCAAAATTTGGTATTGATCACACCATAAATTTAGAACATGTGGAAGTAAGAGATTCCATACCAAATTCTTGTGGTGGACACGTGAGAGAAGTTCAATCTCATTCTTAAACTCCTCTGCTCCTTGCATGGAGTTCTCTTGTGCCCTCTTCACAGCCACACGCTCCCCAGATGCTAATATTCCAGCATACACCTGCTCACATGCAACAAAAGTAAGATAACTGCACAAAATTGCAACCCGTTTATAAAACTGACCCCTACAAATTCTTCTTGCCTAAAATATACACCATTGATTCCTCCAAAGTAATAGCACGGAAATTTTACTCAAAGAGGATTGTAACTACATAGTCTTTTTCCGTATTCTAAGTCCTTACATCAACCAAGTAGTACATATGAGTTTTCTTGACTAAGTACGACTTGACATTATGTCCAACAATACTCTCAAGCCTCCTGGCTCTCAAGCATTATCAAGTACAATGATGCCGTACAATACTTAAAATCATGGAACACGACATTTGAATTGAATCGAACACACGCTTGAATTTAGCTGATGTATTTGAGCTTATGAGAAACGTGTGAATAAGAATAACAATAAGAAAAAGGATGAAAATGAAATTTTATTTGAGCATTGTACCTTGCCGTAGCCTCCTTCACCAATCTCGTTCTCAACAGCAAAATTGTTGGTGACTTTCTTCACTTCGGCAAAAGAGAACCAACGTGCACCTGCAATCTGAGGAGCAGCCACATCCTTCTCTCCACCTGCTCCTCCCCAATGTGCTGCAAAGACAACCACTTCCTTTAAGTCTATGCCTTGACCCAGATCATGAAAAGCTCCTCTGACTACTCATGTCAGAACATAAACCCTTAAACGTCACAAATTTATACATTAAAATGGCAAAACAGCCCCAGAGGGCGGTTGTGACCTTAAAAGGTTAAGTTGACTAGTCAATGCAGATGTGTCAAAGTTTCTTTGGCGATGAGCGAGAAGGTTATAACTCACAACACTATGTCCAACATGAGCTTTCTCATGAACAAAAGAGGCACTTTTCAGCATTCTTGACTCAAGAGTACAACTTAGAATTATGTCCAATATCCTTCTCAAGTCCCACGGCTCTGAAAAGGTATCTAGTCTATTATGCCAAGTCAACCAATCGAGGCAGTTGAGTCAATTTTTCATTGTTTGACAAGCAGAGTTATAACGTATACCACTCTATTCAAAACAATTCCAGAATCTATTACTCTTGGATGTCCTTGATTCAAGGGTACAACTTAGCATTATGTCCCACTAGTACAGCCCGTTGCAAAATTTGCAACAATCCCTTTACGAAAGAAAGAATGCCCTTTGAAAAGATTGCAAATAAGGAGGTTTAAACTAAAGATTGGTTAGTTGTGCACTGCACCCATCTCAACTCCAGATGAATAATCGAATGGATGAGAACGTGACCATCCATTGGGATGAAAGTATGATAGCATTTCGTGACAGCATGTATTTAACATGAAAGATAACTGTCTTGGCTCTCAAAAGTCATCTAGTCCATAAAATATCAAGCAAATAACAGCATGCATAAATTCAAACTGTCAACAAACAGAAGCAGGGGTCTTACCGAAAGGTTGAGTCATAAGCTCCATTCTCTGAGCTCTGCGCCTCTGCCACACTGCATAAACTCCAATCGCAGATATCACAGCTAAAATGCCCACGACAATGCCAGAAATAGGCCCTGCTCCAAGAACATTTTTGGATGAATCTGATCCACCATGCCAACCACCAGGTCAGGGAATTGGAAAGGAGTTATACATTCTTTTGTACAGGAAATCAAATTGTGAGAGAATTAGCAAGTCCAGCTCCCGAAATATCATAACATTCTTGACCAAAGAGACGAAAGGTGATTATTCTGTTACAAGATTTCATACCAGATTTTTTTCAAGGTTAGGACACATTCCATGATTAGCCCCACTGAAATGTTAAACAAGCACCCAAATTTTGGATTCTGAGTCTCTAAGGTGCTCCCCACTACACTACACTCTGCTGTCCTAGTTAATGAGCGTTCCATAATAAGGTGGGCACCCTGTCTATCTTTGAAGAATAAGAATGGAAATAGTGTAGCCATTAGATTCTAAAGTGGCGGATGCAAGACATCACATATAGTAAAAAAGTCACTCGGTCTAAAGTACCCACACGAGAACGATAGACAGAAGAGTGTAGCAATAAAGAACGTTATGCTATCCTATTAGAAAATGAAAATGACACACACAGATTGATAATATGAGAGTTAAAAAATGGGGAAAAAAAATTTAATGGAGAGGAGAAGAGACGTACGTAAATCTGCCCCAGTGATAACATGACTGGCGATGTACGGTTTAAATTCAGGAAGCCCAAGAGTTTGATACCCGAAGCTATGAGTGATGTTGGTCGTGGACTCTCGATCCAACTCTGATTCCCCATCAGCGTTGAAGAAGTTGATGTAAATATTGGCACGGCCATCAGGAGTGAAATAAGCGCGATCCACCATCACCTGCACCAACCGTTCTTTCCTCAATTTTTGTTTTTCTACAGGTTAACTCCAAAATTTTCGTTGAGTCTATTACTGTAGTCCTCGCAAATTTTGTAAAATATTCTTGATAATCAGGTAGCTACCAATAGAATCTCTGAATTACAAAAAAATTGCTATCAAAGCTGGCTACATAATCACATCCTCTCCTTAAATTTCCTATACACTAAACCTCTTTAATCTGACCCTCTCTCCAATCACATTCAGGAACATCATACATACTTGGCACACTCTCATTGATTGATTGAAGCACACTTGTTTCATATTCAAACTACTGAATCTCTTCATTCAAGCATTCAAACCTCTTCAATCGGGCCCTCTCTTAAATTGACATTCTCAAATATCCTACACACTTGCCACACTATCATTGCATATAGTACACTTCTCCCACATTCAAACTACTTGACTTCTAACATGACTAGACCCCAAACATCCAGAGTTACCTTGGAAGGACGCATCCCTATCACCAAGGTCTCAAATTTCCCCGATGAACAAGTGTCTTCGTTTCTACAAATTCTACATTTTCCCGAAAGTCATTCTTCAGACACTCTCAGTCCTTGGCTTCCATACCAGGTTAAGGAGGTTAGATTGCAGTGCAGTTCGATCAGAGGATTTGTAGAATGAATGGCTCACCTGCACGGGTTGCAGATTTAGCTGCTCGTACATGTATTGCCGCAGCTTGGCCATCAACGAATCCGTGAAGATGGAGAAGGAAGGACGCCGGACTTCTAGTAGCACGGTGAAGGGCTCCACGCAGTTGCAGTTCCCTACATTCTCCAAATTGCGAGTCGCAGAAGTGCTGCTGCAGGTGTCGTTGCCGCAGGGGTTTACCGCAGGAGCAAACGTCCATGAAGCTTTGCCAGCGTCCACTCCGTCGCAGGCACTGGTGGGGCGGAAGAGGAAGTTGGAATCGCACACGGGGTTGCCTGCAAGTCTGTCGTCGATGCAACATCGGAGAAGATCAGAGAGAGCTTGAGCTTGAGGTTATTAGGGTTGGGGTTGGGGGTAGGGTTTAAGGGTTTAGAGTCGGTAATTGTGGTCAATCGCTCTTCCAAACTAGGTAGACTTTGTGATTTTGGCAACATCGGAGAAGATCAGAGAGAGATTGAGGTTATTAGGATTTGGGGGTTTAGGGTTTAAGGGTTTAGGGTCGGTAACTGTGGTCAATCGTTCTTCCAAACTAGGCGAATTTTTATGGCAACATCGTAGAAGATCAGAGAGAGAGAATGGCGTTATTTTAGGGTTTGGGGTCTGGGGTTTAAGGGTCCGTAAACGTGGTCAGTCGTTATTCTGAACTAGGCGAATATTATGATTGAGGCATTTTATCAACTGCTGTGAACAAGTATGGTTATAAGTGATGAGGTAAATGCACCATAATCATCAATAAGATTTAACAAAAAGAAACAACTACACTTTAGCATGTGTTATTTGGACATGGTATGAACAAATTATGAATGATTAAAGCATTATCTTTAGGGTGCACCAAAAATCGACACTAACAGGCTCTACTAGGGGCTCTCATGTTTCGACTGCGTACATCTTGTGTAATCAATATCTAAATTTTAGTGTTGCTTTTTGGTCCAAAAATGATACAAGTGATGCATTTTGAACAATGATGATAATAGGTGCACAAACCTTTGTTAACACTCTCGTGACTTTCATCGATTGCCACATGGTGCATTGCTATTTAATAACTAGTTATTCACATTTTCTGAAAGTTTGGATTGATTGATAAATAGAGAAGGCAAACAAGCTGCTTGAAGTTGAATGATTTTATGTGAACGAAATTTGATTTCCGATTTGGGTCATAGGTGGAATTGACTCACTGGAAATCCACTGCCATCATGTTGACGTTGGGGTTTCGAACGAAGAAATTGTCAATTTGATTGTTTTCAAGTGACAAAGACGACAAGTTCGACCCAATCGAGGAGGGAATCGTCAAAGTCCCGCTCAGAGAGTTGTTGCGTGCCCATCTGTGGAAAGAAAAGAAGACATCGCTATTTATTAGAGACTAAAAGTTTTTGATTGACAATCCACAGACGCAAAATAGTAGACAGTAGAGTCAAATGAATCCCGAAGTTCTGAAAACACTTTGAAATTTTTTGGTAACATACTTCTGACAATGATTTGAAGCACACTGCCAACACTTACAGTGTTTGTAGACTAGGAAGGGCGAACATTGCCTCCGAAAAATTCCCTGCAATGTTGCTGCCCTCCAAGTACCTTAAAAAAAGCAAATTACAATCGCACATTTCAGTAGTAGCCATGTTAAATAAATTGGCGTGTTTTCACAGCACCGAAATTGTGGCATTCAAGTGCAACTGAGCTCAAAAACTAGGACTGACATAGATCTGAGGTTCCAGAAAGAGAAGTGTCCAGGCTCTTGAACTCGCCTATCCAAAACAATACTATCGTCGTAGTCATTCTAGCATTTTATTTTAGCAAAGTGAAACCCATATCAAACTTACAAAGTTTGCAGATTTGATGCATTCTGAATCCATGCAGGAATAGGATGAGGGTCAAATGCGTTATAGCTCAAATCTCTGCACAAGGTTCAATTCAAAATGTCAATAACCATTTAACAAATCAATGGTCATTTTTACCCAAACAAAATTGGAAAGCCAAAATTATGACATTCAAGTGCACAGATTTATAAAAACTAGTACCGACTTCAAATGTCGTCGTTTCAACGAATTATATGGCGTTTATAACAAAAAAAAAACAGGCATGGCAAAAAAGATCTTACAAAACTTGTAGTCCATCAGCGACTGTTGTCAAGTCTGGAATGGTTCCAGAGAATTGGTTATGTCCTAGAAGTCTGTATGTTGCAGAGACAAAAACCCAAGGTTAACACTGAGAATCCATCCTGAGCGGACCCCCCCACAAAAAAAAATTAATTTTAAAAATGCAGAAACATCGACAATGTTCTAAGCTCTACCTAGGTATGAAAAGCTTCAATAACTGGAGATGCAAACTATAATTATCTACCGTAGGCAACCCTAACTATAGTGGTACGTGACACCTAACAAAAAGTGAGAACAAGCATTTTAAACCCAAATTCGAAATTCGAAAGCTATGGGGGTTCAAACTTCATCATTCATATTTCTTACAAAATTCTTTCAAGTAATCAAGTCATATAGATAGATACTTACAGTTGATGTAAGGTGCCATTAGTGGTAAACCGATTGAGACTTGCTGGAATCTGACCAGACAACTGATTGTAGGAGAGGCTCCTGTTGTTTAAAAAGCTAAAGAAGTCAGCAGGCAGTACCGTACTCCAAGATAAAACACAGAACACCCAAAAAGATAAGACTGCAAAGCATAATCATCCAGCTGGAATAGAACTTACACAATTTCTAGGGATGTGATATTCGCTAAAGAATCTGGAATGCTCCCATTCAGTTGATTGCTTTCAAGCAACCTGAAAACGTTGGAAGAAAAATGTTGGATTCAAATTAAAGATGCAATGATCTGATGAAGCACACAACTTAATATTGATTCAGCGTGCATAAGTGGCATTCCTTTTATCCTTTTTATCCTATTAAACAGGAGGCAATTGAAAGAGGAAAAAAATTCGGGATTCTCATTTTTTGATGCAGGCTTACAAGTGGGCGAGGTTCGTCAATTTGACGATTCCACCTGGTGGTGCACCAAGTTCAGATGGGATGCCACCCGTGAAAGAATTGTTGTTGAGATGGCTGCAACAGAAACACAAGACAATAAAACAAGAATTCATTTCCCGAAAACCCAACGCAAAGGCATAATTACTTTGCTTGTGACCAATTCTTAAATAACCCTTTTAAGGACAATCAACCTCGTTCAAGCTTTTAAGAGGAGTTTATATAGTCAATTTGATTCGTTCAAGTAATTCTTTTTGCAACTAATACTCCAATGCAATGTTCTTCATTCAATCTAACGATGTAAAGATTTTCTCCACTTAGATTATATTTTCCACAGTATGATGCATGAAAACGGTCATTTCAAAATCAAGAATCCTTGGTCCTCTCAACCCCAAGAACATAGGTCCAGAATATCATCAAACCAAACTTGTAGTTAGATCATTGGATCCTGGCCATTCCTTTTCTGTGTCATTAAAACTTGAATAACAATGAAGGAGTCTCGAAAGTATAGAAGAAATCCTATAGAACATGTGAACCCTAAACCTTGCAACGCTAGGTTGAAAGAGCAAGCAAATAAAACGAGGTTGAGATCAAAAGATTCTCCGAGACTCACATGTGCACACAGCTTGCCATGGTGTCCAACCCAAATCCATCCACGGTGGTCGATACAGGCAACGGGCCTGTCATGTTATTAGTGCTGAAATCAAACCAAGTCATTTTCTGAAGTCCACCAAGTACATTTGGAATTTCACCCTGCAGCTGATTGTTGTTCAAGGCTCTGCAAACAAAAAGCTCACAAGCTTCATATAGGGAAAGAAAAAAAGAAGAAGAAAGAAATCGGTCTCTGATCTCTAAAAAAAATTCTTCATATGGATTTGGGTACAATAGAAAACAATCATCACCAACAAATGAGACATGCTTAATCTGCTTATAAGATTGAATCAAGCGTTTTTTATTACACTACAGAGTGTTTGATTTTATGATATGGACGCCTCGCAAAGGTAGCTTACAAGAATGTCAAATTCTTCAGATTGCCCAAAGCAGGAGGTACGTCGCCTGTCAAAGCACAGCCTTGAATGATCCTAAAAGGAACAAACATAACAGAATCTGAATTGTCAATTTTTATGCAACCAAAATACCCAAAATGATCATCAAATCAAATCATCTCGCACCTTGCAGCAATCAATCAGTGAACCAGTGTCATGAATAATCATATGTTCCTATGAATTCCACGATGCCTTGAACAAGTCTACACAAATTGTGAGCAATTCAAGCTCACGAGGTGGTAAGACTTACAAACTTGTTAGAGTCGTCAATTGTCCAATCTCAGGAGGTATAGACCCCTGCAACTTCGGGTTAAACGACAAGTCCCTGGAAATCAAATAGAAGAAGCACACCACATCAATCTCATTTCCAACATTGATTTTGAAGCACATGCCACTTCTTCAGTTCAAATTCTTCAGGAACCCATCTTCAGTTCAAATCTCTAGGTGTGCAATGAATCCTAAGCACTAACGTCAAATTCAAGGAAATTTTTGGGAAGCAAGGAAGTGAACTTACAACTGCTCCAAACCCGAAAACGATCCAATTGCTGCTGGTATTGTCCCAACAATAGAAGCGCTGATCAGTAGCCTGCAAAAATGAATACAAGTCCACAAAATTCACCCATATCAGAACTAGACTAACATTGTCATCCAAATGCATCACTGTTTGCTTATTATTTTTGATTACCAAAGCGCTTCCACCTAGAATTCCAACTGGTCCTTTTGAAATTGATTTTACACTTTGAGACGCTGTCAAACTAAAGTTGAAGTGAATACACGGCGCTTGCAAGCCGGTGTCAGGCACAAGCCACGCTTGTTTAGTTCATTGCCATTCTTCCCATTCAATCTCACTTCGGATAAATCGAAAGTCAAGTTCATGAGAACTTGAAATGAATGCATTCTGTACATTTCGGGTGGCGATTCCGGGTGCACATACCTAACATTGATAAAGGAATTAAAGGAAACTAAGGCTGTGCTTACAATTTTTTAACTTGTGAATTGGAATCATCGCAATACACGCCTTGCCATTTATCCACACATGGGTCCCCAGATGTCCAGCTGAGCACGTTAGCACCCCAAGCGCTGCTCAGTGAGTTGAGCGTGCTTACTGCACACAAACAAACACCACAGCTTTCTTCCTTCATCACTTCTCAAGCCCAATGAGACATTCAACTTTCTAATTCACCTAAATCGAATTACTAATCGAAGCTTAACTAAGCTAACGGTTTATATTGAAAAATTAGTCAGCTGCATGTACACATAATATTACAGGCTGGTGTCATTTTCTCCCTTAAAAATGGAGAAGATGTGAGTGGTCCATCTGGATGGATTGCCCGTACGCCAATCTTCACATAATGTTGACTTTACTGAAAGTTCGATAATAAAATATTCACGAAGAACCCTCCGAACCAATCCCAAGGTCTTTCAAGTCCGATGAGTAGTGCCTTTTCGTGTGCCCAAAGCGTGTGGGAGGGAGCACCTAAAAAGTTAGAAAATTATATGGTAAGTTATGCAGAGAGCAGATTTTCCGACGGAGCAACTGCTGGGGGCCCTATCGTGAAATTGCCTGAAGAAATCCCTGCATGACCCTTCTCAGTTCAAAATGTCTGATAACCCAAACAGAGCACATAATTGGAATCCCGCCAACAAAGGCTACAGTAGAGATTCCTTGAGCATGGATTAGGCTGCATAATTAATCATCACTTGGCTGCCCACCTTGACGATCCCCGAGCGCGCACGACGTATTCTACTTTCCGCTGAATCTGATTCAACGATTTCGATCTACTCACAAAAACCAGAACCCTATCAATGGAATTGCTGAATTCTGTTTTTTCTGACAAGCCATCACCCCTTCTCAGCAGTGTACAGCATACATGTAAGATACCCCAAAACAAAGCCCCTTGGAATACCGCCGAAGAAGGCTACAGTGCAAGTCCCTTAAGCACAAGTTAGGCTGCATAATGTATGTGGCTAGGGAGCGCAGTCCCCCTCACTCGATCAACAGAAACGTAATGGCGACCACTAGCTAGAAGTTCTTAACGTATTCTACTTTGAACCATTCTCAGGAACTTGAAACTGAAACGATTTCAAAGCAAGCTTAGTTAGTAAGAGTTCGGACTTACAGTCGGTGGGATTGATGACGGCGCCAACCAAACTTGTGCTCCAACAAAAGATCAGTACTGTGACCACTCCATAAAGTAGTCTCCCAACTCGCTGCTCCCCAGTGACTCCTTCCATTTGATTTTCTCCCAGAGAATTTCTTACTCAAATAATGTAAATCGTTAATAGTGACACCTTGAATGGATAGATGCTTGATGTTCCCAAACCTGATCAACTTCCTAAAACTTGAGTTCAAACACCCCGGGGGGGGGGGGGGCTTCAATGGCGAATGTTAAGCTCTTTGGCAGCCCAAATAAATAGACACCGATCCCCTCGGCTTCATACCCCTACGCCGCTGCCTGCAAACCATAGTCGGTTACTCCAGAACTTGTCTCTGGATCTCAAATTACGTCAATCGAAAGCGCGCTGCCATTCACTCACGAAGCGAAGCGAATCTAAAACTAACGATACTTCAGGAGCTACGCGAAGGCTCACACTCTGTCAACAACGCCACCGACTCAATCATCTGGATTGCCGATGCATTATTACATCAAGCCCAGGTTGGTAGATTGTTAGCAAGCAAGCTCACGGCTGAAAAAGGGAAAGAAGCAAACGAACTACTGACTCGATATGAAGGAGAGCAGCTTGTGCAGGAAACGTTTTGCAAAGGAAGATTGAAGTTGGAAATGAATGAATTTGGTCAACACCTTGTGCACCCAATTGACCAAAAGCTCTTGCGCTCGCTAGCTGTTCGTCGTTTCGTCTGTGACCACTTCCAGGTCCAGTACACCCCAAGGACGCATCCTAGTACACACCCAAGGACGCACCGTAGAACGCCCGGTTAAGGTGTGCACGTGCTTGGAAAACTTTCCAAAGCGGTTGGCTGACTTCCGCTTCTGTAGCCGCGTCGCACGTTGAAGAAAGTGAGGGTCTCGTCCTCAATTCGTCATTCGAGCAACTGGAAGGGATGTTTTCCATATCTGGTGAGGAATGAGTGGCGATGCGGGCCAAGAGGGCGGAGGCCGTGGAGCCCAACACACGACGACGGGTAGAGGAGTCTTACGCCCCAAAGTCCTACGTCGCCATTCCTTACACGGTGTTAAGTAAAATGAGGAGAATTCTCTTTATAAGCAGAAAGCGTGAAGAAAGACTCCTGTGCAAAAATGAGTGGACCCAAAGACTTTTGAATTTTTTGTGAGAGAAAGAGAAATGAGGAATACAACAGTGCACACTTTAATTTTAATTTTATGACTTGGAATGAATAAGATATGATTTTTTAAAGTCAAAAGTGCTTGGGTCCCGATTAATGCTCATAGGTAAAACTGTAATGAATCAAAACATGCCTTTGAATGGAGCCAATGAGTTTAAGAATGATCCACTGTACTTACCATTCAATTCACTCCCCATTATGAATCAAAATTTATTGCAACTCCTAAACAACCCAATGTCTTCACATAGTTTCAAGTCCAATTCAAAGTGCTATAACTTTTGCAACCAATGTTTGAATTCAATAAAACGTGTTGGAAATTTTGCGCTCTCTCTTTTAATTTATTTAGGTAAAATTTTCAGATCAATCAAAGATGTTCTTATTTTTTGCAAGCCAATCAAAGTTCACAGGTTCAATTTGAGTACACCAAACTACATTTGATGGTTGCAACTTCAGGGGCTTGTATCTCCTTCATCTAATGTTTGTTTTCAATAAAATTTGTTGGGTTATCTTCCCTTGCACTCTAGTTATTGTGGTAAAATTTTCATGTCAATCCAAGTTGTTTTGAATGTTTGGAAGTAGTTCAAAGTTCAAAATCCCAACATTTTTGGATTACAATGAACTCCGACAGCTTGTTTCTTCTTCATATAGTGTTTTTTTCCAATAAAGTTTACTGAAAAAGTTGTGCATACTAGTCTAGTTTGTGTAGCTAAAATTTCATATCAATCCAAGAATTTATGAGTGACTAACAATTATTTTAATAGAAGGAGGTTTAGCCTTGGACATATTTTTTGTAACTTTTTTTGACATTTCAAATCCACTTTGCAAACCTCACCAAATTTAGGACTTTATTATGAGCAAAAATTGTACATGATAGTGATCCATGTCACCTGCTCAATAGCCTAAAACCACACACCGAGCCACACACATGGAATGACAATTTCTCACCACATAAAGCCACTTCCATTTCTACATCTTTTGTGCACTATTAAACACTTATGTAGGGGTAGTTCTTAATACCCAAGCAATTTTTGAGCCCTCTTCTATAGTTCCCATAAGAATTTATTGTAATCTATTTTCATGAGAGATAACTCCACAAGGCACTTGGCCATTCAAAAATCTTGATATTCTACAAATAAGACACCCTAAAAATGCCAAGAAATCCTCTTAGTAATTCTTTACGTCTGTGGAATTGAGGTAAATTGGACTAAATTGGGCTATTAGTTAGTCTCATGCCGAAATTATAGTTATCAAACAATTTAAGGTGTGGACTTTTGGTGTAATTTTTTAAGGCTATGTCAAATTAAGATGTATACAGTGGAGGGAAGAGATAAACAATCCTCATGTAGTGTAAAAAGGTCCATGTCAAGGAAAAGGATGCTTGCAAGATTGAAAAGTTGATTGATAGCTTTTATCCTTCAATTGTGGAAAAGAGCCATTTATAAATAAATAAATAAAACTCTTCAATTAATCTTTGTTTGGATTTGGACTACCAACCAAGTAATGATAAAGTTTTATTTCATTACAAAACCATTTGTTATATGAACTTTAGTGTGAGGTCTTGAGAATAATAAATTTACAAATATATGTCCTACTAGGAGCTAGTGGGTGGGAAGAGATAATTTTCTAAGGTAAATTATACCATTTGGTCTGAAATGGAGTAGTTTATGGTAGTCGACCTCTTTTCAACCATCCACCTATTTTTGCTACTTAGGCTACTTTGTTTTTTTATCAAATTGTAGTTTATGATGATAGTTCACATGGTTAGGTGACAATTCTCACAACGCAAATATTGAGAAGGTATACATTGAAAGCATACACTAATGATCAATTATCACTTACATTGAAGCATGGTCGATTTTATATTCAACCTATGGTTGGAAATACAGTGACCTATATAACAAGAATTGATTGAACAGGATCTTCACGAAAAAAAATCATAATCATTTTATTTTTGAGGGAAGAAAAAGGAATAAATTTTGGAACCCTCTTCAAATCTATTTCTCCACAAGGGGGAATTTTTCCCCTTACCAAATGCATACTAGAAGAAGTACAATACATTGTTTAATCCTTCAACGCTGAGGTAGACATTTGGCATCCAATGGATGACAGAGAATCTTTTAGTGTAAAACAGAAGTACATCTATTTATCCTCAAAATTTTGTGTGGAAAGGAGAGATCTTCTATAATACTATGACTTCCAATGACTCCTTTTTGGACTTTTTCCAAATAAATGATTCCTACAATATCAAAATGAATGATTTCCATGGTCACCAATCTGTCATTTCAAGGGTCAAGTGTTCGGAAAAAGGTAGTGTTAGCTACCTTACCTTATCTTATTGCAATGTGAAAAGGATTTTGTATAGGAAAATGACTCTTCTAAGATTGAAATCTTTTGGTAGTGCAATATACATATTGCTCCGTCTGACAAGTTTTAAGCTTTAACCCTTCAACACCAGGTCCGTGGAAATCAGCCCTCTTGAATCCATCCGTGTGACATGATCTAGTTTATAAAAAACCAAAAATATTCGTTGGGAGTCAAACTACTGCAGAAAATTTCCCCTTTCCACCCCCTAATTCCGAAGATGAATAGTTGCATTTCCGTCCTATACATGAAGAATTCCTTGTCATTCATCGGACAAAAAAAACGTCCCTCCCTCCCACTCCAATTGGTGTCAGTCAGTGCACTGACGTTCCTGTTCCTCTGAAGAAATCGCTGCATTCAAGCGATCCCATCCAAGCGGCACTCCAGGAGTGAGTGGTGGACGGAAGTGGACTTGGCCAGACCGACGATGGAGTGCGTGGAGTGGAGAGTGAGCCGCGTTGGGATTGCGAAGATTATAAACAATGGCAGTGGGCGAGTAAGCTTCCAAGTTCGAACCGCAAGTGGGAATCCAAAAGTCCAAGAGCAGTGGCGGAGCATCACCGAAAGGTGGAAAGGTGGAGGAGGAGAACTGGAAAAGTCTTCCGAATGTCAACGTACTGTACTGTACTGCATTACAGACAGTGAGAGAGGGTTGCTCCCCCCTGGAATGCTGCGGCGGACACTCATATTTATACGAGTAAAGTAGGTACACACCCAAAACTGCCACCTTTTTATTTTTATTCTTTTGGCTAGTGAGCTTATTTTCTATTATTAGGCTGATCACATTTTCTTATGTTCTTGTTGGATAGTGAAAGGAGGTTCCAACGCACCAAAGAACATGGCATTTGGATACTGTATACAAAAGTTATTAATCCCTACGGGTCAGTTTAAACTACGGTCAAGAAGTGCACCGGTCAAGAATTCTAGGAAAATGAAGCAATATGATTGGAGCAAATCTTGTTCTTGACCAGAGTGGGTTTACACCAGAGTGGGTTTACACTACGGCCAACTCTTGTCCGGTGGAGAATTTTAAAGCGTGGATGAAAAAATGACATGGCATCCTAGGTGGCAACACTTTTTGTAAGAGTTCTTGACTAGAGGCCAAGCTTCTTGTCTAGCCTCACACCCCCCCCTGGACAAGACACTGGGCTTCTAGTCAAAAACTACTTTCAATAAAATATTATTTTTTCCTTGCAAATTGCAATGCCATTGCAACTCTCTGCTTGTTAGAAATTCAAGTATTCCAAACAATTCCTCTCTCTCAATCAGCATAGCTCTTTACAAATCCTCAATTCTCCAAAGTGATCTTGGTGAGTTCAGAAATTTGTGTGCATTCCTAATTAGTTTAGTGTTTGGAAGAAATTAGGTGTTTTGAACTACTGTAAACTTTGGCATCTTGTATCTTTGTCATTCAAGGTCCAAATGTTATGAGACTTATTTTGAAAGTTGCGGAATTTTGTTTAGTTTTTGTGGTCCAGATTTCATAGACATTGAGAAAGAATTGAGTGACTGATTGGTGTCTGAGTATAAGGAGGTTCAGGGGAAGGAGAGGTGAAGGTAACCTCAAGGTCTTTGAACTTCGATGTCTTGTATCTTTGTCATGCAAGGTTCAAATGCTATGAAACTTGTTCTGAAAGTTGTGGAATTTTGTTTAGTTTTTGTGGTCCAAATTTTATAGATATTGAACAAGAATTGAGTGATTGATTGGTATTTTTGTACAAGGAGGTTCACTTCAAAAAGAAAATAAAGGTAATTTTAGGGTTTTGCATTTTTGGTGTCTTTGAATATTTGAAAATAATTTTGGAATATGTAGTTTTGTATCAATCTATCAATTTTATAATTACAATTTCAATAACTTTATAGATTTTTTTAGCATGTAGTTGCTTCATCATAATTAAGCTACAAAAAGGAGGATTGAAAAGAATATATGAACTATATAGTGATATGCACTAGTTCTCCACACAATGAATATGGGATATCTTTTTGTCCTCTTTGGAGGACTATGACTATGTTTTCAAAACATGAACTCTTCTTCCACTGAACCTGCTTGTATTCAAACACCAATCAGTCACTTCAATCTCACTCAATGTCTATGAAACTTGAAGCACAAAAAGTAAACAAAATTCCGCAACTTTCAAAACAAGTTTCATTGCATTTGGACCTTGCATGACAAAGATACAAGACACCCAAGTTGCAAGATCTTGAGGTTAACTTCAACTCTTCTTCCTCTGAACCTTCTTGTACTCAAACACCAATCAATCATTCAAATTTCACTCAATGTTTATGAATTTTGAAACAAGAAAACTAAATATGAATATACAACTTTTCCAATAAAATTTGTTGAAATTAGACCTTGTAAGGACATGCAAAACATCAAAGTTTATCATAATTCAACAATGCTCATTTATTTTCAAAAAATAAATTGACTATTAATGCATACAAATTTTGAGATTCACCAAAACCACTTGGAAAAAATAAGAACTCGTAAAAAATAGTGCAAAACAAAATAAATACCTCTCCCAAGAGTACAAATTGTTACAAAAAGAATTCAAACATTGGAATTTCTTGAACACCTTCAATTTTCTTGGAGGTTAAGTTCACCAATGGACTTCACTTAATGAAGTTGGCCGAAAGACTTCTCCGGATGGTGTTTAGACTACAACCAATCAAGACTTCTCCACATATTATTTTATCATTTTTTCTTCTTGTCCAACATTCCACCGGTTGCTTCAAATAGTCATGTTTTGGCCAAGACTTCTTGACCAACCAGTGCACTTCTTGATCGTAGTCTAAACCAGCCCTAAAGGACCATTGTCCCTTTTGAGGACAAATTGGATTTCGGGCAAGTACCTATGGGCAAAAAAAATTTCATGATTTTATGAAACTTTTTGTAAGATAGAAAAACTAATGAGCTTTGTGGGAATATAATTTTTTTCGCATTTGGTGCCCGGAAACAAAAGCTATGACCATATAAGCTCAAATTAGGGGACGGGGGGCACTCCAGGCAGCAAACAAAATTGCAAAATTTTGAATTTTTTTTCTCATAGATTATATTTTTTTTTCTACATGGGAAGCTTTGATTCATTCCATTTGGACTTATTATGAGAAAGTTATGGACAATCTTGTTTATCGGGCAATTAGAGCATTTTCTTGAAAAAAAAACTTATAAAATTCATTTCTGAATGCAATTTTTACAATTTTTTTGAAGAAAAATTTTTACATGATTTTGTTTTCTTGCTAGAACAATCTCACCTTTGGGATTAGTGCATTTTAATTCCATCTTAAAGATATTAATAATCTAAATTTTCCTTCTTTCTCATATCTACTTCTACTTAACAATTTTTTTAAGCAAGAAAATAAAGTTTTAAAAAAAAAAAAAATCCCCCTAGACTCTCAACTCAATTTCACACAATAATGATTTAAAGATCAAAACTTTGTAGTGCAAAAAATTTAAGTTAAAAAGTTCAAAGTCAAATAATCCAGTTCCGCAAGGTGTTGAAAAAATTATTTTTTTCACTTTAAACGCAAATATCTTTTGATCTATATGGTCAAAATTTCTGAACTTTTTTCCACACATTTTCATACTAGTAAGGTATAAGATCCTACAGTTGGATGTGCAGAAAAAATAATTTTCTTATTTTTATACTCTTTGCTACAGAAATGGCAGTTTTGAGTGTTTTTTGGCAGAAATAAGGCCTTGGTCCTTTAGGGATTAAGGATCAAAGATTGATTCTAAAAGTGCTTCTTCCACATAGATACAAAACTGATTTTGGAGATGTACATATAGTATAGATGGCAGTTTAAGGTTAGTGGCACATTTTGTTACCTACCTTATAGGCTCAAAAACCGTTGTAGGCATTAAGAACCGTCCCTATAGAAGTGCCAAAAATAATATACATGGATGTATAAATGGAAGTGACTCTGTTTGGTGAGAAACTATCACCCCATGTGTGTGGTTTTGGGCTATTGAGCAGGTAACATGGGTCACTATCATGTGTGACTTTTTGCTCATAATGAAGTCTTGGATTTGGTGAAACTTCAGTACAAGTGTAGCAAATGGATTGCAATCAATTTTGATTTAAAATGGTGAGTGAATTAAATGGAAACGTACAGTGGATCATTCTTAAATTCACTAGTTCCATTCAAAGGCATGCTTTGATTTCATTAAAGTTGTACCTATGAA
The DNA here is from genome assembly GCA_950106755.1 of Climacium dendroides. Lineage (NCBI taxonomy): Eukaryota > Viridiplantae > Streptophyta > Bryopsida > Hypnales > Climaciaceae > Climacium > Climacium dendroides. Next base: position 29,402,581 of record OX467087.1, on the reverse strand, counting down.
CATTAATAGGGACTTTTGATTTTTTTAAATCACATGTTATTCACTTCAAGTCAAAAAATTAAAATTAAAATTCCTACTTTTGTGTTCTTATCAGGGGGTCACTTAAAAACCACGTGCAAACAAAATTTTAGACCCTTATTTACTTTTTAAATTTTAATTAAAATTAAATGAAAAAATATGAATAGACTTTCCTATTTTGAAAGTTTATATTTTGAATTATTGATACTTTTATTTTTTAATAATAATTAGTTACAAATTTTTGAAGTAAAAAGATACACTATAGAACTGAAAAATAACTTTCACACTCCTATATTATATAAGAAAAAATTGTCTAAAAAATGAGCAAAAAAATCCTAAAAATAACTTTCTATTGAAAGCTCATTTTGAATTGAACATTGATGCAATGGTCAACAAAATGTGTTCTCTAAAAAGATTTGAGTTAAAAAAACATGCTAATTTAGTGCATTTTAAACCTCTTCTAGAAATCATTCCATGTTTTATTTGAATTTGAAATTTGGGGAGTAGAATCCTATAGTCATTAGTAAACAACGCTCAAAATTTGAAGTTAAAATTATAGTTTATTCGAAACCACTTGTTCGCACATAGTTTGTTGTAGCAGAACTCAGTGCCCCCCTGAGGTGTTATTTGTTTCTCTTTCTCCCACAAAAATATAAAAAAGTATTTCAGTTCACCCATTTTTGCATAGGGGTCTTTCTTCCCTTAGATGCAAGCTTTTTGAGACTTCTCCCTTAAGTGTCTCATGGATGATAGAGAATTTTTTCTATATAAGATAGAAGTATAGAGTAGCCAACCCATTTCTAAGGTAGAAGCACTAGTTGTCAACCATGCCCAGTGCCCAATCTATAGAGTGCGCTACTTCCAACCTGAGGCTAGAACTCAAGCTTAAAATGTGTATTTTTTGTCCTTTTCAAAGTTGGGACTAATATAGTTATGACACATGTCTAAAGGTATGTTCACACTTGGTGTTAGGGGTGATGTTTGTAATGCGAAATTCACTGTAACTTCAAATTCGGGAATAAAATTTTGAAAAGTTAAGAATCCCCATATTTCCTATCTTCCTACATAGAAAAACTTTCCACCAACTCATACTCCTTACCATCTGGTTGAAATTTGCTTAAGTGATCCACTATTGGTGCTTCTACATTAACCCCTCTCCATTTCTAATTTGTAGACTATTCTCTTTTTGTGCAATTGTGGCAGGGTTCGAGGAGTTGTTGTGGTGTATTATGATTGGTTGGTTGTAAGGCTATCAATATTGCAATCCACCCTTGATCAATTTTGCAATCAACCTATGGTCAGAAATAGAAAGGTCCGTGTCACCATTACAAGTTGAAGAGAATCTTCCACTAAAAAAAATTCATAGTGATTACATTTCATGTAATAAGAATCTGGAAAAATATGCAAGTTATCTTTCCAAATTCTGTATTTGTACATGGATAAAATTCCACACTCAAAAAATTGTATGCTTCAAGTATGCGTATTTGCTTAAGTAATTGGAAATGGGTTGGTTATCTTAAATGTTCATCCTTGAAATTTTGCATGGAAAGGGGAGGTTTTGCACAATAGTTTGACCTCCAATGAGTGCTCTTCAATCCAATTTGTTTTTTGTTTTTCTTTTCCAATTTTTTATGAAGTACCAAAGTGGTGATATAAAATGCAAGAAGCTAATAAAACCCATCTTAAGAAGTGGGTCATGCAAGGTGAATTTTAAGTTTTGTAGGAAAAAACAACCTATGTCGTGTCATATTGATTCTATGTTCTACACCTCTCCTAGCTAATTTGGGGCCTCTCATTGCAAATATGAATTCACCACGTGTAGTCTACATTGTGGGATGGGTTCAGTGTCCTACGTATAAAATGTTACAATGGTGCTCCAAATTTCAACATTCATCCACACATTGGATAGAAAATATAACATGTATTCATAAATTTGTTGTTTGTGATTATTATTTAGCCAAATTAATTTTTCCTAGTGTAATCTAACACTATTTTGCCAAAAAACAAACAAATAGATGTTCTTAGGTTTTCTTGAGCAAATGATTCACTCGGTACCCAAAAGAATGATTTCCACAATAATCGACCTGTTATTCAAGGGTCAATTTAATTTTGGGAGTAGTGCATAAAGTGATTTCAGTGGAGTCAAAAAGCTCTTTATATCCATAGGCATGGAATGAAACATTCAAATTGAGGATGATAACTCATTTAACCACCCAAACATGCATATAGTCATCTAAAATGGAGCTATAGTTTCCAAAAAGATTTCTTTGCAAGTTAGTAATTTCATTTGTTGCAATAAGAAGAATATCATTATCAAATATTCCTTCAAAGAAATTGTATTGCTTTTGAGCAATATATCGTTAAAAAATCCATTATAGACTTTTTGTTTGTTCTTTGATTCCTAAAGGACTAAAGAGACTACTTTGGGATTTTTGAGAACTCAAATGTGCGCTATTGATTTTAGTATTTGAATTAAAATTTTAGGATGGATACTTTATTTCACATTATTTTGATAAATATTGCAAAAGTTAGAAGGATTTTTCACTATTTCAATGTCAAAGTAGGTAGCTAAAAACATATTCTAAAAAAAAGACTAGTTAATTTTATTTAATTGTATAGATTGATACCTACTCAAAAACATTTTAACCATTCAATTCCAAATAAGGTAAATGAAACTCCACTTTTTTAAGTCGGATGCTTTTTTTCAACTTCTTTTCAATAAAACTCCTCACAACTTTCACCTCCATTTAATAATGAGGTGAAAGTTGTGAGGAGTTTTATGTAGAAGGCATTAAAGGTAGAAAAAACATATATAGCCATTTTTTAATTCAATTTTGAAACTTTCCAAATGAAAGTAAAAACATAATTAGGCATATATGTAGCTTACTAGAATATTCTCACCATTTGGATTTACCTTTCTCAATTTCTTGTCAAAGTTAATAGCAGTTTAGATTTTTCTTTCATCAAGTACCACCTTCTACTTCATAAATTTTTTAAAGATGAATTTGAAAGTTTTTTTATAAATTCTTTTTGTAATTTTTTTTTGTATATTCTCAACCCATTTTCTAATATATAGGTTAAATCACATAAGTTCTAAATGTACATGTATTTTTCTAAAAATGTTGAAAGACCACTTCACCTTTAGGAAAATAAAAATAAAAAAAGACTTTTTGAAGTCCATGCAAATTGAACTTGTAATTCATGGGAATTTTCACTCTAAAATTTTGCAAAGGTATACTTGAACATAAAGGATCCTAGAATTGGATTTGTTAAAAAAGAAAAATACAAGAAGATAATGGCCTTGCTTACGCTATAAATATTAATAAGCAATTTGGGGCCTTAAAACACCACAATATAGTGTTTGGGAAATACTTAGAAAATTTAAGCCAAAAGCAAGTTGATGAAGAGTATGTCCGGCCAAGTCTTCATTTCATTCGGTTCTTGCCTATTTCCATCTAATAAAAGTGGTCATTTTCCTTTGGTAGTGGATTTGAATCGGTTAATTTTTCCTTTATCTTATATATGAACTGGCTCATTTTCCTTTTATATGGCATATGAGTTAGTTGAATTTCCTTTTACAATTCATTTGAATTAGCTAATATTTTTTTTTAAATTCAAAAAATTATATATATACACAAAAAGAATTATATACAAAAAAATTTGTCAAAAATAAAATGTCTTTGGCAGTAGTTGAACTTGGAAATTCCTCAACTAGTTGAAGACCAAAGACTTAGCCTTACTAAAATACAAAGCTCGAATTCTTACTTAAGAGAAATGGGGCTTTGTATTTTTGAAGGGCTTCTATCTACTACATGCATCATAATAATTAAAACTAAAAATCACCAATACCAATGTTACCTTCTGGTGCCTCACCTTCACTTATACTTAAGATATAATTCTGGTCGTGGATACAAATGCCTAAATTTTTATGAATTTTTCCATAAATTAATGATCTTGAATAAAATTGGATTAGTACTATTTCTATCTGGATCTTCTAAAGCAATATGCATGACACTCTCCAGATGTTTTGATTTTAAATGATTTTTTACCTTAAATTTAATAGCATTTTGGATAGAAAAAGCGCCTTCACATGTGGCAATACTAACACATTGAATTTTAGCAATTTTAGCAAGAATAAATAGGATAGCATACTTCAGTTCTAGTGAAGGGCTTTAAGATATGTGACTCTATGAGTCACCAAAACCCTTGTCCAACCATTCCGTGGTTGCTTGAAGTTTAAATGCAAAGAACTCCCTCTTTGCTAGTGAGGGGTTAATTAGAGCTTCAAATATCTTCCCATGCAGTTCTATCATAATGGCCACATAATACATCCAACTCCAAAAAAATCCAACTAGATAAATGTACTTGCTTTGTAGGCATCTTAAAAGGATTCAAAATTTTAAAAGCCCCTATAATTCTATTATCAACAAAAAAAACTCTCCAAAGCAACACAAATATTTTAAACATAACATTTTTGAAAAGCAATGGCAATTTCTAAATCTATTCCTATCCTATCTCTATTTATTTCCACACCATGATACTTAGACCCACATATTTCAAATTGCAATCTCCTCATGTAACCTCTAGGTAAACCAAAGTCAAGAAGAACATGATAACCAATTCTCTTATTAAAGGTGGCAGCATTTAAATCAGTAGAATCATCCACAAATAACATTTGAATTTGTGCAATTTCAATTTGAATTAAAGATCCAATACAAGACACATCAACAAATTTTTGTTGAAAAACTCTACAAAGGAGAGACAAATTATGCAAAATATCAGCCAAAAAGTATAAAACATAAATGATTTTGAAAGACCTTCACTTATTGAATAAGATGAGGCTAATACCATCATCTTTTGATGGTGGTGTATCACGAAAATATACTAAAACAATCTCCAAACTATCACAAAGAGTTGTAATTGCTTGCCACCTAGACAACCACTAGATTTTATGAAATCTTTTAAGAGTCTTTTGAGAGTCAAATAATTCTTTTTGCAAAGATTGTAAAGAAGACTTTCTCTTTGTTGACTTCTTAAAATGGGCAGTCACTAAATTTGTAAAGTTATCTATTTCATTAGACAATAAAGAACAATCATTTCCTTTAGCTGCCTCTAAAAAAGCTAAATTAGTCCTATAAGTAACACAATGCATAGCAACCAGATGAGGATTTACCTTGTTTTAGTTGTGTTGCAACTCCAGACCTGGATCCCACCATTACAGATGCTCCATCTGATCCAAAACCTAAAAATTTGTTGAAATCCAACCTCCAATCCTTTAAAGTGGATATTAGAGCCTCATACATAAAAGTGGAATTTTTTTTCCACGTATACATTCTATTAGCCCTATAAAAACACATTGAGACATGCCTCCTTCTATAAAGTGGCAAAAACAACCATATGACTTGTGACAAAAATATTTGTTGATTCATATATCATAATGCCAAAGTATTTTGAATCTTTGATTTTGTCAATTATTATTTTTTGAATTACACTTGATATCAAAAAAATTAGGTCACAACATGATTTTTCATCATGATACAAATCTTTAGTAATGTATGCATTTAGTGATACAAGCAATTTACACAAGCTAGGAAACTTACAAAAAGACAAGGTTTCTTTGCCAAGGAAGTAAGTTGCTTTAAAAAGGACAAAGGTAGCTTCATCACATGTCCTATTAGACTCTTTAATGACCTTCTCTATGATTTTTTTAACAGATTGTGTAGCCCAAGTTAACTTCCTATGTTCATAGATCTAGGAAGGCTGAAACTTTTATATTTATTGAACCTTGTTTTGCAAAAACAGACCTACCACCCTTTTTTGTACATGTCTTACAAAAAACCTTATCTAATGAGGTGTTAAACTCAATCCAATCAAATTAAATATACCATGCATCTTTCTATAATTTTGATGCTAATTTAATAGAATTTAAAGTTTTATTACTAGATGATTAGTAGATTGTGATGCTTCTACTAAGGCCATATCATTTTCCTTTTGATTGGTTAGCAACATATTTCTTATGGTTCTTTGATGCTTAGCCATGATTAGATTAGAAGTTGTTGAGAAGCCCCCAAAATATTGAGTGAGAAAAAAATAACCTTATAAAAATCACAACAAAAAAAATACTAAACTGCAAAAGACAAAAATTTCAACAACCTTGCAAGTGAAAATGAAGGGAAAGAGCAAATCCCTGAAGACACATAAAAATCACTCTACAACCAATATAAAAGGGAGGAGAAAATCCCTAAAGATACACAAATGTGCTCTACAACCAATATGAAGGGAAGGAATAAATCCTTGAAGACACACAAAAGTCGTTACACAGCTAGTATGAAGGGAAGGAGCAAATTGTTGAAGCAAATCTCTAAATTGAACTTAGAAGGTCACCACTCATGAACTTCGTACAAAATTCAGCAAATGCCTCTTCCTCTTCCTCTTCTTTGACTTCTCCTACCTTCTATGCTTGACTTTTGATGACAATTGATTTCTATTTCTATTTCTATTTACTCCCTCCCTACTATCTTCCTATGCTACTTAATTTCTATTTTCAAAAGATTTAGTTCTAGGCCTATTTGATTTTTATGGATTTTTATGGATTTTTCTTAAGTCAATGTCAAGAGACAAGATTAGTTTTCAAAGGTAGCATTTTAGTTTCCAAGGAAGAATGTGAGTAGATAATCAAAACTCGATCCAGTTCGAAAATAATCAAGGCTCGGTTCAGTTTGGATCGGAAGGAGACCAGCAGGTGCGCCGGAGCTTCGAAGCCCCAGGCTCGGCAGTCGACCCAGGCTCGGCAGCGCCCTTGCGGCTGCCACGTCTCGTACTGGGGAAGGCCCGGCTCGGTTGATGCCCCTACCACGGCTCAGTTGATGCCTCCATATGACTCGGTGTGATGTCCCAGTTGCGTTCGATTGATACCCGCATGTCTGCTCCAGGCTTATTTGGCTGCTTCATTGCTCCCCAACTGGTTCGTATTTTTTGGGCACCAGGGGGCTACCAAACGTGTTTTTGAACATGAGTTTCTAATTTGGGAAAATTTGGGAACACTAAGAGTTGTTTTTCTCTTAGCAAACTAATTACATACTAATTTGGAATGCTAAATTGACACTTGGGGCACTAATTTTGGAGGTTAAATTTTGAAGAAATTCCAATTTTTTGGAAACTAAACTTTGAAAAATAGTTGTAAGGAAGCCAAAGCTTCATTGTGATTTTGAAATACACCTAAATTGTAAAGACCAAGAGCTATAGCTTTGCCGTATTTTTTCTAACACCCAAATTTCTAAACATAAAGACTATAGCTTCGTCGTATTTTGCAAAAGCATAAAAACACATAACACTTCCAATAAGGTTATACACACAAGGACATGTTAGAGTAGGGATGTTAGTACAAAATACTTGTTAGTACCAAAAAAACCACTATAACAAGTTAGTACGTACACACAAACTTTAGGGGATTTCGCAATTAAGGAATTTCCCACTTGGAGGGTTAGAACTTTGCAACTACAAACTAAAGGTCCCCCAAAGTGACATTGCCAATCATATAGGAAGGAAAATCTCTAGGATTAGTACAATATTAGTACAAAACACCAAAACTCCAACCAAAGTTTCAAATTCCAATAAAACATCAACCAAAACTTTCAAAACTTCAACAAAAACATAACAAAAAGAAAACTAAGCTTGAAGGGGCCCCAAGTCTTTCAAGAGAGCTTCAAAAACAACAACAAAGAAGCTTAAAATGCTCCAAAATCAAGAAAATTTGGCAACGTGGCCTAAATGGCCAAAGTTCAACTAAATGAACCTAAATGAAAACAAGGCAATTCAAAATGAACCTAAAGGGTGATTTGAGAGAGAAATGAGAACCCTTATATACTTTTCCAAAGGACTCACTCCCCCCCCCCATTTTTACAAGGTAATCTTATCATCTAAGATTTTCATCCTAATTCTAAGTTTTTGACTTTCTACATTGGTTCAAAACTCTAATTTTTAGAGAAAGACTCCAAATCACAAACGGATTGCACCATTGGTTTTAAAAGGCCATTTTTAGTTTAGAACAATCTCCCACCCCTTTTTCATCTGCTAAAAAACCACTAAAAGTTAGCGCCAACTAGAACCCAAAATGAGATAAAAATCCAACTTTTGGAGTTTGACTTTTCTAAATAAAATAACTAGCCTAGGATCTCAAGTAAGTATGAAGGAGTAAAAAAAGACCTATCTTGGTCCTTATTCCAACTTCGTATGCTCCCAATTTGCTAGTCAACTCCACAATAATATTCGAATTTTGCCAATCTTCAAAGGATCTTGTTAGTTATGAGTCTTGTGACTATCAGAATGCCACAAAATTTGTTGGAGCTCATTATCAATATAAAATAATATATAATAATTTTTAGTGAGATTTTATCGTAGCGTGGATAATTTCTAGGAATTTTCCATCATAGCTTTCAACAATTGACTGCTCGAAAAAAGATCTTTTGGAGATCAGAAAAAACCTAGAATTTTCATGAAACCTCTCCTGAAATTCTACAAGAGATGTGCAAGCTCATATTTTTATTTTGCATGTTTGATGAAAGAGAATCAAATCTCCCTATCTCCTTTAACTTTCGATAACAAGAGAATCTTTCACACGAAGAAGAATCTTGACAAACCGATTTTGCTATTGGATTTCTGGCATGATTTCCTCCTAAAATCACCATACTTATGTTGTAGATGCCCTTCTCTGGTCTGTTTTGAGTTTCTTCACCTACTTGCTAATAATTGGGGTTTCTATTATTTCATTGGTTTGATGGAGAAACTGAAACCTCTCGTCAGGACTAGTTCAGGATTCTCACATAGGTTTCCTCAGACCAATTTAGCCAATTTTCTTGTAACATGCAAGGCAAGTTTGGCTATTTCTGGCAATTCTATTTAAATAGTACAATATGTACAAGTTTTGGATTTCTACCCTATTTACATGCAGGGTTTGTGTTACATTTTAGGAAAAATATGCTAATTAAGACCAAATACTATAATGGCATGTGACACACCTATTTTGGCTTTATACTCTTTTTATGACTTTTTTGTATATTAATTCACATTCAAAAGACTAACAAACAAAAAAAAGAAGAGAGTGAGTCCCGGGTGACAAATTGGGCACTCACACCCTTTAAGAGCATTGCCGCTCTTACGATGTGAACTACTTCACCAAATGGCTTTTGGCAAATTCAAATTCCCCTTCCAAGCTCCACCAACAAATAATTCCCCACCCTTTCTCTCTATATCTCCACTAGCTTTGCATTCTTATTGGTGGAAGTTGCTATAGTTGTTAAACTTTTCATAAAAGGAAATAAAAACAATGTAAGACAAGGAGAATCCAAGCTTGAAAATGAGATGAGCGGCCATGTTATAATTTTGATTTCATTGCTTGTTTGGGCAAGGCCAGGCTATTTTTTAGATCTTCAAGGTTTGCAGTGGGTGATCCTTTAGAGCCTAAGCTCTGTACGAAGTGGGTTGAGGGCTCCCCCGTGCAAGAGTGGAGATATTGTATTAAATAAAAATGAACCCTAACTATCCTCATCTATACCTTAAATTATGTTGTTTGTTTTGTTTTGTCTGATACATTGAGATTTAAGAAACTATGAGGCATTCAATAGTGTTTTTAATATTGTTGGAAAGCTCTTCGCAAGGAGGGGTGCAAGGACTTTGGTTTGTGGCATTTGAGTCTACAGTGTGAAAGATATTGAATTTCAAAGTTTTTAGAAATTAAAAAATTATTTTTACTTTTATTTTGGATATAGCAATGGCACAAGGCACACTAGTATTAATGAAAATAAACCCCAACTAACCTTCCTATAAATTAGTATATGAATCTAGTACCAAGACATTGCTCAAACTACCTTCATAAATCATAATAATGTTTGTTGGTAACATGAAGAACTAGTTACATTGGCATTTGGTGAGTAATTAAGGTGTAGATGTTGTTCCTATAATGAAATCCATTGTCCATCATGAATCCTCAAAGTGTATGGGATGATTTGAAAATGATAGCTTAACCACTCATTGTCAAAACTTAAGAATTGTGTTTGAAGTAGAATTTTAGACTTCATTTAGATATAACAAAATAATTTTTTTTAGAAAATTTTGAACTAAAAAAAATTGGTAAATGAAGATAAATTTCATCTCCAAAAATCCTTTTGAGATTTTGAGCCTTCAATAAAAAGTTATGGACAAATTTCATAAAGGGTTTGGAAGGGAAATATTTTTTGACATTTTCAAACATCTTCTTTGAATTTTGTCCATAACTATTTGTTGATGTTTTGAAATTCAAATGGATTTTTGGAGATGAAAGTTAGCTTAATTTTCCAACTTCTTTTAATTAAAAGTTTTTTGAAAAAAAATTATTTTATTATGCCCAAATGGGATATGAAATTCTACTTCAAACACAATTTCTATTTTTGACTTAACTATGAGTGATTGAACTCTTATTAACTCTAATTTACATATTCTACATTGGTTGTTCTACCTCCTACCAACTAGTGTGCCCTAGGCCATTGTCAGAATCAAAAGAAAAAATTGTTTTCTAATTTTTTACTCCTAAAAACTTAAAATATTCCATAATTTTTCCATTGTAGGTCCAAATGCCACGAAACAAAGCCCATGCACCCCTCCTTGCCAAGGGCTTTCCAATAATACTAAGCATATAACTGGGAGCCTCACGGTTGAGGAAATCTCATTAGAGTAAACAAACAAAATAAAATAATAGATGGATAGAGAGCATGCTTTACACTAGAAAACCTAGAATAAGTTGTAAAGAACTTACGAAGCAATGGAAGGGTATTAAGGTAAAACAATCCATTGCAGTCAAATGATCCATAGTGGTCACCTAGGAAATGACCCCATTTGCTTCTTCTTTTTTCCATATCTAAGATTCGGACCTCAATCAATGTCTTACATGTTAGTAATGGAGTGAATAGTGACCTCATTAGGAACTTCCAACTTTTTAGTGTGAAATTCATTATAAGAATCGACTTTTTAGACCTTCCATGTTAGAAAATATTGTGACTGCATTAGGTAGTAAGATGAGCATTACACATTCAGATTTTGTTGGTTATGGGATAGTCTATAGACTCTTTTGGGCCATGATGCACTAAACACTTTAAAACTTCCTAACAAATTCATACTTTGTCCCCCCAAAATATAATTTCAATTGCACTTGCTGTTTCTCACCCTTGTCTTTTTAAGTGGGAAAAAAATTGGAGAATTTCAGCAATAGTGTGAGACCAAACCCTAAACCCCCAATTCTCCAAATTCTGACCACAATGGGCTGTTTTACCTCAGCTGAATTCTACTTCAATATTCAAAGCATTAGAACTACCTCAAGTTGCTTTCGTAGCACCCTACACCGACCTTGCAGCTGGACCCCACTTGTGTCAAGTCCCCACTTGCAACTGGAAGCATGGGAGATTGGGAGCCCACCAAGCCCGAGACGAACTCGTAGATTCCACAGACAGTTGGTGGATTCCACAGTATGTCCCAAATGCGGAGACCGATGACAGGTGGACTGACTCAAAGGGTACAGGTGGAAGAAATGGAAAAGGAAACGAAGGCCCTCAGCGACCTCACCTGGTTTCAATTCAGTGGTAAGTTACGTAGAAGCACCTAAATGTGACACTTATTATTCAAGGCTTGAGGATAGCCACAAAATAAAATGACTGTGCACTCACTAGAAAATGGTTTTCAGCCCTTAACCCCAAAGTGACATTAAATATCCAGGGTTCAAAAACATCATTGCTTTTGAAGCTCTGTAGGTCTAGATATCGTCAAGTTATATAAATCTCAACCGTACAATCTTGTAGTGTGTATGTTTTAGATGATATGTACAAAATTTGAAGTCATTTGGCCATATAGATTGCAAGATCATAATGATTTAGTGTCAAAATAGATGCTGAAATTTTCCCAAAATCACATTTGGAGGTGAAATTTGTTTTCTAAACCTACTCAAATGAAAAAACTTTATACTACAAAATAATTCAAAACTAGTATACAAACACACTGGTGAATTTTTTTTTCTCATTCAATCGACTCATTGTGTCTAAAAAACAACTTTGAAATGTCAAAAAATAGTAAGAAAAATTGCATAAAACACATCTAAGGCTGAACGTCCTCCTACTAGAATGCTTCTCACTCACTTATTACTTCTTGGATTGTCATGAGATTTTTGCCTTACAAACTTGACTAGTATGCGCAACTTTTTCAAAAAAAATGAATGAAAATGGACTTTGTATGAAGAAGAAATAGGCCGCCAAAGTTCACTTTACTCCCCAAATGCCAGGATGTTGAACTTTGAATTGCTCCCAAACATTCACAACAACTTGGATTGACATGAAAATTTTACCACAGTAATTAGACTTCAAGGGGAACAAAATTCAACAGATTTTTTTTTATTGAAAATGAATGTTTTACGAATGAGATCCAAGCCCCCGAAGTTGTAGCCCTAAATGTAGTTTGGTGAACTCAAATTGAAGCTATGAACTTCAATTGCCTCCCCAAAACTCAGTACATCTTGGATTGATCTGAAATATTTGCCATACAAACTAGAGGGGAGAACACAACATTCTCAACAAGTTTTATTGAATTTGGACCTTGGATGCAAAAAGTTACAACACTTTGAACTGGACTTCAAATTGTGTGAGGACACTCTCTGTCCTCACTTTGTCATTTTTGGGTTAATCCATAAACGACATGGAGGATGTATTCTAGTGGATGAATGACAAAGAATCTTTCCATGTAGGATAGAAGTGTAACTATTCATCTTCCAAATTTTGGATGGAAAGGAAATGCCTTCTACAATAGTTTGTCTTTCAATGAGTGCTTTTGCATTTTTTCAAGCCAACAAATGACACCAGATCCAAATAGATGATTTCCACGGTAACTAGTTGGTGTTTAACCTTGTAAGGACATGACCCCCATGATCAAGATAGTCACCAAAACTCTCCGATTATTGAACCAACAGGCACGATGGCTTTTGCTATAGTCAATAGTGAAAGTCATCCATTGGACCATTGTGGTCCGCAACCCTTAAACATCGAGGCGGATGTTTTGTATTTGATGGATGGTAGAGGATCTCTCTATGTAGGACAGAAGTGCAACTATTCATCCTTGGAATTTTGCAAGAAAAGGGGAGGTCTTCTACCTTGCAATGAGTGCTTTTACAATTTTTTAAGCCAATGTTTCACATGTTCATAGAAACCGATGATTTTCAAAGTCACCTCGTTGTCCTGTAAGGGTTAAATGACCAACAACAAAATTTTACCTAGGTATCACCTTCGTTTTGATATAGATGTCACCAAGTATCACCTGAGTATTGAGGCCCCCCAAATGATAAAAATATCAGGTACGGATAAACTCGGTTTCCACGGGTCGTAGAGGTCCGGATTCCACACCTATAGATCCGGTTCCCCAACCCGTAGGTAAGGTTTCCAAAGCAGCAGCTTCGGTGTGTGGACGGTAGGGCCAGGCGGTGACGAAGAAGAAACGCTATTTGTGGTGCAGCACTACCGAAGCATACCTTTTATGCCTTTCTTTACGTCGCCGGACTGTTCCTCCACGGATTTAATTCCCCTGCTACGGATCCGGCTATGGAGTGAGATGCGATTGCGCGCAACAGGAAGAAGACGAGGAAGAAGAAGAAGAAGAAAGAGCTCGGCGCCGAACGGACTTCCCTCTCAGTTCCTGAAGAGCTCGAGATGTGGAGCTCGCGCTATTAGGGTTGCAAACTTCATTATGACGCCCTTCAAATGATGGGAGAGGTCGTCGTTTGCGACTCGATCGCCACTTCTGCGTGATTGTGAGGGTGCGTGCTTTCGAGATCAGACTGTATTTTCGAATTTCGATTCGATTCTTTGGATTTTTGGGGTTTGTTCTCGACGGGGAAGGGTTGCGCTAGGAGAGTCGATTTTTTGTAACGGGATTGAATTATTATGCACAGGGGAGGCTTATTTAAAGCTTCAGCAACGTCTGTGTGAGATTATGTCGGTGCTGTGTCAGTGGTTGATGTGAATTTCAATGGATTCTTTTGGTTTTTGATATTTTCGGGAAGCGGTTATGGTAGGAGAGTCGATGTTTTGGCTACCTAACGGGATTGAATTTCTTTTGAATAACTATGCACAGTCGGGGCTTACTGAAAGCTTTTGTGAGATGCCATGGGGTTAGCGGTTGATTTAGATCAGGGGTATGTGAATTTCATTTTTTTGTGATGATGTGTAATTGGAGAAGTCAGGGAGAAGTCGGAGCGAAGATGGAGGTGATCTTTGACGGCGGGATGGACCGGCGAGAGGACCTGATGAGGAAGCTGGACGATGAAATGGCGATTCATTTGTTCCAGTATTTGGACACGACGCGCGACATCGCCTACGCCTGCTGCGTCTCGCGTTCATGGCGTAGTTTTGGTCCGTGGTTTTAATCTCTTTCTCCCTCTGTCTCTGTCTGTTTACCTTCTTATTCTGACTGAGGACTTGTTGCCTTGTGAGATCGCTGGATTTCGGGATTGGTGTGATGTTGTAATTTCGAAAGGAATCTTTCTGACTTTCTATTTGTCGAGCTCTTAGTTTCTGACGCAGCTGTGATTTTAACCCTTATAAGACCAAGAAGCTCAAATCGGGTCCCTTGTTTACTTTCGCAGTTTGAGTAGGTCATATAGAGACTTTCATTTATTTATCTATTGACCAACTCATAGAATGTTCTTTGTCGATTCTCGTGATACTAGATTCGGCCCCATCTAAATTATAAGTTTCACAATTGAATTGTTAATGTTGAAACTTGGTCTTTCAGGGTTACCGCTTGGTGAATTCCTAAGCTGTTGTGTCTGTGGTAGAGATTGTCACTCGAATTTTTCATAGGTGAAAATGCTACAGGTTCTATTCAATGGTAAAGTTCAGGTCTGAAGTCTGGAGTGATTGAACTCTTGATGGCACACTTGGATTTTGTGCCATGTTAATCAAGATCAGTACTCTGATGAGCAAGAGAATGTTGTGAGATTAGAGCATCTCGTTTTAATTTAGAGAAGGTTCAGTTGACATGTTCTAATAACTCTGACTATTGTTTTGATGCACAGTTTTGGAAGGCCAGCTATGGAAAAGGCTCTGTCTGAAGGAGTTTCCTGAAGTGAAGGTGTTCGAGGAGGTCAGGGAAACTGTCTTAACGAGGGACCAACAAGCAGCTGGCTCTAGTGGCTCATCCTTCAAACAAAGCCTGGTTAGGGAAGAGCGTGTTTACCGACACCTGCTTCAAGAACTGAAGGATGAACCCATGCTTGACAAAACTTGCATTCGTGAGGCTGTCAGTGCTTCCAGTACTGACAATTATCCTGAGGAGAGTATTGTCCAGACCTTATATCCCCGGCCTCGGTATTCCGATGAGCAAACTCCATCCTATTGGTCAAGTACTGGTCAGACGGATGTGAATTGTCCCGAGACTCTCACCTACAATCTGGTTTCGCCCCTCTGCGTGGTCCATGGAGTGTGCATTCGGCCTTTCCAAGGTACTTCCAAACTTTTCAATCGGTATTCTTGTTTTGACTTTATTATTTGGATTGAAGGTCTGCGTAGATGATCGTGTGGATTGATTTCCTTGATGTTGAAAGTTGGAAGTCTTGTACTCGTATCAACCGGTTTTCCCCTTAACTACGGCAGTACATTTCTAACATTTTTCTTGGGCATCTATTCTATGTCCCCTGAAAGAATGTTTCCACTCGTCTGTTTTGCAGCTTTTTTCCAACCTGAACGTCCCATATATTCAGCTATGCATGTGCGAATTCGTCTCGGTTATGCAATCAAGTCAGCAAGGACTGATCGCGATTCTGCAAATAAGAAAGACTACGTGTGGACATATGAATCAGAGAAATTTCCCATGGAACAGGTTCTCGATTGCTAGTCTTATGTGCATCTGACTGGAGTTTTATTGGGATCAGTTTGTTTTGTTTTTGTATAGTTTGTAGAGATTGTCATCACGTTAAGGGATGGTGTATTTTTAGCCTGCTCTAGTAAGTGAAAGTTGGATTTAGAATACTTTGAGCTCATCTCGGTTTCTTGGCGATGATGTAAAGGTGGACTCTGTGCAAGCATTCAAGTTGCCACGACCCGTTTTGTGTATTGGAGGTGTTCTTCAAGTGGAACTGCTGGGTCGCGTGCAGACTCAACAGATCGATCAACGTTACTATATATGGTAATTGTGCATCTAATTTTCATCATATCCTTTTTGTAGTTTCTCCATTGTCTTTGGAGCTTTCTTTTGCAGTTCTAGTGGTGATGTGTTCCATTAGATAAATAAAGTGACACCTCATACACCGTGGTTCTGGCTTGAGATTAACTTAATCTTGGGCCATTTTACTAGCACCTGGTTCCTTTACTGCCGTATGCATGCATGTGTGGATTGACTTTGATTTTGTGATTTTTTTTTTGTTTAGTTTTCTGGGGCCTTTTTTTTTATTCGTCTATGCAAATTAGTGACTATCAGCATTTTGTACGTTCACTCCTTTTAGCACTTACTCGCAACTTTGTGGTGTTTCCTACAGCATTTGTCATGTGAGTGTGGAGGGACGTCCACTATCTGATTTCAAATTAGGCCATCTTCCTGGAGACCAGAGTAAATTTTGGCTCGAATATATAGGGAAGTACAAGGAGACCCAGGCTGGTGGTGATGGGACCAACAAACTGCTGGTACCCGAAGGTGAGGTAGCGACGGGGACGTGGATGTCGTTTGCTGAACGTATTAGGCAGTTAAGAGCGAGCCGAATTCTACGTCGGAACCCGTTACTTTTGAATAATTACTTGCGAAACATTACAGTGGCGAACTTACTCTTGGATCAGGTGGATCCCGATGACTCCACTAGCGACGAAGAAGTTGACATGGAAGACGCAGAAGAGGAAGCTGACGAGGAAGAAGATGCTCTTTTGTAATGAAATTGGGGTTTGACCGGCTTATAGGACTTCAGTATAATTTGCGCGCATCACCAACAGTGCAGATCTGTTATGATCTCCCACTTCCTTGGTGAATTTTCAAATTCTGATGATTTTGTTAGTGCAGTGTGAAAATAGTTAGACTGGAGCTCTTTGTGCTGTTTCTGTTGTTTTCGTGCTTCAACGATAGGGAAGGAGTGTAAAAATTTGCAGTTTTGTTCACAGAGGAGGTTGTAGGTTTGATATGTCCTTCACATACTCTACACTGATTGTATTGATAGTTCAGTTAGATTTCTCAGTTTCAGTTTTACAGTAGGCTTTTAGGTTGGCGTGGACCGCTGCCGGCATGTGCTATGAGTGGCCAGGAGGTTATTTTTACTTATATGTGACATTGAAAGCGATCGGACCTACAACCTTCATCTTATTCTTGTTGATGATCCGGAAGTTGTCCTATGTTCTTGGGAACTTTCGATCAATGTCATTCTTAGGCTTGGTTCAGACTAGAGGATAGACAAAAAGTAAACAGTAGCTCTGCGTCCAGTCTTTCATCCTGCAAAAGGCCTCCACGTCATGAGGCCGTTGTTTGTGCCGGCCGGTTCATCGGACGCGGTTTCATACTACCGGCCAGCCCTAACCCTTGCCAATCCTTGGTACGCCTTACATCGTGAGCTTCCCCTTCAACTCCCACTTTGTTTTACTTTTAAGATTTCGTGGTGGTTTACTAATTTCTTTTCAGTTTGGTAGTCATGGAACCATCACGGACTTCTCTTCTTGCAACCTTGGCATTTCAGATTTCCTCATTCACTGCATTGGAGGCTGCTTCTTCAGCAAATTCCATAGCAATTAGTAGTCACCTGCAGCTCCTAGTTGTGCTTGTTTTGCAGAAGCTCTTCTTCAAGATGGACGGAGTGGATCAAAACCAGGAAGAATTCGTTCATTTGATAGGCCACAAGATTTGTTGACAACATCGGGGAAAAATCTGGAATTGCAACAATCCTATGGCAACATTGTTTCAATATTGACTGAAATACTTAACAGTCTAATATTGTTTCAAATTGCAACAGCTTTGCTTACAATTGAAAATTGTACAGTAAAATCCCTGTTAGTGCATCCTCTTTTAGTACATGATATTGCATGATATGCATTGATGGAGGTTAGTACATGATATTGCATGATATGCATTGATGGAGGTTAGTACATGGGCCCAATTTTGAAGATATTTTCTCAACTCTAGTTTAGTTAAAGGCCACATTAGTTACTAGTCATTATTACATCTTTGCAAATGCATAAACCTCTTTTTATGCATAGTCCCAACATCATGCACTAAGAGAGGTTCTATTGTAGTATTGTTACAATTTTGAAAAAGAATTTCAATTTTAATACAAACAATATATTTTTAATATTAATATTTACATTTTATTCAAATTTTGAATTAATTTGTTGCAATCTACATTTCAAAATTGTATTTCTATTCCTTGTGTTGTGATATGTTTCAATATTGCAATAGTACCATAACAAATCTAAATTTATCTACAATTTACATTTCAATAGTCTCAAATGTTTTGTACTTGTAGATTGTATATATCTTCAAAATTGGCAAATACACCCCTTTTGTGTATATGTCTTGTCCATTTTGTCCTAAATCCTATATATGTACAAAAGGGTTGTATTTGCCCATTCTGAAATGTTTAATAGTAATATATTGCAAGAAGTTGTAAATGTACAGATGAGTTACATATTGTAGTATTTAAAGTTGGAAAATTTTGAATAGGTCCACGTGTACATGGGAACTAGATTGCAATATTTCAAAACATATCATGATAGTATATAGTAAATACTCCTATATTTGCAAATCATGATAGTACATAGCAAGTACTCCTATATTTGCAAATTGGTTACAATCTTTTGAAGTATCTAATGTTTCTTTAGCATAGATTTCTACTCTAAATCCTAACACCTTCAACAACCTTGAGTTCCACCTATGCAAAGTTGAATGAAATCAAGGTTCTCTTGCTTCTTAGGAACTAAGACATTGATTTCTTTCAAATAAACCACCACAAATAATGTCAAAATTCTAACTTAATTCAAAAGACACTATTTCAAGATTATGTAGTATCCAAATAATTTAAAACAAAAATTAAATGAGATCATAACACATTCTATTTTTTCTATATACTAGACTTAGAGACGCACCACAAAAACTTCATCAAGCAAACAAAAAGCATGTTCAATGACCTAGTGAAGGATATGAGGTTTGAGAGAAAGGATCACATCTTTCTAAACTACACTAAAAGGACGAGTTCTTCCATTTTGAAAAAAACAATTATTTCTCAAATCTTACTTCCATTCCTCCAAAGTTGATCTGCATCCCAACTTTGAAAGTGTGAGCTACCTCCAACAACGTTGCAGACTCGTAGACCAAATCCAAAACCTCGGACGTCCAGACCAAAACCAAACTCGGAGCTAGCAGACCAAAATTGAATTGTTGGCCATACAACTCAGGCAGAGATTCACTCATGTAAATTCTCAGCCAATCGCACAAGGAGCCAAGCACAAATACACCTAAATACTTGGAGACGAATCCTAGCTATGAAACTCATGCGCAGATAGTGCCAAACCTTATCGTGCCAAAACTCCAACAATTTCACAAAGAATTTGGCAGAGGAGAAATCACCAATTACTCACAATCGCTCAACAATCTCATATCAGATCCATGCAAATCACTCCATTGAAACCCAAATAGGAAAACAACTAAACGACATGAGGATCCCTTGTGGTGTACTCATGATCAGGATGCAAAATAAATGTCGCGGCAGAGATGCTCTTGAAATGTGTGGAGGCAAAAAAACCCATCGTTAGCAATCATCAATGACTCCTAAATTTTCAAATTTTAGCATTGATCAACAGCTTTGAGGAGCCTCCTTCATTTCCGAACAAAATCAATGGCCTACATCTCTTGCCATTTGTGGTGTTAAATTAACGACATTTGGGGGGGGAGGTTATGAAATTAATCCAACGGCTCATGTAATTTGGGAGCAAGGGGAAGGTGAAAACCCAAGCTGTGCATACTCTTTTCAGTACATTGTTTGATTGTGTAAGGTAGGAGGTCCATAAATGGACCATGCAGAGGCTAGAACTAAATTTTGGGGAGATAAAACATCTTAAAATATTTTTCAATAAATTTTTCTTGAAAAACAAGTAGAATTGACATCTAATCCAAGTTGTTTCATATTTTTTGGAGCTTTGTGAAATTAGTTATAAAATTTTGAAGTCGAAATGGCGTAGGACTCTAAACTGACTGACCTCCTAAAATGTACATTGTCTCTACATTGCTGAAGGCTATGAAAAAGAAACATGTACAAGTAGTGTACATTTAAGAAGGTCAATCATTTTAGAACTTGAGAAACTCCTACATGAGAATTATAACAAAAAAATTGTTGCAATGCATGTGCAAATTGTGAAATCTAGTGCATTTGTATATTTGAAACTATTCAAAATTAACTTTAGTCATGCATCTAGAAATATTAACCCCTAAAGGTTATTGACTATGTTTTCACCAAAACTACTCCAAAACTGTCATTCCTAGTACAAGTAACAAATTTTAGAAGAAAAAAAATTTGGTCTAGTATTAGGTAAATGAATTATTTTGAATTTAGTCTATTTGAACATATAGTGTTGTAACAATATAATTGTAGTCTAGAAAGAGTTTAACAACAATACAATAGTGATTTGGGAATTCAAATTACAACAATACAATTTCTAATTGGATACAAATCAAAATACTAATAATGAAAGTATTGAAAGTACATTGCTTGCAATACAAGTTTTATATTGCAACAATTCTACAACAATATAACAATGTGTAACAACAAAAGAAATAGTAATAGTATTGCAATAAACTTGAATCATTCATAAATTGTTGCAATATTGCGACAATAATGTTTGCATATTGTTTCAATTGCAATTCAAAATTAAAAAGAAATAAAAAACAATAATATGTCAAAAATGAAACACTATTGAAAAAATTAATTCTAATTTCAATATTGCAATGGGTTTGCTAACATAAATTATATAACTTCAATATTTTTGCAAGAACTCTACAAAAACAACACTGCAACAAAAGATATTGTTTCAACACCAATGTGTTTGAAACAATCTTGCTTCTATCTTGCAAACAAAAGTAATTGCCACTGTACTACTGTTGCAATCATTTTTGTTTTCCTAATGAAGTACTTATTGGGTTCTTACAGGAAGAACATGTTCAAGAGGAGGATGCGCATGAACAAAAAAACCTTCATGTATATTTATCAACAAGTTGCACTACTTGTAATAAAGCGAGATACATCACAACGTTTTGCAATTCTAGTGGAGATAAGGGTGGCCATTGCAATCTCACGGTTAGCATGTGATACATGTTTAGATGTTTTAGAAGATCAATATGGAATTACAAAATCTACAATTTTTGTAATGCTTTAAAAAAAAGGTGTAGAAATCTTTACATTAGATGGCCATCATCATGTAGCTTGAGAGAGATTAGTTAGAAATTTCAATCCTTGCATGGTATTGCGTGGATTGCTAGTACTATTGATGGAAGTCACATTCCAATAATTTCACCTTTAGAGCATGTCATGGATTATTTTAATAGAAAAGGGTTCCATTTAGTGTTGTTGCAAGGTGTTGTAGATCATTCATGTTGCTTTTGGGATTATGACATAGGGTGGTGTGGGAGCATCCATGATTCTAAATTATTCTCCAAGTCACAAATTAGAAAATTTTGCTTGTTTGACAAACTCAATCTCTACGTTCTACTTGGAGGTATTGCATATAGTTGCAAGCCTTGGATGTTTACTCCTTAAATTGGTTCAAAGGATGGATTCACTCGCACTCAATAAAATTAGATTTACATCCAATCGAGCTTGCATATGTGCATTAAGCTACAATGGAGGATCTTATTGTAGCACATGGATGTCAAGCTCTAGTATATACTAGTCCATGTTATTGCATGTTTAATTTTGCACAATTTGACTATCATTCATAATGACATGTTCAATAAGGATTGGGTTGTAGAGGCTGAGGTGGAGCTTTAATAAAATTTGCAGAGAAATGTCACAATCTTCCTTGAGGTTAAGGAATCAAGCTATTGCTACAACCAATTACCAATTGTAACTTATATATGAAACTTGTGATGTTAATTTAACATCACTTCAATTCTACAATTGCCTAAGAGATGATGAATTTCTAGGGTGGTCTACAAGAGATGAAGCTACTAGTAATCAGATGTGCATGAGGTAGGATGCAATAGCTTCTTTATTATTTAGTCAAAAACGGCTTAGAGATTTGCAAGAGGGAAGTGTAGCTTACCATGTTGGTTTGTCTAGCGACTATGAATGTGATTGACAAATCTTTAATCTTTGCAGAATTGCAGCTCATTGCAATGTGTAAGACATCAATATAGCTACTTATAACTTCTGTGTATTTCATTGGTTACATTTTGGAATACATTATTGCTCTTTGTATTAAAGGCCAAAAGCATACCATATGCCTTCTTTTCTGTTTCTAAAACTTGAATGACCATCATCAAAGAGTTTATAAAAGAGAATTCAATGTACCAATTGTATATATTTCATGATATGGTCAGTTTTAGTGACCATTCCGTTTCAACTTCAAAAATTCATAACTAATTCCACAAAGGTCCAAAATCTATGAAACAACTTGGGTTAGAAGCGAATTCCATTTATCCTCCTACTAAAATTTACCAAAAATTGTTTCAAGCAGTTCAGCCTCATAGAAATTCAATCAGCTCTCACATGGTTGCTTGAAGAGCAAACTACCTTAATCCACAAACCAGCAATTATCATGTCTAAACTGTGATGGTGATTCTGATTCTAAAGAGATAGGAAGCAAGCTCACAAGGGGTGCTTTTACGAAGAGCTTTTTATGACTGAGCATGCAATCTCCAATTCTTTCTATCGTTCAATGGGAATTGCACTAAATGCTTAGTATTTCCATCTGTAGGTCATACATCTGCAAATTGTTTGAAATTGCTATTGTGGCTAAAGAGAGGTTTAGGTCCAAAAATTCAAAATGTAGGAAACTATCTATGAGACAATTCATATTAATTCCTAAGGGATGAATGATTCCGTTCCACTTGCTTTGAATAAGAAATATGGTCAATGATTCACAATTTGAAAGTGGACACTTCAATTGACCATATTATGAAAAGTTTAATTTATCTACGCCCATATTGTAGATGAGCATATTGAGCGAAGAATCTCCCATGTATTATGTAGATTGTGTTGGGACCTATTCGGATTTACCCAACTAATAGTTATGTTTGTTCCTAGGGAGGCAATTTTAATAGGATTACTTCTACAACGACAACAAGACAACTAATAAGAGAACAAAATACCCAATTAAGTCATACTTCCAACTAGAATTAATTTAATTACCTCACTATTACATGATTAATTGTTTAATTCTTTTATTTATTTAATTATACTCCTTTTTACTCTCCACTCTTATAACCACCAAGGTTAAGTATCACCCAATTAGGCTTGATCTTTATTCTTTTAAATTGAACTCCTTCATCTTTCACCAAATCGGAATTGCCTGGTACAGGTTCAACATCGATCTTTCAACTCTGTCTTGCAACAATCTTTAATCTTTTCTCAAATTGGACTACCACAAGTACGACTTGTCGCTCAATCAGGGCTCTCCAATTCGGGCTTGTCACTTGTCACATAGCTCTGCCTCCTATAGAGGGAACCACTACTTCTTGCTTCACTACCTTGAATCACCAACTTCCTTGATCCATTTCTGCCTTATGTATTCAACTTATCTACAAAACTGGCACTCTTATTCCCCCGACTTGGATATTTCTTACTTCCTATCATTTTTATACTTTTCTTACACTTCAATCACTCTTGCAGTATCTCTCATTCTAGATTGCTTGCATATTTTTAAAAAAAAAATACCAAATTGGACTCCCTTGAAGACATCATTCAGTGATCAACCACTCCGATTCCAAATTGGACTTAACACATTCCACTCAACATATTAACCAACTGGAAACTCACTATGACAACAGCGTTTCAACTACCCAATTAGACGCAGTAACTTTAGCCTCTCAAACCAAGTTGGAAATTAATGAAAACATCATAAACATCCACATCCTATTAGGCCCTGCTATTTCAGCATTCAAAACCATATACACTCCAAACTTCTTCTGCCTCACACACAATTTGGACGCACATACAAACCAATTTGAAATTTCATACAAACAACCTCAAATTGACTGACATCACAATCAAGCACATAATTCCCATCACACATAACCACACCAACTGAATATGAATCTCCATCATATTAAACCGAGTTGATGAATAAATCACCGTTTACACATTTTTTTAAAAATTTATTTTCCATAACATAACCAATTAGCTCCCAGATTCACTCCGACTTGGATATTTTCTTCTCTCTCCACGAGAAATTTCTACACTCTTCCTTCTTCAACATTTGGCATTTAATCAATTTGGAATCTAAAATTCCAACTTTACTTCATCATGCCAACTAGAACTCCAATTTGCTTTCACAGCAAATTTAAATCTACTTGGAATATTCTAGTCCATACTATACTTCATCTTCCCCAAATTGGACTTAATCACTACCGCACAGGCTCGTGACATCACACGAACAATTCAACTTCCAATTTGGTATTCACTTCTCATCCTTACGCCCTGGCAAACTATTCACCTCTCCAAATAGGAAACCTAAACTCATCACAGCAACTTCACCAACTTGCACAATATCTCCGACTAGGACACTTTTCCCAATCTGCTCATCTTCACGATCTGCACATACTTTCCAACTTGGAACGAAAAAAATATCAAGTACTCATGCTGACAGACTCAACACTTCAACTAGATACCATCTTCCTTCTTCCACAGTTAATCACCCGACTAGGACACACTTCCTGCCACCAAATATTCGTCCGACTTGGACAATTGCATAACCAGATAGACCATAAAAGCACCCAGACACAAACATTACCACGCAATCAAACATCAATCCAACTTGGATCTCAAATACAAACAAATAAAACACAGCACAACTGGTTGGGACACACACTGGCACAATCTCTCCAAGTGGATGCCTTCCAATTTGGTAATCTTTGCTTTAAACTCTGAGCCAGGCGGTTTCCCAACCAACTTGGACATCACCTCAAAATTCACGAACTGCCAAATAGGAACCTCGAACAACAACCGCACCACACTCAAAAATATAACTCCCAAATTGGCACTCTCTCCGTACACAACCAACTCGGAACATAAACAACCCTAACTGCACACCACAGACCGAATCGGAATACAACTATTACGCACAAGGCAACTCCAACTTGGAAATTAACCCAGACCATTCCACTTGGAATACACCAGTCTACAATTCCAATTCGGATCTTGAATTCACACTGGAGCACTACACACCCCAATAGCATCCACCACTACTCCCGATTTAAAGATAAACTTCAAAAACTGACCCTCCAAATAGGTTAATATACACCCAAAATTACCAATTTGGAACGGCATTTACTCAAAAGATAACAAAATCATGCAAAAACACACAAAAAAAATAACACTAAAAATAACAAACAAAAATCCGAATAGGTCATTTACACATTAGGTCACAAAATGAATGAAATTAGACAAAGAATGTCATAGCTAGAAATTTTTGAGAAGAATGAGGCCCAATTTTACTGATGATCATTGAACATGCAATCTCCAAAGATTGAATGCAAGAAACAAATCAAACCTTGCTCACATTACAACTAATTAATTTTTAACATCTAAAACTTATTAACTAATTGGCCCATAGTGGAAAAGAACCTCCTCCAAGAATAACAACTTTTGCTTCTCAATGTCTTTTAATGTTTCAAGAAGGAGCTTTGATTGTTGGAACAATTCTTGAATAGCTTTTTGAGTTGTTAGCTTTTCACCTCTTCTTCCAACTAATTTGGAAGTGCCTTGTACAGCTCAATTCCATTAGCTTACAACTGCTAATCATCAACACCATCAATAGCTACTCCGTCCAAGTGGCTTGCATTTGGATCCTCGTCGGTTGCACTTCCATGTATGTGCTTCATGACATTAGCTCTCTCATGCATGTAAGTATCTACAAGTGCATACCATTTGCACTTAGAGGCTCTTCCATTTCCA
The DNA here is from genome assembly GCA_950106755.1 of Climacium dendroides. Classification (NCBI taxonomy): domain Eukaryota; kingdom Viridiplantae; phylum Streptophyta; class Bryopsida; order Hypnales; family Climaciaceae; genus Climacium; species Climacium dendroides. Next base: position 29,376,426 of record OX467087.1, on the reverse strand, counting down.
CTAATACCATTGACCTTATAATCTGATTTATAATCATCATAAATCTTCTTCCATTTTTCCTACAAGCATCACTACTTCGATTGAAATCTAGACATGTAGCTATAAGCTCGGTATGCAAGACTACCCAGTAATCCACTCCTAAAGCAATTACAAACAACAATTGTGTTAGTATGAAGTCAATTAAAAAAAACATATTATATAAGTAAGACTGTCCATATGAATCATTGTGAACCTCCATCAACAATGAAGGAATTCATGTACTCAATTATGTAGAAGTGCTTTTACTTTGATAGAGAAGAAGTCACTCATGAGCGATATACCATACACAAGACCAGTGATACCGAAGTTAGTTTGTGGAATTTAGTACAATGTGCTATCTTCAAGGCAAACAAGCATCAACTTTGGCTACTTGAGAGTGAATAGTATTAAAAAAATTAGAATTTTATTTTTTTTGGATTATTGGGAGTATTTATAATATAGAACTGACTATATGGATGCTAATTACAATGTAGAAGAAGTTCCAAATTGGCTATCAAATTCTATTGTTTGTAGTCTTGGCTAAAATCTATTTTTTTCAAAGATTTTCTCCAATGTACATTTAGCTACTAAAAAATTTCAGTAGCTATAGAGCAAATTTTAACTAATTTTGTTAATGCTATACAAGACATAATTGAATAAAATTTTGTAAATAAATTCAAGCATACTAATCTTCACCTAATTTTAAGTCCAAATATCATGCAATACTCCACAAGGACCCACATATAGACATTAATTTTAACTATGAGTTGAGGGAACTTGACCAGTTTACATTACTTTGAAATTTAGAAATGGACTCTTTGTGTTGGTAAAAGTGCGGCCTAGTTACTATAAGTGTTGCTAAGTTAGTAATTGTGATTTGATAATCATCAATTAACAATAACTCCTAATTTTGATTTTTAGAAGTAGTTGTAGTTGCTTAGAAAGTAAGACAATGTATTGAAATTCCAAAGTTACCAATCTTAAAATTTACATTAAATCTAGCTAGGAAGAACATTGATAGAAGTTTTGAGTTTAGCTTTGCTTATGAAATTTAGCTTCACTTAGTTTTCTATAGTTAACGAATTCTACAATTATAATCTCACACAAATTTGATAATCTCTAATAATAATTGTCTTGTGACGGCAATCTCTACATGAATTTGCATCCAATCCCATTTACTATATACTAGTAATTAATTATAGAGAATGAAACCCAATGTTGGTCTGTGAATGAAATAATCTTCTTGAATTTTTGGATTAACTTAGGTACTTCACATTTCATCTAAATTTAAGAGCTCAAATAGTTCAACACACAATAGTTCTAAAGGACACAGAAATAATTCTTCGTTTCTTCATTCTAGAAAACTTCTCGTGCATAGTCCCTCGTAGATGAATCAAATTCACAACCCAATGATCCTTCCAATTTGGTCCCTCTTGGAATTCTCCTCATCAAAAGAACAATGAATTGCATCTCCTATGCTCATAATCCTTCTACCCTTGTCTATTGCATTTTGTTTTTTCTAGGCCTTGATGCCTTATTAGAATTGCTACCTCACTTCCTCTGCATGATTTGTTCATTGCCATTCTATCCTTCAAACGGAGGATGAACACCAACATCCGGACTTGAGCACCATCACCTTGCAAACCAAGTTTGAAGCCAACATTTTGCCCTCCAACCTCAGCAATTTTGTTGTGAACATGAAGGAATTGCAAACATGAAACCAAAGATTGAGTAAATTCATCTTGTAGAATGTTTTTAGATTCACAGAAGGAATCCATTTCTACCACTCACGCCTCTCCACACACCACCCACAATACAACACCAAGGGTATAGAAAAACTTCAAATGCAGAAAAGAAGCTCACCACAAACATGCAAGTGTTTTAATTTTGCAAAAGAGCCTTGTGAGAAGAAGATTGCAACAAAACAAATGAACGTTGTGACAAAGTAGGAGTACTTCTCCACTGGAGAAGTTTGGAGCCACCCCACGAGCACACCCGAAAACTTCTCCATCTTGTCCATTGAGGTGGCTAAATTCATTGGTGATGTGGCAACTTCAAGTATCGGACAAAACCCTATGTCTGAAATCTCTAGTAGACAAGGTTGTAATTTCACCCAATGAGCTTTCAACTTATTTTGTCCATCCGCTTGTTTGAACTAGGCCTTAGAACTCATGAGGGTTGCTATTATGTGAGCATAGGAGTGTAAGCCCATGAACCTAAAATACTACAAATCTATGTTATAGGTGTATATACTATAGAAACCATTTTATAGGTGTATATACTATACTATACATACTAGCACCATTGTTTTGCATGTTAGAGAGTAGAATTAGCATTCAATTCTTATGCAATCCCAATCAAGTATACCAAATTTCAATTTTAGAAAATCAAGACTCTATTTTTGTTGAATTTTTTCAATTAATTTTCATGATTTTACATGACAATTCATTGAAAAACATTCGTGATTAATCTCTTATATTTGATTGTGGAAAAATCTAGGAATCACCCATAAGCACCTCTTTCCTTCAACAAGTGTCTCCAAAAATATATCACAATTCTTTCTATATAGATCTCAATGTTGGGGGGTGACAATGTTCTAATTTTGGATAATACATATTGTGAGGACCAAATAGCAAAATCTAGTTAACCCCTAAAATCATGAATTGCATTTTTTGCCATAGAAATTTTAGGCAGCTCACTACAAATGGAGTTTTTATTCTTATCTATAAAATTTTCACACAACATGTGTTTAGGGAGTATATTTTAGGCCCAAAAATTTTCATAACTTTTGACTACATGGTTCAAAAATTATTGTTTGATATGTAGTTTTCAACAAAGTATGGGCAATCTGTGCAACAAAAAAAACTTCTTTAAAAATCACTATCTTTTAAAATAAAAATTTCAAATTGGTTCTTTAAATTTATATATAAGTGAAGATCTTTGAATCATTCCATTTTGATTAATGAATTGAAAGTTATAGGAGTTTTAGTTGCATGTAATTTGTGTGTAGTTATGAAATTTCTAAAATAATCTTTGAAGTCCTTTATTTAACTCAATTTTCAATATTTTTGGAAAAAAAGTTAAAAAAAAGTAGGTGTACACTATTTATTACAACATCACAACCATTGGGATTGGCATTTTCAATTCCATAAATAAATTGTTAACAATTTAGTATTTTAAATCATTCTCTACATCTTTCTACTCACTACTTTTTTCCTATATGTTCTACAATCCCAAATGATCTAAAGTTTTTTAAGCATGTAGCCAACTTGCCATGAAGAATGAATCCAAAGAATTACTACCATTTTGGACATTTTTTCATACAAATGTGACCTTGTGAAGTGCAGCTGCCCGATTTTATGTAGGGCCAAGAAAAGGATTTTTGTCAATTCAAATGCTAATATCTTGCAACCTACATGGTGAAATTTTTTTCACATCTCCTCATATCAATTTACTACAAGATCCTATAAGTTACATGTGTCCAAAAATGTTTCTTTTTCTAAAATTTGGTATTTGTACTAGAAATGGTAGTTTTGGAGATTTTGGTGAAAATATAGTCAAAAACCTTTAGAGATTAAAATATAAAGATATCTATCTTACAAAGTTTTGTCACATTGATTTCTTCCTAGATTATATTTTTGTTACTTAATGGGGTGGGGTGCCTTTTAATATGAAAGATGTACCGGTATGGATGTTCCCTATGTATCTATGCAATTGAATTAAAAAAAATTCATCACCAATTGTTTTCAATAAAATATAATATGAAACCATTAAAATTGACTTTTAAAATCTATCCAAAATGAAATTTTGCTTTTTTTGAAACTAAAATTTGATGTAAATCCATGAAAATTGATGTTAAAAATCCACCCCAAAATGGAATTTTTTTTTGAAATTTTAAAACTAAAATTTGATGTAAAACCATGAAAATTGAATTTAAAAATCCACCCAAAATGAATTTTTTTTCTTGAAACTAAAATTTGGTATACTTGATTGGAATTGAGTAATAATTGATTGTTAATTATGCAAGATAAAATGTTCCAATTCTTTTCTATACTATGCAAAAAAAATGAATGGCAGAATAGACGCTTTGTAAGATTATTGGACCCTACTATACAAGTATAATAACTTCAACTCTTAATTAAGTATTTAATGATAAATATTTTTCATAAACAATTAAACATAGGTAAAAAAGTACATTGTAAATTTTGTCCACACTTTTGTAATGTCTTCTAGCTTACTTTCTATGGGGGCTAGGTTGATGGTCCATTGGCTAAATTTGAATTTTTTTAATGCCTATTCCAAATACTTTTGGATGCACCTTTAATGATAGAAATTTCAAGCTTTAATTATATTGAAGATGCTCTTATCACCATACCCATTAATGAAGATTAGCATCTCATGTTGATTATTTTATTTTTGTTTGGAAAATAAGGTTTGGTGAATGTTAAAAAAAGAAATACATTGCAAGAGTCTTTCTTCAAATAATTTTAGAAAACAAAATAAAATCCCCAAAATTGTCAACTACTTTTCTGACCCTACCCTAACTATTAGATATGGAGTTTTTGATATTTTACATAAATTGAAAACTACAAAATCTATGTAAGATTCATACTAATTATCTGTAATTTTCATCCAAATTCCATCCATATTTCATCCATTCGATGTACTTTCATCCAATTTCTAATTAAATGTTATCAGAAGGCTCACACTATTCAATTGGATCACATTCATGGAAATTTTTCCAAATTAGGGTATGTGTCACACTATTCAAGCTATCGCACTAATTGAAATAACTTGGAGACATCTTCTTGCCCAGCGCTGCAGCAGTACACTAGTAAGACGACTGTCGTGGGCTCGAACCTACAGTTCTCATCACGGCAGCGTTCAAGGCTCGCAGATCCATGTCTTGCACTTGGAGCTCACGCTGGCTGGCACCATTGCACTGAATTTTTGAGGTCTTCTGAGCATGATCAAACATTATGTAGAATCACGTTTCTGAATCATAGTTACAATTCAACCAAATTTGCAATTCATTTGCAGCCGTGAGTGACGGACTCGGAAAGATCATGCCGACTTGCCGAGAATGTGAGGCTCGGAAATAATTAGCACAACGGTTTTGTAATGAATAAGGTTGCTGTGAACGACATAGTGGAACATTATTTCTTAAACCACCGATGGCGATGGGAAGAAAGGTCATGACCAGGCTATGGTGTCTACTGTCGTTGTTCTTGTTCACGGCATGGATCGTCTGGCAGACGGCGGAGTATCATTCGCAGGATTCACGAGACTCGCACCGATTAGGGTTAGGCACTGTCCCTGAGTATTCGTTTCTGGCGTCTCTCCATGGCTTTCTGGTCAAGCATGCAGACAAGAATTCTATTTCCGGGGGGAATTCACCAGCCGTTGCCGATGAAGAAAGGGAGAGGTTTAGTAGGTTCTTAGTCGAAGCAGAGCGACCGACATTGCTTGTGTATGTGTACGAAATGCCAGCCAAGTTCACCACCGATTTGTTATGGTTGTTTCACGATTCCTTGGAGCAGACGGCGAATTTGACCTCGAATGGCAGCCCGGTGCATCGACTCATTGAACAGGTAGTGACTGGGCTGTGACCCAACTTTCAAGGTTCTGAAATGGCCAATTGGTTGATCAGATTGTGAAGATAATAGAATGTCGATGAGGCTAAATTTTATATCAACGGGGTCATTGAAGAACCTTGCATTTGATGGTCCAAAAGAAAGAATTAAACAAAAGGAAACCGCCATATGGTCCATGCCACGCCATGGTGCTAAAAAGGACATTTGGTCGGCAGCATTCTGTAGATTTTTGGCTGTTCTCGGATTTGATGGAGCCAGAGGAGAACCGGCTTGTGAGAAGTGTGCGGCGAGTCAGCAATCCGGCGCAGGCAGACGTGTTTTACATCCCCTTCTTCACAACTATCCCGTTCTTTCTCTTGTCTAGGGCTCAGAGCAGATTGCTATACAGGGTATGCCTCTGTTATCCGGTCAGCTTCTATAACAGAAATTTCTTATTCTTTGTAAGAGAGAAGATACTGTTTAAGCATTTTAACCAATATGAAGGAGTGTGCTTTCATTGGGAGATCAGTGTAGCGCTCACTGGAAAGATCACTCTGGGTACAAGAGATAAACTCTATGAAGATTGAATGTTTTTCTCGCTCAATGTCAGAGTGATTTCTTATGCAATCATTCTATATTTGGATTCCATAGCATCTTACTCAATCTCGTAAATTAATGAGTGACCGCATAGTCTCCCTTGTTGTGCTCTGAAATTCATAGGTTTTCTTTGTGGCAAGAATGTTTGACTGTGCTGATGGAGCCACAGAATATTGTGTCGTTTGAGGACAGGAGGCCGTGAAGTGGATAACAGGCCAGACGGCGTGGAAGAGGTCTGGCGGACGGGACCATGTGCTGGCAGTGCATCATCCCTGGTCTATTAAATCTCATCGTCGTTTCTTGAAACCTGCCATTTGGCTGCTCCCTGATCTTGATTCCTCTGGAAACTGGTGATTACCTTACGCTACTTAACAGCTGTATTCTTAGAAAATGGCTAATGACATGATCACAATCCTGGAATTCAATACACTCTAGCCTCTCTAATGGCACTTCCTTGAGGGGTAACAAATGGGATTCTTAAGTGGAAGTTGTCCAGTCAGATGTGTACTCAACATGACAGATTGGTGATGTTCTATTACAGGTACAAAGAAGGAGAAGTTTCACTAGAGAAGGACGTAGTCATGCCTTATGTTGCGAATGTGGAGGCTTGTGACTTTAAATGCCTTGCAACTTCTAAACTGTTACGCAAGACGCTTCTTTTCTTTCGGGGCAGGATTGTTCGTGGTTCGGTACTGCAGCGTTTGAGTTTCTTCTCACAAGTTTTTGGTCTTAAAGGCTATGTCTGCTGATCGTATAGATTTACTCCGCATTCTTGAGACAGTTTCTGCTGAACCAATGTTACATTGAAGACAGGACCTGAAAGAAAACTATGCACATGAACATGTAGTATCTGCTACTAACAGGTTGATTGACCCTGAAGAAGTGTGCACGGAAAGCAAGTAAAACCACCAGCTAGTGCCCTCAAGGAGTCATTTGTGACAGGGTGGGAGGATTCGCGCACAGTTGGCAGCGGTGCTGCGGGACGAGAAAGAGGGAATTGTAATCCAAGAGGGTTCGAGTGGTGAAGAGGGTAAAGCTGCTACGCAATGTGGAATGCGGAGGTATGATCTTCGGATTACTTTCTACCAGCCTTCTCTAATTGCACGCTCTGTAATTGCTCAGTCTCTGTATATCCAGAGAATCTATTTTGCTTACAAATCTGATTGGCCAACTTTTCATTATTGATCCTGTGATAAACCTGGGAATCGCAGGTCTGTGTTTTGTCTCAGTCCGGCAGGAGATACACCATCATCAGCTCGACTATTCGATGCAATTGTGAGCGGTTGCATTCCAGTTGTGGTCAGTGATGAATTGGAGCTTCCTTTCGAAGGGTTACTCGATTATCAACAGGTTCTTTAATTTCGGCTGGACTATCCTTTCTTCAGTGCTGACTACCTTACGCTGCATGTAATATTATAGAGAACCCTTGTTGTACATGCTCTGAATTCACAATAGAAAGGAATCCCTGACACCGTTTGCAAAGATGAGCTTGATTTGAATAAGTGAGTTGCTCAAGCCCATGAGCCATTGTCTTCACATGTATGCCAGAGCTTTGATTTTAGCTGATTTTAGCTGATTTGGCATGACATTGCTCCACTTCAAATGACTTGTACTTGGCACTGTTCCCAGAAGGTGCCACACCTCTAAGAGGAAAAAAAGCAGTGTTTATATGGCTTTGACAAAATTTGGTGCGTTTTTGTAGTACAATTTTTCAAAAAAGCGACCAAAACATAAAATGCTTTCCTACTTCAATTTTCTCAAATGAGCAGAACGTGGCAATTTGGCAGATAGCCTTGTTTGTACCAGCAGCACAGGCTGTTCAGAAAGGATGGCTGGTGGCCCACCTACGAAACAAACCATCCCAGGATATAGCAGCTATGCAGCAGCATCTTGCTCAAGTGAGTGAAGAGTTAACCCTTCTTTCATTATTCCTCAATGCAATGTCATCCCAACTAGCAGGAGCATCGGTTTAGTATCACTCATCAGATTGGAAGACTTTGCCGAAGTATATACTGGAATGCACCACAGGTCTCACAGAATTAGGCAATTTCAAATTCATATTCCAAACTTTACAAGCCGACTATTGTATTACTCCCTCCGCCCTGAAATAAATCCGGAGTTTCCTAGAAATGGCTGAAATAAATCCGGAGTTTCCTAGAAATGGCTGAAATAAATCCGGAGTTTCCTAGAAATGGCTAAATTAGTGCATCGTAATTCCTCTGTCCGGAATTAAATCTGGGTTTTCCTAGAAATGGCTAAATTTGTGCATCAATAGCTCCTATTTTTAAAGACTGCGCAATGTTCTACTAAACCCCACTAGGCATGAAAGAATGGAAGTCAACAGTGAAGAAGCACATGTTGAAAACATGTGATGATACCAACAAATTTTTGTCTTTTTTGGAATTGCTCCATTGGTATTAATTTTGATCATATTCCAAACAACATTGGTGCATTGATGTCCATTGACTTCCTTTGTATTCAATTTCAACAATGTCTTGTGATATGTGATTCAAGTCTAGGATCTTTTTAATTGTGAGTCAAGTCCAAGAAAATCTCAACAAGAGATTTGTTAGTAGTAGTTCCTATACAATTGTGGGTTGAGTTCTTTGCCTTTGGTCGGTTAAAGGTTGCATTTCAATTCCCTTTGTAGGGATCAAATTGCTATTTAGTCTTTAGAGAGTCAATTTTAAATTTAACTTTTTGAATTTAGCTTGTCCTGGAAACCCTGGATTTATTTCAGGGCTGAGGGAGTACTTAAGGGGGAAAAATCACATTGTGTTCAATTTAATAGCAAATCAGCAAATTGTAGAGCAGGAATCGCAAGGTATGAAGCCCCTTATGTGACAAAGTAGTAAACATCACAGCAGTATTTTCTGAGATGACCTCTGAAAGCAGGTGCTACTTGTCACCTGCTTGATGTCACCTCCAAAATACTGCATCTCAGCCCCAAGACCTCGAAGTGATTTGTGTATAATCCAGTCAAAGGCCTACGAAACTGGAAAGCATCAGTGATCTTTTTCAAGTTACTGGCACCATGTAGGTACTGAGATGTGTTGAATTTCTGCAGTTTGCGAGACACCTTCGATATGCAACTCCTGCACAACCACTGGGTCCTGAAGATCTGATGTGGCGAATGGTAAGTAAATAGTTTCGATGTAATAAATCAGCTGCTAACTTGCTTGAAGTGCTTGCATTAGTCATTGGACTTTCAGGCATTCTAACTACCCTGACGGGTTATTGATAATTCTGGAATTACTATGTGGTGTTCATGTATTCACCTAAAGGAACCATAGATTTGGTGTTTTAATAGGAATTATTAATGATTTCAGGTGGCCGGAAAGCTGCAGAGTGTGAGACTCCACATACACCGGTCGCACAGACTTGTGCAGGGTGCTTTAAATACATGCAGCTGTCAATGCACTCGAGCTGCTTCATCAGGAAGTCACTTCTGAGTGCGATCGCAACCTCGATACCAAACACCTCAGAGAGAAGGTGAAAGTGTCAAGGGTGAGACTGGTCCAATGTCAACAGGGTGTTCTCAAATTAGAGTTGCATGAAGATAAAGGTGAGACAGCTAGTGACACGCAAACCCAGCAATGAAGACCAGTATATAAGTGAAGGCAACAGAAGCAAAAAAAATCCTCAATCCAAAGAAATGCCAGTGCATCAAATATGCCGGAATCAACACTTCAGCAACATTTGCTGGTCAGAAACTACATAGTGTGGCATAAACCAGGCATAACTTGAGAGCCTCAAGATGCGACTGGCATACATACGTAAGTCCAACTAAATATTCAATACTACACCAGTGGGCTGCCATGAGTAACTCTTGTTCCTCACCGCAACCTCCTTGCTTCGCGCTCAGACTCAAGGAGAGTCAAGATGTCACCTGCAGAATACCACGCAATGCTCAGCTTTTCAAATTTCCATGGAACTGAAATGCAAGCATCTAGAGACTTATTCTACTAAGGAGCAACATTCTGTTAACTTGGCTTCTAAATGACTGCTGTCCAAGTGTAGTCCACAGTAGAGAATTGAGAAGATTATGAACAAGTTGTCGTTTAAAACTGTCAGAGTGTTCTATTAACATCAAACACCTGACTGAAACATTACAAAAAGCGGAAGTTTTTAAGCAAAAAGGCTACTACAGCGTGACATGGACGTTTAACATTAAAGTTGTGTTTGATGAGGATTTTCGAAGCAGTGTACGAAGAACGTCGAGCACCATGTCGATAATAATGCACGAAAGACTCCCAAATGAACATTACATTACATATAGATTACAAATTTGTGCATGGTTTATCCAGTACGGAAGTAAATCGTCTTACACAACACGATTGTCACGTTCCAAGAATTTTCGTGAAGAGTATCCTTGTGAAATAAATAGTGAAGGATAATAAAATCCATATGTACCTTCACGCACTGGCCCCTTGACGTTGCGCATGATGAGACGGTTCTGGTCGTCCAGAAACTTGACACGCACTTGCGTCACCTGTCCTCGGGACCCGGTGCGCCCAATCACCTTCATCACAATAGCCAACTTGACGGCGGTATCCTGCTCGTTCCAAACTCACAACTCAGTCCTCGTAGTACCACCACTTTCAATCACCGGCACAGGGGAGGAAAAAAGCTAGCATTTGCGAAACCATAGGCTTTTGAAAAGTGAAGAGCAACGTAGTGCTGAGTTGGTAAAACCAAGCACGAAAAGGATTCTTCGAACTCTAGGATGTCTGAAGAGAGCTCGTGGTGCCGCCACCGTAAGCACCCCAATAGTAGAAGAGATGGAACAGAAAGAAAAAACCCTCGTTTAGAGAACCGTAAGCCGTGAAGGTACATGAGCGCAACATAGTGCTCAATAAGAAAAGACTGGCACGATAAGACTTCTTCGAAACTAGAGTAATCATCTCGAGAGCGCTTGTGGTAAGCGCCCCCAACGTAAACCTACGAAACCCTAAAACTCTTAAAAAGATATTCTAGATTGCAGCGACGCCCATAACCCAAGAGAAAACGAGTTGCATAAATAAACCCCAGAAGAATCAGAAATCCTTGTAAATGCTGTTGCAAAAGGGTTGAACAAACTAGAAACTACAAAAGGTGATGTCTAAAGATTCGAAGCCCTAATTACTGACGACACGATAAAACATTCAAAAGATTCCAGTTGCAAGAAAACAGGCGGAACAGAAGAGAGGGAATGAATCGCACCATGATGTCGAAGCGGAGAGAGACTGCAGCAGCAAAAGTAGCAAGCAGAGAGCCGGGGGCGCGAAGCAGCAGATCTCACGATTGCGAAAGAGGGAGAGCAGTCTGCCGCTGGCCCGCCTTCTAGCATCAAACCCTAATTTCGAGGTCCCAATGTCGAACTCCTTATTTTTGGCACCTGGATACAGGGCATGATGCCGGGGAGAAATCTCCACCCAAGAGCTGATTGTGAACCGGTCCAGGTTTTCCCCTCAATTCTGAAGGATAGTTTGAATCTTGGCAAGTAATAAGTCCCGAGCACAACCTATAAACATTGTTTTTTAATTAGGCATTTAAACGCCTAATTACACCAAAAATTGCAGGGCAACACCAGCCCTTTGAAAAATCTTGGGTTTAAGGTGATGTATTAATGCCACATATGCAACAAGCAACCAAACTACTACCAACCAAACTTTGCCACTTGCACCCCTTAGGTCGTTACCATCTTTAGGTTTTAGCAACCTGTGAGCTATGAATTTGCTCTTGTAGCCCACTACCTATTCCTTTGTGATGGACAAGCATCAAGTTTAGATCATGTTTAAGGTTTGTTTTTGTTGGTCCTTTGTTCACTTTCATTCCTTGAATGTGTACTTTGTTTATTGATTGTGTTGTCAGCATTGTGTCCATGCTCTTTTCATAGCCAGAATTATGCCAGTATAAATACATTATGTTTAGAATAGCACTTAGGGTTCATCATCGTTGTACCACTTGTCCTTGAGAGCATTACCTTATTGTTAGGAACTCTTGCATTAGGTGAGATTCAACTAGTCTATAGGGTTGCAAATTCCCTTGAGTTTTTGGACTATGGGAACTGAGCCACGATAGCAATTTGATGTGGCAGAGCAATTGTCGCATTAAATAATAATTAAAAATATTTTTTTTATTTTTTATTTTTTATATTATTTTATTTTATTTTGGCCAACACTAGCTGATTTAGAGCATGGGGAACAAGCGTGAAATACCCTTCAACGCCTCAAAAAAACATCTAATGTTTTATGGTTGAAGGTTGTTCTTGACACATAGGTCAAATTGAAAACATGATCTTTGAAAATTATTGCTTCTTAGTTGAGGGCTTCAGAGGCGCTCTTGGCACATGAGTGAGATTGGAAACTTGATCTTCAATTCAAACATTGAATGAGTGTTAGAAATGGAGGTCATAGTCTTTGTGTCTAAGGCTTAGAATGTTAGAAGTGGAGGTCACTATTTTACTCCAAATGAATAACACAATGCCACAATTTGAGGCCAATCTCTTTGTTGAATGCCATACATAAGTCCAAATTTTCTTGTACAATGTCATTATTTCACTCATAGATAATGCAAATGTTGCCAAACAAGTCTCACATTTTCTTTTTTGTTGCCACATTTTCCACCCAAAAAAAATCCAACATTGACATTCTAAAACCATAGATTTTAGAATTTATGCCTCAACACAAATTCAATAAAATCCAAAATAAAAAGTCTACCTCTTATCCCCCTAAATCCCTAACTTAGTAGTCCCCACATCCAAAAGTTAGATGCACCAAGGTCAAGTTCATTGTAACTTTCAAAACATTAATTTTTGATGTTTTATTTAAGCTTTAATTCCTATCAAATTTATTATTTTATACATTACTAAAGGCTCAATCAATCATTTTATATGCAACATTTGAGGGTAGATTCTTTTATTTTTTTTCAATAATGAATGTTTTCTATATAATCTAAATTGGATTATTTTTTTATTTTATATTCAAAACTACAATTGTTGTGGTCCAAAAAATATATACAAAAAATAGTTCAAAAGTATTTAGCCTATTGTTATAAAATTTATTACTATTTGGAGAAAATATTGATGTTATCATTGTTAAATTTAATTTTTTTCACAAATCAATTATAACTCCAATTTTGACAAATCATAAAAGATTTTAAATGATAAAGATAGATATTATTGGTTAATTTTTCAAATTTTATCTTCAAAATTCATTTATAACAAATCTATAAATATTTTTGAATTTTTTTCTTATGAATCTAATCTTCATGCTTAACATTGTCTCTTTTGAATCAAATTTTTTTTAAAGTAATAGAATTTCTTTTATACCACATTTGAGTTTTGTTCAAAATCTTTAATCTTTAATCTTTAAAAGGGAACAAATTTGGACAAAATACAAATGTGTTTTAAAATATAAGTTCTAGAACTTTTTTGAAGTTTGCATCAAAGAAAATAATGCAAAGCACCAAAAGTAGGAAGTATCATTAGAAGAGATTTGAAGGCTCCAAAGGGCTGTTTTAGGTCTATTTCTAAGACTGAGAATGCGTCAAAATATAATAACAATAATTTTTTTAAATTTTTTTAAAAATATATATATATAATTAAATATTTAATTAATATTATTTGATGTGGCATGGTCTTGGCCATGTCAAACTACTAATTTGGCAAAGTTCCTAAAGTTCCCCGTAGTTCAGGAATTCATGGGAACCCATAGTCTTCTATTGCCCTCAAATCTCTTATAATGTTGTATAGTTAAAATGAAAAAATTATTTTAAGATTTTCTTCAAATGAATCTTGAAGATATAACCTCAAAAATTTACCAAAAATATAATTTCAATCTTTAGCATTTGAATTTATATTGGTAAAAATTGTGGTTTCTATCGATTTGTCAAAATTACATAAGATCTAATAATGAGAACATCAACACTTTCTCCAAATAACAAATTTTTCAACACTAAGCAAATTCTAAACACTTTGTGCTATTTTTATTATAATTTTTGTTTGACCTTAGTGATCTTCATTTTGAATATAAATATTGAAAGACAACACAATCTTATTTGAAATAAAAATCTACCCAAAAATATTGTCCAAAGTCAGGTAATGACCATAAAATGATTTCTCAAGTGCTTAGGGGGTAAGGGATTCAAAGTCTCTTATCCCTATAGGGAAAAATGGATTTTATGTAGGCTCCTACAATCTCAATTTTTGTCATGATTTTTTGGATTTTTCTCTAAAAAAATAAAACGCATTAGCTTTGAAGGAATATAAGTTTTTATTTCAAGTGGTGATGAGAGAAAAAAGTTATGCCACCCTAAGCGTAAGACAGAGCTTGTTGGGCAACACAAAAAACACAAAAAGTCAAAATAAAAAATTTCAAAACTTTGTTTCTCATAGACAATATTTTTGTTTACATAGAGAGATTTGGTTCATACTATTTGGACTAGTAGTGAGAAAGTTATGGACAATCTTTGATTTTTGAGCAATTAGAAAATATTCTTGAAAAAATATTCATAGGATTCATTTTTGAACTCAATTTTTATAATTTAAAAAAAAAAGTTCTACAAGGTTAAATTTACTTACTAGAACAATCTCATTATTGTGATTTGTGTATTTCAACTCCATCTTAGATCTTTTAACAATTTAGTTTTTCTTTCAATTTCTAACCTACTTCTACTTAATAATTTTTTGAAGAATGAAAATCAAGTTTTAAAAAAAAACTTCATAGTCTTTCAATTCCATTCTTCAACATATAAAATTTTTAATTGAAATTTTGAAATGCAAAAATTTTAAGTTAAGAAAACTCAGTCTTATAAACTAGTTTGCTACTCTACAAAAGAAACATGTTTACTTCACTTCAAATGCAAATACCTTGCAATCTACATGGTCAAAGTTTCTAAAATTTCTTCTATACATTTTTATACTAATGGTGGTTTATTGTAGGATCCTATGGTTATTTATATAAAAAAACAATTAAATTCTTTTTGCTTTTAGCAATTGAAGTGGTACTTTTAAGTGATTTTTTTATGAAAAAAGGCCTTAGGACCTCAAAGGTTAATAGATGACTATGCTAGTGACATTGTTGAAGAATAGTCAAAATTTGTACTTTCGAAAAACTAAAATGTACATTCATTTCCTATAACTTCAACTAAAAGCTCTCAAAAACTTTTGTAATCCATCTAATAGACTCCATGATTTGTAGGGTCAAACTAATTAATCTAGAAAAATTCTATTTTTTTCCATTTAATTCTCTAGAAAAGTCCAACTAAAAAAAATCAAATTCTAATTCACATACTAAATTCAAATTACACAATAATTTGAGTCTTTTCATCATATTTTTTTAATAAATATATATAAATTTGATATTTGAAACTTTATTTTTAATAAAATACTCATATTACTCTAATATATATTATAATAGAAACTAGTGTGCCTTGTGCCACCGCTACAATCGAAATAAAAGTAAAAGTAATTTTCTTAATTTTTTAATTCAATAAAAACTTTGAAATTCAATAGCTTTCATATTGTACGTCCGAACACCATGAAACCAAGCCGGTGCACTCCTCCTCGCCAAGGGCTTTCCAATGGTACCAAGCATGTAGCCAAAGGACGCGTGGGCTGGGAGATTTCAATACAACAACAACAAAAAAAAAAATTTAAGGTATGGCTTGATTATATTTATTCAATACACTTTTGAAATCACAATAATTTTGATTTTCCAACAATTTTTTGGAATAAATCAACATGTTTAGAATAAATGCTTTCTAAATTATGAAAAATATCAAAAAAATTCAATCAATTACATAAATACTAAATTTGTCTTGATGGTTGTTATCTAATTTGCAAGTCATTGCCATATTTTAAAGTTCATAATTTCTTTCTAGTTGATTCAATATATAGATGGGTCATGCTTTTTAGCATTGATATTTCTCCTAAATAGTTTAATCAAATAAGTTTTATGGTAGACACAAATTAAGTTGAAGCAAAGTATATTGTTGGTAAGAATGATTTCCATGCACCCAAGGCCTTTCTTCAAGTATTTACAAATCAAATTTTCTAAAGTTCCAGTATTCAAATCGGAATGTAATGAGGAAATTGATTTGAATGAAGGGAATGTGGATTAATTGAAAATAGTTATATTATATCAAACCAGTGAGGATGTTGAGGATTGAAAGAGTTTAATGAATGACTTTCAAGAAAACAATAGAAACAAAGAGTTTACCTCTTCATTTAGGAAAAATAATTGTTGGTTGACTACCGATACTTTAGTTAATGGCTTTAGTTAAGTAATGTCACATGCACTATTGACCTACTCTTCCTCCTTTTTCAAATTAAAATTAGTTAGTATAGAGTGTTCCTTTCTTATAAAGATACATAGTTTAGGTGTGACTAGGATTGGCTTTTTGGAACCCAACATGGGACCCTAAATGAACAAATCTTAATGTATGCCAACTAAGGTAATGACACCTAATTATAACCCCTGTCTAATACCATCCCATACAAATTCTCATCTAAAATTTATAACCTCTATTTATGAGGGTCATAAATAACATGAGCCCATATATTTGTGTATACTTATTTTTAGTGCTTTGAAGATTCATAAATTATTCATACAATGTCCAAAAAACGCATTGTGAGAGAATTTAGAATCCCCTTTTGACTTCCAACACTACTAGAAAATTTAGTTTTTCTGTTGTTTTGGTCGCGTTGATCTGGTCAAAATCTAACAGAAATCTGTTGAAATTCTGTCAAGGTTGGGCAATTTGGTGGATTGAATTTTTTATTCAAAAAGACATGATCTGTTATGGCCCAAGCTTATTAAATTGAATGCATTGAAAAAAGAAGGCCAATTCTTGACCTTGGGGCCAATGTTAGATTTTAATTAAGAAATATTTTTAAATAAAATGTTATTATTTTTCAACAAATCAAATTTGTTGGATTTTGTGCAATTAGTCTCAAGGGGAATTGCCCCGGCCTTTAGATCTTCAAAATTTCAGCCCCTCTTTTTCTCTCTCTTTTCTAGGTTTTATTGAATCAGCATGACTTCTTGGCTTCAAGGCCTTTACATATGGGAGAATTGGTCCCCATTACAATCTTATTTTAATGAGTAAGCTTAGTTGAGGACAACCTTTAGTCCAAAAGGGATTGAAATTTTGTACAATCAATTTGAAGGAGAATTGACCTAGCCTCTTGGTATAAAGCAACCCTTAGATGTAGTTAACTTACTTCAAGTGATTGGAGTTGTTTCTCTCTCACATGCACTAAGGTAGATAAGCCTATTGCCACCTTGATTTGCAATCTGAATATTTTTGAGTCAAACACGTATTTTTTGGAAGGTGTGTGCTTGTTTCATAAATCACATCCAAGTGGAGTTATGATTTTTGGATTAAAATTGTAATTTCTATAAATTTTTGAAGTGGTCTATCTCAAAATTATAAAATCACTCATAGAATGAAGTCATAAACATCCCATAACCGCCTTAAGTACTCACCAATAAAGAATTGATACATTATCCCTTGTAGACATTAATTCATTGATTCTTTCAAGAAAAAATGAATAAATTTGAATGTCTTTTTTTTGGATGGAATTAGGGTCAAAAGTAGGAGACTAAATTGGCAATTGGGCTTGCTTGGTCTACTTTATAAGAACAAATCAATAGGAATAGTCACACCTCCTCCAAGAAGCAAATTTTCTTGAAGAATGCAAACTTGATGAGAGAAAAGAGGAGCCAATGGGGAGCTATTGTGCAAGAAGAAGGTGTGACCCCTCTTCTAAACTTGAGCAACATGGTTTTCTCAGAGAGCCAACAAAATTCACTATCATAAATGCATGTAGGTGGTGCAGGCAGTGTAGAAATCGGACTAAATTTGGGGTGTAAACAGAGCAAACATGTGTCAAGCAAGGTGAAAGTCCAAGAAAATTTTCTCCAACCCCCCCGGCCGGGGTTAATTGTGAAAAAAGCCTCCTATTTTTTGCCATATTTTTTTTATATTTCTACACAGCCCCTAGCTAATTTGGGGCCGCTGATTGCAAATCTGAATTCAGAATTTGCAAAAAAATTCATCTGAGTGCAAATAAAAAATTCCACAGCGTTTTCCCTAGGGGTAAAACGGGGCAATGAGGGGGTCAGTTCACCCTGGCCCATTTTTCTTCACCTTTGAAGGACAAGAATGGCACTTCAAAATCCTCGGAGGATGAGAGCTCCCCAAGGCACAGACAACCACACGGAGAGCACCACGTCTCAATTCTCAGAAAACTGAACTCGGAGTGAAGAAGGTGTGACTACCCCTAATGCCTAGTATTAACTTAATATGTGTTCCAAACAAGTGAACCTTGAAAAGGCAAAATTCTAGAGACCTGCACAATGGGCCGTGCCCGGCACACTCAGTGCCAGAGCAAACTAGAGAAGTGAAAGTAAAAGCGTCTTCGACATCTCCTGATCGTGTGATCTTCGCCTTCGTCTCAAATTCTTTCACTCTTGACGATCAAGTGCCGGTCTGTCGTGTTTCAATTTCAACGACACACTCTCCACGGTACTCTTCCTTTTCTTTCCCAGCTTGCTGCATTGCTGTTGCACTCGGCGAATAAATTAATCCGGTTGGCAGTTTCAAGTGGTGGTGGTGTCCCCCTGCATCTCCCAGCCATGGAGGCTGGAGATTTTCTGTGACACCATTCTCACCATGCTCCTCACACTCCAATTAGGGTTTTGACAGACCCTTGTAACCCTTGCCGCAGTGGCAGATCGAGGGGAGAACCGAGCTGAGCCGAGCCGAGTTTCAGCTCCATGATCAAGCGGAGTTTTTTGTTCAGGTTCAGTGGAGGTTTCTCCATTGGTGCATCAGCACCAGGATCGGGATTTTGATTTAGGGTTTAGTGGAGGTTTTGTCCATTTGGCTGACCATGCTTCTTATTACTTTTCAATTACGGTTCTGAGAGGCACTTGCCGCAGTGGGAGATCGTGTTGCGTTTCTTTAGCTGGAGGACCTATTGGCATCGAAATCGGGGTGTGTGAATTAGGGTTTAGTAGAGGTTTTGGCCAGGATGGCTTCTCGGGAGAGTTTGAAGATTTTGTGCAAGCAGCTTAATGGTTGTCGACGGGAAGTCTTGAGTCGGATGCTGGGGTCGATGGCACTTGGAGGGCATCTCGAGACAGAGAGAAAGGGTTTTAGGGTTTGGGGTGCAAGGAATGTGAGCAGCAGTGCACACTGCGCGCAAATCTTGTCCCAATTGGAAGTGAATATCGCTGCGTCGGATCCGGCACCAGGATTCCAAACTTCTGTTGGTGGACCCAGATTTTCGATGCCGTCGGGGTTCCAGCCCGTGGCGCAACCCCCTGTGGAGAAGCTGGATGTTATGGGGTTAGTACGAGCAATGTCGAATGCGCTCTCGTATCAGAAGATGGACGAGACCGTGCGACTTTATGATGAGTGGATGAAGGAGACGGATGCGGAAGGGAACCCTAACAAGCCGAACATCTTAGTTTATAACTTTCTACTTCATGCAAAGCTCAGCCTCGGCGCTCATCCAGACGTCATGCACAGGATCGTGGCCGAGATGGAGGGAAATGGCGTCAAGCCGACGCAATTGTCTTTCAATTTTCTTTTGCGGTCGGTGTTTCGACAACGGGATTCGATGGCAGCGGAATTCGTCCTTGAAAAGTGAGTTCCTGGGGAACTGATTAGAGTCTTTTTTTGAAACCCTGGGATTCCATGCTTGACCTCATGTTTTTTTAAGCAGTTTTGAGGAGTTCTTACAGGGATTTTTATTTGTCCCAGACATTACCAACGCATGCAATGTGCTTCACTCATTCTAGTCATATGAATTTACTCCCATTTAGGGTATAGTTTTGATGTTATGATCAATCTATTTGATCTTATTAAAAATATGATCTTTGGCCCTTACAGGGTACAATTTCGTTTCAGATTCTGGTTATCCTTATTTGACGTGAGGGTGCTAGATTGATGAACGATCTGAGGGCGCTTGAGACCCTTGGATAATTCAATAGTGTAACATGTTTGATTTGGAGTGCGTTTTCAGATGAATGTAAATGGACTCCACTTCATATGGAATCTTTCTTTATCTGTGTACTTTCAGAATGGAGCGAGGTGGTCCAGAGCAGCAACCTGATGGAGACGCATATAACTTCGTCATTGCTTTATGTGCGTTGAATCGAAGAATATCAGCTGCGTTGAAACACTTGCAGGCTATGCACGAGAGAAACCTTGTGCCTAGCAAGACTACGCTCAATGAAGTGTTGCTTGCTTGTGCTCGTGCCCACCGCACCCAAGTAGCGGTTGATGTTATTAAACAACTAGAGGTGGAAGCGCACCAAGCATTGCTCTTTCGTATAATTTTTACAATTTTATGGAATATATTGGTAGCCAAGTTGTTGCTTTCCTTTTTCTGACCGATTCGTACTTCTGTGTCCCTTCAGGCTCACGAAATGGTGCCACCAGTGCAGACCTTAGTAGAACTTGTCATAGCAGCAACCGAAGTTGATGACGCGGTATGTGCTCTCACTGTTCTACAACGCCTCAACAATCGAAGTTTCCCGAAGACTGTACAGCGTCTAGTAATGGATGAGGGGAGTATTGTGGCTATTCTTGGAACAGCTGCACGCTCTGGTAATGCTGAACTCGCCAAAGAAGCCTGGGAGCTTCTTAAAGTGTCTGTGGGCTCAGATCGGGCACCTAATCCAGCTAGTTACATGGCCTTGGTGCACGCCTTGTCCGCCTCGCAGCAGTTTGATGCTGCGTTTTTGGCTCTTGTCGAGATGGAAAGTCTCTTTGGGACTCCCCAAAATGCAGAGGAGTTGGAGATTTTGAGTCCATTCTCGTCATTGAGGCCTCTTGTAATTGCGCTATCTCAGTTAGGCCCTGCAGGCCTTGATGGGGTGAGTTTTGTTTTGAGGGTGTACTTCTTGTCACTTTGATATCTTGCATTTCAACCCAACATGGATTTCCGAACATTAAAGTGGAATGGTTGATTATAATTTTGTGGTGTTGTCATTGCTTTGCCAACAGGCAGATTATTTTTATTTATCCGTTTAAAGTTCATGACGCAACGGTACGATCCTGATCATCCATGAAAGATTAGTGTTGTTTATTTGACACAGACGTGACAATCTTCTCACATCTTTTATTTGCAGGCGTACTTTAAGCTGGCGGAAATGCATGCTGCTGGACAACGAGTACCTCTAGCTGCCTTAAACTGTGTCGTACTGGGCTGCGCCAATATCTGGGATGCTAACCGCGCATACCAGACCTTCGACTCTATTGGAAGCGCATTTGGACTGAGACCTAATATTCATTCTATAAACTCTCTTTTGGAGGCCTTTGGAAAGAATAGAAAGGTTTGTTCTGCTCGAAACCGTTGTATTGGTACTTGATGAAATGCAGAATTTAGATTTGCATCTTTGCGTCTCCTAACGAGAGCTGTTTGTGGGGGTTTACAGACGGTTGAAGCAGTAAAGTTGTTCGATTATATCACCGAGTCTGGTGTTACTCCAGATGAACGATCTTTTGAGCTGATGATTTTCGCTCACATTGTCAATCGTGATGTTCAATCAGCTTATGCCATCCTCTCTACTATGGTAAGTGCTTTCCAACATGTAGGCCTGAACAGTTCTTGTGCTGAGAGCTCTATTGGAAAACGCATCACCAGCTTATTAAGGTTGTTTTCTATTACAGTCGTGGTGCTAAAGCGAATGTGTTGAAACTATTTTCAAGAATTTTCGTTCTGGAGATACTTCAGGGTTTGAATGCTCCAAGTTTAGATCATCACTATTAACCCTTAAGTGCCAAATGTCAAAAATTGACCGCTTCCATATCTGTAGGTGTTCAAGGAACTATTTTAAGTAAATCACTTACGAAGCTTCACGGAAGGAAGAGAATGTACAAATAGAAAGAAGAAACCACACCCTGGATTCTGAACGATACAAGTTGATATGTTATGAAAGT
The DNA here is from genome assembly GCA_950106755.1 of Climacium dendroides. Classification (NCBI taxonomy): domain Eukaryota; kingdom Viridiplantae; phylum Streptophyta; class Bryopsida; order Hypnales; family Climaciaceae; genus Climacium; species Climacium dendroides. The sequence goes on along the minus strand of OX467087.1, from coordinate 29,354,299 downwards.
TCTTGAATTCGATATCTGTGTAGCTACTAAAGCGGAATTTCTATTTGTAGAAATTTGTAGATTGTTAGTTTGATAATTCTTTACAAAGATCTGTTTAGATTTTGATTCATGCACTCTGATGTAATCGCTTTTGATGCAGATAACTTCTGGTTTCACCCCACGCAGAGAAGTCCTCTACAAGTTGTGGAGGCGGTGTCGTAGAGAAGGTGATCTAAAGAAAGTCGACGATCTTCGCAGATTGTTCACAAGTTATGGTTATCTGGATTGCTTTGTTGGGGAAAGCAGGCGTCGTACCATCAACACAGCTGCAAAACAAATCCAATCTGAGCCACGGCAGGCCTGATGAAAAGCTCTTGAAAGAACAAAAAAGGACTCCAAAGTTTCATGCCAGATTGTTCGTAGTTGGCCAGTCCTGAAGTTTGAAATGAAGATGGTGTGGCGCCAGGACGTGCGGTGCAAGTCTGTGACAGAAGCTGCAAGCTAAAGGTTACACCTGAATACTTCTTGTTGACGTTGTTTGGAAGTACTTCTGAGAAATTGTTGCTTTGGCATGATTACAGCACTGTGAAGGAGTAGAAGGGAAAGAAAAAGAAAGTTCCCTGGCTTGCAGACGAAAATGCTTCTTGGCTTCATATTTTTGCACTGAAGGGGGCAATGCACCATTCTTTAGAGAGAAACCGAATTTGTTCTTCCCTTAAGATACACAAAGGGATATATATTTCTCAGCTGATGAACACACTCACGGGATTTCAGGTACTCGTATGTGGTCTCGAAATCTCCAATTTATAAATCTCTCATTCGTCACTGGTGATTTTGGTACCCAACATCCCAGTCTGTTACAGATACTTTTTTGTTCCTGTCCACTTCGCACTTGATCGATCACTGACTTACTGCATATGCGATTACCTTTTTTTCACAGTTGAGTTATTGTGATGTGACCAACTCTTTGCCAAATACAACTGTGAATATGATTGTTGATATTGGTGCAAATTATCCCATATCTTTTGGTAAAAACCTGAATTGATCATATTAGTATTTGAGTTTTTGGGTAGTGGAAAATGAAATTAGAAAATTGGTCTAGGGTACGTGGCAACAAGATTAACTGAGGATTTGGTACATTCAATCCGTGTCCACTTCAAATGATAATTTGTGTATCCTGAAAAATAAATCAGGGCTTTAATTAGCTTCTATCCATTCAATGAGTGACATTGAAAGAATATTTTGAATGTTGAAATTTTGAAATCTAAAATTCTCAAAAGCTATGGAGATGTGAATTATAAATTTTGAACTTATATTTTGCTAATCCCGAAAGGACCAAGGAACTCACTTTGGACTTTTTGAAAACTCGGGCAAGCTCTATTGACTTTATAATTTGGAATTTTTGCATAAATTTTTAAAGATGGATGCTTCTCATCATAATCTATGTGTAAAGATTTGTTTCATGTCATTCTAATAAATATTACAAAAGTTAGAAGTTTTTTTTTTTTTAATTTCAATGTCAAACCAAGCAACAAAAAATATATTCTAAAAAAATATTAATTATTTTTTTAAATTGTATAGATTGATACCCACTCAAAAAAATTGAACCATTGAATTCCAAATAATGAGGTAAAAGTTATAAGGAGTTTTATTTTGTGGGCAACAAAGGTAGAAAAAAACATGTGAAGTCATCTTTTGCTCTCAATTTTGAAAATTGTCAAATAAAAATAAGAATAAAAGATATCATTTGTTTACTAGAACACTTTTACTACTAGGATTAACAATTCTCAAATTCTTATAGGATATACATGTTTCTACTAAAAATGTTGAAAGATAAAACTTTACTTTTTGGAAGGACTAGAAAAGCTTACATTTTGAAGTTTAGGCACATTGAACCTGTAATTGGTGGGGATATTCACTCTAATATTTTGGAACAATGTATTTGAACAAGTTGACCAAAAGATTGTATGGTCGGTTTTGTTAAAAAATAAATATTGATGAAGATTTTGATCTTTATTTGAAAACAAGTATTTTGAAGTACTTTTGTGCCTCTAAACATAATTGTCTTTTAAGGGGTAATGTATACATTAGATGAGATTCACCTACTCAACAAGATTGCGAGTTCCCTAGAGTTCTTCAAAGTTACTAAACTGTGAAAATTCAACCACGGCAATAGTTTGACGTGGTCAAGTAACTTGTACATTGAATAATAATAAAAAAATTCAATTTTTTAAAATATTTTTTAAAATTTTATTATTATTTTATAATCTGACTATGTTGGTGTGGTTTATAACAAGGAGAACAACCCTAAAACAATCTCTTAGAGGCCCAAAAAAACATCCAATGGTTTATAAATTTAATAAATTTAATAAACATAGTAAGTTTACAAATTGATGAATAGATGAATTTTAGATTGTTATCTTTTAATGTTTAAGATTTGCAAATTTATTTAAATTAAATTAAATATATTAACTCATAATGTTGCAAAAGAGGATGGTAGACATTCAAAGTCAACTACATTACATCATAATTTAAGTTTTTTGAAACATAGGCTATATGTACATAAATTTTTAATTAACATTTAATAAACCAACAATAACAAGTTTTTAAGTTTAGAATTTGCATATTCACAGCTTTGAAGAATCAAATCAATTTTCAACTGAAGAAGATCATTGTCAACATTTCAAAATACCAATTGTTTGTCACTAACATTTTGCATAGCAAGTAGTGGCATCTTAGTACCACTTTGAGGCATGTCTCTAATTGTTTACTTTGCACATCAAAGAAATTTACTTTGGCACCTATAACATTGATTTTGCCAAATCAATGACATAAAGTTTATTTCTTAGTAAAGAGAGCTTTCCATATTATAAAGTATACATGTAAAAGAAACATTACAGCCTCTCAAAAACTAGCATAATAAGCTTATCACACCTACCAAGTGGATTATTGGATGGCATATTTATCATTTTTAGTTAGAATGGTTGATTTATGATCAAAAGATCCTTATAATGATTAGTCTAGCCAATAATAGTTGTATTCAAATTTGGAATTACAAAAATTAAATATATAATGTATAATGGCTTCTTATAATTTTACTAATGAGAATGATAGGTGTGATGAATCCTTATCTATTAAAATGAGATTTTTTAATCTTCTTAGGCTATAAACCAAATGTGATTAATAATTGCATTTATAAACTAGATACCTCCATTTGTTGTTGTTTTATTAAAATTACAAAAAATCACAAAATAAGGAAAAAAAATTATATGGTTACTTTATACACATGAATGTTAGTGTAAATAGCTTTGATATTGAAAGTAAATAAATCTTATAGAACTAAAAACTATAAGGGAAGTTTATGATGTTGTAACTATGTAGACAAACAAATTTTAGAGGTAGAAAGAATACACACAAAACCTCAATCTTATTTGAATATTCATATCACAACAATAACATGATAGAAATGGTTAGAAAAAGAGCCTTAAATTAAATATTATTCAAAGATCCTTATAGTTCCAACCTTATGAATCTACTAATTAAAGATGTTTTTATATCAAAAGTGTATAAGATAATGTCTTTAAATGTCCAACCAATGGGCGTGATTCCTAAAAGTCTTAAGTGATGTACAAAACCTTTCCAAGTCTTTCTTTTGTCTTTGGAAGAACATGCAGGGGTAGTATATTGCGGAAGGGGGCCATAAAAGTGTCCAATCAATAATTTTAGTACATTTTCTAAGCAAGTGAATCTCATAATATTATTGCTTTAATGATTGGCTATGAGTCTTCTGGCCCAAGGATCTAGCCCAAAATTCTAAATGGCTTTGGCTACAAATCTAGTACACCATTTTGTGCATTCTTTTACCATGTAGGGTAAAAGTGTTCTCTACATCATTCCCTCTCTTGGACTTCAACTTTCAATTTAAAGTTACATTCCTTATTCTTCTTGATTTTCAAAGCTCTCAATGGCTCTCATGGCTCCCAAAGTCTAGACTAAAATAGGACATCTAAATATATGAAGAAATTAAACCTTTTCAATTCTACCACATGCATGCCATGTTCAACATCCAAGTGGTAAAAAAATTGCTTGTAGGAGACCACATCCATGTGGCACTTGAAATCAAGGATTCCATAGTCTTAGTAAAAATAGTTTCAATTTTTCTTAACACTTCTCTTTATACGTTTCATTTTTGTTTATAATGTTTGAAATTCTTTTTCATAGACTCTACAGTCAACTTCCTTCATTTTAATATGATTTTTTTCTCCTTAAATCGTTTATAAATTCTAAATTTTTTTATACAATACTCTTCATCTATGGCATTCTATTCATATGCATTATTTCTACAAATTCAAATGGTCTAAACTTATAATTTTATATCTATTTGGGACAAAATTCTAGGTTTTATTGAAATTTTAGATATTCTCCATTTAGAATTAATTATGTTCAAAAGTGAACCACGTAAAGGATGCTACAATACGCAATCATCTATAGCGTAGTATATCAAAGTATAGATGCAACTTTTTCTATTATGTGATAGACCAAAGATCAATTTTCAAGTAGCAAAAAAATTCTACAACTTAATAATGACATTGTAATTGTACATTGTTACCTTGCATATTTTTAAAATCTTTCATATTGAGTCAACATTTGATTAATGTGGTAAAAATATAGATGTGACTTATTTAATTATATGAAGGACTAAAGATCATTTTTCAAGTGGTGATACACATTATATAGTACCCTAGGCATTCATCAATGCCATTGTAGGGACAACATTCTTTTTGGTAGGATACTTTACAACTTTTAATAATGACATTGTAAATGTACATTACCTTGCATATCTTTAAAATCTCTCTAATTGTATCCACATTTGATTAGCAATAAAATTGTAGATGTGACTTATTCAATCATGTGAAGGACCTACGATTAGTTTTCAAGTAGATATAAATGTTATAAAACTCTTTAAAATGAAATTGTAATTGTACATTATCTTTCACATCTTTAAAATCATGTACACGTCTAATTAGTGCAATAAAAGTAGTGATGTGACTTTTTAAAGTCATGTAAAGAATTTAAGATCAATTTTAAAGTAGCAACATGAATTTAAGATCAATTTTCAAGTAGCAATAAACATTATACACTGCTTAATAATGACATTATAATTGTATATTATCTTGCATATCTTTCAAATTGTGTCAACATTTTATTAGTTTAGTAAAAGCGTAGATATAATTTATTTAGTTTCAAATAGCAACAAACATTTGGTGCAACTTTTAATATTGAGAATTTGATTGTACATTACCATGTATATCTTTAAAATCTTTCATGTTACTTCCACATTTGATTAGTGCAATAGACTTGACTTATTCACTCATGTGAACTTTAAAGTCTTCCATATTGTATCCACATGTGATTGGATAACTTTAACACGTGGTAGGTTGCAAACACATCCAATAGTACATCAATCTAATAGTCCATTTTTAATTCTAGTATGTCATTAAAGAGTGTTGAATGTGTTTAAGAACTATTTCAAAACTTCTTCATTTTAATACAAAATAGAATCACTCATTGCTAAGTGACTATATTGATTCTTATATTTTACTTGATTTTGTCTTAAAAATTCACAATGCATCAAATATTACTCTCATATCCTACAAAATCAATATTTATTTTTTGCAATAACCTTTCTAGCAAACTCAACTTGTTCTTTGCATTGGGATTATACTTGAAGGCCTCAAATGCACTAGAGTTGGTTCACATTGTAGATAACCAACTTTGACTAACTTGGGAAACTCAAATAAGTTGGTAGATGAAAACGCGTTTTATTATGTTAAGAAGGACTAGACATTACCAGAGTTGCTAGCATGTAAGCTTAGGATTTTGCCCCCATGAGTTTAGGAGCCTAGGTTCTTATGTTATAAGTACTTATGTTATAGACACCTTCTATGATTGTAGGATATTTATGTTATATTTACCTATATTATAAGTGTTTATGTTATAGGTATTTGTATTATATAGGTGTCTATGTTATAGGCACCTATGTTATAAACACCTTCCATAGTTAAACAATACTTATGTTATAGATACATATGTTATATGCACCTTCAATAGTTGTACAATACCTATTTATACCTATGCTTAAGGCTTGTAGGCTCACATTTTTAGGTTCAAATATTAGCATTATTGGATTGGTGACTCTTAAAACTTTAAAACACCTAGATATTTGGCTAGTCTCACTATAAAATTCTAGTGAACATGAAATCTTATCTTTCCAAGACATAGGAGATTTAATGTCATTTTTTCATCCATTCTTGGCCATGGTCATTTCTTTCTCTTTGACCTAAATAATATAAAGTGGCATTGGACATACCAAGCTATCCAACCAATGCTTCTCTTCTAATTACATTATAGTGAATGTTTTGACCATGACTTTTGGTCACTAATGTAACTACACCTAAATGTGTCCAAATAAGTAATTCAATATAGTTTCTATTATTATATTGATTTTTTTTGGAAGGGTCTTGTTGGTAGTTAAAAGGAGATTTTAAATTCTCTTAAAATGCATTTTTGGGACACTATATGAATAAATTATGAATTTCAAAGTGTTGAAAATAGGTGTTTTCAATTGCAACCCTAGGCTCTTATAAATAGAAGATATGCATTTTAGAATGTACATTTTTGGCAAGAATATATAGGGATTGGTTTTAGAAAAGGGTCATAGTTAGGAGTCATTATCTTAGAGTATCCGTAGTCGATGATCAAAAGTAGGGAAAATACCATAATTTTTAAGTGGAAGATTATGGACCTCATTTTTTCTAGTGATTTAAAAAAAAATTGACCTAGTGCAATAGTCGGCAATCCAAGTGGATTTTTTCACATTATAAAAAAAAGGGGAGAAAATATTCTACACTAAAAAAAACTTTTGTGCAAAAAAAGGTTCAATTTATTGGCACATACAACAATGCTTGAAAAGGTATGACAATTATCCAAATCTTCCTATTGTAAGCTAAGTTGTGGGCCCTTCATATTTTGCCAACTTGTTGGGTTTAGAAAGGAGGATGGCCGACATAAGAATAAAGAGAGAATGATATCAATTGCATTAGGGAATGGTTTTGGGAGTTGTCACTTTTCATGTCATTATAGAAGTGGGTTCTACTCCAAATACTATTACTATAAAGATAGTGAAAGACAAAAGGAAAAAAAAAAGATAGTTAAAGACTGTTTCTTTTAAATATATCGTACTTTGTGAGAAAATGTGGCTTTTTGAAAAAACCATACACAAAAAATTGATGAGGTACATATGTCATTCTTCCATTGGCAATTTTTCCAAAAAATCTAAGAGGGACATACGTGTCACTTTTTCATTGGTTGAAAAATGAGACGGGTGCTTGTGACAACCCCCACCCCATATATCTATTTCTTTGACATTTGTTTGCCTGCAAACAATATAGGATATCTTAAATGTATATTATATGGTTGTGTATATATTTGTATAATTTGTATGGATATATATACTATACATATCTGTATTCAATATCGTATCCCATATCCTAAAGCATGAAAGGTCACAATATTTCCTTGATCAATTAAATCGACAGCCCTTGATTTTTTTGTATGTACATCAATGGTTCTGGATTTTTTTAACATTTAGTGTATGTAGGGGGGTGCTAATGGCTATAGGTGAAGATGTTTGCTTCTTTTTGCTTCATTGTTGATTGTCATTATCATTGTCATTGTGAATTGATGCAAACTACATATTCCTAACATGTTCAAAACCATCTCTATTCTTAGCAATTTATCTTGGCTTCCATCTCAATAAAGGCGCTCTTAGATGAACCTAATTTGAATTGGGCACTCCTACTCTCCACTTTGTGTACATCTCCAAAATCAATCATGTATCCAAGTATGTGGAAGAAATTATTTAACCTCTAAATGCAAAAACTGCGTATTTTGGCAAAATTGTGATTTTGGGCAGCTTACTATGAATGGGGTTTTTATTTTTTTTCTTTGAAACTTTTGCACAACATGTGCCCCAAAAGTAGCCAACAATTAAGGTCCAACAATTTTTATAACTTTTGACTACATGGTTAAAAAGTTATTGCATGATATATGATTTTCATCGCTTGGTGGGCAGCTTCGGCAGCCCAAAAATCTTCTTTAAAAAACACTTTTTTCAAAATTTTCTTTTCAACAAGTAAGATGAAAATTATGAAGGTTTTTAGTTTGCGGGTAGGTGTGGAGTCTTTGAAAATCATACCTTCTCACAAACTAAAAATCCTCATAACTTTCTTGTCATCTATAAAAATGGAATGATTCAAAGCTTTCTACTTGTATATAAATATGTAGAACCAATTTCAATTTTTTTTTTTGAAAAAAGTGATTTTTAAAGAAGTTTTTTGGGCTGCCCGGGCTGCCCAGGCTGCCCGTTGAGTGTTGAAAATGACATATCATGCAATAACTTTTTAACCATTCATTCAAAAGTTATGAAAATTGTTGAACCTTAAAGCTACTCCTTGGGAAAATGTTGTGTGAAAATTTCAAAGGAAAAAAAAATGAAAACTCCATTTGTAATTGCTAAAATGCCAAAAAATGTAGTTTGGGCATTTAGGGGTTAAGAACCAAACTTTATTTCTTCATAACTTTTGCATACGGTACGAAAATGTCGCATTCTTTGATGGGTTAAGGTAAAATAGCCCATTGCGATCAAATGACCCATTGCAGTTACCTAAGAAATGACCCATTGTGGATTTTTTTCAGTGTATGAGATGTGGGCCACAATTACTGTCATACATGACGGTATTGGAGTGAACAATGACCTCATCAAGAATTTCTAGCTTTTCAGTGGGAAATTCATTGTACAAATTGTTTTTTTAGGCTTTTCGTGATAGAAAATATTGTGACTGCATTAGGTAATAAGATGAGCATTATGGATTCAAATTTTGTTGGTTATGGGGTAGTCTACAGACTCCTTTGGGCCATGATGCACTGAACACCTCAAAAATACCTAGCAAATTCATACTTTATAAAAAAAATATATAATTTCAATTGCACTTGTTGTTTCTCACACTTGTACTACTAATGTGGGGGGAAAATTTGAAAAATTTCAGCAACAAGATGATGTCAAACTCCTCGTTCTGACCACAATGGGCTGTTTTACCTTAACAAGTACCACAAAGGGAAAAAAAAATGAAAATTTGACCAGTCTAATAATAGCAACTAACTAACTAGGCACAGTAGCAATAAGTGGCGGTTTTGCAAGTACCCACCTTAAGTCAACATTCCTCAAATATTAATCACTCTTCAGGAGATTATGAGGAGAAGATGAAACGGTACATTTGTCAGGTACCAACGCACCCAGGCAGGCATATTATAAGGAGCATCCCCCCCCCTAAAAAAAAACTTTTCACTCTGTGGAACCAATATTTTGGAGTATCATAAGCAGTATTCAGAGTTTTAAAATTTTATTTATCCTGGGCAGAGTAGAAAGTAATATACCTGTACATTCATGAAGGGCATTTATTTCATGACCATGGATGAAAAATATGAATGAAAACTCTTTTATACATCTCGAGCATGTTCATTCATCACGACATTGTCATGGTTTGGGGGAATGTATCAATGAGTAAACTTTCAAATTTTTTTTTACTATTATTGAGACATTTTGGGGCATGAATTATCCCCTTAATTAGAGTTATTACCAAACAAAGATTATGAGTACTCACCTTGAGTGCATGACACCATATATTATAATTGTTGTAGGTATCATCGGGGTAAACTACCCCGTTCCAATCCTACTTCTTATTCATGACATCTAGGAAAAGCCCCATTTTAAGTTGTTTGCATTGGAAAACAAAAAATATATATGAAGGGATTAATTGTTTACTATAGGGAGTTGATTGTACAAAATGAGGATAAGATGTTTCTGGAATGGGTAGAATTTAATTATGCGTGGATTATACATGGTCGTTAAATCACTGTGAGTTAGCCTCAAATCCACGCAATCCATGCAAATCAACTCATTCTCATAGTGTTGAGGTCATTATAGATAGGGTTGGGCATGGGTTGATAGAAGTCCTATAATACCTATTTTTTGTGACGATGACAAAGATGTTAGTATAGGCTGAAATGGAATGTGTATTCCTACATTTTTTAGATAGCAATATCATATTCTACTTGTCATTCCATCCATATTAGGGTAATTTATTTTAGTTGTGAAGAAATTGCCTTTCATTGTACCATATCACATATATAGAGAATTCTTTTTCCTATTTCCATCATCATGCAATCTCCAATGTACTTGTGGTTTAGTAATTTTGAACATGCAATACACTTGCCTATCCAATGAGTGAGGACGAAAAAATAGTATCACTATGTCATGTTTTCATTTTGCACCACTTTGAACATTCACCAATCTTTCTTATTAAACTCAAAGAACATTCCAACAACTTCACAATAATATCCTATAGTTACATGAATCTAATGATGCTAGCAAGTAAGTGCAAAGACGTGAGCCTACGAGCCTTGAACCTAGTTGTAGGTATGTGCCTACAACCATTTGAAGTTTTTATAACAAATGTACCTACAACATGAAAAGAGTTTAAAACATAGGTATCTCTAAAATAGACACCTATAATCAAAGAAGGTGCCTATAATATAGACTTCTAGACTCGTACACTTATAGATTCTATACTCACATGCTAGCACCCTCCATTTTGAATGATGAACAAGCCATTGCTTCTTCCAAATATTTGTACATTTATTCCAAACAATTCTTAAATCTTTAATATATGAGTGAACCTTTGTTTATGATGAACTTGATAGAAATGTATTTGAATAATTATATAAGCAAAAATGTGCAAAATTTTTAAATAGACATTCAAGTGTTGATCCTTGAACATTCAATCTAAAGATATTAAAATCACATTGAAAAATTTTAAATGATTAATTGAAACTCTTCCAATAGATCTATAATGGTTCTCAAAATGTTTTATACACTTAAAAAATGTTGTAGCTAATTGAGGAATTAGAGATTTAAAAGAAAATTGGAATATTTATATTGTAACACACATGTATAAAACAAAAGTACTTTGTATATAAAATAACACACTTGTATAAAATGATTTATATTAGTGGGAAAAACTTTTAATACAAATAAATTTTTTAAAGATATTTTTGTCAAAATGTTAAAATGAGAATTCTTTTTTGAATTCTTTGGTAAGAACTTCATGAGTTTTAAAATTTGTTTGAATAAAATATTGTTGACTAAAATATGACTCTAAATTTCTATATCTTTTATAATTATTTTCAAAAATATCCAAAAATTGTGGAAAATTTGAGAAGTATATAAAATATTTATATAATATTTTATTTTTTGAGATTTTTGGAGTGAGAAATATAAAAATTAAGAGTCCTATTTTATTCAATAATATTTTCATTCAATCAAATTTAAAAATTCTTGAAATTCTTAACAAAATTTTTTAAAAAGAATTTTCTAATTCCACTTGCTAAAAAATCTTGAAATTTTTTATCTATATTGAGGGTTTTTTTTCCACTAATAAATTTGATTAAATTATAAAATGATCAAAAAATATTTTAAATCTTTTAAAGAATCATTTTCTACATGTGTGTTACTTGTACTTCAACATGTCCAAGGTTTGTTTAGAAAATCCAATTTTTCAGTTAGTTATAGCAATTTTAGAAGCGTATGAATCCATTTATAAAAATAGGATGTTTGTTTGTTTATTTGATACATTGAGATCTTTTAAATTGTGCATCCTTTGGTCACGTTCTTGGTATCGTTAAAAAGCCCTCATTGAGGAGGGATGCACAAGCTTTGTTTTAAGGCATTTGAAAATTGCTTTAACTTTTCTTTTTAGTTGTGGCAACAGTAAAGGGCCAACTAGTATTTATAAGAACTACTATATATTGTTGATTCTTGTTGAGAATTCTTTTTCTTTTCTATGATATATTATATTAAATAATCCATATCTAAAACAAGTTTGTTTGTTTCGTTTGTTTCGTTTGTTTCTTATAGTGAGATCTTGTGGTACTATTAGAAAATTCTTTGTGAGGAGGGCTTTGCAGGCTTTATTTCATGGTGTTTGATCCTATAATGTGAAAGTTATTGAATTTAAATTTTTTTATGAATAAAAAAAAAACTTTTACTTTTATTTTATTTTGGTTGACATGTCACACTAGCTAGTTTTTTCTTGAATTTTCCTTGAATCAATATTGATTGGATGAAACACTTCACTACCAACATTTATCATCCACCCACTAGATTAGATTGGATGAGCGCTTCGGGGATTAAAGGGTTAAAAAGTGAAATTTCATTTTTGGTTGGACTGGGGGAGTCACCGTAAGAGTGGAATATTGCAGCTGCCCAGTGAGCAGCCTGGCTTTCCGCGGCTCCCGGCCCTCCGCGGTCACCCGTCCCCGTGTGAGCCCTAGCAAACGAGGGAAGGAGCCCCAACCGAGGAAGCTGGAACGATGCAGCAGTAGCAGCAGGAGCATCAGGAGGAGAAGAAGCACTCTTCATCAGGAGAGCAGCAGAATTCTAAAGCGAGACTCGCCGATGCCCACCCAAGATTAGATGGTTATGGCCGCACGGCGGAGGCTCCCTCCCAGGCTGCCCTTTCTCGTTGCTTCTTCTTCTTCTAGCTCCGTCACGGTGATGCTCGTGCAGGCGGGAATGCTGGTCGGGAAGCTCGAGGGCTAGGGATAGAGAACGGAGAAGCTTCGTGATTTGGCACCGGGAGGTGTCATCACGGGTGCCCGAGGGGTGTGTGTGCGTGTGTGCGTGTCTTTGTATCGGAGGGGAATTGCTTGGTGGAGATTAAAAAGGAGGAGACAGGGTCTGGGCGGGGCTTGGGAATTGAATTTGGGGGAGAGGGCGCGCGGAGCTTCGAAGGGCGATGATGGGGTATCTCAAGAGAATCTTGTGATTGTTTGGGTAGGTTGTGTGCACATTGTGGGGATCAGAGTGAGCTTGAAGCTGAAGTTGTCGTTTGGAGCTCGCATCGGGATGCGGTGCTAAATGATGTGACCGAGGAGCGGAGAGAAGAAAAGAGACATTTGTTGCTCATCCGCGCTTTTTTGTATTTGTTTTTCCTTTCATTCTTGTTGTTAGTGCAATTCGTGTCGTTTAGACAGGGGAAGTGATCAAGAGGGGAAGAGTAGGAAAAGGCTTGTGATGCTGAGTTTTTAATGCCTGGGCACAGTGGTACAGTGTTTACTATAGCTGTGCACTGCAGCTTGTGGACCGACCATTGTGGAAGTGTTCGTGTTTCATGGAAAGAAACATCGAATGGGATTCAATTGGCATCGAGGTTGGACAGGGGTGTTTGGTTCTGAGAGCGAGAGGGTATGAGGTTGTGTGTTCGTGGCACTTGCCCGTCGCCAGGGCAATCAGGTCGGAGTGACAGGCAGAGTCGTCGAGAGAAGGCTGAGCGTTTGCAATTGTGGCAGAGCTGATCCTCCATGGCAGTCTGTTTGTATCGTCGCTGTGACGTTGAATTCTGTACGCATCTTGTGCAAGATTGAAGGGCGAGAGTCTGATTGCTTGTTTGCCATTTCAGAGAGACGTCGATGGTTTACGGCGGAGCATGTGAAGCTGGGCGATGACCATGGAGGAGATGTGGAACATGCGGGCATCCTCAATCAAGTCATCTGCGCAGACTGGGCCGTCGGCAACCAACCAGGTTACAACTTAGGTTTCCAAAGTTTTCTTTCTTGCTCGGGAAGAAAATGGGTGCTTGGGTGATTAGGAGCTGCTTTCAATGTCCAGTCGCAGTGTCTTTAGAATCTCTTCGCCTTCCTTCGAACGCTTGCATTGAGCACTGTCCAAATTTCGAGGGTTGGCAACCGTGGAGGTGCTGAGGTAGAGGGTGATGGAAAGTTGGAGTGACTCATCGGTTGTAGCTGTTAGGGTTTAACAGAAGGAAGGTCTTGAACACTGGAGTAGCATTTCATACAAACCATGGAGTAAACGACATACATTACAATCACATTGGAAAGGGTCCGACTTAAAGTTTTAGGAGAGTACTTTCTGAGAGCAATGACAGTCATTGAGACTCTCGTTCAAAGGACGACGATGCCCAGCATTTCTCACTGACCGGAAGTATCCTGCTTCTTTCTATCTATGGGTTTATCTGGGTCTCATGCTCATACGCAGTTTGGTCTGAAGATTAGGTCGAACATACCCTTTGATGGTTGTCAGAGAGGTGAAGCAAGAAGTGCAGAGAACAACGTAGAGCCAGCATGTGAATAGTCTCGACGTTGACTAGCGGAAATTGCCTGTGACATGACAAACGTGACATGAATTGACGTGGACTGAACACTTCTATCGGTGTGATGTTTGCACTCGAGAGGTGCAGAGAACGTGATTGTTTGCTGGTCTTGTGGGAAATGGTACACAAGTGCTGACCCCCTCCGTGGCTCGGGTGGTTGCGTGTGTCGCAGTTCAATATGGACCCAGGGCAGTTTTCTCAGCCTTACGTGGCCAAGGAGGTGTGCGTCATCGAGCGGACCTTCCGACAGGAGCCGATGCTTACGAACTCCATGATGAATTTTGGTCCACAGGGACTCCATCCAGACAAGCTAAGATCGGAGCTCCTGGCCATGGTTTCAGGGTCCCAGCAGCATGTGGCCAAGCCGAGCTACGCTTCGTCCCTGAGTGGGCGATCACCGTATGCTGCTTCCCTCTCTCAATTCAGCCACATGAATCTGCCAGATTTCGGGGCTTACAGCGGGTGGCCTTCGCAGAGTCCTTCCTCCCTGTCGCAAGCGAATCGGGGGATTGGGGGCGCAAAGTCGAGTACAGGCGGGGATGCACCTCTCGGACAAGGCAGGGACTTCAGCAGCGTGATGAGTGGCGGAAGAGCGCAAGATAGTTTGCTGGCTATGAACGGTTCCCGGGCACCGGCTGCGGATCTTCTGACACACAGCAGCTTGAGTTTCGGCAGGGGCGCTGGGGAACTGGGGATGGAAGGAAGCTGGCATCTCCCCTCGTCACAGTGGTCGACGGAGCCTGCGAGGCAGCGGCAGCAACGCAACCAAAGCAGCTCGACTCTGTTTTCGACCAACGGCGGGGACCTGAGCAAAGGCGGTGTTTCGGGTCCATTGAATTCTACGGGGTCCGGTTTTCTGAGTCAGTCTCAGTCGACCCCCTCCCCGACTTCATCAGGAGGGCTTCGAGTTTACTGTATGAGCTACTTCGATTCACCTGTCGGTGAGTGTCTTCAAAAAGCCTTGTCCCACTTGCACGTTCCATGGCAGTGCATTTACGCGAGGGATTGTAGGCTTTGTCCTTGTGCATTAGGTTGCCGGGGTCGGGCACGTACGACTGCCTTTTTGTGTGCCTTTTTGTGTGCATCGGGGTAGGTGTTGATGACTTTTGATCCTTTTCTAGCGTGGTGAGTAGATGTAGACCTCCCGGTAATAGTACGAGGATTGTAAGTGGTCTGACAAATGTGTGAGTGTATTTTGGCAGCTGGGCAGCTGGGGTTGACTGACACCGGCCGCCTGGGCGTCACTTGTTCTTGCCATGGTCTGCACATGTCGGTGGCGAAGTTCACTCAGGTATTTGTATCGGACTAGATTCAGTTCATTCTGAGAGTGTGTTTTATTGGCCTGAGGCTTGAACTGATGTGGTCGTCTCTTTTACTGCAATGAAGGGCACTGTGATTTAAAGGCAAACAGCTGTTTAGTGCTGCATCGTTCACACAAGTGTCTGTCCCGTATCAATGTGGTATTGGGTTGGGTAATGCTGGTTAGTTGATGGAGTTGTGACGCAGTTGATGAATGAGTGAGTGACGAGGACGATCTGTTCGGGTCGGTTGTTGTTTGCAGCATGTAGGACTCACTGCTGCCAATCCTGGCGAAGTGGTGTATATGGATGGGGGTGAAACTCTGGTGCAATGGCGAAAGTCATTTTTCTTGCAATATGGGGTAAGCGCAGGATGAGGATGTACTCGTAGAAGGTGTATGAGATTTTTGTTTGTGAAGGGGTCGTGTGGTAGTGCTGCTTAGTTCGTTGCTGGTGTCCCCTATGTCTTGTGTTGCCGCTTGAAAGGGAGGATCCAGGATGGCGATCGTTTGTGCTAACAGTATTTGGGTGTGTTGTTTGGCAGGTGAAGGTTCCTGAGGACAGTGTAGGTTGGGAGTGGCTGGATGTTGCCCCCCCTATGGAGGCAGGACACGGCAACGGGAAGTACAAGGCGGCGGTGTCAGTAACACGGAGTTGGCAGAAAGAGGTGGATGTGTCGAGCGGCGGGAGAACTCCGGTAATGAAGAACAGAACGACGGCGCAGCAGATGTGGGATGCCTCGTTGTCCAATGGGAATGCTTCGACGCTTCATGCGACGGAGTCGATCTCGAACACCAAGTTCAATCTTTTGAGTAGCCCCGGAAACAACGGTGGCATGGTGGATTCGAGGGAGGGGCTGCTGAAGAGCTATGGACAATCTCACAAAAGCACGACCTCGGACCTGGGGTCTAGCAATCTGTTCTACTCGTCCAGTTCCACGCACGAGAACCACTATTCGAGGGCTCAGGTGAACATGGGTGTCAATAGCACGTTTCAGAGCATGGGAAACGTAGCCGTGAGCAATGGTCAAACCGGTCTTATGAACACTGGTACAGGTCCGCGATTTAATCCTTTGACGGGACAGGTGCACCAGCAGGTGAGCGGTGGTTCGAGGCAGAGTGGGAAAGTGGGGAGGCATCCTGGAGCGTCGAGATTAAGTGAGTCTGGGCAGGAATCTCGAATGAGAGAGGCCGATATTTCATCGAGTTTTGAGCTTCGATTGGGACAGCCATCTCAGCAGCCGCAGGCGGCCGGGACATCGTTCTCCTCTATGGCCACATCAAGTGTGGAGCATCCGAAGTCGCATTTGTTCGAGCATGTGACAAGCAAAGGTTAATGGCTACTCCGCAGATGGCCTCATCTTTCAGTTTTGCGTGATGATTTATGTGGCGGTCGCCCGAGTTGTGCAGCTTCAGCAGTGTCCGGTGTAGTAGGTAGCAGGAACTTGAATTTAGGGAGTGATCATTGATATTACGAACTGGGAATACACTTACGAGAAGCAGGGACCTGTTAGTTTCCTGGGTGTTTTGGAGGTGTACGATATGGTGCTTGGCTTGGTGGGGGGTGATGGCTCGGAAATAGAGGGTTTGATTTGCAGCCATTTTGGATTAGGTGGTAACAATGTGGGTGTTTGTTTGACAGTGTGGGACGGAAAGTTGCAGCACGACCTTCACCAGTTCAACCCGGCGAATCTGCCTAAGTTTTCTGGCATTCCCGGCCAGTCGAGAGATCAGGAGGCTGCACGGCAGTCGGTCCACGGAAGGGGTGCTTGTCTTGAAAATGGTGTTGTGGAGAGGCGCGGAGAAGAGCGAGGTTCAGCAGCTATCCCCGCTGCAATTAGTCAGGGCACTCGGCAGCTGACCCATATTGCTTCGCAAGCTGGGTACAGAGTGGACGGCGTGTCGGAGTTGCAAGAGAAGCTGATGTCCCTGGAATCGTTGCAGAATCAGTCAGACATGTCGAGCAGGAGCGGGAGTCGTCAGTTCGGGAGGGAGCCATCGGGGTCGGAGAAGCTGGCGGCGAAGTTGTTTCCGCAAACACCCGTGGGTCCGTCACGGAGCGTGGCGATGGAGAATGGGACGACTCTGGAATCTTTGAGTTCGGGGGCGTTGGAGCAGCTGAGCAAGAAGACGGGGCAAAGGCTCCTGGAGACAGCCATCCAGTCATCGTTCACGTACCGAGCGATGGGACTGGATGGTTCAGCAGCAGGGTCCCCACAGCTGAACGGCGTGGTGCCAAGTAGTAGTCGAGCGGAAGGTCAGTTGTTTGGCCACTTGGATGCGTATGGACGGTCCGCTTGTGTGAGCGCTCAGCGTGCAAGCTTCCAAGAGATCCTGGTGAGAGGTCAACTGGGCCAGAACGAGTCGGAGCTGGGGTGTGGACTGGCTGCGGCTAGTGCGAACGGGTCCTCCTTCCGGGTGGAGCAGGATCCGAACCTGCGTGCATTGCAAATTCGAGACCAGCCGGGTATGACGTTCATGAAGCACCAGCATTCGGTGCAGAGACAGTTGGTGGAAGATTGCAATGAGAGGAGGGGCATGGCGGAGTTGGGAAGAGGATCATGTGCTGAACTGGAACCGCAGATGCGTCAGAATTTATTGACGGAAGGAAATGGAATAGATTGGCGAACTGAGGAACAACAGGGCGCAGTAATGAACAGGCATGGTAGAGGACGGTTGCTGGGTGGTGTCGAGACCGAGATCACGGCTCATCCTGGATTGGAGTCATCGAAGGTGGAGAACGGCGCAGTGATTCCGAGCAGGCTAAATGAAGGTCAAGGCGAAGGCGAGGGCAAGGAAGTCGAGCACGCAGGCGTGCAATCTGAGCCGTTTGCAGGTTGCTTTTTTGTAGCTCCTGTTTGTGTATGCGTAGAGTTTCGGTTTTGTGAAAATGTCCAGTAGAATTGTTTGGTTCGGGAATTGAGTGGCGCTAGTTTTGCAGTTATGGCATGTCGATAGTCTGAAAGAGTTGAGTGGCTGTTGGAGATTTGGCAGGAAGGGATGCGAAAGGTGTGGTAGCGGATGCCGTGAGCCCGGAGAAGGGTTTGGAAGTACCAGCAATCAGTGAAGGGGACGGCCAGTGCAGCTGCTTGAAATGCAGGAAGGCGAGTCCTTTGGTGAGAGGGCAAGCTGTGCCTAGGTGAGGGGCCATCATAGTGTTTGTGCCGGCTGTTCAATTTTGATGTTGACGTTGATGTTGTTGCCAGGGCGGTACTGAGGCCGGAAATTATGAGGTTGGAGCAGCCCTAGATGTGAGCTTTAAGGGAGGTTGTGCTCAGTGTGGGAGTAGTGCTGTCTGTGGAGGTAAGCAGGTCCGTGCATTTGATGCCGCTGCTACTGCTGTTGATGATTTTAAGGTGGGTGTTTGGCGGTTGCTGGGCAGGCTCGTGGGACAAGTTTGCTTGAAGGAAAAGGCGAGCCTTGCAAGCACGATAGACGCTGCGAGGAATGTGGCCTTGGACGATGGTGAGCACAATGCCGAGGAAGACTCCGCGCAGGTCGAACAGCCGACACAGGTGGACACGGAGGCAAGAAAAAGCCACTTGGAGGAGGAACGTGCAGAATGCGATGACAAAGGGACCTCCGAGAACGAAGACGTCTTTTCAGACACCGCTGCGAAGGGGTCAGCAGCAGCAGCAGCAACCGCAGGAGGAAGAGACAGTCCACGGATAGCGGAGGCCACCCTGGACGTGGGTGTTTGTTCCAATAGCTCCGAGAACGTTTCGAGCGGGCTCTCGGACGGAGGGTGCGTTTTGAGTGAGAAGGGAGGGCCTGGGGTGATGCAAGGGTCAGGTGCGACAGGCGTTCCTGGTGTGGTGGACGAAGGGTCCGGGATTGGAAAATGCTGCTCTTCGGATGGTGTCGACATGGGAGTTGGGAGACAATCGAATGCATTGTCATCGGCATTGGAGGATCATTGCAAGGTGGAGGGATCTCCATCGTCGTTGGGATGTCCGTCATCCAGCAACATTAGGCAGAGGCTGGTGGTGAGGCGAGGTGGAATGAGGGGCCATGCAGGAGGATCCCATGGGAGAACGGAGATGGAAGTAGATAACGAGGTGGAAGGCAATGAGCCGGCGGCAAGCACAGGCGAGTGGTTTGTAGTGATCGTTCTGCAATTAAGTCGTCGTGTTGAGCATCGATTACCCTTCCGGTTATGGTAAAGGGAAAGTCGTCAGTTCTAGTTGGGTTCCGTAGTGGCTGGTTGCAGATGTAGACGTCAGGGCATACTGACCTGCAGAATGATTTGTATATGACAGGTAAATTGGAAAGAAAACAGAGAAGAAACACGAAATGGAAGTGGCTGGGGTCGGGTGGTGCGGATGATGGAGATGCCAAGGAAGGCAGCCCGGGTGAGAGTTCGTTCGGGCAGGAAGCGGAACCCCAGGTGACCTCTGAAACTGCAAGGATGGGTTCCAAAACTGTGCAGGAGGCGACGACGAGACCGGATGCTTCGAAGCGCGACCTCGTGAGAGCTTGGAGTGGGGAGATGGTGCCTTCTTCGAAGAGGCGAAAGCTGTTGGTACCTCGGCGGCACCAAGAGGTGAAGGCGACTAATGTGACAGAGGAGAACTTGGCGGCCGCGGCGAGGAGTTTAGTTGATGATTCGTCGAAGAAGAAGGCGGGTACCACGCTGGTGATCCGGGTGCCTCAAGGATTGAACCGGCAGAAGGCGAAGATGGGGATCCGGACGAAGTTGCAGCAGGAGCCGAAATTTTGCTCGCCTCGAGATTGGAGAGCGGACGCAGTGCAGGAGGGTCGCGGTGGCAGGAGAGAATTTGAGACCGGGAAGTCGCTGACATCGAGACCAACAGGGCTGCCGATGAAAGATGTCTCAGGTTCAGGTTCTGGTTCTGGGTCGGGGAAAGTGGCCGCCGTCAACGTTCCCAATTTTTTGACGAAGAGTACTCGCAGTCCTAGAACGCCGTTGGCCGGACCTAGCCCTCGAAATGGGCGCATGGTGTCGTTGAGCGTGATTTTGAATCAGCCGGCAGCAGCAAGCCCGCCCTTGCCCAGATCGGTGGAGACTCCTGCGGCGCCTGGGACGAGAGATGGCGTTGCGAATTCGATCTCGAGGAGAGAAGTTACAACGACGCCCAAGAGGTCAGAGACACACGTAGGGTCTGGTAGTGGTGTTTTAGGCGGTCAAGGGAAAGAGGTGAAGAATCGGAGTGGTCCTCGCACGGGAGTAGCGTGGAAGGCAACCGAGGGTAGAAGCACGAGAGTAGTGCAAAAGAGCGAAGATGCGCAAAGTCGGAAAGTCCGAAGCATGCTGGAGTTGACCGGCAAGAATGATGATGATGATGTGCGTGGGCCAGGTGCCTCGTCGGTGTTCGAGTTTGCAGAGGAGGGAGTTCATACGGCAGCAGTTCCACGAGCTACTGGGAAACAGCATGTGACAGTATCAGGAGCTGTGCAGACCGGTAGCCCTGCTACAGGGCCAGGGCGTGTGGGTGCAAATTCCTGCCCATTTCCTCGGGGTGAGAGGTCTGCAAGGCCAGGGATTCCAAAGAAAAGGAAAGTGGAGTGGCACCGGAGCGGAGATGCACAAGTGGAGGTTGCAGGGAAGAGCTCGAGTGCTGGAGCAGAGAAGGTTGCGTCAGAGAAGGAAGGGACGTATATTTGCAAGGTGTCGCAAGTGAGGTCCACCGCAGGCAGCAGCATCTTTAAGAGGAAGCTTCTGCAGGGGTTCGGTGAACAGGGTTTCCCCGTTCGGAAGCAAGTGCGTTCGAGCAAGGCGAAGAGAAGTAATGTGGCGATGGAGAAAGGGGCGCAGGCAATTGAGGGAAGAGGAGGTCCAGCTGAAGGGGTGAGAGTTGCAGAGAACCAGAAGGTGAGGCAACTGCAAGTGGCAGGCCAAGGGCAACTGAAGGGTGGAACAACAGGGAATGGGGTGCTGAAGAGGGGACCACAAATGCTGCTACCGGGCGTGAGCAAGAAAAGACCAAGAGTAGTATTTGGATCGAGGAAGGTGGAGGGTGTCGTGGGTGAGACCAAGGAAGCGATGACCAGTGGTGAACGATTGAAGAGGTGCTTTTGGATTGTGTACTTCTAAAATAATGGACTTGGATTGCTGTGATGCAGTGGAGTTTGATTCAGGGTTGCTGTTGGTTTCGGCGTGTACCTTGCACTATTTTGCCGTTTTTTCTGAGGTCACGTGATATCAGTTCGTTTGATCGTGCGATAAGTGACTGCGTGTTTCAGAGAAGTAATCATGTGGCGTTTGCTCCTTGAACAGTTCTAGTGAACGCGGGTTGTGTTTAGAGCTGAAGAAGACGAAAGCGTTGGTGGAGGATCCGGTGGCCGACAGTGTAAAGATGCAGAAGAGGGAGAAAACCCAGCCGCTGGACGTAAATGACAGAAGTTCGTCATGGCGAAATGAAAGAGGAGGTGGAGGCGTTCAGGGAAATCAATTGGGGCAGGGCGAGAAGTGTAAATGTGACGTGTGTGGGACGTTCAGCTCAACCAGTTTCAACAAACTGCTGAGTTGTGGTCGGTGTCCGGTGAAGGTGAGGAATTTAACATGGATGTGGGGTGGATCGCTTGGCACGCGGCTTAACGGGCGCAGATTGTGTCTTTATTACACTCATGTGGGCATTTGCGAGGATGGCTGTATGCGGTGCTAATTGGGGAATGATTGAGGTTTCTTGGATGTGTTTCTTTTGGCGTAACACAGCTCATTACGTTGGTGAAGGGTGTTGAGACGTATTCTTTGCTAAAACGCATGCTTTGCATGGACAGGTCCACCAAGCATGTTATGGGGTGCCGAAGATTCCGAAGGGACCATGGCTGTGTCGCATCTGCAAGTTCAAAGTGACCAATCCGGTGATAATTCCTTGCTGTAATTTGACAAGTTTTTGGTGAGCTTTTTCGATTCGGGTGGAGCAGTATTAGGAATATGGCAGTGCCAGGAGTAGGATGAGGATGAATTTGGGACAGTGGTGGAGGAACTGAAATGGTGCAATTTTTTTGTTGGTGTTGATGCAGATATGTGTCCTGTGTGGATATGGAGGTGGAGCCATGACACGCGTCCAGAAAGCTCGACCTCTGTGTCAAGCGTTGTTGCAAACCTGGCGTGAGCTGAAGAATGAGAACGCATGTGCGTCGGTGTTGGAGGAGGACGATGACGAAACCCTTCTGTCAGCGACGACCAGCATTCAGTTGACGAGGGCGAGATCGTTGGGAGGTTCTGCAGGAATGACTGCGACGAAGGGAGAGACGAAAGCGAGGGAATGCGAGTCCTGTGATGGTGTGGAACCCAGAGACGAGGGTTCAGTTTGCAAGGTTTGTGGAAAGGAAAGTCCGGAACCTGGGAGCAGTGCCGGCAATGGCGTGAAGAGGTTTGAGAGGGGAGCAGTGTCCAGCTCGGGTCGTGAGGATTGGAGGAGAAGCAACACGGTGGGTAGCGTTGTGACGGATGCGGGAGCGAAGCAGTGGGCGCACATGGTGTGCACGTTGTGGATGCCTGGAACGCGTTGCCTGAACATGGGCACGATGGGAGTGTTTGATGTGTCGGGTGTGACAGCATCTCGACGGAAGGCGGTGAGTGAGACGGTGTCTATGGAGTTTGGTAGAGGAGGATTGTGATGGGATGATGGTCCCGAGGTTGTTGATGATGCCTCGTAGCTTTCTGGTCTGGATACTCGAGGAGGGTTGAATTTGTATATTTCGATGAACTTTCGTTGAGTGTCATTTCTTCTTTTTTCTTTTTTTCAAGGATCAATATTGTCACTCGAAACGAAACCAGCGGTATTCTATTTAAGGTAGTGGATACTGTTGGCGTCATTTTAAGCATTTTAAGCATTATGTAGGAATTGTGGGGGATCAGTGTAGAGCTGTGAAGAGATCTTTGGGTTCAACTGTAAAATCTTTTAAAATCTTTTTATCATCTTTATATGAATTTCTTGTGAAATTTTAAACTGGGAGGTTGTGGACAAGTGTAAGTGAAATTGAACGAACCCGTTTTGAGTCAAGGGTCTGTGGTCAAAGACATGTAGCCAAGTCATGATGACTCCACTTGCTAAATAGTCCAGCGAAGTGTGAGTATATGAGTTGTGCGTGGTAACATGGGTCAGTATAGGGAGTCTCTTGACGGTTTTGTATCCGCTACCTTAATCCGTAGTTTTGATGGGGAGCTAGGTTTGATTTTGTTGACGTGGTTTTATTAATATGTAGGATACATAGGATTATTTTAACATGATGATGACGGTGTTACTGGTTTTGGCAGCTATGTTCCATATGCCAGAGGAAAGGTGGTGCCTGCATTCAGTGTCGCGTACCAAAATGTTCCACTCCATTCCACGTCTGGTGCGCTCATGAGAAAGTAAGTTAACTGTAGATGTTTTCTTGTTTTTTTTCTAGAACTTGTGTGCTTTCGAAACGCTCTTGTGGTGGGCTCGTTACTGCATGTAGATTTGATGTTGAGGAAAATTCTTTCATCTTTAGCTTCTCTTGATGACTTGTCGAAGTAGTACATGTCGAGTTTTGGTTCTATCAGAATTTCATGTTTGCTTGTTAAATTTTTTACGATATCTTGGATTCAATGTCTTACTAATGGGGGATATGTTATGCAGGACTTGTTGCAAAGTGAAATTGTACAGGATGGTAGCAATAAGGTTGGCTTTTTTGGGAAATGCCAAAGGCACGCCGATTATTGTACTACTGAATTGGACGATGAGATGAAGGAAGGACTTAATTCTGGCTCTCGGGAAGTTTGTGCTCGTACTGAGGTGAGCTGGATCTAGCTGTCTTTGCGTTATAATGTGAACTTGTATTTACCACTTTCTCATTAGGATATAGATGAATGTAAATCCTAACCACCGTTTTATACTCGTTATGTAGGGGTATAAAGGTAGGTTGACTTTGGAAGAACGAGCTAAGGCTCAACAGCGGATGATTTTGGAGGGATCGGCAGCTGTTACCCACGAGCAAGTTGCTGCATGGCTACGGATCGATGAACGTAAATTGTCCACTCGGCGGTTTGTTAAGTCTGCCGCTTCATTGATGAAATGTGATCAAAGTGTAAGTTTATCTTCGGTTTTGGCTTGAGGTTTAAGGTTAATGTGATTGACGTTTGAGAAATGTAAGGGACTCTAATGAGTCTTGATAGTAGACTCAGTTTAGCTTTGTTGAAACATTTTTAGTGTCGTTGGAGTCTGTGAATTGACTAATGGTTGCACCGTAGATTTGGTGCTCACAATTTTCTGCTGCAGTTTAGAAGTCTCTGTTATTGAAATTCCATCTTATGTGGTGTACTGAAATTCTGAATTCTGATCTTGCCACTTATTTCAGGAATATCTTCGTTTCAAACACAAGAAAGGTTGGAAGAAACTTGGTGTATACAAATCAGGCATTCATGCCTTGGGGCTGTACACTACGGATTTTATTGCAGAGGGCGAAGTTGTAAGATTCTGAAACTTTCATAATCTCATTTACGTGAAGCACATGAATGCTCTCTTGGTTCGTACTTGTGGTCCGCATCATCATAGCGGCCTGCTTCTCGGATGCCACTACATTGCACTATTTCTTGGTGACAACCATGAATATTCAGCTGTGGACCTGGATCGCTGTTTCAATTTTTTTTCGGCTTGTGCATGTTAAGGTAAATCAGCCTATGACAGTCCAAATGCCAGCCAACCCATCACAGGCAAAAAATTTCTATTGATGCACATTTCAAAAACTGGAATGTACACCATTAGTACAATTTTGCCTGTGATGAGATGGCTGCCATTTGGGCTGTCATAGGCAGAGTTACCTTATCTCTCGTTTCTTCTTGTTCTTAGCTTTGTTCTGAGGTCTGGGATATCATCACTGACATCTCTGAGAATGCGTACTGGATTTGCATTCATTTATTTGGGAATAACCTCTGATGTAGGACCTCATATGAAAATTGATCGAATGTATATTTTTTTGTAGTATTGAAGTACTTGTGTTGGTGGCGGTGATATCAGGTTGTTGAGTACGTAGGGGAGATTGTGGGTTTACGTGTTGCAGACAAACGGGAAGCTGAGTATCATTCTGGAAAGCGCCTACAATACCAGGGTGCTTGCTATCTTTTTAGAATAGACACCGAGCAGATCATTGATGCCACTCGTAAGGGTGGTATTGCTCGTTTTGTAAATCATTCCTGCTCGGTAAACTCCTTATCCCTTGGTCTGAGTTATCTCGTCATTTTTTCATATTCAAATTGAAGCGGATTAGGAGTTCATAGTCTAAACCTGAACCCTACTGTTGCAGTGAGCCCAGATCTGTCAATGACCAATTACAACCTTTGTAATGAGTAATCGTGAAAGCATTTATCCTCAACAAGTAGTTTTTGGCTGCAGGCATCAGTTCTCATTTTTGATGTGGTTGGGATTTAGATATCTACCTGTATTGGATGCTTCAGTACTTCTCAGAGACATTCAGTTATCCTTGTCTGACTCTATTTGGTCCTTTGCAGCCTAATTGTGTCGCGAAAGTGATATGTGTGGACAATCTGAAAAAGGTATGAGAAAATACTGTTTTTATTTTCTTCTCCTCTCTTCTCGTGGTCTTTTGTGGGCTTCAAACCTCTCAATTTTGTCTCAGTAAGCAAGGTTCAACACGTTGCTAAATGGTTGTGACAACCTCTCACTTTGTTTTACAATGTTACAGGTTGTCTTCTTTGCAAAGAGGGACATTTATGCCAAAGAGGAAATCACCTATGACTACAAATTCAATTGCGACGAAGTTGGTGATAAGATCCCTTGCTTTTGTGGTACTCCAGAGTGTAGAGGAGCATTGAATTAGTGGTATAGGCCAATCGCAGGTAATGGATTAGACTCGCTCACCGTTACCTCCGTAATGAGACTGAAGTATCTTGAATCGAAAATCTAGGTAGTCTATGTCAAAATTGACGATTACAAAGTAGTCAACCCCGCTTGTGCACATCCACTACACATGATTTGCCTCACTATGTTCTGGAGCGCAAGGATTGTGCAGCGTGTTTAGTCTTGGGCACCCACTGTAAACCTCATTAAGAGTATGTGGCATAGCTGGCACTTGAAACGAAAACACTTCTGTTTATATTCTGTTTATATTTGTGACAATGTATGATGAGGTATGAGTAATTGAGCACCCATTATCACCTTTGCCTAAATGTCAAAGACTAGAATATGAGCATGAGTATGAATGGGGAGGAATGCATGGTAAACTGTGAGTAAACGAAGGCATTTGGAGAGGTGATTGAACAATTGTCATTCTATGAATCGGTTATTGAATTTTTCTCAGCTTATGCTTGATTTATTGTAAGATTGTTCCCAAAAAATTTAACCCTTACAGCCCTAAACTGCATTTTTTTGGCAACATACCAATTTGGGCAATTTGGGGCAGCTCATGACAAATGGAATTTTTATTTTTTCTCTTTGAAATTTTCATACAAGTATTCAAGGATTTTCATAATTTATGACTACATGGTTAAAAAGTTTTTACATGATGTGTAGTTTTCAATGTGGGTAGTTTGAGCAACAAAATAAACTTCTTTAAAAGTCACTTTTTTAAGAAATAAAAATTTGAAATTGGTTCTCTAGAATTTTATGTATGTGGAAAGTTTTGAATTCCATTTTTATTAACCTTAAAAGTGCAAGGCCTTTTGGGGTTCAAAAACATTATTGCTTTTGAAGTGCTATAGATCTAAATGTCACCAAGGTATAGATATCTCAAGTGTACAATCATGGAGTAAATGTATTAGTAGATAATGTGAATCAAATTTGGAGTCATCTGGCCACATAGATTGCAAGATTACAATGTTTTAATCTTGAATAAGGATGCTAAAATTTTCCTAGTGTCACATTTGAAGGTGAAAGTTGATTTTTAAAGCTACTCAAATGAAAAAACTTGAAGCTATAAAGTGATTCAAAACCAGCATACAAACACATTGGTGAAAGAAAATGTTGTTCAATTGACTCATTGTATGCAAAATGGCTTTGAAATGTCAAGAAATAGCAAGAAAAAACACATTTGAGGTTGAACCTCCTTCTATCCAAATGCTTCTAATTCACTCATAAATTCTTGAATTGATATGAAATTTTAGCTACACAAACTAGACTAGTATGTGCAACTTTCCCCAAAATTTTTAATGAAAACAAACACTTTATGAAGAAGAAACAAGCCACCAAAGTTCACTATAACCCAAAAATGTCGGGCTTTTAAACCTTGAATTGCTTTCAAACATTCAGAACACTTTGGATTGATATGAAAATTTTACCACAATAACTAAACTTCGAGGGGAACATGTCCCAACAAATGTTATTGAAAAAAAACATTGGATGAAGGAGATACAAGCCCCCAAAGTTACAGCCATCAAATGCAATTTGGTGAATTCAAATTGAACCTCTAAACTTAGATTGGCTTTCAAAATATTAGTATTAATACCTTGGATTGATCTAAAACTTTTACCACACAAGCTAGAAGAGCATCACAAAGTTCAAAACCTATGGATTATCAATGAGTATCGTGTAATTGTTCTTTCATGGGTACGCACGTTAATTTACAACTTATTGCATCGTTACGATGTACACGATTATTGCAAAGAAGTGGCACTACTTTGTCATTTGTATTAACTATTATATAACCTCTATATGTTAATTACAAGTATGTTAAAGATATAAATTATGCACAAAAATCTATTATTTTTGTAGTGCATTTTATCTATATTAAAGTACACAAAAAATTCATGACTATAATGTCATTGCTATTTCTGTTGCAATAATGCTTATTAAGTGTTATTAGTGATCTAGAAAATATTGTCAATGTTAAATTGTTAATCACCCTTCTAATTAGCAATAATTTTTTTCTTAATCAAATTTCTTGCATTTTGTTTGTCAACAACTAATTAGTATAATCTAATAAATTATAATTTACATCTTAATAATTGCACCAAATGTTTGAACTGAATCTATGACTAGATCACCAAGAAACTTGATGATATAGTAAAGGAAATGAATTCATCAATAGGTCATCAAGAAACTTGATGACGTAGTGAAGGATTCACTCTAGTGGCACTTGGTAAGAATAGAGGGTAGAGAGGTACTTTTTATACTGAAATGCATTATTTGTCATGACCACTCAAAGGATATGGGATAACTTAACCCCTCATCGCTGGAGGTCAACCAGGCTTAAAAATTGTCTGCCTTTGCAAATCTGAAAAGTCAAAATGAGAGTAAGGTATGAAGATCTCAATCGTACAATATTGTACTGTGCATGTTTTAGATGGTATGGAACAAATTTGGGGTCATTTGACCTTATAGATTGAAAAATTATAATGTTTTAGTGTCGAAAAAAAGTGTTGAAATTTTCTTTAAAACACATTTGAAGGTGAAACCCAATTTCTAAACCTACTCAAATGAAAAAACTTTAAGCTACAAAGTGATTCAAAACTAGAATATATAGACTTTGGTGGAAAAAATATCATTCAAATGAATCATTGTGTCCGCAAAATGGATTTGAAATGTCATAAAATAGTGAAAAAAGTAACAAAAAATCACATTTATGTTTGAACTTCCTTCTACTAAAATGCTTCTCAGTCACTTATAACTTCTTGGATTGCTATGAAATTTTAACCACACAAATTAGACTAGTATGCAAAACTTCAACAAGTATTATTGGATTTGGACATTGTATGAAGAAGTTATAGGCCGCCGAAGTTAATGGGAATCCACCAATGTCTGGATTTTGAACTTTGAATTGCTCCCAATCATTCGAAACAACTCGGATTGACATGAAAACTTGACTACAATAATTAGACTTTAGTGGAAACAAAATCCAACAAATTTTATTGAAAACAAACATTAGATTACAAAGATAGAAGCCCCCAAAGTTGTAGCCATCCAAAGCAGTTTGGTGAGCTCAAATTGAACTTGTGAACTTTGATTGGCTCCCAAAACTAAAATATATATCTTATATTGATATGAAAATTTTATCACACAAACTAGACTAGTATGCGCAACTTTTTCAACAAGTTTTATTGAATTTGAAAATTGGATGCAAAAGTTACAGCCCTTTGAATTTGACTTTTTGGTTGTGAGGATGTTATTCATCCCCTGTGACGTTCAGGGGTTAAAGATGAAAGGCTTGATTGACCACTCATTGTTGTGTTAAAAAACAAAATTTCAGACTTCATTTAGGCATAGTAAAGTAACTTTTTCCAAAAAACTTTGAACTTTAAAAAGTTGTGAAATCAAGTAAAGTTTCATCTTCAAAAGTCCTTTTGTGAATTTGAGCTTCCTATAAAAAGTTATGGACAAATTTCAAGGAGGCATTAAAAATTGTCAAAAAAAATTCCCTTCCAATGCCTCTCTAAAATTTGTTCATAACTTTTTATTGGAGGCTTGAAATGTCAAACGGGTTTTTGGAGATGAAATATGGCTTAATTTCTCACCTTTTCTCAATTCAAAATTTTTCAAAAAGAGTTCATCTATTATGCTTAAATGAGGTCTGAACTTCTATTTTGAATACAATTCTTGCTTTTCAATTGACTTAGTATTGAAATTGTGAAAGATAAAAAAAATACAATGTTAGTGCAATGACTATGCATGAACTTGATGTTGTGTGATTATTGTACTAACTTCATATGTATTGAATAAGTACTAATGTTGTACAAAGTCAGTAGCCATCATTAAACCACTGAAATTGTGCATATTTTGTCAAGCAAAGGTATCATGCAACTTTAACACTTCAAACTCAAATATGAATGATATGCCTAAACTACACTGTAATCATGAATGGCATTATCGTATTGTAACAATAATTCCAAATGAATGAATGTAACATGAAAGCAATGCTCAATAATAATCGTATAATTACTATTGACAATTCTTGAGAAGGGAACTTTATGATGAGAGAGCGCAAATTTTTCAACAAGTTTTGTTGAATTCGGACATTGGATGCAAAAGTTATAGCACTTTGATTGGACTTAAACACCAAATCAAGCGCACCGTTTATTGATTTCAACCATTGAGCACACCGTGGCCATATTGAATGACCTTGTAGGGGCAATTGGCAAGTAATCAATGAGCATTCCTCTCCTATCAAGCTTGGCCTTGTCCATATGAGGCACCTTGTACTTGTTGCTTCTTAAAAAATTATGTCACTAGAAGAAAATGAGGGGTTTTGCAACTATACTATAGAACTGTTTTTTTAGCTATATAACACTTGTGACTAGTTTGTGACTAGTGATAATTTGGAGACCTCTAGTTGCAGTGGATACCCTAAAATTTGGGAAAAAGGTAAAAATCATGCCTCATTTGTGACTAATTTGCAACTTATTTGCAACTTGTATATTTATAGATTTTAAATTATTAATCTTAGTGATTTGTAGATTGCAAAATTTGAGAACTACCTTTTTCTAAATTTTAGAATTTCAGATCTCTTTTTTTTTTTAGATTTTAAACTTTCAGATCTACCTTCTTCTTGGATTTCAAAAATTCAAATATTGGTATTTATTAGATTTCATTGGTTTAGAAAACCATACAATTTTCTAGATTTAAAAATTTCTTGAATTTCAAATGTTTTTTAATTTCTACAAATTGTAGAAATTTATACTCTATAGAAGTTTATAAATCATACAAATCTAGAAAATTTTTAAATTTTTAAAATTAAATCAACGAAATTCATTGCATAAGTCTACAACACTTACAAATCTTATATATTCAACCTAATCATGGTACTCTTTACAATTGATATGGGATGATTGATATAAGACAAATGAGAATGAATTTTGGAAGTAACTAGGAAACAACTAAAAAACAACTAAAAAACAACTTATGTACAACTTACAAGCAACTAAAAAATGACTAGCTTCATTACTAAAAAATTCAGTTCTTTTGTTGATTTGGTCACATTCATTTGGTTCACTTTTCTATTGATTTCTATTCAAATCAACAAATTACTCTCCAAATCAACAGAAAAGTGAATCAAATCTCTACAACCAAATTAACAAAAAAGTTGAATTTTCTAGTATTGTAGGAAACAACTAAGAAACAACTAGTGTGACTAAAAAGCGACCTACAAATAACTAGAAAGTGACTAGGAAATAACTATGGTCATTTTACAATTACAATCTTTTCCTTGTTATTTCCTAGTTGTTTTTTGCAACTATAGATTGACCACTTTGCGACTAAAATAATGTATCAATGGAGTGAAATCCAAAATTGGTTCAATGTAATAAATTTCTCAAATCATTTGGTAGTAACAATAGAAAATTGAAATTAAAAGCTCAAAGCTCACAAAAGCACAAAATCATAGAAATGCAAAAGAAGTATAAAGCCAAGAAAAGCAATGAAATTGCTACCTTTATAATATCACCATATTGATCCTCTTTAATATCACCTCAATTGCAATGACTATATTATTTCTATAATATCATCCTTTGTAAAAAGTGATATTATAGAAGTGATTGTGAACTACTACTCTATTTCAATAATATCACATTGTGTGAAAATATGATTTCTATGTATGCATGATTGAAAATATTTTTATAAAATAATTAAAATAATTATTTTAAAGACTTATTGAAATCATTATCATGCATTCTATTCAAATATATCAACTTTTTACTAATATGTGATACAATGAATGCATAGCATAGCAAGCACAAGCCCCTAGTATTAATGGTAGCATTTGTGATATTAGAGAGGGACTTATGATAGCTTTCTAATGATACCTTATTTGATTACATTTGTTCAAATTTTTGTATAATATTTGAGCTTGATTTCTTGTGCCTTGAATGCATTAGATGATATTTGAGGCCTCTAGAAGGCTGTAAGTTATCATGCACTGGGAACGTGCCAAATTGTGCCAAATTGTACTGCAGCAGCAATAATACAGTTGGCTGACGTGGCCAAGACCCGGCCATGTCAATTTTTGAGAAAAAAAAAAAAAAAAAAATTCAATTTTTTTTTGCATTCTAAGAACTATTTTAAAAAAAAATTCCTTGATATCTAGCCGTTCTCTTACTGCTAGGGAACAGGCCAATGAGGAAACATGCTCTTGCTGCTAGGGAACAGGCTAGTGAGGAAACAGGAAACAGGAAACATGCTCTTGCTGCTAGGGAATAGGCCAGTGAGGAAACATAAACAGGAAACATGCTCTTGCTGCTAGGGAATAGGCCAGTGAGGAAACATGAAACAGCCTTCTATAGGCCTCAAATCCCATCTAATGTATATGAAAAAAAATTGCAAAATACATTCACGCCACATAGAGGAAAATTTTACCTACATAATGTGAATCTTTGTAATATCAAAGATGTGAACAATGATATTTCCTAAATAAGTGTGCAATTACATCTTCAAAATTCATCACATATATTTTTCAATTAATTTTTATATGAAATTGTGAAAAACAAATTAAAAAATTCACCAAAATGGAGTTACTATTTTTGAACATTGAAATTCAATATGTTGGTTAAGGTTCCATAAAGCAATAGATTTAATGAGATAGCTTTGATAAATTATTCTTATATTGGAATCAAAAAGGAAAAATTTAAGACTTCTTGGAGGGTACTATAAATAAACTTATAAGATTCATAAATACTTTTTTGGCAAAAGAACAACAAATCAAAAGAATATTCTATTTGTATTGCGGTCAAATCATTTTAGAAAAAAGAAAATGCATCATAGGTGGCCAATGCAAAAACATATAGCTTATTGTCACGGAAATACCACAAATGGTCACCAAAATATTGAACATTCACTACATGAATTTATAGTGCCACGGTGTGATGATGCGTGCAGCTAAAATTGCCCCTAAGTGTGCACTGCTGCATTTGTGCACAAGGGGGTATCACTATTTACATCCAATATAACCTACATCCTCAATACAAACTACCTAGCCTCAATTGACAAAAGGATTTAGTCTCATTTGTAGAGATAAGCCAATGGCACTAATTCAATGTTCCTCTACATTCAGGAGTACCACAGAAGCAAGGAATTTTATCACCAACTTCATCGTAATTAAATTTGTAATCATAAGTCACCTCCTCGCCAGCATAGATGTCCCTTTTTGCAAAGAAAATGACCTGCAGCATCACCCACAGTATTCAGAATTTTCCCTTTTCAAAAACACAAAGAAGACTGAGAGCTATTCAATATAAAAGATTAGCATTCAATAATCTCCACTGTATATCAGAAAAGCAAGGCCTACCTTTTTCAGGTTGTCAACACATATCACCTTGGCAACGCAATTGGGCTGCAATGGACCAGAAAAAAGGGTTAATATAAACGCAATGAAATGTACAAATTCAACTCCTGAAATGAACTTCACTTATAGAATGCAAATTGACCCTCTCGCATGAAAGAATATTATACCGAGCAAGAATGATTCACAAAACGAGCTATACCACCCCTGCGGGTAGCATCAATGATCTGCTCCGAATCTATTCTGAACAGATAGCATGCGCCCTGGTACTGCAATCGTTTTCCAGAATGATACTCAGCTTCCCGCTTGTCTGCAACACGTAGACCCACTATCTCCCCTACGTACTCAACAACCTGATATCACACCACCAACACAATACTTGAGATCTAGTGAGGCAAATCAGAAACAGAGCATGATGACAAACATCTACTGTCCAATTTATATCAAACCAATAGTTTGCTGGAAACACACTTAACCAGAAAGGCATAACCAGGTAAAGTGCCAACTATGAAACCTGCTATCAACTTCAAAATACAGTCCAGTAAAATAACTGGATACACAGCTACAATGTCATCCTACGCCAGTTATCTTCTCCAGGTCCCGTTGAGTATAAGAGCAACTGACTCTCACCACTTCTCCCTCAGCAATAAAATCCGTGGTGTAGAGACCAATCGCGTGAATTCCTGATTTACAGACCGCAAGTTTCCTCCAACCTTTCTTTTGCTTAAACCTCAGATATTCCTGCAGTTCACAAGCAAAAGAATCAGAATTACAAAACAAAAATGATTCACAGTACATAATCTGGATTCTGGCAAACCATATGCACTATGCATCACTTCCTACAGTTTAAACATCCTAAATATCAGACACGGGACTTGATGATTCCCTGAAAGCTTGATCAAAACATATGGAGAACTAATGACATAAGAGTAGCTACGTTTTGACATTCCAAAGACACCATTCTCGGCGAAGAAACAAAAATATGCTAATGAGACTCCAGAGAATCTAAACTGCCTACTAGATTTCTGCTGCAAAATGGCTATCAAGAATTAATCAAAACCTCAACTACGGCAGCCAATGTCTAACCTTCAAGCATGCACTATCCCACACACAAAAAGTCGAATATTAATCCCAAAGTCCAATATAATACATAAAACCATCACAAAAAACAGCCACATCCTAGCACTTTAGCCCAAAACAGACGACAAACTTACTCTGTGGTCAAATTTCATGGCAAGATTAGTTGACTTGAGAACTCGACGAGCAGTCATTTTACGATCACTGATGCGAAGCCATACTGCAACCTGCTCACGTGTCACAGCTGTAGCTCCCTCCAAAGTCATATTGTGTTGTGCCGTGGCCCGTTCTTCCAGGCTCAGTCTCCCTTTATACCCCTAAATTACAAAGAAGAAAAAGGTTCAGACCATCAAAAGGAATATTGTTCTTCGTACAAGACCTCAAAAGCTGGAATGATCGTGTCACCAAAGAGATCGTCGTCGCAACCTCCACGGATGAAACATAAACGCAAAATACCGTATAACAATAAAGGAACGGAAAAAAGTTACAAATGTAATACCTCAGTACGGGCACAAGATCCTCCACTGCTAGGAAAGACGTCCTCCATAACATATTCCGACGCGATACTAGAACTAACAGCATGACTCAAACATTTCCCGAAAAAACCAACTTTATTGCTCCCATCCTTCACAATTTCACTCTGCAACAAACCCTGCGAACAAAAGAGGAATCAACGCAATTCATTACTAAACAAATAAAACCAGTAGAAACCAAAAGAGCCTACCAAAATCACGGAAACAAGAGGTAAAATCATTCAACTAGCAAGAACGAAAGAATCAATCTATCACGACAATGAAGTACCAACATCTTCGACGGCATCCTAAACCTCAACTTGCAAACCTGTAAAGCCCGAGGCACTCCGAAGAAACCTCCAAAACCAAAAACGGACATACCTTCTCATGGGCGCACCACACATGAAATGGAGTTGAACATTTTGGTACGCGACACTGAATGCAGGCACCACCTTTCCTCAGACAAATGGAGCACAGCTGCCAATAACAATAACACCATCGCCATGAGGTTGAAATAGCTGAATGCACAACATATACAATTGCCAGAGTCCCATCCTAACTTGGCTAAAAATAATGACCTTCCAATCCAACTATGAAAATGATGACGGCGTGAACTACCGTCACATCACAACACTCCTCTACCAACCTCCATAGACACCGTCTCACTCACCGCCTTCCGTCGAGATGCTGTCACACCCGACACATCAAACACTCCCATCGTGCCCATGTTCAGGCAACGCGTTCCAGGCATCCACAACGTGCACACCATGTGCGCCCACTGCTTCGCTCCCGCATCCGTCACAACGCTACCCACCGTGTTGCTTCTCCTCCAATCCTCACGACCCGAGCTGGACACTGCTCCCCTCTCAAACCTCTTCACGCCATTGCCGGCACTGCTCCCAGGTTCCGGACTTTCCTTTCCACAAACCTTGCAAATTGAACCCTCGTCTCTGGGTTCCACACCATCACAGGACTTGCATTCCCTCGCTTTCGTCTTGGTCTTCTTCGCAGTCATTCCCGCAGACCTCGCCCTCAACAATTGAATGCTGGTCGTCGCTGACAGAAGGGTTTCGTCATCGTCATCGTCGTCGTCCTCCAACACCGGCACACATGCGTTCTCGTTCCTCAGCTCACGCCAGGTTTGCAACAACGCTTGACACAGAGGTCGAGCTTTCTGGACGCGTGTCATGGCTCCACCTCCATATCCACACAGGACACATATCTGCATCAACACCAACAAAAAAATTGCACCATTTCAGTTCCTCCACCACTGTCCCAAATTCATCCTCATCCTACTCCTGGCACTGCCATATTCCTAATACTGCTCCACCCGAATCGAAAAAGCTCACCAAAAACTTGTCAAATTACAGCAAGGAATTATCACCGGATTGGTCACTTTGAACTTGCAGATGCGGCACAGCCATGGTCCCTTCGGAATCTTCGGTACCCCATAACATGCTTGGTGGACCTGTCCATGCAACGCATGCGTTTTAGAAACCATCGGAACAATCAAGTCCCAACACTTATCAAAAACTTAGTTCAACTGTGGCGCCACCACGAAACCTAGCACTGCATACTCCGACCCTCGCAAAACATCACATCAGCGTAACACACTATGTACGCGAACACGTCAAGCTGGGTGCCCACCACACAATTCACGCCCACGTCCAACTTCTCACCTTCACCGAGCAACGACCACAACACAGTAGTTTGTTGCAACTGGCAGAGCTAAACGTCCCACACACATCACATCTGCACTTCTCGCCCTGACCCAACTGATTGCCATGAACGCCTCCACCTCTTCTTATTTTTCTCCATGCCAAACCTCTGCCATTCCTGTCCATCGTCTGCGGCATCTCCCTCTTCTGCATCTTTCCACTGTCGGCCACCGGATCTTCCACCAACGCTTCTGTCTTCCTCTGCGCTGAACAAAAACCTCTCTGACGGAAACTGTAAAATCAGAAAATTCGACATGAGAGAGCTTGCATATGAGGTGTTCCATATCTCACAGAATCTAAACAACATATATCACGTGTCCCACGGAACAGCCACAGGCAGCAGCACAATGCACCTTACACGCCGAAACCAACTGGAAAAAACCAAAACCCGACAACGGAGTACTGCGTCACAACAATTCAAGTCCATCCTCGCAGAATTATAAAATCCAAAAGCAAGCACCTGTTCAATTGTTCACCGCTATCAATGGACCCTTCGATCTCGCCCATATGGCCCTCCATCTGCTTCAATCCAAGCACCACTCTTGGTCTCTTCGCGCTCACACCTGGCAGCGACAACTCTGGTCTCCTCTTCAGTACCCCATATCCTGTTATTCCACCCTTCACTTGCCCTTGCAATTGCCTCACCTTCTGGATCTCGGCAACTGCCACCCTTTCAACTGGAACTCCTCTTCGGTACTTGGCCTGCAGTCCCTCCCCGATGGCCACACTGCTTCTCTTCGCCTTACTTGAACGCACCTGCTTCCTCACGGGAACACCCTGTTCACAGACCCCCTGTAGAAGTTTCTCCCTGGAGATGCTACTGCCTGCAGAGGATCTCACTTGCGACACCCTGCACACAAACATTCCTCCCTTCTCCGATGCAAACTTCTCGGCTCCAGCAATCGAGCTCTTCCTTGCAACCTCCGCTTGTGCATCACCGCTCCGGTGCCACTCCGCTTTCCTTTTCTTTGCACCCCCAGGTCTGGCGGACCTCTCGCCCCTAGGAAATGGACAGGACCCTGGACGTGCTTCTGGCATTGTTAAAGGACCATCCGTCTGCACTGCTGCTGATGCTGTCTTCTGCTGTTTGAAGGTGGTCCTCGGAACTGCTGCCACATGATCTCCCTCTGCAAACTCGAAAACCGACGAGGCACCTGGCCCATACACATCATCATTCTCTCCGATTAACTCCAGCATGCTTCGAACTTTCCGACTTTGTGCATCTTCTTTACTCCGCACTACTCTTGTCCTACTACCCTCGGTTGCATGCCATGCTACTCCCGTTTCTGAGGGACCACCCCGAATCTTCACCACTTTCCCTTGACCGTCTAAGACACCACTACCAGACCCTACGTGTGCCCCTGACCTCTTGTGCATCGCTGTACCTTCTCTCCTCGAGACAGAATTCGCAACGCCATTTCTCAGTTTTTGCTGCACGGGCGCCCTGCAATCTTCCAAAGTTCTGGGCAACGGGCTGGCTGCGGCCGGCTGGTTCAAAATGACGCTCAACGACACCATTCGCCCGTTTCGCGGGCTGGGTCCGCCCAACGGAGTCCGAGGACTGCGAATGCTCTTTGTCACAATGATCGGCACGGGGAGAAAACCTGCGCCATCTGAACCAGAACCACAGCCTTCCATCGATTCTTCCGTCGGAGGCCCTGCTGCTCTCGATGCTGTAGACTTTCCGGAC
Source organism: Climacium dendroides (assembly GCA_950106755.1). NCBI lineage: Eukaryota > Viridiplantae > Streptophyta > Bryopsida > Hypnales > Climaciaceae > Climacium > Climacium dendroides. The sequence goes on along the minus strand of OX467087.1, from coordinate 29,315,585 downwards.
TCGGAACCTCTCCTGCCATCCTCCGCGCCTGCACGACCCTCTTTCCCACGACCCTCTTTCCCAGAGTCCAATTTCAAATCTCGTGTAGCAGTTTTCGGCTGCTGCAGCAACTTCGTTCGGATGCCCTTCGTCGCCTTCTGCCGGTTCAAGCCTTGAGGCACCCGGATCACCAGCGTGGTACCCGCCTTCTTCTTCGACGAATCATCAACTAAACTCCTCGCCGCGGCCGCTAAGTTCTCCTCTGTCACATTAGTCGCCTTCACCTCTTGGTGCCGCCGAGGTACCAACAGCTTTCGCCTCTTCGAAGGAGGCAGCATCTCCCCACTCCAAGGTCTCACTAGGTCGCGCTTCGAAGCATCCGGTCTCGTCACCTCCTGCACTTTCTTGGATCCCATTCTTGCCGTCTCAGAGGTCACCTGAGGCTCCGCATCCTGCCCGCACGAATTTTCACCCGGGCTGCTTTCCTTGGGATCTCCATCATCTGCACCACCCGACCTGAGCCACTTCCATTTCATGTTGCGTCTCTTCTTTCTTTCCAATTTGCCTGCCATACAAAATCATGCTGCAGGTCAGTAGGCCCTCCATTCTATAATTGCTATCAAGCACTAAAGGAACCAACTTGCCCTTCACAATGACGGGAACGAAAACTGACGCTCAAGATGGAAACTAAATTGCACAATAATCCCTACAAACCACTCGCCTGTGCTTGCCCCCGGCTCATTGCCTTCCACCTCATTTTCTAATTCCTTCACCGATTTCCCATCGGACCCCCATGTATGGCCCCTCATTCCACCTCTCTGCCCAACCACGTTGCTGGATGACGGACACCCAGGCAATGGAGATCCCTCCACCTTGGAATGATCCTCCAACGTCGATGACAATTGTCCCCCCGCTCTCATGTCAAAATCGTCCAACGAGCAGCATTTCCCCATCCCGGACCCTTCGTCTACCACACTAAGCACGCCTGTCGCACCCGACCCTTGCATCACCCCAGGCCCTCCCTGCTCACTCGAAACGCACCCTCCGTCCGAAATCCCGCTCGAAACATTCTCTGAGCTGTCGGGACAAACTGGGCGAGCCTCACCTGCTGTCCGTGCAGTGCATCTCCCTCCTGCTGCTGCTGGTCGCTTTGCAGCGGTGTCCGACAACACATCTTCTTCATTCTCGGGGGTCCCTTCGCCGGCGTGACCGGAGTCCACAGTGCACTTTCTTACTTCCATGTCTGATTGTTCGATCTGGGCGGGGCCTTTCATGCAGCATTGCTCGCCTTCGCCCTTCTTTGCAGCCTCCAATGTGCACGCAAGTCTGGCTTTTTCCTTCAAGCAAACTTGTCCCGCAAGCCTGCCCAATCACCACCACCACACCCATCCTTAAGTCAGCAGCAGTAGCAGCAAATGCACGAAGCTGACATCTGTTTTCCCGGCATAATCAGCACTACTCAACAGCTATTCTCGAATTTCCTCTGACCAAACACATCTAGCTCTGCTCCCGGCTCACACTGCCCGACTTCAATGCCCAACTCCGAAAAATATCAATATCAATACTAGCTCTCGAACACTCAGATGACCCCTCACCTTGGCACAGCTTGCCCTCTTGCCGATGGACTCGCCTTCCTGCATTTCAAACAGCTGCATTGGATGACTCCTGCACTCAATGCCGGAACTTCCAAGCCCTCCTCCGGACACATGGCGTCGGTTGTCAAACCTCTTGGACCCATATCTGCAACAGTCACTTCCCACTCTGTCAGACAATCACCATGCCCGACTGCAACTTCACCGCCACTCAATTTCCTAACCAACACTCCCAGGCACAATTTCGAGCAGAGAACACAGACATCACGAACACAAAAATCCCCATCAATGCGAGCTACGTAAAACACGACCTGCAAGCGGCTGAGATTGCAAATCCAGGGTCTCGAATTCCTTGCCCTCGTCTTCACCGTGAGCTTGAGCCAATCGTCTCGGAATCATTGCGCCGTTCTTAACCTTCGATGACTCCAATCCAGGATGAGGCAAGCCCTCTCCCTCTGGGCCACCCTGCGACCGCCCTCTCCCTTGTCTGCCCATCAATGTGCCCTGTTGCTCCTCACTCCGCCAATCTCTTCCATTTCTATTCGTCATCAAATTCTGACGCTGGGATTTCTGTTGAGCATCTGATCGTCTTCCCAACTCCACCAGTCTCTGCATCAAATGCAGTTCCTGCTTCATGAATGTCATGCCCGGCTGGTCTTGCATCTGAAATGCACGCAGGTTCGGATCCTGCTCCCGGAAGGTGGACCAGTCCGCACTAGCCGCAGCCAGTCCACACCCCAGCTCCGACTCGTTCTGACGCAGCTGATCTCTCACCAAGAACTCCAGAAAGCTGGGACGATGGCCGCCCACAAAATTGGACCGTCCAAACGCGTCCAAGTGATCAAACAACTGACCTTCCGCTCGACTACTACTTGGCACCACGCCGTTCAGCTGTCGGGCCCTTGCTGCTGAACCTCCCAGTCCCATCGCTCGGTACGTGAACGATGACTGGATGGCTGTCTCCAGGAGCCTTTGCCCCGTCTTCTTGCTCAGCTGCTCCAACGCCCCCGAACTCAGAGATTCCAGAATTGTCCCATTCTCCATCGCCACGCTCCGTGACGGACCCACGGGTGTTTGCGGAAACAAGTTCGCCGCCAGATTCTCCGACCCGGATGGCTCTCTCCCGAACTGATGATCCACGCTCCTGCTTGATATGTCTGACTCTTTCTGCAATGATTCCAGGGACATCAGCTTCTCTTGCAGATCCGACACACCATCCTCTCTGTACCCAGCTTGGGAAGCATTACACGTCAGCTGCCGAGGGCTCTGACTAATTGCACTGGAATTAGCTGACTCTCGCTCTTCTCCGCAATTCTCCACAACACCATTCTCCAAGTTCTCTGAAGAGTTTTCGTGTTCCAACTGGTGTGAGCCCTCCTGATCTCTCGACTGGCTGGGAATACCAGAAAACTTGGGCAGATTCGTTGGATTCAACTGCTGAAGGTTGTGCTGCAACTTTCGGTCCCACACTGTCAAACAAACACCAACTTCGTTACCACATGAGTCCTGATTGTCTGGAAATACCAGTCTCTCCGCCATCACCCCGACCAACCCAAACATCACGCCTCATCCCCTGACTTTCAAAATCCTCACGACTGACAAGCGCTTGCATCTATCTGTGTTCCCATCTCGTAACGATGTAGACAAAACATGCAAGTTCCTGCTCCTAGCTGCAGTACACCACTGAGAGAGATCTACCCAGGTGACCACCAGGAATAATATCACTCAAAGCCGAAATAAGATGCGTTCAGTGGTGCAGCCAACAACCTTTGCTCATAATCTGTTCGAACAAATGAGACTTCGGATGCTCCACGCTTGGTGTGACCATGGAGGAGAACGACGTCCCGGCAGTCTGTGTCTGCTGAGATGGCTGTCCCAGCCGAAGCTCGAAACTCGAAGAAATGTCAACCTCTCTCATCCGAGATTCCTGCCCAGTCTCACTGAATCTCGTCGGCCCTGAAAGGCTCGCCCCTTTCCTCGAACCACTGATCACCTGCTGCTGCGGTCCACTGAAAGGATTATATCGCGGACCTCCATAGTTCGAAAGACCATCGTGCCCGTTGCTCACGGCTACGTGGCCCATGCTCTGAAACGTGCTGCTGGCCCTCGAATGGAGGTTCTCGTGCATGGAACTAGTCGAAAAGAATTGATTGCCCGACTCCAGATCCGATACCATGCTCTTGTGAGATTGCCCGTAGCTCTTCAGCATTGAATCTCTCGAATCCAGCATGCCGATGTTGTTCTTGGCGCTACTCAATAGTCCGTGTTTGGTGTTCCAGATCGACTCCGTCGCATGAAGCGTCGAAGCATTCCATTTCGACAACGAGGCATCCCACATCTGCTGCGTCGTCGTTCTGCTATTCATCATGGGAGTGATCCGACCGCAAGGCACATCCACCTCTTTCTGCCAACTCCGTGTCACTGACACTGCAGCTTTGCACTTCCCGTTGTCGTGCCGTGCCTCCATGGGGGGACACCTATCCAGCCACTCCCAACCCACGCTGTCCTCAGGGACTTTCACCTGCCACCAAAACGCCCCAATCCTGTCAGCACAAGCGCGCACCTGCACCGCCCCTCGCTTTCATGTGGCAACACATGACATACTGGACACCAAGCAACGACCTGAGCAGCACTTCCACATGATCCCTTCACAAAAAATAAACTCGCACACCGTTTTTCCATATACATGCTCATTCGATGCTTACCCCATACTGCGAGAAAAACGACTTTCGCCATTGCACCAAGGTATCACCTCCCTCCATGAACACCACCTCCCCAGGATTTGTAGCATGGAGCCCTAAATGCTGCAAACAATCACACACATCTACCTCGTCAGTCACGACTGAGACCGGAGCGCAGTTCATCGCATCTACATCTACCACTCACCCCAGACCACATCGATACAGGAACGGCACCCGTGGCAACAACGAAATACAAAACAGATGTTTGTCATTGGATCACGGTGCACTTCACCAGTAAGTGACACCAGTACCTCATGTCAACACAGGCACTCTCGGAACGAAGAATCCGGTTTGAACCAAATACCTGGCTGAACTTCGCCACCGACATGTGATGACCGTGGCAAGAGCAAGTAACGCCCAGGCGACCAGCGTCAGTCAACCCCAGCTGCCCAACTGCCAAAATACACTCCACACTAATCAGATCACTTGCAATCGTCGTACATTCAGCGGCCGTTCCACACCTTCTCAACGCGCTCCCAACCCGTCAACAGTGATCAAACCCGCCCCGATACCGTTCCAGGATGCATAGAAAGGCATATTCAATAACAGCACATCGCACCAGCAAAAAGAACAACACAGCTCGTCAAAATCCCAGCTCGTTATGACCAGTCAACCTCCACCTCAAACCGGTATCTGGATCTCAGCGTATTGAATTGACAACAATTAGGCAGTCAAGCACCAACAAAAGCACCTGACGAATAAACAAGAGAAGGTCTACATAAATAACACAAGTCTACCATCCCTCGCGTATATGCACTCACACGGAAAGAGCAAGTGGGATAAGGCTCTGTGAAGACACTCACCGACAGGTACCCCGACATAGCTGATACAGTAAACTCGAAACCCTCCTGACGAAGCCGGGGCGGAGGTCGACTGAGACTGACTCAGAAAACCGGACTCCGCAGAATTGAATGGACCCGACACACCGACTTTGTACGGGTCCCCGCCGTTGGTCGAGAACAGAGTCGAGCTGCTTTGGTTGCGTTCCTGCCGCTGCTTCATCGACTCCGTCGACCACTGTGACGAAGGGAGATGCCAGCTTCCTTCCATCCCCAGCTCCCCTTCGCGCCTGCCGAAACTCAAGCTGTTGTGGGTCAAAAGCTCCGCAGTCGGTACCCGGGAACTGCTGACAGCTTGCAAACTATCTTGCGCTCTTCCGCGACTCATCACGCTGCTAAAGTCTCTGCCTTGTCCGATCGGAGTGTCAGCCCATGAACTCGACTTTGCACCCCCGTTCCCACGCAGGATAGACGGACTCTGCGAAGGCCACCCGCTGTAAGCCCCTAGATCTGGCAGATTCATGTGGCTGAATTGGGAGAGGGAAGCAGCATACGGGGATCGGCTACTCAGGGACGAAGCGTAACTCAGGCTGGCCACATGCTGCTGGGATCCCGAAACCATGTCAACCAGCTCCGACCTCAGCCTGTCTGGATGGTGTCCCTGTGAACCAAAATTCATCATGGAGTTCGTGAGCATCGGCTTCTGTAGGAAGGTTCGCTGGACGACGTACACCTCCTTGGCCAAGTAGGGCTGCGAAAACTGCCCTGGGTCCATGTTGAACTACGACACACGTAACCACCGAAACTACTGAGGAGGTCAGCAGTTGTGTACCAATCCCGGCAATACCCGCAAGCAACCACACTATCTGAAACTCTCGTGGGCAAAAAATCACACAGACAGAAGTGTTCACTCCTGGTCGATGCATGTCACTTCTTTCATGTCACAGGTAATTCCCGCAAGTCAACGTTGAAATTACTCGCATGCTGGCTTCACTTCGTTCCTTACGCTCTGTGCTTCACCATTCTGACAACCTACAAAGAGAACCTTTACTCTAAAATACTGTCGAAACTGCGTCTGCGCAAAGGGCCCCAGTAAATGAACATAATGAGGACAACACAGCTAGACTGTAATGGTCCGAGAGAAATGCTACTCGGAAATATTTACAGCTACAGAAATCTGAACACCGCAGTGCGAAATTCAAATTTTCAGCACATTTAGCAGTGCTTTTAGCAACTGCAGCTATTTGTGAAAGTCACATTTGGGGCCATTGCTGGGCGTCGCCGTCCCGTAAACAAGAGTCTCGCTTGTCTCAGTGACAGATCTTGCTCTCGAATACTGCCCTCCTGATATACATAATTGCCTTCCATTTCCAATGTATGTTGTATATTCCAAAATTCGTATGGAAAGCGACTCAGAAGTTCAAGGGACTCCTTCTGTTAAACCCTAACAGCTACAATTGATGAGTCACTCCCACTTTCCATCGCCCTCTACCTCATCAACCCCACGGTTGCGAAACCTCGAAATTTGGACAGTGCTGGAGGCACATAGTTGCACGCATTCAGAAGGACAGGCAAAGAGATTCAGACTAACGCCTTCACAGACACTGCGATTGAACATTGGCAGCGTCTCCTCGTCACCCCAAGAATCCAACTCATTCCGGAGAACGAACAAAGAAGGCTTTCGAAATGTGAGTTGTTACCTGGTAGGTTGCCGACGGACCAGCCTGCGCGGATGTCTTGGTTGAGGATACCCGCATGTTCCACATCTCCTCCATGGTCACCGCCCAGCTTCACACGCCGCGCCCTACACCATCGACGTCGCTCTGAAATGGCAAACAAGTAATCAGATTCTCACCCTTAATTTCAAACATGAGGAAGCCACGCATACAAGACACACCATGCAAGCAAATTTCGACGCCAAAGTCAGAAGACAAACAGGTAACCATGCACCACGACCCTCCAAGGCCCGCTCTTCCAAAATTGGACACGCTCTACCCTCTGTCGACGACGCTGCCTGTTCAACTACGACGTGATTGTCCCTGGCGACTGGCAAATGTCATGCATGCATAACCTCATACCCTCTCGCTCTCAGAGCCAAACACCCCTGTCCAACCTCAATGTAGCTGTAGCAACCATTATACCAATCACATGCGATGCGCATTAACAATTCATCACAAGCCATTCTCCCCTGTCTAAACGACACGAATTGCAATGACAGCAGAAACGGGACCAAAAAGAACTGCGCAGATGGTCTCCACCTCTCTCTCCTGCTCGCTCACATCACTTCCACTATGCAACCCTATCGCAGCTCCAAATGAGGCTTCAAACTCACTCTGATCCCCACAATGTGTGCACAATTTACCCGAAAATTTACAAAATTCTCTTCGGATACCACACCATCGCACGCGCCTCTCCCCCAATTTCAATTTCTCAATCTCCTGATCTGCGACCCCTCAATCCCACCAAAAAATTCCGCTGAATGCAGGAAACCACGCACCAATCCCAACCTCTCATTCACTTGTGATCATCATCAAGCCGGTGCCAATCCCAGCCGAAATCCCATCCCACGGACCTCCTCCGTTTCGTCATCGCACCAGCAGGACCCCAAGGGCGTCCTATAACGACATTCCCTCGCATTGCAAAATTCCTGCAAAGGACGACGCAGGCGAGCACCGAGGTGTGCGACAAGAAGAAATGGCTGTGAGATGGTGATGGTTCCGACTGGGCGTGTCCATGGCTATGTCCATGAATTCTCCATGGAATCGCATAAAGAGAGAGAAACCCGAAAAGGAAAACGAAGTGGGGAGAAAATGAGAGGTTTTACAAGGGGAAGCAGAAGCGAGGGAGAGGAATTTTCTCGTGATTCCATGGCTACGGCATGGTGTTGGAGATTCTGTGCATGTAACGCACTTAGCGATGGCGTTGCGAAAACCATTCGCGCTTCTGCAGCAGTCTGTCTGTCTGTCTCTGCAGGGAGAGAGAAAGACTCTAGGGTAGGGGCGGTCACCGGTGACCGCCGGTCGGACTCGGTACAGTCACCGGCGTGGACCGTGGACCGACCGTGACGTTCGGTGTTCTGTAATTGCACTGCCGTGGGGAGAATAACGGGAAATTGTCACTGTTTGCAAAACAGCTCATCTAGATTCTCCCCTAAAATGTAAGTACAATGAAGGATTGAAGATGAAAGCTTAGGGTTGACTTTGGGTACACCTATTAGGAGCGCTTTGAAAATTGATATTTTATTATGCTGTCCAAAATATGAATGCAAAGAATATATCTATGTGTACGAAAAGGGGGGTCTTTTAGCTCCCTCATAATTGGGAGACCCCTTTCAGCTGATTAACATGGATTAAAATTGTGTAAAAGAACAAGATTTTTACAATTCACAAACTTCAACTTGAGCAAGAACAAGCCAAGGACATTTAGGCCTCAACCATTTGAATCACCAACCCTATCAAACCTTATAAACAACCATCTTAAAGTCAACTCTTCCAAATGTCATAGGAAGGAATATCCTAATTTCTTTGGAATCTGAAAGAAAGGAAATCTACTAATAAACAAACAATGTTACAAGAATTTAAAATCTTCTTTTCATCCCCAACAAAATTCAAAAAATATATTTTTGTAATTTAATAAATAATGGAAATCAAACTTGTATACTTATTTGGATGATTTCAAGTGCACTTAACTTAATGGATTCCTAACACATCATTTATAACAATCAAAGTTAAGGTATAAGCATCCATTGTCAACTCTACCAAAATATGAGTACTTGAAATATGCGCATGGATGGAGATGACCAAAACATCAATGGCCAAGACATTTGTCATTATGTGAATTCACCATTGGCATGCTCATTACATTCTTTTTAGTAGGTATGTACCCTTTATTTAATATATTATCTTATTTTTTATTATTGTTGTCTTACTATGCTAAACTTCAAAAGTTAACATCCTTCTTTTATAAAAGGAATTTTTTCACCGTCAATTTAACACCTCTTCTCTTCTAATTGCACATTATTCCTTCATCCTAATTCTAGTAACCTTGTGTTGAATTGGAATAAGTGATGATGATAGGTTCACATACCTCAATTTCTTAACTCAATATGCACAACTTTCAAAATTTCACCTTTCTCAATGAATAAAAGAATTTGCCTCTTATGTAATTAAAATTAGTAAATTATATAATTTAAGGCCTCTTCTAGCAATAACCATTGTTTTCTAGCAACTTGGGAATTTTTTTGCCTAATAATTAATTAAAATTCAAAAAATTTAGGCAATCTGAAAAACTATATATTAAAATTATATAGTTTTAAAATATTAAAATAAATTAGGCATTCATTCAAGGTCTTTTTACAATTTTGGATGGTTGCTACTACTTTCATTTAAAGTGATTGCATTCATCTAAACCCCTAACTTGACCTCCAAATCCTAAACTCTTTATCTTTTTGAATTATGGTTTATTGCGTGTGAAAGACCTATTTTTCTTCTAAGAGATTGTACTTTAGAATGGCCAAAATGGCAAGGCAAAAGTTGGTATATTTATAGTTATTGACAAGAAAAGATGCAAGGTTATATGAAACAAGTTGAATTTCTATAAATTAGGCAATAATTTTTTGTAATTTAAATTTTTTTCAATAATTTAAAAAAAAATTAAGCACCTTTTTAATTATTTATTTTCTAAACAAGATGGTAGGAAACTATGGTATTTGGGGTCTTTGATTCCAAATATGAATACAAACCCTCTAAATCTAATCAATTGGTGGTGCATGAAAAGATCCTTCATTTTTTCCAAATTGAAATAAATCCTTTTGTATTCTCTCATTTTGCGACTATCAATAAATGAATTCTTAATATTTATTTTTTGAAATGAATTCACATTTCTTCTATAAATTGTACAAAATTTAGATTTTTTTTTGTATAATTTTGAAATCTCTAAGAGTTTTTTGAAGAAGAAATTAAGAATTTTCAAATCATATACAAAATTATTTAAAAAAATCTAAGTTTTTCCAAAGAGACGTACATAATAACAAAGGACATCATAGTATAAGAAAAATTGTGATTCTACAATTACAAAATCATTAGACCATTGTAATATGCCCAAAGTTCTAGTTGCAAAGAAATATTTAATTTTAGAAATTTTATTAAATAAAATTTATAATTGATGTAAAACTTGACTTCAGAAACTTCATTTCATTAGTTAGGCAAAATTTTAAGAAATAATTTCATGGACAAAATTCAAATCAAGAAGAAACAACTAAATGTGTCTAAATCAATTTAGAAGCTAATCTACGGATGCAATATTTTCTTTTGTGGATAAATCAATAATGATATTGTGAAGGAATTTCCAGCTGCATACATTGTAGTAGTTTTTAAAAAATAGATGAAAATTGTTTTGTTTATCATGTAGATGTCCCAAAGTCCCAAATCAACCTTGGAGATGTCCTCTTCTCCTCTAATTATTATTGTCCAAATTGTATATGATAAACCAAAACCACCATATAAAACTTTAGATTATATTCATTTCATGTGGCAATTATGTGTGCACATGTTTTAAACATTTGAGTGCAATTCTAATTAATAGATTACATGAGTTCGCTTGTGCCTAAGATGTTATCAACACTTGAAAGAAGATTTCAAACTCTAATAATATGTGTTTTGGGAACATTTTGTGAATAAGTTATGAATTCAAAATTGACTTTAGGATTTAAAGTATTGAATTTATATTAGACATTCATTTTGCAATAGGGTCACAATTAGGGTGTACAAACTAAAACAACAACCTAATTATTTACAATTGGAAAACATTCATGAATGATCTTGAAGAACAAACCATTAATAAAAAAGAGGTATTTGAACACCAAGGAATAGTGCAAGAGTGGGGTGCCAAAAGCCCATAGGACACCAAGCTAGTACCTATATTCTCACATGAAAAAAATTTGACTAAGATAAGACCACCCATTTCTGACCAAAGACCCATATCCAACCTATAGTGTATAGTTATTTCCGACCAAGGTTACAACAAATTTCCAACTACACCTTGGAAAGTTTTTTTTCCCGATTAGAAATATTGAAGTCATAACATTTGTTCCAAAATATTGAGCAAGAAAGTAGGAAGTTATGAGTAAGAAAGAAGTTCTTGAATGATTGGAATTGGATGACTTGAGACATTAGACATGGGTCTAAACCAACTTCTACCTTTCAAAATTCATAGTAATTTCAATTCAAGCGATAAATTTTTTTTAAAATTGTCAATCCCCATCATTGTATCTTTGCACCTCTAAAAAACATTTTCTTTGCCTTACTTATTTGATTAGTTATGGGTGGCTGCACCTTATGTTAGTCATCCAAATTTGAGTCACATTACTTGCAAGCAACTAGCTAGTTTTCTATTTCTAGTTTAATTTGGTGCAATGAGAGCTAGTTTGAGGAAGTTGCATCTTTGAGGCATTCTTTGGACATGATGAGTCTTTTAATGATTAGTGATTAATGCTATTTGCCAATTTGTCCATTAATCATTTGTAGGATTGACAAACATACAAATAGCTATTTTGTGCTTATGACATTTGACTCGCAACAATTTGTTGACAACTTCTATTAGCACTACAACTTGAAATTGTTTTCCTTGTTGGAGATGAGGTAATTCCATTTTTTAACAAACTAAAGTTTGTGTTTGATTCAGTGCCTTGACTCTTAGATAATATACCTTGTAATGTTGAAAAAAAGAGTATATCTTTGGTTATGATCATATTTTGTTAGCAATTGAACATCAAGTTTTGTATAGCATATGTAGCAACAATTTCCTTAATGATGTCAAATGGAATGTAGAAATTTACTAGATTTTTTTGTAGCCTTGATGTTGTTTTAGCTTTTCAAAATTCTTTTCCACCAACATATTATTCAATAATCTGATTGGTGATTGGTGATTGGTATTTATTGTATGATTTGCAAGCAAACAATTGACATTGGAAGGTTAAGTTTTCATTCATAGTCGTTTTACATTGTTGAGCTACGTATTGAAGTTCATGAGGGAAAATAATTGTAGGTTGAATTGTGCCTTGTGTTGTTTATGGCATACGTTCTATTCAAAAAGACTACAGAGTAAGCATTCTTCCTTCAGAGCTTACAGAACTTCCTACTTGCATGGTTTTGGTAATGTAGAATTCACCACCCTTTAAAAATTCACCACCAATGATTTTATTTTGAAGTTTTGTCCACACTTTTATCGAAACAAATGTAGCTTGTCCATTTAGTTCAAATTTGTGCTTAGCATGGTACAATTGTAGAACTTAGGCACCAATTGAATTAAAAATTATATTTTCAAAAATCTATTGTCTTTGTTGATCTTAAAAGATTTCCATTTGTTTTATAGAAAAGAAATATTGTTCAAAGATTTTTTAGTCACTATGATATTAAAAAAAGTCACTTTTGGAAATCATACGAGTTTCATCTTTCATGTTATTAATTATAAACCCATCATATCCATCTTGCTTAGATCCATAGTTTTGGGAAAAAAAACGATTAGTAGACACTGACTATGAGTATTGATCCAATCATGGGGAAAAAATGTACAATGTCGGTGACCCTTAAGCCCAAGTGACCATGCAAATCACTATAGCCTGCATTGCAAGATGATCGTGTTGATTGTCTGACCAAAAAATTACTATGAAAAAATAATTGCATCTTGAGTCACAAGTGAATCCATTCTCCATTACTACAACAAAATGTGTATTTTATGATTGCAGAATATGATTGCAATTAATCATGATATTAGAGAATGTAATTGAGGCAGAAATCACTGTAAATGACTCAAAATATGATTAGGTCTAGTCATTACCAACTAGTCACATTTTTTTAGTCACATTTTCAATCATTTGTTATAATTTCTTGTATTTTGCCTCTGTGGCGTACATATTGACCACCTTTATGATTTGATTTTTTCTTGAGATGCTCAAGTAAAGAAAAAAAATCCTACATGACATGTGATTAAGTATAGTCCTATATTTTTGTTAATGTGGAATATGACTACAATGAGTCATATTTTGGTTGATGTGGAATATAACTACAATGAGCCACATTTTGGTTGACATGGTATATGACTCTATATAGTCATATTTTTTACTGACATGGAATATGATTATAGTGAGTTGTATTTTGACTAACGTGACATATGACTATGATGAGTCATATTTTTTGTTAATGTATAATATGACAATTGTAAGTCATATTTTTTGTTGATGTTGAATATGACTCTTATGAGTCATAATTTGGTTGATTTGGAATTAGACTTGTATAAGTGATATTTCTTTTGATGTATAATGTGATTCTTATAAGTAATATTTTTAGTTGATGTGAAATATGACTATTATGAGTCATATTTTGGTTGATACAACAATTCAATTGAATGTAATCATATGGTCATACATCAATATGGTTTAGCTACTAAATAAAAGAATTCATGAAATTAAAAATGAGTATACATGATTTACAAGATGTACAAGAAGTAGTCATATTGAAAAAGAAAAATGCAAAAGAAAATGTAAATCTTTTCAAAAACATTTCTTAGCCACTAATACAAAACATAGTAGAAATATTACAATGACTCATTCTAAGATTGAATATTCACACATGTTTGTAAGGACTATATTACTTACAATAATGTGAAGCCGTTGATTTTATTGTATTGCAAATAGCCGTCAATGACTTTGTTCCAACTTTTAATGCCTATGTACACAATCAACGAGGTCAATTTTAGTGAATGAATAACAAAGGTTAATCTTCAAAGAATTATGACAATACAAATATGTAGCACAAGTTGAGGGTGAAAAAAAGTCAAAACAACTATGTCTTTAGAAATTACAAGAAATAAAAGAGAATAATAATAGAGATGAAAAAAATAAGAAGCAAAAAGTGACAAGTGTGAAGAGGTAGCAACAAATAAGAGCTAAGATGCAACAAAAGGCAATAAGAGGCAACAAGTAAAAAGAAATAAGAAGCAAGAATAATATGAATTAAGGTGCAATAAAAGGAAAAAAGAGGCAAGAATTAAAACACAATAAAAGGCAAGATCTAAGAGATAATAAAAGACAAAAATTTAAGATGCAACTAAAGGCAACAACTAAGAAACTCACAACAACTAAGAAGCAACAAATAAGAAACTCACAATTAAGAAGCAATAACCAAAATACAACAACTAAGAGATAACAATTAAGAAGCAATAACCAAAATACAACAACTAAGAGATAACAATTAAGAAGCAATAACCTGAGGGACAAAAATTAAGAAGCAACAACTAAGAGACAACAAAAAATAAAAGGGAAGAAGCAACAAGAGGCAAGAAGAAGTAAGAGTTAAAAAAAAAATGATGATAAAGAGAAGGCAATGAAGTGGTGGCTAGGGTTTCAATACTTTAAAGAAGTGAAAGCTAGGATTTCAAAACCCTAAAAATGGCAGCTAAGATTTCAAAATCTTAAAAAAGTAGTAGTAGTTAGGATTTCAAAATTTTGAACAATAATATATATATATATATATATATATATATATATATATATATTTTTTTTTTTTAAATTGCCCAAATTTTTAGAGGTTGCCTCCCAAAAAATGAAACTTCTATAAAAATGTGATTATAAAATATAACTACATATAGTTACATGCAAAAATATAACTGATACATATGATTAAGAATTTCCAAGACATGTTTTTTATAAAATACTTTGATGTTTCCAACAAGTGTATATTATACGCCCATCAAATACAAGGACAAAATATGACTGATAGTCATATTTGCAGTCATATTTTTTCCCAAAGCTTTGGCAACAAAAAATGTAACTACAAGCAGACGTCAGTCATCCCTAGTCATATTTTCTTAGTCATAAAATGTGCATTTTGTTGTAGCACATTCTCATTCTCACAATAACATAAATGACATAATTGTAGGTGTAGTAGACTTTATTGTAGTTGCATATCCCATTGATTTTGTACTCATTTCATAACTCATTCAGGTATTTTGAGACTATGTGGTTGTGTACTTTGAGTATTGAGATTGAAGATAGTTTTTTTTGTTATTTTTCTTCCTAGGTATGGTAGGATTAGGATAATAAGATGATTGAATAGAACATAAGCAGAGATGTTGAGGAAGTATTGATGCTACAAGATTTTGATGCTATTATTCATGGTTTCATCAATGTGCTTGAGATTTGGTATAATAGCCTTCAAATCTTTGTAGTTGTATATATTATATTATATAATTATTTAAATTGGGCATTCAAGAACTTGTGAAAAGTCAATTATTTGTTACTTAAGTTGATTTGTATGCATATTTTTAGAGCCCAACACACACAATATTAAAATAGAATTAACAAATAATTGCAAATGACATGCATTCTTGAATTCTTTGTATTAGATTCTTTGGTGATTGCTATTTATTTTTAGAAATGTTATATTTTAATTTCTTTTGTCATCCTTGATTTCATTTTAGAGAAAGTGTTTCTAGAGCTCAAGTGTCCTCTATTGCAATATTAGTACCGGTAGCTTTGCCATTAAGGTAATTCAGATTAAAGCTTGCACTTACAGATTGTCCAGTTGCATGGCAAAACAGGCCGTGACAGCAACAGACAGAAGTAAAAAATGGCAATGTTTAAGTTGGAAAGGAGCAATAGGTATTGGAAGAGAGTTGTGCATTGGCGACGGTTACCTTCAGCTTGTACAAAGTAGATCTACAAGGATTTGTTGAGTAGAAGTAAGGGAGATCCCACATCTAGATTTTGAAATTAGTTCCATCGCCATAGTAGTCATCTGATGAATGTTAAAACCCTAGACCCATATCTGCTACCTTTAGTAGCACGAGGCCACTATTTCTGTGAGTGAAGTAATTCAAGTTGTTTGGGTTCATCTGAAGATAGTGTGATAGAGAATCGGTCAAGTTCTTGTTACTTGAGTGTTAATCGGAGCAATTTGGTAGTGTACAACAGTTTCAGTAGTTTTAGGGTTTTTAAAAAATTGCCAGGTATTTGAGCAGGGTGGCTGATTCGGCTTGATGATGGCTGATCACTGCCAAACTACAATGCTTAACGCTGTAGATAGACTCTCAAACTTGAAAGGGAAGGATGGATGTTGGAAGGCAGACAATCCAAGGATTGGCCAAGGCTACAGTCGCATGTAGACCATGTAGTCGACATTCAAACAAAAATAATAGAAGGCAAGCATCTAGAAATCGACCCGGAATGGAAACTTACAGTGGAGTTATCACCGGAACAACTTGAGGAAAGAGACAAATCAAGGAAGGAGCTTTGTAGACAACTCGTATTGGAAAAAATCCTCAGCAACTCATTGAGATTCGTAGCATTGAGCAAATGTTTGAGAGACAGTTTGCAGGATCAATTTGAATTGATACAAATTCTGTTGAGAGGTTTTTTAGATTTAGTTTCAAACATGAAGACGCAACACAAAGATGTATTCAGCTCAACAGGCTAGACTTAAAGGGGAAGACAATTAGGTTTTTCAATTGGTCGGAAGGCTTTGTTTTGGAAATCCCGCCTGCAGATTTACAGAAGGGAACTATAGTGAGGGTGCAATTTCTGGACCTCGATTCCATATTTCTGTTGGACTCCTAGCTATCACAGCTAGCTTCTTTTATAAGGGAGGTGGCGAAAATAGAAAAGCCAGAGACGGCCTGTAAATGACCTTTGGGACCGATTATAGGGGTGAGAGTTTTAGACCTAACTAAGCTTTCGGGGGTTGTTAGAATCCTACAATTGGTGGTATTCAAAGAGCAAACAATTTGCTATTTAGGGTTGCTTAACCAATGCAACAAGTGCAAAATTTTTGGCCATTTATATAGGGATTGTCCTCTTAACAAGAAGAAGGGTCGGAAACAAATGTGCACTACTAGAAAATTTAGTTTTTCTGTTGTTTTGGTCGCGTTGATCTGATCAAAATCTAACAAAAATCTGTTAAAATCAACAGATTTTTGTCAGATTTTGACCAGATCAACGCAACCAAAACTACAGAAAAACTAAATTTTCTAGTAGTGACGGTGGACAAGGAAGTCAAGAAGCTGGTGGAGAAGAAAGAGGAGGCCTTGATGACAAAGGACAGTTTCAAGATGGACAAAAAAAATAAAAATAAAAAAGGAAGGTGGTAGCTACAGGGGACACCAAAAAACAGTGGGTACTAAAGCAGGGGAGCGGGCCTCAAAAGGAGGGATCCGACTGAGCTGGAAGTACCTCTAAAGAGAGCCCGACTAAGGTAAAAGACCAAGAAGAGGTGCATGTGGAACCAGAAGGTCAGCAACGCTTTCACCAGAAAGAACATCAAATAGGGGAGCCAAAGAGACAACGCTGCAAGAATAAAATTCTAGGGCCAGAGGCGATTGAGATACTAAAGACAACAGGAATTGTTCCGGACGGAGTTATGCAAGAAGGTGGTGGATTGGAAGAAATAGATGCAGGTCCTAATGCCCAAATCACTTCGGTATGCAACTTGAACAAAAGCTCGACAAAGCTGAATCTGGGATTGGGTGTCTCCCAAGGGGTTATGGAGGGATCTCAAGAAGTGCGTCAAGTCTTGGGATCATTGAGATGGTTGCAAGAAGTGGATTCACTAGCAAAAGGCAAGGTCTTTACAGAGGAAAAATTTCCTCTTCTTAACCTAGAGAAAAAGAACATGACTTCCAAGCTAAGCAAGCATTCACGTTGGAAATTGCTGAAATCGGAGTCGGAAAAAAGGAGAATAAGCTGGAAGAGGGAGGTCAAACATGGAGAGTACTTCGTTTTAAGAGCAAACAAGTAGATTTGGGATTTATAGAAGTGAATCCCATTGAAGGCCGATTTTGGGGAAAGCAAACTGTTTTGCAATAGTCAGAGAGCTAGTGGAGTATTTGGACCCCCGAAAAGATTCAAGAGACATTCAACACTAAAAATTTGGAGCTTCGGGTAGCTAGGGCAAGACATATTTCCATTTGGCCCCTGATTTACAAGGAAATTGGAAGGGACCGCTCTTTTTTGTTAGAGCCAAAGGGAGAGGAGGCATGTATTCCGACACCCATGCAAATGGACTTAGCAGAAGGGGAGCAAACAATGGAAAAGATGAAAGAAAAGATCTTTGAGGAGATCCAGAAATACATCAGGTCCATGGTTCGGAAACCTCCAAATCTGTACAAATGGGAATTGATTTTATGGTTGGCAAGATGGGATGGTGAGGATGAGGCGACAGAGCTGACGGTCCTGGCTCCTGTGAAAGTCATAGTCAAGGCAAGACCACTGGCGGAAGTTAATGGAACCTGAATGAAGAAGGACAATATTTCAACACTGTTGATGTGACAAAGGAGGTCGAAAGTTAACGCCTTATTTCATTCATGGGCGGAATTGACTATCTTAGAGACGCAAGGAGAGTGGCAAGGAGAGTGGCATCCAAGGCTTTAAGTTATCCTAGCTTAGATTTTGAGAAAAACAAAGAAGGAAACAGTGATTTGGTATGAATCATCTTATGATTCTGCTTGATAGATTTGAACCTTGAAGTAGCAATCCTCAATATAAGAGGAACGGGGGTGGGACATCGAAGTTCAGCCAAGCAAGTGCACATCAAAAGAATCTTGGAAAGAATGGAGAGACAGTCTCATATCATCTTTCTACAGGAGCACTAGATAATTGAGGAGGAGTACTGCCTCAATAGAAGCAAGAGCTTGCCGTATTCAAATGGTTTCAGGGCCTGGAATTCGGTAATTCAAAGCAATTTGGGATAGTGGAGGGTGGATATAGGGATTCTTATATCCAAAAAACTCTCCCCCATGGTCGTGAAAAAAGGAATTTTGGTGGTAGGAAAAGCTCAGTTTGTGTCAATTAAAACTGAAGCTAACTTTGTCCTTACCATCATTAATGTATATGCGCCAGATTCATTCCAAGATAGGGAAACATTGTTGCAAGAATTGGCCATGGTAGACATCTCAAGGTAGGGTTTCGTATTAGCTGGAGATTTCAACATGGTCGAAAATCAAAAGGACAAGATTGGAAGCTTACGATATTGTACAGGGCCTAACAAAAGGGAATTGACAACCTTCTCAAGGTTGCTTAATCATTATGGTCTGGAGGATGTATGGCATATAGATGAAGTGAGAAAGGAATCTTAGAAAAGATTCACATGGGACAATAACCAGAAGGATTGATAGGATATATTTCTTATGTGGATTGGATGCATAGGGTGGGATATTGGTCACCTACCTGCACACAAAAATATCGGATCACACCCTAGTTCAGTTACAGTTTTTCTCTTCAGTAAGAGCCAAATCCAAAAATAAGAAAAAAGGTCCTACCCTTGGATATCCTTTAGGAGGAAAAACTTCGGGACCAGCTAGGAAAAGCGTGGAACAGCAAAAAGAAACCAATGGAAGGCAAGTCCTAGATGAATTGGGTAGGGAGGGCCCCAAAACGGATGATGTCTGAAGCAAGTAAGATTGAAAAAGTTATAGGGAAGCGAGGTATAAAAAGGAAAACAGAGCCCTAAGGCAGATCATGGAAGCAAAGGAGTTCTTGCAGCTCTACCCGGTGGATAGGGTGGCGATAGAAAAATTTGAGGAGGCTAAGATGAGCCTTCACGAGATAATGCTACAATTGCTGGAGGCTTAATTAGTACTATGCGGTGTTGGCGCGGTGGATGAAAAACGACAACAAGTGCACCAAGGAATTTTTTAAAGTCTACAAGGATGTTCACAAGCGATCATTTATACCCCAACTCAATGTAGGGGGTCGGATTTTATTGGGATAGAAGGAGTAGGCCAGAGCCCTCTTGGATTTTTATAAGGAGTTGTATTGTGAGCTGGAAGGAAACTTAGAAGTGGTCGCGGCGTGTAGGCAAGTGCTCAATAGTGTCCCTAGCACAATCACTGAAAAGCAAAATGAGTTGTTTTGGGGGGAGGTCTCCCTAACAGAGCTGCAGGAAGCAATTAGAGACTTGTCGATAGGAAATGCTCCTGGGGTGGACGGTATACCCACGGATTTCTTGAAACTGTGCTCGAATTGTGTACAAAAGGATCTTTTGGCCGCGGTGAGAGAGGTCTTGAAGAATTGAGAAATTTCAAAAGAACATAAGAAGGGCATCATTGCTCTTATTCCAAAGGGAAGAGATGCTTTCTTTTGATGAAGAATTTTCAACCCATTACATTATTGTCATCCTTTTATAAAGTGTTGGCCAAGGTTTTGGCACGGAGGTTACAAATGATTTTACCAGAGATCATTTGACCCAAACAGACGAGGTTTGTGAGGGGACGTTGCATCATAGACAACATTTTCATGGCTTAGGAATCTATGCAATATGTAGAGGAATCGGGGCAGGATCTCATACTACTATTATTGAACTTCAAAAAGGCCTACGACAGAAATTCATGGGGATTCATGAGAGATGTTTTAGAAAAAAGAGGCTTTCACCAGGATTTCATTAAAGGGGTGATGTCACTCTACAGAAATGCCTCCTCAGCAATCATTGTTAATGGGGAGGTGGGGATAGATTTTGACCTATTTAGATCGGTACGGTAGGGGTGTCCTTTGGCACCTTTTTTTATTTGTGGTGGTATTTGATGCTTTGGGATTTATATTGGAGGATAGACAATATGAGGTGCAGAGATTCAGATTGCCTAATGAATGGAAGATTACAGACATGTCATATGCGAATGACACTAACTTTTATTTGTTAGACACAAGAAAGAATCTTGAGAGAGCTTACGAGGTGCTGAGGATTTACTACTTGGTATTAGGATTCAAAATAAATTGGGACAAGACGGCGGCCATTTGGGCATCAAGCAAGGAGAAGAGCTTTGTATGGGGGGAGGATCTGGGATTGTATTAGGTTCCAGAAGGTATAGGAGTCAGGTATTTGGGTCCACTAATTGGATTTCATTTACCTCCAAACACGAACACGGCACCTCTCGTCGAGCTCATCAAGAAAAAACTTCAGTCATGGGCGGCCAAAACAATCTCACAAACAAGAAGGGTCATTCTCTATAATCAGGATTTATTGGCCATATGTTGGTATACAATTGCTTGTTGCGGTATATTGCCCAAGAATTGTAGGGTATTTAGAACCTAATATCATTGTCTTTGTGGACAAAGAAGGGCGACAAAAAATGTATGGCGAGAGTCAAATGGTCTTCATGTCTACTAACGCAAATAGAGGGTGGAATCAAAATTCTAGATCCTTTTATTATGACATAGGTGCTGCTAGCAAAGCTGGTTATAAGGGGATTAGCACCAAGAAAGGGGCCATGGAAGACGTTGTTGAGATACAAAATTGACGTGGGTAAACCACTTAGAGACGCGAAGTGGCAAGAGTCTTCCACGTGGCTCTTTTTTAGAAAGGGGTTGAAGAAAAATAATTTCTCCCCACTGCTTGCATCCTACCTTAAAGCATTTCTGTTTGTAAGAGGGGGGTTGGAAAATTAGAAACGGCAAGATGTGTGTAATTTACTCAAGCAACCATTATTTTGTAATAAATTTATACTGGAAGATGACGATACGCCTTTAGGATTCAGCCCAAATATAGGGCTACACTTATGGGCGAGAGAAGGGATTACCACTGTTAGAGACCTACCTATGAGACATGAGGAAACAAGATTGGCTGCGGATGACAGACATTCAAATGTTACTTCCTAGGAAAGGAACAATAACAGAAAAAGGTAGAGCTAGGCGATAGAAAATATTGTCCTACATACTGTGGGACTTGAGGGCATTTCCAAAGCATGGCGAGGTAGCGTGGCTGTATACACCTAGGATTGGACACTTTTACCATCTTTATGCAGAAGATATGGAAGGAAAAGTGAGCAAGTTTTCTTGTAATAGGAAGGCAGGCTTGCTTATTTAAGATGAAGGAAGGTTTGAGCTGCCAGCAAAGGAATTTTTCCAAGCTAGGGTGGTATTTTGGGAAGCCAGATCTTGATCATTCCAGGAGTATAATCCGAGAATGGTACCTAGACGACCTAATTTGGTTTGGGTTTGAAGTAGTGGAGCAGTTCAGAACCAGGTCTGGGACCCGAAAGAGGGGACTTGGAAGAAGTTTAATTTTTTTTAAAAAGACACCCTTCTTTGGTTATACAATCAAAAGGGGTTACGAACAGGGGCTAAGAAGGAAGACCGACCTATAGGGGTTCAGGAGTTGTACTATCAAAATTTCTCCAAAAAAGAAATCTCACAAGTTTTCAAACTACTCTGGCATACAAGTAGGCCGGGCAAACAGACAATGTTTGTTTGGTAGGTAATAAATAGAGGAATTGTGACCAGCGACTAGCTATCATGGTGCATTTCCACAACAAGATTCAACTGTGTAAGGTGTCCATGTGATATAGAAACCACACCGCACATATTCTAGCAGTATAAAGGCCCCCGAGACTTGTAGTGGAAATTCAACATGCTAGCTCAAACGGCCGGCAGGGCAACTGTTAACTCTCTTCAGAAGGCCCTTATTGGACGAGAGTAGGAAGAAGACACAACACTAAAATAGACAAGTACACACACAAATTTCAACCTTGGGATCTAATGAGAAATTTTTTAGTATGGAACATTTGGACTGACAAGTGTAGTGCTAGATATGCAAGTAAACAAGTTAGTAGTAAAAGGATACTAGCTAATACCTGGGTTTCGACGTTCCATGCCGGGATGGTACTATGGAAACACTTCACCTCCGTGGTTAAGAACGTTGAGTCTGGAGTCGCTATTGAGAACTTGTTTGACGCGGAATGGACACCGTTGTTTTGTACTTCAAGGCAAGGCACTTGGCATTTCAACGTGCCAGACCTTTTCCACTTCGCCCCTCACCCTAGCCTCTTCTGGCTTTCACAACTTTGCCATTAAGACTAAAAAACCACTTACTGTCATTATAGGCACTATAAGAAACTAGAGTTTTTATATTTAAATTGATAGATTTTAGGTGACATTGAATGTAACAACCCATATTTTTATGTTGTCAATAACATCTAACATAACATCAAGATGTTTCATTGGATGTCATTGTTGACAAAAAAATGTGGGTTATTACATTTGCTGCCACCTAAAATTTGTCATTTAAAATATAGGTTTCTTATGGTGAAAATTTAATTTCTTTGTTGGTCAATGTGTAATAGAAAAAGAATGTTTTGAACAAAAATTAAAAACATAGCTTTGTTATAGCATTGAAGTATATATAAATATTTTAGGAACTATGGATTTGGAGTAGGGGGATCATATGTATCCACCTTTTTTTAATGTTGAGCAATAGATTTGTAAGTTATCTATTGATACCTTAAACTTGTTCAATGTATGTAATTGATAGGGATGCAATTAAATTGAATTCTTTAAAGAGGAAGAAAGTTGTAAATTGGGTGGTCAACACGGCTACTAGAAAGATGGAGGATGTTGATCATTTTTTTGTGGTTGATGAAGAGAGTGAAGTATATTGCCTCTGACAAATTTGTAGAAAATTGATTGATCCAATTGATGGAGATAGGGATTGTCTCCTTGGCAATTAAAATGGTACTAAACCATGGAAGGGCTCCCTCTTCCTAGATATTATGAAGAAGATAACAAATGAATTGAAGCAATTGACAAGTGATAATACAAGAGCTATTAAAGATATGCAGTAGATGAACTTCTTCTTGTATGTGGTATTTTAGGCCTACAAGATCTTAGAAGAAGATTTTACTTTGGTCATGCAATCTATGTTGGGGATGAGTGTGAATTAAAAGTTTGTTGGAAAATTCAAGTAGAATTATTTTATTTCTCAATTTATGTTTCAGTTAGGATTAATTTTAAGACTTTTGCCTTCGGTACTAGCTATTTCTACTTTTGCTTTTAGTATGAATTACCTACTATTGTGTTAGCTATCTACTATTTACTACCATTTTATATGTTTTTATATAAACTATCTGCTGTCATGTTAGCTATCTACTATATACTACCATGCTATCATATTATTCCTTATTGTGCTAGCAATCTATTATCATGCTATTCACTATTGGTGCTTACTGTTAATGTAAAACTCAATTTACTTACTTAAAATTTTCCTTGTAACATATACCTATTTAAAGTTTATTCATTTCTACAAAAAATAAGGTTTTCTATCCTGATATGACATTGACTTTGTCCATTGGGATGTCCGTCATTGTTAGTTGAAATGTGTTCTAATACATCAAAATTCAAGTCAGCCAAAAAATAAATTTATTTGGATTTTTTTTGACAAATTAACTGTTAATGGGCCATTTAGATTATCCAACAATTTTGTTTCATTTTAATTTATCTTTAGGATTTTGATGGACGTTGAGGTTGAACCTTGATGTTTTGTCGATTTGACAAATGTCCAAATGTACTATGATGCTAAAAAGCTTGATAGAAAAGTAATTGTTGAAGTAATTGAAGTACAAGCTTTGGAGTTGTTTTCTTACAAGCCTTTGCAAAAAATAAAATATTCTTTTTGAAATTTTTGAATAAGCTATTCCACTAACATTGGATGTAATCTACCAAATAGAAAATGAAAAATTGAAAAGAAAAACTCTTCTATCTCAATTTAGAATCTAATAAATATTACACTATATTTATTTTCATATATTCATTTTTATTATTAAAATAACATAAATAGATCAAATTTTAATTCTAAAGTATTTTAATCATAATAGTATATTAAAGATACTAATTAAACTCTTTGCCATTGAATTTAATTATAACCCCTATGACAAGAATATTTTAAGTAATTAGGAAGTTAGCTTGTATAAAACATTTTGAAATTCTACAAAGATCATTGATCCTTGACATAATTCCTTATCAATCTATGCACCTCTCAACCCATGGAATAAGAAACTAATAAATTATAAACATAAAAGTGTCTTTACATGAAGATTTATTAAATAATCAACTATGTCAACTAATACAAATCTGAAAAATAATAGTTGTCTATCAAATTATGTCACAAGTAAGCAATCCATTCATTAACTTATATTAGCTTACCCTACACCTAACTAGAGCACCAATACTCCCACAAAGAAGATAAAATGATAGTATTCAAACACAATGGCTTAAAGTGGATACCTCAAAAAAACTCACTAATTGCTACTATGCCTAAATATTAATAAACTATTCAAATTTTCATAATTCCTTATTGGCAAGTAAAAGGAGGTTCCAAAGAACATGACATTTGGATACTATATGCAAAAGTTATGAAGGAACAAAATTTAATTCTAGAAGCATTCCTTCCAAATAGGTATATAATTGATTTTGGAGATGTACACGAAGTGAAGATGGCGGTTTAGGGTCAATGGCGTATATGCGGGTGCCCACCATAGAGGTAAGAGTACACTTACATTTGGAAGAATAAATTAGTCAGTTGGTCACGTAACATTTTCTATGTATGCTCAATCTTCGAGGGTTTACTGTTCATCATTTTCTGTATATTTTGAAGCATTTCCCATCCTCTAACCATGGCCCAAGGTAACACGCACTCTACCTATAGCATTAAATAGGTGTAACAGAAAAGCTTCAGAAGAGACGCTACAACGGTTGTACGAAATGAGACTAACTATTAGTTTCAACCTCGTGCAGGTTGAGCAGGTGACCGCATCTTAGCCTGCAAAACCATATTAATCTGCTCTGCCGCATTTTGCTTCCCATTAGCCACCTGCAGTTGTAGTAAAAAAAACTTCAGTTGCAGGACACTAAAACTCAGGAACCCGATCCCATCTCCTATGCTAATAGCAACTCATCCATTCATACGCCACGCTGGGCTTGGCTTGGCTAAACGATTATGGTCACTGATCTTTGAATGGAAACAGGGTTGTCTGCCGTCACTTATAGTGGTCTACAACCTCCTAGTTTGCAATTGCATGAGAAATTCTTACATACCATACATTACAATAATTGTAAACACTGACGTGACAAAATCATTACTTTTCTAGGTGTCACAGAGGATTTAATAACACTCTCAACCATTGGCAACATAGCAAGTGGCTCTTAGATATTTAGGTACTATCAATTCGAATCAATTATGCACAAAGCCCATATAATGTACAGGGTAATGAATTTTTTTGATATTGATAGATATGGCTCTTGTAATCAAAGATCTCACCAAGCAATCACACCCCTACATGTTAAAGGTGACGCAAATAGTATCCTCCACCTTAGCACAAATATATGATATTGACCAATTCCAGAGAAGACAAATTTAAATGAATTCATTATTCATGATCGGGTCGAAAAGGGTAGACACGCTAATAGAGTACGTGGTAAAAGAGATCGGTAAATAAGTATCAAAAATGGTACTCACCTCCACCAGCTTTTGGTGATTTTCTTTCAAAAATTTGATCTTTCGCTCGCAGTAGTCCTTCCCATCAGGCAAGCTTTTCTGTCAATTTCCATCAAGGGTCTCTTTAGACACTCTCTCCCCTCTTCTATACCTAGTATTCAACAGATGTGCACGTCTGAAGCGAAACCACAAATAGAAATCGAGGTAGCGATCACAGTTATTCAACATACCTCAATGAAGTAGCCGGTGCCTACATCCACCAACACGTTATCCGAGTTTGCCAGCGTTCCCGATGCATACAGCGAAGCAGTCAAGGGAACTAACATTTTCTTTCCTGGAGAAGGGCCATTTCCATAAACGACAATGTCAACTTTCCTGCACCTCCGGAGGATTCCCGAGGATGAAGTTCATAAACCCTAAATCTTGTCAAAAGGAATATAAAAGCAAAATAAAGTTTCTCCATCATAGCTATCAAAAATCCTAAATCCTGCATAAAGGAAAATAAAATCGCGGTAAGAATGTAGAATCGGGGACCTCCTCTGCAGTATACACAGGCACCTTCATAAATGGTGTTTCTACTAGGGACATTCTGCAGCGGAGGTTCCCGATTCCACATTTTCCCTGAAATCGAAATTGAGTTCCTGCTGATTTGTTTCCTACCAGTCATGAAAAAACCCTAAATCTTAGTTAATGGAAAACTAAATCAGAATAAAGTTCACGCTGATTTGTTTTAAACCACAGCGTTATCATAAAACCTAAAATGGTTGTTAAGGAAATCCACAATAATATCGTACCCGGGGGCTGTTGCGAAAGCATATTGAGCGCCTTGGACGCCATCTCAAAGCGATTGGCAGCAGTTCGGATGTTGTTGAGGCTGTCCTGCAAGACGGAGACTTCTCCATCGACTTGCTCCTTCACCTGACGCAGCTGCTCCACGCTCAGCTTGCTGATTTCCTCGACCATGGACTCCGGGGTCGCCATCGCCAGCACCAGCTCAACCTCAAACCTTGTGTTCCGCAAACGCACACAAGTTGGAGTGGCTTTCCTTATGCAACCCTCGCCTCCGGATATAAACCCATCCCCGGGTATCTTCCTATCATTCTCTTAACCCTTAAATGTCGAGGCGGACGTTTAAGGGTTTTTAGCGTCCAATGGATGACAAGGAATTCTAACACAAATGCAACTATTCATCAACTATTCATCCTCGGAAATAGGAGTGGAAAGGGGAAATCTTCTACAGTAGTTTGATTCCCAATGATTATTTTTGGTTTTTTTAAACTAAATGATGTCACATGGTTCCATAAGGGCTAATTTCCACGGTCACCAGCCTCATATTTAAGGGTTAATTACTCTATTTTCTTTCGTCCCAAAATGTTCAGGACTAAAATTGAAAATAGTAATTTTAAAAGTCCATTTTGACCTATAAGTAGAGTTTGATACTTTTTTAGAATTGTCCTAAATATTTAAGTTTTGGATTAGTTTTAAACAAGTAGTTTTGGGATGCTAAAAAGTAGAATTTAGAGGGCTTTTGAGGGAGTACAAGTGGCTATTGATTTAGCCAATATGGTGAATTTTTTACCTATCTTTGTTGTAATGCCTTACCTCGTCATCATTCTTGTGCTAACTATGGGCTATCCCTAGTCAATCATAATGTTTATTTGTAGATGGAGCATAATCAATTAGTGCATCCCTAATTTAGATTGGTGCCTTGGAAGCACAAGAGGTTCTTTAAAATAGTTGGATTTGGATTGGAAGGAGATGAGGGCTAGTTTAGACTTGGATCTTAAAAATAAATTGTCAATCTATAGTAAAGTATTCCCGAAAGTATTGTACAATTTTCATTTTAGGACCCTTCCTCCCATGCCACACTATGAAGATCTCTTTGGAACAATAAATTCATGTCAATAGGAAAATCATTGTGGAATGGAGGAAATAATAGTGGGAGTTACATTTGAGGGACCCATGAACTTTCAAAGAATAGTAAATTGAATGATATCATTTGAAAACTAAGGTTGAATTTGAACAATGACTTTATTACATTTGGATTAATGAATGGTTGTAAAGATTGAACTTTATTTTAGATGATGACAAATGATTGGTGTTGCAAAAGGAGAGGATACCTTAATTGACTTTCTTGTTCAAGAAACTCAATGAAGAATGTTACTTGGACTTTGAGCTAATGAAAGTCTCTCCAAACTCATTGAATTCCATATTGGTGCATTACCCTTGGCTCAACAATTCACTAGATTACACTAAAATCACATTTTGGATAGTCACAATTGTCTTAGCTAAATTAACTCTTCACTAGTTCCTCATCATCGAGTATGGTAGTCTCTAGATTGCAAATGAATAGTGACAAATTATAACTATGACTCCCTTTCTATATTCCTATTGTATCACTAGCATTTGGTGCTTGCTATGCTATGCATTCACCATTAGAATTTCATTAGAATTTTTATGTATTAGATAGAATGCAAAGCAAGAATTTCAATAAATCTTCAAATAAAAATTACTAAAATCTTCATATAATTTTTTTAATAAATAAGCATATACTGAAATAAACAATAGAAATTTATGCAATGGAATTGCTACCTTTATAATATCACCATATTGATCCTCTTTAATATCACCTCAATTGCAATGACTATATTATTTTTATAATATCACCCTTTGTAAAAAATGATATTACAGAGATGATTGTGAACTGCTACTCTATTTCATTAATATCACATTGTGTAAAAGTATGATTTCTATGTATGTATGATTGGAAATATTTTTATAAAATAATTAAAATAATTATTTCAAAGACTTGTCAAAATCATTATCATACATTCTATTCAAATATATCAAATTTTTACTAATGTGTGGTACAATGAATGCGTAGCATAGCAAGCATGAGCCCCTAGTATTAATGGTAGCATTTGTGACATTACAGAGGGACTTATGATTTTAGTAGTATGATTTTCAAAACAAACAAATTGGTTAAACTTTGTAGAATAGAGAAAGAATTCTCTAGAATTCTACATAGAAGTGTGCAATGCTTACAAGAACCCAATCAAAATTCTTGACCAACAAAACTTTAGTGAGAGGCTTGTGAAGCAAGAGAAGCAATGTTCTAATTCTTAAAAAATTAATTTTAATATTGTACTTATCAACAAGACAAAGCTACTTTTCTTGTTGGTAGTTTCTTCCTACTTCTATGGAAGTGTAAACATCATGAAACTTGGCAAAAGCAATTGTGATTCTAAAAAGCTTCAAAATTATTTTTCAAATATGACACAACATGGAAGTCTACCTCAATCCTTCTATGTCAAAATGGTCAATAGTAAATCTTCAAGGATAATAACATAATATACCAATAGACAAAAAGAAATCATTCTTAATTTCCATTAGTAATTAAAGTAATGTCTTTTAGTGGTATTACAATTATTATAATGAATTTCAAGCTTTGAAAGATCTGACCCTTATGAAAATTGAGTACATTTGAAAATTTTATTTGTTAAAAAAGACATCATTTTTATATATAATCAATATTTGGAATTGATAATATCAAAGTCATAATGTATGGTATATTAGACAATGTGGAGGATCTTCCAATAAAAAGAACTCGTTATAGTCAATAATTGGATTTCAAAGTCGACCACCTCCAAATACTCAATTTGGTAATTGCTTTGGAAATCAATATAAGTAATTTCTATGCATGTTTTTCGAGCTATAAATGCAATCCATTTTCTTCTTTTAACCAATGGATATTAAATTAGACTAGTACAAAAACTAGCGGTTGGCGCTTGCTTTGCTACGCATTAACTATATTACTTTCATCAATTTGTGATAGAATGTAGATTAATAAAGTATGTATAATCTTTAAATGAAAATACTGACATTTTCATACAATATTCTTTGGAAATACATATATTGCACAATAGAAATTAAAAAAGAAACTTTAAAGAAAATCTTTATATCATAATTTTCAGAAAAAAAATCTTTGAAAACATGAAAACATTGCAAGGACACCACCACTTGATAAATTTCTTCACTCACAAACAGTGGTAACTAAAATTGAAGAATTAAAATGCAAATTTGTCAAATTGCAAAAACTTTGTAAATACTTTGTTGTAGAATCCAAAATTGCTTCAATTTAACAAAGCTTCAAATCATTTGGTAGTAAGAAAAGAACAATAGAATTGAGAACATTCAAAGCTTAGAAAATCATAGAATTGTGGAAGGAAAATGAAGTGTGAAGCCAAGAAATATGAAATTTCCATAATATCAATGTACCTTTGTAATATCACATTTCAACACTGTGTGATATTACAAAGATGAAATGGCCATTGGAATTCTATAATATTGTAGATAGGCTAAATTTTGATTGTAATTTTGGAATGTGTGAAATTCCAATTCAGAGTGTTATTGTGTGGTTCTTGACGGTTGGTTGGTGTATTTGGAGCCCAATTGGTTGTTTTGAGCTGTTTAGTTTTGATTTGGGATTTGTGATGACTAATTGGATGAGAACTATACGGGTAAGCTTTTATACCGAATGGGAAGTTATTGGTGAGTGGTGGATATTGATTTCCAAGTTGGTGAGTTGGCTGGTTGAGATGCGGAGAGGTGTAGCCTATTTGGAGTCGGTTCCGAATGGATGTCGAGGATGCTATTTAGTGGTTGATTTCAAGTAGAGTTTGACCCACTGTTTGAGAGAGTCCAGTGCGTGTCCCAGTCAGTTAGGTTGTGTATGTTTTTGTTTTCTTTGTGTGTGTTTGTGTTTGGTGATTTCCAGTTGGGAAGTGTGTTTGTATAGATCCAAGGTCGGATCGGAGTGCGAGTGAGTTTGTGTTTGTGTCCAAGTTGGCGATGTGTATGTGTGGCTAACTATGGAATTTTGAAATTCCAAGTTAGGAAGTGTTACAGTTGATGAAGATGTTATGAGATTTGCAGTGAAGTCTAAGACTAAATCGGTGGAGTGAAAGCTTGAGACTGATTGGGTGTGGTGGATGGTGTTAATCGAGTGATTAGTTTCCTAATCGGCGGGGTGAAAATCTAAATATGAGAAGTTGAGTGTTCCAAGTTAGAGATACATAGAGAGTGAAAGATTAAACAGAGATGTTAGAAGGCTTTGATAAAAATAAAAAAAATAAAAACATATAAAAATTGTAAATGGTGATTTAATCACAAATTCGGATAAATAGAGATATTTTCTCAATATAATTGGTGCATAGTGTGAAATTCATGTGAGAGAATAATGATTGTGATGTGTTAAAATGTGTAAATTTGCCTATTGGAGGATTATTGTGGTTTATTGTCGTTGTAGTTCAAATGAGAGTATTATGAATTTAAAATTAACATGGAAAAAATATTCTTTGCCTTGGTTGTATTGGTTGTTTGGATTAATGGAAGCAACCCTATTTTAACCATCTCCCTCGGAACGAACTTATTATACTAATAGGATAATTTCCGAATAGGTCAATATCCTTCTTCAACAAATATCACATTGTGTATAAATGTGATATTACAGAGGTATTGTACCTCTGTAATATCACACAATGTTAGAATGTGATATTACGGAAGGATTTGTGATTTTAGTAGTATGATGACTAGTGGTTGGCGCTTGCTATGCTACGCATTCACCATTAGAATTTCATTAGAATTTTTATGTATTAAATAGAATGCAGAGCAAGAATTTCAATAAATCTTCAGATAAAAATTACTAAAATCTTCATATAATTTTTTTAATAAATAAGCATATACTGAAATAAACAATAGAAATTTCATGAATAATGAATGAAATACATGCAATGATGAATATGGTAAAAAATACATATACATTAGAATGCATTAGAAATTTAATTCAATTGTTACAAACAATGGCAATCCAAATAGAAGAATTTAAAGGAAAAACTTGTAAATTCAAAAGTTTCGTAAACAATTTAATTGTTGTGAAATCCAAAATTGGTTCAATTTAATAAATTTCTCAAATCATTTGGTAGTAGCAATAGAAAATTGAAATCATGAAAGCTCAAAGTTCACAAAAGTACAAAATCATAGAAGTGCAAAGAAGTGTAAAGCCAAGAGAAGCAATGGATTTGCTACCTCTATAATATCATCCTATGGATCCTCTTTAATATCACCTTAATTGCAACAACAATATTATTTCTATAATATCACCCTTTGTAAAAGATGATATTATAGAAGTGATTGCAAACTACTACTCTATTTTTGTAATATCACATTGTGTGAAAATACGATTTCTATGTATACATGATTGAAAATATTTTTACAAAATATTTAAAACAATTATTTTAAAGACTTGTCAAAATCATTATCATGCATTTTATTCAAATATATCAAATTTTTACTAATATGTGATACAATGAATGCATAGCATAGCAAGCACGAGCCCCTAGTATTAATGGTAGCATTTGTGATATTATAGGACTTATGATTTTAGTAGTATAACTAGTGGTTGGCACTTGCTATGCTATGCATTCACCATTAAAATTTCATTAGAATTTTTATGTATTAGATAGAATGCAGAGCAAGAATTTCAATAAATCTTCAGATAAAAATTACTAAAATCTTCATATAATTATTTTATAAATAAGCATATATTGAAATAAACAATAGAAATTTAATGAATGATGAATGAAATACATGCAATGATGAATATGGTAAAAGATACACATACATTAGAATACATTAGAAATTTGACTCAATTGTTACAAATAATGTCAACTCAAAATTAGAAGAATTTAAAGGAAAACTTGTAAATCTCAAAAGCTTTGTGAACAATTTAATAGTTGGGGAAATCCAAAACAGTTCAATCTAATAAATTTCTCAAATCATTTGGTAGTAGCAATAGAAAATTGAAATTAGAAGCTCAAAACTCACAAAAGTACAAAATCATAAAAATGCTAAAGAGGTATAATGCCAAGAAAAGCAATGGAATTGCTACCTTTATAATATCACTATATTGATCCACTTTAGTATCACCTCAATTGCAACGACTATATTATTTCTATAATATCAGCCTTTGTAAAAAGGGATATTACAATGTGTATCAGCCTTTGTAAAAAGGGATATTACAATGTGATTGTGAACTACTACTATATTTCAGGAATATCACATTGTGTGAAAATATAATTTTTATGTATGCAAGATTGAAAATATTTTTATAAAATAATTAAAATAATTATTTTAAAGACTTATCAAAATCATTATCATGCATTCTATTCAAATATATTAAACTTTTACTAATATGTGATACAATGAATGTATAGCATAGCAAGCATGAGCCCCTAGTATTAATGGTAGCATTTGTGATATTATAGAGGGACTTATAATTTTAGTAGTATGATAGTATAAAAGTATGATGTGTAAAAGAAATTTCTAGAACTTTGACTACATACATTGTAAGATATTGGTGTTTAAACTTTACAGTAAAGAAAACCAATTGTTTTGCACTCATTGCTTAACTAGATTATAAAACTTTGAGGCTTTTTAACTTAAATTTTTTATAATAAAGATATGAATGTTAAAAAATTATATGTTGAATAATTGATTTGAAAATCAAGGGAAAAAAATTCAAAAAGAAAGATTTGATTTTCATTCTTTAAAAAATGGTTAAAGAAAAGTAGATAGAAGATTGAAAGAAAACCTAAATTGTTAATAGCTTTAAGATGGAATTGAACCACATTAATTTCAACACTGATATTGTTCAAGCAAAAATATTAAACCTTATAAAATTGTTTTTATTGCAAAACTATAAAATTTGAGTTCAAAAACAAATACGATGAATGCGATATTTTCTTAAGAAGTTTCTATGATTGCCTACAAAACAAGAAGCTACTCCATAAATTTGACATCACAAATTCAAATGGGATGAATCAAAGATTCTCTTGTAGACAAAATAAACTCAATGAGAATGTTTGTTTTTCTAATTTTTAATTTTGTTTCAATTTTTTGTAGTTTAGTTTTGCTGTCCAATGAGCTAAAAAAAGAACTTATTGTAGCATATTTTTTGTTCATTGGCATTGATTGAAATAAAAATTATATTTTTGTAAATAAAATGTTTTTTTATCTTCAATTTTTTCTCCAAAAAATCATGTCTAAATTTGAAGTCATAAGAGCCTATCTAAAATCCAAAGTATCTCCCTATGGGACTTTTGTAACTTTAGGATTTAATGCAAAATTTTCCAATAAGTATGCCATGTATTGTTGCCACAACTTTGACAAACCAACATAAAAAATTATTCCATTTTAATTCTCAAATTTTATCTTATTTTTTAAATTTAATTATATAAAAAATTAGTTTAAAATTCAATATTTCTAAATTGCCACATAGGTCAATAGGCATAAAAACTTTAATATTTCAATCCTTGTTGTATGAGCTTTCTAATGCTATAAAAAAAAATAACTTTCCATCTATCCCACTCTTGTATAATAGTGTTTCTTGCCCTTTAAGGTTGATTTATTAATTTTTGTAAAGTTTAATCATCAATATAGATGTGATGTGCCTTCAATCATGATAACCTAATCAATACATGGCCATATTGGATGCCTTACACCTATCATTTTTTTGTAAGTTATAGTAACTATATTTTCACTTAGAATTAGGAGAATTGTTTACAAAGTGGATCTAATATAAAAAAATATAAAATTATAATTCTAAAGGCATCTCCAATGTACCTCGTAAACTTACTCGAGTTGACAAATGAAACAAGTTTCAAATGATGGGTGTAGAATAGAACTTGACAGTATTGTCATTGAGAACACATCCAAAAATACTTAAAATAGACATAAGAATCTTCCGATTAAAAATTTTGACAATAAAAAACAACTATACAAATCCTTTTGAAAACAAGCTAAAAACAATAAATTTAAAGCCCTTGATAAATCTTGCCTAAGAAAAGAGAATTATGCAAATGGTACAATAATTTTTCCAAGACATTTTCATAATCTTTCTTTTTTAGGCATGATTTGTTGAGGCCCTAATAATTTTTGTCTTTCAGCTTATTTTCAATGGATTCCATTTTTGTTATCTAAATTCCAAATAGGGACATTTTTATGTTTAATATTTGAATTTTGATACACTTCCAATGATAGTATTATCATTTTTTAATTCCATACTATTCAAAAGTTAATAATATTTTGCCGGTCCAAACTTTGAGTCCCAATTGTACACTCAATGCAATAAAATTGCTCCCTTTGTCTCCAAATGATCTTTCAATTGGACAAAATGTTTGGTTTGTTTTGCTAAAAAACAATATTATTTCATAGTTGTTCCAAACTATAAGGCCAACTTTGAACTAGCCTAATGTAGGCCAAAAATTCTTATAAAGTACATTTCACAAGACACATGTACATCTAAAGAAGTTTTGGGCCTACATTAGGCTAGTCTAGAGTTAGCTTGTCATAAGCTGAGTTATTTTAAAGTTACTGCACTCTTATCATCATGAAACTTTGAATTTTAGAGCCCTTTCCAAAGTGTAGTGTGGAGTATTAAACTTATTATTATAAATTAAGGAGAACTAGAAGATCATCTTAGGATGGAGGGATTGAGGGGGTACATTGGAATGCAACATAATTGAATTAAGCTTAAGGTAGTGTGCTCTTAAAGTAACTATTTAAAGGATGGTTTGATTTTTCCATAGGTTTTTGTAGACAAAAATATTTTTAGATCATTTTGCATAGAAAAAAATAGATGTGGAACTTAACACAAGTGGTTTTATATTTTTTGAAGCATTTTTGAATTACTTATAAATTTTCAAAGATTTTGGGCATAGGCACCTATTTGGAACCATACATCTCCCAAAATTTGTCTACTTGCAACTTGTAAAGAGATGTGAGGGAATCAAAGACAATGATTGGCTTTTGCAATTAAAAAATAATTTTTTCTCAATTCATTCAAATGAATGGTTAAATTGGTCCATGTAAGGATTGCCTCATCTCCATTCTCTAGCTAATGATAGGGGCAATTTGAAGGAGACAGTTGGTTTTAGAGTAGACTAACTTAGGGCCAGATGCTATTGAGCCATTAGAGGTCAAGGCATTGGCCATCGAGCTTTGAGCTCCCCTTTGGTTGGACATCCAACATCCAATCCTTACAAATTGGCTTTGCAAAGTTGGAGGGCCTAGATCCTTGTCTAGAAGAGGTAAAACTAGTTGCTAAAGTTAAAATTTGAAGATTTTTAAATTATAGATTGATCATATGAGAACCTATTCAAGCCACATGAAATGGATGCTCTGCTTTAGGCTCTAAGGGCCAATTGCCATTAGGCTCCTAGACCTTCCAAACCTGAAGGTCTAACTAGTTTACATTGCATTGGATGTTTAGGGCTCTCTCCAATTGGACCTCCAACTCATGCAATTCCGCTTTGCAAAGGCTAGAAGACTTAGAAGGGAATCTGAAAGGGATTATTTGGGGATAGAGACAAAAATGCAACTCCTACAAACTTGCACCGATTTGGAAGCAACAACAAAGATCAACTACTTAAAACATGTAAAGCACCAAAAATGACACCAGATAGTGTTTATGTGGGCCAACGTCGATAGGTTCAGGACTATTCAAGAACCATCAATGGAGACATGAACTTTTGTGTAAAGCATCTAGGTTGTTGAAAGCCCCCCTCCAAGAATTGGAAGTTCGAGGGCCTAATGGCAATCAACTATAATGGAAACCAACCCCTTTAGAAATTGGACCTCTAGAAACTAGATCTCTGTCTCTAATTAGAGTTGGTTGCCATTAGCCCTTAGACCTCCGATTTGTGGAAGGAGGTCGAAAGTTGGATGAAAGAGACGAGTGTCTCCATTGGATGCTTTAGGCAGACTAAGCTCCCTAAAAATGTACAGAGTTTTCTATCTCCAGTTACTTCCATTGGCTACTTCAACTGTTCCCTCAAAACCACATGAACTGTAGCTAGAGATTTTTGTATCCTAGCTAATAAAACACGCCTTTGGCCAAGGGTCCAGGCCCTCTAGACTTGCAATTCTCTATTAGAGCCAATCTCCATTGGAAGATTAGAGCTTTGATTCTAAATAGGTGAAGGGCTCTATTGATCTTTGGGTTCTCCCTTCCCCTCTAGTTGTACCTTCGGCCTCCAATCCATGTATTGAAGAATTGTAGGCCTAGAGAGTCTAGACCCTAGCATGGAGGGGGTTAATTTAGAAAGAAGATAAGAAGAACTATAACAAATCCACATTGTTACCAATTGCATTGTTGCCACTTCATTGAGCTCCGATTGCTTCAATTGCTTGGGTTTCAGGAAGTAGTGCCAACAAAGATCACTTGCTTGTTCAAACCCCTCCAAGTCCCCCATAGGTATCAGAACTCCGGGTATCCAATGGAGACTAGCTCTTAGATTGAGCTTCCATGTGGAGTTGGGGGCCAATCATTAGAAAAACTTTGAACCTTACAGAAGGCTGTTAAGGTTTTATTTTTCGGCATGTTGCAGTGCAAGTATAGGCAAAATAAAAAAAATTGAAAAAATAAATATTAAAACCTGACATGGTGCTGATGTAGCACCAGTAGTGCCACATCAGCTGCTGTCATCAAAAAATAATAAACAATAAAAAACAATTTCATTTCCTCTATAATTGCACAAGGGGGTTCAAAACTCGCGACCTTTTGGAGGTCTGAATTTTTTTTTGTAATGGGAGCCTACTGATCATAGGTGAAATGGGCATCTTATGAAAGCCCGCCCTTATAGGGCCCAATGCCAACCGGCTCTTAGATCCAAAAGTTGAGCTCCGAACTTGGCTACAGGGTCTTACCTTCAGTGACTTTTCAACAGACGGGCAAGGGACCACACGGGGATGGGCTCCTTCAAAGCGGGAAGCACGGAAATAGGGGCCAATAGTGCGGAGCTCCACAGCTAAAGCGACTGAAGCCGAAGTGGGGATACGCACCGCCAGAATGCGTTGCCGCAAGCGGAAACCATTTCTGCTTCAGATTTGCTGATCGAGGAATTTGTTTTGTTTCTCTAATCCTGATACTTACGGAGAAGAGGAGCTACGGTGAGCTTTGCGTGGTCTGAGGGTTTGGAGTGAGGACCTGAACGGAGCATTTCGGTCAAGAGGGGAGAAAATGATTCTTCTGGAAGGGCCTTCTCGGGTACTGCAACAAATCTTTCAGAATCGTCTTCGCACGTGAGTCTCATTTCTCCTGGTGGTCGTTTCCTTCTTTTTTCCGATTTCTTGCTCAGAGCTGGACGCGAGGAATTCGATCTGAGAGGGATCGGGGTTTAGGTTTTCTGTTTTAATCCCAGGACAACGTCACTCGGCTACCTCTCTTGTGAGTGTTGGATCCGTGGATCGTGTCCGAACTTTCAAAATGTAGATTACCAGAATTTCTATGCTGTTTGGCTGATCGATTAGTGGCCTTTAGCACTTGTATAAGGTTTTGCCGGACTTTTGAGCAGGCTGCTAGAGCAATTCGAGATTTGGACTACTGTGGAGGTTTTGGCAATCTGAAGAAGTGGCTTGTGAGCTTCGTGTAATAGAAAATCAAGACTACCAAAACTCGTATGATCTTTTGCCAATCGATTAGTCTCAGAAAGTGAGGAGGCCAAAGCTTTTGTAATATTTTGCTAGACTTTGAGCTGAAGATTAGAGCAATTCGAGAATCGTACTAAGCAATTTGACATTTTTTGGAGGTTTTGGGTCATCTGAAGTATATCTTACTTAGTGAGCTTTGGATGATAAATGTGTATCAAAAAATGTCACTGACATCATTTTTTGTGTTCTTGTAGTATGGAGAAACCGGCAGAGATCGACTTCCATCTCGTAGAATTCGACGATATTCGATTTCACGTTCAGGTGGGGAACCTGATAGCCTTTGGATTTGAATTCCTAAATTGCAAATATGTAGGGACTAGCAATTTAGAGCTAAAAAAAATTTCACTTCATCTCAGACAGTAATTCATTGTGTTGAGCAGCTGGTTTGGAGGCATGAAGCTTCTTTTTGTTGTACACCTTGTTTTCACTTGTTCGTAGCGAGTCGGACCTTAATTTGAAGTCGCGTGTACTTGTGTCTTTCGAACTTCTTAGGGTATTATGTTTATTTTTTGTGACGATGTCGGAGGCTACTTGCATGCAGGCCTCAGCGAAGGATCCTCAGCACGTACTCCTCTCAATTGCAGTACCTCCACCTCCACCTGAAACCGTTTTCTATGGAGGTCTTCCTTTTGGTGCTTTGGAGGCCGTGAAAGCGGCATATGGAGCTCTCGTCGAAGTGATTGAGCCCCCAGAATCCGGGTTCCACCTCACTATTCAAGTAGATCTTACGAAGCTGGCAGCTTCTGAAGGTGCATACGCCTTATCTTTGATATATTATTATATGAGTTAGTGAATTTATAAATAGAACTTAAATCATACAGCTTGTAGTTGACCACTTGCTTATGATACGTATGACATCGATTACCTAGCTCAATAATCAACAATTTTTATAGAAACTGGCAGTAGGCAGTTCATTGACGATGCTATCTCACAAACTTGATTAAGTTCAGGTCTAATCTGATTCCGTCGTCACCTTTTGATTGAAGCTCATCTAGATGGTCTAAGGACGAGTGGTAATTATTCACCGTTGTTCTCACGTTTTAATTTCTTGGGCATGTGGCAGCGGAAAGAACGCAGCAGATGACGAAGATAGCTTCTCTGCGGACTGTTGTGCTCGGGGCACCACTTCGTATTATCCTCAAGCATTTAGGCACTAGATCGGTAGCTCCAGATGCTGATAATCTGGTTGCTTTAATGCACCGGCCGAGACAGTCTTACTTTTTGATTCCACAGGTAAGGATGTCATGGTTGCACATGATCCTCTGATCCAGTCGAATTTTTATGCAAGGCACAGAGCGAGCGCGTGGAACGCAGAATTA
This sequence comes from Climacium dendroides, assembly GCA_950106755.1. Lineage (NCBI taxonomy): Eukaryota > Viridiplantae > Streptophyta > Bryopsida > Hypnales > Climaciaceae > Climacium > Climacium dendroides. The sequence goes on along the minus strand of OX467087.1, from coordinate 29,275,378 downwards.
GAAACTCTTTACTCCTTATACGGAAGAAGTGACATTTGTGTTGCGCTTTTGCAGCCTGAGAAGGTGACGGTTGTGTTTCCTATGCGCTATAAGGACGCTAATGACGTGGTCCTTGCCACATCATTCTTGCAGGTGACTGTCAGATTCTTGATTTATCAATATATTCCTGGGTTGTTGTAATAATTATCCATAGAAAATATGTTGATTGTAAAGGTGGCAGTGTGCTCTGGAGCAGGAAACTCTAGGGCTACGATCTAGTCATCTTACATGTGCACAGGGTGGTGGTGGCAGGAGTTTATGGAGGCTAGACGTTCAGCAGGACTGAGTACAGCGCCGCCTTGCTTATGGGCACCCACGCCACCCCTTGAGCTAAAAGGAGCTCCTGCACATGCATTGGATGCCAATTCTGGATTTGTCTCTTTTGGTACAACCTCATGGCATTGCTTGGCAGTCCGTTGTGGACCGCAGATTCTGTAATACCATCAATTTGTAACGATCACCTCTTTCTGCTAGGGTATTTATCTCATTTATTCAAGCCAATTTCATGCTTTCTTGCAGTGATATTTCCGCGTCACGTTGAGGGTGAGAAGCTGGATAGAATTGTATGGAATCTATCAACCTTCTATGCATACGTTAGTTATCATATCAAGGTACGTGTCTTATTAGAGCTTTTGCAGGGGTTGATTCAACTGGAAATGATTTCTACAAAACGGTGTAAATATATTCTTAAATATGTCAGCTCAGTGAGGTCATTATGATTGTTATGGTTGGAAACTGTTTCTGTGAAGTACGGCAGCTTAGGCCGAGGTTCTTAGAAATCATGCCCAAGATTCTACTTTTCAGTGTTTTTCCTTGTCTCTGAGGATACTTTCGAAGCTCAATTATAATATTTGCTTCATGTGTAGTGTTCGAAAGCGTTCATGCACACTCGAATGAGGAGACGAGTGGACACTCTTATTCAGGTATCGTCGTTTATTGGCTGACGATTTTCGCATTTGCGTTCTGCAATTCAGTTTTTCACCTATTGGGAAAATTTAGGACGCACAAAGTAGGCCTCTTTTGACCTTAGCTTCATGAAATGGGTAAAACTTCGGGGACAACTTGCCCTTTTGGGGAGACAACTTCACTTTTTCCCGTCCAGTGGCACTTGTCTTCCTTGCGTAAATCAATGGTAGATTACTATTCCAACTCTGTTGATGTTCTCTCCAGGCACTGGAAAAAGCGAAGTTGGAAGTTGAGAAGCAGAAGAAAACTGCTCAAGGTCGAAGCTTCAGGCGGCAAGTGTAAACGAGGTCATTCTGTGTGAGTAGAACCGAAGATCCCTGGTTATGAAGGATTTGTGCGATTCTTAAACATTTGAGATTTCGAAGGCCAAGCAGCTGCGGATGCCATCATTTCACGAACGAAATTTTGATAAGCTCATGTATCTAGGATGAGGGTGGTATCTGCCAACCCTATTATCATATGTAATTCTAGAAGTGGTACATCATGTCCCGTATATTTGGATGTGGAAAGTCATTGTACTATCCAATTTTCTGACTGCAACTTGAGCTTCTCATTTGGTTCATCAGTTTGGAGTGTGAACTTGGATTATCAATAGGAATTTAAGGACATATCTCTTGAATGCTGTCAAAGATTCATGGGGACACCAATAATGCTGCAACTTTTGCACACTGCCATATATAGCGTGTGCTTTCAAGTTTATTTGCCGAAGCCTTGCCCTTTGGTGGTGTTTCGAGATTTTCGGAACAACAAGTTGAACCCATTATGATTTATGAGGCCCTTCACAACTTCTCAGGACCACCTTTCTAACCTTTCACCTCTCCTCGCTAGTACTTCCGTGATGATACTTTAATTCCTGTGATCATTCTTTCGATGCTTTTTGATTGTACTTGGTTAACGCTAACTTCTCTGCAGTGACAACTGTTCTCGAGTCCAAGCTTGGCGAGAATGGTGCAACAAGTGCTGAGGCAACGTGAGCGTTTGGCATATTCATCAGAATTTAATGTTGGTCATAGGCAGAGGAACTGATTTATTCGATCGATGAAGAAGTAAAGAGCTGGGGAGTACCAGAGTGCAAGCTTTTGGTTCCGAAAATAGTGGCGATTTAGTTCCGAGGCTCCCTTGCAGGGACAAGTATTTCAGATCCAAAACAGAGGCTATTCTATTCTGGGACTTGAAAACTGTATTTTGGTGACAGGATTTTGACTTGGAATTGCACGGGCCCAAATTTTAGAAAGAATCAGCAAAATATCGCAGGAGAATTCAGACGCTGTGACACCACCGGAGGGATTGAGAAAGATATGTCAAGCAGATGAAGGATGTAGAAGGCTAACATTCTGGCCAGTTAAGTCAAGGAATTAGAAGGTGCTTCGAGTCAGCAAGACTATTGAGCTTCAGTAACAGGAGCAACACGATTACTGAGTTATGGCAGAGGAGGAAGAGGAAGTAGAGGGAGGAGGAGAACCGAAGCCATCAGCAAGTAAAGAAACCCCCCGTCCTACGGACACCCACATAAAGTTATCTGAGAATGGCGCTTATGTTGCGTCCAAACTGGACGCCTTGTTTGCTACCACTGCCAAAATTCAGGTAAGAAATACAATTTTATCCGTGAAGAATAGTACCCTTTTTCAAGTCCTTTATGTACTGACCACCCTAATTGAGTCTATGGCCAAGATTACAAGATTTAGGATCGCTAGTTATATTCAATGAGTGTTCATGCCCTAGGTGGATATAGCTGAAATGGAAACTCGCCTGCGGACTGAATTTGACGAGAAGATTTTGGTGCACCATGAGCTTGCTATGAAACGGATTGTGGCTATCGAAAATCTTAGCGCCATTTATGGTCTCCGGTTGGATGAGCAAAAGAGGACGCAAAATCAGCAAGCCATGCAATTGGATGACCTTCAAAATCAAGTGGGCATTCTCTTTTTTAGATTTCACTAAGGTAGTTTAGCTGGCTCCAGGTCACTGAATGAGTGCCATAATTAGATAACATTGCATCAATTCTAGAACGAAACTTTGTTTTTGCCACTTTTGAATTCCCTACATTATGTACAATCTATCTTTCACAAAATGGAACCTGCCTCGTGTTGATCACTAGCAGCAATTGACCATTCAAACAAACTCAACGATGAACACTGTGTACACCATGGCCGAGTTGCTTACCGCGCATGAAAAATTAAGAATTTTATGAAGAGAAATTCCATTTGCAGTGCGAATTATGAAGCACAACCCGCTCAGAATACATGTAAGCCTACCCCGAATACAAATGGAAATTTCACATAGTCTGAAGTCTGATTACAAAATAAAGAGTCTGGATCCCACTTTAGTCTGCCATAGTGTGCCCAACTTACAAGAGAATTCAAAGAACTGAAGGTCTTGCAAGACCGTCCCAACTGGGTAGGACAATGGGTTGAACGAGACAGTAGGTAATGAGGAAATCCTGGAGCTCACTTCAATTCCAAGGAGAGTAAAACTCCCAGATTATGGGCTCTCCACAAATCGAGTTCATCATATCAAACCTCCGAAAATGCAATGTCAACGTATCGAGAGCATATACAATTGCTTCAAGGGCCTATTTATGACTCTGAAAACTCCCCCTGAGCTGAGAAAATTCGTTTAACTAAACTAACCTCTGATGAATAAAAGAATTCTTGAATGCAAAAGAATTTTGAATCGCAGTAATTCCTGGCCTGCTCAAAGCAGATGTAAAACCCCCTCCACCTAACTATTATACAAATTGAGGGTCTGGCTCAAATCATATTGTACACTTCAATGAGCTCACTGTCCTTCATGGCATGATACTTGGGTGTGCTGTCGGGAGTGAGCTGTCCTCCATCAAAATGAAAGCTCAGATTTGCAAGGGAAAGATTGCACGCTTCCGCATACGCCCTAAATAGCTTTTCGAATTTGTCGGTCTGTTCATCAATTGCATCACAAGAAGAATCCCAGTGAGTCACCCAGCAATCAGAATTCTCTGATCCAAAGCTAATGCATATGTACATGAGTTGAATGCATTTGGAAGGAAAGTAACGGATAAAACAACAGCAACATTTAATTAGGAAATGAGAAATTCAGGAAGGTCTAGTGCTTCAAAAGTCTACCATAACGTTCTTAAGCAATCACCGTCATTCTATGAAAGGGGGCAAGTCTAGATATGTTCGATAAAAGGATACTGCAGGAAATCAGAATCAGCTTAAGTTGTGAGGGTGTCTGTCAGATGGACCATAGAATGAAATGACAAGTAATAATCTCATCCATATGTGATTATGAAAGAAGAGATGCATTGGAGTACCGTGAACATCTGAATAGGTTGAATATCCCCATCGCTGTTTTGTACTTGAATCAATATTTTCTCCTTCTCTTCAGCTTCAACCAAAGGTGACTTCCCATGAGCCTTCGAACTGCTAGGAGTATTTGACACCGACGGTGACTGAACCACCTTTGGACGATTCTGAGCTTGCATCCTGGCCAAATCTTCAACTCTTGTTGCTTCCTTCATTTTAGAATGTTCTCGCAACAGCTTTATCTCCTCTTTGTTTAACCTGAATACAGGTTCAATGAATTCAATGAGTGTCTGAATTCACAGGTATATAATATCGCTCCAACTTACGAGCCCCACGCTGGTGGAGAGGACATATATTTGTAAAATAAAAGACTAGCTTAGATACTTTAGTCGAGCAGAGATATTAAACTCAGAATGAACACCTTATTGCTTGTAAAGAGGGATGAGTAAACCCAGGCAGGATCGAAGGCAATTTGCCAGGCGCAGTCTGCCACCTCTCATCATCATCATCATCATCATCATCATCATCATCTTCCGAGATAACTGACGGGGCAGGATCCTTCTGAGGCATTCGGGTCGGTGGTTCCTGGTCATGGCCAATCTTGAAATCAAGTTTAAACCCTAAAGAGTGGACAAGGTTCTAGAATACTTGGAATTCGCATATAATTCACAATACTTAATGCCCAAACTCATCACAACCTTACTTCTTGTGAGAACTCACGCAAGGGACTGTTTATCATATCAAAAAGTAAACCCAGTTTCCAAGTCACAGTGCTCAATACAGAACACAGCCGAGTACGTCTCTAGAATTAAATTGAAACCCAATCTAAGCCTATACCTGGTTTGGCCAGAAAAGAATTCGTCCACAAACCTGAGCTGGTGAAACTTTGGGCCCGAGCTGGGGTGGTCCTGATGTGTTTACAAGGTCACTGTCATCTGCTTCCAAACCAGCAGCAAAAGTAGATATAAAAGAGAGAAGAAGGCTCAACTACCGCACAGATTGTTTCGACTGACGATTATGTCATCGATGTCAGTTCCCCAACCAAGATCATTAACCCCAAAGAGAGCCCAAATGACCAATAGTTTCTGCTTCCATATCTATAGGAGTTTCAATAAATCATTTCGGAGACTTCAAGGAAGATATCAAATTATACCAAAAGAAAGAAGAAAGCACGCCCTTCACATGCAAACCATTGACAGCATTAACACATAAGCACAGAACAGAATGGCATGGACGAACCACTTAAAAGTGCTGGAGCTGGACGTACCCAGTGTTTCGCTAGAATCGATAAGAGGTTGGAACTCGTCAGATTCATCCTCGTCGTCCAGCTGGTCATCCAAATTACATGACATAAGAATGAGAAAAAAACACGACATCTCTCTCAAAAGGAATTACAAGTACCATGCACACAAGCTTCATGTCGAAGCGCAGACTTGAGAGCAAAACAATCATACTCTCTCTAACCTGCAGGCCGTAACTATTCGGAGAACTTGCATAAATGGTTTGAAAACATCCTCCACAAAGTCTCTACAGGCCGAAGCTCTTCCACAAAAACCCTAATATCCCGGACAAGGTAAACCAACAAGGTTGAGCTCTCTCAACAACCCAGAAAATGGCACTAGTACTCGCTCCAGGTAGAGTTAAAATACGGAAGTCAGCCAAGCTACTTCCAACAAACGACGATTGCTGCTCAGTGACATCATTCCCTGAAATGCACACGTCTAAACCGTCTCCAACATAAAACATACACAGGGTGTGCCCGCCACCCTTTCTCCTACACTTCGGAGTCCATCGTCTGGAACAAGAGGAAGCACCCCTTACGAGACAAGACACCGAGAGGTGCACCTGGATGGCCTTTCATTCTAGTGATCATCCAATTGAGCCTCAACCCTGAGGTGGCTAAAGTCCCGGGGTGGTCCGACAAGAAATCACGTAGACCTTCAAAGAAAATTGAAAAAAACAGAAAGCAACGGCAACTAACAGGATGACTCCCATGACTTCGTGTTCAAAAAGGAACAGAAAAGAAAACAGCCTCGTCAGAATATGCAATAGAGCAGACAGACATCCCTTCCGATCGATCAGAAGTCAATTCTAATGCGCAGCATACGCAAATTCTTCAGCACAACCTACCAACCGAACCGAAAAACGTCGAGAAGTGCATTGAGTTGCGAATTTCTCCCGACTTAGATGCTAATGAGCAAATGAAGCGACATACATATATGCTCCATCCTCGGAATTCCTGAGGCGATCCGCGAAACTCTTCGAGCACCCGCGCGAAGCGTAAACCAAAAATGCAGACAATGACAAGTGGAGGATGGGAACGGGAGAGACGAAATTCAGACCTCGAGATCGGAGCGTTGGCGCTTCATGCTTGGAACAGGGATGATTCCCAGCTTGCAGGCGAAATCTCTCCTCGTGCAAGAACTAGAAAAAAAATTGTACAAGCAAAATGACAGTCAATGGCTGCGGCAGTGAGGAAGGTTGCAATAAAGTTCACGATGAAGACGAGGCCACAGATCGAAGAAGCTCGCAGACAAGGCCCCTACCGACGGGAGAGACTGTCGGCAAGCCTCGTTCGTCACCCTGTTGACGAAACTCGCACTTCGTCCGTATGGAAGGTTCTGTTCGTTCGTCGATGCATAATGGACTATAGTAAGCTTGCCAATACATAACAAATTCAAACTGGAGAAAAATAGAGACTTTCATGTTTTGGAATGTGGTGTGATTATTAAATGTCATGTTAAGAGTCATCTTAAAAAATAAAATGCAAAAACATTTCTTTCTACAAATTTTATTGCAATTTAAAGGCGATCTTTAAATCTAGTCAAAAATTCCTTGCAGCCCTTCATTGCACAATATGCAATCATTAGAAGGTGATACAAAATTTTGTTTTCATCACAATTAAATGGTAGTTGAATTGTGCAATTACTATACGATAATTGACAATGGTTGTTGTGCTGTTCTTGGATGTGTACAGTGAATGACTAGTTTACTCTAAATCTAGATCCATTGTAACATTAGAGATTTTTTGGGGGTTTGGGTGGGCTATTTCAAGCCTGTTCTCTTTATTGTTCCCTAAAAATTAAAGAATGGTTCACTGTCAAAATTATTTTTTAAATTTAAAAAATATTATTATTATTAATTCATAAAATAAATTAAAAAATGTTTTCTTTCTTAAAAGATATATATATATATATATATAATATTATATGATGTGTCAATTTCTCGGCCACGTCATATAGTTGGTGCAGTGTAGTTCTTAGGTTCCTAGGAGCCCGGGAACTCACAGTCCTCTACAAGCCCTAAATCTCTCCTAATGAATTGTAAAACATCATGGTAGAGCTAAATTTAGCCTTTTAAATTATATTCAAATATTTATATTTATATTTTTAGTAAGTGAGATTACAGATTGTCCATCCCTATAAAATAAAAATCGTTTTGTGAAAAATGTAATTGTCATAATATTTGTAGCAAAAAGTGAAAATAAATGAATTAGTATAACAAAAAAATTGGAATTTTCTTAATACATATAAATAATAATGGAGATTGGCGTGAAGAATAACCAACAAATTATTTTGCACTTTATGTCCAAAACATTTAAGTTAACGATCTTAAAGTCAAATGTCACTATTGAGCTAAATTTATCCATTTTTATAATTGATATATAAAACCTTGATATTTTTTGTTTATGAAAAACTATCATTTCAATTGATTTTATTCTTTTCCAAATTTTTTTATGGAAAGTTCAAATTATTGTGATTTTTTAAAGTAATAAATGAAAATAAAAATATATCAATTATAATATATATTAGAATAATTTGAATCTTTTATTGTAAATGAAGTGTAATGAGAGACATCATTTTGTAATTATATTTTAAAAATAATTTAAAACATTAGATGAAATTTGAGGCCTATAGAAGATTGCAAGTTCCCCGGCTCTAAAAACTATCTCAACTACGTGGAAATGCTACCAGCTGTGTAGTTCAACATGGTCAAGATTGTGCCACGTCATTTTTTGAAAAAAACACACTTTATTTTCAACTTTTTTTGCATTTTAGAAATTTTAATGTTAATTTTTTTTTGAAAAAAAATTCTCACCACCAGCCGCATTCTTTTACTGCTACGAGAATAGAATTGAGAACGGGCTTGAAACAGTCTTCTAGAGGCCTCAAATGTCTTCTAATGTAAATACACACTATATTGTATAATTTGGATTCTTACATACATAGCTTTCAATTGTAAATTAATAATTCTTTCAATGATTTGATGTTTTTTAAATTCTAAAATGGAAAAAATATAAAACTTGTAAAGTTTTGTTTTCTTAGCTTAAATCAAATATAAAAAATGGTTATTATGAACGTTCTAATTAAGGTTGGCCAATGCACATCTCAAAAGTGGATGTAAAGATCTTTAAAAGTTAACCCCCAATTAAGGTGTTGGCATCCATGGGATAAACTATAAATGCTTGCAAGAACATATTGTGGGAGCTTGGGAAAACAGGTGAAATACATTGAAATGTGTTGAAAAAGAGGTTCTTGTTTATTCTCGAGTGATAAGGCCTTTGTAGTTAGTTGGTGCTTCATACTTTTTGTTTAAGGTTTTGAATTAGTTCATGTAGGAGGGGTGCTATTATGTGAGTCTAGGATTATGAATACATGATTGAGTCTAAAAGACTATACACCTCAAGTATAGGTGATTGTATTATAGAAACCTTCTACGATTATAGAATGCCTACTTTATAGATACATATATTATAGATACTTATGTTATAAGTACCTTCAATGATTGTAGGATATTTACTTTTACATACATTCAAGGCTTATATGCTCGCATTTTAATGCTCACATGCTAGCATCATTGGTTCGTGCACTTAGAGATGGGAAGGAAAGGAAAATTCGAAGAAATGAAAATCTTACATTACAAAAATCCTTTTGTAATTCCATAGATTGTTCAACTAGTGGAATAGAAATCATTCATTCATGAAGCTAAATACTTACAATGTGAAGGTACTTGGAATGGAGGGTTCATGATACAATTTCTTGAGGTAGGGTTTATAAGGTTGAGTTGGAATGAAAGCACTACACAATTTATTAAAGAACTTAGGTTTATGTCTTTGGAAAAAATGAATAACAGAATTGGGTATTGCATATGTTGTGAGTTGCCCATTGAAGTTACTTTGTATATGAAATCTTTGCTCTTGAATGTTTTGGTTCTTTGGAAGGCATTGTGAATTTTGAAAAATATAAATTGAGGTTAAAAATATATCCAAATTCCTTTGATCTTTGGAATGAGGTCATTTATGCTTACAAAAGAAATTAAACAATCTTTTTTGAACACTAGAACATTTTATATAAATCTTTATATTCACAATTGCATCTAATATGTAAAGAAGTGACCTATAGTGTAGACCACTTAGGGGTTAAATAGCACTAGTGTTTCCTCCTAAAAAAATATTATCCTTCTTCGGGTACATGGAAGGAGGTTGGTTAGACATTTGAAGAATTTTAATTGGTTTTACATATGGACAACATACATTAAGGAGAGTTTTGTGTCACTATAGGAGTACACTTTTCAAGGATGCAAAAAGAACCCTTACCTCATTAATAAATAATGTTATGCATTGTGTAAGAAATTAAAGGAAGTTTATCTATTTTTTACTTAGTTGAATTACGAGAGGGTGAAATTAAAGTAGAACAATTTGTTTGTTTGTTTTTTTGTAGCTAGAAAGGGTAGAAAATTAATTGCATTGACAATAGTAGTAACAATTTTGAAGTGATATTGACAATTCTTGTGCCATATTTTGTTGATTATTTAAGTTGACCTTACATCCATATTCATTATAATTGTGTAGATTCAGGTATGTCCTCACCTAGTGTTAGAAGTTGTTAAAAGTGTTGTGAACAATCAAAAAATCTCACCCAGAGGTGTATCTTGGTTGATTTTTAAGAATGTTGGTAACACCGTAAGAATCAAGGGGCCTAAATTAAATTAATTAGAGTGAGAGCTTGATTTGAAGATGATCCCATGCACAATCCATGCAACCAACTCAAAGCCATGCATCCCTAAGTTGACAAATAGAGCCAAGAATTATGCAAATTAATTATTAGCATTTGGGTCTAATTTGTGGACGTCAAAACATTGCTATGTAGGTGCTAGATAAAGAAACATTGAATGTAAAAGAAGGTCAATCTCATTTGTAATATAAAGGTTAAGAGATAATTTATAAGAAATTTAAAGATCCAAACACTCCTATTGATAGATTGCAATGATTTTGAAATTAGGTCAACAATTAGGCCTTATTATAAAATAGATCTTATGAAAGAATCTTCAATCATAGTCAAAGTAAGGGCCTAGAAATCCTTATCTAGAGGCATTCACAATTGTAGCTCTTTTTGATATTCTCCGGTCCACTAAAAAGCTACAAAATGAATCTCAAAATACCTTTTTGGAATAGAAATACCTTTGTTGTCAACAATATGCCAATAGAAAAAAAATGTGGCATAATAGAATTAATAATCATGTGGGTGTACGAAATTCATTAGAAAAATTCTAGACCCTCTAGTGGATCATTAGACTTTTGTTAGCTGTGCAATTGTAATAAATGCAAGAATTAAGAATATGTATAAATTTTTTTTATTTAAAAAAATAAAAAATTACATCTCATCTTTGGTTATATAATTTTTAAAATTTTTTAGTTTAAAAAATATTTTTCTTTATTTCTATGAGAGCTTTTCACCACAATGGCAAAAAATACCCCCTAGAAGAGTTCAATGAAGAGTGTGCACTAACTAGCTTTCTAAGCAATGGGATTTTCCATAGTACATCACAACTTATTATATTTAGACTTTTTTCTAAGACTCCTACTCAAGCATGAGTGCACATTGCAATTTTACACTTAGGCTATAGACTTTGTAAGCAAGATCACAACCAACTACCTACTTTCACAACCAATGCATTAACAAGTAAACTTTCAAGCATGCAACACACACATTACATAATGTAAATATTCAATTCAAAATAGTGTCCAAAAACACTTAAGGCCCATGGGCAATTAGTCTCAAGCCTTCAATATAGTCACAAAATATTATTTTTCCAAATTGGGTAAGCCATTCACTCACAACCAAGAAGGCAATTGACCCCCCCATAGTAGAATGACTGCCATATTTTTGTTTTTGATTGCCTTTTAGTGTGACTAGTTTCTTTAGAAATTTAACTATAGGCTCTAGCTCCCCTCTAAATTTCAACGTCATCAAAGCTACTATCCATCAAGTATTGCCCCCTGAAATTGGCAGTCTTGGTTACCATTGGCAGCTAACATCCTTGTAGTAAAATAACTGTTGTATCTTTGTCCTTATTTGAGATTTAGCAAATCTAGGCTTTTTAGAAAGTTGACTTCATGATCTACCATTCTTTCAAATTTCAACCTCATCAAAGATATTGTCCGTTGTATATTGTCCCCGAAAGTTGCCAGTCTTGATCATATGGGGTAGCCACCACCTTCTCACTCAAAGCCTTACTCTTCTCATTTCCCCTACTCCCTTTCACAATAAAATGAGGACCTACTTGACAAATTGTTCCTAATTCTTTCATCATCTTTCACAATCCATCTTCTAAAACATCACACACCCAAAACATACAAGTGGGAGAGGGAAAAAAACAAGAGAGAGAGGGGAGAAGGAGAGAGGGTTTATAAACCCTACTCTCTTCTATCTATCAAAAGCCTCCATCTTCATTTCTTCCAATCTTCATCTTCATTTCTTCTAGTCTTCATTTCTTCTTGTCTTCATGTTTTTTGTACTTAGACTTTGCATTCTCGATTCATTTGCAATGCTAATTTCTAGGTGTGGTATTTTGTTTTTCATTTTTCATTTAGCCATTTGCCTAAGTTAATTAATTTTCTATTTCTTACTTAATGTCTTTTTCATTTGTAAGTTTTTGTCTTTCCCTAGGATTTCTTCATTATTTTTGCATAATTGCATTTCCTAAAATTCACATCATTGTTCTAACTTCTACATTGCTACCTAATGAAAGATCCTTAATTCTTGATTTAAAGATTAAATCTTCCTACTAATCCTTCTTCACCCCCAATTTCTCTTAAATTATCGTAATTGTATTAGTTCTAAATTGTGAGCCAATGTGGTGGCTCACAATTCCATTATAATTGCACTTTTGTTGAAAGTCAAACAAACTTCCAAAGGTCCCAAATTTTCTCTAATGCAATTATTGCATCCAATGGTCCAAGTTGCATGCCTTTCAATGTGACAAACATTCAATGTGAAGCCACCTTACAAAACAAAAAAACTAATTGAATAAAAAAGCTTGTGCCCTTTAGATGCAAGTGTAGATAGTGGAGTCACTGGAATGCATTGTTAAAGAGTCATATGCTTGGCTTAAAGCCTAGAATTAACTATTGTTGGCTCATCACACAACTCTAAGGTAGCATGCTTGTGAAGGATAAAGTAATGGCCAAAAAAACAGAGTGGTATAGGTATATATGATTTGGCATACTTTAAGATTTTGGCTAGGGATTTAACCGGCATGGGTGTTATTCTAGCTTTGAAAAGCCTAGATTGAGACTTCACTAATACCGGTATCCCTTTATTGCGGGATTTATGGAAAGGTGACATACCAAGAATTATACAATATATTTCTCTTATTCTACTACTAAGCCATTTTGACTAATTCAGAATTAAGGAGTGCCTAAGGTAGGCAATATAAAGGAGGCATTTCTAATTTTTTTTTCTATTTGGAGTCCACTAATAGTGAACATTATGCTTTCATTATTCTCTTTAGGTTTAATTATTTTCATGCTCTACCACATCCAAATTGCTTGCTTTTGTTTCTCTCATTAGTTACTTGATGCTTTATATTGTTAGTGTATTGTGAGAAATGATGTGATTTCAAGAGTGTTCTTTAGAGGAGATTTTGCGGTAGTTTGTTGTCAAAAGAGACAATAAACCATTGCAAGTTTTTTAAGGGGTGACTCTAACCTTGTTTTAAGATTGGTACACGTTAAGAATCCCTTTATCTTGGATCCCTTCATCTTAGTCTAAAAGATTGGTGTGAATGAAGCATCTGTTGGGAATGGGTCTTTGGGTCCCACATCAAGTCCAAATAAGGTTTTTTTAATTCTTTTAGTATCAATGTATCATCGTAGCTTTTACATTCAACATATTGTTTCCATTTAGATTTTCAAGCAACTAATTTTTCATGAAGATAGATTTTAGATTCACCTTCTTTAAATTACTTTGAAAAAGTCATAGATTATTCATATGGTGTCCCAAAAATGCATATTAAGAGAAATTTAGATTCTTCTTTTGACTCCCAATAAAGTGAGGCAAAATTCATACCATTTAAGAATAAGAGCTATACTAAAAGACTAAATCATTTTAGTTGTAGTTACCTTACATGCATTATTTGAATCTAGTTCTCATATATTCATGCAATATTGAATTCAAAATTAATCTTTTATATTGAAAAATTGAATTGAAAGTCTAGAAAAATATTCAAAAAATACACAGTCACTTGATTTTCATTCTTTAAAAAAATGTTAAATAGAAGTAGGTACAAGGTAAAAAGAAAAACTAAATCATTAGTAGGTCTAAGATGGAATTAAAAGTCCATAATCCTAACAGTGAGATTGTTCTAGCAATGAACTAAATCCCATGAACTTCTTGTTTTTGAAATTGCAAAAATTGAGTTAAAAAATGAATCACATAAGTAGTTTTTTCAAAAAGATGCTTAGATTGCCCCCAAAACAAGATTGTTCATAACTTTCTCATCACTAGTCCAAATAGAATGAATCAAATCTTTCCATGTAGATGAAAATGTTTTCTATGAAAAACAAAAGTTTTAAAAATTGTATACTATTTTTTGTGATTTTTTTGGTGCTACTCAACAAACTCTATTTGGGCTTAGGGTGGCATAACATTCAATGGTCCCAAGCGTCAATTCAAATAAAAATTATATTTACTAAAAGCTAATGTATTTTTAAATATAGAGAATTTCATTAAAATGCCATTTTTAGAGCCTGTGGTCTAAACCATAAAAGTGCTATTTAGGACATGTGTAAATTTCAAATTGTGCAATCTAGACCCTAAAAAGTGACAAAGTTACAAGATGGTACCATTTTACCAAATTTTTCCATAAGCATTCATTTTTATTGAAGACATGTTTGGAGACAATGATTTTAATGTTATGTTCAAAAGGGATGTAGTTCAACATTATTAATTTTAAATTTATAGGTGATTTTCCAAATCACACTTGATTCTCTTATTTTTATAACTCTTCTATTTCGAATAATTTTGTGTTGGACCAACTTCAAGTGTGTTTTAATGCCACTATCCTCTTCTAATAAAAAAGAAAGTGTGCTTGAATCAACACTCACAACATTCAAAACTAGCAAAAGTAGTCTTTAAAATACTAAAAAGTCCCACAAATATAAACTTTAAGCAAAGAATCATCAAGTTTGAGAATTAAGGCGGTTAGATGATCTCATCCTTTGAAAAAACATACTTTCCTAAATATTTGAGCTCTCTTTAAGTTAATTTGGGTCCTTTATAAAGTGTAATCCTATGAGGACAATGTATAAGGACTAAAATGTCTATTGAATGACTTTAAGAAACCTATACAAACTAAGAATGCACTTTTTAATTCTAAAAATCCTCATCTTCATTGATAAAATTGAATCCTTCCAAGATTAAGAATGTTAACACACCAAAACCATATTGTGGCATTTTAAAATTGATCATTTGTTGTAGTCTATCTTGTTGATAAAGTTACATTCTTCCAAAGTTAAGAATTTTTTGACAAATTTTTGACAAACTCAACCAAGTCAACTTCTTACATTTATATTTTATTTTATTAATGTCAAACTAACATCATAAAACGTTTTTTGCCACCTTAAAGTGACTACCGCATGAGAGTGGATCCTAAAGAAGATTCCAACATGGTATCGACATGGAAGGGCTTTCACCACCTTTCCCAAACCTATCTCAAGCCATTGTGTCTACCTTTACCATCCCTCAAACTCCCCTTGGATTAGACCCATTGTTGCAAACCCTATGAAGACATTATTGCATCTTTACATGGTCTTCTTCTCAAACTTGAGACTTGCAAGGTTTTAGAAATGTTGATGCATTTTGTTGTCTCTTCAATAATGACCCTCATCCCAATCTCACACATTGAAACCACTTCAAATTCTTAAATAGCCATGAAGTAGACAAACCCACTAAGCATTGGACACCACTTATGGTGTACAATCCGCTTTGCAAAGAATTGCAAATCCTCCCTACAATAAGTCCACAAGATGTTGGAATGTCATTGTGGACTACCATAATGTCCAAGCAAAGAAGTATTGGTAGTTGTTGACTCATATTTGTACAATTCAAGACAAAAGACATTGGCATGCCATATGCTTTGTACAGTGATTCCATGGGTGTCCAAGTATAGGGAGTGAGTGCAACCAATTATGTGGCAATACCAAGGGCAAATGCATGTGTTGGTGAATGGGTGTTGATTGTTGATCTAGAAATAGGAGGTGAAATGAAGCCACATGTGGATGGAAGTTTGATTGAATAGTGTAGGAATTTGAAAGGTTTTAAGTGAAAACCACCCAAAATTGTTGCACTTCAAAGTTTTTTTGACCAAGATAGGAATTGAAAAAAAAAACCTAGAAGGGGCACCAAGATGGGGATGGGGATTGAAACAAAGATTGAGACGAGGATAAAATCCAAGATGAAAACCTAAACCCTCATCATAACTATGACTTCAAGAGTTGTAGCTATTATTTAGAAGTTGTGGAATGCATGGACAACTTGTTTGCCATCATTTCTATATTGTTGGTACAGAATTGGCAAATGGGATCTATATAACAATTTCAACCTTTAGGTTCACCCTATATAGAGCAAGTATTAAGAAGATTTTAAGTGGGAGCTTAGGGTGCTTGTCGTTATGGTGTGTTGAGGATACAAATTCTGTATAAGGAAAAACTCATCAACTACATAGCACCTTGTAGCATTGCCATGAAATTTTGTACAATGATGCAATGAAGAGTCATAAGAATAGGTTGAGTAAGAACTAGTTTAGGTGCATGGTAAAGAAAAGTGTGGTTTGGGTGTTAGTGCATATGAATACATATTGCAATACAATATTGTCTCTAGAGAGTCCAAGAGAGAGATCATTTTCATTTGTAGGACTTTGTGTGAATACAAGCCAAGTTTTCATATGAAGACATAGGTACCAACACTTACAAAAAAATACTTATTTTGGTCACACTATATTAAAAGTTGAATGACTAAAAACATTGATAAGATTATTAGCAAACTCAAGAGAAATGCATCGCAAATGGTTTTATAATTCTTAATATTTTATAATTTATACCCTGAATAGACATGGTTTGAAGCAAAAAATGTCTCAATTCTTTGTGGTTGCTTCAAAAAAACTCCTCACTTCTAACACTCTTAATGATTGTTTTTGAAAAGTTGTAGCTGTTTGAGTTATACTATAAGAAATCTATGTTTTTTGTGACATCAAGATAAAAACATGGCATGTTTTTACAAATAGAACGACATTAGAGACTTTGAGGGATTGGGTGATAGAATTGTGGTAGACATTGTAGTGAACATGTAGATGTCAATTAGAAAACAATGTGATGTGATGCTAGAGAAAAGAAATATGTTATGTGCAATGTTTGATAAAACATAGTCATGTTGTTGGGGACATCCAAAAAAATGTGACAATGCCACATTGCCAGTAAAGTGTAATGGTTTTGTTGCAGATAAGTTTTTTGAAGTTGTTGGGAGCAAAGGTAAAATGCTAACCACATGTTAAAAAACAAGGGAAGAGCACTTACATGGCAAGCTTTTGCAAGAAAGAAATTTGAGTGGTGTGGCATCTAAGTGTACTAACATGCCATGTTAGCCTACTTTGATGCCTTTTGAGAATTTTAACAATGTTTTTTTAGACGTCACCTACAACATTTAGATGTTTTTTATGACATTAATTAAAATGTCCAAATGTTTTTTTTCCATTAGGAAAAATTTCAACCTCAGAGAGGCTACGAGTTTTTTAATTTTTAGAATTGTTGTAGTGCAACGACAATTTTTTTTTAATTTGGAAAAAATAGTAAAAAAATAGTCAATATGATGTGGCATTGACATGGCACTAGTAATGACACTTCAAATTCCAAAAAAAATTCTATAATTGCATCATAAGGGGTGCAAAGTTTGTAACCTCTTTGAGGCCTAAAAATTTTCATGGAAATTAAATCACTAAGTGAACATCATATTTATGATGATGCTCATGTTTGAAGTTCTATTTTTAATATTGTAATTCCTACATTTTACAAATCCCATACAATTTGTCTTGCCTCTTATTACTCCACTTGAATAAATAGTTTGTCTTTTCATGTCAAGATACTTACAAAAAGTGGTTTTTAAAGCCATGCAACATACTTCCTAAATATAGTATATTGTTTATTGTGTATGGTATATGTCTAAGTTGATGTTGCAAAATGTTTGGATGTCTAAGTTGACATCTCAAAAAACATCCAAATGCCTAAAATGACGTTTCACAAAATTAAAACACATATAGTAGGCAAGTCCTACAAGACATTGTTGATGGCATTTTCATGTCTATGGATGTGTTGTAACATATGGTAGATGTCACATGACATTCAAAAGGATTCATTTTATGTTACAATTGACATCCAAAAGAACATGTGCATGTCATAGTAGATGTTCAAATAGATAGGACCTAGGGCACAACACACAAGACATATCACTAATTTCATTTGCCACATCATATTTGACATCACCAAAGGGCTGGATTTCAAAGTTGCTAATATGGCACTACCCGTTGTATTGGTGTTGACGTGGAGGCAAGGTGCCAATCACATGGAAACCTCTCAAGAGTATGTTTTTTGTGACATCCTCCAAAATCTTTTTAAAATCAGACCATGTGTTTTGTGATTTTCCATGTTTTGGAGCATGTTTATTATGTTGCATTTTTTTGGACATCCATGTGGACATAGCTAATGTTCAAAAAAATGCACCTACTATATTATGGGCTTGTCACAAAAAACGGGGGTTTCTTTTAGTGTTATGAAGTATTCATTCAAGTCTTGATTCAAGTCCATATTTTCAGTGTAGGAAAATATATGGTGTAGCAACCAAGTGTGCTTATCTTAGCCTTCAAAGGGAACCATGGGCAAACTTCCATATTGTATAGGAATTGAAAAAGGATTTTTGAATTTATCAGAGTCAAAATTCCCTTTACCAAAATTCATGAAGATTTCACTTCTATGTGAGCTTGGTGATATTATATTTTAGGAGTAGCTTTGCATTACTTGCCAACAATTCTTATTCATCTTTTGCCAAATAGAATTTTTGAATTCCTTTTTGTCTTTTTTGCAAATTTTAGCCAATTTTGTGCATAAAAATCTGCTCTAAAGTATTTAGTACTTTAAATGCATCTAAGTAAGCAATTAAGCATTGTTTTAAATATTAATTTGCCTAATTTTTTGTTGGATCTTAGAAGTCAAATTAAAGAGGATTCTAGATTCTTTTTGTATGCATTATTTGAACACCACATGAATACCAAAAAAAGTGTAATTTTCTCAAAGTGTTGAAAATAGTTGTATCTAAAATCATCCTTAATTTGCATACCTTGAGCAAAGAAAATTTGGACAAACAACAAAACACATGTCCAACTTCAAGGAGATTTTTTATTCTCCCTTGAATTGCTTGCCAAATAAGGGAATGTTGTTTAAAGGTTAAGGGAAGTTTAGTGGCTTAAATAGGACCCCCTACATATATTCTCAACTTTGAAAATTCATAGTCTAATATTGTGCAAATATTGATCAAATACAAAACTAGTGCATTGGGAAGAGGCTAATAATTTCATTTCAAAGTTTCATCATTTGACCACTCAGCTATCTTGGGCATAAAAAGTCACAATTTGGATTTAATCTTGAGTACTTCCTTTTTTCATATTGCAAATAAAGGGAATTGAAATGACAACTTGCGGGTTGTCATTTTCTTGTTTTGTTTGTCCTATAACAACTATTTTGTGAGGGAAGTTGTTCATGGTGACAACCAAAAATTATGGTATGAGGTTCTAAAATCACATAGACTCTAATACCACCCACCTCCTCAAATGTACACTATTTGTACATGTTGCTTTTTCATAGACTTCAACAATGTACAAATACTAAGCATTTTAGGAAGTAGGCGATTTTAGAGCCCTACACCATTTCAACTTCAAAATTTCATAACTAATTCCACAAAGCACCAAAAAATATGAAACGACTTGGGTTAGATGCAAATTCCACTCATCTTTCAAGGAAAATTTACTGAAAAACATTTCAAGAAACTTCACCTCCACAAAATTTAAATTGCACCCCTTGGATGGGTGATTTATGGACCTCCTACCTTGACCTTTTAACCCTGAGTGCCCCAGTGCCTAAAAAATGACCTCTCAAAATTCAAATATCTCCTTATTTGACCATTATAATCTTTTCAATGGTATGGTCAAAGGATGTGTCCCTTCTGTATAGCTCCTGCCCTATTTCTACTATCAATTAGTATGGTCAATTTATGTAGATCTCATTTTAGGTTATAGTTTGATTAGAATGAATTGAGAATTGTATGAATATTAGCAAATACTAGTGGTTGGTGCTTGTTATGCTACGCATTCATCATTAGAATTTCATTATAATTTTTATGTATTAGATAGTATGGAGAGCAAGAATTTCAAAAAATCTTAAGATAAAAATTATTAAAATATTCATATAATATTTTTAATAAATAAGCATATATTGAAATAAACAATAGAAATTTAAATGAAATACATGCAATGATGAATATGGTAAAAGATACACATACATTAGAATGCATTAGAAATTTGACTCAATTGTTACAAACAATGGCAACCCAAATAGAAGAATTTAAAGGAAAAACTTGTAAATCTCAAAAGCTTCGTGAGCAATTTAATTGTTGTGAAATCCAAAATTGGTTCAATCTAATAAATTTCTCAAATCATTTGGTAGTAGCAATAGAAAATTGAAATTAAAATCTCAAAGCTCACAAAAGCACAAAATCATAGAAATGCAAAAGAAGTATAAAGCCAAGAAAAGCAATGAAATTGCTACCTTTATAATATCACCATATTGATCCTCTTTAATATCACCTCAATTGCAACGACTATATTATTTCTATAATATCATCCCTTGTAAAAAGTGATATTACAGAGGTGATTGTGAATTACTACTCTATTTCACTAATATCACATTGTGTGAAAATATGATTTCTCTGTATGCATGATTGAAAATATTTTTATAAAATAATTAAAATAATTATTATAAAGACTTATCGAAATCATTATCATGCATTCTATTCAAATATATCAAATTTTTACTATGTAATACAATAAATGCATAGCATAGCAAGCACGAGCCCCTAGTATTAACGGTAGCATTTGTGATATTACAAAGGAACTTATGATTTTAGTAGTATCATGGTTTGAACACTCAAGGGTTAAGGTCCATGCATCCTCAAAGTGAATGCACCTTGGTCAACCCCAATTGTAACTTTGAAAATAACAATTTTTAGAATTTGATATAAACTAAGAAAATGAAGCTTAACAAGTCTTGTTTCTACTCTATTTGAAAAATGACAAAAATGTCAAAAATTGAAAGAATTATTAAAATTGAAAGCTATGTGTGTTAGAATCCAAATAACATAGTATGGTGTGTTTTTCATTTGTATTTATATATATTTAAATGGATTTGAAATTTTAATTATGTTTCTCATTCTATCCTTCATTTATGATGAAAATTATAGATTATTCTAATGTATTTCTAATTGATATAATTTTATTTCTTTGTTTAGCTTTAAAAAATCACAATTATTTGATTTTTCCATCAAAATTATTGGAAAAAACAACATACATAGAAAATGTAATTTTCAACTAGTAAAAAAATATTAAAATTGTATACATAAATTAAATAAAAGAATAAATTTGGTTTAATAGTTGAAATTGACTTCAAGGTCTTTGTTGTGTTGTTTTGGGTGTAAAAATAAAATAACAAGTTGAATTTTTTTTCTACTAATTTCCATTGTTACTTGTACCTCTTGAGAAAATTTCAAATAATTTGGATTGGTTTTTGCCATTTTCATTTACTTATGTTCAATTATTGCATCAAAAATGATAACAATTACAATTTTTCATAAAACAAATTGAGATTTATCACAATGATATACAATTCATAGTTTCAAGTAATAAAAATATAAGATTCTTGTTTGAACACAATTTAAAAGGCTAAATTTAGATTAGATAAGATGTTTGATCATTTCACAATGGATCAAGTCCTTGAGGGGTTAATGCAGGGTATCATCTTGGTTAACCCTAAACCTTTGCAAGTGTTAAAAGTTTAAATTTCAGTAAGGTATGAAATCTCAACTATACAATCTTGTTGTGTGCATGTTGTAGATGGTGTGGAACAAATTTGGGGTCATTTGACAATAGAGATTGAAAGATTGTAATGTTTTAGTGTTGGAAAAAGGTGCTGAAATTTTCTTAAAAACACATTTGGAGGTGAAATTCAATTTCAAAACCTACTCAAATGAAAAAACTTTAAACTACCAAGGAATTCAAAATCAGAATATAAACACTTTGGTAAAAACAAAATATCATTCAAATGACTCATTGTGTTTGCAAAATGAATTTGAAATGTTAAAAAAATAGTGAAAACAGTAGAAAAAAAATCACATCTATAGCTGAACCTCCTACTAAAATGCTTCTCAGTCACTCATAACTTCTTGGATCAATATGAAATTTTAACCACACAAACTAGACTAGTATGCAAAACTTTTACAACAAAAATGATTGAAAACAAACCATGTATGAAGAAGTTATGAGCTGCCGAAGTTCACTATAATGCAAAAATGTCTGGATTTTGAACTTCGAATTGCTCTCAAACATTCAAAACAGCTTGGATTGACCTGAAATTTCTACCACAATAACTAGACCTTAACCCCTCACCGCCCAAGGGGACCAAAAGTGTCCTCACATAGTCTAGCAGTCAACTTCAAAGTGCTATAACTTTTTCATCCAATGTCCAAATTCAATAAAACTTGTTGAAAAAGTTTCCTATAATAGTCTATTTTTTGTGGTAAAATTTTCAGATCTATCCAAGATGTAATGAGTTTTTGAAAGCCATTCAAAGTTCGCAGGTTCAATTTGAGTTCACCCCACTGCAATGAGATGGCTGCAACTTCGGGGGCTTGTATCTTTTTCATCAAATGTTAGTTTTCAATAAAATTTGTTGGGTTTTGTTCCCCATAAAGTCTACTTATCATGATAAAATTTTCATGTCAATCCAAGTTGTTTTGAATGCTTGGGAGCAATTCGAAGTTCAAAATCTAGACATTTTTGCATTACAATGAACTTCGGCGGCTTATAACTTCTTCAGACAAGGTTTGTTTTCAATAATTTTTGTTGGAAAAGTTGCGCATACTAGTGTAGTTCTTGTGGTAAAAATTTCATATCAATCCAAGAAGCTATGATTGACTGAGAAGCATTTTAGTAGAGGTAGGTTCAGCCATAGATGTGTTTTTTTGCTACTTTTTTCACTGTTTTCTGACATTTCAAAACAATTTTGCAAATGCAATGAGTCAATTGAATGATTTTTTTTCCCACCAAAGTGTTTGTCTTTTGATTTTAAATCACTTTGTAGTTAAAATTTTTTTCATTTGAGTAGGTTTAGAAATCGAATTTCACCTCCAAATGTGTTTTTAGGAAAATTTCAGCATCTTTTGTCAACACTAAAACATTATAATCTTTCAATCTATACGGTCAAATGACCCCAAATTTGATTTACACCATCTACAACATGCACACTACAAGATTGTACAATTGAGATTTTCATAACTTACTCACATTTAGACTTATAACACTTAAAAAGCAAGGCTGTTTTTGACATGGTTAGGCCTTGGGCAGTGAGGGGTTAAGGAAAACAAAACATAACAAATTTTATTGAAAATATGCATTTGATGAAAAAGACACAAGCCCCCAAAGTTGCAGCCATGAGAATGCAGTGTGCTGAACTCAAATTGAACCTGTGACTCTCAAATGGCTCACAAACTCAATTCATTTTGGATTGATCTGAAAATTTTATCACACAAACTAGACTAGTATGCGCAACTTTTACAACAAGTTTTGTTAAATTTGGACATCAAATGCAGAAGTTAGAGCATTTCGAACTGGACTGTTACAATGTGTGAGGACACTTTTGTCCCCTTCGGCGATGAGGGGTTAAAGCCTATATTGGTTTATAAGGGTTGCTGCAATCGGAAACGATCCCGGAATATCCCCCTCCGAAGATGCCTCACAGCTAGCGGAAGTAAGATTTCAAAGGATGTTGCTGATTTCGAAAACAAATAGAGGGGATTTAATTACAAAGCCAAAATTGTCCAGGTCAGCGTTCAGGGTTCTAACAAATGTCAGTTGCAGGTATGAATGGAGAGTGTCAAAACCCCATGCCATACGTCAAGCTAGCTAGTTACATCTGTTGAGCCCTAGGTAGAATTGCAAACCAATCCCAGAAGGCAAAGGTCGGAAAGAAAGAAAGGAAGAGAAGAAGGCTGTTGTGCTCTAACCCAAATCTTATGCGCACAATTACAACCGTAGACAGAGAAAAAAAATTACAGGGAATTTGATTACAGAGTTGAATTGGCTAGTTCAGTGCTCAGGATCCTAAAAGTCAGTTACAGATCATACAAAATAGAAGCCTGTCGAAACCCTCCTTCGTAGCACACCATATGTCATCAAAGCAGTTATACCTGTTGAACCCCCTACAGTAGGTAGAAATGCAAACCAATTCCAAGTCAGAAAAGAAAGGAAAAAAATAATCTATTGTACGGAAAGCTACGCTCTAAATAATCCAAATCTATCAATCCTAAGTTTTGACACTGTGGACAGACGATTGTGAAAAACTGGCCGACTGTGACTCGACGTTGCTCAGATCTCTTGACAGCTCAACAGGCATGTGATCGTCTCCCACTTCAGACATGGCATCCAAGTTGGGGTCTCCTCTTTGGGATGACGTCTGGTCCGAGTCGTAACGGGTTTGCTTTGCCGGGCCCTCTAAAGGCTCGGCAGGCCCTCGCTTTCGTGGCGGTATTGCCTGAAGCAAGGCCTTGCCCCAGTCTCCTAAGTCCATGTATTGCAGCAAAATGTCAACCACCTGATTCACCGTGAGCACCTGCAAAAAGCGAAACTAATGTCAATAGGCTTAATCACATTATTGTCCAGTTCTAAAAGTGGGCTCCTTTTGTCTCCCATGAAAATGGGAACCTGCTAGTGAGCAGTCAACGGCCACCTGAATTAAAAATCCCTCTCCAAGAATATTGAGACAGGATATTCCAGTGTCACAAAAGAAGGAGAAGATCTTTACGATACAGGATGGTCTGGCAAGAGCGCCCAAGTAGGGAACCATTCTAGTGGATTAAAAAGTCACCATTTACAAATAAAAGTGCCATTCAATAATGTGACTACAGTAGTAACAAATAAGATAGGTTTAGGTTCTATCGCAGTCAACGATGCTTCCATGAACTACCTCGTAAATACAAACACTCATGGTTCAAGGGACGGAGTCTAGGATTGTGATTGGGACCCTGCTACTACACTTCAAAACATTTTTTATACAGTATCCAGATAAAAAATTTGGTAGATCACTAGAAATCCTCCCAGAAGTGGAGATAAGAATCACCCCAACAAAATTCATTCTAACAAATGAAACCACTCAAAACAGCTGAAAGCCACGGGACCAGGTTCCTTGCACAAGAGAAGGGGTTGGGGGTTGGGTATATATGAAAATATGATAGAAATAATGCATTTAGGAATACGAGAAAATGCCTTGAGCCTCACCTGAGAGCTAAGCATTTTCATGTGATCTGCAATGGGAAGTTTTGCGGTAGCAATGCCTTGACGTGCAGCTTTCTCCGCAGTAATCCCTTTCCACCGATTGCGGTCCACCAAACCCCCAACGATGTAGATCTTTGCAGCGTCTAGAGACTCTAAAACGGTTTCTGCATCAGCAGTCAAGTACACGAGATCCTCTTTCCGATTCTCAAAGACTTCGATGTAAGATTTCTCCTCCTTGTGCAAAAGCCAATTGTTGAACCCAGAATGTCTTTCCAACTGTTTCCGGATGTCGCCATTGCAACCTGTTAATGACAATCGACAAGGTACTCCTGCCTTCCCATTTGCAGAATAGGAAAACATCACCTGCAACAAAACCCTCCACAGGAGTGAGCAGATTGCACTCCATAAATACAAGCACAGTAAACTTCACAGGTGGTCAAGTTGTTTCGTATACATCTCAAGTTTCGCCAGAGTTAGCTGATGATTCAATTTAAATCTTCATTGCTATCGTGAATATTGTAAAAAATAACGCGAGATCGTGCTTAAGGTGGCGTCGTCCAAATCGAAGAAGATTCGAGGAAGATTATTTAATTGACTATTAGCTTCCAAAGTGGACTATCTATTTTTAGCTTGGGTTAAAGTCTATGTTAGTGACATAAACAGCAAACATGAGAACTGCTTCCATCTGACAGAACATCATCCGCTCAATAACGAAAAACGTGAGCGCAATAAATGGGTACGAAAGACATAGAAAATGACAGGAAACGGTAGATCCACATCCAATCAAGTGAAGGACGACATCCAACATCATCAACGGGATGAAATCTGACTAGATCCAGTTAGAAAATACACATAATCCAACAGCAATCACCCCTAAAAAGTAGACCCTGTCGAGCGTGCACATTCATCGATGGAGAACCATTTCGAACTAGCTACTTTCCAGAGTAAACACATGATACCATTTTTTAGAGAAGATATTTTGAGCCACTAGCAAATCAGGCCACACCCATAAGATCGTGATGTCAAGGGAACTCCCAAAACAAAACATTCCAAGAAGGCATCTGCAATAAGGGGCATTCGGCAAAGCATTATTAAATGAGAGCATATACGAACCTGTTGAACCAAACTCGAGATCTCATTTGGTTTCATCTTGTCGCCAAATTCAAGGTCGATGACAATATTCTGCCCCTCGGCCATAGCCTGAATGAGTTTCTCCTTTCGTCCTTTGTGCTCTTCTTTAC
Source organism: Climacium dendroides (assembly GCA_950106755.1). Taxonomy (NCBI): domain Eukaryota; kingdom Viridiplantae; phylum Streptophyta; class Bryopsida; order Hypnales; family Climaciaceae; genus Climacium; species Climacium dendroides. Next base: position 29,248,923 of record OX467087.1, on the reverse strand, counting down.
GTTGGGCCCTCAATCCCATTTTCTCCTCCTGGGCCTTCTTGACCTCCTCCTCCGACAAATTAGACAGCTTCTCCTGCCACTCTCGGCGCTTCCTGGCTGTCTCCTGATGACGGGCTTCTTTCTCTTGCGCTTTCCTTTGTTGCTTGGCCTGCTTGTACCTTTCTTGCTTGGCTAGCACCTTCTGAGCGTTCTTGGAAAGGCCCTTGGCTTCTTCTGGCAAGGGCGGTTTCTGACCGTCCACAGTCCCAGACAAAGCGGGACGCTGCTCGGCTTTCGGTCCATTAGATTCCACTTCCACTTGAGGCATGTCCGATGAGATGCCGTTTTTCTCTCCACATTCCGACACTTCCACATACGACTCTTCCTTTCGGTACATGGTTTCTGCCGATGGACCTGGTTGCCAATCAAACACCAAGACTTTAAGAGAAAATACCGACTTGGAGGTAATATCAATAATGAAAACTATCACACCTTGGAGGTTCCTAAATGATGGATTGCAACTCATATAGATATGTAAGCAGCTGATTTGGGCCTTACAGATTAAACCAAATGACCAAAAGTGGCTGCTCCCATATCAATCATTTAGGAAGCTCAAATGAAGGCAACAAATATACCAACAGGAAGAGAAATCAAACCTTACATTATCGGCTTGTGTGGAGTAATTAGAATGTTGGAGAAAATGAAGGAGAAGATAGTGGAAGAATAAAAAAACTAGGAGAGAATGGAGAACTTATAAAAGCAAAAGGTATCTTTATGGGCAAAATAAGGTATCCTTGAGCTCAATACAAATTCCTCCAGACGATGAATACTGAATTGTACTCAGTTCAAACTTTTACGCCTGCCAGTTACCGGAAAAGGACAGACCCCACCATTCTTCAGCATTAGCTATTCTGGCACACGGGGCACACGGTACAGTAGTGTACCCCCAATTTATACCAGATTAATGACATGCAAAGTGCCCAATTCTGAACGCATCAGAAAACTTTGCAATTGTCGACAGGAGTTGAATTGCCAAACAGATGAGGTAAAATTTGTTTATTCCTTTAGACACAAACTGAAGAGTGTTCAATCGCAAGAAAGAAGCAACAGGATAACGGTACGAGGCAATGCTAAATAATTACTCTGTTAAAACGAAAGAGCCAATGATGATTAAGATATTTTCATACCTGCTTCAACCTTCTCATCGAAACCATAGAGACCAGTCCCATTGGACGCCTCCCTGCTCTCATACCCGTCTCTTTGGCCTAAACTGCTGAACCTCTCCAAAGGCAAATCTCCATGTACAGCCGAAGGAACATCTCCAACACCCCCAGCAGCTATCTGCACATTCGCTGCAGGCTCCCCCGATGGACCGTCATGCACCGAAGACTCCACTGCAGGCCGTGTACCAATTTCCGCAGTACTGGCCTCCTCCACATACTGCTCACTTATTTCCGTAATGACAGCATCCTGAGACTTAGTGGCGGCCACGTCCCCATCCGCGTTTGGAGCATTGGGAGTAACCTGCAATCAAACCCACAGCAGGAATATCGTGATCTCAGGTTCATCTTCCAGTGATCCGCAACCCTCAATAGTCACAACTATGAAGAAAGCGTGATCCTCCTAAGCCAACAAATGTTGATAATCGCATTATGACGACACATGTTTACCAATTTACAGTCGATGGGGACTGGAGCGATTTCTAGGGTTAATAAAAAGGGATTGACTTCAAGGCTCTCGAGTTTCTTGATTTATATTTCAATGCCTAATCCGTAACCCTAATCCTGTCAATGCGCGGAACTACAGAAGATTTCAGACGGATGAACCTGATTAAAGAAGAGCATGATACTACGAGAAAACCCTAAACAGCAATATTCAGACGAACCGTCTTCTCGCATAGTTCTCAAGCACCGATGCTGCATGTCACCACAAACTATGTTGCTTGTATACCCTTCTTTAGCACGCAGGCATTGTCAATATTGATTGGCTTGTCCATTGATTTTCTACGGCAACTAAACCCTAATAAACCGCTTAATTTCGCATTAGCCCCATAGAAACCCAGCGACAGAGACACCTCCTCTGAGGCAGAACACCTAAAATGCAAACTCCATAATGCCAAAGAGAACACCCTAATGCGTAGAAGTACACCCATCGATTCAGGCGCAAATTATTCGAAACTTGCACTGTACCACTAACGGTCAAAACCCCGTACAACATCCGCGAAGGTATCACCCTCTGCATACAATCGAACTTAACCCAGCAGACTACAGATTGCACATTATCAAGTATTCCCGCATCTCACATAAAGAGATGATTCCTTCAATCATATCTAAACTCCAAAACCTGCAGCCGTTCTCGAGTAATACCACCTGCCCTAAAATACCTAAACTCAGCTCCTGATGCGCAACGACAGTCTCCCGGAGTCTCAAAACTTGCAGTGTCCAACGAGCACACCCATCACCCGCGAAAATTCCAAGTTAACCCGAAATGCAAAACCCTAAACAGTTGAAAAATGCGTTTCAATGCCACATTATCCCCCCAAAGCGAGAGCTTCCCGCAGCTAAACCGACATTCAGTGTCAGCTATGCATCGAAACCCCGGAAGATGCTTATTCCCCTCGCAACAACGAGATGCCAATCTCCCACAAACTCACAAAACGGAAAAGAGATACTTCTGCCCTTGCATGCATGCAACGGAAAATATCTCACACAATACCTGCGAAGCAACTGACCCGTCCATAGCTGCGAACCCAACCACGACCTACGAGTTACAATCGCCCGAATTGAGCTTTCAATGCAGCAATATCTCCACAACGCAGCAACAAATGTGACGTCTCGAGCAGCAGCATCATGTGTGCCCGGGCCACACGAGTTTCCCACCGCTCGTGCATCCTAGCTGGCGGCTGACGTGCGAGCTCCGCAGTGGCGGAACCCACCACGGTGGCTACTCGCGGTCGGTGACGAAGGAACTTTCGCGCGGCGGCGCTCGTATCCGTAGCGACTCTGACGTGTGAGAATGCTGACCACGTGAAGTGGGTATCTCTGACACACCCAATCGAAACCCAGCTTGAAGGAGTTCAGTCGCAACGAACAAAGCCTTGGCAGCCAGGAAATTTATGTGGCTCAGGCTTTTTCTCCTATTTTCTGTGAGTGAGTGGCCCGCATCTCCGCTGGGAAAAAGCAAGTGCCGGCATACACGGACATGATCGGTCACTTCCGACCCTCAGGATCCAATCCTTTTCATTTCGTATTTGTCCAGGCCTCGCAACAGGCTAGGAACTTTGGAGTAGCCACGCACACGCAGCAGAGATGGAAGAAGACGAAAGAGCTCCCAGTTAATTAGCTGCTGCTGCTGCTTTCCCTTTCTCGAAACTTGCTTCTGTTTGTCAGCTTCCTAAATGCTCATGGTGGTGCACTAGCCATAGCACTTGGCTGAAGGCTGAGGTTGGGTAGTGTGGATGGAGAGTGATAGCAGGTTCAGCTATGGCGGGCAGCCTTCGACTTCGAGGTATAGTTTGGTCCTACATAATCTCCGCTGGCTGGCTGGCTTAGATACTACTTTCCATTGCTTTTCTCTCTGGTGCTTGGACTCTTCTGGCTTCTGTGATTTGATCGAGAGATTTGGAATCGCAGTTGTAGTCTCTGGTTGCAATGAAAAATGGGTCGCTGCGCAGGCTTGTTCGGTGGTTTCTTGGCTTTTGCGTCTTCTGCTGTAAAACTGGCCGGGCGTAGCACAAGCTGTTGTACGCTGACTGCAGTTTCGCAGTTTTGGGGTTGTGGAATAGATGTAGTAGCACTGCAAGGGAATTTGAACAGCAAATCTGACTCGATCTTTCGGGAGGATTGTTCTCGAGATTTTTCGTTTGAATCTCGCGATCGATGAGTAAGGAGAGGAGTGTTTTGAATACGAGCGCCAGCTTTCCTTCACATAGACTTGACGAGGAGACGCAATTCAACTTCGTGCTCGGAAGCTTGTCTTTCATTTTATGAAAACTTGCTACTTGCTCGCTCTGACGCAGCTTTCAGTACCGACGCTACTTCTTGGTTGCTCGTTAGAAGTGAAAATGCATGATTTCAAGCTGTCGGCACAGTCGTACGTCTGCTCGGAATCACTTACCGTTTTACTTTTGGGTCAAATCGTTTCGGTAGTACGGGTAAGAGGGTGGGATTCCTTTGAATGCGAGCGCAAGCTTCTTTTACAGACAGGTGAAGCGGCTGGTTATTTTAGCTTCCTACTCGGAAGCTTTTCTTTCTTCCTTCCTTTCTTTCCTGAGAATGCGCTGCTACCTCTGACACAGTGAAGCTTTCACTACCGAGAGTATGAATATTAGAGTTCTCGTTCGTAGTGGAAATGCGAGGTTTGAACTAGTTGGCAATCTCTCCTAGAAATTTCTTCTCGTTCTAATTGGTTATGATTGCCCCGTTTGCTTTTGCAGAATGGACAGGCAGACGATGGTTCAATTTGTTGCGATCCCGCAGCACTCGACCCTGTCGCAGCCTCGCATGGCCATAGGGGGTGTGAACCCACTGGACTTGACGTCGGCCATTGAGCACGAGCTCCGACGCTCCAATGGCCACCCGGGTTGGGCACCATGGAACCACAACCACCAGCAACAGCAACAGCAATTTGATGGAAGTCGAAGCCACGCCTCGTCTTTGGACGCTGACAGCACTGGATTTTCTATCCCTTGCGGATCCTTTCACTCGGGCGGCGACGTTAATTCTTCACAAATCATCCCGGAGTACATTCCTCGTTTCGATGAAGGGATGGGACCTGGTCTACACCACATGCCCAACAGGTTTGAGTTCACGCCCGAGACGGAGTCTCTAGGCAGCGCCTGCCAGGGGTTCTACTCCGGATCCAGTCGCTCTGCGAATGGGTTTGTCCCTGTTCATCACACTCAACAGGTATTTCAAGGACCCCTACTACCATGTTGCCTAAATCACTACTAGAACTTGAAGAGTTTTGCAAAGTTTTCCAGCAACGTTTTTAGCTATATGTGACGTTTTTGGAACATGCTTGGAGCAACGTGTTTCAGCAAACATGCAAATATTGGATTAAGTGAACATGATTAAGTGAACATGCGAAGTTTTTCAACGAACATGTTCCAAGGCGTTGTTCACATTGGGCACGTTTTGTAAACACACTGAATGTGAAACTTCGGATTCACGTTTTAGTGTTATGAGCAACGTTCAAAGGTTGGTACAATACTTTGCTGGAATACGTTGCTAAAGGGGTTGGATTCTAGTAGTGAATATTGCTCCCCGAAGCAGGGTTCTCTTAAACGAACTGACGTTGGGAATACTATTTGCGTCGCTTTCACAATCTGCCATATGCAGGAGGGACTGCGCTTTTGGTGGGAGATTCCTTAGTAGAATTCACTGGAGAGATCATGCACTTTAGGGTACCACAAGAGATTAAATTGTTTGCTCACTCAATGTATTGGATGATTCCTTGTGTTCGAGTCACGTAGCCCACTATTTGAAAGGATTGGAGACAACCCCAAAGTGATCTCTCCGCGTCTCTAGACTGACCTCCCAATGAAAGCTCACTCCTACTGTGTATTGGACGATTTCTTCCTACTCAATTATTTGTTTAAACACTGGGAGGTAATGTATACAGCCTGTGAAGGCTCAGTAGACAACCACTGATTTCCATTCGAAGCTCGGCGGCCGTAGACGTAATTTTGCCAAGTTATGCTTACACTCAATGGTTGAAGCAAGTGTTGATTGGAAGAGATGAGCTGCTGTGGGTAACAGGTGTTGATCCTTGACTGTTTTAGTTTTCCTTCATATTGTTTGTTCAATCAATATAGTCCTAAGCACAGGTACTTGATCCTTTAGCAAGAATCCAAATGGACGATTGTTTGTGAAAGGCTAGCTGCATAGATTTAAAGTCGTTGTACGTTAATGTTTTTTCGGATGTGTGCAGGTGTTCGAGACGGAAACGCGAGTGGATCCCACGCGGTCGTGCTCGCCATGGATCGAGCGCATGATGCAAGCCGACGTGACCACGACGCCGAGTCCCATCAATCTGTGTCTGTCCAGCAGCCAGGGCACGGTGAGCTGCGTGTTGAGCCAAACGGTGGACCTGCAGTCGTGTCACAGCAGCGATCGGCAGGCGCAATCCATGCGCCGCGCTTTCAGTAGCGAGCCGCAGCACGAGCCCACTGTTGAGCTCTCCGCGGATTTGTGCACTGACGACGACGACCTGGAGACTCGTCCCTTGGACGTGAAGAGGAATAAAAGGTTTGGTCACGAGCCCTCCTCAAAATTTTGCAGTTGGGGTCTCACAACCTTTTGTGCTTTTTGAGGAAGTTCGTAACGGGTTTTTTTTCCAACAAATGGACCCTTTATCTTGTATTTTTAATTAAGAGTTTAGAAGATTTGAATGGCACATGAGCATCACAATCAGATTCGCAAATTTGCTTTTGTGATATTCGACTTGTTGGAGTTGGTCAGGTGCATTGCATTACAGGGAAGATCGATGTTACCTTTTTGTTGCTCTGATGGGAGCATCGCTCTTGGAGCTCGAATTTGTCGATGACAAATTGTAGCGAAGTCAAGAGTTGGAGGAAGTTTAGAGAGGTCAGTGAAGTGTCTTCAAGGAATAAAAGGGGGTTTTGGATGTGCGTGTAGGATGTTGTCAAACAGGGCGTCTGCGCAACGTTCCCGACAAAGGCGACAAGAGCGTCTCGACCAGTTAGAAGTCCTGGTAAAACTCCTAGCCTGTGCATGTTGGTAAGGGCATTTGCAATTCCTCCTAGGGAGAGGCTCCCAATCTGATAGTCAAATCACATTACCGTTTTTATACATAATTATATTCCTAACATCCTAGACAACAACCTTGTTGATTAATCTCTGAAATGGCATTAGAAAATAATCCCTTCCTTGCATATGTATGTGATCGAATCCTGGGCACTTTGTTTTGCAAAGTTGAGCTCATTTTGAGCAGGTGAGAGCTTCTCACACTTTAATGAGCCGTTGGGAGTATGTCAGACTTTTTTTTGCTTGATTTGCTGTGGCTTTGACTTAAATTATTCTTAGTTGGCACTGATTTGCAACATTCTATAGAACATACTACTTCTCAAGAATGTTATGTTCATTGACCGGTTTGCAATTTGCAAATTGCTAACATATATCCTGACGATTGGGAGCGGTGACGTTGCAGACAGCGAAATTACGTGTAGAAAACTCCACACTGCAGAAGAAGTTGACCGCTGCCATTGAAGTAGCCAAGAAATTCGACAGTCAGAACAAGGATTTGTTGAAGAAAGTAGATAGGCTGAGCAAAGAGCTGGAGGCCGGTGGCAAGAGGGTCAGGAAACTCATTGCGACCAAGTCCAACGACTGTGCCAGTAGCCAGCAAACCGCGTGTGCCAGCTCCTGTGATATGGTATCATCCTCATTTTATGGAATCACTCAATCAAAATTATCATTTTAGAATGATGTTGTGATCAATCAAAATGATTATTTAGATGGATTCACTCAATCTTATGATATTGTGGTACAGTAGAACCTAAATGGAGAAAATTTGTACATCATTAGATTAAACAACATTGCGCATGCTGGTTCCAAACATTAATTCTTTTCAAACCTAAAAGTCCCCATATAAACACTGCAGAACTACCAAAATAATATGAGACCAACATGGGCTTCTTCGTTCTCAAAAGCTTGAAGAGCTACCAATAAATTGTACCGACTGCTGTATAAATTTGTACGACAGGTTGGCGAGCGTCCAGGTGTGGACCCAAACGTAATTCGGGACGATGGCGGTGCGTCCACAGGCACACGGTCCAGGTCGCCAAGCAGCAGTCCCAAGGGGTGGCCCGTGGCAAGTTACCGAAGTCCTCCAGAGGACCACAACAGCAATGAAGGGTCCAATGCAGGGTCCATTTGCAGGACTAATCAAGGCATAAGTTCGGTACGCAAATCATTCTCCGCATGCCGCATGGAGTCCAAGAAAAGATCCCACGACCGGTCCGAAGGTGGCTTTGGTGAGACCAGTCCAGCAGCAGCTATGGATGCCTGCAGTAGTGGTGCCCTAGATCTTGGGCGGCCGCTCTGGCATGAGGTTTGTTATAATAATCCTCTTCCAGGTTTGGACCCCAGTTTGAAGGAGGACTGCGATGCTGATTGCCTGGAAGCGGATCGCTGGCTTGAGTTCACCGATTGTTTCCTGTGATAATTGGTCCCCTCCTCACTCTGTACGGATTTCTTGCCGCCTTGCTGCAAAATTAATCTGTATTCCACATTCTTCTTAATTCTTCTTTTCCAGTTCTTTCAAATCGTTGCAGATCGTGTCTGCTAATTTGATTTGTGGTGAATTTTCTCTTCGGAATCAGGCCCGTGTTTGGTGCTGTTGATTGGTGGTTTGAGTTCACGGAGTGTTTGCTGTGATTACCCCCCTCCTCACTTTCATAGTTTCTTGCTTACTGCAAAATTAGTCTGTATTCTACAGCCTTCTCATTCTTGCATGCAGCTCTCGCGAATCGATTGCAGATTGTGGCTGCTAATATTTTTTATGGTGAATTTCCCCTCCGGAGTCATTCCTGTATTTCGTTCTGGTGACTGGTGGCTTTCAGAGTCAATGGAGTCGGTACGTGCTGTGATTCTTCCTCCTGGTCCTCTCGTGAGTCTAAAGTTTTTAGCCGTACTGGATTATTAATACTGATGTGTTCCACATTCTTCTCATTTTTTGCGGTTCTCTCGAATCTTCGCAGATTGTGTCTGCCAATATTTTTTCTGGTGAATTTTCACTGGAATCATCTGTGTTTGGTTCTGGTGATCGGGGGCTTGAGTTCTTGGAGTGTTTTTCTGTCTTGATTCTGTATTGGTTTTAGACTTGCTGGAACTCTGTAATCCACATTCCTCTCATTCTTTTGCGGTTCTCTCAAAGGGCTTGCAGATTGTGGCTACCAATTTTGTCTCTTACGGGAGAATTTTCAGTAGTAGTAGTAGAAACTCCGGTCCCAAGAAGAGGCCGGCGTGAATAAAGTGTCTGTTTGTCTAGACAATGAGCCAGTGCCCATAGGACAAAGGGTCATTGATGCAAGACTACTCCCCCCTTTCAAGAGTAGACACTAAAGTGACTAGTAACTTTGTATCCTATCTATATGGTCCAAGTTCAAACCTTATTGAGTCTATTTGAGCTGTAGAGTGATAGTCAGCTAGTGAATTGTCATAGGCTGAGAGATTTTACCCACTTAATTGGCTCCGTTCAAAGACTTGAGACAAGTGTTTAGCTTGAACTTGAGACAAGTGTTTATGCCAAGTTAACAATCAAAAGAAGAAGCGATGGTTGGCAACCATTACTCCCCCCCCCCCTATTGTTTGTTTTAATCTAAAGAAAGTGGTTGTTTTCTATTCTTCTTTTGTGGAGAATTATTGATCCGGCATGTTGTTTATTTTTTTGAATGCATGTTTTATTGAAGTTTCAAGAAGGTCAAGATGTTCTTGCAATAATTTCATTGAGGGAACGTGAGTAGTGCCTCTGGCCCCAGTTGTGAGGACTATGAGTGGTTCAACTTTCCATCCTTGATTAAGGATATCACTAATTAGTGGTTGGTATTTTTGAATTTTATTAGTGATGGTTTCCCATGAAAATCTATTGTTAGTATAGGTAAATTCAATAAATTGAATTGTAAGATCATTTATTGGAATTGTTGGTGGATTACTTTGATACGGGAATCTTTTAACGCATAATATATCAAGTTTGAGTTTAGCATTACAAGGGTATTATTGTTGTTTGCAGCTACATGGAAGAAGCCAAGGAGGTACAATGTTATCTTGTGGGTTATTATTGAATGTGCCTACATTCATAAGAATATAACATCTAGATTTTTCTGGTGATAGCATAATTTTTCTTATTTGCCATACTGTTTTGTTGTGTCTTTTTACTCTAATAGTGTATATGTGGTGGTGGTTGCACTTTAAGAGAACATGCAGCCATGTATCTGCATCTAGGGAGTTACAAATTGAGCAAGAAATTGATGGGAACCTATTTATGCCAAAGAAGAGTTGTTTTCTAGTATTTTCTATATATTGGCTAGTATGAAATTTTAGAATATTGATTTTGGGGGAATTTGTTATATCTTGGTTGGACCAAAAATTGTTAGAGAAATCATTGTCTATATTTGGGTTCATTGTCCATTTGCTAATATTAGGGAGCTATTCTACCATTATTTCTAAATTATTACTGTGGTCATATTTGGTGATGTATATTTGGAGACATCTAACAAATCCTTTGTCTAGACGTTTGTTTGGTCTTGGCCAGGTCTTTTTGGACATAGTATGCTATTGTGTGTGCAAATTCATGGGGTTTGTATGCAAATTTGAATTCCTTTATAGTTCCAGCTTTTGCAAGGCTATCTACTTGTTCATTTCCTTCTATGTTGGCATGTGCTTTGACTTTGTAAATTGTAGTTGGTAGTGTTCTATTTTGTAGCATTTCTACTATGGTTGTTAGAATAGTTTTGTCTACATGGTTATTATGTGTAGTAGGGTGTTTTATGTGTGTATTTATTACATATAAATAGTTGAGACAATTTGTAAAAATATACATAGGTTCATTGTGATATTTGGTGGTAAGTATTTTGAGTGTTTTGTATATGGCCATTAATTCAGCTTTAAAGCTAGTTTGTAAGCCTAGCAATCTTTTTGATATTTGGATATCTTGCTTTATTGGATTGTATATTCCATATTTAGCTTTTTCTTTTTTCTAGTGTCCATCTTCTGCTTTTCTAGGAGGTGTGAAGGATCCATCTATGTAATAATTGTATTGTGGTGGAAATTTAGGTGTGGTGTTTATTTCATAATTTGGTATTTGTGGAGTAATTATATAGATTGGATTAGTATAGTGTAGGTAGTTGAGTTTGTTCTATTTGTTATTTTTGTTTACTATTGTGTTGAGGGGTGTGGGTAGGGCAATATGTGTATAGCATTGTGGTATTTGTAGTTGATTTATTAATGTTTTGAGTACTTCTATTTGATTGAATGTACTAAGACTATGATTGTGGTAGTGAATACATAAAATGTGTGCTACTAGTGGTTCTATATTTAATTTATTTGGTTTTGAGAGGATTGTTGGATCTTCATAAGTAATGGTATCAACTGCAAAGTGTGTAATAACATGAGTGTCTGGGAATGGACCTATATATGGGGAGAAGTTTTGGTACCAATTAATGTCAAGTATAACTAAGATGGTAGAGGTGTTAGGGTCATTTTTAGTTGTTAATCTTGCCCAATGTATTGCCTATTGAGCCATCTCTTCATTAGATGGGGTGAGTGTATCCATTTCCTATCCATTTGTATTGGAATGTAGAACCAAGTGATCCAAAAACTTTGTCTTTTACAAATGGTGAATAAAATTTGTTAATTAATGTCGAGCACAATACTGGTGAGGAGAAATATGAGTGGGATATATTAAATGTTATTGTGAGGGAGTTAAGGATGTCAATTGGTAAAAGGTAGAGTGGATTTCTTGTAGAATTTTTGTTGGAGGTTTTGTATTTGTATCTTTTGTATAGCCATACTATCTTAGTTTCAAAAGATTGCATGGGTGGTATTAAACCATATATACCATGTATTGCTATGTTTTATTGTTGCCATAGCCATTTTAATTTAGCTAAATTATGTTATCCACATATGTGGTAGTAATATGTTTATCTGTACTATCATATATGTGGGTTACTTCATTTTGTGTTCATATTGTGTTGCTTTGAGCAGTTATGTCTTTTTCAGGATTGCCCTCAATTATGAAAATGTGTACTAATGGTATATTTGTAGGTGGTGGTATATATCTTGTATCTTTTTTTTGAAGTTGGATAAAGAATGTCTTAATAATACTTTTGTAGTTTGCATGCTGATGGAGAGTATAATAGTCTTTTAGGAGATTAATGTTATATTTGATGACACATGGTAGGTTTGGAGGAAAGAAGTCTCGTTGTTGTATCCATTTGTTGTAAATTACATCATTTGTGAAAGACCATTGGTATAAGTAAGTATTATATTCTTTTATAATTTTGTATTTGTATTTTGTCTTGTTGGTTTTGTGTTCTAGTATTGTGTGAATGGGATATTTGCTTGGGTTGTTTTTTATGTGGGGTGGTGGGGTTGGTATTTCCGGTTGTTGTAGCAATTGTAGTTGCACAGGATTTCTTGGAGTTATTTTTTTATTATTTGATATATATCTAGCTTTTAGTGTGCGTGCTTTTGGGTGTCTCTAACAAGGTGTAGGGCAATCTAGGGTGCATTCAGTTGGGTGGTAGAAAAGTTGTTTGGCTATGTCAAGTGCACTTTTTTCTAATTCAGTTGGAGTTTTGTAGTAAATTTTGAAATCTTCTGGGGACATAAGATTTGTGCCATTTGGAAGAATGATGTTTTTTATTTGAAATATGTTATATATTATTAGCTTGTGTAGTAGTTTAAGAGATAATACAAGGTTTAGATGTGGTAAGGTAGTTGTAGCTTCAAATCTCCATTTTGATTCTAGTTCACTCATATGGAATTGGAAATTATCTTCAATGCTTTTAAGATGGATACCTCCAACCTTTTTCAACAAAAATAGGATTCTAGTAGTAGGTGATCGGTTATAGTCATGATATTTAATGCGTGGTATGTCTTCTGCTCCACTGTGTATAGCTAATATATGTTGAATTAATCCTTTGTATATTGCACCTAGCCGATCAGTGTCATTTAATGCATTTCTAAGTTGTTCTCCAATACATCTTAGATACACATTTTTTAGTGAGAAGGCTTCAAGCCCAAATAATTCATGTGGTAGTTGAGTTATTACATTGGTAGTACATTTTGGTAGTCCACATATTGTTTTTTGTATTCCAATAATTTTCTTATCTAGTTTATTTATCGTTGATAGTGAATATGGGACTGTATAGAAGTTGTAGGCTATGCCTACTCTAATAACGGTGTCTACCATATTTATTTTTTGTTTGATTGTTGCTAGGCAGTGTACTCTTGAGTGTACTAGTTTTTTACATTGTTTTGTCACCTTATTTGTTGTGATGTGTGTTTGAAGTTTCTATTTTAAAGAGGGAATTATTTGTATGTCTAGATATACATAGAGTTCATTTTCAGGTGTAAAATCGGAAGTAGTTGGTTTTTATATTTAATGTTTGAATTTTGGATTTTGGATTTTAAAATTTTTGGGTTTAGTTTTTGATTTATTTGGACATCCTGTGATAGTGCATTTTTTAACTTCTAAATCCATTTCAGACCATTTACAAAATTTATCAAGTTTGTCCAATTAAATTTGTAATAAATGTAATTTGTTTGCTATGACTACAAGATCATCTACATATGATGTCGTGCTTATATTTATTTTGGAAGTGCCAAATGTATATCCATTTTTATCTCTTTGTAGCCATCTTAAAAGTAGTTCTAGAAAAATTAAAAATAAGTATGGGTTTAATGTGTCTCCTTGGATGGTACCTCTTTGAATTGGTATAGGTTGTGTTGAGCCAAAGTATTCGCTAGTGTAAATAGTGTTAGATTGGGAGTAAATACTTCTGACTAGAGTTACTGCATCTTCTAGGTATTCAAGGTCTTTAATTATGGCTAGTAGTTGTGCATGATCCAGGGAACCAAATACATCATTAAAATCTCTCTCTCTCTATATATATAAGTTTGTGAATCTTGCATCTTCAAGTACTGCTATTAAGAGCTAAAGTTGTTTAGATGTGCTTCTTTCAGCTCTAAATCCTTCTTGACTATCATGTAAGATTTGGTACCTTTCGCCATATTCTAATAGTATTAATGTTAGAGCACTTGTAAAGAATTTGTATATTGTATTTTTTAATGCAATTGGTCTGTGATTTGATAGTTATAGGATTTTTTTTATAGAGGAGTATAGTTAGGCTTTTTTTCCAAGATGGTGGGATTTTTTTTGTAGCAATGTGTGAAGAATAGATAAAAGAAATTTATGAAAACAATCAAGCATATTTTTAAAAATTGAATTAGGAATTTTATTAGGTCCTGGCATTTTATTGTTGGCTAAGTTTTCTAAACAAATATCATAAGTGTTTTGGTCAAAGTATTTTTGTAGCAATATTTGAGGTTCACCTCTTTTATCTATGACAAATCCATCTAGATCATGCCATAGATATTGTTTGACTGCACAAATGCAACTTGGGGGGTGATCGAGTTGATAGTAGCATATTAGAACTGCATGCCTATTACTAATGGATTGTTGGGTGTGTATTTCTATTGAAGGCCATATTCGTTATATTGAGACTTTTCACAGATGTTGAGATAAGAATGCTAGATATTATAAATTCATTTACAAAAATAACAATTGAAACCAAGAATAAATAATGCTTAACTAGTGATTCTTAAATAAAACTTTAAAAGGTGTTGTTGTTATCTATTTATTAGAAAATATCAAACATGGCCTTTGCTATGTCTTTTAAATTAGTTAGGATACTATTGTTCCTATCTATAATATAATTTAGTGGAGGTGTTTCTTGATTTTTTTTAAATTTTTATTTATTTTTTGGGGACTTTTTTCATATAATTATCTATATTTTGAAATGGCTTTTTTGACACATTCTCGCGTGTATTTTGAAGTTATTTTACGGGCTTCTAAATTTGCATTTTTTGCTAGCATTGCTATTGTTTTGATCCATTCTTGTGGCTTTGGTTCTTGATTCGAGGGTGGTAAAGTACTAACATTTGTGTATATTTGTAATTCTCCAATAATTGGGTGTATTTGCCAATTTGGATTATTCTTTACAATATATATTGCTTTTTGAATTAGATGGTATGTAGAAAGGTAATTTTTCCACTTCTTTTGAAGTTTTCTAGGAAGAAAGCCTCCTTGTTGTGTGGTCCAATTTTTTAGTTGAGGGAGGGGTGGGGCACTACATGAATCTTGAATTTTGTTTGATATTCTATTTATTATGTGATGTAACATTGTACATGATGTTTGCCATTGGTTGTTAGTAAGTTGTTTCTTCATTAACCCTTGAGCGCCTCAACGTTGCCCCTCATAATTTTATTTCATCAAAAATTGGTTTGGATCCTGCTTGTACTGTCCTGAAATTGGTACAGGTCGTAGGCAAAGGACAGATGTAATGCTACGGAGTGGGGTGATGGAGTCCGGATAGCGAGAGTGGGAGGAAGGCGGGGGAGATTTGGCGAAGTGCAGTGGAAAACTATATTTGGCTAGCTTTGAATGCAGCAAGTAGCCACCAGGAACACTAATTGGAGGTACTCATCTATAGTGCACTTCCCAAATTCAAGCTTACAAACACCGATCATTTGTAGTTCGTGCTTTCTAAAAATTGGTAGGGAGGCGGATATGCTCATGCTTGTCACACTCCTTGAAATTCAAGCTTGCATACTCCTTCCCTTGACTGCATCACATCCTCAAAGTTCGGGACACTCCAAAAATTACAATGTGCAATAGATGTCAACAGTACTTTGACCCCTAAAATCTCCTGATTCCAACAATGAAAACTAACAAAAATTGGAGGAGAGCAGCGCAATTCAATTATGAATGATTTTCAACGATGAAGTTGAGTGGATGTCATTTTTCTGCCTGGGGTGCCCAAAACTCTATACACGGGTTTGCAATGGCTAGAAATGGCTGAAATTGGCCTGGGCGCTCAGGGGTTAATAATGCATGTAGAGAGTTCATTGATGTGGGGAGCATTTTCCTCTAAGAAATCTGTTTTGAATTTTTCAATATTGCGTTGTAGGATAGGATTTAGTATTCTGGGTGGTTTGTTTATTTTTGGAAGAGGAGGGCAAGCAAATGATCCATGTAGATAGAGCATAGTGGAATTTTTCTTCTTGAGTTCTTCCTCCATATCTAGTTCTTCTTTTTGCTTTGCCTGTATGTAGTGAGATAACTTTGATGAGCTCTTGCTTGTAGAGGAGAAGATATTATATAATCTTATTGGCTTAATTTGGCATGGTGGAAACAAGCCATCTCCATATTTCTTCCTTTGCTTTCTGCACACTGGTGATTTCGTAATCATAGCCTCTTTGAAAGCTCTCTCTAAGAACATCTCTATGCAAATCATAAGCTGAGATAAAGTGTAATTTAGGGTTCTCAATCTTTGCCGAGCGGAATGCATTCCTTACTACTGTATCATAACATTTGTAAACCTTCCCTAGAGTAGAAACATTAGAGTCTAGAAATAAGATGAAAGGTCGCAAACCTTTGAGCATGTTAATCCATCTATCTTAGGGTTCTTGACATGCAACTTAATAGTCCCTATCCAAAACTTTTGTTTGCCATTCTTCACTATTTCTTTGCAAGGGATGTAGATAGATTTAGCCATTTCTAATCCGACATCAATGCCCATATGCTCAAGTCTATTGGTTGCTTTAGCAAGTATTTCTCCATGGGTATAATCCATAGCAGGTCTCTCAAAAAATATCTCCACATGGTAGTCAAGAGAGAGCCCCATCCCATGGTCAATTTGAGTTTTAATAGGAAGTTGCATTAGATTGAAATGTTGTCCACCTTTTCCATGTGGTCTTTCTATGGGATAGAGTATTTACTTGACATGCAAAAAGGCAATTGTTGAACTTTGCCAATCTCTTCTACTTCCTTCTATGATGCTCCAAATTTGATAAGATCTTCATATGCCAAGGGTTTGCATTCTTCAACAACTATTCCTTCCATGGCAATTTTCTCCATGGATATAATTCCAAGCCAAAACTCAATCAATGCTTCCGTCATTGCTATAGAAAAGATATTTCTCATTCGCTTGCTTGAACTACTTCCTTTGGAGATTTCTTGTGTCCTTTTGGATTGGGAAACTTCAATCTCCATATTGGTTGTATTATTGAGCTCCTCCGTTTTGGCCTCCTTGGGACTTTCCATGATTACTTCATGTACCCTCCTTTCTCTATTGGCCATGTACAAAATGAAGCAAAAACAACTAACAATTTGGTGGGGGTTTTGAATTCTACCATTGTTTTCTTTTCCCTTTTGCGTATGCAATTGGGCTTTGTGGAGGAAACTATGGTACAAATTAGAATTATAAGTGTGAATCATCTTCAAATTTGAAGTATACATATTTATGCAAAAAATGGAGTTACTGTAAAAACAAAGGAAGATGGACCCTAAGCTAGAGCTAATACAAATAAAACAATGATGTAGATTGTTAATGATGCTCTTAGGAAGTTTTGAAAGATAAGTATGAAGGTGATTAGGATTAGAATATTTAGCTGGGATTTTGGTGTTGGATTTTCGGCTCATATTGGCTTCGAGGGATGACAAGGTCAATGAACATGGATTGTTGCTGTCCAAATTGGTTGTTGAAGTTATCGGATTAACACCTATCACTAAAGAACTTAAAGATACAAGGTCAAATTTCAAGTATTATTGTAAAAGTAAGCTACTACAAAGGGCTATTGCGATTAATTTTATAATTTTAAAAGGGATTGAGAGTCTATAAATAGATTTCAAAAAGAGAATTGGGGGTTTCACCGGAGACAAAGATACTAAAGGACAAAGATTGGGATAGAAATCATTGAAATGCACACAAAGAGCAACCGGTTTTTGTAAAGCAAAATCATAAAATAACAAACTATGATGATGAACAAAGAGGCATACATAGATCAATGAGTTGTCATAAGTCAAAGACCATAAGAGAGCAAACTTTGATAGTGTGCGAAGAGATAGAGATTAGAAGTGGTTGCAACCAATCAGATAGCAAGTCACTTACAATGAATTGTTGTGGATCTGGATCTTAATATGTTTGAGCATTGCAGGTCATAAGTTTTTGGCTAACAAAGTTGCTTTCTCCAACCCACATACGAAGTGAAAAGCACTTGTGTCCCCAACCCGCCACTCAGAAACAATACACTTTCCTTCACTAGCCACCTATTTGTGTTGCAAAACTTAAGTGTTGTGCAAACCACAGATACACTATGAGCTACAACATTACCCTCATCACTCTTCACACAACACACAAAGGAGCTTACATGCAGTTGATTATGCAACCTAGAAACTTAGGGCATCACTCTCACCATCACTTTGTCTTTCTTGCATTGAAGTACCAACAAATTTTCACCAATCATACCTGTATTTGGCACTCCTGAACTTTATACTGATGGTAGAAGGAAAATGTGGATGAAGTTGCCCAAAGTCTCTCAAAGAAATATAAGAATTGCTAAATTTTGGATGATAATTATTAATAATTGATAATATGATGATGAAAGTATAAAAGTAATGGATGAATGGATAAAATGGATGTTTGTTATGCCTAAATACAATTAAAGTTGTGTTTCTTTTCCAACCAAAATTTTTAAACACACCTATATTTGATCCTGATTCAGAAGCAACCCCTATAGATTTTTGTCTCAAATATACATGGGTTGAGTATGAAAAATCCAATCCTAATGTAGAAATCTACTTTCAAATACCAATAAAAAAATAAGTCTATTTTATTATAATAATAATAAATTTAGATGTTTAGAAATATAAGTTGTTAGATAACTGTTGAGAAGTAATTGGATGCTCAAAAGGTTAAAGAGGCGCAAGTTTGTTTAATTAAGAACATTCAAGTATATATTTTTTTTCCTTGGAGAGCTCTTAGCATTATGATCTTATCCCACTTAACTAATCTTTACACACATGCTTAGGCTAGTCAACAAAAGATTATATATTACAATGGACTACATTCCTATGTCTTAACCTTAACCCCTAAAGGACCAAAGTCCCCTCAGAGGACAAAATGAAAATCGGGTAGGCTTTTACTATTGAAATTTTTGTTCAAACTAGTTTAATTTTTGTGAAAAGGTAGAGTTTTGTAAGGGCAACATGGGAGAAAAAATTTCACAACAATTGGTTTCGTTGTTCAAAAGTTATTGCAAATCTTGTATGATTTACACATGGGGGCAGCACAAGGAGGAGCGCAGGTAAGGGGCAGTGGGAGCCCGGCCAAAATGCTCGGAACTGCCGGGTATGGGAGGGAACAAGGAGGGGGAGGAGAGGGGAACAGGGAGGGGGAGGAGAGGGGAACAAGGAGGGGGAGGGGAACGGGGAAGGGTGGAGGGGGATGGGTGTCGGGAACAGTCAGTGGGGACCCTTTATTTGAATGTGCCCATTGTGTTTAGTCTTTAAATACTTACATTGGGTTTCTAATCTCTATAGGAATTAGAGGTTTTATTTTTTTTGGAATTTCAAAATCATTAGTATGTCTTTCAATCCACCGATTGGATTTCCAAGTTTCAAAATTATGTGGTGGAAAATGACCTCAAAGAATAATGTTGCGCATTGTGCACTTTTTGAATATTGTTGCATTGCAAGATTTTTTTGGATGTATTCATTGTCATTTTTGGCCTTGAAATTTTTTGGAGACATCCATAATATGATCTTGAGTATGCTGAATTTTTAATTTCAGCATCCATAGTGGAAAAATTTACCTAAATAAATGGTCAAAAGCAGCTGAAGTTCTCGGGCACAGTGAAAAAATAAATTAAAAATCACTTCAAATCCTTATATCTTTCAATCTGTACGGGAAAATGTCACAAAATTTTTACCACATCCTCTTCAACAAGTCTAGTACAAGATCCTACAGTTAGATTTACAAAAATAATGTCTTTTTGAAAATTTTGATGAATGCACTAGAAATGGCAGTTTTGAGTGGATTTTGAGAAAAAAATGACCTTGGACCTTTAGGGGTTAAAGAACCAAGACCTCTTTTCCTACCAAAAAACACTTAAAACTGACATTTCTATAGCAAAGAGTAAAAAAATTTGAAAATTGATTTTTTTGCACATCTTACTGTAGAATCTTACACCTAACTAGTATGAAAATGCATGGAAAAAATTTCAAAAATTTTGACCGCACAAATTGCAAGATACCTATGTTTAGAGTGAAAAAACAAGTATTTTAGCACATTGCGGGACTAAATAATTTGACTTTGAACCTTCTTAACGTTAATTTTTTGTACTATAGAATTTTAAGCTATAAAGTAAACTACCTTGTTACAGTCAAAATGGGAGCAAGCCCATTGTGGCTTGAATTAAGATAGTGGTGTACATTTCAAAACTTGAATGTACAATTGTACACTACCATTACAATTTTGCCCACAATGGACTTGTTCTCATTCTGTATGTAGTGGGTAGTTTATCTTAAATCTTTATAGTCGAGAATTGAGTTGAAAGTTTAGGGGAAAAAATTCAAAATAATTTAATTTTTATACTTTAAAAAATTATTAAGTAGAAGTAGATAAGAGATAGAAGGAAAATCTAAATTATTCTAGCAAACATATAATCTATGAATTAAAATGCTAAAACATATAATCTATGAGAAAAAAATTTCAAAAATTCAAATTCAAATTCAAATTTTTTTTTGTTGACCCTACTCCCTCCCTTCATTCCTTCTCTCCTACTCTCCACTATTTTGAGTATAACTTTTGTTGTTGGGCACCGATTGAAAAATATATATTTTCACAAAGCTAATCAATTTTCTACTTTCAAAAAAGGTTTCAAAAAATTGAGACAAAAAATGAAACTATAGGTACCTACCCAAAATCCCACTTGTCTCCCAATGGACAAATGATCTTTTAGGGGTTATTAGTGAATGTGACAATAATTTATCAAATTCACAATATTCTAAATTGACTTAAGTCGAAATTTTTATATACTATACCCAATTTCTATAAAATAAATTTTTATTTTAACACCATTTTGCTATGTGACTCTAATTTCTCCCCTCACTAGTAGTTCAAATCAAAGCAGCTACTAAGCTTATTTTACAAGGTTTTCTTACAATTCTAAGATTTACTTTATTTTCATTTTGAATCAATGCATTTAAAAATCATAATTTATGACAATTTACAACGCACACATATACTATACATATACATTGGAAATTATGGCTTGTAGTTAATTTTGTTGATTTGCCATGCAATCACAATGCAATTAGTTATGAATTTCATAAATCTCCACCTTTTCAAAAGAAAAATTGCCTTGTTGAATGGCTTTTAAACAATTTTGCACTTTCATTGATGGAAATTGTTATAATTGTCAAATGTTTCAAAAAATATTTCCCCCTCTGTCTCAAAATGATCTTGTTGAACAAATTAAGGCAAAAAGAACATTTAAAAAACTAATTTTGCACTATAAGTAGAGTTTGGTGCATTCCTAGCATTTTAGAAACTTTGAGTTTCAAAGCCCTTTTCAAAGTGTAGTTTTGAAACATTGAAAAGTAAGATTTGGGGGACATTTTCAAATAGCACAAATTGGTCAATTAATTGTTGAGTGTGAGGTCATCATTTTGTAAGCATTTAGTATATGTCTAAGACCATATGTGGCCCTTCGTTCTCCTTCCCCAAAACTCCATCTCTTTCAATTGGTCAATATTCAAAGAGAAGCAAAAAAATAATAATGAATAGTGTTGATTGATACCTTGAATCATTTCAATTGTCTTTTGATCAATGATTGCATAGATGGAAGGGGAACCGTTACAAACTTGGAGTTGTTTTGTTGGTTCCAAATAGCAATCAAAAACCAAATCTGACCAATTTGGAACAAAATGCAATAGGAAGTTTATTTTGGAACAAAAAATTAAGGCCAAGAAGAAGATCATTTTGGGAGAGAGGGATTAAAAAACATAGTTAGACAAACAAAATCCAAGCTCAGTGAGGAGATGCGCAATTGAACGCATCTCCACTTTTTCACTAGAAAAGGGCCTAATCTAGTCTATAGCAAGTCCAACCTCCCAGTTGTAAATACGCCCTAGGAAAAAAAATTCGGACTTTATAAAATGAGTCCTCAACCATCCATCCTAACAACCCTTCTATATCTTCATCAATCTTGGATTTTGCTTGTCTAACTATATTCTTGTAATACTTTTTGAAATGTCTTATAATTATAGCAACTTCCACCAATGAGAGTGCAAAGGTGCTAGAAATATGGAAAGAAGGATGGAAAACTAATTTATTGATAGCCAAAAGGGTGGTAATCCTACAAGGGCTCCAATTTTACAAAAGGTTGGTCTCTTTTTTCCCTTGTGCATATTTGCAATAGAAAAAATTTGGGAGGCTAGGCTTGCTATACACTACCAAGTCCCTTTCCAATAAAGGAGTGGAGAATCTCTAAGGGTTCCAAACCTAAGATAAATAATTATATGTGATATCTTATCACGATCTTACCATACATGAAGGCTTGATTTGGCACTCAAGTACTCTTTAGATGAAAGTATGGTCAAGAGATGGCCACATCAAATAATAATTTTTAAAATAATTAATATTCTAAATATTCTAAATTATTGAATATTTTGACAACAATGCACCGATTTATTTTGCAACAAAGAGAACGGCTCTGAAACAACCCTCCCATAGCTTGAAATCTCATCTGTGGTAGGCAATCCATTCTTGATCACCTCTACATTTTGGCAGTGTAGGCTATTTTCTTTCCATGCAGGAAGTGATGAACAATGATTGATTATGGCACAATTCCTAGCGTAGTAGTAGCACATTATGATTGGCTACAAAAATTTCAATATTGCAACCAAACTTTGGTGGATTTTGCAACTAGACCCTAGTCAGAAATATGAAGATCTATATGACCAATATGGATTGAATACAATCTTCAGCTAAAAAAATCATAGTAATTATATTCTGAAAAATAAAAATCCAAAAAGAGGATGAAAAATCTTTTGAGCTATGTTTTTCACATGAGAAAATTTCCACACTAAAGAAACCTATGTATCTACTTAAGTGGTTAGGAAGTTGCTTCCCCAATGTGAAATTGAATTTCTATGTCAGATTTTGAAAGGGTCCACATCATCTTCCACCATTTTCAAGACGACACGTGGCACTTTTTTTTTTACAGAAATGGCAGCTTATTTTATGCCAAATCTGACCTCCACGTAAGTTACTGGATTTTTACTAAATTAAAAGTGTGCACTCCCCAATAAATACAATCTGGTTTCCAATAAGCCACTTTAAATACTAATAAATAGATTTTGCCAGCAGTGCACCAAGTAACAATCAATGAAAAGAAAAGCCCTGTTGGATGATGCCCAGAACTTCCAGCAGGGAGAGCTAGTAATTAGATTCCAGTAATAATCTATACTAGTGTGCCTTGTGCCATCACCACAGTCAAAACAAAAAGTAAAAGTAATTTTTTAATTTTTTAGTTCATAAAAATTTCAAAATTCAATAATTTTTTCACCATAGGTTCAAACACCATGAAACAAAGCCCCGTGCACCTCTGCTTGCCGAGAGCTATCCGACAATACCAAGAACGCGACCAGGGGACACACGATGTAGGAGATCTCAACGTGACAAACAAACAAACAACTTGTTTTAAAGTGCCCTGTAGACTATGCCCTATGTTGTTACCACACTCAAAACAAAAGTGAAAGTAATTTTCTAGTTTTTTAGTTTATAAAAACTTCAAAATTCAACAACTTTCACACCGTACGTCTGAACGCTACGAAACCAAGTTGGTGTACCCTTCCTCGCCAAGGACTTTGCAATAGTACTAAGCTGGTGACCAAGGGACACACAGTCTGGGAGATCTCAACATGACAAACAAACAAAACAAACATCCTAACTTAAGGTATAGACTAGTGTGCTCTGTGCCATTGCTACAATCAAAACAAAAATAAAAGTAATTTCCTAATTTTTTAGAACCAAAAATAACTCAAAAATGCATAACCATCTCACCGTGAGTCGGAATGCTACAAAACCAAGCTGATGCACCCCTCTTTGCTAAGGGAAATGATACCAAGCACACGACTAGGGGACGCACAAATCGGGAGATCTCAACATGATAAACAAACAAAACAAACAGCTTGATTTAAGGTATAGATGCTAAATTCCATTTAATGCCCTATGCTATTGCCACAGTCAAAACAAAAGTAAAAGTAATATTTCTAATTTTTTCGTTCATAAAAACTTCAAAATTCAACAACTTTCACACCGTATGTCTGAATGCTACGAAACCAAGCCAGTGCATCCCTCCTCGTCAAGGGCTTTCTAATGGTACCAAGCACGTGACCAGGGGACGCACAATCCGGGAGATCTCAACATGACAAACAAAACACAACAAACAACCTGATTTAAGGTATAGACTAGTGTGCCATGTGTCGTTGCCACAATCAAAATCAAAATCAAAATAATTTTTTAATTTTTTAGAACCAAAAATAAATTTAAAATGCATAACTTTCTCACTATGCATCCAAACACCACAAAACCAAGCTAGTGCACCCCTCCTTGCCAAGGGCTTTCCAACAGTACCAAGTATGTGATTGAGAGACTCATGGTCCAAAAGATCTCAATGTGACAAACAAACAAACAAAACAAAACAAATAGCTTGATTTAAATTATAGATTAATGTGCCCTATATTGTTGCCACAATCAAAACAAAAGTAAAACTAACTTTCTACTTTTTAGAACCAAAAACAACTCAAAAATGCATAACTTTCTCACTGTGAGTCAAAATGCCACAAAACAAAGCTCGTGCACCCCTCCTTGTCGAGAGCTTTCCGACAACACCAAGATTGTGACAAAAATATAAGTAAAAATAATTTTTTAGAACCTTAAATAATTCAAAAATGCATAACTTTCACACCATACATCCAAACACTACAAAATCAAGCTGGTGCACCTCTCCTCATCAAAGACTTTTCGATGGTACCAAGCACACGACCAGGGGATGCACGGTCTAGGAGATCTCAACATGACAAACAAACAAATAAACAAATTGGTTTAAGGTATAGATTATATTATGTGTTTTTATTACGCGATTAAATGCCCAATTTGCCTCCAAAAAAATTGGGCAGCTTTAAGCCTATAGGAAAAAAAGTGGATAAATGTATTTAACCCTGAAGCACTCCAACGTCCATTTTTTGAACAATGATTCAGATTTTTGTTTCTATCTCATTCCTTCTTGGATGAAAGTCATCATAATGTTAGGTGATACTTGATCAAGTTCTTGTCTTATCTAATGGTTGGATTTGGTGTTATTAGAGTACATATTTTTTTTAAATTATAAATGTGGAAGTGTGTCAAATGGTCAAATTGCATTGACTCTAGTTCAAAATTAGATTTGCAAAAATGAAGTCATAGATGTAAAGAACACAAAAATTTCAAAAGATCATTATATGAAGAGAACCTCATTTCAAATCCATTCCAACAAGTTTTACTCAAAAAATGATAATATTTTGCTTGTAATTGAATTTAGAAGGAATTTTGAAATTTTCCTTTCCAAATTTATAGAAATTATTGGTGATAGCATTGGTGAATCTATCCATATGGATGGAATGTAAAACTCAAAATCTATAACTTTTCTTTGTATATAACTTCCAAAATGTTCTTCCAAATTGTACTTTATAATGTTTTTTTCCAAATCATCAATTTGGAAGAAGACTCCAAACATTTAGGGGTTAAAAATGCCAAACTCTAATCATGGGGCCTTGCCCCCCATTGCCACAATGTTTCGAAAAAAACTAATTTCATCTATTATGTAGAGCTAGCATGTACCAAAATTGTATATTCAAAATTAGCCCCTTCAATTAGAGCCCCTCCTTCCAAATGAGAGAGACAGAAAACCCATAATCTTATTGAAAGAAAGTCCATACAAAACATTGATATACACATCACAAAATTTGTCTGATGTTCATGATAAAAATTTGGAGTGCAATAAGTATGCTTGTGATTTATTGCATTCCCCAAATCTCTTGCAAACAAAAATATGTAAACAAAAATATGCAACAAGAGTATTGTTGCAAACTTTTGCAATAGTTTGTAGGTGTAGTGTATAATTAAGTACACAATGTTACAACTTCTATTACAATTTCATTCTAGAAAAATATCATCCAACTATTTCATTTAACATTCATTTTTCTATATATGTACAAGACAAGATTGTTATGATCAAACGCCAACTGTGTTCAAAATGCTATGATCAAACTCCAGTGCTATCAACTTTAGTTGCCTACAAAGTGAGTGCAATGTCAATGTTGTAGCTAGTAATGTATAATTGTGAATGTTTTGCCCAATATTTATAAATTTACAAGTTCTGAAGTACATAGTCATTTATATAGGGTCTTGAGGAGTTAAAGGTTTCTTTGGCTCACAATTGTCCTAGTATTGAGGTTGGTCACGTTAGACTTCCACATAGAGGTGGAATAGGAAAACAAATTTTCAAGTTTTCTAGAATCAAAATTGCTTTGACCGATTTTCATGATGTTTATAGTTTCTTGCGAACATGGAAAAACTACATTTTAGGTGTAGCTTTGTCTTATTGTCAATCTAAAAGCAACTCAAAAGATCAAGTTTAATGTTAAAATTAGTTTTTCAAAAGTTGGAAACTTGTCCCTCACTTTTTAAGGACTTTTCCCTTTAATCTTACTAATAAACTATTTTGATTCATCCCTTGCAGATATTGTACACTTCATGTGAAGATATAAAAATCTTTTTTGTCTCTTCTTCACAATTCGATCAATCTTAGTACTTGGAACACCTAAACCATAAATCTATTAACTCCCAATGAGCATCAAATTTAACAATATTCTTTTGGGCGCCTTGAACCTTAATTTTGGACAATTTGATACATCTATCCCAAGCACCTTTAGCAATGATCCAATAAAGTAACCAGACCAAATAATGTACAAGGTTGCTTCAAGTACGGGGGGGTGAACAATATTTGCTCAAAAGCAAAGCAATTTTTTTAGAAAATATTAGATGATATATTTTCCTATTTGTAGTAGATGAATCATTGAATTGCTACATATTCATAGGACTATATAGTTGTCTTTATTGGATGAATGTAAATTCTTTTGGATGAATAAATTAAATTTCATCTTCATTGTATACATTTCATCCATTCATATAAAAGTAAACAAGTGCATCACTCTAGTAAAGATTGCTTCTTGCACTATCCAAAATAAATGAAAAAATCTTTGGTTGCTTCATCTCTCCACCTAGTTCTTTGAAAAAATATATGGTTGCATGAGATCCAGATGCATAATATTGTAATAGGCAATGGTCTTCTTTGAGCTGGATATGTATTATGCTTTGTTAGATGCTTGGGAGGGACTTATTAGTTAATGCAAGGATTAGGGGTGTACAAAGAACTATCTTTAAGAAAATTTTCTTCACTATAGGGTTTTTGTTTTCAAGGATGCAAAAAGACCCCCTCTTACCTCATTGATAAACAATAGGGGTCGTCACTTACACCTAATTATCTTCATTCTCAATCTTCAAAGAATGAGGACATAACACTCCTCTCCTTGAATTGCGAAGGGCCTATTCTCTAAAAGATTAATTGAAAAGTTTTTTTCTTCACCACCTCTAGAAGTGAAGAATGGGCTTGAAGATTGAGAAGCCGTGGAGAAGATACTAACAAGCCTTGTCCATTTTCATTCTTCACATAGTTGGAAAACTAGGGAGTCATTTCCGTTTTATTTGTTTAAAAAATCCAAACAAACCAACAACTTGGGGATTCACACCTTCATGGCAAAGCTAAGCTAAGAAGGCTCATGTTGGTTCTTCTTTTCACTCCACACCTTCTCATTCTCCTTCGTAGAAGTTTCATTCTCGGAGAAGGTATAACAATAGGGATAGTCACAGCTCCTCCAAGAAGCAAATTTTCTTGAAGAATACAAACTTGGTGGGAGAAAAGAAGAGCCAACGGGGAGCCATTGTACAAGAAAGGGTGTGACACTCTTTCTGAATGTGAGCATCATGATTTTCTTGGAGAACCAACTAAATGCGTGTAGGTAGTGTGGAACGTTGTAATGCAAGTGGTATTGGTAGGGCAAAAGTCAAACTACGCTCATGGTGTAACAAAGTGAACATACGTCAAGCAAGGAGAAAATGACGTATGAAGGAGTGAGAAATTGTCCAAGAAAATTTTCTTCAACCCATTTCTTCACCTGTGGAGGAGAAGAATGGCACTCCCAAATCCTCAGAGGATGAGAGCACTGCAAACCACGGACAGCCACACAAAGAGCACCATGTCTCAATTCTCGGAGAACTAAACTTAGGGTGAAGAAGGTGTGACCACCCATGGCTAAATAATGCGTGGTGTTCCAAAGAATAAATAATCAATTACTCCATTAAGAACCTTCCACCTAATCTGCGGCAGTTTGAAAGTCGTCTCCTCAGTCTTGCTTTATTTATTGTCAAGAGTAAAAACTGAACGGTCTTCTATGGTTCAATGAAATTCTACCCAATCCAATTATTATAAAATATTACATGGAGGCTGCTCTAATCAG
This sequence comes from Climacium dendroides, assembly GCA_950106755.1. Classification (NCBI taxonomy): domain Eukaryota; kingdom Viridiplantae; phylum Streptophyta; class Bryopsida; order Hypnales; family Climaciaceae; genus Climacium; species Climacium dendroides. Next base: position 29,220,732 of record OX467087.1, on the reverse strand, counting down.
TAGCCAGACGATCTCTTCTCTTCTCCGTGAAGAAAAATAAATTATGGCGTTTCTGTAAATCTCTTTCCAGACAAATGGTTATAATAGCTGAACTTGGTGCAGCTCGAGGAGCAGTTGTGGCACATTATGATTGGCTGCAAGGTTGTCAATATTGTAACCAATCCTTGGTTGAATTTTGCAATCAGCCTATGGTTAGAAATAGAAAGGTCTATATCACCCTAACCATACAATCTTGTACTAGATTAGTATAAGGATGTGTGGGGAAAATTTCAAACACTTTGACCATGTAGATTGCAAGATATTTGCAATCAAAGTGAAGAAAATGAGATTTTTTTACACCTTGATTGGCTAGATTTTTGGCTAGATTTTTTGCACTATAGATTTTGATTTTTTGATTTTTTATGTTGAAGAGTTGAGTTGAGAATTTAAAGAAAAAAATTCAACAAAAAAAACTTAATTTTTACTCATTAAAAAGTTATTAAGTAGAAGTAGATTCAAGATTGAAGGGATAACTAAATCATTAATAGCTCTAAGATGGAATTGAAACATAATAACCCCAACGGTGAGATTGTTCTAGCAAGCAAACTTTACCTTGTCTAACAATTTATTTATTTTTAAATTCTTAAAAATTGCATTCAAAAATGAAGTCTATAAGTTATTTTTTCAATAAGATGCTTAGATTGTCCACAACTTTCTCATCACTAGTTCAAATAGAATGAATACAACTTCAAATGTATACAAAAATATAATATTTGAGAAAAAAATTAAAAATTAAATTTTTATAAACTTTTTGTGATTTTTTTTGGGCTACCCCTCAAGTTGCTTTTTGAACTCATGGTGGCATAATTTTTGTTTCTAGGCAATGATTAAAATAGAAATTATATGCCCAGAAAGCTAATCTAATTTCCTATCTTCAAAAAAAAGTTTCAAAAAATCATGTCAAAAATTAAGATCACACAAGCCTACCACAAATCCCAAGAGTCCCTTGTAGGGACTTTGGGACTTTAGGGATTAAGTGGTTGGACATGGTCCGGCTACTTTATGTGGCCTTTCTATAAAGATAGTTCTGAGTAGCTCCTTCATTTTGGGGGGTTGAATTGAAGGAAGACAATAATGAGGTTTTGGAAACATTGTGGCAACAATGTGCAAGGCCATCATTAAAATTTGACATTTTTTTTTAACACATTACCCTCTTTTTTTTCTTCTATAGGCTTGAATCTTTTTTAAAGAATCCTTTTAAAAAGAGGAAATTGGGCATTCAATTGCAAAAAAAAAATTAAAAAAAATAAGGTAGGAGGCTTGAAATATGAGCGGGCATTAAGAACTACCTATATAGGTGGTTGTGAATGGATATGAAGTGGTTCTTAGATGGACCTTTGTAGTCCTTGAATGAATGGAAAGAAAAAACATACTCTTTGCTTTCCCATTCATTCAAGGACTACAAGAGCCAATCATACTCTTTGCTTTCCCATTTATCTTCAAAAGTTGCAAGTGAACATTTCATGGAAGCCCTAGGGACATAAATAAGGACCTATACCACATCTCGTTTGAAAATTCATAACTAATTCAAAAATGATCCAAAAAAATATGAAACAACTTGGGTTAGATGCCAATTCCTCTTTTCTTTCAAGGAAAAATGTTTTGAGAAGTTTCACCTGCCCAAAATTCAGTTTCAGTCCTTACATGCTCGGTTTATGGACCGACTACCTTATGGACGACGTGTTGCACGGGAAGTAATCAAGTTCAATAACTCCGCTTCCTCGGTGTTGTGTGCACACGGTGGAGCAAACTCACACTCTCACAGTGTGAGGGCTTTAAATATTAAGACCGTTATCACCCTTGACTTTGGTGCAAACTGAGATCCGTGCTTTCGTAATTGAATGTGCTCATTAACTCACAGGTGATGCGAATTGCGAACACCAGAATTGAAGGAAACCATTGATGTCAAATTGTCAAATGGGGAGTGGAAGAAGATGCACTTAATATCATGGTTGTACCGGCCATTTCTTTATTGCCGGCTCCAGTTTTATTTCTATTCTTTCAAATTAGTAATGAAGGAAGGCAGACCATTGAGGGAGGAGGTTCATAAATCGCCCACCTCAGGGCTGAAACTGAATTTTGGGGAGGTGAAGCTTCTTGGAAAAATATTTTGCAGTAAATTTTCCTTGAAAGACAAGTGGAATTGGCATCTAACGCGAGTCCTTTCATATTTTTTTGGAGCTTTGTGGAATTCATTATGAAAATTTGAAGTTGAAATGGTATAGGGCTCTAAAATCACCCACCCCCTAAAATGTACACAGTTTGTACATTGTTGAAGGCTACATAAAAGCAACATGTACAAATAGTGTACATTTGAGAAAGTGGATGGTTTTAGAGCTTGTGTGCTTTTAGAACCTCCTACCTTAATCCATAAATGATGCCGTGCATGTTTAGTGTTTGATGAATGACAAAGAATCCTTCTTATGTAGGGCACAAGAGCAACTATTCATCATTGGAATTTTGTTGTGTGAAAAGGGGAGGTCTTCTACTAACAACAATTTAACGGTCCAATGAGTACTTTTGCATTTATTTAAACCAATGATTCCCACAAATAGTATCCAAAGGGATGGTTTCCATGGTCACCAATCTATCCTTTCAAGGATTAATTGTTGAGCATTACTAAATAAATTAAAATAAAATGATTTGCCTTAATTACTAAGTAAAGAATGCATTACCAAACAAATATGGTGGCTTGTACTAATTGAATCGACTTCCTTCAACTAAGACAAGAAAGGACAAAGTAATTTTCTTCTCACATGTCCCAATTATGTCCCAATAAAAATTCCAATTCATTATTTTTAGTGGAAAGACATGATACATATGTGTATCAAACAAAAAATGAAATGTATCAATTGTAGATTATATCAAATATTGTATTAAAGCCTAACTTACTAATTTGTGACAAATTGAGGCACAATCTTAATGATGTAAGAGCAAGAGTATTCATTATTGGATTTGAAAAAATTAATGTTCATTTGGTTTTGAGATATTAAAATTAGGTGCAAGAGAAACTTTGAATCATCTTCATAAAACTACAACCCTTCTTAATCATGTATGAAGTTGAAGTCATTCCACAATGATAAAAAAGAGAAACTTTGAATCATCTTCATAAAACTACAACCCTTCTTAATCATGTATGAAGTTGAAGTCATTCCACAATGATAAAAAAGAGAAACTTTGAATCATCTTCATAAAACTACAACCCCTCTTAATTATGTATGAAGTTGAAGTCATTCCACAATGATAAAAATGTAGGGGAGCCTTAATCATTTTAAGTTAGAGGGATGCACTGAGAGAAGGGAATAAACATTCTTCTACAATTTGTAGACCATTTAGTTGCTTCCCACAATGAACTTCAAGAACAATCTTGATATGGACATGATACAAATGATACATTTTGTCAAGAAAGATACATCCTACTTCCCTAGGAATTCTCCCCCATTCTTTCCTAGTCATTTACTTGCTCCACTATTTGCTCCACTATTCACTTCATCATACCTTAACGATAGTTTTTGCAAGGGGACATTCACTTTTTTTCACTTACTCCACGAAAAGAAAGAGAATGAAAAGAAATCTAGAGAATGAAAAGAAATCTTGAACGATAGTTTTTTCAAGGGGACACTCACTTTTTTTCACTTACTCCACAAAAAGAAAGAGAATGAAAAGAAATCTTGAAACAGCCATTGTTGAAAGGGCCTTCATTTGTCATTTGCAATAATCCCAACCAAATAAATAGATGGAGGGTACAATGCAAAAGCAAAGAAAATACCCTAGCAATCATGATGTGAGCCCAAAAGATAATACAAGAAGCAACCGTACATTCCCAAATAATTAGACGGAGGGTACAATCCCAAAACAAATTGGGAAGCAAAGAATAGGCCATCACATTAGGTCCACAATGTGGAATGCATCAGAATCAACCACACCATGTTGAAACAACATACAGGCACACACAAGCGGAGTACGCGAGGTGATGCCAAAGAAAAAATTCCAATTCGTAGTGACTTGTATTGTGCAAAAGATAACATTGTCATTGCAAACTGGGAAGCCAGAAGGAGCATTGGGTCTGCAGAACACGTTCAACCATACCACCACGCTCATGCGACATACAAGCGGAGTAGAACGCAAGACAGAAACGTGAGCATATGGGAAAAAAAATGCAATTCTTAGTGACTTGTATTACTCGTGCAAGCATTACACAGCTTTGCACAAAGACCCCGAGGCAATGTGCCCCGTACTAAAGAGTCGGTTAATCAAAAATCTGGTTTTCTCCGCTACTTATGCCTGCATGCACTGAGGAGAAATTGGTCGTCGAAGTAGCCGATGGGAGCGTCGTGGGAAATGCGAATGTCCAGGCAGCAGCAGAAGAAGCAAAACGGAAGAGACAGGCATGGCATGCAGGCACAAGAATTGAAGAAGCCAAAACGATGTGATGTCACAACAAGGCAGACGATAAACTCCACTCCACGGACTCCACGGGCACACGAATTGAACACTCCTTGCATCACGCCACATTGGTTTCTGCCCCATGCAACAAGGCAGGCGTACCACTCCCTCCACATGCAGGAACCTGCTTCCACAGTCACCGGCGCTACTCACCTAGCCTGTCATACACACCATTCGCACACAGAAAACCACAAATCCATGTCTCCAAGACGACCACCACAACATCAACAACAACATCACCATCAACAATGCAATGCAATGCAATTCCAGATTGTTAAGCAACAACACATTGTTAGTAGTTTTAAATTGCATCTGTGAAAGCAGACACAATTTAGAACTAAATCCGCATTAATTCATTGTGACAATTTACAAAGTCTTCTCTCACTCTCTCAATGTCTGATTCTCTGGTTCTGTCTCTGGTCCTGTCTAACTCCGAATGTTAGTGTTAAATCAAAAATTCTGGCAGACTCTGAGGACTACGTCAAGGTTGGTTCAGTCAATGTTACTTAAATCTGTACAGCTTTCTGTGGAAAAAGGAAAACAAGAGAACAAAACCGGACACCCAAGTGAGCCCCTTTACTTTCTCTGTATGACTTTAATCCTTTGCCGGCACTACGTCCTACCGACTCAACTACTTGCAAGTTGGCAACCCGCCTTCGCAATGCAACATGCTACTAACTGAACTTTCTCAATTTTCAAATGAAACCCAGCCGTTCCCAAGGCAAAATTGGAGAGGAAACCTGAGTTCCGCACCCTTGGTGGCGTAGCACAAGCAGTTTGAAGCTCCCCGGAACATCGAACCCGCCAATGCTGAAGCTCTCAAGGTGTCGAGCGTCAAGGTTCCTCCGAAAAAGGGTCATCCAGAGACAGATTGGAGCTTGGTGGGGCTTGACTATCGATCACCGGAGACTGATATCTGCGTGGTTGTAGGACATGCGCTGAATCGGCATGGAGTACGAGCGCGAGACTGTGCGCGTCGCGACGGCAGGCTGAATCGCGAGTGCGCCCGTGACGTAGAACCGGAACACTTGGAACGCGGAGTTGAAGGCGTGAAAGGGGTTGAGCGCCGTGGTGATCACCGACAGGCGCGGCAGGAAACGGGAGAAGGATTGCGTCCATGGCAATGCGCACGACCCCGAGCTCGACAAATGCCCGCCAGGGTGGTTCAGTCGCGACTTGTTGAAGGAATCGGAGGGCCGGAGGTACGCGCGCGCCGCCTTCTCCACCAACTGATTGCGTATCGGGGTGCGCGGGCTGCTCACACTCTCCACGGGCGAGGCGCATTCCGAAGGAATAATTTCGGCTAAGCTCGTGTAGCGCGGCGCGGCGGCTGTTGGCACCCTCGCGCCCGGCGTCCTCGACGTTGTAGTCGGCGTCGGCGTTGTCGACGTTGGAGACACGATGGTCGTAATGGAACGGAGACCGCGGTTAGGCAATGCCAGATCGGAAACCTAAGAAAACAACCATGCAAACAATTCGTACCCATTCAAAACAAGGAAATTAACCACCATCGCATCACAAGCAAACTCACAAGCAAACTCACAAGCAAACTCACAAGCAAGAATTTCTACCTTGAAGCCTTCGGAGACTCTTCTCCGGAGTAGAGTATTGGGACAACGCTCCAGAAGAGCGCGCTCCATCTGCATGGACGACACAAACCCAACCCCACCAAACTGATCAAAACCGGGTTACAAACGTACTGATCCTTCCCAATGGGTTCGTCACCAAATGGATGCTGGAGCGCTACAAGGGTACAATGCTACGATGGTACAAGAGCTAGAAGAGTGCTGCAATGGTGTACTTACATGCACAGAACTTTGACGCCAAGACATTGTGTGAGAAATTCTTCGGGGGGTGTAAGGAAGAGAACCGGGCAAAGACAAGAATTTGGGAAGGAGTGCGGCCCTTTTTCTAGTTTCAGAGGAGGGAGCCAAATCAGCGCTAGTGGAGTAGTGGAGAGAGAAAGTCCCTCCAACGGTTCCGTCTTCCGCGCGATCAACGGTTCGATGATCGCGTTGCAACTACAAGCTTTCAACGAGAATGGAGGCGATGAATGGGCATGCGCGAGAAACCGTTCTCCACGTTCATTGGGAACAGAAGACAACCCATCCCCGACGTTCTCAGCGTTCCCACCCTCGGCTGGATTCACGGGCGGTTTACCAGTCTCCGTCCTTTCAGAGCACGCAGTGCAATGTGCTAAACTTAATTAATTACAGCGATATTCTTTTCATTGTGTTCACACAACAGTGAGCCTATGACCAAGACCTGTTAGAATGTTGCTGGCTCGTAGTTCAGGCTTTACGGTACTGACTTCCTTACAAAAGAAGAAATGAGTGCAGCAGGGCCTGTACGTAATGAACTACCTGGTTCACGAAGCTGATCATCTCCACACCTCTGTAGCATTTAGCAGGAAAAAACCATCCTGCCATTGTCGAAAGATGAAAGCGTAATACAAATAACGCAGTAAGAATTGCCCCATGAAGAAACTACAATAGAGGATTGACTGAAAATGGCATCGCAAACAAACTCAGAGAGTCACTCCCAGAAAGCCCGGAGCAAAATGGAATCGGAGCTCGGTGCATTTTAGAGCTCGACAATGTGATTCATTTGAAGAAAAAAGTAGCGAACTCCACAATCCATAGACCCATACAGATAGTTAACATACGATTCAGAAAATGAAGGTGATAGTTGGTTTTTTTCCTTGAAACACATGGACAATTTCCATTGCAAGGGGAAACAAACAATACATAGAACAAGGGACCTCGTCCCAACGACAATTAAATTTTTTTTTTTTACAACTAACAAACCGGGATGCCAACCCAATAGAGTAGCCAACCACTGGAGGCCGCGTTAGCTGTCTCAGTCTGGCTCCTTCGGACCAAGAAAGATGACCAACTAAAAGGGTCCCTGCGAAACCGCAGCCTCTCAAGAACAATCGCCCGTCATGGGGGGTGGCTTCCAATTCATCTGGAGATGATTCCTCTCAGTCACTCAAAAAATCAGTTTGAAGCCACGTATTGTCAAAATGCTTGAGGAAGATGCCGGCTTTTAGGGGAGTAGAAAACGTAGAGTTTGGTAGTTTTAAACCAAGCCACCCTAACATGATCAATGATGGCTTCTCAAACCACTTGCTCTAGCTTTAGAGACAACCAAATACAATTGTTGACATAAATGGCATTCCTGACAAGCCAAGCGATCCAAATAACAAAATCATTGAAAAGAGATCACATTGTAGGGCCCTTCCTAAACTAACGAGGTAACTTTAGCCAAGAAAGCACTGTTGCCATGTGACGGAAGGCCATCTTTCAGTGACAGGTGGAATTTGAAGGGCATGATAAAGAATTGAAAGAATAAAATTCCACGCATGTTGAGTTTTGGTGCAATGATGGAATCGGTGCAGTATCATTTGATCAATCTTGTTATAGTAGCTTTGACAAATAGTAGGGATATTTGGGTTGGCAATCTTGCACCAACAATGAACTAACATCGTACAATGATATACTGACCATAAAAAAACTGCATCTTTTTGAGGTCTGGATTTATGCCAAACTTCCTACCACCTAGGTCAATATCCCACCACCAAATCTTTGTACCATTTTTTGTATATAGGTTTGGTGAGTTCTTTGGGATTGGTGAGCAAAGAACGGTTAACCCCTAAAGGACCATTGTCCCTTCGGGGGACAAATTGGATTTCGGGCAGGTACCTACGGGCTGAAATTTTGTCATGATTTTTTGAAACTTTTTTTGAAGATAGAAAAACTAATGAGCTTTGTAGGAATATAATTTTTTTCACATTCGGTGCCCGGAAACAAAAGTTATGACCAAATAATCTCAAAATAGGGGACGGGGGCAGTCTGGGCAGCAAAAAAAAATTTGTAAAATTTTGAATTTTTTTTTGGGAATTTTTCTCTCTTGTAGATTATATTTTTGTCTACATGGGAAGCTTTGATTCATTCCATTTGGACTTGATATGAAAAAGTTATGGACAATCTTGTTTTTCGGGTAGTTAGAGCATCTTCCTGAAAAAATAACTCATAGAATTCATTTCTGAATGCAATTTTTACAATTTTTTTGAAATGTTTTTTTTACATGATTTTGTTTGCTTACTAGAACAATCTCACCATTGGGATTAGTGCATTTTAATTCCATTTTAAAGATATTAATAATTTAGATTTTCCTTCCTTTTCATATCTACTTCTACTTAACAATTTTTTTAAGCATGAAAATTAAGTTTTTTTTTGAAATTTTTTTCCCCTAAACCCTCAACTCAATTTCACACAATAAGGATTTAAAGCTCAAAACTTTGTAGTGCAAAAAATTTAAGTTAAAAAAGTTCAAAGTCAAATAATCCAATCTCGCAAGCTGCTAAAAAAATTGTTTTTTTCACTTTAAACGCAAATATCTTTTAATCTATGTGGTCAAAATTTCTGAAATTTTTTCCACACATTTCCATACTAGTAAGGTATAAGATCCTACGGTTGGATGTGAGAAAAAATAATTTTCAAATTTTTTGACTCTTTGCTACAAAAATGACAATTTTGAGTGTTTTTTGGCAGAAACAAGGCCTTGGTCCTTTAGGGGTTAAGTTTTGTTGAGTATAAATATAGGGGTCCCTAGTCACCCCACGACCATCTACCTAGGTAAAAAAAAGCTCCATAATAATCCCCACGTACATCAAAGGGCTAGTTTTTGGTTATATGACTCTCATTCATTTATGCCACCCAAGTAAGGATTGAGGAGTATATTGAAATGTGGAAGATCAAGATTTGAAGGCTAACAAAGTGAGGCCAACTATAAAGCTTTAAATGCCAATAGGAATCTCAATTAACTAACAATTGGAAGTTAATCTAGGTTTGAATTGAGCAGTTGTGCAATAAATCAGTGATGGGAGTTGGTCACCTTTATGTTCAAACATTCTTAAGAATTCTTGTTGTCAAGTCACAAATTTGTACTTAGTGAGTAAGTGACATTATAATAAAACTAGTGTTTTATGATTGCAATGAGTCAAAAAATCAAAAAATTTGACTCACATAGAAAACATTATGATTTGCAACGTAACTGGGTCTAATCATTACCAATGAGTTGCTTCTGACATGAGTCATATTGGCAGTCATATGGGTTGGAGGATATAATTAGCCATATTTTGCCAATGTAGCATACACATTGACTATCTTTGGGGACTTGACTTTTTTTTCAACTGTCCAGATAAAGGAAAAAATCCTACGTGGCACATGACACCATGTAGTGATATTTTATGCTGATGTGGAATATGATTGAAGTGATTCATATTTTGGCTGACATGGCATATGATTTTGTGCACTCATATTTTTTTATTGATGTGGAAAACACTCTTGTGAATCATATTTTTTACTAATTTAGAAAATAACTCTTATGAATTATATTTTCTACCAATTTAGAAAATGACTCTCTTGAGTCATATTTTTGGATAATGTGAATTTGACTCTTATGAGTCATATTCTTTATTGATGTAAAATATGACTCTTGTGAATCATATTTTTGGTTGGCATGGTAGTTCATATAGATGTCATTGGTAATTTTATAACTGACTGTAGTGATGTTTTTGGAGGTGCAAACTCACATTTTGGTGCACATAACTATAAGCATTGTATAACTATAGCTAGTTATATTTTGACCAACATGTATTATGAAATATAAACAAGTGATATTCCAGATGATTGAAAGTCATGTTTGTTAAATTTGTGTGTGCAGTTTGTGATTGGAGTGACTGAGGTTGAAAATAACTTTAATTGCAAATTACAATCACATTTTTTAAACATTTTAAATGAACATAATATGTTGCAATTATACATCAAGATGATTTAGCAACTGAATAAAAGACTTTGTGTAGTTAAAAACAAATACATATGATTTCAGACATAGACAAGAGACAATCATATTAGAGAAAAAAAAATGCAAAAAAAATGTAGCTCTCTCTAATGATATTTATTAGTTACTAATACAAAACATATATATATATATATATATATATATATATATATATATATATATATATATATATATATCACAATGAATTATTCACATAGGCCAACATGACCTTTTTTTCTTACAATAATGTGAATGACTATTGGATTGCAAATAGCTTTAAATGACTTTGTTTCAGCTTTTGCTGCCTACATATATAATTAAAGAAAATAATGGGAAGTTAATTTTTAGTAAATGAACAACAAAGCTCAACTTTCAAAATATATAGCACAAGTTTAAGATAGGAAGAATAACAATGTTGATGAAAGGAACAAGAAAAAAGTTGTTAAGGTGAACAAGTGTTTAGGTGTTTAGGTGTGACTATTTAATCTAAGATGCTAAGTTGACTAAGATAAAATTAATATGATCTAACAATATTTTTGTACCTCGTGGATACATCCGTGGTGAATGCCTTCATCCCGCATTAGGTAACGGTAGAGCATCTCGGTAAGGGACTGTAGTCACTCATACAGTGACTGCCAAAATTGAGTATAAAATAGATTAGTCTATCTTTAGCCATTCATATTTTATAATTTATTACATTTAATACCAAATCAATTGATAGCTCAAGTATACATTTAAGTAAATGGTGTGGCTACCAAATTACAAGTCTAGCAATGCAAAATAATTTGAGAAAGATATAGATCAAAGTAAATTAGCTCTAAAACTCAGTTATGCTCACACTTGGATTACGCAATGAATGCTACAAATTTGACTTGCGCAAGTGGTTTTTTAGGTTTGATTTTTTGGATGGGCATGTTCTTGACCTTCACATTTATAATTGTGTCCCTATTCAATGTACATTATATATGCAAATTGAGTAAAATGGTTTCATTAGGGTCTCTCTGTTGCTAATAGAAAACAAATAGAAGAAGCTATTTCAAAGAAGTTGAGGAGGGGTGAAAGTACTAGAAATGTTGCTAGAGACTTACAAGTATCCCAAATTTGGGGTGCACAATTTTGTAAGCAACATTTGAGTGAGTTGAGTGATGTGAATTGTAGTTTTGGTGGCAAGCCACAGGTGTACAATGCAATTGATTACAGGGCTTGTGTGAAAGAAATCACTGTAGGTAGCTTAAAAACTATACACAAAGTTGGAAATTACTTGAGAGAAGAGTTTCATGTTGGTATGAGTGATAGTACTATGAGGATAGTGTTACGAAAAGTAAGTTTGAAATGTAAAGTGAAGCAAAAGAAACCAAAGCTCACAACTCGTCAGATTAAGGGACAATTAGAATTTGCTAGACATCATTGTCATTGAACTAATGATGATTTGGATTGTGTAGTATTCTCTGGTGAAACAAAAATCAATCAATTTTGCTCTGATGGTCGCAGTTGGTGTTGGTTTCGTGATGGACAGAGTAGAAGTGCTGGAATGGTGCAACAAACTATCAAGTTTGGAGGTTGGAGACTAATGATGTGGGGTTACATGACTCTGAGTGACCCTAGTATGATGTGTAGGATTGAGGGAAGAATGGATTAGTACATGTATAGAGAGATTTTAGAGTGAAAACTAATTTATACATTGCATGCATACAATTTAGATCCTACAAATTTGATTTTTCAACAGAATAATGACCAGAAACATACATCCAAGAGTGTGCGTTGTTGGCTGAATTCGCAAGAATTCACTCTTTTGAAGTGGCCGGTGCAATCTCCAGACTTGAATCCAATCGAACACTTGTGAACAACTTTAAAACATCGACTGAACCAATATGAGAGACCTCCTAAATGAATGTTAGAATTGTGGGATTGTTGGGGCTTCAATTACTCCCAATGAGTGTAAGAACTTGTATAGAAGCATGCCTAAGCACATTGCAACTGTTATAGCTACTATGGGTAGGTGGACAAATTTTTAACTTTGTTTCAACTAGTGTGAGCAAAACTGAGTTTTGGACTGAACTTCACTTTCCTTTTTTTTGTACATGCATACTTGTGTGTAATAGACTTCAATCCCCATGGAAGTATGACTAATTACAATGGTAATCATGCGCAATTTATGGTTTCATTTTTGGTGCATCCAATTTCTCTACATTGTTTGTTGAATTTCAGTATGCTGTATTTGTACTCAGTTTTGGCAGTCACTGTATGTTGTTTTAGCTGCAACTCGCGGATGAGCTCCGTCGGTCGTGCTGCACAGAGGAGCTCAGTATTGCTTTTCCGCTTGTCCGCACGTGGGCTCATTCGAGGTCCTAGTCGGCGCAAATGCTGGGAGGAAGAGAACGAATTTAGTTGCGGAGGCGTCTATCTACACCTTGGGGAGTGCTTTGTTTTGAGGAGATGAACGAACGCATTTCAATGGAGTGCAGGACATGCATGTTTGTGGAATCGGTTCATGTGGCTTGTACAGAATTGACGTTGTCAGTAGCAGCTATGTGGAGCTTACTTGTGCAGTTGGGCTGGGAAAGGGAAGAGGAGCAATGTTGGAGGGCTGTTTTCACTGCCCCTGGAGCACTGTCGCAATTGTGAACAGAGTGTGCAGGTCACCGAGTACTGTCTGTGGACGACGACTCGGTTTGTCCTCCGGTAGTCATCACGTCATCCTTCTCGAAAGGTCATCGACAAATTTTTGTCATTTTCAGAGGCGACATGAAAACCATGCACAGTACTGAGTAATATAAGCCCTCCATTTTGATGTGTAAACGACTGCTTCATTTCATTTGTTTCTATCAATCTTCACTTGCATGTGCACACCGTGGGAGACATACAGACGTGGCCAACCATGCATGCCGTAAACTCGGTAGGAAGAGCGATTGAGACTAGAATTCTTCTATTGTCTACATGCAAGGTTGAATTCTCTTCGGCACATTCTTCATGGGTACACACAGTATTATATGGTTATTGCTGACGTCGCATGCTACATCAGCTTCCTTGTTTCATTAGGCAAGGGCATCGCTCAACTTTTCATGCGGTCAGTGGGGCACACGGCTTATGAACAGTGCTTTTAGTACCTTCAAACATCATAATCTTTTCATCCGCAAACCAAATCTGCCTACTCGTGCTTCGCATGCACTCCTCAGTCACTGTAAGTGAAGATCATACGGTCATTTCTTGTCCCGCTATCGCCATATACTGCAGTGACAGCTTGCAACATTTTCTAGCTTTGGCACTCATCTCATGCTTCTCCACGAGTAGCTCCACTTAAGGGTTAAAATCACAAACAAGAGCAATCTATTAGAATCACACTTGTGACAATTTCGGAAGTCCTAGAACTATCACTAAACTAATACTTAGCCATCAATTAAGAATTCCAAGAAGTCATCCACAATCAGTTCTAATAACTACGGACAAGGCTTCTAGTAGCCCTAATCAACGACATGCCTTGATGAGCGGTTCTTCAAAAGCAGCAACCTAGTAACCTACACGGCCATGGGTGATGGAATAGAATAAAGAATCAATTCTATCAAAACTCTAGTGTTTCTCTTAGGATTAACCAATTGCGAAAAACACTACTAGCATTCAGTATTGTTTCCCAAGTTCCACCTTCTTCATAACATGCATAGCGTTATGCAACATGGAGTCAATAATTCCGGCGACCTGCACAAAAAAGCACGAGAGTCAGAAATCATGACCCCAAAACCTCAGTCAAGCCCTCTCCAAGCTCCAGTTCAAGTGCTCCAGTTTCCAAATTCAGCAAGAATCTATCGTGAAACTTGTAAATTTCTAAATGCACATCTTTCACTCCCCCTGAACGACATCCCCAGCAACTAGAGAAGCTCAATGAGTAACAGAGCACTGAGCATTCACCGTGAAAACACCTCCAATAATTGCGCAAAGGTTTGTTAGGAAGTGTGAGAAAGATTTTGAATTCTCTTTGACCAAGACCTGCAAGAAAGGGACAACGAATCAGTTGAGGATAACAGAATAATAAAATGCCTATGCAGCAGCAGTTATGAACATCATAGCAACAGAGCATAACCCCTAAGTGCCCAAACGAAAAATTGAAAGTACACTTCGGAAGCTACTAGTTGATTATAGTTCATTTCAGATCAAAATTTCTATCGTTCAAAAGTGCAAGACATGATTTCTTCGTTCCGTTACCTTCCTTGAAGTGTCTTAAATGATTTATTTCAACTCCGATAGATATGGAAGAAGCCACATTGGCCGTTCGGGCACTTAGGGGTTAAAGCTATCACCAAGGAATCACTAAAGGAGTTGAGAGAGTATCAGAAGTGGCGTACCTGCATAGGAGAGAGTTCATAGTGAAACTTCACAACAGGTACATTGGTAGACTGGATCATATTACTGTGTGCAGTATAATCATATTGATCAAGCACCTTTTCACTCTGTGACCGGTGGAGTGTGATCACCTCTGTCTTAACGACTTGCAAGTAATGATCATGCTGTCACCAGATGAAAACATGACTGGATGAGAAGTTGAAACACGAAATGTGCAGTTGTCATAGTTAAGAGAGACAACTAAGCCACTTTCACCAAATTTACAAAATATTTAGTGAGCATAGTTAAGAGAATAAGATAAGCCACTGGCACTAAAACCAAGCAGACCATGTAGAAGTTAATATACATCCATAACCCTTAAATTTCTACATGTTAAATTTCCAGTCTATCAGGTTACCAATCTGGTCACTGGGGGTGTCAAAAGGGTTAATACAAGTGGAAAGGACTACGAATTGTACTTGACAAATAAAGGAACCCCTGGAGATGTTCTTACAAAAACTGGAGTTCAGATGCAACACAACCTTGTTCTTCGTTACAGATCTCCTTGATGCCTTGAACCATTTCAAGGCTAAATTTACACTTGGACATTCAATTGAGAATATCAGAACAAAATCAATAAAATAAACGCTTGACTAGGATATTACCACGTACCGTGATGTTTTCATGTTCAGAAGTGAATATATTTCCTGTCAAACGATCTAAGTTGGTATCCAACTCAGGTAACAGTTCATTGACCCAATGAACTGACCGCCAAGATGACTTCCGACCAAAACTGAAGAACCCAACATAATGGGTCATGTTCATGTTGGTCGCATCAAATGAATGTGCACCAGAATGTGCGGATATCATCAATTCTCCAGGGACCTGCCACACACAAGCCATAAAACTTCAAACTACTGTGGACGAACTTTAAGAATTAGAAAACTACGAGTGCACTTAGCTTTCCATATATTTATTACATAAGTAACCCCCCAAGACAACCCCATTAGTAAGCCCCACATGTTTCATTTCCGTAGCACATTCAATGTCAAGGGACACATTTTCAAACTAAGTACTGCTGCCACACTGAAGGCTGAACTGTAGCAAAGACAATTGTATGGTGACTTAGCATCTGGCAAGCATGTACAATGCTGGCAAGGTGTATAATACTGGCAGGCATAGACCGATTGCACCGTGCACATAAAGGAAGACTCAAACAAGGTACACACCCCTACAACCGACAGTCAAAAGATGATGGCTGTACTACGAGAAAGCATACATTCATCCAATCTTGGTACATGGAGGCGGGTTGATGAAAGAACCGAACAAGAAAAGATACCTTCTTAACCCTGACAAACCCTTCAATTCTACAGCCTCCGGCTTTAGGTGCAGGACGCTTCGTGGTCGAGTTCGCAGCCCCTTTGTTACTAGACTTATCTTCCAGCTGAAATTTCCCATCCACCACAGCTGGAGGAACAAGCTCCGCCATGAACTAGAAATTCCACGAGTTGTGAGTTTTCAATCCAATATGTACAAATTATTAAATCTGTGAGTTATGAACATATGGCTACTTGGTCAGAAGGCTGAATGGCAAGGCATACGAAGAATCCTCATAAAGTCAAGAACACTGTCACACATTAGGCAGGGCTGAAATTCAATAATCTAGACTACACTAAGAAAATTTGCTGCCTAGATGATTTTAATTCGTTTATATCATAAAACAACAAGTCACGTAAAAGAAAGTGTAAGATAACACAGGGACCAAACTTACGGCGACTAGGGACTCGGTGTCACGCTCCCCATAGTAGGATTCGTGCTCATGCTGCCCATGCTCATCTCTGCAAAATTTGAACCGAGTAAATTTTTGAAATAGCACAGTTAAGTGAAGAGAGAACTCACGAAATAAGATATGCAATTACAGACACATCGATTGAACAAAAATAACAGAGGCATATACAGTTCCTATACAAAGAACAATTATGAAGCATGATCGACTTGGGAGGCAACTGACATGGAAGACTTTGGAGCAGAACACTCTTACCCTCTGGTGTTCCAAAGCAAGTACCCGCCATTTATTCAGCCATGTAGAGTTTGCACGGACGACAAACAACAAGCACACATTCCAAGGGCAGTTAAGCAATATACTGAGCGAAAGATATGTTGAAGATGTTGCGAGTGTAGTCAACTGATAAACAGCGGCGCAGCAACAACACTCTTTTCCACCAGATTATACTTCAAAACCTTCATTCCAAGCTAGCATCTTTGGCTCTATTCTCTCAATCTACTTTGTAACATGCAATTTAAAGATATACAGTAGAAATAGTAATGCAGAGAAAATCTAAGCACCTGACGTCATGGCCTTGACGGAAAATGCGGATTGATGGATAACCTTGGATGTGGTGTCTGCAAACAGCTGAATTCATAAGTCCCTCTGTGGCTCCACCAATAGCTTCTAGGTCAAAAAAATTCTGTCCTATGACGTAATCAATACTAACAAGCAATCTAGAAAACGCTAACACCTAATTCGATTGAATACATAAATTCTATGCACAATGAACTCAGGAGAAGACAAGCATTGACCCCAAGAACATCCAGATATTTACCGAAAAATGGGCATAGAATTTGGAGAAACTTACGATCTACAGAGATCAATGTTCATAGTGCAGTCAACCTTAGCAAGTAGAATTCTCCCATCCATCTCTGGATTAAACCTGTAAGCCAGGTTATACAGGAATGTTAACTTCAGTATACACGAACACTTTTTCACACCACTGGGCAACCAAGGGCCTACATGCTGCTCTCACAATAAGTTCAAACTACCTCATGGTCTGCTGAATTCCCTTCCCTAAACCATTCAATTCATGCACGCCCAAATCCACACTTACGGCGGATTAATTTCATAGCGGAGGGTATTACCTGTCTGCTATAATTTTCGCTGCTTTTTCCCAAGAAGGTTTCTGACAGGCAAAAAATGAGAAACAACAAATTGCATAGAGTTAGCACCCAATATCAAATCTCTGCGCTTCCACATACGCTAGTCTCATGCGGAAACTTCATGAAGACACCAGAAAGGGAGTCGTATATTAAAGAGAGAACTAACCGACAAGTGAGTTCAATGTATCAGACCAGCAGATAAGTAATCACTTAATCAAATACTCGCATCGCGCGAAGGTAAACGTCACTAGAAAATGAAGCTATTGAAAAGCGAGCCCAATGACAGTCTGTGCATGATTTACTCACCAGTCTGTTGCTCCACGGACACCAAGGGGCGTAAAAATTGACAACCAGAACATTGAACCTGCAGATCACCAACGAACAGATATTTATCTGCGCCTCAAAGCATTTCTAAGGTAAGTACTGACAACCACTTAAAAAGTACTCTGGTACTTTGAAGAGAAAGCCTTCGACACAGAGTAAACGACCAGGAACAATTACTAACAAAATGCTAACTCGATGACCATATAATCCAGAAACGAGAAAGAAAAAGCACAAATACTGCACAAATCTTACTGCTTAGAGAATACGTCGAAATTGTTCTTGTTGAGATCCACCGAACCCTCCCCAAGGTGCTCAAACATATCTTCTCCAGTTTCTTCGTCACCGTGATTGTTGATCTTCGGTACAGATCCTGAATGAAATTCGTTTCCTATCCGTTGCAATCGTGGGTCGATTGGGTACTTCCTTATAGTTTTTGTCAAATTGAATCTATGCTGCAGTCAATTGAAAACAAAGCAGTTTATAGATATTTCCTAAAAACAAACGCACTACTTGTGACCCAGCTGAGTGAACGCATCCAAAAAACTCAACCTTACAACCCACAAAACTCGAAACGATGACTCTTCAACAGTTTGAGGTAAATTATGCACCCTGGCAAGTAACGTCTCCAAATGAACCATGAAAAAAGAAACTTACTGTGCCTAAAACATCGCTGACATCCACTGAAGCAAATTCACAAGATAGAGCTGGAAAGCTGCAGACAATAAGAAAATCACGCCACAGGCCACATCATTACAGATCTAGCCGGACAATATCTGTAAACTGGAAGTGTCGATGTCCTTAAAGCCAACGCCTTTCCTACTGGCACTTTGCACTACTTTGTAGAACATGTTAGATATTCCAACAATAACTCTCCAATGTCTGCTCAAGCTCTTAAATGCCTTTCAACTGAAAGTGAATAAAAGAAATAAAGTCAAAACCTCAAGTTGAAGTCAATCCGTAGATAGTCTCCATCCCTACTTCTGTCAACCACAACACTGGTTGAGGTGGTAGTCGTCAAGTAAGCACTGAGCTCCTACACATCCGACAAACAAAACAACGTCATATGAAAAGCTATAATAATAGCTGAGAATCAGAACTACAAGTTCAAAAGATGAACAGAAGTCCCATGAAAGAAAGTAATTACATACAGAGACGTTCAACCATGTTTTTTTCGGCCACAAGAAACTTCCCCAAACACGGTGGCAACCACTAAAAATGTCCTCTTGACAAAAAGATCACCACATTATCGTACCAATAGATAGCAGCGACACAAAAATTTCAGAATTTACCATTCCAAAGAGGAACACCATTGAAAGTGCAGCCAGGATTGACAATCCCGCCCCAGATAGAGACGCTTCTGTCAAGTCCCTTGGTATTTTCCTGTGTCAAATCACCCAGCGTGTTAGTAAAACGCATGCTAGGATAAGTTCCCCCTGAGGGACGAGTGCTGCTCAGGGGACACCAGTCCCTGAAATGTACACCTCTATGGAGAAACTGAACCAGAGGTGTACATTTCAGGTGTGCTGTTCCCTAAGCAGCACTTGCCCCAAAATCCACATCAAACACTCTCTGCGATCACGTGCATCTACCACAATTTACACTCTCCTGATTTCCTTCTACAATCGCGACTTGACTGGGAGCTACAGGAACTGAAGGCTCTTTCATTTATTTGAATCTTCAAAAAGAATGGACACTCGAGTCCACTACAAATAGAGCTAACTGCCACACAAACCTAACAGGCAACCCCGCCCGCGAGAATTTTTCAAGGCTACTATCTGATAAGCACGCCAATGCAGGCTCTGTGCAAACCCTACAGAACAAGGAACAGGACATTCTCTTCCTCCACTGTTCACCGGAGCCCTTCCAAAAAATCGTAACGATTCTTGCCATTTTAGGTCTACACTGTCCAAATTACAACCCTGCAGTTCTTCCATTTTCCAGTTAAGAATCTTTTGCAGGCAATGTCCCCTTCGCGATACACTCAACGTGTTAAATCTGACCACCAGAGGTCTGCACTTATTCACTACGACAAATTTTAAATGTGTACCGACTGTGCTACAGTCAAAGATAGTGTGGCAGATGTTTTAGGAATTTCATTATTAAAGAAGGAGAGTTGCGTGCATGTAACCATAAACCCTAAAGCTTCCAACCCGAACCCTAGCACAAAACCCCGGCAGTGATCAAATCGCGCATCGTAATCCCGAGAAATGGGAAAGAGAGCAACGAACCTGTAGAAGTCTATGGACTTGATTTTGCTGGTGGACACCATGGCTGCGAAGCTGTGAAGCTGCAAAGGTGCTTGGCGACGACAACTGCTGAAGCTGGATAGCTGTGTTAAGTCGAGTAGTTCGTAGAGATCATGGATCTGTTAAGCTTGAGGAGGACAGAAAGCTCGGGCTGGCAGCAAGAAGCTGCAGCCTTGCTGTGAATCTTCAATTTGCGAAAACGCAGAAACTGAGGAAGAATGCAAATCGTGAAGGAGATCGCGCCATTCGCTTTGCGAGGCCCTGAATCTGTTCTCCGGTATCGTCGCGCGCTCTCCTTGGCCGATTGCCCCAGTGTGACTCCGGGTATTATATACCCGGGTATGTTTTCCCCGGGTATGTTCCAACTCCAGGTCGTTCCAGCGGGTATGTTGCCGTCCATGTGTTCCGTGCGGGTATGTGCCTTTCTAGCTGACCGGGCGCATACCGGTCCTTATGGTTTTTTTAGGGGGTTTAACCCGTAAAGTACTATGTCCACATGGTCAAACTTTGATTTTGAACTCAATTTTGCACTAAGGTAAATCTGATGACAGGCTGATTGAGTGTTTTGTTGGCTCTGTCCTTGGACAGAGACTATGGCATCGACTCCGCAACGGGTTGAGATATGGAGTTTCCAAATTTTATCTACTTTTCTATTCACACTAGATGAAGACGTAGCAGAGGGCCACCCAGGGGACCTAGGTAGAGGGCCACCAAGGGGTCCGCCCAAGTGGGGGGTCCGCCCAAGGCGGGGGCCTCCCCAGGGGTCCGCCCAGGCGGGGGGCCCTTAAAAAAATTTGAAATTTAAATTTTTTTAATTTTTAATTTTAAAAATTAAATATATAATTTTATTAATGTTTTCTATTATATAAATTAAGTAATTTATATATATAAAGTATATTTTTCAAATCTTTCAATTTTTTTGGTTTATTAAAAAAATCATTTTTATTAATAAATATGTTAAAAATAAATTACTTGTATAAAAATCCTTTTGTTTTTAACTAAATTTTTATATATTATTCTTATTAAAAAATTTATGTATGTAAATTTTTATAAATATAAAAATATAAAAATATAAAAATATAAAAATAAACATATTTGAAAGATTTATATAAATAAAATTGAATTTTTGTCTTTATTGGTTTATATAAGAAAAATACATGCTTCTGGATATATAGGTTAGGGTTTATAGATTAGACTAACATTTAGTATTATATTCATTAAAAATTCTTTTTGTAAGAATCTAATGAGATTTTAGTTTATCTAAAGAGATATTTGTCTTGAAATTAGTGATGGTGGCATCTTTGCATTAGTTAAAGATATATAGATTAGAGTTCATAGGTTAAACTAACAATTAGTATTATATTCATTAAAATTTATTTATTTTTAAATCTAATGAGATTCTGCTTTATCTTTATACTTGGCTTGAAACTAGTGACTGGCATTGATAGAATATTTTATTTCTAGAAGCTTCGTTGTGTTCTATTTCTCTCATGTTTCTTCTCCAAGCTTCATCAGTGTTTTGTTTGCTTTTGTTGTCTTCATTGCTTGTTTGTGAGTTTTCTGTGAGTTTATTACACTCTGTTTGTTTGTTTGTTCATTTTTCAATTTTCAAATGGCTGGTAGTTCTAGCACAATGGTGGTGTCAGTTGTGAATATAGATGAGAACATACGATGTAGCATTTGAAGGGAAAATTTTGAGTCGCTATAGTACTTTCGATTATATCCGTATGAATAAAATTAAAGACCATGGTTATGCTTATCTGCACTGTGACTTGATAGATAAAGAATGTCTCACAACTATAACCATGTCTGTTTGTACACCGCTCATAGAACACCATCAATTCAAACTCTTACCTGGAAACTATGTAAGAGTGGAGAATTCTGCTGTCAAACCAAAAAGTCGTGGTGGTTTTCAGAAGGGAGATATGCCGTTTGTAATATACATTCAGTCCTCTACTCGTATCACTGTTTTTCCTTCACCAAGTCCAGGATTCCTCCCTATTTTCTATACAAAGGATTCCATCAAAGATTTCAAAAAACGTTGTCATGAAAATTTTCCAGTGGCTGCGTTTGCAACTGTTGTGGTTGAAATTAAAGGTCATTATCAGGATACTTTCCAAGTAGTAGTTGCGGATGGAGTGTCACATGATGACTATGATATAGTTGGTTTCACTCCTGTGTTTCAGAAAGAATATCTAAAGATTCAAGAAAGCTTTAACGCAGGAGAGTGTGTGCTTGTCATGTTCAAGCATTTGAGTGTGACATCAAAGTATGATCGGTTTTTGAAAACTAAAGCCTACACAATCGTGACACCTGTGGTTGATGAAGAAGCACGTGACCGACTGACCAACATCCATCGTCAAATCACAAACTCAAGCACCTCATCTGAAAACCAAAGAGAGGTATGTATATGTTTAAATTTTTTTAACTTTTTTTAACTTTAAATTTTCAAATTGTTATATATTATTTGATGTATTTGTATATAAAATTTTGCAGATCATTGGTGAATTATCAATTCTCAATCAAATTGTTCCACCTTTCAAGCGCATTTGTTCAATTTGCAAATTGGCAAATGTAACGGTGGTGTCTACTGAAAAATACTTCTGCAAAAACTGTCAACAAAACCAAGTAATAGAACAACAACCTTTCCTGCGAGGTAAAATCTGTACGCAAGACGCAGCAAACATTGAAGTATCTATTGAAGGCCCATGGTTGGCAGCAATTATTCATATGCCTAGCGTAGAATTCTTACATGTAAAAAGACATGTACAAATTAAAATTTTATCAAAGATTCACATCTTTGGAAAGTTTCAGTTGACACCAACCTCGTGTTTAGTTGGATTTGAAGAGCACCATGAAGATGGACCATTCAATGAATTAGTATTAGCAGATAATACTTTAAATTTTGTTTCTTCTCAAGGTACACTTGTACCTATAGATTTTGTTTCTTCCGAAAACACACATGTACCTGCAGACGAGTTCATTCCCTCTCCTATAAATCTTTCAAATGTCAGTCCATCTACATCACACTCCCGAAGTGTGAAGCGAAAATACAAGTGAAAAAAATGATTGTACATATATTGTATTTAAGTGTATATCATGTTAATAAAACTAAATTTTTTGTATTGCTTTTGCAGATACATTTGTATATTTGTATATTTGTACTGTAGCAACTTTGTATAGGTTTGTACTATTCGTGGAAAATTTTGTATACGATACATTTTGATATGACAAATTTAGATGAAAAATTGAAATGCTATAATCTCCAACATAAAACATACTATAAGTATAGTGTAGGAGACTATTTATTTGATTCAATTGCATATCTATTGCAATACAGTGAATCATCAACAAGTTTGCGAATAAATGCAATGTATCACTTAAAACAATGTTTAACAATGAACACTTCAAAAGCATGTGAAACTCGATCAATGGAATTAAATGAATCTTTTCTACATGATTTACATAATAGAACAGTTTTAAATGAAGATGAGTATATTGAAAAAATGTCAATAAGTGCAAGTGCTGGTGGACTATGGGGTGATTTCACTGCAATTAAGTGGATATTTGATTACTTAAAGAAACAAATTAGTGTTTGGAATAAAGAAAATGGACTAATATTAAGTACTTTTGGTAGAGAATTTAATAATGAAACATTGCATGTAGCTTTTGGAAGTAATCATTTTGAACCAATTGAAGTTTTGGACGTTTCAAAATGTATTCAAATACCAATTGAAACAAGACAAATTGATATTATAGATTTAGATTCACAGTACGAAAACTCTACTATTAAAGAATCAATCTAAGAACATATGGAAACTCAATGGAATATGAAGCTAGAAACAAACTTAACATCAATTAAAAATGATACAAATACTGAATTTAATTCACAAAATGTACCTTCACTTCAAAAATGCTATTACAAATTTACAATGTTTTAATAAAAATCATGAAATTAAAAAAAATAGAAGGATGTACTGGTCAATTGAAATGAATGGGAAAATAGAAAATCTAATGGAAAATCCATGTTTAACTAACATAGAAATAGCAAAACTTTTTATGTCTTCATATAACAATATAAATATAACTATTCAGCAAGTAATTAATCGTATAAATGTATTAAAAAGAAAAGACAAAACAAAAATCAGTAATGAAAACAATGATGCAAATCTTGATGACAAAACTAAAATAAAAAATAAAAAACGATCATATACAAATTGGAAAATATAAGACTCTTGTATTCAAACTCTTTTGAATGATTTAAAATATAGTAGTTTTGAAAATAAAGTTGATCATTTTTTTGAACTTTTTCAAAATTGTAAATTAAATTATAATTAAGTTATAAAACATTTAAAGTATATTAAACAAAAAAACAAAAGTAATTTACAAAATATTACAAATAGTGTAGAAATACCATTTATTACAAATGTCAATCAAAATCAAATACAAATCAAAGTAGTTGATGAAGCTAATTTTCAAATTGCTTCAAAAACATCAAATCAAACATATGATTTAAAATTTGAAAATTAAAAATTAAAAAACAAAATTGCTCAAATTTTAAATTTTTTTAAATCAAAACAAAGAAAAGTTAAGAAAAAATGCAATAAAATCACTAAATTACTATCAACAACAGAAAAGCATTTTATCAATTTTAATGAAGAAATAAATGATGTTCCAATTTATATATGTTTTATTTGTCAAAGATTAAATTTTTTAAGAGTGAGCAACATAATAACTCATCATATATTAAAAGAGACAATAAAATCTTTATTATTGTGTGATTTTTCTTTATTGTCAAATGAGATATTGTACATTTGCAATCAATGTTTGAATGCAGTTAAGAAAAATAAAATTTCACAATATTTTGCACCAAAAAATATAAATATAAATTTGATTATACCATCTGTTAAGCAACTTAATATTCTAGAAGAAAGATTGATTTCACCACGACAAGCTTTTGCACAAATTTATAAATTACATAACTATGGTCAATATAAAATGTACGGAAGTATTATAAATGTCCCAGCAAATATTGATAAAACTCAATCCATTTTTCCTCATTTACTTGACAATAGTGGTACTATAGGAGTTCTTTTAAAACGTTGTCTAGTATATAAATCTCCTTTTATGTGTAGAAATGTACGCCCTAATATGATTATGCTAGCATTAAAAGATTTATTAGATAGTCCATTGTATAAAGAATTAAATGTTCAAATTCACTCTTTTTGGACTAGTTTGTTTACCATACATCTCCAAACAAAAATTGAAAATGATATTTTTGAAGATGACATTGGAAACCAAGACAATTTTGAAGAAGAAATAGAAGACGTTTATACAGAAACAATGGTACATAATTTTTTGGATTCTGAAATCATACAAGATTATAATAAAATATCATCAATTACACCTCGACTTGAAAATGGCTTATGCATTGCACCTAGTGAAGGATATAATCCTATAGGAATCTTTAAAGATAAACATAGTGAAGAACTTAATTTTCCAACATTGTTTTTTGGGCATCCTCGAAATGAAAAAGTATATAATAATTTTTCCTATCATAAAATAGAAAAATGGGAACTTTTGCATGGAAGTCATGATTTTGCTGTAAATATTCAAAATATTTTTTTCAAAGCAACCAAGATTTGTATTGAAAAAGTTAAAAATTCAAGTTGGATTCAAATAAGAAAAGGAAAGTTACGTGGAAGAACTTTAACTGTTGCTAAAGTTTCTAAAGAGCCTAATCTAGATAAAATTTTACAATCATACATTGGATTTCATGATTTGGAGAGGTTACGTACATCACCTGATTATATTGAAGGACTGCATAAAAATTTGTTTGCAATGATAAGACAATTGGATCCTCCGACATTTTTGTAGTATATTTTCCGGAATCTAATCTTATTCAACTAAATCCGAGTTCGAACACCAGGGAATGAACTATGTAAGGCTAGCGTAGTGTATTCAAAGGTCACAATGTACTAGTTTATTAGGTTAAAAGGTTTATTTACTCTTATTCCCACTAAAATCCAAGGTATCACTCAAGCTGTCTATTAGTAGATGCTATTGACTGATGTATGCAGTCACAATCCTGTCTAGTGTGCTACTGGCTCGTGACAATAGTTCTGGAACAATAGTTCAATGTGGACTGACTTGTAATGAATGCATGTGCAATGCAGGACTTATAAACTAAATAAATAATAGTATTATTATTCTTAGTATTTGGCAAAAGAATAAGAGTTAATGTTTTAGAATAACTCACAATAAGTCTGCGCACACACAACCAAGGACAATATAGCCAACCACGTGCAAATTAGTATGCTCTACCTAAAATCCACACAAAACCCCACTTACAACATGTATATGCAATTTTCAATACAACATTCTAATAACATTGATGCCAAACAAATAACAAAATCAAAATTCTAAATCTAATTCCCAAACCAGGGGTACGGCCCTTTGAGCCGTTCGAAAAATTTGACCTTTTATTTTAATTTGTTTTTGTTGGTCAAATAACTAATCAAAACGCCAAAGTTTTATACTTTTATATCCCATAACTGTAGTATCCGGTTAACACCCGATTGATACCCTTTGGTATCCAGTCAATACCCGTACCCCAGGACTATAGCCACGATAACCGCGCCCAAACGGGTCTCAACGGTCCGCCCGTCGTCAATCTGTCGGACTTCAGCGAAAGCTGCTCCGACAAGCCAGACCAACTCCGCAGTTGTTTGCGCCTGGCTTCGGCAATCAAAATTCTTGATGATCCTTACAAACTCCTGACCCAATTACGATACTGCTGCATTCGGTGATCTCTTGTTTACCCAAATTTTTCAATTTCGGTTCAATTTTTAGACATTGGATGTCCCCAAGTTCTCGAATCCCTAATTTGACCACAGCTTCACAAACGACCAAATTTGCAGAGTCTTTCCGAAATCGGGTGCAATTCAGTAGCGATTACCAATTCTCAATGCTCTTGATCGATCCGACCCAATCAATCACTCAAATCGTTCACCAAAATTGATTTCGAAAATTTCTTTTTATTACCGATCCTGGTCGGTACAGCAACTGGCTCGTTGTTCAACAAAGTGGATGTCGCAACTCCTCACAATTCGACCTGAAATGCTGACTCAGAACCATCAACCCAAACGTGATCACAAGATCTCCCATCAACTACTCTGAATTACAATCGGAACACCAACACGAGCACCACAGCTCGGAATGACCCTCGCCGTCGCCTAGTCTGGTCGCGGCCTGATCTGGCTTCCAGAATTCAAAAGTTTTCGTTTGATTCTCGCACGCCGATCAGCGCCACTCCAACTCACAATCAGATTGATTGATTCCCAATTATTCAGTCTTTTCGAAATCTAGGTGATTCTACCAACGTACAGACAAATCTCAGCCTTCCGCTCCAACAGAACACAAATTTGAGAACAAATTTCCAATCCGCACAGCAAGCATTCAAACTCCAGAATACAACAACGACGAACAATCACGAGCCAGGAACCAGCACACAATTACACAATCACAAGCTTAATTTATATTACAAATACACGAATTACACGCGCAATGACTTGCAGCACTAAGAAGACTAAAAAATCAATCTGCACTGTTTCTGCACTATTTTCTACTTTCTGCATGGGTGAAGAGAATGAGAGAGAAAACAACAATTAAAAGGCAAAAAGGAGGGGGTGATCGGAAGCGGGAAGAGTAGGCACCGCTCCCAATTGCACCCGCAACCCTATCTTTCTCCTTGTTCTCTTTTCCTTATCTCTTTCTTTTTCTTTATCTTTATTGCTTTTTCTTTTTCTTCTTTGATTTACTAATTTCTTCTCTTACTCACTACTAACTTAACTCATTACACACTTCCAAGGTAAATTAAAGTCCTATTTACACTGAATACTAGAAATAGAATAGAATATATATAAAGTTCACAAAAAAACAAAAAAGTAGCTCTAAAGATCAAAAAGTTAGACTACAATTTTTCATTACTTTAACAAGTGCAGAACGTTTATGGACACCTCTAATACATGCTTTGTACAAATTAAATGCAAAACAATTAAACTTACCTGATTTCAATTCTCTTGAATCTATCCATATAGCTGAACTAATAAGGTCTGATCCAGTAACATGTGCATTGTATTATAATAATCGCACTAAAGCATTTCAAAAATTAATTAAAAAGGAAGCTTCAATTATAGGTGAAGTGGTAGATTTTTTTTTTATTACTGAATTCCAACATAGAGGTAGTGGACATGAACATGCGGTAATTTGGATTAAAAATGCACCAAAGTATAAAAAAAATTCTAATGATGAAATTATTGCTTTTTTGGACAAATATATTATATTAGACAAATCATTTCTTCTTCTTCCTTTGCAAGAAGCTCAAACTCATAAGCATTCACGAACATGTAGGAAAAAAGGACAACCAATTTGTAGATTCCATTATCCCCTTCCACCAATGAAAAATACAATGATTTTAGAACCAACTGATAATAAAGATGTGAAAAATCCAAATTACTTCAAAAATAAGTACAAAGACATATTTGATTTTTTGAAAGAGTTAGGCACTGAATCGCAAATGAATTTTGATGAATTTTGATTACATTTTAATATAGACCATTCAACTTATATTATGTGTTTACGTATCCAACTTAAAAGACCACAAATATTTTTAAAACGCAAACTTTGTGATATACGAACCAATGCATTCAATAAAAATATAACAAATACATGGTATGCCAATACGGATATTCAATTCATACTAGATCCATATGCTGCAGCTACCTATTGTACTTCATACATGACAAAAATTGACAAAAGTATAACCTCAGAATTAAAATCTATTATTCAAAAATGTATTGAAGAAAAAATGGATGCTGGTAGACGAATTTTAAAACTTGGTAATGCATTTCTAAATGTACAACAAATGTCAGCACAACTTGTTGTTTATCTCATTCTTTCTTTACCTTTGTATCACAGGTTCACAAACATTTAAATTTATAAATACATCACCACCTGAAGAACGTGCTTTTTTTTAAAGCCAATAGAAATATTATCAAAATTGGCCCCTGAATCCTTTGATGTAATGTGTAAATCCATTATTGATAGATATATTGAAAGACCTCATTCAATGAGTCACATATGTTTAGCTGAATTTGCATCAAATTATTATTGTTTAAGAAATAAAATTATAAAATGTAAATCACCTAAAATAATAAGGTTTGTTCATTATAACAAACATAGAGACATAGAAAATTGGGCAAGAGAACAATTACTATTATATGTACCATTTTTTAATACAGAAGCGACTCAAAAGAATAATAAAAAAAACTTGGAAAGAAGCTTATGATGACAAAATAAACGATATTCATATTGTCAATAAAAAATTCAATTATCAAATTGCTAAAACAACACAAGAAGATTGTGAGGAAGAATGGGATCGTCTACAAGAAATTGCAAATAAATTACAAACTGACAAAAATGACAATATGTGGGATGATGTAGAAATAGATACAATGGATTTGTGCACAAGTACAGAGAACATTGAAAAATATGATCTTGCTTCAGATATATATGTAAAATCACAACCAAGACATCACACCAATCAAAATTTAGAACATAATACTTTTCGAAATGTTGATTTAATGAATGAACAAGACTTTTTTAAATTACTTGGCAATCTAAATGAAGAACAAAGAGCAATTTATGATGATATTATGTATAGAAAGCATGTTATGACACATACTCCTATACATTTATTTCTAACTAGTGGTGCTGGTACTGGAAAAACATTCACTCTACAACTTATTGTACAAGGATTAGTTCGCTTCTACCATAGCGATGTCAAATCAGATCCTTTAAAGCCAAAGGCACTATTGATGGCATATACTGGAAAAGCTGCATTCAATATAGATGGATGTACTATACATTCAGCTTTACACATTCCAATAAATCAATCATTATCAAATATTGGAAAATTGTCATCAAAATTGCTAAATAAACTAACAGATCAATATGAACAAACCAAATTAATAGTGATAGATGAAATATCACTTGTTGGAGCAAGAATGTTGGATGCAATTGACCAAAGACTTCGTTCTATTAAACATGCTCAAAACAAGTTCTTTGGTGGATTAGATGTTATAGTTTGTGGTGATTTTTATCAAGCACCTCTAGTAAGAGACAAATGGTTTTTTCATAAACTGAACCATGGATTAAATTCTTTGGCACCTAGTTTTTGGTATGAATGTATACAATGTTATGAATTAACTACTGTGATGCGACAAAATGATCTTATGTTTGTGGACATATTGAATTGGTTTCGAAAAGCATCTCAAACCATTGAAGATGTTAACATCATCAATTCATTATGCTTAAAACACCTCCAAACACTACAACAAAAGCAGTGTTTTATGACTGCAAAATATGACTGCAGTGAGTCGTAAAATCAAAAAATACGACTCACGCAGAAATCACTGTAGATGACTCGGAATATGACTGACTCCAGTCGTTTAGAAGCAGTCGCTTCAGACATCAGTCATATTGGCAGTTATATTTTCCGAGGGATATAAATATCCATTTTTAGCCATAGTATGCCAACATGGCGTATACTTTGACTTTCCCAGGGGAGTCTTGACTTTTTTTTGAGTTGCTCGGGCAAACAAAAAAATCCTATGTGGAATATGACTATGGTCAGTCATATTTTTGGATGACGTGGAATATGACTGCGGTCAGTCATATTTTTGGATGACGTGGAATATGACTGCGGTCAGTCATATTTTTGGATGACGTGGAATATGACTGCGGTCAGTCATATTTTTGAATGACGTGGAATATGACTGCGGTTAGTCATATTTTTTGATGACATGGAATATGACTGCAGTGAGTCATATTTTTTAATGACATGGAATATGACTACAGTTAGTCATATTTTTAGATGACGTGGAATATGACTACAGTCAGTCATATTTTTTGATGACATGGAATATGACTGCAGTCAGTCATATTTTTGAATGACATGGAATATGACTGCAGTCAGTCATATTTTTTGATGGCATGGAATATGACTGAGGTGAGTCATATTTTGCAGTAATGTAGAATACGACTCTCGTCAGTCATATTTTATGGAATATGACTTCTGTAAGTCATATTTTTGACTTCATGAAGTTGCAAATAGCTTCCAATGTCTTTGTTTCAACTTTTGATGCCTACATATACAATCAAAGAAATGAGAGGTTAGTTTTTAGTAATTGAACAACAAAGCCTAACCTTCAAAGATTTACAATCAACACAAAATATGTAGCTTAAGTTTAGGATAGGAAGAATAAGATTGATGATGGAGGAAACAAGAAAAAAAATATAAGTACTAAGAGATAACAAGAATCAAAAGTTAAAATGCAATAAGGAATAAGAAGCAACAACTAAGACACAACTAAGACACAATAAGAAACAAGAAGCAACACAAAACAAGAAACAACAATTAAGACACAATATGAGGCAACAATTAAGACATAAGAACAAATAAAAAGCAACAACTAAGATACAAGAAGAAACAAGAAGCATCAACTAAGACATGACAAGAAACAACAAGAAATGAGAGTATAGATGCAACAAGAAGAAATAAGAAGTAAGAACTACAAAACAAGAGGAAACAAAAAAACAAGAACTAGGAAGAAGAAAGAGTTCAAATGCAAGAGAAAGAAAGAATTTAGATGCAACAATAAGAAACAAAAAGCATGAACTAAAGAGCAACAAAAAACAAGAGTTAAAATGCAACAAAAAGCAACAACAAGTGAGAGCTAAGAGACAATAAAAAGTAAGGAAGAAGAGCCACAAGAAATGACGGCTAGGGTTTCAAAACCCTACAAAAATGACAGCTAGGGTATCAAAACCCTAAAAAAATAGTGACTAGGATTCAAAATCCCAAAAAATAGGTGACTAGGATTTCAAAATTTTAAACAATGACTTCTCTATATTTTTTTGGAATTGCCCAAAACAAAAAAAAATCACTATTATATGAAAATATTAGTGATAATATGACTCAATGTTCCCAAACATGTTCCCAACGTTCCCAAACATATTTCCTACGTTCCCTATGAAGTACTTTGGTATTCCTAATGGCCGTACAGTATACGCTTATGAAGTACAAGGCATAAAAATTACTGGCAGTCATATTTTGCAGTCATATTTCTCCCCAAAGTGTTGGCCTTCAAGAATATGACTGCAAGCAGTCGCCAGTCATCCTCAGTCATAATTTTGCAGTCATAAAACACTACCATTGTTGTAGTGAAACAATTCTACAATTCCACATTTGTTTTATATGAATAAAGACACAACAGCACATAATATGAAAGTTTTCTATCAAGCTAAAGGACCTACATATCATTTACAAGCAACTGATATTCGACACCCTTGTTTGTCAGCATCATTTGAAATTTCCAATGATCCTAGCAAAACTGTTGGATTACATGCAATAATAAAAGTAAAAAAAGACATGCTAGTAGAACTTTGTGCAGGTAATTATGCTACTCATCATGGTTTAGTTATGGAGCTGATGGACTTTTTAAAACATCAATCATGACAAATTCTAAGAAATATATTTTCATAGAATTTTTAAATCCAAAAGTCGGAACTTTAACCCGTTTTGTAAATGCTCATTTATACAATGACAAAAGTATAGCACCTTCATGGACACCTATTGAAGCATTAACAAAAGAGATAATTTTTGAACAAAGTCAAACGCACCTTCTCACGCATATTCAATTTCCAATTCAATTTGCAACAGCTCAAACTATTCATCGTTCTCAAGGTTTATCTTTAGATGAAATGGCATTTAATCCAAAAGGTGTTAATAAACATGGACTTTCATATACTACTTTGTCCCGCATTAGAACAAAAGGAAAATTGTATTTATTGTATCCATTAACCATGTCAAATTTTCATGTAGATCATTTAGTTTCTTTAGAAATGGAAAGATTAAAGTCAACAACAAAATGGAACTTATTTGTACCAATGCTAAAAAATATGCGACATTTACATATAATCATTCAAAGCATCAATGTAAATTCTCTATCTAAACATCAATATGACATACAAAGTGATCATAATCTTCAATCATCTCATATATTATGTTTTCAAGAAACTAAGGTAAAATTTACAGAAGATGTATCACAATTTATAGATGTATCCAAATACAATTACATACATACATTTGACAAATATGGTTTGCTTGTGCTATACAATAAAAACATAACATGTTCAACAACTACAATTAAGAATCACTATCACTAGAAGAAAAAGCAGGGTTTTGCGACTGCGGTTTGCGACTGGTTTGTAGTCGTATCGGACATTTGCGACTTGGTGATATTCTGGAGTCCACAATCGCAGTGGACAAATCGCATGAGTTGCACTGCAGTCGCGAGGTTGTTTTTCATTCGATAGGCAATGGAGAACTTCGTCGATGAACTGCTGTGACGTGGTTGCTGATGTGGAAGTTGCTGTGACGTGGTTGCTGATGTGGAAGTTATTTCACTTATTTGTGTGCAATTGATTTGCGACTAATGTGCAACTGGTTTGCGATTGACATACAACTGGTGTGCAACTCGTTTGCGATTGATGTGCAACTCGTTTGCGACTAGTGTGCAACTAGTTTGCGATTGACATACAACTGGTTTGCAACTAGTTTGCGACTTGGTTATAATTTATAGAGTTGTAGATTATAGAAATCTACAAATTGTAGAAATCTACAAAATATATAAATATTAGAATTTCACTATCAAAATTCATTACACAAGAATGCTATAACTTACCATTCTTATCTGTTCAAGCTAATGGTATTCTTGATAATCGATATGGGACAATTGAATCGATTTTCAGTCATGTTCTAGTTGCATTGCACTTGTTCTCTAGTTGCATTTGAATCGTTTTTTAGTTGCACTGTAGTCGGGCTCTAGTTGCATTATAGTTGATTCCTAGTTGCATTTGAGTCATTTCTAAGTTGCAATCTTCTAGTTTTTAGTTGCAGCCTGTAATCAGAGCGATTGCATTTTTCCACGGTGGACTCTACTTCGCGGATAACTGTCCATATGGACAACTGCGATGAATGCTGGATGTAGAATACCTCATGTCAGTTCTTCTGTTACAATATCGTAACCATGTTCTTCATTTTCCGACTACTTTGCGACTACAACTACATACACGTGAAATTTGGTGCAAATACAGAGGGCTACAGTCGCATCTCAGTTGTATAGGACATATAGTCGCATCTCAGTGGGTTGCAACGGACACGTTTTTCTTCTAGTGTATGGATCTGAATTTATAGCAACAACATTTAATGAATATTCTCGAAGTGTTATTCATGTAATAACTGTTTATCGATCTCATTCTACTTCTATATCAATATTTCTTGAAATTATAAAAGAATTGATTATTGAAGCACCAATGGTATGTCCTATTCTTATTCTTGGAGATTTTAATGTAGATTTACATATTGATACAAACAATTCTAAGCAACTCATTCAACTCATGTCTCAACACCACTTGAAGCAACAAATATTAGTGCCTACAACTAAATCAAACTCACTAATAAATCATATTTGGACAAATATTCCAAGTCAAGATACAAAGTTTGGTGTTACAGATGCATATTGGCTTGATTATCACAAGCCAATATATTGTGCATTCAAACTTCCAAACACAATGCCTAGCTATACATGTACAAAACAAAGTTTATTATTTACATGAAATATTTTATGTAAAATGATTTTGCTATAATTCATTTGAATGATTTTGCAATAAATATGTCATGGACAAGAAAATCTTTATTGAAATCAACAATAATAATAGACCAATTGAGCATGTAACCAATGCGTCGCAAAAACTACAAGAATTTCATCAACTATATCCGGATAAACTGCATCCTACTTAGCTTCTTGAAGAAGCATCCTACTTAGCTTCTTGAAGAAGCATCCTACTTAGCTTCTTGAAGAAGCATCCTACTTAGCTTCTTGAAGAAGCATTCTACTTAGCTTCTTAAAGAAGCATTCCTACCTTGAAGTTGGATATAAAGAGGAAAGAGTCGATGAGGAAAGAGAGTTTTCTTTTGAAGTTGTAGAAAATTTTATAGATTTCAGTTAGATGCTATAGAAACTCCAATATATCGAATTAGAGTGTTTTCAAGGATTCTTTAGATGTAGAACAAGGTTCTGAAGCAGAACTTGAACTTTCTTTGTCACAAACACCAAAGCAGTCAAGTGTAAGATCCTTTGATTCTACAACGGTTCAATGTCAAGATGAGGGCGAATTTTCGGCACAACAAAAACGTCCTCGTATCGATCGAATGTGGCACGAAGATCTTCAACCTGATCCTCATCATCGTTTTGATCCATCTTGGCATGGCAATCTTCAATCTGATGCTCATGCTTTGGTCATCTTATTGCAGGTAGAAAGAATCGAACCAGACGGTCCTGAAGTGACTTTCCAAGGAAGTTTTGAAGGCCTCAATCGTGAACAATATTTTGGATTTTTCCCTGTGGAAGGTAGCCAAGGTCACAATCGTTGGCCAAGCGATCTTGTTAATCTCTTACCAATAGATCAAAGGACAACTTATGTTGCAGAGATAGTTCGTCGTGTTCTTAACTTCTTAGAAATGTAAGCAAAGATTACTTGAGCTCTTTTTAAAGCTCGTTGCTAGTCTATAGTGTTTTGGAACGTTTCATAATGTTTTGCAAAGTTCCATAGTGTTCTACAAGCTTCCATAATATTCTCTTTGTCTTTCATCTTCTATATAATTTCTATTTTTATTTAATTTATTTCTTTTACATTTCTTCTATTATTTCTTTATTTCTTTTACTTTACTTTTTTTTTTCTATTTTTTAAAAGCTTTTACATTTTTTCCTTCTTTTGCTTTGAAATGTTCACTATATTTTCATATAAATAGGACTACTTTCAAATATGTATTTCATCTTTGGTTTGAAAATCATTCTCATACTTTCGTAATATATTGCATTATTCAAATAGTTTAAATATTAAACAAATATTTTTAATACTCTCATTCATTATTCATATTTTCAGTAAATCATTTCAATATCAATTTCTTTTGTAATCATGACAACAAAAAATGCATTGAAAAATGAAGATTATGAAAAGTTTGAAAAATACTGCAAAACTAAGTTAAAACTCCAATTCAATCGAAATTATTGTTATAGAGTTGGAGACTGTTTGTTTGATGCTGTCAATTATATAGTACTCTACGACACCCAGTTTACAGTATCAGAGCAATACGAATATTCTGATAATCTTCGAGTTCAAGCAATAAATTTATTAAGAGAATATGTTTCGGATGGTCACTAAGAACAGAAAACATGGATTATAGCTATAAAAACGTGCTATGAGATGCACAATTTAGATAAAAACACTCCCATTGAAAAATATCTTGAATTGATGTCCAAGTCTTCTCACCATCATAATGGGCTGTGGGGAGATGCAATAATGCAGCGCTTCATTTCTTTGCATTTGCAACGGCCTTTGCATAATTTTAATATTGAAAGTTTCAAAAGATTTGGAAGAAAAAAGCCAACTTGAAAATATACTGATGGAGTGCCACAATCTAATGATCCAATTAACATTGCATTTGCAGAATTGCATTACATCCCCATGGTAAAATTGCAAACTATAAATCCTCCTACCAATAATCAAAGACCTTCAAAAAAAACTAAAATTGATGTAAGCTATGAAAACAATATTGTATTATATAGGTTTAATGTTTCTATTGATCATATTTTAGAATCATCTGTTCTTACCAATCAATGGGAATGCAATATAAATAATGTCAACAACATTTATGAATTATTACAAAATGGTACAAATACAATGTCACCGCTTGTATTGAAATCCATTGGCGTGCAAAATGAAGGATAAAAAAACATCTAGTTTTTTTCAGCATATAACACATTTCAAGATGCAAACCGACGACTTCATTTTTGTCTTCAATAAGATGGGAACCTGTTGATGGGCAACACATAATACGAGCTTGTAAATGTGCAACACTGAAATACGAACAAGGAGAAATGTCTATTCAAGTATATGAAAGAAAATTCAAAACTAGAAAAGCAACTATAGTTGTATATAATGACGATGCTAATTATTTGGCTATCTCTTCTCACCTCAATGACGAATATTTCAAAAGGCAAAAATATACAACTATTTATCAAGATTTATTAAAAATGAGAAAAATATTTGATTATTATGATTGTCCTAATCTGGACAATCGTGAAGAAGATTCCAAGTGTATGAATGTAATGAAGGCTATGATTTACATTCTTCATCGACAATCTGACAAAATGAAGGACATGACACTAAGCACCTTATGGAAATCTTTAGATCATTATACGTGCCATGTTTTTTTGTCAGACAAGTTAGCATTTTCTGAACTATTGAAAATGTGCAAAGCATATGATAAAAAAGAGATATTTTATAATGAAAATAAAAAAACCAAATATGAAGAAAACAATGATTTTCCTACAAAAAACTTTTCAATAAAATAGTTGAAGCCTTGGAAAAACTTAAGTATAGAACAACACATGAATTTAAGCTGTTTATGCAATGTACCTCAGGGTTGTTTTTTCAATAGAGTTGACGCTCAAATTTTGCAACACAATACAACTGCGTTTGTCGCCAATAGAATGAAATCACTTTCAGTTGTACAAAACGCCATGAAATGGCTAGTGAATGAAGACCAACACTTGCTAGCAACATCAATGTTCAATCATGATACATCTATATATGGTTCAGAAGAGCAGCTTGCATCTATTATCAACAACGTTGAGTGTAAGGACTTCAAAGCAAACTGGGCTAATCTATCCTCTAAACAAGATCTCTCTAAATTAAAGAGTTTAGAAAAGTTCATTCCAAGGCAAATCTATCACATATTTGAAATGAAAAACAACAACTTATTGAAGTCATCTACACAAGAAATGTGGAAATATACAAAGGTAATTAAAAGCACCAAAGGTTTTAAAACATTAAAACCTATTGATATTATAGGCAAATTAGGATCTTTTCAAGAAGATCCAATGGTTACATTTGAAGGGGTTTTATTCATTTTTGATACCAGATTTGGAGGAAGTTCAAAGGAAAAGACTGATTGGACTATTGAGGATTATAAGTCTTTTGGTTATAATATGACCAAGTGGACTCAAGAAAACAATAGGTGGAATGCAATTTTATTACTACCTCTTGAATTCCCCGAGCCCAATTTAAGATCCAAATTAAATATTCAAACTCTCTCATATTACCTTTCTAGGAGCATATCGTTTTCCACAACATATTAAGCAAGAGATGATAGTTGATACTCACACCAAATCAAAAATTTTCATTGAATCAATCGGTCAAATAATTTTTATAGTTTCAGCTCCTATTGGAGATTCTAATTTTAAACCAAATTTTCCAAATGATGAATCCAACACTTCAATTTGTTTTGGATGATGAAGACACAAACATTTTACAACGTGAAAAAGCAGCTATTATATCCCTCATGAAGAGTTATATGCCTACCAATTGGTCATTAGTCTTGGTAGGAGCTACTAATCAAGTGTCTAACATATTGTCAAAACTACCAATGAGAGTATCCAAAATTTATGTCTTAGAATCTTCACACAATAGATTAGAGGAACTTAGACAAATCATTGCTCCAAGATTCAAACGGATTTCAAATTAGTTAATTTTAGAGTAATAAAATTTTTTTATTTATTATTATTGTCAAACAATTTTTTTTGTTTTGAATTCATTTTCTTGCATTATTAAACTTTATCTTAATAAAACATTCATTTGCCAATTTTTTTACAAATTCTTCAAGACCATTTCATAGTGAATAGTTTGATTTTTTGCCTTTAATATAAAATCATCTATATGAATTCTTGGTCACTATTTATTTTTGTTTGTATACTTTTGTTTAACTTCCAAACTATCAATAATATTGTGTACTATTAAGTATATAAAACAAAACAATACAAATCTCAAAAATCCACAATATATTTTTTAATGCTCCTTCTTATTTGACATAATGAAGATAAAAATATTAAATTAATTTATGCAGTGGCTAATGAAAATGATAAATTCAATTAGAAGCAAAATGTAGTCGCCAAGTCGTGGACATGGTTGGTTGGTTTCATATGTCGGTGGTCTACCAACTAGTTCGTGGTTTGATTCTCGTCAGCCTCGTTGACTAGTCAGGGGACTCACGGCTTGGCATACTAGTGAGGCATGAATAATAGCCAACCCGCTATCCCACCCTTAAGCTAAAATATGACAAGATGCAGTGCACACCAAGATGCTTGAGAAGTTCCAGCATTGATCCCCAAATCATGGTTCTCACCACGACCCCACTTTTTTCTATATGAAAATTTTCACCTACTACTTTTAACTAATCTTTTATAATATCATCACGCTTACAAAAGACAGAGCCTCACGGTCACACCGTTTTTGTTCCATTGCTATTAGAAAAAAATTCAGATTTTTTCCTTTGTGAAGACAACGGTGAGAAATGAAGGAAGCAATTGAAATTTTATTTTTTGGACAAAGTATCAATTTGCTATGAATTTCTAAAGTGTGCTATTCATTTGGTTCAAAAGAGTTTGTAGTCTACCCCAAATCAACAAAAAAGTGTTTCCATGATGGTCATCTTACCACCTAAAGCAGAAACAAGATTTTTCAACATGGCCATGGCATGAAGGGATATAAAAATAACTTTTCATGAGTTTGCACTAGAAAGGTGTAAGTGTCCTATGACATTCACTAATAACTCCATGACCATCTTCCAAGGCATGGATTATGGCCACAAATCAACCTACATTATGCAAAGTTTGTGGCCTAAAAAGGCTGCCAGTTTTTATTTTCAGCACCACGGTAGTGCAAGTACAAGAATCTTTTTTAATTATATTAAAAAATAATAATATTAAAATTAAATTAAATTAAAAATTAATCAATCTGACATGGAGCTAATGTGGCACCAATAGTGCCATGTCAGATTCAAAAAATAAAATAAAATAAATTTTTTAATCTTTTTTTTGTAATTACACCGTAGGGGATATAGACTTGGTAGCTTCTTTCAGGCCTGGATTTTTCCTAATGATGTAGTCCTAACCCCATTTATTAAAAAAAAGTCTACCATGGGTTGATGGAAGACTATAATAAGTTGTTCCCTAAGTGCCTATTTGATGGATAATTTGCCTATCATAGGCAAGTTTACCTTATGCGAAAGGATGTTGTTTTCAACAAGTGTTTAATACTACAATATCAAAGAAAAATTGCAAAAATCTCAATGTCCCAAAAGCATTGAACCTGGTATGTTAGAAAGATTGTTAGAAAAAATGTCATAAGAGTGTCAAAAATAAAAATAAAAATAATAATAATTTGAATTTTTTGGGAGTTAGTTGCCCTTGTCCAAGGGGCTTGAAGGGAACTAGTATGCAAGAGATGGGATTCTTTAGTGTCTTATAACTTTCGTGAAATTAGAAAAAAAAAATTGTAACTTATATAATATATGTGAAACTATTTTTTGTAATTTATATGACGTATGTCATAAAAAAGTGTTATTTAGCATTTCTTACATTGCCTTTTAGTAATTTTTGGACCTTAGTGGAATTAGTTATGAATTTTCTTAAGCAAAACACAATGTTTTAGACATTTTTTTGACATGCTTTTCAACATATAAATGTTGAAAAGATCAAAGAAATTGACATTGATTTTGACATTTTTTTGGTCAAAAAAGTGTCAAAATGTTCAAAATTTCAAAATTGACATCTTGGTTTTTTACATTTAAGTGTTGAAAATGGTGTTGTCAAAACATGTCAAAAATGTGAAAAAGAAAATATTAAAATGAACCCTTTTTGTTAGTAGTGAGTCTTTTGAATCATATTCAAGTTTCAATATAAATAATTTTATACCATGATACCATGTGTAAGCTATAAATGTAAAAGTCTCTATTAGTTTTGTATGGAGGTTTGTATAAGTTATAAATGTAATAATTTTTAAACCAATAAGTCAAACATATTAATTGATAAATATTAAAAAAAATTCAATTAACTTAAAATTTCAGTAAGAGGTGTAAATAGCTATAAAAAATAATTTGAAAAATTCAAATAATTTTTTTTTACACACAAAACATCCTACATGATGACCTTCAAACTTTAAACCTAGTTGTAAACATATATTTACAACCATTTGAAGGTGCTTATTTTTACATAGAGATATTATAACATGGAAAGAGTCTATAACATAAATACCTATAATATAAACACCTATAACCATAGAAGGTGTCTATAATAAAGACTCTTAAGCTCATGGACTCGTAGGTTCTAGCTCACATGTTAGCATTCCCCTTTCCAATCAAATGACCACCATGAAGATAAATTTATATATTATAATATTGATTTATTAATTATTTATAATTTTTTGTATGAATAAAAAAATTCTATAAAAATTGAAGTTTACAAAAAATTATTAAAAAATAAATAATTATAATATTCAAATAGAATTGTGTGTATAAAATTATATCAATTAGAACATATACTTAATACATTGGAATTTCAACCAAAAATGAAGTTTAGAATAAGCAATAATATTTTGTAGTTTAAATTTGAAAAAATATTTTGCAATAAAAAAATGTAAGTAAAATACACCTAATATAATGTGTTATTTGGATTTTATTACATTGAACTTTTAATTATTGTTATAACTCTTTAAATTGTGGATTTTGTAAAGCCCTAAAATGAAGTAGAGTATACTCTCTTTGTTCTAAAATAAATCCAAGTTTTCTTGAAGATGACTAGATTAATACATGAATTGCTCCTATTTTAAAAAAATTGCATAGTTACTATAGCTTCTAGTCAACCCCGCTAGTTGTGAAAGAATGGAAGTCATCAACAAAGTGGCACATATTGAAAACAAGCAACGAAATTGAGAAATTCCATACCTTTCAAGAATTGCTTTGGTACTATTAATTTGAATCATTCTCCAAGCAATGCCGGTGTAGTAAAGTCTGATGACATCCTCTATATTCAATTCCAACGATGTTCTATGATTCAACTTTTAAAATATTCTTAAGAAGAGATTTGTTAGTAGCAATTATTATACAATTGTAGGTTGAATTCACCACCATTGATTGATTTGAGGTTGTGTTTGGATTCCCTTTGAAGTAATTGAATTGCTATATAGTCTTTAGAGTATGGTATCTACAGAATTTTTTTGCTCAAGGATGTTCAAATTAGCTTCAATTGTTGTCGATCAAGTTGTGGAGAGTCAATTCCTTGTGCCATCAAATTTAATTTGGGATAAGTATTTTTTAAAAACCCTTATTTATTTCAGAACAAAAGGAGTAAGTTATTAGGCTTCATTTTTTATATTTAAATAAAAAATACAAATAAAGACTTTAAAATTTATAATCAAGTT
This sequence comes from Climacium dendroides, assembly GCA_950106755.1. Taxonomy (NCBI): domain Eukaryota; kingdom Viridiplantae; phylum Streptophyta; class Bryopsida; order Hypnales; family Climaciaceae; genus Climacium; species Climacium dendroides. The sequence goes on along the minus strand of OX467087.1, from coordinate 29,178,136 downwards.
TGATCATGGCATTTCCACTTTTTAGAAGTAGAAACATGTAGGGGGTAGTCCTACAAGATGTTGCCCTATTACCAAGGTAAACAACAAAAAATTATTAGATTCTCAAGGAAATTGGAGCATTTTTGTTTTTATTATATCCAGATGTGAAAGGCATTCATTGAATACTTTCAATCCCCAACATCATTATTGGGTTAACTAGTAAAGATAAAGAAAGATCATGTTTGAATGCAACATAGTGTTTTGGTGAATTTGACATAGAAAATGCATAATTTGAAATACAAAAATTTGACTTCATACATAGCCAAATCCAATGGCATATGGCACTTCCAATTTGGATCATTATTGTACCTCTTACATATTTAAGAAGCAACAAAATGGCTACATATATTGTCCATATGGTATTGTATTTGAGCATGATAAGGTTTAGATCTTAAAATGACATTCAAATGAAGGGTGCTAATTGTTGAATTTTCAATCTAATGGTATATGGACATTTAGCCATATTTGTATTTGTATGTAGTAAAATAGACCATTATTTTAATTCTATTGGTATGCCACTTGCCAAACTTCATTGTATTTAGTATTTGTATTCTAGGAATCAAATGTAGTGCCATATACATGGTTCTCTACTAAAATATTTAAAAATTAACATTGAAGTCACAAGGATGTTTTGTGTATTTTGGATGACTTTGGAGACAATTATAGGATGGAAAAAAACTTCACCCAAATACTTTTTTAAGAGTTGGCTAAACTCATTTTTAATAAATGATGTTGGACATTAATTCATCAATTGGTATTTTTTTGGACTTTCCTACAAGAGAAATGTTTTTTTCTTTTTGGATCACAATGTAATTTATTTATTTTGGCAACTTCTAACTCCATATTTTTTTATCTAAATTCTAGACATAAAACTAATTGTTTTTAGTTTAATACAACAATTGAAATGGAACTTGCCAAGCCTTAGTTTCTACTCTAATTAGAAATTTATTAAGTTTCTAAAATTCAATTTTTGTTGCAATTTGAACCTTTGGGCTTACCTTTGGGTTTATAACCATAGTTTAATAATTTTCTAACTTTAAATAGACATAGTAACTTGATTTGAACTATGGTGTTTGACACCATTATATACACCTTTAGAGAAATTTTCAATTTTTGAAGCATGTTTTGTAATTGAGTTGTTAAACTATCTTATCCCTATAGAAAATTTGGTACAAAGCCAAATATAGATTTGGAGTTCTTTAGGCAAACAAATTATTCAATGAAAAATAAATAAATTTTGTTTTTTCAATGCAATTGGATGTAACTTTGTGTGTTTTATTTAGCTCCCAATACAAACTCTTGAAAACATTCATCATTCATCCAATGGATGTCATCTACTTTAGAGATTAAGTTTATTTAAAATGAAAATATGTTAGATGATGTTGGGAAGTGAGACTATATAGGATTTTTTTAGCAATAAGCTAATCTTTTACATTCCAAATTAAAGGAAGGTGCATTTTTGGGGTTTATTTCTAACTACAAGGCTAATTATATGGAGAATTTGAGCTAAGATTCTTTGTTTTGAGAAATAAAAAATATATATTTTATTCAATTTTTAATTTTATTATTGTGTAGTTTAAATATGCACAAAGTTGGGTTCAACTACATTGAAGTCTACACATTCTAAAGTAGTATTCTATACTAAAATGTGTAATATCTAATGGGCATAGATATATCAAGAAAAACACTCATATTATACAACACTCACATTCTACTTTAGAGATTATTATCCAAAAGATGTTTGCATCTTCTTGAGTACATAGTACAACAACCCATATATGTAGAAAATTTCAAAAAAATTGAGGGATTTCTACAATTAAGGTTTTGATATCACTCCATATTATTTAGAATTTTTAACCAACAATAACTACAGTTTTTTTTACTTTATTAACAACCTTGTACTTTATTAATGAAATTTTACTTTATTAGCAAACTTTTACTTTATAAACCGTCAAATCATTTTGAAAAAAGAACTACCAATATAAATTGATTCATTCAACAAATATTTATACAAATACTTTGAAATTATATACAATAAAGACCATAATAAATTTATTTTAAGATTCCATATTTAATTTCTTAGAAGAAAATGGCTCTAAAAAATAAACTTTTGTGTGATCTTTCACTACATGATGAAGATATTGATGATCTTGAAAAGTTTAAGCAACTCAATATGTCGCAACTATTGTTATTACATTCTTCAATCAAAGAGGACATTGACGATGACATCAAAGACATACCAAAAACAAAATTGAAACATGTGCATAATGCAATGAATGGTTCAATTTTTGCGCAAAAGTTGTGTCCAATTCGATGTCCAAGTCGTGCTGAACAACGTCTACTATTGGAATTAAAACAACAATCAAATTTCAAGGATTCTCCTTCACAAGTTCAGTTGAAACATGCGTTGAAACTTGAAAAATTGCATATTAGGAAAATGCAAGAAGAAATAAAACTCAAGAATAACATTAGAAAATGATTGCAAGTTTGTGAGACTACGGAACAAGATTTAACACACCAAAATTTAGTAAAAGGGTTTAAAGATTTTAAAAATTGGATTGATAAATATTGCTAAATGCTTTGGAGATAAAATACAAGATTACGCCTTTAATTTAAATTTAGTAAAAATATAATTTATATTCATGTTTTATTGATCTAAATTAGAAAATTTGATCTACAAAGTCTCTTTCTATATCATTTAATTCTTTATTTTACTCCTTCAAATACATATTTAGCCCCTAAATAAAGGACCAAACAATGTTTTTTGGCAATATGTAGCAATTTCGAGTAGTTCACCAAGGACAAAAATTTTAATTTTGTCTTTGAAAATTTTCACACAAGATGTGATAAAAAAAAGTAGCTTTAAGTCACAACAATTTTCATAACTTTTGACTACATGGTTTAAAAGTTATTATTTGATAATGTTAGTTTTTGTAGCTCCATGCACCTCAAAAACATGATTTTTTAATAAAAATTTGAAATTGGTTTTCTAAATTTATATATAATATATGTGGAAAGTTTGGAATGCCATTCTAATTAATGAAATGAAAGTTATGAGGAATTGTAGTTTGTGGGCACTTATGGAATCTTTACTCTAAAATAAACTTTGAAGCCCATTATTGAACTCAATTTTCAATTTTTTGGAAAAAATAAAATCATTGGATATAGACTGTTTGTTACAATATAATTACAACAATTGGAATTGGAATTTTTCAATTTCATTACTAAATTCTTAACAATTTAGTATTTTCAACCAATCATATATTACTTCTTTCTTTCAAGCATGCATATGAAATATTTTTTGTTGAAATCTTTCATATGTATATTCCAAACTTTTTTTTAAACATATTACAAAGAGTTGCAAGTTGTAGATTCTACACATTTTTGAATAAAAAATTTGAAAGATGAAATCTAATCATTTGGGAAGAGTTGAAAGTACTTCTTTTTGAAATTCAAGCCATCATGATCTTGCAATCAGTAAGGTTGTTTATTATGAAATTTTAGGAAGGTGTATTCTAACAAGATAACTAAAGAATCATATGGTTAGATTTGTTAATGAATAAACAGATTGATGAAGATTTTAGCCTTGCTTTGGGTTAGAATACTTTGAAGCAATTTTGGGCCTAATAACATTGTAGTATGAGTCTAATTAATTATGTATATACAAGCTTTGTATATGGCTTTGAAGCCATTTGTCCAAAGTTGTATAATTTGGAGTCTCAATCGTTTTGACATTGTTTTTGTTTTTCCTTTCATTTAATTTGTTGAGCCTTCATGACTTGTCCTTTCATACATTATTCGTTTGAACTTTAATAATAGGATCAATTTATGATGGAAACTATTTCAAGTCTACCACCCTTTTGAACTAAGCCCCATTATAATTTTGGATGCATGAGGCCATAACCATTTGATTTGTGCTCCATTAGGTTAGATTCTTCTTTTTGCAATATTATAAGTTTGAATTTACTCCAATCTCAATCTTTAAGGTTAAAACTAGTTTAGTTAATACATGATGATAAATACATTTGTATTGATAAATATAGGATGCACTAGGTCTAAAGAGCCATAGAAATTTGAAGCGACATGGCTAAAGCCACGAAATGAAGCCATAACTTGGCTATAGAATTTTAAAACTAAACAACTAAAGCCGTAAAATGTAGTCACAACATAGGTGTGGAATCAATAAAATTATAATGTCACACAAATGAAGTTATGAAATGAAGGCACATGAATGCAACCACAACTATTGCTTCTAATAATTTGAGTGTCCATTCACTCTCAATTGCATTATTTTAATAAAAATAAAAATAAATTAACAAACATAAATTAACAAACATAAATTAAACCTTTGAGAGTTGAAGTTTTGTATATTTGAATACACTTATTTTCAATACAATATGAATACATCAACATTAATATAACATTTCAACACATTTTAAAATTTTAAAATTATTATTTTTAGGATTAATTTGAGAATAATTATGTATAAAGAATGAATTGAGTGCCTTGTAATGTCATTGCTTTGTCTCTTCACCACATATTTGAGTTTTTTGTATGATCAATCACCACCATAGAATCTAAATCCAATGGTGAAGAATAACAAAAGCATCCACCAAATTACAAATTCAACAACATAACATTAAAACAAGTGGGAATGCAAGTATAAAAAGTTGGATCACTAATGTTGTAGAGTAGGTGGGCCATAGTTTTTTAAGTAGTTCATTCATAGCCACGGGGAGGACACTCTCATTACATTTGAGGTACCCACGTGTGGAGGAGTGATTTTTTGACCCCCTATTTACTTTTGAATAAACTATAATTCCATCCTAAAATTTTGAGCTTTGTTTAACAATGACTAAAATTTCTATTGACAAAAATTTCAATTCCAAATAACATAAGATATATTGTCTAAAAAGGGTTGAAAAATGAACTAAAATGGCATGTTCTCCAACTAAAATATTTATAGAGCTCACATGAGGATGACTATTGCATCAATATTCAACCAAAATAAACTTTCAATAGAAAGCTATTCTATAGAATTTCTTTTTCATTTTTCAAATTTTTTTTCTTATATAATATAGAGGTGTGAAAGTTATTTTCAGCTTTATGGTGTATCTTTTTTCTTAAAAAATTTATAACTAATTACTATTAGCATAAAAAAATACCAATAATTCAAAACATAAACTTTTAAAGTAGTAAAATCTATTCATAATTTTTTTTTAAATAAATGAATTTTAAGATGTATTACATGTATTACTTTTTTTGCTGCACGTGGGTTGTTAAAACGTGGAGAGTGTCCTCCCCATGTTCATAGCATAGTATTCTAAATAGGATTGTTACATGTAAAATGCCTTGAACCATGTGGAGTGAAAAATCTCTTTGCATTCATTATCTATTGGACTATGTGGCTTCATTCAAAGATTTTGAAGTGAAAACGTATTAATGGTGCAACCTTACGACTATTAAATGCTTTGTAATGATTGATAATTGATATAAAAACATTAAAATAAATAATGAAATAATTTTATTCTTATTGATTTTAAAAATAATTTGTGGATTTTGGGATGTCTTGTGTGTTAAATTGTGTTGGTTTTTTAAAGGTTTATAAATCATTCCATCACATTGGAGTATATTCACAAGAGGTCAATGACATTGTGATTTCATGGCCCATTTGGGAAGTAATGAGAAAAATAAAAAGTGCACCCACAATTATAGGGTCACAACAAAACTTGTGGTCATAAGGCCACAAATTTTAATATAAATGGTACACTTTTCTATTTTTATGATTTTAAAAACTATTTTATAAAATAAAAATAAATTCATATGTAGGGATTTAAACTCATAGGGCATCTATACTTGGGGCTCACAAGCTCGCCTCTCTAGGCTTGTTACTCTAGGCTTGCAACTTTAGGCTTGCGTACTAGTGTTATAGGGACTTTACCAATGTGCTTTGTAGAAATTAAATGAGTCTAAAATGAAAGTGCCATTAGTACTTGGCACTTCAATATTAAAAACTTTAAAAACACAAAAGGCGCTTCAATTACTATACAAGAAATCATTCTCTAAATATACTCTAATTATGCTAGGATATTTTTATTTCAAGCATGTTACTTACAAATCCATAAAATATAGCCTTGTACTCATATGATTACATAGCAAAACAAAAAGTGACCTTTTGGGAATTATAGCCTCCTACAAACTTCACCTTTGAAAATACATAACTAATTCAAATTAAAGCACCTCATTATTCCATGGTTACTCATGTTATTATTTATTTGAAATTGGTTTGTGGTTCCAAGATGAGGAAATGTGTTGATGTGACTTAGAAATGAGACAATTAAGGATGTGTGGTGCTTTTTTTTTTCTTCGAAGGTCTATGGCACCAAATTTATAGAATGAACTTGTAGCTTGTGAACATTGAGTTTCAATTGTAGTCCTTTCTTATAGGAGTGAAGCAAAGCCTAGAGCAAATTCAAGGCTCTTTGCAATAGCATAGGCCACGGATATTGTATTCCACATTACCCAGAGATGTCAATTTTTGTCATTTTGATGATGAGGGTGCTTATGTAGAAGTGCTTTGAAAATAGAAAGTTCATATTGGTCTCCAAGACTAGTCTCAACGACCACTCTTTTTGAGTTCCTAACATCTATAAGAGGGCTAAATTTTGGAATTTCCGCTACCATAGTCCTTTGTAGTGGAAATAGGGCCTTACAATTATCAATTTTCAATGGGCATCACTGTGTATAAAAATAATTAGAGCCTTGAATCTCAAAGATTCACTTAGGATAGAGTGCAGTAGGACCTTAGTTATTTTTATACATTTATAAATTTTAAAATTTTAAACTTGGAATTTAGTGTAAATGCTTTCATTTTTGCATAATTATTCACTTATATAGTTATATATATCATAGTAGTGAGCCAAAACTAGGAATATCTTTAAGATTGTGAGCATGTGCTAAAATTAATTCATATTATAATACAATCCTTACTTACCCTTCAATTTAGAATCTCAAAGGTTTATTGTCCAATGTGAGATTACTAAATGAAGCATCACTATGACTATCTATACGCTCTCATGGGAAAATTGAGGTTTATAATTAAAATTCTTTAAAAATTTGGTTGTTCACTACTCAGTAAATTTTCAATAGTGGTCCTTTATACTAGAAACTAATTCTATAACTACCAAAAAATTGTAATTACTTTCCACTACAATGACATAAATATGACCCAAACAACACATAATAACTAAATAGTTTGCATACTATATAACTTGTAATGATATAACATATTAAATATATGTGTGTTAAAATCAAAATTATAACACATCCCTACAAATCTTGAATTATAAACCCATTGTTCTATTTGCATAAATTGCATTTTTCAAGATATTATAAGCTTGAGATTATATATATATAAAATCATGGAACAATTTTATCTCAATATTTAAAACTGAATGAGAATTTTTTTCTTTGGCAAATCCATTTATCATTGAAAAATTGCACAACCTTTTTTTTAATGGATTGCAAAAGAATACTATTTAATAAATCTGCAATTTCTCAAACCTTGAACATAAGTGCCTTTTAAGACATTCACAAGTAGTTTTTTTTTTTCATTTTCTATGAAGTGCCATAGTGGCGATATTAAATGTAATAGTGGTGCTCCAAATTTCAACATTCATCCACATAATGAATAGAAAATATCACATTAGCACATATCACATATCCATAATTCTATTTTCATCCACAATTTGGTGATTTCATCTAATATTTTTTTTAATTTGAAGTTTTCTGGTGATTTACAGGGGGGTTCTAGGGGTGGTTTCTATAGGCGTGGTGCCAGACCAAAAAATTTGGTGTAATTTTGTACCAAATCGCCAAATAAAAACAATGTTCACAAAATGCTCCAACAATATCATGTTTCATTTTTAAATTGCAAACAAATTTTTACATGGCATATTAAAAAAAACAATTGTTGCATGTTTCATTTTGCCATTGTTACATGTAATAGTGCAAATGGATCAACATTTGGGAAACTTGGAAGAATGGTGGGATGGCTTTTGAACAACCACTCTTTGATGGGCAAATCATATTTGGTTCTATTCCATTTAGGCAATACTCGAATAGGTCATGGTCCCACTCTAAATCGTCTTGCCTTGGCTTCAAACACCTCACTCACAACTTTCCTCTGTTACAACAATCTAGTTGTTGTTATTAAATCATCAATGTTCACTTAATATATCAAGAGTATGGCTAACCACTGTAGTATAAATTTAAAATATAAATATAAATTTAATCTAGTTATAGTTTAAAAAAATATGTATGATCTATTAAACATATTTAAAATATTGTTCATTTTAAAGTCTAGTACTCAATTAGATTGCTAATAGAGACACTAAATTAAAATAATCTTACACTTGATTTCAATTTAATTTTTGATTCCAATTTGATGTTGATTTTATTTCAATTTCACATTATTTATCCATTGAAAAAATTGGTTAACTTTTAATTTCAAGATTGAATATGATAAGTTTATTATTTTATAACTCCTCATTGAATACTACAAATCAGAGACCTTTGAATCAACTATTTCTACATACAAAACTACTACGTCTTTAAAGATATACTAGCAACTAAATTTTATTTATTATCAGTAGAACTTAAAAATATTTATTTGTAAGAAACTTTGAAACTAATTTTGAACTAATCAAAATGAAGTACCATTCAAACTAATTACATTGTCACAAGATCATTTGATAGTTAAAATCATATTGTAAGCTAAAATCACTTATAATTTTTTTTCTAAATTGAAAAATTGTAATTTGTGACTAAGCTTAATTGAAAATAAATTTTGACATAAATACCATTTTTATAAAATTAAAAAAATTAAAAATTATGATTCAAAAATTATTTTTTAATATAATTGATGATAAGTAGATTAAATGCAAAGTATATAAAACTTATAAGATAAAAATCAATATAATAAAAAATTTAGATGTAGGGTCAAATCTATCATTTACCTTAAATCGCTCCCACCTTTGAGTTCTTTTGTAATTTTTTAACATTCTTTTTTGTTTTTGGTATTCCTTCATATGTCCATATAAACATTGGATCTTTAAATTATTTTCAAAAGATTACAAACAATGAGATCAAACTCATTTTTAATTCTAATTTTAGCTAATAGTAGAAATTTGTTTTTTATTTTAGAAAAATATGGAATTTAACTTAATAAATTACACCATTTGTCTATTTCTATCAAAAATATTATACAATTCAATGCCTTAAAATGTATTATTAAGTTGAATCATACAAAAAATTTAACCATAAAAAATCATAAAAATATTTTATAAATAAATAAATAAAATTTATCAAATTTATATTCAATTTTATTTTAAGTGTTTTAAAAATTTTAGTCTTATTTATTATTCAAAATCATAATTGATGACCTTAAGAGAAAAAATACTATTGGCATGATCAATTTGAACCAAAATTATATAAGTATGGAATTTTCCTAAGATGTATGAAGCAATAGAAAAGATTCTATTTCCTTATAGATTCCTTATGAAGCACATTTCTCACTAAAAAAAATATAGTCCATACTCACCTTTGTTGATCATTGGAACAAAAAATTTAACTTAAAGTTCATGATGATAGGCATTGACTTTTTTGATCCAAATGAATACATGAAGAAATTTTAATATATAGTTCAAAAATAAATCTAAGAATTTTGGTGAAGATTCTAATAGATATAAAATTATATGCTATAGGTTTATGCTAATTAAATCAATAATTTCCAAGTTGGAAGTTCTTTAAGCGATTTTTGTGCATACTTGCTTTTATTTTCTAAATTTTTTTAAGTAAATGTTTATTGTATAATTAATATAAAAATACAAAATTATTTTTATATTTGCACTCATGATAGGTAATATGTTGGCAATTTTATTCAAAGAGGTATGGTTTCTCCAAAATGGTGTATATCTAACAAATGTTTGTACTAAAATTATATTTATTATTTATTATTTATATTTATTTTAACCTTTAAAAATGATTTTGGTCTCATAAAAATAATACAAATTTTAATATAACTTAAGATTATAATCTTTTTATATTGAAATAAAATACTTTAACTTAGGAAAATAACTACAAAATCTTGTTGATATTTTCTTGAACATCATTCCTAAAATTTTCAAATCTTAAATACCATGAAACTTTGGAGATTTATAAAGTTCAAAAATGTTTGTTCTTTTAAGAAAATTGTCTTCTTTGTAGTGTAGTTATTGACTAAAAAATGAATGAAAATTGAACACTTCTCTAAACAAAACATTGTGGTAATTTGTACACCATTTTAACCCCTAAAGAACCATTATCCCTTTGGGGGACGAATGCTTTTTTAAGCAGGTACCCACGGGCTGAAATTTTGTAATGATCTTTCGAAATTTTATTTGAAGATAGAAAAATTGATAAGCTTTGAGGGAATATAATTTTTTTCACAATCGGTGCCCGGGAACAAAAGGTATGACCAAATAAGCTTAACATAGGGGATGAGGGCAGCAAAAACAAAATTCAAAATTTTGAATTTTTTTCTTGTAGATTATATTTTTATCTATCTGGAAGGCTTTGATTTGTTTTATTTGGATTTGTTATGAGAAAGTTGTGGACATTCTTGTTTTTTGGGTAATTAGAGCATCTTTTTGAAGAAAATAACTTGTAGAATGCATTTCTGAATGCAATTTTTGCAATTTTTCCAAATTTATTTTTTGCATGGTTTAGTTTACTGGCTAGAACAATCTCACCATTGGAATTAGTGCATTTTAGTTCCATCTAAAATATATTAATATTTTAGATTTTCCTTCTATATTGTACCTATTTCTAGTTAACAATTTTTTTAAGAATGATAATTAAGATTTTTTGGATTTTTTTTCTTGGACTCTCAACTCAATTGTCCACTATAATGATTTAAAGCTCAAAACCCTATAGTGCAAAAATTTTAAGTTAAAAATGTTCAAAGTTAAAAATTCTTGTCCTGCAATGTACTAAAAAACTTGTTCTTTTTCACTTTAAACGCAAATATCTTGCAATTTGTGCAGTCAATAATTCTGAAATTTTTTCCTCACACCATACTAGTTGGGTGTAAGATCCTACAGTTAGATGTAGAAAAAAAACAATTTTCAAATTTTTTTACTTTTTACTATAGAAATGGCAGTTTTGAATGTTTTTTGGCGGAAAAAGGGCCTTGGTCCTGTAGGGGTTAACTCCATAAAAAAAAAAAACTTCTAAGATTTTGAACAATGAATGAACAAAAGCACGTCTCATATGCATAGAAGCTATCCATCTAAATGCTAAAGTCTCCCATCCATCCTAAAGTTTCCCATCCATTCAAATGTTTGTATACTAACCTTTATTTTTCTTCTTTAACATTTGCACAATATAGATTTTCAAAATTTTTTGGTGCAAATATTCTATAATTCAAAAACTAGTCTTTCAAAATGACTTAAACAAATAAATGAACTAAAAATCTTAAAAGAATAACCATAGGTTAAATACATTTTAAAAACTACTAAAACCATACAATTGATAGTCAATTTCAAAAGGCATTTTTTAGTTTATGGATTGAAACTTAAATGATGAATATTGTGTTCTAAACCAATCAAAACTCATTAACTATTTGGAAGACAATAGTCTGGATCCATAACTCTAACACTATAGAAACCAAAAATTTCCTTGAAAATTTTCAAAGACAAAATATTCAAATCCTAGTGGTTACACATTAGAAGAAAATAAATAAATTTCATTCTTAAGAAGATTGTTAGTAGAAATAAGTTGAAGTTTAAATCATTATTAGTTCTAAAATGGAATTGAAACATGTCAATCCTAATGACAAAATCCTTATAGAAAGTAATCTATATCATGTGGACTATTTGAGATTAAAATTGTGAAAATTGGATTTTGAAAGCAAAGCCTATAAATTGTGTGTTTTAGAATATGGCTTGACTAGCCATAAAAAAGAATCTTTGTAGCTTTTAAATCATTAATTCAAATGAAATGAATAAAAAAATTCTACATAGACATAAATGTTTTTTAAGAGATTAAAAAAATTTTGATTTTTCCTCCCAACTTTCAAGTATTTTTTGTGGAGGGCATAACTTCTTTTTCCATATACCAATCAAACCAACAATTATATTCTCCCAAAGCTATTATATTCCATTGTCTTCCCAAAAAATTCATAAAATCATAATGAAAATTGACATCATAGGAACCTATCCAATATTCCAAATATTCATTGTAAAACTTTGGTCTTCAAAGATTCAAGGCCCTTTCAAATCATTGTAATATCAATACTAATTCTAATTATTGTGTGTGTATATATCTATATCTATTTATATCTAGAAATATTTTATTTTATTTTAAATTTTTTAAATTTTTATGCGTATGGTATAAATAATCATATGACATCACAAATTATTGGGTTAATTATGTTGTACTTTGGGGCCTTAGTAGTCATTCACAAGCATTACATGGTTAAATAATTTAATTCATTCACTTTAAACTTGACATGAATGATAAATGAGTATAGTATTAGCTTACATGTGCTTTGAAAACTTTGAGAACTTGACGATCACAATGCCGATGAAAATCCCACTTTGTAAGCACCAAAGTTTCTACCATACTCACTGCTACTATGCTTGCTGCTCGTTTTGTTGCTTGGACTAATCCCCTCTGCATAGTAGAACAATGTATTTATGTATTAAATAAAATTCACAAGAACAAAAGTTTTCCAACCACTATTTAATTGATTATTTCCAACATCAAATTTTGTGATTAACCCCTAAAGGACCAAGGCCTTATTTCTGCCTAAAACACATTCAAAACTGCCATTTCTGTAGCAAAGAGTTAAAAAATTTGAAAATCATTTTTTTTGCACATTTAACTCTAGGATCTAGGATCTGTACTTAATAGTATGAGAATGTGGGGAAAAAATTTCAAAATTTTTTACCACATAGATTAAAAGATATTTGTGTTTAAAGTGAAAAAAACAATTTTTTTAGTACCTTGAGGTACTTTTTTAACTTAAATTTTCTTTTACCATAGAGTTTTGAGCTTTAAATATTTATTGTGGGAAATTAAGTTGAGAATCTAGGGGAAAAAAAAATTTAACTTAATTTTCATGCTGAAGAAAATTGTTAAATAGAAGTAGGTATAAGAAAGAAGGAAAATCTGAATTATTAATATCTTTAAGATGGAATTAAAATGCACTAATTCCAATGGTGAGATTGTTCTAGCAAGCAAACAAAATCATGTAAATTTTTTTTTCAGAAAAATTGTAAAAATTGCATTTAGAAATAAATTCTATAAGTTATTTTTTCAGGAAGATACTCTAACTGTCCAAAAAACAAGATTGTCCATAATTTCCTCATAAAAAGTCCAAATCAAATGAATAAAGGCTTCCCATGTAGATAAAAACATAATCCATCAGAAAAAAATTAGAAAAAAAAATTCAAATTTTTGAAAATTTTTTTGTTGCCCCTTCTCTCCTATTTTGAGCTTATTTGGGCATAACTTTTGTTCCCGGGCACCAATTGAAAAAACAATTATATTCCCATGAAGCTCATCAGTTTTTCTATCTTCAAAAAAAAATTCAAGATATCATGACAAAATTTCAGCCAATGGGTACCTACCAAAATCTAATTTATTTCTCGAAGGGACAATGGTCCTTTAGGGGTTAATCAATAAAGAACTTAAGATTTTTGTTTTACATCAATTAATGGATTTCAGAAACTGGTTTTTGGAATTTTTATTTAAATTATGTTTGAATTAATACTACCTTTTGATAACAATTGTTTAGGATGTAATAGTACTTCAATAATGTCTATTAGACCAAGCATTTTGTACACCAAATTATAGTAAAAGATAGTTTTTATCTCAAAAATAAATTTACTTATACATAAATGCATTAGAACCACTACAATAAAAACCACCACAATAATTAATTAACTATCTTGTTGTCACCTCTCCAAAGTAATCCCCAGCTTTAAGGCATCCAATGTCAAGAATAGTAGATTGTTTCTCTTGACTAGGTGGAACATATTGGGGGCGCCCATCCTTACCTACTCCCTTGTATAGCTTCATGACATTGCTTGTAGCAATACCAGGCATAAAACTACGTTCTTCGGTATTCATCACTGTATTATATGATAATAACTTCTTCTCCCTGTTAATAATGCGCCTTGCCCATTGCTCAAATTTTTCTTGATAGTATGTGTTTGTCTCACCAACAATTCCTGGCATTTTTTGGTCACCACGTAAACCCATTTGCCACAAATGATGTTCTTTTTCACCAAACTCCGCCATTCGATGTTCTCGCTCCTTATAACATCATATAATTAAACCATCGTTAAATATGATTTGTATGTATGTATGTGCATAAAATATTTTGGTTTAATAATTTATTTTATAAGCATCTTTGATAACTATAAATTCAATTCATTGTCCCTAAGTTTTCAAAATAATTACTAAATTCAAAAGTAAAGATAGATCTATTTGATTATAAGTTTTTAAAGGCTAAATAAATTATTAAATAAGATTTGTTGGAAAGATCATTAGATATTTAATATTAGAATGTAAAATTCCATTGATTTTCTAGTTATTATTTAATTTTTTAAATGATTTTTTAATGAAAAAATAAAATATTTAAATATATAAAAATAATATATAAACCAATTTTTTACAAATAGTTATAGGAACCAAAATTCTCATTGTATCTCTCTTTCTCTCTCTAATGGATTTAGTTTGCAAACAAGTTAATAGCTTAAGATAAAAATTGAAAATTATATAATTTATAATTTAAAAATAATATATCTTGTAAAACATTACTTAATCAATATTATATACATTATTAGAAAATTATATGTAATTATATATTATAGAAATATAGTCATTTAAACATTATAGGCCCCAACAATTACAAGGAGTCAAACATCTCCCCTAAATTTTCAAAAATATTTGAAAGAGGCATAATATTCTTTACGATTTTTATTTTTTGAAATAATATTCATCAAATATTTTAGGAAGTGACTTGATCCCAAATGACCAAAAATACACCTAGTCACAACTTTGGAAACTATTTTTTTATAATTAATTAAATTATATTTTATATTTTATGATACACTAAATTGGATCTTTCTGAATTAATATGCTTAAATGAAACTCCATACAATAAAAATTTAGAATTAAAAAATATATAAAGCAAGTAATAATTTTAAAATAGTATTAAAATAATATTTTAAGAAAAATAATGATGTTTTCATTGTCCAAATGTCTTGTATATTTTTTAAAAATATAATTTTATTTTAATGAAATCAAATAATTCTTATTTGTGGAATTGAAAATTTTAATTTTGATGAATAATCAAAGTTAAATATTTGTTTAAAAGATCTAATGATGATGAAGAATGTTTTTTGAAGTTTGGTTGCAAAGGATGTTTATTGATCATCTTACAAAGTATATTAGCTTTGTATAAAGCTTCAAGAAAATTGTAGAAATTACATTTAATTATTCATTAAAAAAATTCTTATATCCCTCAATCATTTAGCAATTAAGCACCTTGTAAAGAACTACAAGTAAAGGATAGTAAATAATTCATTCTAAGAATTATAAAGAACCCCCTCCATGAATTGCATCATTATTTTTTTGCATCTCAATAATGAATCTTTCCATATAGTTCAAAAGTTCTCAAGAACCATCTAACTTTTGTATAGTGGAAATCAAACTTTTGTATAGTGGAAATCAAACTGCATATTTCAACAACAAAATTTTTGAACTTCTTCCTATTGAATTGTAATAATTTGGCATTTTAAAAGATTTAAATATTTTGACTTTGATGTAGGATTTTTTAATCCCAATATTTCTTATAATATTTTTGTATTTTTAAAATCCTAAATATTCTCATTAAGATAGCCCAATAGTAGGGAGAATGCAAATCTTGAGTTTTAGAGACTCAATAAAGTTTGGATGTTCAACAAGAGTCTAAAAATTCATTTTTGTAGTTTTTTTGAATTTTTTCTATTCGCTTACATCTCAATATCAACAAATTTAGATCCTTGCAAAAATTCAATGAAGCATCAAGTGACAAATCAGTGACATTTCTAAAGAATGAATACAAATATCTTCTTTAATATACTTGGATGTACTTCATCCATTTTGAAATCCTCCCGCACTTAGCCCTCAAAAAATGCTCATCATTTGTGAACTGGAAGTTGGTCCTTTTATATATTATTTAAAAAATTATATTATGGTTTCAAAATGGTTGTCTACAAGGAAGAAAGTGAAGAAGAAAAGTTTAAATTTTAATCTTAGAATAAAAACTTTAAAAACTTTAGAGTCTAAGTTTTTAAATTTTCAAAATAAAATAATAAGTACTAAAATTTGGTTTCCATTAAAAAAATAAATGCAAATGTGTCCTCTAATAGATCCAAGAAAAAAGAAGTAGGTACAAAGGTAGTTTTTTCTATACCAAAAATACAATATTAAATTATATAGAATTTTATGAATTTTCCATTTGTAATATATAATAAGAGTTCATTGCATGAATTTTATGCCTTAAAAAAAAACTTCTATTATATTATACCTAGTTATCAACACTAGGCAAAAAAAACATTTCTAAAATAGTTAGAAGAATTTTTTAAAATTATTTATCAAAAATAATATACTTTGTAAAGAAAAAAATTCTATTTTATAGATTTGTCAAATTCTATTTTCTAATTTTAATTCATTCTTGGGCAAGGCATGTCAACCTTGACTATTGGATATGGTAATAGATTTATCATACAAGTAGCATCTAAAATTCTATGTTCATCTTATATTGTTGATTTATAGAAATTAATGTATTTAATTATACCTTCTCATGCTATTTGCACCTATATAAACTCAAATTTTTAATCAATTTAAGCATTGAAGGTTTTCATCGAGAGATATAGAGGTTGGAAGGTGTATAAGGATCATCTATAAATCCACCTTGTTATTTCATCTCACTATATAAAAATCATGATTAGTACATATGAAAATTCAATTGAGTTAGCAAAAAGCATCTATAAGAGGGCTAAATTGAGTTAGCAAAAAGCATCTATAAGAGGGCTAAATTGAGTTAGCAAAAAGCATCTAACTCAATTGAGTTTCGGAATTATTTTTTTCAATAACAATTTTTTTGTTTGGAAAAATGAATTTTTTTTACACCTTTCCCTTATAATAAGAGATGAATTTTGGATGAGATTAGTATAATAACTCTCACACATGCATGCTATATTCTTTTTTTATAATTTTTTCAAAGTTCTTCACTAAAGGTAAGCACCTAGGCACAATGAGACATAGATAACAAAATCCATAATTTGGAATAGACCTTCATTTTAGATGTTTAGTGTTTGTTTTCATTGACAAGATGCATAAAGTGCATCTAACATATTGGACACATGTTTTCTTAATGGAATAAAGCGTTTACTTGTTTCAAAAACAAAAACAAAAAATGTTGGACAAATGTAGGTAGGGATGCAATTGGGTTGAGAATCCATAATGAGTATACATTACCTTAAACGAGCCTTTGCAACTCAACTATTACTGATGTTAATTTTTATAAAATAACTTGCCATATTACTTACATTGTACCAAATAGAGACTCACTTTTCGATGGCAATCATGGAGGAATAGCTGCAATGAGTATTTATATTTATTTGCCCGCTTAATACCATAGTTGTCACTGAAGTGGATTTGCATCAATGAGAATCGTGATGTTGATCCACTAATTGTAGGCATGCCACCAATGAAAGGCCAATGTGGTTCATCATGCTTTGTCGTTGGGAATGGAGGTGTTGCCCTCTCCTTCCCATTTGTGGTCCCAGATCGATCGATGGCTTCAATTGAACCTTGAGGTGACCCCCATTGCTCAGGGCGCTCGTCATCTGGAACAATTGTGTTATGCATTTCGCCTACAGTGCCAATTGGCATTCTTTCTAGTGTTGTTGTTCGTTGCTTCATCTTTTTTGCACCACCTCCTAAGCTAGAACTTTGTCTTCTTACACCTAATAAGATCATTTAGGTAAATTAATTGGGTTGAGGAAATAGATATAATATATTAGTATTTTAATCTACACCAATTCAATTATTTTACAAATATTTTGACTAAAAAATTAGAATTTTATGCACTAATAAGACAAATCAATGTAGTTTGAAGTAAAATATCAATTTAATTGGTTGTAAAAATGAAATGTAACTAAGTCTCTTGAACATAACTAATAAGATTTGGCATTTGTTTTTACAAGGTTTCATCTAGTATAAATGCTATATCAAAACTTGTAAAGATTACATATTTAAATTATATACACATAATCCTATGATAGGTTGCAAAATCTTCTAATTTCAAAGATTTCTTCCCTGTAGGTACACATATTTGAAGTAGAAATCAATTATTTTATTTATTAAATTTATTCTACCCCATAGTTGGCTTCATTACAAAGTTGATATAATGAATAAATTCAATGTAACTTAGGTCCAATATTCTAATATAAATTCTTACAAAAATCAATATTCTCTCACTTTTAATTTACTTGTGTTGAAATTGACCTTGACAACGGTGAAAACATACAAAAGAGGTATTTGAAAAATCATGATGTACTTTGGTTTGTACCTCGAAGTTGATATACATTACACATGTATC
The DNA here is from genome assembly GCA_950106755.1 of Climacium dendroides. Taxonomy (NCBI): domain Eukaryota; kingdom Viridiplantae; phylum Streptophyta; class Bryopsida; order Hypnales; family Climaciaceae; genus Climacium; species Climacium dendroides. The sequence goes on along the minus strand of OX467087.1, from coordinate 29,159,397 downwards.
AATTATAATTATCTAGATTGCATTTGAATTATTGTTCAATTTTGTGTTTTTCTTGAATTTCAAAAACTTATCGTTGCATACAATTTAGTTGTTTCCATCTTAAAATAGGAATACACCAATTCCACTTTTGCAAATTCAAGCCCAATCAAGTGACCAAATAGTTCATCTAGCACCTCAATGGTTGCTAAAATGTGTTTGGATCCTACTTCCTATGTAGTATTTCCTATTGGTTGCTTTTATTTAATCCATTTGAAGTCAAACACTTGCTTAAACAAATCTTCATTTGATGTGTACTTCTATAATTAGACTAAAAACTAAAAACAAAACATTCCATCAAAAACACCATCTCATTTCAAATACTTCCTATCATTACATTTTGGGAATGGTGTTGTCTTGTCAAACACATTTGGTCTATATTTGTCTTATAGGATGTCAAACATGTTGAACATGTGTCTAGTATGTTAAATGTGCTTGCAAAATATTCTCAAATATTTCAAGAATATACTTATTCAATAAACGGGGAGGGGTCTATTAAATGTCCATGATTGTTAGAGAGGACACTTTTGTTTGGAAGATGTTAAGATTGTAAGAACTTAAAATTTAAGAGTCTTAAACATAAACTTAACATTTAGTAGTGTTTATGTAACCTGTTCATGACATTGAGTCTCCACTTGTTCACTCGGCTACTACTAATGAAGTACTATTGTACTAAAGAACGTGCTGGTGTAGGCGCATTCCATATGAGAGCAAGCCCCAAGGTAAAAGCAAGCCCCAAGGTAAGCTCTTAGGCGCGTCCCTATGTAGAATGTACCTATACCAACACATTCTCATACATCAAGAGCCAAGGGAACTCGATAGGAATTTGGGAATTGGACACCCCTTGCCAATTCAATGTCAAAATCAACTACACTCCACCCTTGGGCAAATTTTGCTTTCCAATTGTGCTTTAAATGTGGCCAAATCAAGCCACCTAGGCTCTTAATAAGTGTGGAATATTCCACACCATCTACTGTAGAACCAAGGCATGCATGTTGTTGAATGTTAACTTATGAAAGTTTTTCAATGAAATATGGCAGGCCTAAGGTAGGAGGCTCTAAATGCACGTAGGCTCTAAAATTGCCCACCTCCTCAATGTACACTACTTGTACATATTGCTTCTTCATAGCTCTCAGCAATGTACAAACGGTTTACATTTTGGCAATGGGCGATTTTAGAACCCTATGCCATTCCAACTTCAAAATTTCATAACTAATTCCACAAACCTCCAAAAAATATGAAACGATTTGGGTTAGATGCCAATTCCGCTTATCTTTCAAGGAAAATTTACTGAAACACATTTCAAGCAGCTTCACCTCCCCCAAAATTTCAGTTTCAGCCCTCAGGTTCAGTGGGCAATTCATGGACCTCCATTCTACGCTTACCAATGCCGGCGCTGCTGCTGCTCCGGCGTCGGATCATGCTGCCCGTCTTCTTCCGCGTGGGCGGGGAGTCCACCAGCGCAATTGGGGTGATCTCCTCGCTCGGGCGCCTCTTCACTGCCTGGATGGACTTGCGCTTCTCGTCCGAGGCTTTGCGGCGTCGGACGAGACTGAAGACGGCATCTGGGTTGCGCAAGATCGCAGAGCCCAAGCCTGTGGGGAGGCGACCCCTGTAGACAGATTGACAACGTCGTGAGCTCCGAGGCGAAGGCGGAGCTTTGGATGTGCGCCGGGGTTTCTCCAAGGAAGGGTGCCACCAGTCTTTTGGTTTGTCTTGGCCGGCATCCATTTGGCACCGGTGGTGTTGCGTGGGCCTGAATTCACATATTGACTCAGCAAGCAGCTAAAGCAGGAGCTGTAGACAGACTACGCATTAATAACTTACTGGCATGCTCATATTTGCCCTGCAGAGTATCTGTTACAATCGATGTGTGTTTTTTATGCACAATTTTTCGCCAATTCGCTACAAAGATGTCAGCTATTTTTTGTGAAGGAAATTTTCATTTTGGGAGGTTAAAACAGTCAGATTATTGCTATATATTATATTTTAAGATCTGTAGTCAAATTTTACTTAGGTGTCATCTATTTTTCATGTAGATATCACCAAGTATCATCCAAGTATCACATGAGTATTGTAGAAACAACTAGTTCCTTCTTGAAGAAAAAAAACATTGGTTACAATGGCAAGGTTGAGAGTTTCATTGTTTGGTAAGTTCATTGACACAAACCTTTAAAAAATGCCACTTTTGTTGATGTGCCTAGTTACTACTAATATTAGACTAGTCAAACTCATATCTTCTTGTTAGCAAGGGAAAGGAGGTTGCAACACACCAAAGAATGTGACATTTGGATACCATATGCAAAAGTTATGAAAGGTCAATTTTTTGGGGGGGTAGATGATTGTTTTGAAATTGTTTGATTCTTCAAGATATTGATTTTGGAGATGTACATAGAGTGATGACAATAGATTTAGCCAAGCAAGGTGCAATTTTGGGTGTACCCACCTTAATTAGATATAAGTTTTTCAAACTAATGGCTTGTGATACTTTAATCATTCTTAAGTATGAATTTGGTACCATTTTCAAAGATATAGGAATTTACCCTCATTGCAAGGGGTGTTCATTTTCTTTATTATTTATATATTCATTCTTTCTCCCTCCCATAATGCTATTAGGAGCCCCTCTTGGTGTTTTCTTGCGTCCTAAATTCCTTGTTCCCTTTGCAATGTTTTTTAAAAGTTGAAGACGATCTTGTTTTTGTTTTTGAGCTCATTTGACTTGTGTGAGATTAGGTACACAATGTTTAGTTTTGTACTGACCTACTTTATAGATAAGAATATTCTAAAATTTTTAAAGCAATTTGAAGGTATTTGAATCTAAGGCCAAAATACACTACAGCTCTTTTTTTTTAAATCTAATTTTAAATTTAGTTCTTTTGTAAAATACTTGTATATGATTGTTTTCCATTACAATGTATACTTTAAAAAAATAAAATTCTTGAATACATTTTTCAAGGTAGTAGCACCTCAATTTTGTGATCATTTTAAAAATTTTAACCCCTAAAGTTCCAAGGCCTTTATTCTTTCAAAAACCACTCAAAACTGCCATTTCTATTGTAAGGTGCAAAACTCTTGAAATTTTCATTTTTTTTGCATATCTAACCATAGGATCTTGCACTACACTAGTATAAGAATGTGTAGTCGAAATTTCAGAAACATTGACTACGTCAATTGTAAAATATTTGCGTTTAAAGTGAAGAAAACAAGTATTTTTGCACATTCTGAGACTAGATTTTTTGGCTTCAATACTCCTTATTTCAATTTCTTTTGTACTATTGAGTTTGAGGTTAAGTTTTTTCAAGTTGAAAATTTGAGTTGAGAGTTGGGAATTTAAAAAAAAAAAAAAACCCACTTGATTTTCATTCATTAAAAAATTATTAAGTAGAAGTAGGTCTAAGATCAACAAAATACTAAATTATTAATAGCTCTAAGATGGAATTGAAACATTGTAATCCCAATGGTGAGATTGTTCTTGCAAATAAACATAACCTTATCAAAAATTGCAAAAATTGCATCCAGAAATTAATTTCATAAGTTATTTTTTAAGAAGATGCTTAGATTGCCCTGAAAAATACAATTGTTTGTAACTTTTATATCACTAATCCAAATAGAATGAATCAAAGCTTCAAGTGTAGACAACAAGTGTAGACAAAAATAAGAGCTATAAGGAAAAAAATATAATTTAATTTCAGTTTTTTGTGGATTTCTTTTTCTACCTAGCAAAATGAAAATTTTGTTTAAGATGGCATAATTTTTGTTCCTGGACACCAATTGAAATAATAATTATATTCCCATGAAGCTAATCAATTTTCCTATCTTTTGAGAAGTTTTTAAGAAAATCACCAAAAATTGAGGTCATAGGAACTTACCCAAACTCCCAAGTCACTTGGGACTTTAGAGGTTAAATTTTTTTATCCTCTAAGTAACCACCATATGCTATTTCTAAATAATGTTAATTTGTTCATATAATTTCATTTAGTTTGAAGCTTTTAGGTGTTTGATAATGTCATTTGTTAAATGTATAAGGGCAAATACAAGAGCAAGTATAAGGGAATAAACTGGTATATAATGTTGATGAATTCTCATGAACATATTTTTATTTAATATAGTAAATAAGACTCAAACCTTTTCCTTTGTTAAAGTATAATATTTACAGAAGACTTTAGTTTTTTGAAAAGGTATAACAAGTCAATTTGAATTCAAATTATACCACATTGATTACTTGATAGTTTTAGCTTTTAGGTCAAGATTTTTGTATAGGGTCTTCTTATGGATTTTTTTCTAGTTTACTTAATCAAGTTTTTAGACTAATTTGATCTCAAAAACGATGTTCAACAATTTGAACTAGTTTAAATATGACTTTTTAATTAGACAACTAAAACTTCATAGCCCAAGTGAAATCTTGTCAACTAATTGTCAATTTTATTAATTACAAGATTACATGCTTTAGTAATAGTGACATTCATTTGCACAAAGTCTTAAAAACTAGGATTTTTATAGATTTGTGTTTCAAGACATACACCTTGAAAAGTGCTAAAATCTTGAAATTACTCAAATTTGACAAAATTGATGGTAGTATGAAATATGAGGTTCCAAAATGTACCAATATTGCTTGAGAAAGGATGAAGCCCGAGGGAGAGGTGTGTACAATTTTTGATTTGGTACTTCAAGTATGATCTGCATTCAACTCAACCCTTTGGTTTTAGATGAAGAGAAACTTATATAAATTAGATTATTAACTAGTAGCTTAGGCAATTTAATTCTATAATGTTTATTGAAAATATTGTTATGTATGTTTTTAGAGGTTCCATTCAATCAAATACTAGTAGAAAACGCAGGAATTTCAACAGAATTCTGTTGTTTCGGTCGCGTTGTTTCGGTCATTGAACAACAGATTTCTGTTGAAATTTGTTAACATCTTCAAGAAAATAATTATTTTTTTGTCACAACTCCTAATAAGGTAGAATATTCATTTAGGTTGCTTTCAACAAGTGACATGTTTCTACTAGTTTATCTAGAAATTAAACCATGAATGGCATTTTTCTATTGGTGCAATGTGCATACTAAGATAAAGGAGGTGATTGTGGACACACATGGGAGCAAATCTATTGTGGGCAAAATAGTAATGGTGGTAGTATACATTCAAGTTTTGAAATGCATGTTACCATTATAATTATGTCTGCAATGAACCCACTTCCATTGGTATAGTGATACTATATTAATCCAAAAACTTAAGATTTAAGGTTAAAAGTTTAGCAAGTATAGAGTATTTTGAGTCTTGCCTTTTAAAATGAAGAATGTTTTAATTTGCTAAATAATAATATAAAAAAGGAATAATAGACAAAATGTAATCAGAATTGAACAACTATCATATCATATTTTTTTCATGTGACCAAAGAAGTGTAATTTGTGATTTGCAATAGAGTAATAAACCAATCTCCAATGTTTGTGAATACATAGATGATGGATGAATCACCATTTTTTCATCTAAATAAATGTATCTTCATTCAAAATTTAGTGATATCATTCTATTTTTAAACATAATTTGGACTTTTTTCACAGATTTCATCCACTTAAAATGGAACACAATCACATTCACAACACATTTCACTTTATATTTTCATAAAAAAATCACCATATTGCAAATTAAAACCTTAGTTCCTATGTTATACCTCATTAAAACCACTCCAAAAACATGAAAACTAAAGTTGTACCTTTTGATCCTTTGGTTAGAGATAAACTTATTAAAGGTATATTTAAACGCGATGTTAAAGAATGTTGTTATTAAGGGTCTTAGGAGCAAATTTAGACCTACTCTTGAATCAGATTCACATTGCAAGCATCACCCCTAATAATACTAAGTGCAAACATATCTTAAGATATGTTTGTACTTAATAATATTAAGAGTGGTTTTAACAAAGTGGTTTTTTGTTTCCAAATTAACCTAATGTCATTCTTTGATGAGATTTGCACAATCAATATAACATTGTATATTAGCTCTATGGATTCTCCAACTTGGAAGGTATAACTTAAAAACCAAACTTTAGATTGGTTGAGGTTTCTTGTTACACACTGTTGTTGGATAGACTTCCAATTGTAATGCTAGAGCAATCCTTGCATTTGAGGGAGCAAAAGAGGACCCTCTAGCATTGCTCAATAATGTTATGCAAATACCACTCTTGACATTAAGAAAGATCCTATCTCCTAAAATAGAATTTGCCGGCTTACTCAGCACTCGCCTGACACAATGAAATACATCTCCACTGAGTCGTCTCCTTGGAACGTGATGACTGGATTTCAACACCAACACTGCCAATGGGGTGAGAGATCTCAAAAATCTTGTACAACAGCAACGCGACACAACCAAGGCTCAACAATGAACTTAACAATTCATCATATATAAGTTATTAAGATCTTGCTTTCACAATTTAAATAAAGTTGACAAGTTGAACTCAAGGTATGTTTGCATTTGGTGTTAAAGAGTGTTGTTACTGAGGGTCTTAAGAATGAGTTCAAACCTCCATCTAGATTGAATTCACATTACAAACATCACCCCTAACACCAAGTGCGAACATGCATGTATGGCAAGGATTTGTTGTGGACTAATTAGGGAGCTTCAAAAGTCTTACTCTTGAATCAAAAGCACATTCAAGAATGTACTTTTGAATGGGTTCATACATTGGACTAAAATATTGTTGGTTATAACCTTCTCACTCAAAGGAACAAAGGAATTAAATAAACTTTATCTTGTTGATTAGTCAATTTAGCATTTGTTTAAATATGATTTTGACAAGTGCCATCTTAGTAACCCATGGGTGCCATCATGTGATTGCCAAATGGCTAACTATCATGCCTACAATGTTCATTGTAAAGTAGTTTGGACTTGGTTTGGAGTTAGGCAAGCTACATTTAAGCTAGGGTCTAACAATAAATGTATTGAGGTCTACTCCTTTTTCTTGAATTAAGCTCTAAACTAATATAGTTCTTGTCTTGAATTACAATCCCTAGTTTTATAGGCCGTATGCTTGTAAGTTCACATTCGTAAAAATTAGGGACAAAACTCAAAAAATCTCTATTTTTGACCCTAAAGGAGTTTGTCCCTCATTCATTCTCTAGTTTTTGCTATTCAAAGGGGAAAAAAAACTAGTTTTCTCCTATTTTATGATTAATTCTATTCTTCAAAAAAAATCTATTATGTTCCTAATATTCAAAATCATGTTGTGGTCGTTATATCACTTCATTACTATCTCTTGAAATTGAATGATAGTACTTGCACCAAATGTGTACTGTACCTAGTGATAGTGATTAGGGTTGCTAAAACTATTTTAAAAAATAGATGTCAACATTTTGGAAAATTATTTTTGTATGAAAACCAACAACTAATCTTTCTATTTCCAAACATCACCAAATCACATCTATGTGAATCATCCTCTCTATATCTATGAATTAATCCATAATCCCAATATAGGAGAGTTTTGCCATTGTGGCATGTTTCAATTGGTTAAAGAGAGGTAGATTAAAACTAACAATGTTCTCTACTTGCAAATTTTCAATAGGGTGAGTATGAAGTAGAAATCTCATTGGTCCAGTAGTGAGAAATTTGTGAGAAATCTCTACTACCAAACTAATTGGTATTCACTTAGTGAGTGCAGATCCACCTAACATAGTCTACATTCAAGAGAGTTTTGCCAGTGTGGCATAAATTTTGACTGGTTAAGCAATCAAAGAGATTATATCCAGTAATTGCAAAAGAGATGACTCTCCTACGATGAGATTATGTCTCAACTCTCCTACGATGAGATTATGTCCGGTAATTGCAAAAGAGATGAGTCCTAATCCATAAAGAGTAGTTGAGTTAGGGTGAAATCTTGGCTTCGTTCCTTACTTCGATTTTTGCTGTAGGTGCGATGGGAGAGCACATTTGCCAACCGCAAGAGGCTCTGCTTGGGTACACCTTTGAATCTTTCGATTCCCTGGAGGACACACGCTTAGCAACCATGGAATGATTTCTAATCTCAGTCCTTACAAACATTAGTCCACAAACACTCCTAAGCTTAGCCTTGCTGATGCCGTTTTTCAACGATTTTTTTTGTAACAATGCAGAACAGAAATGTTAATTCTGTAAGTTCTTCATTGTTGAAAGATCGAAACCCTCGGAAACGAAAACAAGTAAGAGGTAATTAACTCGTGAAGTTTACGGATCCCAGAACTGGTTTATGGAATTCAGTGCAATATGCTACCTTCAAGACATACATGCATCAACTTTGGCTACCTTGAGAGTGAGTAGTATTAAAAGAAAATAGAAAAGAAAGGATTTTACAAGTTGTAAAAGATTATTGGGAGCACTATAACACAAAACTTTTGTGACTATATAAATGCTAATTCCAATGTGGAGGAAGTTGCAAATTGGCTATCAAATGCTATCAAATTCTATCGGTTGTTGGCAATGGAGCGAATTTTAGCCAGTTCTGCGAATGCTGTCGTGAACTAGTGGCGTGCAAATTTTTAATGATTAGATGTATCATGAAATGACAGACACAATGGAGGAAATGAATGATCGAGGCACGTTAAAATTCAAGCTGCGCGCACTGCTCTCTCTCAGACAGACCTTGAGAAAGCTGACCCGTTGCCGAAGCGCAGGAGTCTTTTTGATGTCAAGGACTCTTTCGTAGTCTCTTCTTGTCAGTGTGAGCAATTCGGTCTGCAAAATTGATGTACGGTAGTGTAAGTTGGAAATTCAGTACTAGCCACACTGAATCATTCAGTTCTCGATCTCTTCAACAACCTGCCCTTGCAATTGATGAAGCACAAATAACAGTAAGAAAACAAGCAGAAGAACCCGCAGAATCTGAACTTGAGTTTTGTTACCTTTTCATTTGTGTGAATGGAATATTCCCTGCACCCCAAAATTGCCATAGATCTTGTACATAAAAAGACTTTTCTCCAGGAGCACAAGTAGAGAATGGGAAGGACCAAGACTGAGTGATGGCTTCAACATACACATTACACGATCATTGCAACGGAAAAGCTAGGTCCGTCAGATTCATGCGTATTAATAGTTACTGCCCAAGAAGTAAAGATTGCTACAGATTGTCAAGCTGTGAGTACGTCCCATTTTGATTGTTTTGTTTTGTTTTGTCATGGATTGTTTTATAAGCACATCTGATCATATGAATGCAATCAAGAATGGAATTCAAGTATACACTAGTGAGCAGTACAATACTATGGTCCATCTATTTCCACAAAATGATGTGAAACTTTCGAATTGGTCCTCTGTTTCCTGAAAAGAAAGAAAAGGAATAATTACCAATCTCTTACTTATTAAATGCAAAATTGTAAGGAATCAGCGTCTAGAACATTTATTACCAAGTATAATTCCAGTCTTCAAGAACTCGATCTCCAAACCATTTCCCGGAAGGAATGATCCAAGTTTTATCTTCTTGTACCCCCAATTGGTGATACGTGCACTGCATTGCGAATTGATCAATATTTGTCGGCATGATTATGGTAGAAACTGCCCGTCAATTTGTGTTAGTAGTAAAATGAAAGAATTCAAAAATATACAAAAGTGTTAATAAGAGCATCATTGAATGAAAATTTGAAACTTAAAACAAACGGAGATTGAAATTCACCTTGACCGAGCCTGTGAAGATGATGAAGAAATAAAAGGCTTTGCCTCCTTGCTTGGCAACTGCAACATGCCAATGCAAGCTCCGACCAAATCAATGATCAAGACTCACTGAAATCTGCAGCTCATGAAAAGCTAAACTTGAGAGTCGGTTAACTCCTAATTATAAATGCCCAAGGCCTTTTTTGAACTTCCTGGAATTTGCTCTACATTGAAAAAAAAAGGTTTTAAAATGAGAGCTTCAAATTACTGTCAACACCATAATTTGGTGCCTTGGGTATTTAGGGGTTAAAAATGAGAGCTTCTCCTAGGAAGAAAGAGCTTACCACGATGACCAGGTTGATGCAACTCGTACCCAAGGACTTCACAAATCTGTCATCACTTATAACCCACCACAATTATATGAGTAAAAAAATTGGACATCTACATTAGAAAAAATGAAGGAGACCTCAAGAAGGCTGCGTTACTTGGGGGTTCTTAAAATTTTTGTTTTTTTCCAAGGTTTAGTAATTATATAAGCTTTGGGATAATTCATGCATAATTAGTATTGCTTTAAGAAACTATGACATCCCTTACTTACAAACAAAATGGATTGCTTCTTATCTTCGAAAAGGATACCTTTTACATGGTTAATAATAAAAAAATTTGTACTTATTATTGCCAGATCTAAACCATCGATGCAAAATTATTTTAAAAATATAAATAAATAAATTTAAACAAAATGAGTCCCCATTTTTTTCTAATGATGTCCATAGAGTGGCATAGTTAGTAGAATGATCCTCCCAAATACTCTTTATTTGCACCAGTTGCAGGGACAAAGTTCTTCTTTAGCAAAGATAATTTTCTCTAGGCTTACATGCTACTCCTTCCATCCCAAAACAATGATCTTCCAATTGGACAAAATGTTTGGGATTTTCTTATTAGACGTAACATTATTTCAACCCATTTTGAGTTATAAGCAAAGTTTGGTGCACTCCTATCTTTTTAAAACTTTGAGTTTTGAAGCCCTTTTTAGAGTGAAATATTTAGCTTATTGCAATAAACTTAAAAGGAACTAGAAGCTCATTTTGGGATAGAGGGAGCATCAATCAAGCTATTGAAGACTAATTAACTGGCAATAAATGCAAATAAATGCAATGAAATCCAACTGTAGCCAGAACTAGTCTAATGTGTATAATGAAAGAATGAAAAGTTGTATTATGTAGCTAGGGAATGAAGGGTGACAACATGGAATACTTGTTGATTTTGTTGCATTTGGTCATTTGGGAGGGAAGTATTGGGAGTACAATAAGCTTTCAAAATAAAAATAAAAAATGGATGATTAGAAGAATGACATAAATTTTCTATTCTCAAAATTTTAGGCATATAAGAAAAATAATCTCCAAAAGTTATGCACAAACAACATAATGGAAAACGTCATTTAGAACAACAGCACACCATAAATGTACACAAGTTTGTACATGCTGTTTTTTACAGCCTTTACTAATGTACCAACAGTGTACATTTCAAGGGTAAGCAGTTTTTGAACCCTATGGTAGTTCAACTTCAAAATTTCATAACTAATTCAAAAATGATCCAAAAAATATGAAATGACTTGGGATATGAAATGACTTGGGATAACTCTATAGAGATGCAACAAATGAAATCATGGAAAAATCTTTGAATGTCTAAAAATATGTGTATAGAGTAGCCTTCTTTGCACCTAAGTATGTGGAGGACAAGGAAATTAATTTTTTTTAATCCCTCACTAAATAATTGTAACCCTAGTGGAAGAAGTGAGATTTATTTTAGGGGATACTTTATTATAATACTAAAACCCTTCAAAACAACTAATCCCTAAAAATTAAGAATTAACTTCTAAACAACATATAATTTTGTTAATTCCAAAAATATGAAATACATTTAAGATTGTTGAACACATTTCTAGTGTTAATTTCAAATACATTGCCTCCATCCTCCAAAATTTATCCTTGCATTTGCATTGGGCCTACAATAAATTATACAAAATAAGACAAATATTTATTGCTTTTGCCTCAAAATATTGAACAATTTTACCTTCAACCGCATAGCAATAGGTAGATCACAAAGGAATTTAACATCACTGATAGTATCCTCTAGTACATATACATCGCTTGTAGTTCGTTGGCCTCGGCTGTTTATATACATGAAAGACTCACAAAGATCATTTTTTTGAAAGATAAGATATTTATATTCAAATTAACAATGTGATCATTAAATAAAGAGACCTAGTTTGCAAACTCAAAACAAGATAAATACAAGTAAGAGCTAATAGATCCTTAGCTAAACCCTTTGCCTTGACTACAATGACAAAGTTTGAATGGAGCTTACTCTCTTTTCAATGCTTGGCGCTTCATTTGAGTGCGATAATTTGCTAGGCCGCGCCATGCTTGTGGTGTTGGATTTATCTGTTTTAATTTTTTTCTTAGACAAATTTAGGTGTTAGCACCATGGAAAAAATTACATGCAAATATCATTACAATTGTAAGTCTATATTATCTAATGCTACTATGTGATAAAATTAGATGATAGTTAGATTGGAAATTTTTTGTTAGCAACAAAAGTGAGTACAAATTACATTCTTGAATGTAGGATTCATATCAAGAATTGTTTTTACAATAGAAAAAGCTTTTATCCGATTTTAAAATCCCTAATAGAAGCTTACTTTAGAACTTGGATTTTCATCATCTGAGTCATCTGTACATATGAACAATTCAAAACAATGTTACACATATACATAAACCATATGCAACTTTCCTTATAATTTCTCAAATATTTCTATGTATGAATGAATTTCTTGTTTTCTTAATTAAAAATGTTGAATGCATCAAATATTCTCTTGATAACAAATCATCAATCTTGTCTAGGACAACACTCAAAGATTAAATTTTGTGCACCTTCGTCTTGGCCCATGTTTGCTTGCCAAGATCACTCAAACATTTATTCAATATTGTTGATCAAAGAACATATTATTACAACTTGATAATATTGAAGTAACGTCGTCCATCAACAATGTGATGTTGGTACAAGGCGGTGGTGCTCATCTTTTTCTCTATATGAAGTTGCAAAGCTAGAGTACCACCATAGACATCTAAAAATGCCCATTATGGAGGGCAAGCATCACTTGAGTTGGAGTATTACATTCGTTATGATGCACATACAAGTCTTTTCAAATGCCATCATACAATCCAAACTTATTTACAATTGCATGATACAATATATATCTCAAGACTTTACAAGAAAGTACTAATAATTGTATGAACAAGCAACGATTTGCATTGAGCTAAAAGAGCTTCTATGAAGCGTATTATCATGCAACGCCTCCTCTTTGCAAGGATGCAATTAGATGGTTAAAAGACTAATTCTCCATTGGTGTCCTACCCCTTTAGTTCTCCTCAATCCAATTGTTTTACCTTCAACAACCTATGAACAACAAATTTTATATATTTGCCAAGTAAAGCTACCATTTAGACTTTTGGCCTTTCAAAATGATATGACTTTTGGAGTGAGTCTCAAATATGTGCTGGTATATTGCTCTTGGCAATTTACTCTTTGACATATTGTTTAGAAGTTGAGGAAGTTCTTTATTTATTGTCCTCTAATTTATGAAAATCATTTTGGTATGGTAGTCCTTTCTATAGTTTAACCCTAAAGTCTCATGGCCATTTTTCTGCCAAAACCACTCAAAACTACCACTTCTACTACAATCACCTACAAAATAAATTTTAAAAAAAAAATTTTAGAATCTAACAATAGGATCTTGTTCTACACTTGTCTTCGACCATATCTTTCAAGAAGTCACTATGATTGCCCGCAAAACAAGAAGCTCCATAACTTTCACATCTCTAATCCAAATGGAATGAATCAAAGCTTCCCATTTACAAAAAATATAATATACATGAAAAAAATATAAAAAATATTATTTTAATTTTTTGTGAATTTTTTTGCTGGCTAGTTTCCCCCATTTTGAGGTTATTGTGGCATAACCTTTTTTCTCGGGCACCGATTGAAATAAAAGTTATATTCCCAAAAAGCTTTTAAGTTTTTCTATCTTATGAAAAAGTTTCAAAAAGTTTTAGTAAAAATTGAGATCATAAGAGCCTACCCAAAATCCATTTTGTCCCCTATAGGGACAATGGGACTTTAGGGGTTAACATGGGTTCACATATTATTGAAAATAAATGCCACTATAATTTTTTATTTTAAAGATCTAAATCTAATTAATAACCTCTGCTTGAGCCTAGGTCAATGCATTTTGCAATAGTGACCTTCTCTTTTTAGAATTTTGATTGTATCTTTTGCCAAAAAATTTGATTTCAATCTAATCACCCAAACAAGAAATTCAAGGTTTTATTTGGGAAAATTGATCTGGATTCTTTGTGATAAAATGAAAAGTTATTGTGTTGGTGACATAAATATTTACATGCAATTACGCAATATTAAAAAATTGAATCACTACTTGTATATACAATGAAAACGAGGCAAAAAATCATTCAAGTGATCCTTCTTTTTGACATTAGTCATTTTCCATCACTATTGGGCAATACTTTTTACAACTTTTTTGCCAAATTTTCTAGTAAAGTTCATTGCTTTAATTTTGACTAGATAGGTCATTGTTGTTCTAATATTGACTATATTCATTGTTGTCTACCACTCATATAAGATCCAATAGATATACAAATTTGAATTTAATGTGTGCATATATAAAAAAAAAAGTGTGAGACCTAGGACTTTAGTGTCATGGGTGGCCACCTTTCCGTGCACCTTTCTCCTTAATGGTATGGGTTTGAATCCTTGGTACTATATATTTAGGACATATGTAAGGTCTCATAGACAAATCTGGATCTAATCCTATAGATAAGAATAATCATTTGTTCCTTTTCAAACTCTTGCATTATTGAAGGAAAGTCAATATGTTTTTTAGAAAGGCTATTATTGACTAATCCAATCCACACATGCAAGTCATTTTGAATGTGCAATATGAGGCAAAGTTTTTACCAATCAATGTCAAAGGCATTACTCAACAAATAAGCACTTACTCTGTAGTCGACACTGGTGAAAAGATTATTGGGATAAGTAATTATAATAAAAATCTTTAAAAATTGTTGTATTTTGAGTTTATTTATTTTTCAATCTAAAGGTATTTTTTCAATTGAAAATATTTAATTTTAGTAGGCAAGTGTTGAATCAAACCTTCACATACAGTAAGAGGTTATCTTGACAATAAAATGTTCCTTTAGTTTTAAGTAAAAAAAAGGATGGTAGGTCTAAACATGTAGTTGATAAAATGGTTATAGTTGGAATGCTAATTTTTTCTAGTGTACATCATTTGATAATAAGGCTATTAAAATAATCTTTTATTGTTAGAGTTAATCCTTCATTACAAAATTGCCTACAAGAAAATGAATGTTTTATGACTGTAAAATATGACTGCAGTGAGTCACAAAATCAAAAAATGTGACTCAAGCAAAAATCATTGTAGATGGTCGGGATATGACTAAGATGAGTCATGGCTGAGTCATTCACTTTCAATCATATGACTGATGAGTCATATTTGCAGCATATAAATTTGGAAATATAATAAACCATTTTTAGACGTATTTTGCCAACATAATATGTTGACCACCCTTGGAGGCTTGGCTTTCTCATGAGCTGCCCGGGCCAAAAAAAAGCCCTACGTGGCATGTGACTGTGACAAGTCATATTTTTGCTGACGTGGAATGTGATTGTGGTAAGTCATATTTTGAGTGATATACAATACGACTACAGATAGTTATATTCTAAAGAATATGAAATATAACCGTGGTGAATTATATTTTGAATCATATTTTAAGTGATATGGAGTATGACTGCAGTGAGTCATATTTTAAGTGATATGGAGTATAACTGTTGTGAGTCATATCTTAAGTGATATGGAATATAATTGTTGTGAGTTATGTTTTGGTTAATGAAGCATATGACTATCGGGAGTCATATTTTGGTTGATGAAGCATATGAGTATAGTGTGTCATTTTTTTGTTCAAGTTAGTACTAAAAGATAGTAAGAAGTAAAAGCTAAAGTATAACAAGAGGCAACAAAAACTAAAAGTAAAAACCAATAAGAACTAAGAATAAGACAAGTGAAGATGCAATAAAAGATTAGCAACAACTATAAAGCAACAACAAATTAACAACTATGAAACAACAACAAACTAACAACAAATAAGATGTAAGAAACAACAATAGATTAGTAACCACTAAGAAACAATAACTAAAACCTCAATAATTAAATAATAACAACTAAAACACAACAATATAACAATTAAAACTTCAAAAAACAAAAGGAGGAAGAAGAAATAAGAGTTAGAAAGCAATAACACAACAACCAAAGCACAACAACACAACAATTAGTACTTCAAAAAACAAAAGGAGGAAGAAGAAACAAGAATTAAAAAGCAAGAAGATGATGCACATGAAGTAGCGGCTAGGGTTTCAAAACCCTAAAAAGTGGCGGCTAAGGGTTTTAAAACCCTAAAAAATGACGGCTAGGATTTCAAAATCCCAAAAAATAACGGCTACGATTTTATAATTTTGAGCAATAACTTATTTACATTTTTTTAGGTTGCCCAAATTTTTAGGGGGCTGCCAAAAAAAACTTCAAAAAAAATGTGAACTTACAAGAATGTGACTATAGAATATGACTACATGTTGTCATATATGCAAAAATTTGATTGACAAATATGACTGGTGTTCCTGTAATATGTTCCCTACGGTTCTTTAAAAAGTATTTTGCCGTTCCCCATGCATGTATACTATACACCCATGAAGTACAAAGGCAAAATATGACTTGGCAGTCACATTTGCAATCATGTTTTTTTCCAACGTCGTGGGATTCAAAAATATGACTGCGAGCAGTTGCTAGTCATCCTTAGTCATATTTTTATAGTCATAAAATACTTAAATCCTAGTAGTGTGCATGTTTCTATTTATTCATAATTATATTAATAGGAAATTATGTTAAGTACAAAGTTAACTTTGCATTAAATTTTGGTTAGAAAAAGAAAACATTTCTCTTGTGAAATTTTGAGATATGATCATCAATGCCATTCCACTTAACACTACAGGTTGGTAGATTTCAAATATCTTTTAATGTGTGAATCTTTTGACCTTGAAATTTGTCACACATGTTATCAAGTTAGAGGTGGTTTTATGCCAAAACTTTTATGATGAATAAACAATTTTTCAGCCTTTGAGATAGTGTCGAAGTTGGTAAGTTTCCTCACAACAACACATGCTGGTAGATTATGAATATCTTTTTCTGTGTAAATCTTTTGGACTTAAAATTTTTTGTACATGTAACAAACTTATAGATGGTCTCATGCCAAAAATTTCATGGGAAAAGAAAAAAATTCCAGTCCTTGGGAGGATGTTAAAGTTGGTAGTAGTGAAAATTTTCTCATTGCTACACATGTTGGCAGATTCAAATAACTTTATTTGTATAAATTTTTTTGCCTTAAAATTTGGCACACGTGTTATTAACATAAAGATGATGTTTTGGCAAAAATTTCGTGGTAAAAATAAATTTCTGGCACCTTCAAAAATAAATCTCTACTTTTTGCCAGAAAGAAATAATCTTTTTCTACTTGAAATTTTCCATTTCAATTCAAAATGTGGATGAAGTTGTCAAATTTGGATGAAAAAGTGCATGAATATGATTGAAAAGTGTTTTTTTTCCAAGAGATGGATGAATGTAGAAATACAATGCTTCATCAAATTTTAAGCGATTGAATCTTGGCACTTTCTCAAAAAGTTAAAAAAACGTTCAGTACTTGCACAGACTGTCCCGCATTGTCCATGAATGTTCAGGAGGGATTTCAAAATGAATGCACTCAGTCACATTGTGGGGAAGGTTCGGCAGGGGATGCCAAATTTTCTAGAAAATTCTAGTTTTATGGGTAAATAGGAATCTTGCAATTTTTTTAATTTGAAAAATAACTTTATCATCTGTTGAACCCCTTTTTTTTTCTAGAATATATGAAAGAACTCGACAGAGGTGTGTCATTCACGGTATCACATTTTATACTTCAAACTGGTCATACACAAATGTTGTCTTTTAACCCCTAACTGCCTAAGGGACCATATATGGTCGATCTGAAATTTCAGGCTCATTTTGGTGTGGGCAGTTAAATTCCTGTGCCCGTTTTAAGAAAAATTCAGGCAGTTTTGAAGGTTAACTATTGGAATCTTTCATTTTTTCACTGAAAAAAGTGTATATGTGATTTTTAAGAGGTCTTCAAACACATATATGTATCATTAGTGAAGAGTAAAGCTTGCAGATTTTACTTCATTTCCCGTCTTTGAGTAAAGTTTGCCAATTTCACTTGATTTGAGATCTAAAATATTATACAAATCCATTTGCTTTGAAAATGGTCCCAATAGAAAGAAAAAAGTGTTTTCATGATTTTCACCATTGAAAACTTAAATATTCAAGTGTTAATTTGGAGTTATTTGCAATATCTATTTATTAAAAAAAAATTGCATTACAACAATTGCAAAGTGGATTGTATAATGAATTTAATAGCTTTTCATGTGAAATTAAGTTTTTTGAAAGTGCATTTTAGTGTGCTAGCACTATTTGTAGTTGTTCATGTCACCTCCAATCCCCAAAAAAATTTATTTGCAAATTTCTAAAACATTGTGGTGAAGGATAGCATACTAAAAATAGAAAATATACATTTCTTTTGTTATAATCTCACAACTCCTTTACAATTTCAGACTCAAAATTGGAATATATTCTAATAAGCAAGCTCTCTAAACATCTATACGGTCAAATTTTGAAAAAGAATAATTTTGCTTCATTGAAGACAACTATAAGCCCATGCTCTTTTTTCATAGGAAAAACATCCTTAGAATGGCTTAGGCATTTAAGGGTTAAAGATTTAAGTACAGATTTGGATGAACGAGTTCTTTGGAAGAAACGTACTAGCTTTGAATCACTCTGTCAAATATGGACTTTGAAGCTCATACGGGTTATATCAGATGCAGACACCCATGTAATTTAAAAGCTTTCATCAATTAATCAACGAAGGAAGGCATGCAATTGAGTGCATACAGTATGTGAAACTAGTACATTTTCAATCTTCCCTGAAATTCCTTTAATCTCTTCCCAATAACTTGTCAAAAGGTGCTGATGTTTTGCCCAAAATCTGTTCATCTGGTAAATGGCTGTTGTGGGATTATTCAGAAAACCTGCTACTTTCCTCGAGACAGTGTCGTAAGAGAGGTGTAAAGAAAAGCTTCATCCTACTCACCAGTTTCGAGGTTGCTTCACTGTGCTCTCCATTTTTTAGTCTGCATTAACTCTCAGACTGCTCAGCCATTTTGACGTAAAAATGGAGAGCAGGGTATACGTAAAGTTTGTTGCATTAGTTTTCATGTGTTTTAAGTGTTTTGTTGTCGCTCCTGTGCAAGCAAGCGAGTTCGGGGCAGACCAGAATATCCCGGTTGTGGCTCTCATTCTGTATGGTGAGTCTACAACTGATGCGGGAAACAATAATTTCTTGAACACCATAGCTAAGAGCAACTTCCCACCTTATGGACGTGATTTCGACACCAAGTCGGCCACAGGAAGATTCACGGCCGGCCTCTTGGTTAGTGACTTTGTGGGTACTCAATCAAGCCCCTACATTCAGCTGTCGCATGCCATGGTTAAGATCATCACGCTACTATTCCTGGTATAACCAACAATGACTTCGTAATTCAGTTTGTACAGGAGATTGCACTTGTTTTGCAGCCTTCTTTCCCAACATGATTTCGCGCTACACACTTTTCTAATGGGCTCGACATTTATGTCACAATTTTTCACCTGTCTCAAACTTCTTGTCATCAACTTGTTTTCATGGCATCATCAATTGCAAAAGAAAACGAGAAGTATTACACATATAGAACCTTTTCAAGCAGTGATACTTCGCTACTTCAGAGTTTTCATCGGAGCTTCTGTAGAGTGCTTCACTTTCCAGTGTTTTGAAACTTGTGAACAGGGGATCAAGCTGTCGTATTTTGAAGGTTTGTTTGATCACTTTTTGGAAGTTCAGAGAGTGAAAGTAGGCATCCTTTTGACTGAAGTTTGTTGAAATGGTTGGTCTTTTTTTGTTGAGGTGTGCAGCTACGTGGCTAGGTCTGCCAATGGCGTTACCCTATCTTCGACCCAATGCAACAGGGCAGAACCTCGTTCATCAGGGCAGAACTTCACATCTGCAGCTTCGGGTTACCTTGACTCGACATCAGCATTAATTTCTTGGTAATAAACTTAATCATTCCCTGGACATCAGTTCATTTGGCTTGCCCTGTCGGTCCGTTGGACTAAGTTCTTCATTTAGGTTAAGATAAAGACACCAAAATGCAACTCTTACTCGAAAGCAATTCCAATTCCAAAGAGAACACAATGCGAACGTGAGGGCCTATGATATGGTCTATTTTGGATTCACCAATGATCGGTACTTCCAAAATTTATAGTGCACTCATGTGATGTCTACAAAACTCATGGTACCTTTCATTAGAATCCTTTGTCAATGGCCAATGATATTTCACAGCAAAATATGTCAATGAATAGGAAGCTCATATTTATTCATGTGATTATTTGAATCCATGCTTTTGAGTGCACATATTTTAAAATAAACTCTAAATGCTCAACTAACCACCTAATGGAAATTGCGTGATTTGAAAAGTGCACTTCATGCAATTTCATGAACAAGGATTTCAATTTCTTTTGACCCTTAATCTCAGGGTTCTCATGGAGATTACCCTCACAAAGTTGACTGAAGAGACATGCAAGGAGGCTCATCCCCCAGACAAGGACCTCACTTCAGAAGTTCGGGAATGAGCGGAGCGCCGCGCCCTCGGAAGGGCAGCTTGGCAAACCTCTATCCGGGCAACCACGAAGACAGGATGGGGCTGGGCCCAGGACGTCTCGCGGAACTCAGTCACATTTTCCAAGTTGTCCCATGGGCGGGCCCGGAAGATGGAGCTGACTCCACCAGGTTGTTTCATTGTGTCAGTTCTATCGTTTAAGAAATGGCGAACCTCCATTTACTTATTTGTTATATCAATGTTCGAAACACTGCGCCAGCATCTGCGCTGCATGATGGCCGGCCCACGTGATCAATGCGCGTTCTCAGACTTTCGAGGAAGACTTTGTTGTCCTCCAACTTGCCAGCCCTTCACCATTTCTTTTGCTTCTGCAGTGCTTCGCAGGAGGCTGTCTCTGCGGTCCTTCGGGAGAGAAGGTGCTTGCGGATCTCTGTTTCGGTGCTGATGGGGTGTCTAGACGAGGTTGAGTGTGTGGAAGTTGGCATGCTCTTCTAGAGGAGATTGTTTGTTACTAGAGGAATCTAGCTGGGGCTGTACTTCTGTTTCTACGATGTTGGTTGGCTGGAGTTGTTTGCTTCCTTCGCCTGGACCGCTGGACGAGCTTGCGAGGTGAGGTTGGAGGAGTTTATATTGCGGCATCTGCAGCTGCTCGGAGGTGGTGGAGTCTGCTTGAAAATTGGGGAGTGAAGCACATCGCCGATTTGTTGTAGAACACGCACACGGACTTCTAGATTGTCGGTGTGGTGAAGAGATCAGCTTGGAACGTGTCTGCTAACAGTGGCTACAGCGAAGTGCTCCTTCTCTCCCGCAGCCAGTTCTTGGTATCAATTCATTCCTTGTTTTTCATGTGGTAGTGACTTCGATTTTGGGGCTCAGAGATAACAGTCATGCTCATTTGGGACATGTCATTTGTTAAAATTGAAATGGATTAAAATATGAAATGGAAGTTGAAGTATTTACAGATGAGTAGGCTTAAGGTAGGTACACCCAAAACCGCCGCTTTTTGCTACTGAGCCTATTTTCTATTATTAGAATGGTCAAATTTTCATGTATTCTTGTTGGCAAGTGAAAGGAGGTTCCAACGCACCAAAGAACATGGCATTCAGATACTGTATGCAAAAGTTATTAAGGAACAAAGTTTGGTTCTCAAAGTGTTTCTTCCACATAGGTACAGAACTGATTTTGGACATGTACATATAATATAGATGGCGGTTTAAGGTCAGTGGCACATTTGGGTGTACCTACCTTAATTGAGGTGCAAAAGATGTAGAAGTATGTATCTATATCTATATTTTTAACTATATGTGCATGCTTTGTCCCATGTTCTTGTACATAGGATGTATCTATCTACTATGTTTTGTATATCTTATGGAACATGGGACAAAGCATGAAACACATAGTTGGTATTTTTGGGGTCATGAGCATTACATTTTAGTGGTTGTATTCTTCTTATTTAGTTTGTTGTCTTCTAAAGTGAGTTTGGTATCTTATAGAGTGTGTAGGAATACCTTGAATCTTTCTTGTTCCAAAGTGCATGTTGGATTTGAGTTTTTGGATTCTTGTACTACAATTGGAGTGTTGCATGGGCTAAACCAATTCCATGATGAATTGAATGAATATGCTTTTTCAATGGCTATGGTAAAAAAGTTCATGAAAAAACCCTTTCAACTTTCATGCATTCACTTTTCCCTTCTCAGTGCTCATTATGGTTGTGCAATCAATTTAAGACCATTAGTCTTGAATAATGAAATTTAGGCCCAATAAAAGTAGCTTGAGGATGCAACAATGAAAGCTTTAAGCGATTACCAAATGGTTTAGTGACCTTAGGGAAGGCCTTAGTTTTTAGATATCCAAACCATTAAAGAAAATGATGATTTCAACAACTTGATTTTGAGTGTGTATATGGAAAAGACTATGATTGTTTAAAGCTCCGCCCATCCAAAAAGTGAATGTACTTTGGTCAACTTTAATTGCAACATTCTATATAACCATTTTTGGTAGTTGACTTAAACTAAGAAAATGAAGCTTAATAAAATCTCTTTCTATTTTATTTTGGGATTTTAAAAAATCCAAAAATTGAAAGAATTTTGAAAAAGTATAGATTTTTTCCATGACAAAATATCAATAGTCTATACATCAATTAAATATAAAAGAATCAACTTGGTTTGATAATTGAATTTGTCTTTAAGTTCTTTGGTGTGGCTATTTTGGATGTAAATAATAAATAACCAATTAAGAAATTTTTACACTAATCTCCAATGCTACTTGTCCTTCTTCACAAAAGTTCAAATAATTTGCATTGTTTTTTCTATTTTTTTTATTTTAAAATTTTTAGCTTTTGCAACAAAAATGATAAATTTCACAAATTTCCATGAAAGAAATGGAAATTTCTCACAATGATATATAATTTATAGTCTCAAAGAATAAAACTATAGGATTGGTGTATGAATATCATCTAATAAGCTAAACTCAACTTAGACACTACGTTTGACCATTTGGATTATGGATCTTTTCCTTCAAAGGTTAATGCATATTGGATGATGTTTATGATGTAAATATTTTTTGACATCCTAATGACTTTATATTAGAGAAGATCATTTTATATTGAGGTGTGTAGAAATTAGTGACAATTATGTCATTGCATATATTTTGTTTGAGCTTTTGATGTGGTTGCAATGTTTGTAATCTTCTTAAAGTCATTATCTTAGTTTAAGACATTCTTTTTGGAAAATTTATAGGTTGTGAAGTTGCCATGGGGGATCCACTTTTGACTCCAGCATTGGTAGGAGCAACTATAAGTTTGTTGCTCAAAGAAGTGATTGATAGTGCCAAAGGGGCCATAAGAATCAAACAGAGTTGTAAAGCTCTCACAAGGTCAAGGTGGATAGAATTGTACCTCTTTTAGAGGTTGTTGACAAAAATTCAATCATCTTACAGCAAACTCATTTGAATTGGATTTCAGAATTCAATTCTATACTAATCAATGCTCAAAGTGTTATCCAAGAATGTCTTAAAGAGTCAAGAGGTGGCACATGGGTGAGACTCATGAAGATGTGGCAATGGCATAAGTTACCATCTCGCCTAGAACACATTAATGATCAAGTTGATGAGGTAAGGTTGAATGCAAATCTAGCCACACTTGGTGTGATTATCCAATCTTCAAACTTAGATCGAAAGCAATCAAAATCAAAAGTTGATTTTGTAACGCAATCAACTCCTCCATTGATTGTTGGGATAGAAAAATCATTCAACAAATTGAAAGCATCCATATTGACAAGCTACACAAAATCCATGCCCACTTTTCTTGGTTTGCAAGGAAGAGGTGGAGCCGGGAAAACTTTGCTTGCCGGGCAACTAAACAATGATGAAGACATCAAAGCCAGTTATGGATTACAAGGAATCTTGTGGATTACGGTTGGTTTGGATGCTCGAATTCTAGACTTGTATAAAACCATGGGAAAGTTCTTGAATGATGGTGTATTTGAAGACGAGTATGCTCATCACAACCAAGAAGACCAACGCACATATTTGTGCAATGCATTTGCAAAGAAGAAGGTGTTTTTAATTTTAGATGATGTGTGGGAAAATCCATGTGATCATCATGGAATGTTATATTGGTTGAATATTGCCTCTGCTCCTGGGTCTACCACTTTGATAACAACTCGAAATGCAGAAGTCCTCTCCAAAGTTCATGCTGAAGTGGAAGTGGTGTTATTGCTCTCTAATGAGGACAGTTGGGCATTGTTTTGTGCTCATGCATTTGAAAGTGGCGTTCTTCCACCAAATATATCAGAAGACTTGGCAAGAGAGGTTTGTATGGAATGCAAAGGTCTTCCTCTTGCCTTGAAAGTAATTGGAAGTGCTATGCTAGACAAGCATGAAATGGACGGGTGGCGTTTTGCCTTATCAGAATTGAAGCAATCAAGGCCCATATTGAATTCCAATGTGGATGATGAGATGTATCACCGTTTACAATTGAGTTACAATAATTTGAAGCATGATGTAACGAAGACATGTTTTTTGTATTGTGCTGCATTTCCAAAAGACTATAAGATCAAAATTAGAGATTTGTGCAAGATATGGATTATGGAAGGATTATTTGGTGTACTTGATGTTAACAATCCAAAAGATGTAGCCATGGCCCATCTTGAGACTCTTGTAAAGCGGTCCATGATTGATATGAATCGTGAACATGGATACATTACCATCCATGACATTTTGCGAGACCTTGCAATGTACATCATTAATACTGCTGAACCAAAGGATTGTGCATACAAATGTTGGTTTCAATCGGGGAAAGTATTGACATCACCTTTTGCAAACAAGTCACTAGCGAAGGCACAAAGGATGTCATTTGTACAAAGTAGTATTTTGGAATGGCCAAACAAGCTTGACGCTCCTCATCTTCAAGTGTGTTTGCTACGGTCAATGTCTATTGGTGGAAAAAGATTGTATATTCCAAAAAAATTCTTCTTGCAGTCGCGAATCTTGAAGTATCTAGATCTTTCAAGAAATGACTTTGATGAAAAGCTTCCAGAGATGTGTGGATTGTGGTCTCTTTTGATTTTGGATCTTCAAGACTGTAAATCCTTAAGAGAACTCCCAGAGAGTATCAAAGAGTTGAATTCTCTCCTTGAATTGAATCTTCCAGGATGTTCATCCTTGGAAGTGCTTCCTCAAAGCATTGGATGCTTGAAATGTCTTACAAAGTTGAATCTTGAAGGGTGTAAATCCTTAAGTGAACTTCCAGAAAGCATCAGTGACTTGAACTCTCTCATTGAGTTGAATCTTTGGGGATGCAAATCCTTGAAGGTGCTTCCTCAAAGCATTGGAGACTTGAAATGTCTTACAAAGTTGTATCTTGGAAGGTGTGAATCCTTGAGTGAGCTTCCGGAGAGCATTGGTGAGTTGAATTCTCTCATTGAATTAAATCTTTGGAAATGTTCATCTTTAGAAGTTCTTCCACAAAGCATTGGAGGCTTGAGATGTCTTACGAAGTTAAATCTTGAATTGTGTAAATCCTTGGGTGAGCTTCCAAAAAGCATTGGCAAGTTGAATTCTCTCATCAAGTTGAATCTTTATAGATGTTCATCTTTAAAAGTTCTTCCTCAAAGCATTGGAGGCTTGAAATGTCTTACAAAGTTAAAACTTCGAGGATGTATATCCATGAGTGAGCTTCCGGAGAGCATTGGTGAGTTGAATTCTCTCATTGAGTTGAATCTTTGGGGTTGCAAATCCTTGGGAGTACTTCCTCAAAGCATTGGAGGATTGAAATGTCTTACAAAGTTGGATCTTGGATGGTGTATATCCATAAATGAGCTTCCTGAGAGCATTGGCAAGTTGAATTCTCTCCTTGCATTGAATCTTTGGAGATGTTCATCCTTGGGAGTTCTTCCTCAAAGCATCGGAGGCTTGAAAGGTCTTGCAAAGTTAAATCTTAGAGGGTGTGAATCCTTGAGTGAACTTCCTGAGAGCATCGGCGAGTTGAATTCTCTCATTGAGTTGAATCTTTGGGGATGCAAATCCTTGAAAGTGCTTCCGCAAAGCATCGGAGGCTTGAAAGGTCTTACAAAGTTATATGTTCATGAATGTGAGTCCTTGAGTGAGCTTCCAGAGAGCATCAACAAGTTGGGTTCTCTCACTTTGGAGATGTAAATCTTTGAAAGTGCTTCCTTAAAGCATTGGAAGCTTGAAATGTCTCAACAAGTTCTATCTTCAAAAATGAAAATCCTTGAATGGGTTTCCAAAAAGCGTGGACAATGCTACCTCTTTTACTATGTTTGATTTGTAAGGAAGTTCATCCTTAGAAGCATTGAAGGCTTGGAATGTTTTACAAAGTAATATCTAGAAACTTATGAATCTTTAAGATAGTTTTTTTAAAACATTACTAGGTTAGATTTATTTTTACTAATTGAATCTTTGCAAGTCTTACCAACAAGTAGTAGAGGCTTGAAATCCCTTGGAACTTTGAGGCTTCATACATGAGTCTTTGAACAACTTATATCATGTCATACTATTGGATATTTGGATCTAGAAAATTTGATATCTTTCAGTTTTTTTGGAATGGAGGAAGGCTTGGAAATCTTACATCTATAGATATATGAAAATCTTTGAAGGAGTTCCAAAACTGTATTTATTAGTTGAACACTATTCAAGGAAGTTATTGGCACAAACTTACTCTTTTTGTGAGACACTATTGGATGTGATTCTTGTTTTGGATCTATAACTAGACTTAGCTTAGATGCATAATAAGGTAGATGGACAAGTGATATTGTTTTTAGGGAATTATAAATAGGATAGGATGTCATAATTGTTGGATTGTTGTCTTTTATTAATTATAGTTTCATACTTTAGCTTTATACCAATGGAAGTATCCTATAGGTTGTTTAAATGTAGACAAGGTATACAATGAGCACTAAGTATTAGCGCTCAACAAGCTCTTGGTTATGGATGAAACATTGCATTTTTTAGATGAGAAAGAATGATTTTATTGAGCATTCTTTCAATCATCTTAGCTAATATTTGTTTTTTTCCCCTAAATATTAGAATGAATAGGAGGCCATATGTTGGCCATTTTTAAAGTTGTTCTCAAAGCTATAAACCGACTTAATGCTAGCTAGAATATTATAGAATTAAAATTAAAAATTCAATGAAATATTTTAAAGTATTTAAAATTCAAATTTCAAAACTAAAATATTATATAAATAATACTACCCCCGTCTCAAAATAAATCCGGAGTTTCCAAATATACTTGTTCCAAATTAAATCCACGATTTGCTCTCCACAACTTAGTGGACAACGACTAAAGCTACTTCAAACACCCAAAAGCAAAAAAATCTCCAAATTCCACATTCCATAGACTTTATAGCAATTCAATCCCTACAAAGGAGATCAAAATGCAACCTCCAACCAACCAAAGGCGAAGAATTCATCCCACAACTATACAAAAGTTGCTACTAACAAATATTTTGTTGAGAGTTTCTCGGACTTGATTCGCAAGACATTGTTAGAATTGAATATAGAGGACATCAATGGACATCACTACACCAACATTGCTAGAAGAATGATCAAAATTAATACCACTGGAGCAATTCCAAAAAGGGAAAAAAATTATCAATTCCATTGCCTATTTTCAACATGTGTGGCTTCACTATTGATTTCCACACTTTTACACCTAGTGGGGTTTAGTAGAAGCTACAATAACTACAAAATTTGTGTGGCTTCACTATTGATTTCCACACTTTTACACCTAGTGGGGTTTAGTAGAAACTACAATAACTACAAAATCTGTGTGGCTTCACTATTGATTTCCACACTTTTACACCTAGTGGGGTTTAGTAGAAGCTACAATAACTACAAAATCTGTGTGGCTTCACTATTGATTTCCACACTTTTACACCTAGTGGGGTTTGGTAGAAGCTACAATAACTACAAAATCCTTTGAAAATAGTAGCTACTCTTACACTAATCTAACCATTTCTAGGAAACTCTGGATTTATTTTGGGACGGAGATAGTAATATATAATGTGGCAATGTTTATTTCATATTAGATTTTTAACATGGTTAAGTTTCCATTAATTTAAGTATAAAGGATTTTTTCATTTTAAACTTTTTTCAATTTAATTTTTTAGCACAATTCAAGCCTTGTTGCTTGTTGTTTATTTTAAAAAAAAATAGGTTTTAGCCAAGGTTCCCTGTTGTCCAGAAATTTGTGGCCCTCTTTAGGCTTCATTCTTCTTCTAATGACATCTTCTCATTGTGTATGGTATAGAATGCACTTAAACTTATACAAGCCAAAGTCAACATTTTGTGGGTGTTTTCTTCACTCCCTTTTCGAAACTTGGGGGATGCTCTAATGAATGGGTTGATGTACTAATGGTGCAATAGGAGGCTCGGCATGTTGTATAAGAGTTTAGAATTTCTAGGCAATGGCTTTTATGCCTCATGTGTAGGAATGGGATTAGTGTTCAATGGTTTCTAAATCTTATTTTTCCTCCTATTGTACTCCATTGACAAGCTTTTGTCATTGCAATGATTGGGCATGTTTTCTACATTGTCATACTATTTTGAATAGTTTAATAGAGGTCACTTTCTAGATGACAAGCAATGTTTTTAGTTGGTATAGGCACTAGATTTCTCTCAAAGTCAATTTTCAAGGTTTTCACATTTGTAGTTGGTATTTTAATGGAGGCCAAGGTGGTTCAGGGAGAATCCACCAAGCAAATGCTACAAAAGAAGCCTACCTAAGTTTTTTAAGGATCTTTTATTAGTTTCAAAGTTGCTAAAAGAATTAAGTTGTTTGAAAATTCTAACTATTGCTTTCCTTGTCAAAAATAGGAGTTTGTATGGTCCTCAATTGAATCCAAAGTCATTCTAAGACAAAACTTACTTACGTGTGTTACTTTACACAAGATAAAGGAAGTATAGGGGAAGTGCTCTTTTACTAGACCACAAATATGGTGCTTAACTCAAAGAGTAGAAGTGAGCTTTTCTAGCTTTATGCACAAATTCATAAAAAAAATAGATGACACAAACAACAAGTTCATGATGTAGGTGGGTAAAAGGCACATTGCCAAGTATATGGAGTTTTGATGTTGATTGGACTACTCCATTGACTATAGCCTTTCTTTTTAGAAAAAAAGCTTTTGAAACTTGAATTGTTATCCAAAATGGCTTCACAATTGCAACACCTAGTACTACATGTAGTGTAAACTTTGTTTGAATTCCAATCCAAGACAATCGACCTTTTACTACTAGAAAAAACATTATACAAATCAACAAAAAAATTAATATAAAGATGTATAAAATTGTTGCTTTGGATGCATTGTCTCCAACATTAATTAAAAAAAACGTATTGGTTTATGCCACAATGACTTTCACTTTGCTTGTTGCATGCTACATCATTAAATTATAAAATTCCACGTGGATGGCACACATCAAGTTGAGATGTCATTTATAAAAGATGTTGCAATTTATATCTATGAAAGATATCTTTAAACACATAAAAATAAAGATTTTGATTTTAAAATAAAATAAAAGTAATTACAAATCTACATTTGTAGAGAATTTTTGAGAATATGTGAGATTGTAAAATGTACTATTACATGTTGGCAAATTTGTAATAATATATTATTTTAAACATTACACAATCCTAAATTCTACAAAGATTCTAATCCTAAACGTAATAGAGTTTCTATAAACATAAATAATTTTACATCTACAAACATTGCTAATGATTACTAAGAACTTTTTTCTCTAGAACCCTAAATCAACATGTTGAACATCAAGCCTAATTTGTTGTTCCCAACACAAACAAATGTATATTTTTTAACTTATTGGCTTCCTTATAAAACCCCAAGACACCTCCTAACAATCTTGTCTAGCACAACTTTGGAAATCATCTTGACTACTTGTAAAGTAACAAGTACCACAAAAACTATGATAATCACAAGAACATTCACTACAACTAACCAGTGCTATTGTGCTAATGTAGTACCTATTGACAATATTCAGGCAAGCTTTTTAATGGTTGTTGTCTTTACAAAATCATCAAGCAATTGAGATATATGGTTTTTCTTAACAATGCTTACTTGACACCAATAAACAAAGACCACAAAACTTAAAACGGTGTATGGATCTTCACAAACTAAATTGGCACATTAGATGTTTTCAGTTGCATTGGAGAGCCATTTGGGGTCTGTTCTTCATAGCCACTATTAGTCAAAGTTTCAAAAAATTAAAATATAATATAAAAATATTTAATATTTAAAAATTTTAATCAAAATATATTTTTTAAATTAATTAAAATATCTTTATTTAAAAATAATTTTTTAATTATTGTTTGAAGTAGCAATTCCTTCGTCATGTCAAATTGTTGTTGTAGCTCAATTCCAAAAGTCTAGGAACTCACAATCCTATAGACCACCTAAATTTCATCTAATGATTCTCGTCCTCTAGTGCATAACTACAAAATACCATGAACTTTCTCTCTCTCTGCAACATATATCATTCACATTGGTCTATTGTTAACAATAATAATCTAGTTTCTCCTCAACAAGATAAAGTATAACTATAAATGGATGATTTATCAACTATAACTTTTGTATTATATGTCCAATGTATGCAAGATTTGAAATGAAGGTACATATGATAATTGTAGACATTGAATAATTTTTTGCACTTTTTGTAAATTAGTAAACTATTTTAAAGAGCCCCCAACACTACAAGAAATGGGGGATAAATGTGATTGCAAAATGTGACTGTAAAACAGTCATTAGTCTGAACAACAATGACTAAGAAATGACTCAGGCCTTGCAGTCATAGTGGACAAGTCATTTATAAGTCATAGTGCCTGTAAATGATCTATTAGGATTTCTTTTTGTTAGTTTGAGTGTTATTTTTTTGTGTGTTTTTTTATACTTTTGTTTATCTTTTGAGTGAATGATGTTCCAAATTGGTAATTTTGATGTATATTAACCTATTGGAGGGTCAGTTTTTGAAGTTCATTTCCAAGTCGGGAGTAGTGGGGGATGCTACTGGGAGGTGCGGAGTTTCAGTCGTAATTCAATATCCAAGTTGGAATTGCAGACTGTGTATTTCAAGTGGAATGGTCTGGGTTAATTTCCAAGTCGGATTTGCCTTGTGCGTGATAGTTGTATCCAGTTTGGTTTGTGAAGTGCAGTTAGGGTTATGTGTGATCCAAGTTGGTTGTGTAGGGAGAGAGTGCCAATTTGGAAGTTCGGTTTTTCAGTGTGATGGGCGGTTGTTGTTCGAGGTTCCTATTTGGCAGTTCGTGAATTTTGAGATGATGTCCAAGTTGGTTGGGAAACTGCCTGGCTTGGGGTTAAACTGAAGATTTCCAAATTGGAAGGCACCCAGTGTTGAAGAGAGTCCGCTGCGTGTCCCAGCCTAGTTGTGCTGCGTATTTGTTTTCTTGTGTTTTTGTGTTTGAGTGCTTGTGTGTGTTTCCCAGTTGGGAATTGTGTCTGTGATCCAAGGTTGGATCGTGTCTGTGTGAGTCCAATTTGGGATTTGCAGATGGAGATTATCCCGGTATTTCTCGTGGAGAGATGAAGATCTGAGTGAAGATTTGCAGTGAAGCTGTAAAGTTAGAGTTTATGCCAAATGGAAATTTTGTAGTTGCCGGAGCTTTAAAGTTGTTATGTGAACGTGACTGTTTTCCAATTTGGAGTTATATTGAGGAGTCAGTGTGGAAGCTACCGGTGGTGAACACAGAGATCGAGTGAAAAAATTAGCCCAAGTATAGGAAGTGATCCAGCTTGTGGAAGATGAAGTGAGTGAAAGGACTATAAATTGTAGAATTTCAAAGTCTTGATTAGAGAGATTTTAGGAAAAACTTATATGTTAACAGTGATGTGTCACCAACTCAGATTTAAATGAAATGAATTCATATCCAGTTGGTGTGTTGTGATGTCGTTGTAGTTGATGAGAATTGCATGGCTGTATAATTTGGAATTATGTGATGGAGTTCTAATTGGTATGAATGCAAGTCCAAATTGTGTATGAAATAATATATGTGTGTCTGTATGAATTCCAATTTGGTCTGTGAGTTCAGGATGTCACGATAAGCTGCCAAGTCGGAAGTTTGTATGACTGTGGGTGGTTTAATTTTATGACTAGTCCAACTTGGTATTTGGAATGTATGCAGTACATATGAAAAGAAGTGAGATGTTAAGAGAGCGTTAAACAATGGAGAGTAAGGAAATTCCCGAGTTGGGTGGAAAGAATGCAAATTCTGTAAATGTCAGAGTTTTGAAAGACTGAGTTGCGAAGCTGTGAGTGGAAATACTAAATTGGTTAGGAGATATTAATGCCGTGAAGGTAGGAGACAGAACCAATTTGGTTGGTGAGCTTTCTTGAGTCGAGTGTAAGAATAACTCATTGAAAAAGGAGCCTAGTGATTAATTAAAAAAAAATCAAGTGGAGAAAGGAAGGTAGTAAGTGCTGAGCCCCAGTTGGAGTTAAAAGATAAATCGCAGGGCAGATGCCAACTTGGAGGAAGACAGGAAGATAAGCTTCGCCAAGTTGGAAGATTGTTGTTGTATCTGTACCAGAAAATGCCGATTTGGAGTAAGACGAAGGAGTCCAATTTGGAGAATAAAGATCAAGCCTAATTGGGTGATACTTAACCTTGGTAGTGATAAGAGTGGAGAGTAAAAAGAATAAAATAAATAAATAAATAAATAAAACAATTAATCATGTAATAGTGAGGTAATTAAATTAATTCTAGTTGGAAGTATGACTTAGTTGGGTATTTTGTTTCCCTATTAGTTGTCTTGTTGTCGTTGTAGAAGTAATCCTATTAAAATGGCCTCCCTAGGAACGAACGTAACTATTAGTTGGGTAAATCCAAATAGGTTCCAACGCAATCTACATTTTGGCGCCGCTGCCGGGGAGGCGTCATAATAGGTTTAATAGTTTTCTTCTTTTATCTTTTTAATGGGGTTTATGAAGTTGTTGCACTCTAATGAGTAGCACATCTATAAATTCCGAAATTAGCAAACAAGCTAGAGAAGAAAGAGCAAAGAAGAGAGCTGCGGACAAAAAGAGCAAATTTACTTCTAAAGCGGAATCTGAACCAGCTTCGCCAAGTTGGAAAGATTCTTTTCGATTAGGACGTCATTCACGACATAGGCCAGAGTGTAGCCATGTTGATGAAAATAAATCTAATAAGGAAAAAATTGTTGAGGGAGAAGTTAAACAAGTAGTACAAGGACATACGAGTGGTGTCACGGTAAGAACGGGATTTGATCTTCCCCATCTTCACTGTGAACCAATTTGTGTTTCTAATACTCCCTTACCTCATGATTCTCCAAGAGGACTGAGTGAGGAAGAAGTAGCCAACTTGGAAATAATCGAGGAGAATCAGCCTAAGGCTGATGCATCTTCTGTAGCGGATTCCCTAATAGGATCCTTTCACGGTAGAGCAACCCCAGTTGATGTGTCCAAAGAAAGTCCAATTTGGTTAAACAATCCAGTTTGGAGTGAGGAACGAGGAAAATTAAAAATCCCTTCTGTTTTCCAGCAAGACCAAAGCTTGGAAGCTGTGATACGCAATTTGGATGAGACTGAATTTGTTAATTTCAAGGAAGTATCCAAATTGGGTAGTTCATCAACAGCAAGTGAAGAGTCTGTGGTAGAAAGAGTGAACAACAACATGGCTGATCCTGCTAATGTAATCCCAGTCGTAATGCGGCGAGGTGATGAGGCCGACAGGCCTTATTCACTTATGCCGTTTCCAACTTTTTACGGTAGAATGGGCGATGACCCTGATAGCCATCTTTATGAATTCCTAACATGGTGTAATGCAAACAACGCTAGGACAGAGGCGCATTCCTTAAGTATTTTTCCAAGTACGCTAATGGATCAAGCTAAGAAATGGTTTCAAAGACAGCCAATAGGGCATTTTACTACTTGGTCTGGATTGCATGATGCGTTCCTAGGCCATTTTCGCCCTGCCGCTTATCAAGAAAAATTATTTGAAAAGTTGGCTGAGTTACATATGGCAAGCGGGGAACGCATTGATAGTTATTATGGCCGTTTAGAAGACATAATGCTTAGATTGCCAGATAATGAATATCCCGATGCGCATTTTATGCGACAATTTATAAATGGTTTGTATCCTCCCAAATTAAAGGCTTTTGTGAAAGAAGTTAGTCCTGCTACCTTACCAGCAGCCTACCAAAGAGCTAAATTGTGGGAGGAGGTACATTTAGGAGAGACATATATAAGTCCGATTATAAGCCAACCCAGTTACTTAGATCAAATTGGAGTAAAAAGGGAGGATATAGGAGGTACGATTATGCCCACCTATGTCCAACCTGGTTATGTGAATGCGGTGCCCATGGCACCGGTCCAAACAACTCCTATAATTCCGGTTGAACCTGTTAAAGTGAACCAAGTAGGTGTTCCTCCTTATCAAGTGCAACCTAATGCGCGAGAAGCGATAATGGAGTCACAACTACTTGAGATCACAAAACAATTAGGCAACCTTCAAGTTAACTTAGCTAAAACGGTCAAAAAGAGGGGTCAACCTATTGATGACCGTGCCCATATATGGTGCACAAATTGTAGGGGACAAGGGCACATGTTGTCTGATTGTCCATCGCCTCCAGATTTGCCTCCTAAGTGTAGGTTTTGTGGGTTGGAACATGAAACCGAATCTTACCGAAATATGCAAGCTAGTCTAGTACAACATGCCCAAATTGCCCAAAAGAAAGGTGGGCAAGTTTATCAAATAGAAGGTAATAATAATTATCAAGGGAATAATCAAAATTGGGGTAAAAAATCAAAGAAAAGGAACTTTAATCAAAATTATAGTTCATACCCAAATCAAAATTTTAATCAAGCCCAATATGTTAATCCCAATTTTAACCCTAGCAATTTTAACAATGGTGGGTATAGTAATAATCCAAATCGGGGAATAGCCCAGATGCCTACTGATAATAATCAGGGGTGGTCTCAAATGCCATTTGGCAATATAAGTCAAGGTCCACCCACATATGGTGGACAAGTTCCAAATTGGAATGGGAATCAAAATAGGGGTAAAACGTTAATATGTTATAGGTGTAATCAACCATGACATTATGCTTCAAATTGTGGTAATGAAAGGGCTAGTGTGGATTATGTACCGTTATGTGGGAATTGCAATCAAAACGGCCATACGGCCGAACAATGCAATGGTCCACGTAAAAATAATGACCAAGAGGGTTATAATAGCAAAAGGAGAGATAATAGTCCAAAGATAGTATTAATGGATGACGATGCGTCAAAGACTAATAAAGACCGAGCATCTTATCTTATACAAATTGAAAATGGATATTTACCTAATAAGGAAGAAAAATTAGTACAAAAGGTATCTACTAGAGGGCAAAGCGAGAAGAAGAATCCCCCTGGTAATTTAGAAATAATGAAGGAAAAGGAAATGACCCGTAAAGAAGCTCAGCAGTTGCTAGAGCAGAAAAATCAACTAGGAGTAAACTTTAATTCTGAGTTAGTTGGTACATCAAATAGACCGATGCCAAATCCAATTCGGGATAGTAGTCAAGCCAATCAGCTAGAGGCTAACCCTGAGCTTGTGCTGATTGAACCAAATCGGGATAAAGTACAGTCCAGCAAGGCTGAGACTAGTGCTAGTACTTTGCTACAGTATCCAAGTCAGGATAACAAAAGTAATGAGGAAATTGGGTCTCAATCGGTTTCTAAAGAAAAAGCACTAGTAGAAAACGTAGGGATTTCAACAGAATTCTGTTGTTTCGGTCCCGTTGTTTCGGTCACTGAACAACAGAATTCTGTTGAAATTAACAGAAATCTGTTGTTCAGTGACCGAAACAACAGGACCGAAACAACAGAATTCTGTTGAAATCCCTGTGTTTTCTACTAGTGAAGGAAAATCAGTCCAATTTGGTCCAGTTAGTGTTATGGCTAAACCGGATCATAGGGACACACCAGATCGAGGTAAAAATAATGGTCAGACCAAATCGGTTGAGCCTGTGACAAGGTCGGCTAATAAACCATTGGTCATACCTCCTATTTGGATAGAATCGGACAGTCCAGTAGAGCAGGCCAAAACCAAATTGGATGCTTGTGGGAAGACTAATGTTGGAAATCAAATTAAAAAAATTAGTAAAACACCCAGTAGGAAGAGGGGGCTTAATAACCAAATAGGAATTATGGACATGACAAATCCTTATAATATAATCGATAACTTGGGGCAAGTTAAAGCCGATATAACAATTAGGCAATTATTAGGCATTGCTCCTAGTTGCAGGGCTAGTTTAAAGTCTAAATTGGTTAAAAAACGAAGTGGGCAAGTCCATGAAGTGGGTTTAAGTCCTGATCCAGGCGCCCCGGTAATAGACGTGGAAATTGAGGGTCTTATGATTTCGGGTGTCCAAGTAGATGGAGGTTCTAGTGTCAACTTAATGAACCATGACACTATGTTAGATCTTCACCTAATTGGATTAGAAGAAACAAAATTGGTTTTGCGTATGGTAGACTAGAGTAGGGTAAAGCCCTTGGGTATATTGCCCAAAATAAAAACGCGTATTGCCGGATTAATATATTTTATCGATTATATAGTCTTTAAACCTAATACCCCAAATTCCTCGTATCCAATCCTATTAGGTCGACCATGGCTTTATCAAGCCAAGGTTCAAGACAATTGGGGTAAGGGCATCATGAAGATTTTTCAAGGGACTAATGTAGTAAGTATGACTATGTATCCCCCTAAATATAATGGTGAGACCCAATGGGAATCACCAAATAATACAAGTGATTTTGGGTACGATTCCGAATGGGAAGATGTATCCACAAATAAGGTCCATATAAAATCTTCAAGCCAAAATCAAATAGGAATAATAGAGAATTATAAGGCTATAGGTCCTGGAGAGTACATCATCCCTTGTGATGATGATGATAATTCAGACAAAGCCATTCAAAATTGGTTAACCGATTCCCCATTATATGGTGTGGATTCCGAGTGGGAGATAAGTGATAGTAGTGAAGATATTTATGATAGCCAATTAGGAGATTTGCCTATTCGATCATATGTATCGAGAAATCATTGCCAGACCATTAACTTGGGGTCTGGTGCTGAAGAAAAAAATATACAAATATCTAATAGGCTAAGTCCTTCTGAATTGGCCAATTGGGTTAAATTCTTTAAAGAAAATTCTAAGACATTTGCTTGGTCTTATAAGGACCTAAGGGGAGTTTCCCCAAGCATATGTCAACACCATATTGATATTGAAGATGGAGCCAAGCCAATTCGGCAAAGGCCTCACCGTCTTAACCCAAAGTATTCCTTGTTAGTAAAAGACGAAATAGAAAAGTTAATCAATATAGGATTTATATATCCAGCTCCTAATAGTGAATGGGTAAGTCCTATAGTGATTGTTCCTAAGAAAGATGGGCGTATTAGAATTTGTCAGGATTTTAGAAAGTTAAACGCCGTCACAAAAAAGGATGGGTTTCCCCTTCCTTTTACTGACAGTATTTTAGATACGGTCGCCGGCCATGAATGCTACTCATTCATGGACGGGTTCTCGGGGTACAATCAGATCCAAATCGCTAAAGAAGATCAGGCCAAAACTGCCATTGTTACCGATTTGGGTATTTATGCGAGCAAAGTTATGCTATTCGGTCTTTGCAATGGAGCGGCCACGTTCCAACGTGTGGTCACGATGGCTTTCCAAGATTATCTCCGTAAATTTATGGAGATATTCTTGGATGATTTCTGTGTATTTGGTACCAAATTGGAGCATCCTCAACAATTAAAGAAATGTTTTGAAAAATGTGTCCAATTTGGTATATCATTAAACGCGGCCAAGTGTCAATTTGTTGTCCCTTATGGGAAATTGTTAGGCCATAGGGTTAGTAAAAGAGGCATTAGTACGGACCCTGATAAAGTGTCTAAAATTGCAAATTTGCCTATACCCTCTACCATTACCCAGGTTCGGGGATTTTTGGGACATGTCAGCTATTACCGTAGATTTATTGAAAACTATGCAAAGATAGCTGCACCCCTTACCGCTCTTCTAAAAAAATTGGAGGTTGGAACTCATCCAATTTGGACCCCTCAATGCGATGAAGCTTTTATAACACTAAAACAAAAGCTGATGACCGCTCCCATTTTAGTGCCTCCTAATTGGACAAAACCTTTTCATGTATACGTCGATGCTAGTAATATTGCTATGGGTTGCGTCCTCAGTCAAAAGGACGAATTCAATAGGGACCACCCCATATATTATGCTAGCCGCCAATTTATTCCAGCGGAAAGGAATTATACTACTACGGAACGTGAAGCATTGGATATGGTATATGCGGTGCAAAAATTCCGTCATTACCTACTTGGTTATAAGTTCACATTTTATGTGGACCACGATGCGCTTAAGTACGTAATTAACAAGCCTCAGTTGAGTGGTCAATTGGCGCGATGGGTGTTGCTTTTGCAGGAATTTAATTTTGATATAATTGTTCGTCCTGGTAAGCAACACTCCAACGCCGATTTCCTTTCTAGGTTGGAGGAGCCGGTAGATCCAAATGGGTCGCCGGTTGAGGATGATATTCCTGACACCAACTTATTTGAGGTGGATGTTATTCATACCGAGTATGCAGATATTTTGAGTTATTTATCTACCGGTTTATTTCCTAGAGATTATAGTGGTAAACAAAAAACGGCCCTTATAAGAAAAAGTGCCCCTTATATCCTATTAGACAAAACTTTATATAAGTTGGGTCAAGATGGTGTCCTTAGGAGATGTATCTATAAGAGTGAAATTAAAGATATTCTCCAAGGTTGCCACTCGGATTCATGTGGCGGTCATTTCGCAGGAATTTCCACAGCACAAAAAGTGTTGTTGGCTGGTTATTGGTGGCCATCCTTATTTAAGGATGCCCATACTTTCGCCAGGCAATGCGATCCTTGCCAACGTATAGGTAAACCCTCACCTTCGACAGCAATGCCGTTGATACCTCTTATGGCTTTATCCCCATTCGAAAAATGGGGAATTGATTTCGTGGGCCCTATTGCCCCAGCCACTAAGTACGGGCGTAAAAAGTATATCCTAGTAGCGACAGACTACGCCACAAAATGGGCTGAGGCAATGGCCGCCCGAAACGATGATGCCAAGACCGTGGCACGTTTTTTATACGAAAATATAATTTCCCGATTTGGGTGTCCAAAAGAGTTAATAAGTGACCGGGGCACGCATTTTTTAAATGCCACGATTGAGGAATTAACAAATAGGTTTTTGATTAAACACCGTAAAACAGCCCCTTACCACCCACGTGCTAACGGGCAAACCGAAAAAACGAACGGTATATTGTGTAAAATCCTAACTAAAACAATTCGTGGTGCATCTACCGATTGGGATGAAAAACTTTGGAGTGCTTTATGGGCCTATCGGACCGCTTACAAAGGAACTACGGGGTTTTCCCCATTCCAATTAGTATACGGCCAAGAGGCCATACTCCCAATCGAATTTGCAATTCCTAGCCTAAGAGTGGCTATAGAAAACAATTTGGGAGATGAGGAAAGTTTAAGAGTGAGGCTAACCAATTTGGAAGCTCTTGATGAGAAAAGGAGAGAAGCTTATTTGAACACTTTAGCTACCCCAAATAGGAGGAAGTCATATTACAATTCTAAATTGCGTCCTAAAGAATTCAAAGTTGGGAGTTTAGTCTTATTATACGATAGCCGTTTTTTCAAATTTCCCGGTAAGTTGCAAATGCATTGGATAGGTCCGTATGAGGTTGTAGATGTCAATCCTAATGGGTCATTGCAATTTAAGGATTTTGAGGGCAATTTACTTCCAACTAGGATTAATGGTTACCGGCTTAAGCCGTATTTTGTTTGAAATGTCGGGGGCGGCATTTTCAATTTGGGGGGTAGTATTTTCTTATAGAAAATTACAAACTAAAACATGATAAAATTTAAATTTTAAAAAAAAAAAAAAAAAAAAAAAAAATGATGATGAAAAATGAAACATGGGTAAAAGAAACCAGTTAAAAAATAAAAAATAAAAAAATAAAAAATAAGAGAAAAGCATGACAAGACGTGGGTGCGGAGTACCAAATCGGAAATGACAATCCATGGGTTAAGAAGTGACAAGAATCCTCAAGCATGAAGGAGATCAATCCAAATCGGATCTATCGAGCCGCCAAGATTGCGGAGGAAGCTGCCAGAGCTGTTAGACCAAATTGGGGGGTACGAGGCAAGATTTCCAATTGGGAAGACGCAAGTAAGCTTGATGAAACCAATTCAGGAGTTGCGCAATTTTGGAGCCTTTTGCTGAGTGGAAGCGTATGCTGCTGAGTGAATCAAGGGGAAGAAAGGTGGATCCAAATTGGGTGTTTCTTATGTGTATTGTGCATTTCGCAAGTCCAATTGTTTTGTTCATGCTGCATTGTGTCCTATTTGGTCGTTTTCTGAGGTTGGTCAAAAACTGGAAGTTGGGAGTGATTTTCAGTCGGTCGAGAGCAAGAAAGATCCAAGTTGGAAGAAGCTCAGCGGTTAGAACCTTTGAAAGTATTCTGTTCTTTCCGATTAGGGTTTTAAAGTATTGTTGGTGGGATTGTGAAGATCATTTTTGGTGTCCAATTTGAATTAGAAAGAGTGCAGTGGGATTGATTTCGCATACAGAAGAGAGTAATTGGAAGTTCACACCAAATTGGGCGGAGTTTTGCCAAACTGGGCTAGGACGAAGAAGGAGCAAATTCTTGAGTGACTAGTGAGTTTTTCTCGCCAATTGGGAGCAGTTGCCGAGAGAGCGCGAGGTTGTCTTTGCAGGTACTATGGAGGATCTTCGCGACGATGGAAAAGAGTCCGAATTGGAGGAAGAAACTGAATTGCTGCAGCCCGAAGTGCATACGGACAAGAAGCCGAAGTTGGGAAAAGATTGTGGTGCACCAATTGAGATTGCTCAAACAGAATTCAAATTAGAGGTAGCAAGCAAGTTTAATGATGCAAATTGGGGAAACGAGCAGTGGCTGAAGCTTGAAGAATCGGGGTTGTGGTCATTTCTTGAAGGAATGCGGCAATGGAAGGAGATTGAACCAAATCGGTTAGAGGTTTTTGTAATCGCCTATTTGGTAGCAGAAAGAAAGAGTTGTGTGAGGGGGGAGACGGTGGAGCTGCAGTCTCAACGGATTGCAGAGGTGTTTAAGCTTCCCAAGTCGGGCATTTCCGTAAAATCAATTCAAGATTCTGAAGCCTATTTGGTGAAGGAATGCTTACAGGAGGGAGCTGCCAAGTCGGTTGGAGATGAGTACAATTTGGGGTCGATTCTTCCGAATTGGCGTCCCTGGGTAGAGCTGGTGGTTTTCAACTTATTGCTCGAGCCCGTATCGCAAGTCGTCTCACAGAAAAATCTCCAAGTTGTTATGGCAGTTCAGAAGGGAGTGTTGCTCAATTGGGCATTGTATTTGTCACGGAGACTTCATTCATTTGTGGTGGAGTACAAGAGGAACCCAGAAGGAGCCCTTAAGGGTGCTCAAATACTTTCCCATTTGGTGGACGTCACTTGTATTGATGTAACCGAACCGGGGTTGAAATCTAAAGTTGATCCTGGTATGACGACATCCCAAGTAGGTGAATCAAGTTCGGCGAAGCCAGGGGGAGCTGTGGGGCAGTGGAAATCTCAATTGGTGCAAATCTTGTCCAATTTGGACAGGATCGACCCGGACCAAGCCGAATTGGTGAAGTTGCAGAATGACAAGTTAGCGGCAGAATGTGCAAGCTTGCGGGCCGAGTCAACGGTGCTAGAGTGTGAGCGGGGAGCAACGAGCGTTGAGCAACGAGCAACGAGCAATTAGATTTGAGCGTTCACTGTGAAGAATTTTACTAAAAATAGACATGTCAGAGTAATAAATAGGGTTGTCAGATCTAAATATAGAAATGTCAGAAACCAAAAATAAAAAAATAAATCCAAGAAATTGCAATTTTTTTTATTGAAAATAATGAATTTTACATTCAAATGTTGTATGAATGGGCATGAATGAAGACTAGCATTTCCCACAAGTAGATGATTTTTCAACCATAGATTTGATGAATGAATGAGCTTCATTCATGTCATCCATTCATCATCCATCCTCCCAAATTTTTCTTTACATATTTGTAATATGTCTTAAAATAAATGAACTTTTTTCCTTGTAAAAATAATAATTTACAATTTTTTTGAAGTTTGCATTGTTGATCTTAAAACTTTGTTAACTAATCTAAGGTTGGTTGTGTTTTTTGTAACTAAGGTAGAAGCACCCATAATTGTCAAAATAAGGGGTTTGGGATATATTGTTGATTAATAGACATCCAAAAAATTATTGAATTGTACTTAGAAGAGAAAAAGAATTTCAATGCATTTTTAAATTTATTTTTTGGACATGAATAAGTTTTGAATTTTTAAAAGAGCCAATTGTACATTGACTTAAAACCACCACTTACGTCAAATTTTTAGATGAGGAAGATTTTCCAAGATGTAAGGAAGTGATGGTTATAGGTAAAGTAACAATTATGGGTGAGGCTACTTTAAGAAACTCTTAGAAGGTTCATTTAGAGATATGTAAGAATCAGTTGTATAATGTTGTTTCATTATAATAAGTTCTCCTTAGAATGTAGTAGCATTTTCAAGATTCATTTGTAGAATTGTAACATTTCTTCCTGCAATGTTTTTTTGGCTAAATTTAGCTTTTTTTTTAATGTATTTTTGTTATGTTTATGGTTTTACAAATCATTTCAGTTGTTTGTAAGCTGCTACAAACTATTTCCACCTTAAACTAATTAGGATTTAGCATACATGTCAACTACTTCAATGGGCCATTCTATATTCACTTCTAAACAAAAGTAGTTTTTCAACCTAGTACTATAAGATGAATATACATCTTATAGATTGCTACCTACAAGAAGTAGCTTCACCTCATCAAAGCTCAAACTTGGTACATGTATGTACTTATTGTCCTCAGAATTTGCCTTGCAAATGAACCTAAAGACATAATATAAATGCTTGCAGTTCACCCAAGATTTCCTACTACCAAGTGCAGTTGTACTCATGGTAATGAAGTCTTCGCAGGTACAAGCAAGAAAGTCTGAAATTGTGACTCGATAGACCTTCTGGTTGGGAAAGATGCCGGACAGTAGAGTTATCACTCTACCATAGCCAAGATATGGAATAACGACTACGGATTGAATGACAACTTTTAGGTTTAGTGCTGTCTCCCATTTGTTGCAGTGGTCAATTGTCGGTGCATTAGGATTACGTTGTATGGTCCTACCCAATCGCTTTATCGGGTGCATATCACCATCAGATGGTTGAAAATTGCTATCTGGATGTTTTGAGTGAAGGAAAGATACACCTCCATCTGTACTTTCTTCATTAAAGAGATGGAGCATAAGAGCATTGCTTTGTCTAGTTCCTCAGTTTGCAATTGAAATCCTGCTTCCTCTAGAGAAAGGATCTCTGATTTGGTGAGATGTGTTCCACATGCAATAGGCCATACATTTGGCAAAGGAGGCCAGTCATGAACCTACTTGATTTTAGAGCCTCCTACACAATGCATAAAGTCATCTGCACAAAACCAAAAATCAAATTTGATGATGGCCTTGGTTCCATATTTTGTCATGTGGCCGTTGTAGGTAGGTGCTGCTGTTCTACTCTTACTTGACTTGTTTATCTTGGCCCCACATTTCTTCTTCATCCCAACTTGAACTCCATGACAAGTCTTTCCTTCCTTTTTGCATCTAGCAATGTGCCACAAAGTAGGGTTGTAGTTTGTTTCAAGTACCCCACTTAGCTTAAAAGGATTTAGGGCTCCATATTTAAAGATTTAATGCATGGCCAACAATTGAATTTTTTAAATTTAGTTATCAATACCCGATCTTTGGAATAATGAATTGTACATAGCGCCACTTTCACATTGAAGGGTGATTAGAAGGCTCCAAATGGAGGCCTCTTCCAATGTAGTGGTGGTATATTCAAATGTGAGAGTGATTATGAAGTAGTTGAACGAAGAATGGATGATCTTATTGACCATTTATATCCTGGTTAGTAGATGTTTTATTTGGAGAAGTTATAATGAATTGGATGAGAATACATTCATTAGACTTGAAGAGTGCTATATATCGGAGAGATTGCGGTATTGCTAATGAGAAAGTCTAGTTCGCTTTCTTGGATTTTTTGGTTGAAGGGACGCCGAAGGGTTCTCATAGAACGAGACGTAAGGCAGGACTTCGCTTCTCTAGCAAAAAACAGCTACAAAGATTGAAG
Source organism: Climacium dendroides (assembly GCA_950106755.1). Lineage (NCBI taxonomy): Eukaryota > Viridiplantae > Streptophyta > Bryopsida > Hypnales > Climaciaceae > Climacium > Climacium dendroides. The sequence continues at coordinate 29,115,087 of OX467087.1, read as the reverse complement.
ATGTTTAGGCGCTTACAGAAATCCAATGGTGGTGAAATTAGTAGCATTGTTCGGACCTTGTCGCATGAGAATGATGGGATTGAAAATGCACCTTTTGAACACGAGTTTAGTTTGACGCAAAATAGTGAAGGAATGGATATTGCCAAGTTTGACACTATTGATGAAACTGAAGTGGACGTATGCCAACCAAGTATGCTAAAGAAGAACATGTCCCTAGTGATCAGCGCAAAGTTGGTAAGTTTATGTATTCATTGGTAGGATTGGAGCCATTAGACTGTGATGAGTTAATTGTATGTGTTGAATATTTTTTGTTAAAGGTGAATTTGACACCAAACTTCATTTCGTGTATTTTGAGAAGACGATTCCAACGGTATATAGCACGCAAAAAATGAAGCATTTTTGAATGTTCTACGGCCTAAAAACTAATTCAGCATCTTAGAATCTTCTCTAAAATCTTCAGAATCGGCTGATTTTTCAGCCAAATCTTGCCCAAATATTTGTAGAAGACTTTGCCGATTTTTGTAAAATTCCTTGTAACTTCAAAAAATCTGAAAAAAAATGGGGTTACTTTTGAGGTTATAATCTATGTGCTCCAAAAAATTTGGACCAGAAATCTATGAAATCGCATATTTTATTAGAAAGATTCCCTTGGCCTAAATCTACCCATCTCTTCCTTCTCCATTGCTTGAAACCATCTTTTTGAAACCAAAGAACAATTCCATGGTCTGATCTTCGGCTTACTTTGGTGTAGTTCTCTTCCTTCTCCATTGCTGTGTTTTGGCTTAGGGTTGCTTCCGAAATGAACTTACGGAGTGGCATGCTACGCAAGGATGGAAAGGCGACAGTCGGGAGAGTGTCTCCGACACCATTAAAGGCAGCAATGCGATGGAAGTTCAAGTTCCTACAAATCCTCAAGAGGTGCCATTTCTGAACACCCCTTTTTCAGGTTGTAAACTTGACCTCGTTGACGAGGTCACTTTTTCAGGGATTTAAGAGATCACTCAAATGGTTCTAGTTTTGATGTATGATTTTCAGAAGATTGCAATTTTAGGGTTTGAAATGTGACCTCGTTGACGAGATCACATTCTTGAGTTCTTTACAATCTTACAAAGACAATTTCTAATTTTGATGCATAATTTCAAATTCTTTCTATAGGTTGTTGAATTAGATTGGAAAATGTGACCTCGTCAATGAGGTCTCTTTTTTGAGATTTCTGAAATCACTAAGATAATTTCAGTTTAGGATTCAGATTTTGCTTTCTCTCGTAAGGTTTGCTGAATTAGATTGCACTAGTAGAAAAAAAGTGATCATGTCAACAAAAAATTAACAAAAAAGTATTGAGGGTGTTTGTATCCGTGGTCGCGTTGTCTTGGACAATACCTAACAAAACACTGTTGTCCATTTTGTTATGGTGGCCAAATCAGAAAAATAATAATATTAATTCATTTTTAAATTTGCTCAATGAATGACTGCCACATGCCAAGCCAAGAACCAACCCAGTACAAACTGCCATGTAGGCCAAAAATAACACATATAAATGACCAAAAATTAGACTTTACAATTTAATTAGAAGAAAATTAGACTTTACAATTTAATTAGAAGAAAATTAGACTTTACAATTTAATTACAAGAAAGCTAGAATTTACAAATAATTTAGGAGACAAGTTTCATAGGACTAAGTATTTAGTGATAGAGGAGAGGTGACTTTGGTGATAGAAGGTTAAAGGAGACAATGTCTTTATAGAAATGGGGTGGTAGGAGATAAAACAAACCATATGGGATATGTGAATTAAGACTATGAATGATTCATGTATCCCATATGGTTTGTTTTGACCTTTTATCACCCCATTTGTATAAAGAGCTTGTCTTCTCTTCTCTTATGTCACCAAAATCACCTCTCTTACATCACTAGTGTATAAGAGGTTGTCTTCTTAACAAAGAAGTGTTAACTTTTTTGTTGATGTGGATGTTGTACTATTTAAAGCAACTAAAATTCAATGCCCATTTTATTAGCTTGTTCAAATCAAGAAAAATTTGTTAAAATGGTCAATACAGTATCGTAGTCAACAAAAACTTATTAAATTTTTGTTGACTTGGACACCATTTTCCAGTAGTGTTGCAAAATGTGACCTCGTCAATGAGGTCACTTTTCCGAGATTTCTGAAATTACTAAGACAATTTCAGTTTAGGATTCAGATTTTGCTTTTCTCGTAAGGTTTACTGAATTAGATTGCAAAATGTGACCTCGTCAACGAGGTCACTTTTCCAAGGGTTTAGAGAGGTGACAAAAATAGTTTAGTTTTCATTTTAGGCTTCAGTTTTCTCTAAAAGATTGTTGAAATGGATTGCAAAATGTGACTTTATTAACGAGGTCACTTTTCCAAGGGTTTAGAGAGGTGTTAAAGATAGTTTAATTTTCATTTTAGGCTTCAGTTTTTTCTCAGAGACTACTGAAATGGATTGCAAAATGTAACCTCGTTAACGAAGTCACTTTTTCAAGGGTTTAGAGAGGTGACAAAGATAGTTTAGTTTTCATTTTAGGCTTCAGTTTTCTCTAAGAGACTACTGAAATGGATTGCAAAATGTGACCTCGTCAACGAGGTCACTTTTCCAAGGGTTTAGAGAGGTGACAAAGATAGTTTAGTTTTCATTTTAGGCTTCCATTTTCTCTAAGAGATTGCTGAAATGGATTGCAAAATATGACCTTATTAATGGGGTCACTTTTCGAAGGGTTTAGAGAGATGACAAAGACAATTCAATTCTAATTTTAAGCTTCGGTTTTCTTTAAGAGACTGCTGAAATGGATTGCAAAATGTGACCTCGTCAACGAGGTCATTTTTTCAGGGTTTAAAGGGATTACTAAGAGAATTCAGTTTTCACTTTAGGCTTCATTTCTTTGCCTTCTCACTACTGAAATACATTGGAAAAGTAGCCTCGTTGATGAGGCTTCTTTCTTCGAATTTTTTAGGGATCACTTACATAGTTCAGTTTTCACTTTAGCCTTCATTGTTCTTTCTTTACACTATTGAAATACATTGGCAAAACAGACCTTGTTAACAAGGTCACTTCTACCAATGTATTCTAAACACTCACTTAGAGAATCTAAACTTAAGTCTGAGGTTCAAAATGTATTTTTCCGATGCTTGTTTTGGGCTGAAAATGTAACCTCGTTAACATGGTCACTACTTAGGCTGATTTTTAATAAAGATGTAAAAAATACTTATTCTTGTTTTTTCAAAACAGAGCTTTATGGACATCGATGGAGGGCTTCCACAAATGGAGCACTTAGAGCTAGTCACCAATGATGATTCTTAGCTTGTGGTCGGCAATCCTCAGGTTAGATGCATTTCTATTTATTTTTGTATGATAAATTCTATGATTGATTTTGTATTATAGTTGTCGTCATATTTGTTTTCATTTCCATGACTTCTTAATGTTAACTATAACTTGAGTTCAATTTTCTATTGATTGTAGGTTGATAGTACCATTGATATTCAAAGTGTTAATTAAGTTTTTGAAGGGCGAACGATAGATGAGGTGGAAGTGAATGTGCGAAATGGTCAGAAATTGAACTCCAATGCAATCATCAACAACATGCTCTTCAATGGTGGTGGTTCAAGATCTCGATTTGATATTCCTTTCTGTAGGATGATTGGGCTTCCATTGGTCTGTCCTCTCCTCCAAAGTCAAGTGAAACGATTGGAGGCTGAGTTTGTTCATGGATATCGACAAGGTGATCATGTACTTTACGTGTTAACAACAAATGACAAGGGAGCTTCCAAGTTAGTGACACTTGAGATCGTAGAGACGTGGGATGAACACTGGGTACAAAAGAATGACCAATTTGAGTGTTGGTTGAGTTCTCAACCAATCATCTCATACTTGTCAAATCACATATTTTTTGTATGGGATGGCAATCACAGATTGGCGGCTTGATATGCTTACATCCACAGAATGCATCGTCATGACCGCAAGTGGCATTTACCTGTTGATTATATGTTATTGGTGTCCAAAGGTTGTACATGCATTCTATTGGAGGCTATAAATGACATCAATTGGTGAGTTCCAATGTTTGTTGAATCAATATTTATTTTATTTTACCGCTTCTTCAATTGTATTGTAATATTCTATGCTTTCACATTCATTCATCTTACATTCTATTTTCATTGATATTTGCAGATCTACAGAGCACTCCCATGTCAAAAGCAACTTGGTTCAATAATTGCATAGAATGAGTACCTATGACAACTTGCAATTGGAAGAGTTCAAGGGGCTTCTAAGTGATGAAGATTACAAGAAATGTGAGGCCAGAAAGCTACCAGGTGCTTGGTATCCATTGACATCTCCCATCTTCATACAATTCCTTCATCTGGTGAGTATCTTTTGTTTGTAATACTTTTTCATTCAATTGTTGTGATTTGTAAAATTTATTTTATACTAATTTCAAGTTCATGTTTTTCATGTGCAACAAGAAATTGCTATTGTTTTAGATGTGGTTGTGCGAACTTACTATGAGAAGACACGGTTGGAAGAATGAACTCTGAAGGGCGTTCATGAGGCCATGACTCAAGCCACCACTGCAGCTATCAAAGGATTTTGAACGGAGTTTGATAAACAATCCGCCATTGCAAATCCAAAAAATGGCGTTGGATTCCTAGAAGAGGTATATTATTATGCCTACTTGCTTTTTTTTATTTATATGATTATTTTTGGACTTGATTTTTACTATACTTATGTCTTTTCAAATTTCAGATTAACTTGCACTGCAACGCCAACAAGAAGCCCAAGATGTCTTTGGAGAAATTTCAAAGGATTTCTACATGCCAAGTTCAACCAAACCACAAGATTCGTTGGCTTAGGTGGTGGAATTCAAGTGAGACTTCTAGGGAGGGTTTCAAATTCCCCGCCGTCGGTTTCAACACAATGACCTTAGAGACTTGGCCCTATAAGGCTTCATTTTAGGCTGAGGTATATAATCAACTTTTTTTTTCATTCATATGAAAAAATTTACATTTTACAATTTTATAAATATTTTGATTATTATCTTATAGTTGTACCATACCAAAATGTGGTAAGAAGGAAACGCAGTCAAAATTCACTGCGGTTCTTTTCTCCACAATGCTGTACATGCTGTTAACTACAGCTGCAGCCTTCCTTTTCAATTTTTGAATTGAATTTTTGGAATTTCATAGCATGTAATACCTTTCCAATGGTATTTTACATGTCATCAAATTCCAAAAATTGAGTTAGAAAATGAAAAAAAAAAGTTGCAGCAATAGTCAACAGCATGTACAACATTGTGGGGAAAAAAACTACAATGAATTTTGACTGTGGATCTTTTTACCACATTTTGGTATAGTACTAGTAAAATTGTATTTGTCAAATACTAATTGTCATACTTGTTTATCCCTTGCAGTCACAACGCTTTAGGATCCTCTTATTTGTACGAAGACAATGGGAGGAAACATCGGTGGAATCCAAATTTTCTATCACTATAAACCAACAACTTAGTGATGCAGGTACAAACCTTGAAGAAGTTGACCTTCTCCACAACTATACCTCCTTGCAGACTTAGCTTATGAATGGTACAATTCCGTGGAGAGGTGCCCGTGAGAAAGATCCTCTATTTGTACAACTACTAATCGAGGCATCTTCAAAACATGGTGATGTGGTATTGGATTGTTTTGCATCTACAGGTACCTTTCATTAGTCATTACTTTTTATTATTGAAACCATATAATTTTTACATTGTATGTAACATATTTGATGCAACTGATGACATTGCATTCAATAAACAGGGGCCTCTATCCATGCATGCTGCAACATTGAACGTCATTTGGTGGCCTTGGAGAGCGATAGTGAGATTTTTGAAGGTCTTCTTCAACCTTTGACCATCCTTCTTACTTCTACTGCCACCGTCTAAACTAAGCGGCTTTTACCTATAGTGTTGAATGATTCTGATGACGATGACATTGTCAAGCCTTCTACAAGGCCTCGAAAAAGACGTTGCTGTAAGTAAGCTTGTTGATGCTTTTAGGCATGTGTTTATTTTCTTTTATTGTGCAATGTCTTTTAATTTATTCAAAGTTTCTAATTATTTAATCATTGCATCTTGTAGAGGCAATTTTCTCAAGCATTTGGTGCTCTCGCCTTCTCCTAGTCCAAAGAGTTTGTCATGTTACATCGAGACTCTAGCGACATCTATGGCAGAGGCTCCATCACCCATTTCTATTGCCAAACATCGTTCATACAATATTGTTGTCAAGAAGTTTTTAGACCTTGAAGCAAATGTTGAGACACCAAGGCTTACATATAGTGATAGTAGTGAAGCTAGTGATCATTCTTCTCCTATATGTGGCATTGGATTAAATTGATTTTGTTCTAAAGACTATTGTTATTACTTGATTTTCTAATGTCATGTAGTGAGACTAAAAAGGCCACTACATTCTTGCACTTTATCATATTTTTAAGTTATTTTGCATTTTGGTGATCTTTAAAGTGGTAGTAAAAAGGGCATCTACTTCAAGAGATAATGGTTACTATTGTCAATTAGTAGAATTTTTTTTGGATTGAATCTATTTTTTTCTATTAGCAACATGGTACTTCTCTTTGATGAAAACATGTAATTAGAAATAGTAAATGTTGGTGTTAGCATAAAAATAAATTTGGTGAACTTTACAAATGCTTAAAAAGAATTGTGAATTTTAATTAGAAATGGTATCTTCACCCTAAAATGGTTTTAAAATACCATATAAGCATAGGTCCTTAGCTTAAAAAACCCCACTTAAACCTTGGATTTAAAATACTTGATAAATGACATTTATCTAAAACAAATGATTTTATAGTTCAAATCATTGATTAATCATCCAAACTCATTTTCACCCAATGTCATGAACAAATGTATTTCATTCAATAAAGTCAACTAAAAAATAATTCATCCAACTTTGTTCATCTCCATACATCCTCTTTAAGTGCATCTATAGTTTTATGCTTTTATAATAAACCATAGACCAAAAACCCTTATGGTAAAAAATTATAGATTTTCCACAAATTTTTCAAAAAATTCTCAATGCTCAACACTCATTGCTCATTGCTCAACGCTCAACGCTCATCGCTCCTTGCTCATACTTTAGCAACCCTGCGGGCCGAGTTGGAGGTTGTGAAAAAGGAAAGAGTAGAGTACGAGAATCGAATGCTATTAGAGGTGAGAGAGATTACAAGCAAGATGGAAACATTGCAACTCAGGGCGGAGCGAGCGGAGCGCAAGGCCAAATTGGAGGCAGGTGCAAAGCGTCAAGTGGAAAGTCGTGTGGCAATTCTGGAGCGCGAGTTAGAGTCGTGGAACACCAAGTTGGTAGAGGTTGATCCAGAGGTGTCTTCACATTCCGAATCGGAAGAGGAAGAACCAGGAATGTTAAGTGCGAAAACATTGAAATTGGAGGGGCTTTGTACGGAGTTCAGAGAGCAGCGGGAGAAAGTCACAGAAGTAAAGAGCAAGCCGGCCAGGAAGCGCCAACGAGTTCTTCACGTTACCGATTTGAATGGACTATCGAAGCTGATCCCGCCTACATCCAATTTAGAGTTCGCTTATGCTTGGGAACGGGAGGTGTTCTTTCTTTGTACGGGGCTGACTTTTAGAGAAAAAATTTCTAAATCCAAGTTCAAAACAGTTTGGACAAGGGCGGTCCAGTTGAAAAGTGAAAATTTGTTCACCGAAATCATCGCTCGGGGAGATGTGTGCTTGGTAGATGTGACCACCGCATTTTGTTTCATTGGTGATTATGGAGCTCGCAGTTTGCTGTTCTATTCCGAATTTGAAGCAACTTTGGAGTGGAGGCGGCGGGTTGCAGAATCCTATTTTGGAAAGAAACGAGTTTATGATGGAGTCTCCCTTTCTGCAGGGTTGAAGGAGTTTCTCCAAGCTTCGACTTCAACATCCAAAGGCCGAGTTGGAGTATCAGACGAGGAGTGGCTGCGGACCTTAACCAAATTGGAATTTCAATTTCGAAATCAGGATTGGGTGTTCGACTTGGTGCGAAATGCTCAAGAGCGTGTAATGCAAAATCAAGTGCTGAATGAGCACGGCTGGCCGTAAAGGCTAAAGCCAAATTGGTGCAGAAGGTTCCAATTTGGAATATTGCAGCAGAATTGAAGTTTAGAAGGCCGGTGCTTGGGGAGAAAATTGTGCACATTCCAGGAGTTTCTGCCGACTTGGTAGCTTGGACGTTGCCACCTCCTTCCTATTCGGAGGGTGACTTGCGCTATTTGGGGCATTACGAGACATTGTTTCAGGAAGCGATGGATGCACCTTTTTCAAGTTGGGATGCGATGCTTTAGATTGGCAAAGATCATCAGACGGTGCGGAGACCCCCAATCGTAGCGCTCGACAAGTTGGACCACATGGAGCATGCAAGTAGGAGTGTTGAACCTCCTCCGTCTGTGACTGGCGATGAGCAATGGTGCCCAAGTCCTCGGCGATATAAGTGGGCTAAGAATGCCAATTTGGATACTACTTGGTATAACTGGCCCAAAATTGAAGGCTGGTTTCAAACCCCTGAAGAATGCGAGTTTGCTTATATGCAATTTTCTTTGGAGCATAGGACTCACAGGGATCCAGTTTGTTTCCGCGCTAGTATTTTTGCAGCTGTTCTTGCGACTTGGTGCAAGGAGTTCAATTTTGTGGTGGATTATCAGATTGGTGCCCGACTTAGCACGGATATTGAGATTTTCTCAAAAATTCACTACCATTCAGCTAATCGAATACGGATGTTGGAGTTGATGTGTTTAACGCAGTTTTTACCAAGAGCTCATGGCGTCCTAATTGGAGATGCTTGTGTGGCTCTGGGAACAAGGAAAGGACCTGCAATGGCGTTTTATGACAACCAGTTGCGACTAATGAAGGATCGTGAAGAATTGTTGCGTCAGCTGGCACAAGTAGGTGGAAGCTCACATTCCAAATCGGTACTACCGTCGACATCGTCGAAGCAGCAGGTTAAGAAGACCAAGTAGGAAGTTTGCGGGGACGCAAACAAATGAGTGTGGGGCTATGTAAATGACCTATTAGGATTTCTTTTTGTTAGTTTGAGTGTTATTTTCCTATGTGTTTTTTTATGCTTTTGTTTATCTTTTGAGTGAATGATGTTCCAAATTGGTAATTTTGATGTATATTAACCTATTGGAGGGTCAGTTTTTGAAGTTCATTTCCAAGTCGGGGGTAGTGGGGGATGCTACTGGGAGGTGCGGAGTTTCAGTCGTAATTCAATATCCAAGTTGGAATTGCAGACTGTGTATTTCAAGTGGAATGGTCTGGGTTAATTTCCAAGTCGGATTTGCCTTGTGCGTGATAGTTGTATCCAGTTTGGTTTGTGAAGTGCAGTTAGGGTTATGTGTGATCCAAGTTGGTTGTGTAGGGAGAGAGTGCCAATTTGGAAGTTCGGTTTTTCAGTGTGATGGGCGGTTGTTGTTCGAGGTTCCTATTTGGCAGTTCGTGAATTTTGAGATGATGTCCAAGTTGGTTGGGAAACTGCCTGGCTTGGGGTTAAACTGAAGATTTCCAAATTGGAAGGCACCCAGTGTTGAAGAGAGTCCGCTGCGTGTCCCAGCCTAGTTGTGCTGCGTATTTGTTTTCTTGTGTTTTTGTGTTTGAGTGCTTGTGTGTGTTTCCCAGTTGGGAATTGTGTCTGTGATCCAAGGTTGGATCGTGTCTGTGTGAGTCCAATTTGGGATTTGCAGATGGAGATTATCCCGGTATTTCTCGTGGAGAGATGAAGATCTGAGTGAAGATTTGCAGTGAAGCTGTAAAGTTAGAGTTTATGCCAAATGGAAATTTTGTAGTTGCCGGAGCTTTAAAGTTGTTATGTGAACGTGACTGTTTTCCAATTTGGAGTTATATTGAGGAGTCAGTGTGGAAGCTACCGGTGGTGAACACAGAGATCGAGTGAAAAAATTAGCCCAAGTATAGGAAGTGATCCAGCTTGTGGAAGATGAAGTGAGTGAAAGGACTATAAATTGTAGAATTTCAAAGTCTTGATTAGAGAGATTTTAGGAAAAACTTATATGTTAACAGTGATGTGTCACCAACTCAGATTTAAATGAAATGAATTCATATCCAGTTGGTGTGTTGTGATGTCGTTGTAGTTGATGAGAATTGCATGGCTGTATAATTTGGAATTATGTGATGGAGTTCTAATTGGTATGAATGCAAGTCCAAATTGTGTATGAAATAATATATGTGTGTCTGTATGAATTCCAATTTGGTCTGTGAGTTCAGGATGTCACGATAAGCTGCCAAGTCGGAAGTTTGTATGACTGTGGGTGGTTTAATTTTATGACTAGTCCAACTTGGTATTTGGAATGTATGCAGTACATATGAAAAGAAGTGAGATGTTAAGAGAGCGTTAAACAATGGAGAGTAAGGAAATTCCCGAGTTGGGTGGAAAGAATGCAAATTCTGTAAATGTCAGAGTTTTGAAAGACTGAGTTGCGAAGCTGTGAGTGGAAATACTAAATTGGTTAGGAGATATTAATGCCGTGAAGGTAGGAGACAGAACCAATTTGGTTGGTGAGCTTTCTTGAGTCGAGTGTAAGAATAACTCATTGAAAAAGGAGCCTAGTGATTAATTAAAAAAAAATCAAGTGGAGAAAGGAAGGTAGTAAGTGCTGAGCCCCAGTTGGAGTTAAAAGATAAATCGCAGGGCAGATGCCAACTTGGAGGAAGACAGGAAGATAAGCTTCGCCAAGTTGGAAGATTGTTGTTGTATCTGTACCAGAAAATGCCGATTTGGAGTAAGACGAAGGAGTCCAATTTGGAGAATAAAGATCAAGCCTAATTGGGTGATACTTAACCTTGGTAGTGATAAGAGTGGAGAGTAAAAAGAATAAAATAAATAAATAAATAAAACAATTAATCATGTAATAGTGAGGTAATTAAATTAATTCTAGTTGGAAGTATGACTTAGTTGGGTATTTTGTTTCCCTATTAGTTGTCTTGTTGTCGTTGTAGAAGTAATCCTATTAAAATGGCCTCCCTAGGAACGAACGTAACTATTAGTTGGGTAAATCCAAATAGGTTCCAACGCAATCTACAATGCCATTCCAGTGCCTTTGTATTATCATCATCCCCTTTTGGCTTGAATGAAAAATGAATGACTCCATTATTAGATTGATGACATGAACGAAATTTTTTTAGGAAAATAGCGGGTAGTTGCCCATTTTGGGGAGAATTTAGCTGACATGGACGTTTATGTCAGCAGTCATTTTCTAGTTACATTTTAGTCACGACCTTATCCTTTTCCGGTTAATGTAGATGTCCACGTCAGCAGTCATTTTCCAATCACGTTTCAGTTACGAACTTGTCTTTTCCCAACTGACGTAGACGTTCACATCAATAGTCATTTTCTAGTCATATATCAATCAGAACCTTATTTTCTTCTGACTAACATAGACTTCAACATCAACTATATTTTGAAGTCATTTTTCAGTCGTATTTTAGTTGCATTTCAACACTAGGAATTGACATGTGTGGAGTTATTCTAAAGTTATGAAATTTGGTTCACAATCACTATGTAGTTCTGTATGAGTGACAACCAACTCACGTACATAATATACACAATACATATATAATATACCATACATTGTGCATCATAAAAAATACACCTCATATAGTACATCATACAAATATATCATACAAATACATCTCATATAGTACACCATACAAATACATCATTTTTGACAACTATGTCATATAGCTTCAAAAGTCATTTAACATGATTATAGAGAGTTGAGAAGACAAAATATTTATACAAATGGGGTGGTAAAAAGTATGACAAACAATATAGGATATGTAAAATGCAGGATTTATATTATAGTAAAATTTGAGAATGCATTTAGGCATAGTAGACTACATTTTTTTTTAAACTTTAAATTAAGAAAAATTGGGAAAACAAACAACCTTTCATATCCCAAAATCCATTTGAGATTTCAAGCCTTAGATCAAAAGTTATGAATAAATTTTCAGAGAAGAATTAAAAGGAATATTTTCTTTGAGACTTTGACATCTTTCTCACATCCTCTCTCAATTTGAAAAATACTTGAAAGATGAGTGCATTGGTCTCATCATGGAATATTTCCATAGATTTGATGCCACCCAAAAACACATATGGAATGAGGACAAAGAGTATGAGAGACACAAAGGTTCTACAAGGTGTATGAAGGCCTTATATAATGAGCCTAAGACTGCATGATGTGCACACCAATATATGATGTTGAATGTTTCAAGTATATAGGATCTACACACGTGAGTGCTTCTTCACCTTTGTATTGCCGAAAATGTTCTAGTTGCCCTAAACCACAATGGCAAGGGAAGTCATGCTTCTGTCTAGCTATGTAGTAGTGTCCCAGTTGTTTTAGAGTCATGTATCAATCGTTTCTAATTAATGATACTATAACACAACTTGAAGGTCACTGAATTGCAATCATTCTGAAATTATCCCTTGATAAGTACAAAGAATCCTTTTGATGGATGTTGTTCATGGTCACAATTGTAAAATGACCATAGTTGTTTCCTAGTTGCTTTCTAGTCATTTTTAGGTTGCTTTCTTGTCATACACTAATTGTTTTTTAGTTGTTTCCTACGCGCCCTATGCACAGGCAACCACACTTGGATGACCGGCTAAACCAAGTCACCAATCCCCGTTGTAACCGGGTATCACCGGTCACCTTGTCACTTTCTAGTGATTGAAACAAGACCGATCAGGATAGCTCCAAACCTAGTAAATTTTGTTCTGAATTGCATTATACTATGCCTCCTTGCACTCCCTCCAATTCAGTTTCCTCTCACTAGAAGAATTCAGCGTTTTTTTTAACATCGGAAAAAACGTGCTGTGATGTTTTATTTAACAAGGATGGTGCCTGTAGTGACGTCTAAAAAAATCCGTTTAAAAAAACGTGCCAAAAACATGCCATGTTATGTGCTAAAACGTGCTTAAATTTTTGTGACATCGAAAACAACAGGGTCACCTAAGAGTTTTTGAGAGTGCCATGTGGAGGGGTTTTGGCATCCACGTAGGATTTTTAACGATGGGCAGGGACACGTGGGACAACTTTTTCATCCAACGACGTTCTGACGTGTCCAATGACGTGGACTCCTAAAAATCCGACGTGGAAAATAATTTCCGGTGCATGCAGTCTACATGGCAGCTGACGTGGCACTCTTCTGCGGTACATGCCAATGTTCTGTCATCTGTGTGATGTTCTCTGGGACGTCACATTTGACAAGAGGATGTTTTAAATGACATCAAAGTCAACGAGAATATGCTTTAGGAAACGAGTTGGGTGGACAATACTGTGGAATTTCTTCTTTGCTGAAATCGTAGACATCATCCACATACACGTCTATTGTGACATTAAGTAGAGCAACCCGTGTATTGGGATATGCATTGCTTTGCGCTCAGTGTTCCGTTTGACACGCACAGTGACAACTGCAGTGTTTTCTTGAGCATTACAGAAGACATACAATGCGAGAGAAAGGATGTTTTCTCGAACGAAATGAACAACGTGAATCATAAACCTCAACATCAAAGACGATGTACTCTACAGCCCATATACATGAGTGAATGGAAGATTGAGATATGCCATTAAAAGATGAATTATGTGTTTTTGTAAGAGATGTCCAAGCATAGAAACTTGTGTTTTCAATGGCATTGGGATTATAAGGCCACTTGCCAACTTCTGCACAAAATAGCTATGCACATGCCCATAGTCTAGTACTACGAAGAAATCCACAACAACATTATCTACAGTACCTTCGGTGAAAACATGGTGTGTTCTACTCAATGTTTTGAATAACATGCTTGACCATCATATGCGACGTTCAGTTGGATACGCTGTGGCAAACAAGGACTCACTTCTTCCGAGGTGCATCCGATTTCTTGACAACAACAGCCTGCATCGTACCACACCAAGTCAAAGCATTGCAAACAAATGCTACTACGCTACGACACCATCCTCATACAAGACAATTCATGGAAATAATGTCACTAGCCTAACAAAGGGAGTGCTTCACGTCGGTCACTTGGCACTTAAAATGGGAAGAGAGACGTCGCATCACCTGTTGCTCCGTGGAGGTCTCCATCATGCTTTCTCTCCTCTCAAATGTTGCTTGCGCCCCAGAGTCTTTGACTATGGCGTACACATCTTCCACTCCTTGTTGACCTTCAGCAGTTTCAGGGATCGCAACTTCACCGGCGCCTTCTACCACTCCTCCTTGGCTACACTAATTGTCAACAATAACACTAATTGTGATTTGCAAGGTTAGTGTTAGAACATTATTTACCCATTCTAACACTATTTTAGCTCTATAGGTGGATATTAGAGTTTCCCAAGGAAGGGCCAAAGTTTGACGTGACGGCAGGAGTTAAGTGCCCCAACACTAATTATCACCTAATACTATTTACCAATTTTAGTGTACTCAGACCAGTCTCTATTGGACATGCTCAGCACCAGCTTCAACTAAATGAAGTAAGACCAAGGTAAATGATAGACATCAGAGTGATAGTGTTAACTACTCAACGCTCAAGCTAAAGGTAGAAAAGCCACATTGGAAGCTGTTAGTCAAATATAGTAACTTTTGAAACACATTTCTTTGTCCAAAAATGAAGGGCATGGTTTCTTCTTCCTACTGGAAGAGACCACTTTTGGTCATTTGGACACTTGGGGGTAATTTTTTCGCCAAAAAAAGGTTCCTCCACCCACGAAGAGTCAAGTTACCCTGACATGCAACAACAAAGATTCAAGAGAAAGATTTCCAGAAGGGTCTTGGAGGCTTACCGTTCTGAGATGCAGACTCGGAGCTAGTTTGATCTCGAGAAGCGGCAGCAGGACTGCCGTATACATATGGGGTCAAAAACGATAGGAACCTCCCTATGTAAGAGCCAGCAGGCGCGGTTGATTCACTTTGTGAACGATTGTCCGTAGCATTAGTTGCTAAAGCCCTAGAATGAGGTGGAGCATCCTTTAGATTACCACTGCCTATTAGTATCAAAGCTGAGCGTGGACCAATGTCCAACTTAGATAATGTCATATCCATATCTGCACAAAATATGGACACTTGAATTAGAGCAACAGCCTCACTGTTCCAAATCTCTGTGAAATGATTCCGAGGACAGTTACTGATCCAAAATTAGAGCAAGTAACAAAACAAGGGACAACAACCGATTGCAATAGAGAGGATACAAATAGCCGAGAAATAATTAGCATCCTTGCTTCCCTCCTGCAATCGTAGCATCAAGCTCTACTTCTTCACCTCATCCAACACCTGTCAAAAGTCCATCTCAAATTAGGTCAATCTCGGGTTTCTGGATGAAAGGTTGTGAATTGAAATCCTAGATACTGAAGTTACTATTATTTGTTAATTTGGGTGTTACTCAAACATCCCCGGAGGAGGACTTGAAAGTACACCCTAATCAAATTTCATTCGGTTCTTTCAATTACTCTGACGTAAAAGCCCTTGATGAAATTCCAGCAAAATACGATTCCTCTACCCTAGAAACCTCAATTCAATTGCTTTTCCAGAAAGAACGCACCGCAGGATTCTGAAAAGTTGTCAACTCCAGCGATACCGACTCCTCATTCTCCCCTGTGGAAACACCAAAACCCTGAAACATCAGTCTGTAACTCCATCATTCATTAATTCATCCACTTTGGCAACACACACGGAAACTCTACCTGCGACAAAGACAACGAGCACAAAATTGTCGGCCTGAGCGCGCACGATGGCCTCGGATATGGAACCCTGGAAAAACAGAGTCCCCGGGGGATCCAAGAGATCCTGGAGCCCGGCGGCAGCCTCCATGCCGACACAATGGGATGCAAGTGGAACAGAGAACAGGCGGCGGAGTGGAAGTGGGAAACGGGAGAAGTAAGATTTTGTGCAGGAAAGATGAAGTATGGCGAGTATCTTGAGTATCTTGGGGAGCACAACGACGAAGACGAAGAAGACAAGAAGACGAAGACGAAGAGTCGAAAGCTTTGGGGGCAAGCGAGACCTCCTGCCCAGGCTGCTGCTCATTAAAAAAATTCCAAAGGAAAAAATTTTGTTCGTTCTACAAAATTTTGCTTCAGATTTATTTTTGCTACTCCGTATTATTTTCCCAATCTTGTTCCGTGGTGTCAATTTTGCTCTCTAATACATTCTAGAACATAAAGGCGATCTATAAAGTCTTGGGATGTAACCCTAAGGAACCCACATATATTGCACCAAAAATTGTCAAAATTTTTGCCACCAATTAGATCAAAAGTGCCGTAAAGCAAAAAAATAAATAAAATAATGAAAAATAAAATCAACCCCTCAAAATTGCACTAGTCTAATAAGAAAATTTTTGAATTTTTTTTCACGAACATTGACCTTTTAGATTGCAAGATTATAGCATTTGAAGTGAGGAGGAAAAAGAATTGCAAACCCAATAAGTAGGCTCACCAAGACTTAGTTTGACTCTTCTTTGAATGAGAATTTTGTACGAAAACATACTTGGGGGGAAGAAAAGACCAATACATTTCATATCATGTCATTTAATTCAACTTGTCAAATTTTATCCTTCTATGAATTTCTTCCATTTTGCAATCCTCCTTTGTGCCATTTTCACGGAATAATCGCCATTTTCCTGAAATTTTTCATATTGGTGAATATTTGAGTGCTAATAGATACAAGTTATGGATTGTTAAAATGACATTATGACTCCACTCTATGGATAATTTTGTAAGAACCAACTTACCAAGATTTTTAAAATAGAAACCCTAAATCCTAAAACCCAAACTCTAAAATCTAAAATCTAAACCATAAACTAATTTCTACTTCAAAGAACCAACTTACCAAGATTTTTGAGATAAATTTCTACACAATAGCTAGCATGTAAAGTACTTCCTAATTTTTTCAAAATACTTTTATTTAGTAAATTAAATGCCCAAGCATAATGTTCTCACATATATTTTATTTTTAAAAAAATTCTTTTTAAGAAGTAGACATGAAGAGGGTTTTGGTACTAGTGTTATAAGTTGTTTAGTGGCAAGGGGAACATAATGACCTTTGATCTAGGATTTCATGATTTAAAAAAATTATATTTCTACTAAAGAGGTACATTTTTGGCCCTTATGTCAAAAAATTTTATGAAATGTACTCAAATTGAATTTATAAGCACAAATCCATTCCTCGCTCTATAGACATTTGTCCTTTGGGGCTTGAAGGAAAGGCATCAATTCATCAATCATTCTAGTTATGGCTTCAATTTTAGTTAAAATATATTTTAATTGTTGCAATAGTAAAAAAAAACTACAAATAAGATGCAAACTCATTGCAAATGGACCTTTCAAGTTTAAGAATTTTGTATTGCATAACTATTCAATTTGAATTTTTTTTTGTCCTCTATTGTCGATCAATTAGTTTGAATTCATACTAGACACCAATATGTAGTGTATTTGGCAATGGGTATTTAAATGTAGTAACGTACATAGCAAAAAAAACAAGTTTAATTCTAATAACAACCTTTTGGTCAAATTTGGTTTAGCCAATTTTGAAGTGACCTTTGAGATTTATGTGTTGGCATATATAGGTCCACTTTGCAACTATAGGATACCTTCGTAGCACCTTCGTAGCTAAAATTGAAGCCATAACTAGAATGATTGATGGAATGAAGCTCATACAAAAATAAGGCCATATTCGTTAAAATGAGACAAAGTGTAGTCTCAATTTTATCTTGGACTCGAAGATAAATTGTTGTAACTATTCAATTTTGAGACTATTCGGTAATTTGAGACTTTCATATATTAATATGTACAAAAACCTTTGATTGCCCAAGGTTGCACTCTCATTTTATCTTTGACTCAAGGATTAAATCACTATAATTGTTTTAGGGTTGAAGTCTCAAAATGGTCATTTTAACGAATATGGCCATAAATGATAAAATGAAGCAAGAACAAAAATAACCAAATTTCAAAGTCATACTACTAAAAAAATTCTATTTGTAAAATTTAAAATGTAAAAATTTATATCATATTTGACATATGTCAAATGTTGTCACAAATGTTTAAAGTGAAATCAAATGTTAAAAGCCTTGAAATGAAAAAGTTAAAAAATAATGATAGAAAAGTGATTGAAATGGATGAATTGATAAAGCTTTTAATTTGCTTATATTGGCAAAATGGATTTGAAGTTATATGAAGACAATATTTTGAAATTTTTGTGAATAGTAAATAATTAGAATTAGGGAGAATTTTTCTTTCATTCATTAAATTAAATGAGTTTATGGCGTTAGCTACAACATCGTGAACGACATCGTCTTCAACAACCCGCTTGTCGGAGTTAACGTCAACAAGAACATCGTCTTTGACATCGCTTTGGCCAGCTATGGGGACTGGCTCAACGACATCTACAAGAGCTGTGGGCTGCAACACGGGCACAAGACAATCCTTCTGTGCCATTTTCGACGCCTCTGCCCTAGGTGACGTGAGAAGTGGTGGATTCCCTGCCCCGATAGGCGAGGATGGCTCCGTGACATCCAAGGTCCCCCAGCACTTGCTTTACACTGACTTGCAAGGATCTTTCGTAGCATTTCCTCCATGCTTTTTATGGGACGTGCTCACGGTCTCACTAAGGCGACTTACACTGCTCTTAAGCTCATCCATCCGACTGCGTATCTCTTGCAGTTCTTTGCCATGGGGACTTCGACCTCTGCACTTCTCTTCTTCCAGATGCTGCAACTCCTTTGCCACTTCTGTTGTTGGTAAAGTACTTTGTAGAGGATGGATGAAACACTAAATTGGATTAGAATGTGGTAGAATACCTTCTCTATATAAGTACCTACCAATTGGATCAATTGAAAAGTGAAAATAATGTTTATTTTATCTAAAAAAAAGTACGTTATATAAATACATCCTCAAAAAGTACTTTTTTGACGTACTTTGTAGGGGGGCGTAATGTGATTTCACCCTATGGAGACTGCAAGTCACTCCCAAATTGTTTGGGCCATCCCTAAACCGAGGTGGGAAAGCACTTCCTGGCACTCCCCACACGACCATTCACCCCAATTTTGGGGGGGAACCCCCGAGCCCCAACCCAATAGAATGAACTTGGCCATAACACCCCCATGTTCTCCCCATTTAAATTTTTTCCCAACTCCCTAAATCCAAAAAGCACTGGGAAGAATTCACTGTGGGGACTTCAAATTACTCCCAAATTGTTTGGGCCATCCACGAACCCCCAATGGAAAGCACTTCTTCGCACTCCCCGTACTACCATTCACCCCCATATTGGGGTGAGACCCCCAAGCCCCAACCCAATGGAATGAATTTGAACTGGACACCCCTATATTCTCCCCATTTAATTTTCTCCCCATTTAATTTTTTCCCAACTCCGTAAATCCAAAAAACATTGGAAGGAATTAACTATAGGGACTGCAAGTCACTCTCCATTTTATGGGGCCTAATTTGCAATCCCAAAGCCAATGGAATAATGTCACATTGATCCCGACACTCCCAAGTAATCCCCACTTTCTGTTCTCAAAACCCGTCTCCAAATAATATTGCGTAACTTCACCTCTGTGATAAGGTTATCCCAATGAGTCTCCATTTTTATTTCCCATCTTTCATGTTTTAGGACCTAAAATATTTAATTCTGTACATCCTTTTTATTTTGGCATACCCTAGACTTGTAACACCAAAACACATTTGGGATGTCATTACATGTATCTATGTCACTTTAATCCTACCTTGTACCCATGACTTCACATCCTCCCAGAAAGCCTGAATTTTACACCCTCAAGCTTTTTCCTATACTGATCAGGTGTTTTCCCTATAGGGCAGCACCCCCCCTGCCCTCTCAGTGACAGTAGTGCACCTGCTCGCAGTGAAAGACGCACCAGTGGCTGACGTGGCCGATTCGCGTTTTTTTTTATGTCATCTGAAACGTCCTTTGTTTTTTTTGACATAGCGAAAAACACGTCCGTTCAAAGTGACATCCCTACATTTCCTGACATCTATTATGACGTTTCAGATGACATCACAAAAAATTGTCCTTGATCTGCGCGTTCGTCCAAAAACGTAGCGACGTCAAAAATAACGGGTGATGTCACAGTGTAACGCAGTAAAAAACATGATTTTCTTATAGTGTCTGTATTCTCCTACAATTCAATAGTACCACCACCTTTCGGTTCGACATCTGTGGTAGTACCACCATCGCTTGCCATAATACGTTATTCTAAAATCGCAAGCTTGATCAGTGTCATTACTCGAAAGGAGTACTTCTCAGCTCAAATTTCCACCTCGGACTCTCCGCCAGATCACAGAAACTGAAAATAGAGACAAAATATCCATGCTCAAATACCTCAAAAATCACTGAGAATGTGTTGCAGGTAACTTCACTTAAAATGCTCTTAAGTTCTAATTCCTTCTTGCATCTTCATAGAGAAATGAATGGTATAACCACAAAATGGCATCACCAAACATCAGAATTGCATTGTTTTCCACCCCTCCACCCTAACCCTGACGCCTAACCCTGATGAGATTCAATCCAAAATTCAACAAGAAATTCAACGAAAATTTCCAAAAAAACTATTACTCCCTCAACATGGACAAATTCAAATAATAATAACAGAGTCACATTGATTGAATGCATCCCAATTTGCTGTGTAGAAAATCCCAGTATTGAGTCATCGCTCGTAGATCTACGCACAGCTTGACAGGCCAAGCGATTCCTTTGGGTCGTTGAAGAGGAACCAAATAGTCTACGCGTTTCCTTCAAACCAATGTAGCTTGAATCCTTCCCAAATGCTTCGTTCCAAATCCTCTCAAGAATATGCAGGAACCCCGTTGCGCACATCGCAAAGCAGCTCGATACAATCACACTGAGTGCCCCCACAGCAAAAACGTTCGAAGATCCAACGCAGCTCCACTCACCCTCTACAACTCCATGCTTCCATTTAGAGGGATTTTAGGAGAGAGAAACACTTTTCCTCCTTAAGTTTTGGGACATTCTTAGGTGGCTTCTTCCTAACCCACCTTTTTCTTATCCTAATCCCCAAAGCAAAGTCAATAATGCACCTAACTTCCAAATATAGGTTTAGGACCCATTTCCAAGACTAAAATCCTCTAAACCCATGGTTATGGACTTAGAAACACTCAAAAACTCTGTTTTCCACTACTATAGGTGTCAATTTTCACTACGCATACACCTACAAACATAGTGAGATCTTTCTGAAGTAATAAACGTGAGGAAAAGCTTCTAAAGAAATTGGAAAAAACTCACGAAGAATTACAAAGTCAAGCCAATGCCCTTCTTAAAGAATGATAACATGTGTAGATGAAGTCCACGAGGTAAAACCTCTCACTCCATTATGTGGGAGACTCAACTTGAGAAAGATGAGTCTCCAAAACCTCCACGTGGAGGTCAAGGGGTTTGAGGTCTCCAAATGAGATGCCGGGATCCTGTTGGCGTCTTAGGTGCTCCAAACCTCCTTTGACACCTCCACAACTCCGCAACCGCCACCCAATGTGGAATCCAAGCCCATACATCTCTCATGACAACTATTTGTTTTGTTTGTTTGTTTGTCCCGTTGAGATCTCCCGGACCGTGCGGTCCTTGGTTACATGCTTGGTACCATCAGAAAGCCCTTGGTGAGGAAGGGTGCACTGGCTTGGTTTTGTGGCATTTGGACATACAATGTGAAAGTTATGCATTTTTGAATTATTTTTGGTTCCCAAAAATTAAAAAATTACTTTTACTTTTGTTTTGACTGTGGCAATGGCACAAGGCACATTAGTTCTCTTGTTGTGGAGTCAATAACTCTCTTTGATGCTCTAATATCTATCAAAATGCTCTACAAAAATGGTATTGATAATGAATAATGAAAAATTGAAATTATCCCGATAGAGACACCACCCAAATGTGCCAAGTGCCTAAATGCACCACTTGCTGAAATGATCATAAAGTGTACATCTCCTAATTCAATTTGTACCTATTCTTGAAGAAATGGTTTAAAAAGATTTACCAAAAGAACTTTGAGTCTTCATAACTTTTGCATATGGTATCCAAATGATGCATTTGCACATGATAAGTTCTTTGCTGCATTGGAATCTCATATCGCTTTGCCGTTTGCCCTTGAGAAAATATAATAATTTCACCAGTCCAGTGTAGAAAAGTGGCTATAGAAAAGTGGCGGTTTGGAGTATCCCTCCTTTATCCCGTACACAAGACTTTAGGTTGATTTTCCACGTCTCATTTCAAACCAACCCCTGATGACGTGCTAATGCTACTTTCAGAAAAACACAATTAAAAAATGGAATCATGGTGATGACATGGAGATAATTCCTTCACATCAACGTCAACACGTGTCATGCACATGACTGGCCAGTGTCCCCCCCCCCCCCCTCTGGCTCCTTCGTTGCGTGATTCCAGCAATTGGCTAGGGTTGGAAAATAAAGAAGAAAGAACCTGAAAGAAATACTAGATTTGAGCAGCGTACTCATGTACTCCTGGCGTACATGGGTACACGGGGTACCAGAGGTCTACGTGCGTCCTGGCTGCTGAGTCCGGCGCTATCTCCGGTCCAAAGGCGCTTCTTTTGCACCAGCACACTCCCTGGCAGTCCTTTTTGATAGCGAAACTTGAGATGGAGTCCCGTGGCAAGTTTGAAAGAGGACGCTCCATAGCCAGGTACCTTCAATTGCAGGCATTCAAGCCCAAGAATTTCATGCACAAGAACAAGCAGAGATTCAAAAAGGATCAGTGCTAGCTAGCCCATGGATTTGAGAGAGAGCCAGACAGCCAATACTCGTATTGTCAAGGACTTTTTGTTTGTTTGTTTGTTTGCTTGCTTGCAGGGAAGTAGCCTTTTGTGACACTACTGATGACCTTAACTTAGAAGAAGCTCCTGGTGATGTAGAGGATTAAGAGCAACACTAGTAGGGTGGGGTGTGGAGGAGGGGATACAGAACTAGGGTACTATTGCTGACCTTGGAGAGTCGCGTATTCTGGTTATGGAGGGGATCAACAGCAGCAGCAGCAGCAGCAGCAGCCCTTGTAGGGTGGGGTTCAGAAGAGGTGGGGAGGAAGAGCAAGCAGGGTACCACTATTGTGGTGAGGAAGGAGAATCAGATGAGGGAGAGCCGTGCGTTGTACCAACGTAGAAAACCTTGCATGGGGATATTTATGTCGATTTCCCGTAGTACTCCAACTTATGCTTGTCGAGTGTCTACTCCTCTACGCCTTAGAGGCTAGCTAAAGAAGATACTTAGTTTGTAGGTGACAAGCAGGCGGCGCTCGGAGGGCTTATTCTGTAAGTTGATTGTTGAGGGAGGGATCACTAACTAGGGGTGCTAGAAGGATACTGTGACAAGCGTTTGAAAATCAATGGAGCGCCTCATTTATCTAGGGGCACGATGATCTGGTCAGTGTGTCTGAGCTTGCTACTGACCTAAATCGTTCAGGGGTTTGACACGAGTACCTGTGCTGGAGCAAGTTTGCTCTTGTGAAGACGTTTGCGTTAACGCTTCAGGTCTTTGAATTCATGGTCTCAGTCTGGGTTCGTTGACGTCATAAAATCGGCTTGCCCTTTTCTCTCGGCTACCCTGGCTCGGCTTTCTTCAGCGGCGCCAAGCTCATGCTGATCTTTTCCCCTTTTTCTGCAAGATACTATTCTCTGTTTTAGTTTCATTAGACACACGAGAGTATGATCCATCGTCATCCTTGCTTAGTGCTTGGAATGTCATTAGTGCAGTGAGTTTGAGGGGTCAGCCTACAGAAACAATGAGAGGCAGTAATTTCTTTTGTGGCTGCACCAAAGGGATAATATTGGCCACCAGTTTGATTGAAGGTTGGAATTGGGACTGTATAGCCACAAGAGAAATCACTGATGGGCGAGGGCTGTCATTGAGAACATGGTTGGTCTCTTAGTAGTAGATTGGTAGATGGACTTTCCCGTTTTGGCGAGCTTGGGTTCGAGAGTTGCTATGGGAAAAGCTAGATAGGTATAGAGAGTATTATTAGTTATAGCTCCACAAAAGATCAAAAGGTCAGTTGTAGAGGGAGTTGTGACGCATGTATCTGTAGCATGATTTCCCCACTGGTGGATATTACGAAGCCAATACGATAAGGGGACACAAGATGATGCCCAGCAAGAACGTCGACATCTTAACAGCAACGCTAGGGAGTTGCCCCAGCATGCCTGGCATGCTGGAGAGTTGGGACTCTCAATATATTCTAGGAAGCTCTCTTCAGAACCAAATTTTTGGATCCCTTCACCTGGTCAGTAGCGACCTCAGTGGCTGCTCTCTGCCAGGTGCAAGCTCCAATGGCAATGCCAAACATCAGGAGTTGAATTCTGCCCCAACTAAATTGGGCCCGGATAGTGCAGCAGCTGCAGTCTCGAATCTTTTTAGCGATTCCTTGAGCCATTGCAGGCCCGACAATACTTCAAGCAGACGAGACAGGCTCCATGAAGGTGAACGATGTCTGAGCCATGAAAGCTCCGATGAATTCAGAGAAGACGCATCTCCATTCTTGCTTGACGGAGCATGGAATTCCGAGACCTTGGTTGCAGGGATGTGGGGGTCAAAACGCTCCAAGACGCAACTTCAGTTTCAACCCAGATCTCCAGCAAGAAACGGAAACCTCTTCAGTGTTACAGGGTATATGAATTTCGAACCTTTAAAAGATGTGGCAGTCAACCCTACCAGAATGGATGATAATGTCCAATTTGCTGCAAGCGAAACATGGTCAGGTGCAGGATTCGGAGAAGCAAACCTGCTGACATCAGAGAATAACAGAAAACGCCAGTTAGAAGAACTGACCAACAACTGTGAAGACAATTTCTATGGCAGGAATGAAGAATCTCCTTTCTCTGACCATTTCCGAAATGACTTCAGGGTTAGTAGCCATATAGAGCCAGGATTTGACTGTGAGGATCAGCAGCTTATAGCCAGGGATGCGTACGAGGAGCTTCAGCATGATGGCATGATGTCCAACGGCAAACGTCTCTTCAAGCGCTCGTCAAAAGGAGGTCCACGCCGTCCCAACATAATCAAAGGGCAATGGACACCCGAGGAAGACAGGTATGTATGTCCATCTGCTATTAACTCCTAAAGGATCATGGTTTTAAAATGAACAATTGAATTGACCATATTGTGAAAATAATAGAAATTAGATAGGTCCCTGTTTTCCACCACGAGAATTGAAGAACACGGCATGTGTTTGTCAAGCAGTTATTTTACAAGTTACTCTGTCCTTGGAATACACTCTAACACTGACTCACTTTTCGAGTAGCAACCTTGTCAAACTTCCGTACATTTTTGTAGACAAAGCTTTTGTCAATGCAATGCCTCCACCCATTTGGTTGAGAGCAAAAAAATTTGAATAAACAAAGTCCTCATGTGACGTACTCAAAACTGCTAAAATAACATCAAGAAGCACAATTGGTTGAGCCAAATGCATAGAACGCAGCTGATTCTAGAACAGAGTATTGATATAAGTTGCAGATGAGGATGTGCTAATTACACACTATTAATGATTGACCTGTTGCGAGAGATTAGGTACCTGATGGAGTTGGTGAGGAGGCACGGTCAACAACGGTGGACAGTCATTGCAGATCACTTACAAGGGCGGATTGGAAAACAATGCCGGGAGCGCTGGCACAATCATCTCCGTCCTGACATTAAGGTACCATGCTCTTGCCATATCTGAATGAACATAACAAGACAATTGAGATCCCTTTTGAAACCTGATGCTTATGGCTTAACTTATCTTCTAAGAATTCTTCCTGAAGATACCTTTTCTTTCAAGCATTCACCAAAGCAAAGTCGCAAAGTCTAGGCATAAATCCAGACTCGTTTGCTATTCAGCAAGGGATGTTTCAAGAATGTTGTGAAAGAATTTGGCAAGGGTGTGAGTTACTGAGTGATTCTGGGGACATGATATTCTTACAGCGAGACGGCTGGAGCACGGAAGAAGAGGAAGCGCTGGTGTTGGCCCATAACAAACTTGGGAATCGATGGGCAGACATCGCCAAGCTCATTCCCGGACGTACCGAAAACGCCATAAAAAACCATTGGAATGCCACCATGCGACGGAAAGATCTCCGGCGCAAGCATCGAAAAGTAGGCGATGGGGGCTCCGAGGGTCTGGAGGTGGTGCCCCGGTGCACCATTCTTCGGGATTACCAGCAGAAAGTCGTCGCCCATTGCAAATCTGCAAATCCCCATTCTGGCCTCGACTGCGAAAATGCTCCACCCGAGGCTCCGCGCGCAATTCCCTACCCTAACGAGCTCTGTCAGGTGGTACTCTAACTCCTCTTCATGGTTTAAAGTTCAATTGATCGCTGATTGTGAAGAATCAATCGTTCAGATGGGCCCAGTTTTTGTATTACCAGAATCAGTGGAGCTATGCATGTGCTGCTCAAAGAACAAGTAAATTTGCACGAAAGGACCTTCTCGTATGACCCACTCAAAACTGCTAAAGAACCATGAGACCCAATTTGGGCTCTTTGGTCTTTTTTTTGGCTTAGGGCTCAGGGTTTAGGGTTCGGATTCATGGTTTCAAAATGACCAGTGGGACTAATCATTGACTGCGAAGAATCAATCGTTCAGATGGGGTCAGTTTTTATATCTACAGAATCAGTTAAGAACATTGTACGTGTTGCTCAAAGAATAACTAAAAGGACAAAAGAACATCCTCATAGGACCTACTCATCATCAAAACTGCTAAATAAACATGAGGCTCAACTTGGGCTTCTTGGACTTTTAAAATTTTCTTCTCTTGGATTAGGATTTAGGGTTTAGGGTTCGATTCATGGTTTCAAAATGACTAATTCGATTGATTATGGATTGTGAATAATTTAGTTCCCATAGGACCTAATTGTTCTTCCATAGAATCCTTGAAGACAATTGCTTGATTAGGGTTTGGAATCTTGCGATCTCGTCTTCTTACATGTGTTCTACCCCAGAGCGCTGACAATATGCCTCCCAACGAAGGGAAGCCATCGTTTCCTGCATTACGCACAAGCGGCAATTCAAGAAATGGAGAAACAAGAACTCCAGACTGTGAAACTCCACCACATCACCCAACTCCAGCTGTGAGCTATGGCTCTACGTTCTTGGCACCCTCAAACCTCTCAGCTAACTGGAGCCCCTACACAGGGAACGAAACTGCAGCACCAGCACTAGCACCAGCACTCTCAAGGCACGCTCCAGCACAATACCCAAACACATCAAAACCGGAACTAGAATTGGACGAAGATGGATGGCGCCCTACAAGAGCAAGTGTTGACGATAGTACCTGGAATCCGATGCTTCACACCCACTCGGGTGCCATCCCATCGAACAAGAGAGTTGACAGGAGGAGCAGCAGCAGCAGCGACAGCGCTATGGCGCAGCTGGAGTGCATCATCCCCATGACTTACCTTGCACCATTGAACTCCTTCCAAAATCATAGCTACACTAGAGATAATACTTCTACTGCTGCTGCTGTGACTTCAGGCAACATGAGAAGCCATCCTCAATATGGTTACGATGTGCAAGCTTTGCAGCAGCAGCAGCAGCTGCAGCAGCAGGATGGGCAGCAGGGGCAACCTTGCATTGCACATCAGGGCCGTTCTAGGATGGGGACGACCAGTGTTGTTGGGCTCCCTTGGCAGCAGCCCTGGCGTCCCAACCAAGGACGGGAGCGTCCCAATGGAGGAGGGGAACTGGACCTTCTAGAGCTTGTTGCCATTTGAGCTCTCCGATTCCAGTTTGTTGTTGCCAATGAAGTGAGGAGACGTGAATTTGGAGGTGAACTTTGTGTTTAGGGTTTAGATTTGGGGGAGGGTTACTGAACACTTCCTGTGCTCGGTTTGCAGACTGTGTTGAGCTATATAATGAGTCATGTTTTTTTTTTTTGTGATTGTGAATGTAGATTAGTGATTGAAATCAAACTTTCATTCAGTACCAAACTTTCATTTTCTTGAACTCAAGATATGAGAAGATCTATGGCAGAGAAAGGTGACAAAAGGTTCAGAGAATCTTGGATACCTCAATTTATAACTAGTTTATAGAATGTTATGTCTTTTAACCCTGGAGTGCCCATGACATGTTTACCAAATTCTAGACTCTTTTGAACTCATTTCAATCAAACTATCACCCAAATGAGATTCATAGAAATTGACTGTAGAAATCAGCAGTAGACATGTGGGGAAATGGACATGGCAACCTTTCAATAATGGAAAGCTAACTTTGAGGCGCTGAGGTGCTCAAGGGTTAATGAATGCACTTGGTATTAAGAGAGATGTTAGAATTGTAAACCTACTCTAAAGTTGTCTAAAGATGCACCTAATTAGTCACTCTTGAGGTCCTTGCTAATACCATTCCTAATGTGAAGTGCATACTTTGCTTTACCTTGGAAGCAATTATTGTTGACAAGTATTATCTCCAACCACAATGGAACTACCTTGAAGATTTGATGCCCACAAGTGGGTCAACATTTTCCTCTAGAATGTTCTTACATCAATTTGCTTTAGAATGTTATGGTACCACCTTACATCAAATAGGTTTTGGTCTATTAATTCTTTAAATTAAAGTGATAGGAGTCATTGGGATCTTTTGCACAATTTTTAGCTTATGGTTTACTAACATTTCATTGCATAACATTATTCAACAAGGATTGTAGTAAAATCCAAGAGGAAGAATACATTGTTGCAACAAATGTGTTGAAAATTCAACAAGCAAGTGAAGAATGAACCAAGGAATCAACATTGATAAGTTAATCAAATTACTAAGAAATCAAAAGAGAATCCCATTAGTAGATTAAATCATATTCTTGTTGGCATTGAACATGGACCAAAATACACTCTTCATGAATTGAAATGAAGCACTACCTCCATTAAGGTCAGCACCTCCAAATGCACCAATGACCCTAAAAGGCCATTTGTGTACATCTCCAAAATCAATTATGTACCTATGTAAGAAATTGTTTTAGAACCAAACTTTGGTCCTTCCTAACTATTACATTTAGCATCCAAATGCCAAATTCTTGGGTGCATTACAACCTCCTTACAAGTGCCAAGAAGAAAATATAAAACTTTGACCAATCTAATAATAATAATAATTAGGCGCAGAAGCAAAAAGTGACAGTTTCAGTACCCACCTTAACCCCTGAGCGCCTAGAGCAAATTCAATGAAATCCATACCTTTTTGCCTTCAATCCGCTCAAGCTTTCTCCTAAGAAGAGATTCACATAATCCAACCATACCAATTGGTAATCAAGAGAGACGTGGAGGTGTGGAGAAAAGGACACGTCCTTTGACCATACTACTCAAGATTATAGTAGTCAAACAAGAATGTTTTTCAAAATGGAGAGGCCAGATTTTGGCCTGTGGGGCGCTCAAGGGTTAAGATCTGGTACTACAATGTGGAAGGAAAAAAATTGATGATACACTTTAAAACAACATATGTACAGTGAAAATTGGTGTGATGCTCACCGAGCTTCACCACAAAGTCTCTGTGGCCTGGGTTTCTTCTTCTACCTTCCGAAAAGGATTACTCTCTCAGTCTGGTACCAAAACCCTGCTTTCGTCCTGACCCTCAATTTGAAGAGTTCAATTTTAAAAGCAAAAACAGGCCATCTGAGATTCAATCATCTGACTACAAACCATCCCCATCCGCAGGCAGGCTTTCCCAAGTTAAGCTGATATGAGTCAGTCACTAACAAAATTACATTGCTGCAGCCAAGGATGGTCGTACTTGACGTATTTCGACCAATATGACTTGAAAGTGGGAATGCCGATATCCAACCATGGCTTCATGTTGCCGTTGTAGTGGATCACCGCAGCCGATTCAATAGCCTTGATGCTGGTGTCTGGGTTGTATCCCAGCCCCAACACGTGCCACGACTTGGCAAGGGGATGAGTCAGTTTGTAAAAGGTTATCAGACCAGGTGGTAGAGTCCCCAGCTTCCACAAAGTCCGATTAGCGTTCTGCAAAACCATCAACAAAAAAAAAAGCTGAATTAGAACAATAGAAACAAAATCAAAACATTCTACGGAATGCACCTAGAACTTCAGAAACGAAATCAAAACATTGTACAAAATGCACCTACTCAAAAACAAAAACAAGTTTAGTAGAACTTTAGAAACAAAACCAAAACATTCTACAAAATGCACCAACTCAAAAACAAAAACAAGTTCAATTAGAACGATAGAAATGAAATCAAAGCATTCTACGGAAAGCACACCAACTCAAAAACAAAAACAAGTTCAGTAGAACTTTAGAAATGAAATCAAAACATTCTATGGAATGCACCGACTCAAAAACAAAAACAAGTTCATTTAGAGCAATAGAAACAAAATCAAAACATTCTATAAAATGCGCACTGACTCAAAAGGAAAGTATAGAATTGATAATGTAAAGCATGTATAACAAGGTTTTCATTCAAAACATTCTATGGAATGCACCGACTAAAAACCAAAACAAGTTCAATAGAATTATAGAAATGAATCAAAACATTCTACGGAATGTGCACCAACTCAAAAGGAAAGGATAGAATTGATAATGTAAAGCATACATAACAAGGTTTTCATTCAACCTTTGAAGGCTTGAAATCCTTTTCAGAGGCATTTGCTTATATCTTTGTGTAAATAGATGACCGACTTACCCCATTTCCATCAAACTTATCATAAAGGAGAGGTTGTCTTCTAATGAATGAGAAATTATTTGGACAAAGATTGGTCAAAAGCACACACTCTGTTCATCATTGAAAGTATGGACATTGCAACACTTGGGGGTTAAAATTAGACTATGTAAAGAACTTTATAAATGTCACAAAGAAAATCTTTCTCATGATTCATGGGGAGGTCCCCTAAGGTCACAACAATCATCCAAAGGCCTCCCTTCAAAACTAGGGCAACCTCTAAAAGATTCGATTTGTGTAAGAAGATTCTCTTTATGATGTTGTATGTGTGAGACTCAAAGCCTAGTGTTATTTTTTGGTAAACCTAGAGACAATCAACTTTGAAGATTCATTAACTTATTCATATGATGTCCAAATGATGCATGTTGGAAGTGTGTTGGAATCCTCTTCCTGATGCTAGTAAGATCCAATCAAAATCATTTATATTTTATATGACTAACTATTCTCAGTTGAAATTAGTGAAGATTAGAGGTGCACATCATACTTTCTATGATCGATTCATGAACGTAAAATCCAAAAGCAGGGAAATCAATTCATTACCAGATTCTGCCATTTGTGGTAGATCCCCGTGATATCGCGTTGCTTCCACTCCTTGAGATCAAATATATTCATACCATAAGCCCACCCACAGTCCCGAGGGCTGAAGTTTTGCTTGATATGAGGATTGGAGAAGTTCAAGTATCTGTCAAACCGATGAAACGCCTTCCCACAAGTCTCCACAGCTCCATTCACTTTGCCTTGGAGGTTCACCTTCCAAAGAGGGGTGAGGTCCTTCATGACGACAACATCATCATCGAGAAACAGAATCTTGTCCAGCTTGGGGAAAACCTCCGGTAAGTAGAATCGCAAGTGGTTCAGCATGGACAAATACTTGGGGTTGCGGTACTTCAAGTTAGCGGACACCCGCTCCTTGCTGCCCGACTTGAAGAAATAAGTCTTGATGGCGTCGGTTTCCAGCTGCTTCAGCACGGGGCAATAGGAGGAGTTCAGCCACTTGAAAGTGTCCACGTTTTGGACGTGGATGGTGGCAGGACCAGGAGGATTGGCGCGGAACCACATGATCATGGCCCCATAATTCAAAGTGTCGGTGACGATGTGGAACACATGCTTTTCGGGATCCTGGAGCAAAACGCGTAAAATCGGTCGCCAAAGTCAGAAAAAACTGGGTCCCAAGTCAGAAAAACTGGGTCCCAACTAGGTCCCAAGAAGATCATGTAAGATCACAAAATTCTTCCCTAAAGGAAATTAACCCTGACGGATCATGAGGAACAAATTAGGACTCATGTGTTATTACCACTGTCGAATGGGTCATATAAAAAACTATCTCTTGTTCAATTCACAATATAATCAATCAAATTGCCCCATTTTGAAACTGTGAAATCTCATTCCTCTAGAAGCTAAGCCCTAATCCAAGAGGAGGATATTTTAGGTGCGAAATTCTGAGCACTTTCGAGTATGTCATATGGGAACTTCCTTTTGTTTGTTCAAACTCGTTTCAGTATGACCAACACATGCAATGTTCTCCACTGATCCTGGCGATACCGAATTTAGCCCTGCCTGAATTATAATGATTAAAACATGATCAGTCGAATCGGTCACTTTAAAACCATGCGATCTCAGTCCATTAGGGTTTGGGGTTTAGGGTTAAGCTGTTAATTCATGATTACCTGTGCAGTTGCAGTTTAGGATTTAGGGTTTGAAGCTGTTAATCCGTGATTACTTGTGCAGTTGCAATTGCGGTTTAGGGTTAAGCTGTTAATTCGTGATTACCTGTGCATTATTGACAGTCGAGTTCAGCACCACAGAAACAGCCAGGACATTGTCAGAAAAGATGGCGTAGTGGTAAAGGGAGTTGTCCTCCAGCTTCGGCGTCTCTGGAAAAACTTGTTGCTCGAGGGGAAGCGCGTTGTAGTCAACAGTCAGTCGCATGGACAAACAATGAAGACCCTTGGGTACAGTTTTGGCAGCCAGCTGGCTCAAGAAGTTGCTCTGCTTTTTCTGGCTGCGAAGCTGCTGCTCGGTAGCCTCCAGCATGTTCTTCAGCCTCTTGACAAGCACTTTGTCGTTGTAACGGAGAGCGGCTACTTTCGCCAGGAGATGGGCCATGGCCTCCATCTTCTCCTTCGAACTGCAACAAGCAAAAAGGTTCAGAGCCTCATTAAGGTAGTCAGTCACACCGAAAAGCGCTGACCACAGCGAATTTGATACAGTAAGAATGGTCAGATTCTAAATCAGATTCCTCCTAGCAAATCAGAGAGGTTTCCAACTCACCAGAGAATGCATTGTTTGGATACCATATGCAGATTCTGTTCTTGAGTTGTTTGGTGTACATTCTCCAAATCAATATGTACTCACTAGGCAAAATCTCGGTGTGTCACAATTAAGGACCTATACCTAACAGAAAGAGAGAGTGCCAACAGTACAAAAGAAAATTCAGGAGGTTCAAGTAACAAATGAAATTGAATGGACTCTCTCACCCTCTTGGTAGCTCAGAGTCAAAAGAGACATCCTCGACGGTTTTCATATTCTCCTTCAGTCGGGACTTCAGGTCCTTAACCAGGCGTGAGTTACTAGGAATTCCATCCATACTTGAAAACGCTCGAGCCATCACGAGCTGGTCTCGCATGATGCGCACATTGTGGTCCGCATGTGCAGGTGGAAGTCCCCGTTGCCAAACTGCTGACTTTCCAACTGTCTCAGGCCCTAACTTCTGCTGATAAGTTCCTGCAATCGTTGAGCAAAAAACAGTTCCCAATCAGTCTTTGATGATATAAAGCCCAAAACACGGCAGGTTATTATTGTTAAGATGTCACAGTAGTGGTACCTGGATGCAAAAAAAACTAAGTGCTCAAGCTAGAATGAGAAAATCTAATTTCGGAGCTAATGGTCAGATTTCAGTAACATATTCTCGTTGATTAAAAATGTAGAGTACGATTTCTTTCTTCTATTGATACATTTTGTTACCTTCCTCAAAGTTTCCTCATTGGTTTATTTCAACTCGGACAGATCTGAAAGCAGTCACCTTTTGGTCACTTTTGGGTCACTTTTGGGTCACTTGGGGGGTAAAGCAAAGCACTGATGTATAGAAGGTTCACAAGAGTAACCAGTTAATAGTGCACCTCGGTGCTTACGTGAGGGGTCAATTTGAGACTCAGTATTATCACCACAAGAACTCCCATCTTCACAGTTGGAACCCTCCAACAAAGTCTTGCTGGCATACGGGGCAATACCATCTCCATCGCTGAAAATGACATTAACCTTAACTACAGCTCCTCCAACATCACCAGGAGGTTTCGCTACATGCGTCTTTTCTCTGTCAAACTGGGATTCGCCCATACGTCTTCTCCTTTCCTCCACCTGAAACTGCCAAAAGACACATAAATGCCGTCAGTTGAATAATGCAAAAACGGTATCATTGATGACGGACAAATGATGTTGTCAGCTCAAGGAATAGTATCATGGACAACTCACGTCCAAAGCAACAAAAGTTTCACAGGGACTTACTTCCTCAGATGAGCCATCCAGCAATAAGTTCGGTTGACCTGCAAAAGGGAATGCATGGATTTTGGGGTTACAATCCCCCCCAAACGGAAGGCCTTAAGTTTAATTCACGCCCTTATGTCTAGGGCTTCCATCTGCAACACTAAAATATAAATGCACAGGAGCTGAAAAAATGGATTACTCTTACCAATCAAAAAGCTGCCAGCTCGTTTGGTAAGAAAATATGAGGGTCCAACGACAGAGATAAATATGATAACAGCCCAGACCGCCATGTGAATTCGCGTGTTTCGGCCAGACACCGCCCCTCTTGATCTCGCTTGTATTGGAGCCATGGTTGGTTACACTTGCAATTCTGAGTCCCTAAGATACGCATTCTTGCTCTTGCTTTTGCCACCACACAATCCGTCCAACACTCTCATCAACGTTCCGTTTCCCCAAGTTAGTTGCATTTTCTGCAACACAACTCTGGAACTCGTCAGAGGTGGAAAGACGATTGGATTGAATAACCTGGGATAAAGTCTGCAGAGTTCCACGTAGCTTAACCCTGAACCCTAAATCGTTAAAACTCTCCTAAAACTTACTCTCTCTCTCTCTCTCTCAAATTCCAGCGAACTCGTTCACAAGTAGAGATGAAGCGCTTCCTAATCCGGCGGTGAGTGTTACCAGAGTTCGCTAATCGGGAGGCATTCATCAGTAGTCTTCACTTGCACACACTCTCACCATCCACCACTAAACCCTGTAACCATCAACAAGTACAAAACCATAACCATACCTTCCTCCACAACTTCTGCATCAGTCAAAGCTAAACTTCTACGCAGAAAATTTCCATTCTCGAGTCACGCACTAACTCTTAGGCGTCAACACCGGGGCATGCAAACCCACACCCAAAACCCAGAACTGGGAGTTTCCAGCTCCATAAATCTTCACTGTCAGTGACTGACGCAGTGACGCTCCAAGTGAAACTCCCGCAAAGCCCAACTCAGTTCGAACTCCCACAAACCTGAAGCTGATCTCTCACTTCCCCACTCATCGGCGTATTTCCTGAAAATCATCGCTTGCTTGCTTGCTTGCCACACCACAAGACAAGAACGTCAACCACCTGCCACTTGCCTCATCAGACACTCGTTTCTACCACACAGGAAGCCGCGGATCTACAGTCAAAGTAGAGTACAGTAGCACCTACAGTAAAACAACACCAAGACTCCTGAAAAGGCTCCAATAATTGCGTCATTTTCTAAGTTTTAGTAGCCGAAAAGGGATTTGTCGCCGGGTTTCTTGCAATAGCTTACCAGGTGGAGGGAGTGGGTGAGAGTTGTACGCATCAACCACTGCAATACAGTACAGTAAAAGATGGGATTGCCAGAACTGAATGCCAGGGTAGGAATTGTCAGAGATTGGGATTTGGGAACAATCTGTCTGTTGTAGCAAGTCGGTTCTGGGGAGGGAAGAGATGCTTGCTGTTGCGGACGGATGCTCAGAAAAATCTGACGATGTACGATGATGCATGAATACGACGTCGTGCGTAGCATGGTCTCTCCTTTCGAACTTTTCCGTATTGTCTACTCCGTATATTTCCCATAGTGTATTTTATATAAGGGAAATTCTACGTATTTTTGTATTTTGTATTTTTGTATCTTTGTATCTGGGGGGGTATTGGTAGATGGTGAGGGGTAGGGAGGATTGACCCAATGAAACGGTAAATGTAAAAATTGCCTCCTATTTTGCACTGCTTAAATTTTGTATTTTTTTCATGTCTCCTAGCTAATTGGGGGCCTCTCGATTGCAAATATGAATTCAAAATTTGCAAATTTCATTATATGTGGCAAATAAAAAATTTCAATGTTTTTGCAAGGGCAAAAGACAAGACAATACATGGGTCAATCCTCCTTGGCTTGGTGAAGGGGGTAAAGCTTCAAGAACCAACATTTGGGATATTCTTTTTAGTTTTACCATCTATTTTTCTTTGATTCCCATATTGAACTGTTTTTTTCAAGGACTGTCCAGTTTCTTCTCTATTTTGAATTCCAAAATAGAAATTAAAAAAAAAATTACTATAATTTTTGGATGTTTTCAAATTGCAAATGGATTTTTATTTTTGCAATTCCATTGGTTAACAATGACTATTAATTGGGTAGTTTTCCCTAAATATTGGTTTGAATCCAAGACAACTTAACAATGAGTTCTCACTTGGTGTTACAAGCATGTGGTGTTAGTGAGGCATGAACAATATTCGGAGAGAATTGCCAGTTGGTTCATTGTTAATCGACGCCTTTGGAAAAATAATTGGTTGGAGTGTGAAGATGGAGGATTCAAAAGTGGATATAAAAGTTGGGTAGGACTAACAACCAAACAGCGTGCAAAAATAAAATGTGGATGTGTAGTTGTTGCTTGCAAGAAATTGTTGGATTTTAGTTGCTTACCATTTTGAATCCAAGGTCAATATCCAAGTCAATTGAGGTAGGTATGTTCTTAAATAGGGCAGGTATTACTTTAAGGTTGGCTATTGAGGGGCTTGCAATGCTTGGACATGGGGGGGGATATTGCTTTAGGATTAGTTATAGCAGCCAAACCCTTCTCTATTATTAGTGTCTACTCAATGTAATGAAATTTGGAGTTTAGTTTCAAAAATTGGCAATGTCTTTGAAAAAGAGAATTGCAACCTTAGCAAATTTAAAATTGAAAGAAAGTAGCCGATGAGAATTTAATACTAGAGGAAATGAATCAAGAGATTTTGATAAAGAGAGAATGCAACTAATGCCTTTGGAAAAAAACAGATCCTTCTACAAAAAATGTAGCTTCCCAAATAGTTCTAAAAACTTCCTGAATATTTGGTATAAGCAAAGACATTTTGGGATAGCATTTCCTTGGCAAATACCACTTTTAACTACATGTGTGAAAAAACTATTATCTACCATTGATAATCCTAAAAAGATTCTAGGGTTTAACATTGGCATCAATGTTAAACCACTGATATTAAATTTTTATATTCTATCTTGTTTAGCAATAATGCTAGTGTGTGAGAATAAAGACGTTAGCTTATAAACCTTGAATGTAGATTTAGGTATGTACCTTCAACCATTTGAAGGTGTTTATAACATATATACCTATAATATAGATATCTATAACCTAGGTACCTATAATATAAACACCTATAACTATAGAAGTGTTTATAATATAAATTCATAGGCTCATGGGCTCATAGATTCTATATTCACATGTTACCAATACCTTCTTGTTTAGTGTTAAACCCTAAAGGACCATTTGTCCCCTTAGGGGACAATTTGGGTCTGGGTAGGTTCCTATTGTCTCAACTTGTAGTGAATGATTTTGAGATTTTTTTGAGGTTGTGGAATTTATCAAGAGCTTTGTGAATATATAATTTTTGTTTCAATCGGTGCCCAAGAGAAAAAGTTATAGCACAATAAGCCAAAAACAAAAGTCAACAAGCATCACAAAAAAATAAAAAAAAGTCAAATTATATTAAAAAAAAATTGTTAAGTAAAAGTTGAACTTTTTCCTTAGATTTTCAACTCAACTATTCAACATAAAAATTTAGAAAATCAAAATTAACAGTGCAAAAATTTTGTTAAAAATGATCAAAGCCAATAAATCTAGTCAAGCAAGTTACAAAAAAACTTATTTTCTTTACTTTGGATGCAAATATCTTGCAATCTAGTGGTCAAATTTGATGAAATTTTTACCACATGTTTTCAAACAAGTTAAGTACAAGATCCTATGGTTGGATTTTGAAAAAACATATTTCTTTGGTTTTCTTAGGTGAACGCAATAGAAGTAGTAGTTCTAAGTGGTTTTTGACAGAAAACACCCTCAGGGCTTTAGGCCATTCCATATTCTCTCCAATGGTTGACTTAAAAGACCAACTCTTAAGATCATAAATTTGGCTAGGATTGATTTTCAAGAGGAGTTTCTTGTTTTTGACCTTTTTAGGGCCTATGGATACTGTGCATTCAAAAAAATTATACTTTTGCCAAAAATAGTAGCCTAAACTGGCAATTATGTTACTACAAACACAAAAGTAATTTGGATTTTTTTGTCTATAACTTTTGTGATGACAAATGACCAACAATGAAAAATGAAGTACATTACACTTGCATAATTGATTTGTACAAGCTAAACATTAAATATCATCTTATTTATAAATTTTAATCAATCCAATTCTTTTTTTAACTTTGGCCTCTAATAATTTTGTTTCTCTCACACTTTATCTATGTGCCAAGTACACTTGAATATCCTACAATTGAAAGTAATTCAACCTTACAAACATGTCTAAAGAATAATTGAACTATACTGGCTAACTAGAATTATTAGAAATACAAATTAGAATTCACGTTAGAATTATATGTGTTGCATGCAAGTTAGAAGTAGAAGGATTTATATGCCTCCAAAAACAAGGGCACCTTTTACTTAAAAGAATACCCTTTTACTCAAAAGATGCAAATTCAAATTCAACCAATGCATACCAAAATATATCCTACATTTTATCTTTCAATAAGAGTTTAGTTTAAATATTTATGTATTGTTAAAAATTCAACCTAGTAAGATATAAGAGACAATGTGAATATTTATCAAGTTTGCATTTTATAAATGATAATGACTTAGAAAAAAAATTCTAGTTCTAAGCCTAGGTCTAAAGATCATCTATAGATTGCTTGTATAGTCATTTGGTTAGTGTATGCAAATCTCATTTTGGTGTAAGAATATCCTTTGGATGATCACATAGTCTTTAATTTTATGGTATTCAAGAAGAATAATTTTCATCTTACACCAAAATGGGATTTTCATCTAGTTGTGTGCAATTTGCTACATTCACATCATTCAGTTAAATTCAATACATATTAGTTATTTTTTCATTTTATAAAAAGTACTATATTTCAATAATTTACCCTTGAAACTTGATTTTGACTTTCAAAACGATTGCTTTTGCTTAATCAAAGCTAACAATTTAAAAAAACAAAAAACTTTGAAGTTTAAATTCTACTCCACTTGAAAATTTTGAAAATTTTCTAATATTTTGTAGTAGGATCTCCAAAATGTACAATTTGAAAGGATTCACTGATAGAAGAACTCCACTTGCTTGAGCTCTTGCTAGCTTATATTTTGGAATGAAACAATATCATCCAAATATAATATTAAATATTGCTTCTTGATTTTTGCATCCATATTTTTCTTTGAATCTTTGTAAATTTTTAAAAAATTGATGTGATTTAAATTTGTGAAAAATTAAATTATTTTTTAAAAACTAATAATATTACAATATTATATGAATTAAAAGGTAATTTTTCAAAATAATTTTCAAGAATTTGAATGAAATATGTATTTTGAAAACCATCATATAAAAGGCTTTTGAAGTGTGTATTTTTTGTTTGTCAACAATTTAACATTCAATATGAAGAAAAGCCACATGAAAAATTGAAGAATAATTATGTGAAAGTCTTTCATGTGTTTCAGAAGAACAAAATGACCTTGTTAAAGAACAACGATTTTGTTTTGGAAACATGAAAGAACATTCTAAATACTACAATTATGAAAACTAATCAAATCATGGCTCATTTGTAGATCAACAAGATTTGTATTTGAAATTTGGATACTATAAGGGTTTTAAAAGCTTGAGGTCATTCAATAATATTGATTGAAACCCAACACATTTAGCAAGTGTCCAATAAAAATTTGATAAAATTGTCTTTGGGCTTATAATACTCATTCATCATGATGGTTTTTAAGAAGGTAATTAGAATTTCAATGAAGTAGAAAAACAAAATGAAAACAAAAATGATTTAAAAAAAATTGGAATCTATTTTTTGTCCCATATTTTTTATTTACATTAGATCATGAATTTCAAATTTTTATTAATTAGCTTTATTATACTAGATAACAATTATAACTGGAATTATTGATCAATGTTTTGAAAATTCACAATGTATACAACAATGTCCAAAAATATATATGCCAATTTGTGTTGAAAGTCTTTTTTAATTGCCAACAAGAACATCCTAAAAATGGCTAAAATTTGTGTTAAAAGAAATGCTATTGACCTCAATTAGCCGTGAATAGGACTATAATTGAGGTTTTTATTTTTATTTTTTATAAAGTGTCATAGTGGTGATATAAAATGTTATAGTGGTGCTCCAAATTTTAGCATTCATCCAAATATTGGATAGAAAATATGACATCCACACATATCACATGCCTCAAATTCTATTTTCATCCACAATTTAGCAATTTCATTTGAGAATTCTTTTTGCTTCAAATTTTTCTAGCAAAAAACTTCAAGATTTTTTGCTATTTTTTAGCCAATTTTTTTCTAGTACAATTTGGCACTAGAAGCTAAAAAGAAGCCTTGTTATAATTTGAAAATGCATATTCAAACATTCTTTAGTGATTTTACTAACATCCTTCCAATTGAAGCATTAATCAACATTTTTGAAAGGGTTAAACATTTCAAATTCTTTTTGCCAATATTTCTTGAAAGATAAGTTGAATTTACATCAAATCTTCTTTGATTCATTTTTCACTTTGATTGAATTTGAAATGAATTTTTTGAAATTGGGATGGAGGTATATGATCTAAATGCATTGCAATCCTAAAATATTTTTCATTTAAAAATACCAATATAGAAATTCCAAATAGAAGATGTTTTTAGAGTTGAGGTAGTTTTAAGACAAATCCATTCTTAACCCTAAATGCTTAAGTCTTTTTTTGAATTTCTTGGAATTTAATCAAAACTTAACAAAAAGCCCAAGTCTTGACAAGTTTTATCAATAAAAAATTGTAACCATATGAATTCAAACTAGATGTGTAATAAATTAGATAAGAAAAGAAAAGAAAACAATATCACTTATGGATTAAAAGATTATAATGTTTGACCAAGATGTTGTTAAAATTGTGAAAGTTATTTGAGTTTTTTTTTACACATCAAGTCTAAAATTGAGGTTATGAGAAAAATAAAAAATTGAAGGATATAATGTGCATAATGAATATCAATTTACAACTTCTCAAAATCTACTCTACAATTTTTTTAAATGAATTTTTCAATTGATTTCCTCCCTAAGATCTAATGTATTGAGGCCCAACTCCAAGAGCCTCTAACGCTAAAAAAAGTCAAGATTAGCAATGAATACCCTTGCATAGAATCTTCAATTGAAAAATTAAGAATATTTAATTTTTTTGGAAGTTTAAAGTAAACATTAGAGGATATTCATCCATAAATAAATAAAAAATAGTACTTTAGTAAGATTTTATTTAACTTCAAAGTTTAGTCAATACAAAAATATAGTGCCTTGGGCATTTTGGGGTTAAATGAAATGTGCAATTACAAAGGTGTCATATTTGTTGTTGAGAAGTAAGGATAAATAAAAATGACTAAAGTAAGAGGTGCTAAAACAATTTAGACTCTAAAAATATTTTCTACCAAAAAAATATATATATTGCATTATTTGATTATCAATTCTAGCAAACTTTTAGTTTTCTTCCAAGATTTTTTAAATTAAAAACACTTAAGAGATTCTAATGCTTGCCAAATTGCATAGAGTAAGATCACTCAAACCTACAAAATTTAGAAAATAAAGCAGATGCTTCTTACACAATGTTCAACCTAAGGATATTGAAATTAGGGCACATATTTTAAAAGTCTATCATTTCAACTTGATCTCTTATAACTTATATAAGTTGAATTTGAGTGTCATTCTCAGACTCAAACTTTAAAAATGAAAGTTCCATCTCAATGACAATGATTGTTAGACAAATTCTCCTTCTTTGACTATCTCCTACTTTACAAATGATTGTAAAGTAATAAGCTTTCAAAATGATGTTGGATCTTTTTCATGTGCTTCAAATAGACACCTATTGAAAACTTTGAAATTTCTATTGTTCCTAACTTTAAAAATTGACAAGTAAATTAAAAAATTCTAATTTTTTAACTTATTTTTAAAATTTAATTTTAATGATTTCCATTCATCTACTGGGCAAAAATAACCCCTTTTTAACTGTGATTTTGACTCTGTTTATATCCATTTATACACATCATCTTAAATAAACGGGAATAAGGGTAAACGGTTTCTACCTTACATTAAATGCTTCCTACAGGCTCCTCCTACCATACACCCAATTTATTTTTTTACCGAAAGTTTGGCCACAGCAGCGGCGAGTTGCTCGGCGGCCGCGGGATCTTCTTCCACAAAGGGCTTGTGCGGCAGTCCCGAGTCGGACGTAGGCGCGTGTTTGTGGTAGCGGCCGCACTCGTCCGGCGGGGTAGGCGGCGGCGATGGCGGCGGCGGTCCACAAGCATGCTCCGGCGGGAAGTGATCCAAGTTCGTATTCCTCCCGCGCATGACTGGCAGCGTCTCTTGCAGTTTTTCCCGCAGCGTGTACACCACGATCTCGAACAAGATGAAGAGCGCGCCCTCATATGCGCTTCCCATGGGCAAAATCTTGTTGTCCGTCACTGCAAATCGAGCAGGCTCAGGTGGGTACAGCGTGATTCCTGCTTTCAAATCTCCATCTCCAATCTGCGAGCCTCGTTGCACTTGGGAGCCTCGTTGTGAGCCTCGGGCCTTGTCCAAATCTGCTTTCGCGATCATTTCGTCAAGTTTTGCAGAGAGTTTGGCCTTGCTAGGGTTTACTGCCGCCATAGCGTCCCCGGCAGGCACCATGGATGGCTTCTGATTGCTGTGCGGGAGCTGCCACGGCATTTTCCCTTCCACCATCATGCTGCATTCCGGGTGCACAGCTGATTCCCCCTCGCCGGGGAAGTCGGGATCCGCCATCGTCTGCGCGGGGACGAGTGCAATCGTGGTAGCGAGTGCCGCCGCGGCGCCGTCGGGTTTGGCGGTGATGACCAAAGCCCTGGCACCTGACGCTGTCGCCTCGACGA
Source organism: Climacium dendroides (assembly GCA_950106755.1). NCBI lineage: Eukaryota > Viridiplantae > Streptophyta > Bryopsida > Hypnales > Climaciaceae > Climacium > Climacium dendroides. The sequence goes on along the minus strand of OX467087.1, from coordinate 29,071,996 downwards.
TGATGGGGTCGACGCTGCTGGGCCACCCGGGTCCGTTAGATACAATGAGGAGGTCTCCGGCTTTCAGCAGCGGCGTGCACATATCGCCGAACATGTGCACTTTGCGTAACCCTAAGTGGAAGAGGCGCATGGCGAAGCCGCGGATGATGAGACCCTCTCTCCCAAGTCCGTGCAACACAATCACCTTGTCTCTGGCTTTCATGATCTCTTTCACGATCGGCACACAGGGATCCTGTTTATCGCGCTCGGCGCGGTTGAAGACGCGGTGAATCTCGGCCAACGCTTGGATGGCCATGAAGGATAAGGAGGTTTGCACCATAACTGGGGACGCCATTGCTGAAATTCTTGCACATATGCACGCTCACCTCGGTAAGGTCGGAGACTCCAACTTTGTTGTCCTCGATATATGCCTCCAACTTTGTTTTTTTACATTGCGACGAAGACATACTTGGTGCAGTGCATTTCATGTGCCGACAATCGCTCTTAGTCTTGGAACAAATTCAGGTACAAGAATTTTGATGCAGATCAATCAAGAGTGAGCAAATGCATTCTTTTCGATTCGGTGCTGCATTCCTTTGGATCTCACAAGATGTGAGGATACCCATCGCAAAGCTGTGTTCAATCAAGTTCAGTTCTTGTTCAATTGTTGTTCTTGACTTCAAGAAAAAACTCTCAAACGATTCGTAAAGGTCATCATGGTTCACTTCATGTGCAAATTCTAAGGAGTGTCTTGTTCCTTTGCGCTGTGGCGGCTGGGTACTGAGAGACACGGGCTATTGATGAAAACTGATCATGTCTCAAGTGAGGATCATTTTGATCTTCCGAGCAACTTTTATGAAGGTCATGTATCTTTAGAAATATTTTTGACTATTGGATTTCAGAAATTCAGTAGATGCTAAAAAAATAATAATATTCCTTCAAAGTTCAGGTTGAAAAAAGGATTTTGCTAACATTTTGGCATCAATTTTTAGAATTGTTCACAGGGAGTTTGGTAGTAAGTTAGTGGCTTTAAAATCATAATACCTTTTCCAATGATGGAAATGTTTAGTTGGTTCTCAAATTGGCTCGACATAATGTAAGTTATACAATCCTGGAAATGATGGAAATGTTTAGTTGGTTCTCAAATTGGCTCGACATAATGTAAGTTATACAATCCTAAGGGAGAGGCACCCAATGGTGTCCCTTTCTAGGAAGGGGTGTCATTTTAGAACCTAAATGTAGACAGCCCAACCATGGCTTATTATTTTTTGACTGAAATAATAAGCCATGTATGGGCCACCTAGAATTGTGTTTTAGAATGCCATTGGGTATAGGGATGCCATTGGGTATAGGAACGCCATTGGGTGCCTCTCCCTTATTACCACCTTGATTTGCAATTTGAATATGTTGGGGTTAACTCTAGGAGGGGCATTTATTTTTTAGAGGTGTGGGTTTGTTTCATAAATTAAATTGAAGTGAAATTATAATTTTTTGATTAAAATTATAATTTTTGTGAATTTTTGAAGTGATTTGTTCTAAAATTATAAAAGTATTCATAGATTGGAGTCATCAATGTCCCTTAAACAACCTATAATCACCTTTTCATGTATCTATTACCAATAAAGGATTGACATATTATCCCTTGTTGGCATTAATGTATAGATTTTGTCAAAAAATGAATGAATTTGAATGAGTTCTATAGTGAAATTGGTGTCAAAATTAGGATGATAGAAATAGGTAGTTGGTGGAATGGGCTTGTATACCTTAATTAGGGTCATCTTAAGATATTAATTGTTTAGACATGGGAAGAAATTTTTTGTATGAACTATAATAATTTTTGTGTTGAATGCTTGCATATAATTCAAAATTAATAGATTAATCTTATGATTCGTTGATTCCAATCATTGTGACTCCACTTAGAAAAAATTGGTCAATTATCAATCATAGCCAACTAATGTCCATACTTTAAATTTGTTTGTTTGTTTTGTCTTGTTTTTTTTTTTATGTTGAAATCTCTTGGATTGTATGTTCACTAGTTGTGTTTTTGGTACCATTGGAAAGCTCTTGGCGAGGAGGGGTGCATGGGCTTGATTTTGTGGTGTTCCAACTTATGGTGTGAAAATTATTGATTTTTGAAGTTTTAGGAATCAAAAAATTAAAAAACTACTTTTATTTTTGTTTTGACTATGGCAATGGTACAAGGTACACTAGTCTCAATTGAAGATACATACAAGTACTTGTTTCATCATACAAAATGCAACATATGTGAACATAATCACATTGTACAATGGATCCTAAAAATTTGAGGAAAAGTCCCTTGTCTCAAATTTAAGAAGTCTTGCCTATTGTTGTAAATTCCAAATGCCATTCTATAAATCTATAGCTTGGCTTTGCATTGCAATTTGAGTGTATTTTGTTTTTTTATTATACTTATTGACTTTCTTTCTCACAAAGTATGCATCCATCAACACTCAAAATTAAATAGCCTTTGACATTTGCATACACCATTCAAGTAAAACCCATGAACTATTAACAATAAATTTGAATGAATTTGAACAAATCTAAATGGACCATTGTATCAAAATCACCAATCATTGGTCCTTCAAATGATTCTTTGTAGAAAATAAGATTTGTTAATTTTGTTGTAGATCAACCTTAATGCAAAGTATTGAAAAATGCTTGACATTTGTAGCTTCTCAAGTAATACTAAGGTTCAACAAGGTTGACAACTATTCTTATATAATAGTGTCACCTAACATAATATTGTTCTTATTGAATAGAAAATCTTCATATTTAATAGATTTAGTTTTTCAAAATTCTCAACAAGGTTTCCAATGAAGAACTAACTTTATCACCCAAGATGTGGACTAGGCTCCACAAATACCAAAGGGCATATGTGTGAGTGATTGAGTTTTTATATAGTTATAAATTGCTCAAAGAACACAAGATAAAACCAAGTGAGAAAATATCTTGAGTTTGGTGAAAAGATTCATCTTCCATGGGTTGACTAGGCCCACTATTTAATTCCCTAGAAACAACATCAAAAGATGACAAAGTTAGGAAGGGTTGGTCCAAATTAGGAAAAGTAGGCATGCACATCAAGGATTGACTTTGACACAAGTTGGCATCTTTTGGAGGTTGGTGGAGAGTTTGACAGTTTGGCTACATAGCAGAAATTGTGGACCCAATGCGAGTTAAATGTCTCTTTAATCTTTGATAAATATCCATGCTCAGCATTGAGGGTTTCTTAAACACATATTCACTCTGTTTTTCTCCTGCATGCAAGGTTAAGACTCTTTGCAAGCTCTTCAACCAATTTTCCTCCATCAAACAAACTGCTCATCAACAATCTTCATGAAAGGTAGGTAGTTGCAAGAAACTGTCAGCACTGTCCTTAGCTTGGGACGTTGTCACAAGCAGCTTGTGCAGCAGAAAAAGCATGCTTTCTCAGCTTCCACGTCTCACAAGCAATATTAGCCTGCTTCGTTTTGATATACCTTCAGCACAAAGTTGTAACTGCAGGTTGAATCTACAGTACAGTCTTTGAGAATCTCATCAATGGATGCACATGACCCTGGATATGAAATCTGCCACACCTCAAGTGCAATACCGTATCAAGAAATCTACCAATTGATATTCGGTGCTCTGGTTTGTATGAATGATCTTGGCAACTGGTGATTTCTACTACATGAAACCTGCGATGTAGGTATACGGTACACAAGATTCTAGTGCACATGTCCACCGAACTGAAACAGATTCTTGCAATGATTCACCAGAGTGCACTCACATACAAGACCACACTACAGTACAGTACAGTGCGAACTCACAAGTTACAGGGTGGTGAAGAAGGCGAATTATCAAAAGTAACTATCAGACTTCAACGCATTAGAGTCTGCCTCAAAAGCTGCCACACGCTTATTACACGACCTGCCGTATGCTCAGATACAGGTACGAGAAATATCTAGAAACCACAGAGACTAGAAGATGATACATTAGAAGCATTGCTATTCCAAACAGTATCACACGAGGAGCATAATGCTGTTCTATAGTTTTCCTCGCTCTGCAAGGGACATAGCAACAAAACCAATTGGATCGGTTCCATCATTTGGGCACGATGATCGATTCGCCAGCAGGTATGTTGTCTCCATTTTGAATTCCATTAGTTGCCATCAATGCTTCAACAGACACCTAATTTCAACAGCATGTCAACACACAGTTGTAAACACGTTAAGATAAGAGGATACTAGAACCGTTAAGGACCTGACCACCGAAATGGAGACAGATTGAACCCCACTTGCCAGCAACTCATCTATTTATACTCAAGCGATCTATAGCCTCCCACTGAAATTGCATAGGAAATTCAGACATACTGAGAAAAAGGCTGCAAAAAACAAATGAACGAAATTCATATTGACAAAATTCTTGGAAGGAAAGGTTGACAAGAGGACATACATTATATTTCTTAGCAATGCCCCACAGAGTGTCGCCCTTGAACACTTGAACTGTCTTGCCATCCGACTTCTTGTGTCCAAAGTGCGAAATTTTATTTCCGGCGGCTTCTAGAGTGTGCTTGAGATCATGTCCCCTGTGATCAGCACTGTGAGCAACTCCTTTTGCCTTGTGTTCCAACTCCTTGCTGACATGTTCAACGTCCTTGTTCAATGTGTGGTCCTTCTCCTGTGACCCCGAAAGCTCGAGTTAGAATCTCGGAGCTAACTCAAAAATACAAGAATGTTACCCCCCAAAGACCAAGACTTCATGGATTTAAAATGACCAAATTTGACTGATCAAATGGAGAAACAAGGACAAATTTTATATAATTAGAATCAGTGAAGACCGTTGCATGTGCTGGTAAAATATTAGAAAAATGGAACCAAACAATTTCCTATATGACTGCTCAAAAATGCTAGAAAGACATGAGACCCAATTTGGGCATCTCTGATGATTTCCTTACCGTGATAGCCTCCTTCGTGGTGTGTTCTTGAGTATGCACCTGTTGCCGTTTCCCTCGTCCGGTGACTGATTTGAACAGGCTCCAAACGATGCCGCCGGCAATGACAGCACCTGCAGCCTTCGCCAGGGTCTCATCCTTGATAGGTTTCTTGCCTCCAGCCGGTTTACTCGCCGGCTTCGCAGCTGGTGTGGTACCGTTTGTTGCCATTCTCACACTGTGCAACGGAAACAAATTGTCGCATGACGGGAGCAACTTTTGATATGCCAACCAAAAACAACATTGCAGAGAGAGTGTAGACGACTTTGAGATGAAGCATCATACAAAATCCAACGCTGCCGTAGACTTGCTTAACTAAGAAAAAAACAAACAGTCGCCGTAGAAAACCCCACGGAATGCAAATGCTCCAGGGTTAAACGTCAACCGTCTAATAAGTGATTCCATACCGCGATGCTACCGAAGCACAGACACGAAAACAGTATGTATAGCCATTCGAGTGATCGGCCTTCCCCCTCAAACTTCAAAAACACAAGAAAACGAGACAAATAAAGAAACCCTATTACAAATGCGTCCCACAACTTTTTTCAAAGACACAATTCCTCACGATTCCACGCCACAATCAACCAACTGCCATTCCTCACCCGCAGGAAACGTCGTGAATACAGGTCCTCCGATCGATCCACCAGGCGGACTCCCCAATGATCGAGCAGCGCGTGACAACCCAAAAGCCCACCCAAAAACCCACTCCCCAGTCGCTCACACGGAACTAATCAAAGCCGCCAGACTCATCAAAACCGAGATATTCTTTTTCTTATTGGCGCGAGACTCGATCGCACTCCAGTGGCTTGATCGATCGAGCTTGCTGGACACAGCTAGAACGTATGTACAGTACGTATGGAAGGATCGATTGCGTATGTTGGTCACGTGCACTGAGCGAATGCCGACCGCTCGTGGCGACGGAAAGGGATTCGCGCCTCTCAACTTATTAATTTTTGTGCTGGGACGATGGACTCGATCGATTCCTGTGCGGCCCGAATCCCAAGGAACGAGCACAACAGGCCAAAATGGCGACGTAGCGGCTTCTCAGGCTGGCTTTGAGGGAGACGACTGCCGAAGCTCGCTGGCTCGGGAGAGCTCCGGTATAAAGGGTTGGAGAGGGGGTGAGTGGGTCCCACGATTTCCCTCGCGTGATCGTGGCCACACGTATAAGGTGATCCAGCCTATTATTGACAGGCTGAATGAATAATGCCATGTTGGTATTGTTAAAATTTTTAAATTTTAAGACAAATGTGAGAAATGGGGAGAGCAATTGAAATTTTATTTTATTTTGACAAAAGTGTGACTTTTTTTTATGGACTTTTGAAGTGTGTTGACTAATTGGCCCAAAAGAATCTCTAGATTACCCCCAAACCAACAAAAAGTGTATCTATAATGGTTATTTTACTCATTTAAAGCAAGTCACAATATTTTCTATCATGGTTGCAATATGAAGGCCTAAAATGATTAGTTCTTGTGATGAATTTACACTAAAAAGGTAGAAGTTCCTATTGGAGTCACTAATCACTCCATAATCATCATTCAAGACATTGATTGTGGCTACTAATTCAACCTAATGTAGCCCAAATCTCATTTATTGAAAAGGTTGATCATGGGTTGATGTAGGATTGTAATAAGTCATTCCCTAGTTGCATGTCATGGGATGATAGATTTGGTCATTGAATGATAGATGTATAATGTCTAATTGTGAGTGGAAATCCCTATAACATAAAATCTTAATCATAAGATACAATTCTCTCAAGAAAATAAAGGAAAATTGTTTGGGAGTAGTTTAAATATGTATTATAAGCAAGTGAAGTCTAGCATTCTACATTCATTTGCCAAATTATCCCCTAACCCCTAAACTCCTATTGTCTCCTTAGAAGACAACTAAATGGATTCCAACTAGGCTCCTATACTCTTAATTTTTGTTGCAAATTTATAAGACTTTTTTTGAAGATAGGAAAATACATTAGCTTTTTAGGATTATAATTTTTATTCCAATTGGTGCCTAAGAGCAAAAGTTATACTATCCTAAGTCCAAAATGGGGTTTGTCAAGTAGCACTACTACAAAATTCAGTGACCAAAACACATATTTGGGGAGTGCAAAAATCAAAATTTTCCGGCCAAATAGGCAAGGTGACATGGTAGTTCCACTATGCAAGCATGTGACATAACAGGTCATCAACTAGTTTTTTAACCTAGAACCTCGTCGTTGAAGGGCCCAAGTCCCAACCATCACACCACTATGCAACTACTTTTGAATTATACAAATTGTTTTACTTATCTATTTGAAGTTTTTTGTTCATTCAATTTAGCAGACTTTGGTATCCATTTAGGCGTAGTAAAATACATTTTTCACAAAATTTTAGACTAAGATAAGTTGGAAAAGCAAGCTAAATTTCATCTTCAAAAATCTATTTGAGATTTTGAGCCTCCAATCAAAAGTTATGAACAAAATTCAGAGAGGATGTAAGAAAATGTTGGAAAAAATGTCCTTTCCATTCCTTCTCTGAACTTTGTCCATAACTTTTGATTGGAGGCTCAAAATCTCAAATGAATTTTTGGAAATAAAAGTTAGCTTGATTTTCTAGCTTTATTTAGTTCAATATTTTGTGAAAAAGTTATTCTACTATGCCTAAATAGTTGCCAAAGTCTATTGAATTTCAAAAACACCAAATTGTGAATGATTAAGTTATAAAAAATCCATTGTATATAGAATTTCAACTATGGTATTTTGAACATTTTCCAAATGAAGAAAACTTATTTCAAAAGCTTGTAAAGCCATATTCATTATATATTTATATGGAGACTTTTCACAGTCTTATTTTTATCTTTGACTCAAAGATAAACCACTTTATCTCTTTATTAGTATTTTTTATAAGCAGATAACAACACCAACTTTTAAGATTTAATTTTAGAATCACTATTTGAGCATTATTTATTCTTGGTTTTGAATTATTATTTTTGTAAATGAATTGATAATATCTAGCATTTTGTCTCAAAATCTCCAAAAAAGTCTCAATATAACAAATATTGTCATTTGTATGCCTTTAAACTTTTGAATTTATGTCAATACTCTTGTTGAAAGTATATATAATGAATTTCAGACCCATTAGATCTAGTTGTCATAGCTACTTAAAATTGCCTATTGCTAAAAAAAAATGACCTTTTGAAAAATAAAATTTTAATTGCAACTTGGTTTGAAATTTTCTAAGTATTGAGCTAGTAATGAAACATTGTTTTGATAAAATTTCGCAAATAATGTATTCAACATATACCGCACTTGAAAATGACATGTTCCAAAGTGAAAAATGGCTTGAAATCATGCCTCAGGGCCTTAAAAGATGATTAATTATTTGGCATGAATGTGATGACCTTATCCTATTGCTATGATATTAGAATAGTTCAAAATTTTCTAAAATATAATGAATGTACTAAGTAGAGTCCAAAGACTTCAAAAGGTTCCACAAGGTTCCAAAAAGATTTCAAAAGATTCTAGATTCTTTAAAATTATGTTGATTTATTCATTGCACAATTCAAGTAACCAAAAAATAGGTGCCATTTTGTTTTTTTGTTTTTATTAAAAGTTCAAATTTTTTGTGAAAATAGTCATTACAATGCTCTAAACAACAAAAATTAGTTCATTTTCTATTGATTTGGTCACGGTTTTCTACTAACTCTTGTACCTTGAATGGTATTGTAGTGTCCATGTTTATTAAAAACTCAAGAGTTCATAATGCATGAAAGGTTGACCTCAAAAGTCGATGATGACTTCAACCCCTAAAGCCCTAACTTGCATTTATTGATGACATAGCAATTTTCTTCAATTTATTAGGAATGAATTTTTTTTCTTTGAAATTTTCACATACCATGCAACCAAGAAGTAGCTTTTAAGGAATTAAAAAATTTCATAACTTTTGAATATATGGTTAAAAAGTTATTGTATAATATGTAATTTTCATTGCTCAACAAACAGCTAGGACAACAAAAAAAATGTCTTCAAAAATCACTTTTTCAAGAAATAAAAATTTGAAATTAGTTTAATAGATACATAGAAAACTTTGAATCATTCCATTTTGGATAATGAGATGAAAGTTATGAAGAGTTCTAGTTTGTGGGTAGTGTGCAGGTAGTTATAGAATCTCCACTCTAAGATAACCTTTAAAGTCCTTTATTTAACTCAATTTTCTTATATTTTTAATAAAATTAAAAGAAGTGGGTGTAGATTAATTAATAAAATCAATAAAACCATTGGAATTGATATTTTTCAATTCCATAAATTAATTTTTAACAATTTAGTATTTTGAATCATTATCTACTTCTTTCTACTTACTATTTTTTCCTATATATTGTACAATTCCAAATGATCTGAAATTTTTTAAGCATATAGCCAACTTGCCTTGAAGAATGAATTTAAAGAAGCACCACCATTTTTTATATTTTTTCATACAAATGTGACCTTGTGAAGTGTAGATGTTTGATTTTTTGTAGGGCCTCGAAAAAGAATTTTGTCACTTTCAATACTAATGTCTTGCAATTTACATAGTGGAAATTTCCAAAAAAAATTCCACATCTTTTCAAACCAGCATACTACAAGATCCTATGGTTGTATTTGTCCAAAGATGTTTTTTTTTAAAAACTTGGTATTTGTACTAAAAATGACAATTTTGGAGCATTTTTGGTGAAAACATAATAAAAAACCTTTAAGGATTAATATATACTTCAACTTAAAAGAAGTTAATAGTAATGAATAGTAATGTACAAAATCAATCTCTATATGACAAGTCAATGAGTGCAAATAGTCTTGTTGGATATCTTTTATGTCTTTGCAACAATATGTATGTCTTGCAAACATATTACAAGAATTTTTTTATGTTTGTTTCTATATGCTGAGATGAATACATTGATATGTGTAGTGTGCACTTAAAAGCAAATTGTAGAAGTTAATTGTGCATTGAAGTTTAGGTATACAGATCTTTGGTGAGCTCAATTTCATGAGCTCTTGATCACATTTTTATAGAAACTTTTGATTGCTATATGAGTATTCTGCAAATCACTTCCTCCTACAAATCAATAAAAGTATTACTATGAATTTGGATCAACTTGGCAGATTCAACCTAGAATTAGGCATTTTTGCACTTGACCAAGTGCAATTACCATATGCACTACTATTCACAAGAATTCTGTTTTTACAGAGGTGGGTACCCCTCACCTTTTTTCAAAGAGTGGTCTTGTATAGTACTATGTTGAATTTCAATTGAATATACAAAATTCTTATAAAGATGTAACTCTGAATATTTTTCAGTGACACAAATTAAAAATATACACTTTTCTCATATCCATTATTGTTATAATTATTATATTTGATTTTTCTAGCACTATACACCCCAAATACATCAAAATCACATTGTATTCATACTCATTTCACATGTACAATAGAAAATCATTGTTATCTTTGAAAGACTTCTTTAGACAATTAAAATTCATGAAAAGGCATATCCATTGCCTTCCCATTCTTTTATTTATAATTCACACAAGACACAGAAATTCTATATAATCTTCTACAAACACTTTGAAAACAACTATAGTTGGTCCACACTTCCGTAGACTATGTACTACTATCTCTTGTACTATTATCCTCCTTTATTTATTGCACTTTTGCATTTGGTGTCTCCAACACACGTTCTGGTAATTGTATCAATTCTATTTCTCCTCCTTCAATTTCCTCCATTTCTTTGTAAACATCTTGCTCAACAATTGGGATTAATGGAGGTGGAGAGGCATATTCCAATGCCCTATCCACCATAGTACTTGCAACAGGCGTTGACACTCCCTCTGTCAAAGTTGGTGATCTAATTGTTCCTTCGAAGACAGAAACAATGCGTTCATAATAGTAAGACCCTTCATTTCCCATGCGATTATATTTTATGTGGTCCTTATCATAATAATATCCATCATCACCCAAAGTGAAGCTCTCCAAATTTTGAGTGCTAAATGCCAACAATGCTGATATTGGTTCTGATGCTGTCAAAGTTTCTTCCACTTCTTCACTCTCCATTCCAACATTTGTGGCTACTGCACTGCATTTCATCCCTGCACCTTGAACTCCGGCATCTGCATCTATCGATGTACCTTCTATTTGTCCAATCTGAACAACAACATCTGTTGGTGTTGATGTACTATCTAGTTCTCCACCTTCAGCTTCAATATTCATTCTCGTTGTTGTATCTTTTGTTCTTATACCTCGAACTCCCATTTCTGTTCTTATTGGTGACTTTTGGATTTCTCCACCTTCCACTCCAGCGCCCTTTGCTTTTGTATTGTCTACATCTTTGTTGAATTCTGCAAGAGCATAATCAGGATCTTCTTCCACTTCCAATAAGTTTGCTTGGTCTCCATGGGCATCACTTCCAACATCAGTGTCAACTGAACCTAGACTTCGGCCACCACTAGGTAAATCATCCGAGTGCATTTGCTCTGAATCTATATCACTTCCACTTGGCGAAGAAGCTCCTGATTCAATTGCAATTTCTTTGCCCTTCTGTTTTTTCAGTTGTCTCCTTTGAAACCTTCCTCTTCCATCCAATGAGTCGCTTGATGATCGCACTACCCTTTCCTGCCTACCACGTGGAGCTCTTGCATTTGTCAGAGGAAGATCATAAATGGGTGATTCACCTCCCGTACTCAATACCTGTGAATATCTTCTATTAGTTGCCCTGCGCTCACTATTCAACATCACCATTTTCTCTCCATACATCACTTGCAATGTATTGTATACGAATTGCGTACGGGTTGTTCCTCCTTCCATGATGATAATTTCGTTGCCCATGAAACCATTCTCCATAATTCCAAGCACGGCCACCGTGATGCCCATTGTTACCAATCCCCATTTCCGTGGTAGACACATTTGAACCAACCTCTTCAACTCCATTGGTGTTCTCTCCAATTTATCTACTACTCATGGCATCACATCTGTACTCCATGAGTCCCGAAAAATCACATCTAGAGAGTTTGAACTTTCTTTTGGATACTGCAAAACAACGACAATGTCTCCCATTGCTTGCACACTGCGTTGACGTTGCCCTCCATGACGTAGATCATGTACATATGATGAAACAATTTGTGATTCAAAAATCCATTTACTCTTTAAGCAATGACAGTCGTTAGGTAAGGCCATCATTGACTGCATTGCTTCATCGAATTCCACGCCTGGAGGGAATAAAAAAATTGTTGTCCACCGTACAATGGAAGACATCCAATTTTGAAGTTGCATAACAACTTTGCTATAGTCCTCATTTGACCATTCCTCGTCTTCTCCTCTTGAACCTCCTCGTCTACAATCAAAAATCCACAGATAAGGTTTTCCAAGTTCAATGTAAGCGTCTTCAAAGAACCCTCCTCTACACCTCACATGGACTGTTCTTTCTGTCATTTGATCTTCAACGATGCTAACAGCAACTTGCCAATCCCATCGAGCATTCGACACATCCTCTACATCTCGGTCATAGCCAGCATAACTTCTTCGTCCCGCTCTAATGTCTGTAAAGTGTTGTTTTACAAACGGTGGAATTACATGATCAAAACTTCTTAAAGTTTGAACTGTCTTCATAGATGGTGCACACCACAATGTCTTTGATTCAACATCCAATGTCTTCCCCATCAAAGTGAATTGTTTTCCCTTCTCATCTCCAAACCTACTCGCATTTATGGCCATGAACTCATCTATAGACAATGGATTTTCATCCCCTGCTTCTACCATTAAAAACCAAATTTGGTTCTTCATTGCATTTTTCCGTTGCAATCGATCCACGGCATATGCAACAGTTCCTTTGGAGGGATTTGTAGACTTTGCATTGTCAAAATAGTATTGCTGTGAAGGTTGTTTTCCGTCAAACACGTCTTTAGCTGCCATTTGTTTTACAACATGTAGATAAACCTCTTTAGAGACTTTGCTCAAAGGCCTAAATCATGACTTCTCCATCCTTTTTCTCCTTGGGTTCTTATCCAAAGTGATGTCCAAATTCTGCTCCTTCGCCATTTTTTTCCACTGATCCTCTGATCTTTTGTTGAAAAATAACTTTCCATCTTCATAATCTTTGCAAACCTGCAGAATTGCCTCATATGCTTCTTCGTCCTCGTTCCATACATGTCGTGTATACTCTAGCATTCGACAGCTCCCTCAATGACATATTTTGCAGTAAACCTTGAGTCCAATGCAACGCACTCGCTGCCATTGTTAAGGCCTTTGCTCTGTAAATATCATCAATTCACACAACAAAACTAAGACTTCCATAGGCTTTCCAAATCTCTCGTAGTTTGATCAGATTTTCGTAATATGTGGTAAAGAATTTGCGGTTGAATTCCCTTGCATTGATTCAAACCGATGCTTCTATATAAAACTGGGGATTGTTGTAGACTACAAACTTTGCTTTCCGTCTTGCAAAATGCATAAGGTATTCCTCCTTTGACATGCTTCCATCTTCATGTTTTTTTTGAGCTCGTTTACAAGCAACAACAATGTGTTGCCCATCCACTGGTTCCCACACAATATTTTTTTGTAACCATTCAGTCCTCACCGTATTCCTGGATGTAGCTGGATCAGCTTGGCAATGTGTCAAAAATGCAACGTCAAATTCCCGTGCAGCACCTTCATGACTGAAAGGTACTTGCACCTTCTCCATCTCCCCTTCGTCATTGGTTCTGTCATATTCATATGCAATGGGGTGTAGTGTTATTGCACTAACCCCATCAGCTTCAAATCCCTTCAAACGTTCATACATCTCATTTACTTGCTAATCCATTAACGTCCTATGGTTTGTCTCTGTATTTGTTACATTGCGAATACTATCAATGTTTGCATTGAAAACCATATCATGTCCCCATATATACCCAGCCTTGTACTCAATCTCTGTAGGAAAAACCACTTGTGTTTTGGTAGAACTTTGTAGTACTACATTCGTACGTGGAAGCTCAGAATCTTCATCCTCTGAATCATCATCATCCATTTCCTGTCCACCATCATTCCCTTGTATTGGACGCCCTTCCCTTTGTACTCTTTGATGATGTCTTCGGACTACAGTACAAGTACAGATGCTTCGCTCTTCTTCAATTTGTATTTCTGGTGTGCGAAGTGTTTGTTGTTCTTCTACGATGTCATCTGAAACAAATTGATGTTCACCTCTACTTCCACCACTTCCTCCATGACCACCACGTGCTGAACGACCAGCACGTCCTCTACCAGCAACACATCCTCTACCAGTAATCGATCTTTCGGCGTGAATATTGGACATTCTAATCTCTGATCTGTATATGCGACTTCCTGAGCCACGTCTCAGACCTCTAGATCCTGATTCTCCTTGTGTAACACCTCTTTGATTTTGAACCTCCATTTCAATTTCATGTCCAACAGTTCTTTCACCTTCATTTTGTATATTTATTTCGGTGGCCATTTGATCATGTTGCATTAACTCCTCTCCAATTTCCATCTGCCTAGATGTTGAAAAAATTGGTGCACTCCCTTCCACTAGTGCTTCTTCATATCTTTCAGTATCATTTACCCTTGAAGGTTCCATTTCAATATCTATTGTTGCAGATACAATACGTTGGTGTTGTGCTCTTGGCCTTTCCGAAGTACCCCTTTGTTCCGAAGGCTCTGCGTATCTTTCTTCAACAACAATACGCTTCTGGTTTCGTTCAAGCACCAGAATCCAATTCTCTTGCACCGGAGCTGCATAAAGTCAATACAAATCGTCTGTATCCTCAAGTTCTCTAGGTTGAGGTTGTTCTTTAGCAGCAACTGGGTCAATATTTCTAAGTTCTTCATACCTTCGAATCTCTATATATATTGATCGTGCTCGAAACAATTGCTCAGGGGTAGAATCTTTGAATTTTTTAATACAAGCTTCTCTTCAATCCTTCAATGTCTGAGGCATAGCTTTCCAGTAAGTCACCAGTGTTTTCAAACCATGTATAGGTGATAGCACTAACAGCAGTTCCGATGGAATAGGTGCCATCATGAGCTTCTTCCTCAATTTGTACTTCTCGTAGACCGTTTCAGTGTTGGTTATTGAGATAGTGAGTCCTCCATCAGCAGTTCCGGTGATTGACTCTATGCCTCCATATAAAGTACCCAAAGGAGCCCAATATTTTCCTTCTTCAATTGGAAAATCTGTGATCCACAAATGGGGCTTCTCCATATTGTTTGCCTCTATCCACCATCCATATTCCAACCACTTGGAATGCACTTTAGGTGCCATAATGTCCTACAAAACAAAAGACAAACACTATTTTTAAATTAATAACAATTCTATTTCAATGTATGTTCTTAATCTACTATTCTAAATTGCCAATTATTGTTCTACTTTCAAAAATTCAAATGTATTTCATTTAAATACAATATAATAATAATGCAATCCATGTTGCCTTCACATATTATTTGTCAATGAATGTAATACAATAAAAATGAAGATTCATAATATGGAACATGAAGTACACATTCAATAAGAAAAGAAGTACAAATGAATAAAAGAAAATAGTCCTACACTGCTTGCATTGATTCACTTCCTCTATGCAACTACTAGTATATTATACAAGTACTCATCTTTCAAATAATATGCCTTCCATATCGTAACAATACATATGAATTTAACAATAGAACTTGCATAATGTAAGGTTATTTTGCAATGGATGTACACTTCATCAATGATGTTTTAATAAAGTGTTCAAGTTTTTGAAAAACAAAATAGTAAGAGTTCTAAGTTACTTTTCCATATGAATATTTTTAATTAGGAACTTCAACATTTCTTGCAACGTATGTATTGGGAAAGCAAAACTCATAGAGAACATTTATTTCAGTTGCATACCGCCACAACAAATGAAATGTAAAATATAGAAAGTACAATTTTGAAGAAAAAAAAAGACTTCATGTAACAAAATTCATTCAAACAATCCCTTCACACACAAAGTTTCCATTAATTAATAGTAAAAAAACTAATTGCAATTGTTGTACCTCGAAGTCCTTCATTGAATTCTCAATATTCACTCATTAAGAAACTAATAGTACAAAGTATTCATTTGTGAACTTTCAATGTCCATCCCAAAATGAACTGTCTTTTCACTATATTTTAATGTAGCGCATTTACAGAAGCATTGACTATTTTTTCATCTTGTAATTCTTTAAAATGATCATTATAGTCACGCTTACAAGTACTACCATTTCATTTCTTCTCTTTGTCTTGCATTGACGATATGAAAAAGACGTACAACATTATTGGCATGTGAAAACATTTGGATTCATAGAAAACCAAATGTCATTGTAGCTTTCCATTCACAGTTCCCTCTACATTTGAAAGCAAAAGAAAAACAACGTATGCAAATGTACATCACAATTTGATGTTATGCAAACAATTTTGCAAAGTCTACACTTTGTGGAAAACATTTCGTTATCCTCTTCATTTCGCACACAACACATATCAATAATTAAGTTGTCATCCACAATCTAGTAATTTCTCCGAAGACTTTTCCTTTTTTGTCTTCCCCAGGAAAAAACCTCCATTATTTTCGATCATTTTATAGCCAATTTAGCTTTTCACAATGTACATAAAAAAAATTAATGACATTCCTTCCTATTAAGATATAGAACTGAGCTTATGTATTTAATATTCTTAGAAGTCATACAATGTATGTAGTAATATTTTAAACATTTTCATTCGAAGATGAGGATGCACATTCCTCTTACATAAACACTTTGTGAACCCAACAGTCCCATTGTCCCTACAGGGGACATAATGCATTTAGGACAGCCTCCTACGATCTCAATTTCTAAGAATTTTTTTTTAAACTTTCTCATAATATAGAAAACCATAACAACTTTTTAGGAATATAATTTTTATTTCAATAGGTGCCCAGGAGCTAAAGTTGTACCACAATAAGCTTAGAATGGGGGAGATAGGGCAACAACCAAAAAAAAATGAAAAAAAAATTTAATATTATTTTTATTACACATTAATTTTTTTGGTAA
The DNA here is from genome assembly GCA_950106755.1 of Climacium dendroides. Taxonomy (NCBI): domain Eukaryota; kingdom Viridiplantae; phylum Streptophyta; class Bryopsida; order Hypnales; family Climaciaceae; genus Climacium; species Climacium dendroides. The sequence goes on along the minus strand of OX467087.1, from coordinate 29,055,007 downwards.
ATGACAAACTGTGATTCATTCCATTTGGATTGGACATGTGAAAGTTATGGATGTTTTCGATTTTGGACAATCATGGCAACTTCTTAAAAGAAATTTTTGTCTTTCACTTTTAATGCTAATATATTTCAATCATTACAGTCATAAATCATAAAAAAAATTCACACATGATCTAAGACAAGTGTACAACTAGAAAACATATTTACCAAAATTTATTTTGTACATGACTGTACTAGAAGTTGTAATTTTAAGTGGTTTTGCCAGGAAAAGGGCTAGGACAGTTTAGGGATTCATAAAAGAATGTTTCATCTCTCATTTCTTGTTTTAAAGAAGTCATCGGTACTTATTTATGATTGTTTATGAGAAGTTTTTGTTTAGCATTTAGTATTCACTATAGCCCATTATTTAGGTGCTATAGAACATAATTAAGTTATGTACTTGCAGTTACATACCTTCTTGTAGTGCACTACTAAGTTCTAAATTCGCATATTGCTAGCAGAACTCATATCTTTTCATTTTAATTTTTAAAAAATTCCTCATTTACTTCTTGGTATACTAATTATTGTTGAAAAAATTAGTATTCCTACAATTCTAACAATTCCTTATACATTCTTTTTCCAATTAACTTGTTTGCAATATATAGTAGTCCTTCTATAGAATATTTTGAACACCTAAAGTTCTGTGTACATAAAAATTTGACTTGACATAGTGATTAGGGCATACTTTGTATAGAAAATCCAGTAACATTAACATGTGAACATGGGAATGTGACCGTACAAACCTCCACCAAGTATATAAGTAAATACTCTAAACCCATTGAAGGTGCTCAAAGTATAATAAAGGTTTCAGGGACATAGTTACACTAGAATCTAAATTTTTTTCAAAAACAAAAAATTACAAACAGCAATGATATGGATGTATAGACTCTTGTACTCCTACATTAATTATTTTAGGCTCACAAAACAATTGCATGTAAAATATTCATAAATTGAAATACAAACTATCGTAACTACATTTAATTTTCAATGTTTTCAGAAATGTAGCTTCACGGATATTGCTTTGTCCCTAAAATATATTGAAAGTATTCATAAGAAATGAAGTTCTATATTAGAAACCTGTTTTTAGCAAATAAAATTCCAAATTTTTTGCATAGAGTGTCTAAAAAAAAATGTGAAACATCCGAAATAATTACTTGAATTTGAATAAGATAAAACAAAAATTCAAAGAAGTGTTCCTTTCTTTGGACCTCTATTCATTTTCACAAGAACACAAAAACTATAATTGAACAAGAAGGAAATTTCTATACTTTAACTTCTAAACTTACCAATGAAAAAGAAATTTTGTAAAATACGTGATGAAGCTGTGTTCACTATAATTGATAATCAAGCTTCAGCACTCACATGCTCCAATATGTGACTTCTTTTTTCTTCATGCACCTGCAACAACGAAATGCACAATCAACATCTTCAGTTCCATTTTCCTTCCAAGGTATTTCATAAAGTGGAAAACAAAAAAACAAGCAATGAGACTCTCTTCGAACCACTCAATCATGTTTTGAAATGGAAAATGCGTGGGAAAATGTTAACCAGTTCATATGTTTTGCAATTTTCTGATTAATGACTATTGAGGGTTTAAGTTACTGTACTATACATTCATTTCATCAAATTCTTCTTCAACTATAATACTAATATTGAAACATTTACAAAATAATGCTATGCTTCTTCATAACTTTTGTATGGAATATTGAAATACTATTGTATGTACTAATAATTCATCTACTCAAATTGGAAGATCACTAGCTCATGGTAGAATGCTGCAAACCCATTCACAACACATGGTCAAATCCAATGACTTTAGATATGACCAAAACAAAAAAATATTTCTGTTGAATTCATCAAACTCTAAAGGTTTATGTTCATGGGCCTATGTGTGCCTCTATCATTTAGTTTGGAAGCATCATGATCTATTGTTTTAATTCTTAAATTGGAATATGCTATTCATAGGTACCACTTTATATTCTTCTGAACCTCGTGGAAGTTGTCCGAGCCTAAAAATTAAATTGTATCTATGAAATTTACTCAAATACGACTGGCCTTCTTAAGAAGGTACTCTAACTAGTTGAAAGGTCACACATTCCTTAGTCCTATAAATACATTTCTAGTACATAATATTGTAATTTACCTTTAGAACAGAAACATAGTCCTACCAAGTGAATGCTATAGTCCACCAAAGGTTTACATAATCTACCAAAGATTCAACGTCCATATTGCAATGAAGTGAAAGTTTGACTACACGGAAGCCACAATGCATATACTATACAAAAGTCTGAAGTTACATATTCCATTTAAGTCAAAACTCATGTCATACTTCACTGTTGGTAGTCTCCCTAAATGAAATGCTTTAAGTTTCAAACTTGTGACCATAAGATAATAGACTTTGAAATCACACAACCTCGAAAACTTCCCCCGTCTTGGAAATGTACACTGTGCAATCATGTTGCTTTCTCATAGCTTTTCACAATGTAGAAATGGTGTACATTTAAGGAAGTGGGCAATTTTAGAGCCCTATATCCTTTTCACTTCAGAATTTTATAACTAATTTCACAGACCTCTATAATTATGAAATGACTTGGATTACATCTCAATTCCACTTGGGTCTCAAGGGAAATTTATAAATTTTTTTTAAAAAGATTCTCATTCCCAAAAATCAGTTTCATCTTTTAGGTGGGCAATTTCTGGTCTTGTCACCTTACTCCTACCCAAATCCCAATACTTTCTTCTTTCAGAAGTCAAAGTTGACGTCGTCTAAATGCACTCCTACTTAGGTCGTTGTTTGTCGAAGACTTAAAGTTTCAGCTCGACGGACACAGTCATCCCGAAACCCCAAATCTCTGTTATCTTAGAAGTCACGGACACTGCACGTCCTACTCATGCACTCCTTGTACTGCGCTTCAATCTATGGAATTCTTTTGGTTTCTTCCGTTTCAGCATACTCCTCCGAAAATGAGTAAATTTTAATTTATGATGTTAGAACTCCAGATTTTATAGTGAAGGGCTTCTGTGAAGTTCTTTAGGTTTTTGCCTAGCAACCATATCTATGCAGGTACTCCAAAATTGTGCTTCGCAAGAAACTGCTGGAGAAGTTATAAAATAAGCGGAAGCCATTCTGTTGTCGACAGTGCCTAAAGTTCAGACTGGAACAGTACCTGATCGTGTTCCAGCTCCCGCAGTCAAAACACTGTTGCGTACTATATTTGCAATGAAGTAAGTCCTTCAAATCACCTCTGTTGTTCTTGAATTGTGTTCTCCTTTGTTCCCGTATGTTTTTTCAATGTACCCTCAAAGATGCCACCTTCCTAAAGGTGAGGTGTGTACCCCAAGGTCGATGTTCTGTGCACGGAAACTAGAATACTTTGAAGTCATTAGATGTAATTTCATATGGCCATTTCAAGCATTTAGCTATGAAATCTAGGATGAGACTTTAGTTACATTATGCGAATTCACTGGGATCAATAAGGCTGAAAACTACTATAGTTTTTGAGAAGTTAGTATCTACAGTGCTTGTGGATTGTGAGAATATGGAATACTTTTAGTAGCAATTTGGAAGCTATGCTAACCTTCATGACAAGAACGCACTCTCCTTTCTACAAGCAAGATGTGGACAGTTATTCTCGTTTGGGTTCCATACCTAAAATAATACTGTGCTTGCCAGTTTTGTAGTTTTGCTGCAATAATTCGCCGTTTGCTGCCCTGAAGGTAGCACATGCGCACTTCAACAGAATTCCGAACTATATAATGACCACCTGCAACTCATACCAAATGAACCTATCAATTATTCAAAAGTACTCTGAACAATCCAAGCAGTTTTGTGGTTCTAGTCTAAGAAATGTATTCAGCCCTTACAGGTACAGATGCTTTGAATGAATCGCTGCCTTCAAATTCTCTGCATAACAAAAAATCTAACCTAACGGTGCAATCTGAGAAACACAGGTCTAAAGCGCAGTCGCAAAAGCTGCAATAATGAAAACTGACGTCGACAGCTCAGCAAACGAGCAAAGCCAACAGTGCCGGGAATCTCAAAGTCAATAACGATAAGGTCACCGCAATAGATAAGGCTTAAGAGTAGCTAAGGTGACCGCAAAGTGAGAGGTCCTGAAATGAGATGAGATAACCGAAAAACACTTTTACGTCATACTGTATACCCAATTTTAGTTCAAATGACCGTTGGACAGGTTCTACGTCGTGGCACCGTGGTCGATTTGTCAGGGCCTCGATAGGACCATTCGAATTCCGAACAAACTAGCGTGATTTTTTGGGAAAAAAATGAAGATGTGAATAGTGAACGTCCGCAGGTGCGGATGTTCACTGTTCACCGGAAATGGAAATTGTTGTGAACAGTGAACTTCCACACCCACGGATGTTCACTATTCATTGAGACAAAAAATGCGAACCTAGCCATAGGAACTTGTTTCCACTCTTGCAGCGCACTCTAGTTCAATTAATAACCGGTTCTTCTAAGTACTTTTGTACGACAGTAGCGCAGGCACTGTCAAATCTAGATCCTGCTCCCCACTCATCCTGTATTGAATCCCGGCTTCAAATGTGTGGAGCCCCAAGCCAGCATGAGAAAAAAAAAGATTGTGCATCCACTGATGCCGGCGTGCATACTAGCTAAATAACTAGGTTGATCAAATGATTCTATGATTGTGCTGCTGGTTGCGAATCTTAACTAGAAAATGAATGGATTCTAGCTATCGATAAAAGAAAATTGAATACCGTAATGTACTAATGTCGATCGAAATGCACGGGACTGGGACGTACGGTTATCTTCCCGTTCATTCATAAGGACTCCGAGTACGTCGTCAGTTAGAATGCTTGTATTTTTGAAGAAAACCTCTGTCCGTAACCTAGGTCACCGAAGTTCAGTTGAATGAAGTTTAGGTCTTCCAAACATGTACATGTAAAATAGCAATGCAAAGTTGATGCTTACCTGCAATCGTTTCCCTCCGTTTTGAGCATTTCCATATACTCTACATAAGTCGAATCGTAAATCTTTTGCAGTCCCGCTAGTTCTTGCTAAGCTCCGAGTAATTGTAGCGGAGATTGTACGTGAAGCTTTGGCAAATTCTCTGCTTTTTGTGGACTACAAGTTTGGAAGAACGTTTGGCCTTCTTGACGTCGTGCAGAAGCTCCGGGAGGGCGTTGTGGTCCACGATTTGGAAAAAGCCTCACTCTATGCAGCCGTTTCCAATGGTAGCCAGTAGGTAGCATAGCGGAGCAACTTGGAAACGTTTCGTCAAGGTAGCAGCCATAGCCGAGCCTCGGCCCAAAGTCCCAGAGGCATTTGCCAAAACACATGCCTACCCCTGCTCGTAGAAAACACTGAAATTTTTTTATTTTTTATGTAAATTTTTTTTTGAAATTCTGAACTCATATTTGCAATCAGAGGCCCCAAATTACTTCCAAAAAGTACAGAAATTCTGAAAAATCGGTTCAATACAAGGGTCTCCTTTTATTTTTTGGGGCGGGCAGGCATGGCCTGCCCGGCGTTTCCTTGAAATTGTCTGGGATTTAGTGTCAAGGATAGCCGAGCAATCGTGGTCTACGATGAACTGAGCACCGAGGGCATAAAAAACGGCCTAAAGTTGAGCGCGAGAATGTTGTCGTGGTTAAAATAAGAACCCAAGTTGGGTCGATGATTGGAACTCTGAATGAACGAATCCGTGACAGTGCTCTAGGAGGTCGGGAATTTTGGAATCTGCCCAGTGGATGCTTCTAGTTCACTCACTGTATGAAATGCTTCGAGGGATACAAGTGAATAGAAACAAGTGGGGGGAGAATGAACTCACTCATTACTCCGGAAGTTCAATGAACTAACTTACAGAGTTAGTTTAACTATTGTCATCTCCCCACTAGGCTACCCTTAGCAATTCCACTTTTTCATAGAAATGAAGCTTGATCTGTGGGATTCGTTTCGAGCACTAATACAAGCATCATGACTTGGGCGGTTTCAACAACTTTTCTTTTTTTGGCAGAGAAGTTTTACCTTCGATCATGTTAAAAGCAAGCTCGGGTGAAGTAGCTAGAGGCTGTGAGCATTCACGCCATTTTGAGTCTTAGAAAAATTTCAACTTCCAGGTCATCGTGAGTTGTAGATAAATATTTACCCGTGAGTTGTAAATAAATATTTAACCATGAGTTGTAGATAATTATTTACCCGTGAGTTGTAGATAAATATTTACCCGTACTTGTGAATTCTTGATTTGAGTTGGATCTCATCTGCTACACCACCAACTACATATCCTGAGCATTTGGTACGTTTTTTAAGAACATGATTTGAGACTGATGTATTTGAAAATTCCTTGGGTGGAGTGAAGGACATATTTTTTTTCTTGTGCAGATGTGGAGGAGCATCAAGACAATCTCGCTACAGATATTTGTTTTTTATTGTAATGGTTTAAAATTGAGTGATTTTTCTATGTTGATATCAATTTGTGAATTCAACCAAAATCTGAAGTTCACTATAACTCGTACAAAATTATTCCTTGCATTTTTATTTGATTAATAGTAAAGCAATTGAAGTATTGATCGATAATTTGGCAAAAGTTGACATTTCGAATCGGCTATTTAGAAAAACGGTGTAGTTCATCTGTAAGTAGCTGCCGATTCTTCTCAAAACTTGTGAAGGCAAGTTATGTTACAAGCTTTCTTTCATGGTGTGGATTTTCCAATTCCAGCCCAGAGCTTTCGATCAATACGAAGACAGTTTGTGGAATCCTAAGTCTATTTAGTTCCACTTCTAATATGTGGGCCCACCGTAGCTATGCGAAACAATGAGGATGATAGCTATTTGGTTACACAGTTTGATAGAGTGGCCACTCAGTCATTATCCTGACCCTCTATTTTTAGTAGTGTAGTGTTCCGTGACCTTAGCCAGAATGAAATGAAATTCAAAAGTAATGTACGTACAACCAAAACAACCAATTTTTGCTATTGAGCCTATTTTCTATCATTAGAGTTGTCAAATTTTCATATGTTATTGTTGGGAAGTGAAAGGAGGTTCCAACTCACTAAAGAATATGGCATTTGGATATTATATGCCAAAGTTATTAAAGAACAAACTTTGGTTCTAAAAGTGTTTCTTCCATGTAGGTATGGAACTAATTTTCGAGATGTACATATAGTGTACATGGTAGTTTAAGGTCAGTGGCATATTTGGGTGTACCTATCTTAATTCTTTAAAAAAAATCAAAATTAAATATTTTTCCCAACATAGGTCTAAATGTTGTGAATCAAAGCCCATGCACCCCTCTTGAATGAGGGCTTTCGAAAGCTACAAAAAATACAATTAGTGGACACACAATGTAGAAGATGTCACTCTAAGAAATAAAACAAAATGAACAAATGAAGTTAAGGTTTGAAAAACTAATGTGCTTTGTGTTGTTGCCATAGTCAAACTAGCAGTTTGCGCTTGCTATGGTACGCATTCACCATTAGAATTTCATAAGAATTTTTGTGTTTTACATAGAATGCATAGTAAGAATTTCAAAAAATCTTCTTATAAAAATTACTAAAGATTTCATTCATCATTCATTAAATTTCTATTTTTTATTGCAGTATATGTTTGTTTATGAAAAAAATTATATGATATAAGCATTTGACGTGATTTTTTATTTATTTTTTCATTGTGCCCAAGGACTTCAGGTGCCTTTGACCATCTATTACATGCAATGATGAATAAGATAAAAGATACACATACATGAGAATGCATTACAAATTTGACTAAATTGTTTCAAACAATGGCAATCCAAATAGAAGAATTTAAAGAAAAATCTTGTAAATCTTAAAAGCTTTGTGAACAATTTAATTGTTGTGAAATCCAAAATGATTTCATTATGATTCTAATTTTCTTATTCAAAAAAATTTCGTAATTCCATAACTTTATAATTGTAGGTCCAAATGTCATATAACTGAGTCTTACATCCCTCCTTGCTGAGAGCTTTCTAATTGTACCAAGAATACAACTAGGAACATGCGGCTTGGGAGATCTCAATGTATTAAAGAAAGAAACAAACAAACATCCTAATAGAATGGATGGATGTTTGAAATTTAACTCCTTCAAAACACGCCCCATTGCCACCATATTAATTGACGTAGAAGCAGTTGCAATATTGACAGCCTCGTCGTCAATCATAATGCACCAAAAGTACTCTTTGAAGTACTGCAGAACTCTTGGAAACGGGTTCCATAGTGTACAAGTTGGAAATGGAGGGATAGTTGGAAATGGCTTGGCTACTTGCTGTAAAATACTATTTCATAGCAGTGATCACATAATTAGTTTATGGAATTCATTGCATGAAGGTAGAGGGAAATTTAAATGTCCTTGTACCCAATGGAATCCCTTTCTATGAAGGGCACAACAGTGACGGAGGCTTGACTTTGTGGGTGAGTGCAAGAAAGACTAGTCCTTTTTTGCGTCACACTTTGAGTAATAGAGTTGTCATTGGCCACAACTTTTGGAGGTTCAAGAAAATGAAGTTGAAATTTTTTTGGGAGGTGGAGAACTCCATAGCCACAAGAGGCCATATTTTTTAAGAATTAAAAAAATCGAATTCTAATTAATTTCTAATTTAGCTAATTTATCACACTTTGTAGTTTAGGGGTTTTTAGTACTGGGGAGTATTCAATTTTGATCATTTTGAGCTGAAATTTTTATGGGCTCTTCCTATAATGTATTTGCATGATCCTACCAAAGGATTTTAAAGAAAACTCAATTTCAAGTGCGTCAGGAGCGCTCGAATAAAGGTCACTTGCGCGCGCCATTTTGAACAATATAGATGATTTTTTGAGAGGGGGGGCGGGTGAAATGTAATGAGGACAAAGTCTATCAAAATGGCTGTTTTTTATTTTTTTAAATAATTGTTCTTTTTTTTCTAAAAATTTAAAAGTGGACTTCACTATTTTCAGTGAGAAACTGGGACCCCAGGCTACAATTATACTATAAGACAACATCTAGTATTTGGTAATACTCCTATAGCTATCCGCCTTCATCAAGTTCTACCTAAGTATACAGTAGCTAGACACTTGTCAATTGTAACCTCAATCTACAGTTTTATTAACGGTCCATGTAATGCTTTCCAATTCTGTAGTACAATATTGTAGTACTTATAGTATTGAGTCGCTGAAACTAGGTACTAAACAAAACACTACGAAAACTGGTGAGTCTTTCTTGTACTCAGCCTTGTGGTCATTTGTCAGTACATTTTACAGTAGAGGTCATCAATTTTTCGGAAGAACTCTTTGTTTTCTTGTTTATGTGTGTCTTACATAAAGAAATAAATAATTGATTAACTTGTAGTATATTAACCTAAACTGTGCTTCTTTCGTACAAAGAAATTTACTTGGTTGCGGCGCGCAATGGATTTGAAAAGTGTGTTTCAACAATGGAGGTATTGAAATGCACTATACCACTAGTAGTTCCCTTCCAAGCATACACTGTAATTCTACGCTTTGATGTAAATCACTTAATTGTATAAGATTAGCCGATATCTGATGACAGCAGAAGCCTAGATTTCCATTGCCTATGCTTTCATATCCATCATGAGCAATTACAAAAAACTTTTAAGCATCTCAAAAATTGAAACGAATCCGATAGAATATTTCAAAAATGTGCAGTATGTCAAGGCAAGGGGATTATCCTCTTGAAAAACAGGAGATTATGTTTGTTTTGGATTTTCCTCTTGAAAAATAGGATTTGTGTTTTGGATTATGTTATGCAGATTGTTTATTTTGGATCATCCTATGCAGGATGTTTGTTTTGAATTATCTTATGTAGGATGTTTTTTTTTGTTTTTTTTTTGGTCACGTTGAGATCTCCTGGACCGTGCGTCCTCTAGTCACGTGCTTGGTATCGTCAGAAGGCTCTCGGTGAGGATGGATGTAGTACCTTTGCTTCGTGGCATTTAGACGTACATTGTGAAACTTGTGCATTTTTCAGTTATTTTAGGTTCTCAAAATTTTTTTAAGAAAAATTTATATTTTGGTTGCAATGTTGGTACCGTTGGAAAGTCTTCGGCGAGGAGGGGTGCACTAGCTTGGTTTTGTGACGTTTTGTTTCACATTGTGAAACATTTTGTATTTCGAAGAATTTTTATGAACTACAAAATTAGGAAATTGCTTTAAGTTTGTTCTAATTGTGTCAATGCCATTTGGCACCCTAAGAAATTAGAAAAATATATTTACTTATATTCTGGTCACAATCTTGGTACTGTCACTAAGGTCTCAACAAGGAGGGGTGCACAATCTTGGTTTTGTGACATTTTGACTCACAATGAAGAAGTTATTTATTTTTGAGTTATTTGTTTTTTTTAAAAAATTTAAAAAATAGTTTGACTTCTGTTTAGACTGTGGCAGCGACATAGGGCACAGTAGACTATACCTTGAATTTCGCTCTTCGTTTTGGTTGTTTGTTTGTCATGTTGAGATTTCCCGGATTGTGCTCTCCAAGTTGCGTGCTTAGTACTGTTGGAAAGTCCTCGGCAAGGAAATGTGCACCAACTTCGTTTAATGGTGTTGGGACATATGGTTTGGAAGTGAATTATTTTTGAATTATTTTTGGTTCTATAAAAAAGTAGAAATTTTTTTATTCTTTTTTGTGGGGTACAATCTTTGTACCATCGATAACTTCTCGACGTGGAGGGGTGCTTAAGCATTGTTTCGTTGCATTTTTACTCACTTTGAGAAAAGTTTGCATTTTTTAGGTTTTTTTGGTTTTTTAAAATAAAAAAATTAATTTTACTTTTGTATTGTCTGTGGCAACGGCACAAGGTAAACTGGTAGGGATTGAAAGGACCAATTTCCATGTCACAAAAAGTAGTGAAGAAGATTTGTGTGGTGCCCCCAAAATAATTTAAATTGATCAAAAAAAATCAACGAAAGAGCTCATAAGGTAGAAGGTGGAGATTGTCTTTTTCTTTCAAAAGTTTGGGGGTCATAAATTTCAGGTTTTAAAAACGTAGGGCTTAAGTTGAAAAAAAAAATTCCTTTGCTAGTTTGGGGACAACTCTGGAGATATGAACATGTATTCAGAACTTTGAGTCACTTGCAATTTTGTAAGACCCACCTGCATTTGGCAAGTTTCCTTAAAAGCTAATTGAAGACTTCTATTATTTAGATGACTTTGTTTAAGACCTTCCTATGTTTGTAGGTGTTTGAATAAGTTACAACTTTAACAAAACTCAGGATTTTTGTTGATTTCTGAAGCTCCAGTTCTTGTTTTTTACTAGTAAACATTTGTTGAAAATTGTAATGAACAACTTAATGAAATGTAAATTATGTAAATTATTAAATTCAGATGTACTTTGTTCCCAAGGGATAAGTACCATAGTGGCTGTAAGGATTTTTGTTTAATTTTTATAGGAACGAAATCATGAATGAATGTATTGCTTCATAAATTTGAAGGAAATGGCAATTAAATGCTAATCTGAAGCCCATTGAAGTATTTGTTGTAAAGGTAGGGTGTTCTGAAAAGAACCATGGTTTAACTTGTAACCCTCAATGTTTCTATTCAATTGTGGCACATGTTTGACTATTTTTTGGAAAAGCAATATCATTTTTTGGAATTACATGAAATTGATGTACAAGGAAGGTCGTCTATTGAAAATTTAAGTATTAGAATAATGTGTGAATGAGAGTTGGATAGGATTGAAGAATGTCTTCAATCCCTATATTCATCTTTCAGAATGGCAAAGGCTTCAAAAACTTCTGTAGTTACAAAAGCGTTGTTATGAATTTTAATAAAAAGTAGAAGTGGTAGCTAGAACGTGCAATGTTGGATTCAAATTTGTTCATCTCAATTCCTACGTAGTGTTCTAGTATAAAAGAATGAAAAAATAATAAATCCATATATATTGTATTTTGTCAGAAATTGTGAATAAATGAATTTTTTCTATAATGTTGGTAGGATATTTCTTCTTCTAATGAAGACAGAAGTGTCTAATTGTACCTTTTTCTGTAATTGCTTTGAAGTGTAGATATAAAATAAGATTTTGAAGGAAGGACAATTGCAAAGCTTAAGACCATGTAAACAACGATAATACATACATGATTGCAAAAAATGACAACGCAAGCATTTGGAAGTCCAGTGGTTTTCAATGTTCAAGATAGTACGTTGGTTGAAACGGAACGAAGGAGCATAGGAGAAAGGCTTGCACATGTAATACGAGGAAGACTTTTCCAAGAAGAGAATCATGAAACTACACATGTTGCTTCTGAAACAACAACTGGGATGGTACAACTTCTTGGAGACAATGGTGACATTGTGGGAGTTGGTGAAGTGGATGGAAGCTTTACATGTGGTGTAGAACTTCACCAAGTTAAATTACGCCCATTTGAAATTGCAGTTCGTGTTACGCACGTTGTAGATGAAAGAAAATGAGTCAGAGAGGTGGTAGGGAAGTATCTTGGAGATTGTAAAGAGAAAGTCATACAATGGTGTCGATCTTTAGTCCGTCAAGCACATCCTTCGGAAATGAGAACAACGAATACTAATCCAAGGGAGGGGCAAAATTTCAGTTTCCCTCCTGTCTACGCACCACAGTTTGATTTCCAAGACGTGGAGGAGAATGCTAGCAATTCCAATGTGACACCAGTAAGTCATGGTGGAAGAAGCACAAATGAAAGAAATTCTCCTATGACTCAAGGCTCTGAAGGTAGCACTCCTGATGGAACAAGAGTGGAAGAGTTCTCTGTAGGTGCACCAAAGAGGAAGTATTCAATGACAAATCGAAGGACGAGGGTGAGAAGTTTGAGAGAGCGGGGAGAGTCAGCAAGTCAAAAAGTCACTTTTGAAAGTATTTTGTGTGTAAAAGAGAAAGGGGCATGTAAACGCAATTGCTTACGTCATGTCGATGCAAAATATGTATTAAATCAACGATATATGGCATGGGGACAGAAGTACGAAGAGAGAGCTACATGGATAATGCAAATGCTGAATGCTTTTTACACTTGCACGGAAGGTTTGGTAAAAGACAAGTATGTGACTAAGTTAGATGGCATAGTGGTCTGCAATGCATGCTATGCCGCGGCATTGAGTTATTCACAGAGGCGGTTTAAACAGTTGAAGACATCACATGCCGTATATGACCGAGTGGCTGCTGTTCATGGAAATACATGTCAAGGAAGAGAAAGTGAAAAAATGTCGGTTGCCAAAGAAAGCTTGAGTGTTTTTGTCAATGAAGCTGGATGTCAGCAACCTCATCGATCGCTTCGAAGGAAAATGGACAATGCATTGTTACCGCTGATTCTGTTGCCTATGAATACAACCAAGCTTGATGTATTTCGATATGTAAATGAAGAAGTGAAGAAGCTAGTAGATGGTTCTGAATTATTAATGAGCTCATTTCGTCGGCTTTGGCGGAAGGAATTTCCACACGTTCAAATCCCTTCGTTCTCAAGGTTCTCCAAGTGCTATCACTGTTGGGAGTATAAGTGCGGAATGGAATCCACGACAAATGCAGTTGCAAAATAGAAGATAAAAGAATTATACATCATCCACATTCGAATTCAAATGGAGGAGAGGCGAGATTACTAGTTGTTCAAAAGATCAGCTATGATTACTCCAGATTTTTTTATGTATTTGATTGTAGATGGCATGGATCAAAATACAACTATGATACCAAAGATGAGGCAATCTGTGAAGAATATTGAATCTTGTTTCGTGAAGACTCATCTGTATAGTGTGCTAGTGCATGGAATTGGCCTATATGTAGATGTGTGGATAGATGCTCACCACAAGCATGATAGCAATCAGGTTATTACGTCAGTTATGAACATAATATGTGACGTGAAGCGAAGGAAAGGATCACTGCCACCAACGTTAAGGATTCAAGCAGATAACACCACAAGGGAGAATAAAAACATCTACATATTTGTCATGTGTGCTGCACTGGTAGGTCTTGGTTTCTTCAAAGAAGTGCATCTTTGTTTTTTGATTATGGGGCATACGCATGAAGACATTGATCAGAGATTCAGTGTCATTTCAAATGTATTGAAGAGAAAGGATATAGATACATTGGAAGAGATGTTGAAGTTGGTGGAGAAAGGGACGTCGTACATAGAAGCTTTTGTGAGTGCTCGCCAGCTTGAACTTGTTCGTGACTGGAAGGCCTTCATCACACCACATTTGCTACGAGGAGGGGAGCAATTAACGGGCATCACATTTCCGCACCATATGATGTTTTACATGGAGAGTGGATCTGTCCGTGTGCAACACAAACATTTCAGCTCGGATGAATGGGGTCCAACAATGGGACATGTGTGTTTGCACTCACTACCAAGCAGAACAGAGAAACCAGACATTGCTACAATTTTTGCAGCTGATCAGAGAAAATTGAAAGCATTGGATGAATTCATTGCATATAAGAAGAAGTTAGTACTAAGAGGCTTTGACCCAATAAAAAAATGCAGAAGTTGTGGATAAAACAAAAGAATTCAAGGAGTACCTTCAGGAGTTTCCGCAACGAAATCGGGAAGGCATTTGTAATTTACCATTTTGGCCAATTGACGTTGAGAATGATGATGAAGATGGCAATGTTGTTCCCAATGTGGAAGAAGAAGGTACAAATGACAATGTAATAGCGGATGCGGCTGCAAACATAGTAGAGAATGCAGTTGTGGACTTGATGATAGAAACAATGCCTAATCCACAAAAGCGGGGTTATTTTGGACCCCATAAAGATAGACCTCCTCAAGAAATATCCCGAAGATTGACAGGAAGGAGAAATCGAGGCAAAAGTAATGAATCAACAGCTAAAGTACTACAAGATGCAAATGAAGATCCTTTTCCTCCGTTTAATCCATTGAATGACATTACTGTAGGATAGTTTGTAGGTCTAATTGTAGAATTGAGTGAAGTGAAAGGAGGAGTACCTTTCTATTTAGGAAAGGTGTTGGAGTTCGGCCAAAGAAGGTGGGCCTCAAAGATGAAAATCCTATGGTATTGGCCGACAATGAGATGCGGAATAGAGAACGAAGCAGGAAGTAATAGAGTGAGGTATGCAAATTGCATGGAATCTACATGAGAACCATCTGGTGAAAGGTTTTCGTGGATTGAAAAAGAAACAGCTATATATTCATGGTTGGATGTGCCACGTCAAGGAAGAAATGGTCATGTAGTTCGTGGAAGCATTGTAGTGCATGGTGTCCAAATAGAAGAGTTAGTGAACATTCCAACAGAGGCTAAACCACATCTTTTAGAGTACATGGCGATGTAGATGGAGGACCTAGACGACCAACGTTTACAAAATGATTTGAATATGTATTAGAGGAGAATTATGTCATACAATGATACAATTCGCTTTTTTTCTTGTAGTTGTATGTATTTTCATATACTATAATGTGAAGTGCAAAGAAACATTTTTTGTAAATAGTGTGGATTGAGAAGTGTATAAGATTTCCATGAAGTAACGAAAAAGCTTTGAGCAATTTGACATCCACTAACCAAACTTTTTTTCCTACAAGAAGTGCTTTAAGTTTTTAGAAATTTGTCCCCGCCCTTTAGGTTTGAAATTGTGCACTTTTCAAGGCGTACGAGGCAAGTGCAATGTCGCACCCCCCAAGTGCAAAAATGCCTAATTTAGTGTTGTTGTTGAAATAAGAGCTCAAGGTTAGTTCTACAATTTTATAAAATTTCAAGGATTTTAGATTTTCATTCATAGAGATCAATAACATTAGCTATAAAACCTAAAGCAATTAAGGATGCAAAGGCCAAGTATACAATCATAGCCTTCTAACAAATTTGTATTGCATGTATAGATGGATTGTTTGGTAATCCACAATGAACCAAAAAACACAAAGTTTGGTACATCTCATTCAAAAACTCCCATCCTGATTTTAGAGGTTGAAAATTTAGAATATCTTACTATCTCATTTGTTATGTAATGTTTTGGGCACCCTTTGTGTTTCAATATATTCACACATTTAGATGAGTATAGATCATGAATAAAATTACTTAGACAATTTGAAAAATGAACTTTCACCTTCTCAAGAGCCATCTACTTCTATAGATTCTTGATTGTCAATTTGCATGAATGGTCCACCACTTTGATCTACATTTGCCTGAGACGGCACAATTAGGGTGAGATTTCAAAACTATATCATGGCACAATTCCAAGTAAAATAATAGATAGCAAAACACGAACTAAATTGGCATACAATCAAAATTAGCTTCATCTTTACAACACAATCATAACCCAAATACTATGCAATATTAGACTATTGAAAAACTTCGTGAATTTCTTGAATCTCTTTTAACACTCTGAAAAATTCCTTTAATGCTTCTTCCTAAATAAAAAGAAAAAAAAAAAAAAAAAAGGATTCAATTTGCAAGGATTTTGAAACTTTCTATAACATGCACAATTTTCAAGAGATATATCAAGACTTTCTAATTGACTTACCAAGTATTGTTGACTTTGAAGTTGGTCCATTAACTCCACATGAACCTTGTGTCACTCATAATTCTTGTTGTCAAAATAATTGTAACAAATGTTCCATAGTAAATAGTAAACAATGAAATAACATTTTTGGAGTAGGATACATTTGTAGCATATCAAATGGGCTATTACTAGATGGACTATTAATTGCATGTTGAATGATCAATAAATAATAAGCTTTATTTATGTTCCTATTCTTAATAAATAATGCACTTGAGAAGTTGTTATTATGCACATGATAGTCTAGGTTGAATAGATAAAGCAAACAAATGAATTGCAAAATACCAATCTACTTTAATCCACTCACTCATGTGCTTTGATGCTGAAAATCAAATGTTTCTAGAGTATGTGAACGATTGGATCAATTGACTCATAGGGACTTTTTAATGATATATTAAAAAATTAGGATTTCATCTTGTGAACTTGCAATTCGTCACTTGGGACTTATAGTTTTCTTTTTTTCTAAATTTTGCAATTTAAGTTATAAATGTATGCAAAAAATCCTAAAAAGAGTGTAAAATCAAAATAGGTATGTTACATGCCAATATGGCATTTAGTCCTAAATAGACTTTTATCCCTAGGATCATCCTAAAATCCACTTGTAAATAGATTAGAACTAGGAAAGTAGTGGGAATCAATATGTTTGAGGGTTCCTACCCAAGATAGCCTAAAATCATCGTGCATGTGACCATGCTTGGCTAAATTGGTTTGAGGAGAGTCCGGGAAGGTCCCCTGATAGATTCCCTAAGATGGGTTCTAGTTTCCCCATCTCATCGATGAAATAGTAGAAACACCAATTATTAGTATGCAAGTGTCGCTTTCTCAAGCTGAGTCAATAGAGGAGTCTATGGCCACCGGATTGTGATCTTGGGTCAGAAACATACCAAGACATCAAAAACAAAATCCATTCGCCAAGATTCCTTCATATGCAAAAGATTTCCTGACTACCGGTAATTTAAACAAAGGTGAATTTTGCCTTTCATATCAAAACATGCAAGTTGGAAGAATGAACTTACAAATCTCTTGGAAAACTCCATGAGAGGTTCCTCAAGAAGTTTTGGAATCTTCTGGATTGAAGAGATATCCCTTCCGGACGATCAACTATCTAAAATCACGATGGGAAATTCATGGAATTTATCCGAATTGCGGTAAAATCTCACTAAAAAGAAAACTAGCTTTTTTATGTTAATAATAGGCATCGACAAGTTTTGTGACATTCCGATAGCGGCAAGTAGTTGAACTAGTCAAATTCCTCGAGAATTAATCACATGGTGGGATCCCCGTGGCATTGACTAGCATTCCGGAAGCATATGGCGATGAAATAAAGTCAACAAGGGATCTTTTTTTACTCCCTCACACCTACCGGAGACTCTAGGCTAGTTATTTTTCTCAAAATAGGAGACCACCAAAAGTTAAAGAATTACCTCAGCTTGGTTTTTAATCTAGGGTAGCCTATGATGGGTTTTGGTCCCAGTATGGGGAATAGGGGGATTTTGGACTAAAAATGGCGATCTAGAGCCAACAGCACAATCCGTTTGGCATTTGGAGTTTATCTCCCAAAGTAAGGATGTTGGTCCAACATAGATGGTAGATAGTCAAATTTAGGGATTATGATGAAAATCTTGGAATATGGGGATGAAAATCCAAGTTGATAAGGTTACTAGTAGGAATTTAGGGGGGGAGAGTGGGCCCTTGGAAACCTATATAAGGGCTCCATTTTCCTCTCTAAAGTCACCCCCATACTTGTTTTGGGGTTCATAGGTCCAAATTACATTGGGAATTTTGGCGTTTGAAGCCAAAAACCTCTACAATGTTTTCAGAGCACTTTTGGCTCCATTGTTGTTTCAATTCAAGCTTTGAAGGTCTTTTGGGGGTCCTTTTTGTGTTTTTGTAGGGTATTTGGTTCTTTTGTGTAACTTGTGAACTAGCTTGTGAGTCTTGGAAGTCCTTATGGTGTCTTGTGCTAATCCTAGAGTCACCCCCCATTGTACCTTGGCGATGCCGCTTTGGAGGGCCTTTAGTGTGTGAGTTGTATTATCACATTGTACTAACTTGCATGATTTTTTATTTTCTTTAAGAGTGTTGTTAACTTCTTGTAAAGTTTCTCTTGTTGGATGGAACCCTCTCATGGTGGCAAAACTTGAACCTCCTTTATACGAACTCTTTAAGTATATGTCTATCCTCGTCTGAAGTTTTCTTGTTGAGTGGACCCCCCTCTGGGACAACAAAGCTTTAAACTTGTGACTAAGTCAAAGTCCTACAGTGTGTGTTAAAAGGTTTTGGACAACGAAGCTACGGACCCCTAGAGAGCCACAAAGTCCTAAAGTCGGTGTTAAACCCAACTTGATGGCAAAGCTTTGAACCTCCATGGGACTTAGTTCCAAAGTATAGTCTCCAAGATCTACTTGGAAAAGTCCAAAATTTAGCTTCCAAGATTATTAGTAGGTTAGTAGAGATTAGGGTCTCATTTAGACTAAGGGTTAGAATA
Organism: Climacium dendroides; assembly: GCA_950106755.1. Taxonomy (NCBI): domain Eukaryota; kingdom Viridiplantae; phylum Streptophyta; class Bryopsida; order Hypnales; family Climaciaceae; genus Climacium; species Climacium dendroides. Next base: position 29,036,033 of record OX467087.1, on the reverse strand, counting down.
GGGGGATATAAATTTAGAGACAAAGAAAGGAACTGGGGGGGAGAGGAGCAACAACACCTCCACGAGCTACCTCTACATACAATCCTCCAACTATTAATTCTCTCACCAACAAAAAAAACCACAATCAATGGAGGAAGATTAGAGGAGTTGAAATAGGGGCCAAAGAGAGAGTGAAGATAAATAGTGCCCTAGCCAAGGGATCAGGTAGACTTAGGAGGGAAATCTAGAGAAGTCTTTATGACTGTTAGGAGGAGGATGAGGATGACACAAAGGAGAAACGTGTAAGAGAAGGGAAGGCTCCATTAAGTCTTTTGGAGTTTGAATCTATAGTTGTAAGACCACCATCAATACATTTGGTAGAATATTCTATAGTACTAGCATAGAAGAGGGGAGAAAAAAGAAAATAAAGGAAAAAGGGGAAAAGGAAGTTGGAAGGTTAGAGTGCACTAGTTTATAAACAAGTGGTGAATTTGAAAAAAAATAAACAAGGGAATGCCATGGAAAATGTGGACGTGGACGAGGTTATCTCTAACACTGGCAGTGATGAGGTGAGTTGTTGAGCTAGTCTTTGGTGAATTCTTCCTAATTAGTATTTGATTTCCGTGATTATTGTTGAATCCACGTTAGCAAGCAAGGGGTAGTGAGGGTTGGGTTTTTAGGAGTTAAAACTTGAGTTAACCTTGGGAAACAGAGGCAAGAGTGAAATTATAAAATTTCAATGGCAAATTCAAAGCTAAAGAGTAGAAGGGAGAATTTTAAAGTTAATTTCAAAAGTTAAAGTGTAGAAGCAAAATAGAAGGTAAAACTGAAAATTTAATTAGGACTTAGAGTTAGTTTAGAAGTAAAACCCTAGGATTAAAAAGCTAAGAGGTAGAAAGTGCTTTAGGAGATCAGGGAAAGAACATAGTGGGTTCAAACTTAATTAGTTAGGGTTGTTTAAAATGGCACCAATTACTTTTGACCTAGGGCAGAGAGTTAAAGTGTAGCATTTTTTTAACTTTTAGATCCCCGTAACCTGTGGCCATTGACCGTTAACTGGAAGCCATATCTCTTGCAACTCTAAACATTTCTTTTGCCATCCACGAAATTTAGGAAACACAAGAAAAGATCCATTGTTTGGAAGGTACAATGGATTGATGCTAGACACCCATAGATGAAATTAGACTTGAATCACCAAGAGCTTGGTTGTGCTTAATTATTTACCAAGGATGGATAAATAAGCACTCACACATCCTAATGGATATTTTACATTCAATGGCTAAGATAGGTTTAGGCTAAATATAAATAGAAGCTTAACCTCTATATTTATCTATCTAAAAAAAGATTTGGATCAACATCTATAAGATTTCAATGTTTTCTCCACATGTTATCAAAGTAACAATAAGGTATTTTCTTTCTTTCATTAGCCTTAGTACTCTTGAACAATTAAGTACTATAATATTATTTAGAACTAGATTTGCTAGCCAAGAAGCACTGTAGATACTATAGTGCTATTAGATTGGCATATAGAACCACAATGTTCTTTTATCTAGCCAACATGGATCCTAGTGTTAAAGATGTCCTTGAATCTACGAAGCTCGTAGGACCATCAAGTTACATTATTTGGAGCTATAAGGTTGGGATGATTCTCATATAGAAAGGCCTCTAGTATTTCATCGAATGAAAGATCAACAATCAAACCGCAGGTCATTAGGTCACTATCATAGCAACTTTGACCTCTAGTTCAACTACTTCAAGTATTGTAGAGGAGACAATAACAATTGGAATGGCACCCATAATACTCATACATGATTTTATGCCAATAAAATCATCATATTGATGGTATGAGACTCCATTCTACTTAGCATTATTCATCTTACAAGTCTTCAATCCATTTGGTAGAGGCTCAAACATATGTGCGATGTATGCACCTTTTTTAGACATTTATCTCTTAAAGAACAGTTCTATTCACTTTGTCTAGAAGGAAAAGATATTGGAGAGCATCTTTAAGAGATCGACCTACTAATTATACAACTTACAAATTTAAAAATTGCTATTTTTGATAAAAATTTAGTTGACCTTACGTTAAATAGACTATTAAAAAGTTGGTCTACTTTCCAATAGATTCAAAAAGGGCAAGACCACCTTCTCTCTTATCCTGAACTGGAGGGTCTATTACTATAAAAGGAATTTGGTTACATTCCTCAAAAGAGTTACAATGATACAAAGGAACTAAATTCAATTTGAAGTGGTTGTGGATTTCTATGAGGTTGATATAATTTAGACTGTGGCTACCACATTCAAGGTAGAGGCCACCTTTACAACATTCAATCTACATACATCAGACACTACTAAACCAACTTTCTAATATTGAAGCACAAGCTTTCCACCCAATATACTACAAAAAATGTATTAAACAAAGGTACTATGTCTGCAAATGCGATCAAATTACAATAGAAAAGAAAATCAAGACTTTGCAATTTCAACTTACCAACATCAAACAAAGTCACTTGTAGTAGCTTCAATAAGTCCACTTGATTGAGATCACTGATGATGACACCAATCCATACCACCACTCTAACTACAACTTTGACCCTACATCCCAACACCTCCAAAACTACATCCATGCCTTTGCAAACAATACAAAAACATATATCGAAGTCATCAATGCTTAATTGCTTATGTTACCACTGAATAAAAGAAGATTGGTTCCTAGATTTAGGGCCTCCTCTCATGTTACATGGAATCCTCAACTACTTAGCAATACTATAGTATCCAACATCCCTCACATTAGAACAATAAGAGGCCAAATCATACCACTTATTGGCCAAGGCACTATACTTCCTTTAGAGAAATAAAAGAGATCCACAATGTTTTGTACGTATCTAGAGTTAAAACCAACCTACTATCCATAGATAAACTTACCAATATTGGATACATGGTACTATTTGAATCTAAGTGGTGCCTCATCTACAACAAGGTCCATCAACACCAAATATTTTTGTAAGGCACTAAGAATCCTTACAACAATCTTTATTGAGTTGACAATAGATTTAGCTACCTTAATTTAGTATCATCTCTACAACAACACAAGATATCAATACATACATCAAACTTCCAAATGTTTAGCTTACTAACCTTAATTCATCAATTGTCCTGCTTACCAATTAGAACTTACTAAGCTCATTCTATATCACCATTGAAGGTCCCATTACATGATTAACATCCTTTTTGAGTAAAAATTGTTGATATCCACATGCAACTTAGACACATTGGCCAAGGAATATATTTGTAAGACTTGTACCACCAATACAACAAGACTACTTTAACTTATTTTTAGTAATCTCCATAATCCCATGTCCTCTATTTGTAGAACTGACAACCATTATATAATATATACTCACTTTCATTGATGATTTCTCTAAAATGATCTAGATATTTTTTTATGTGAGAAATCTTAGACAATAGTCTACCTCAAACAATTTTTTATTCTAGTTGAAACTCCAAACCTATGGATAGGCACCATATTCAGTGATAGAGGTAGTGAATACATGTCCCATTCCTTTACCACTTACTATCACATACATGGGATCACTTGACAATTCATAGTAGGATATTTTCTACATCAAAATGGCATTATAGAACTCAAGAATTGTACCTTGTTAGAAGAAATTTGCAATAGAAGCATGGGTATCAAAATCCCAAAATCCCTTTGGGAAGAAATAGCCAATATAGTTAACTTGAGAATTAATTACATTCAAAACCATTACCTTATTAAAGAACTCAAGCTCAAACCCATGAGGAAGCATTTATTGGTGTCAAATCCAATCTAGCACACCTTGGTGTTATAGGTTGTGTAGCTTACTACCACATTCCAAATCACAAGAGATAAAATTTTGATCCAAAAGCTATTTCCACTATCATGATAGGCTATGACAAATATAGCAAAAATTATAGATATTATAATCTACAAACATGTCAAATTCTTGTTAGTTGAATGTGATGTTAGATTCAATAAAAATAATCTTACATCCTTAGTATTAGAAACCATCGAACCTTTAGGCAATCCCTCGTTCTTAGACAAACTCCAGTCTCGTCCAACAATTCTACACACTACCATCTTTAAATCCTTTTGAGACCCCTCCTAGCTCTTTCGAGGTCTTCTACAACTTTGCTCTTTTCCAAAACTCACACTCTCATTTCTCACCTTCACTACAATCATTGCATCTAGGGTTGTCAAATTGTTACGTATAGGGCAAAATCATGTCCAATTTTAGGATGTTTGGATGCCTTGACGTCCAGATAATGCGGACGTTGCATCTGCTAGAGCCATCTATCATTAGTTTGTAACAAGTAGATGGCTTAGTGTGGCAGATGGTGGTATATAGAGTTACAAACGCACTAGCAGATGGCGGATTGCGGATGGCCTGGTGGATAGTAGATAAACTAGCAGACCACAAATAGACTAGCAGATAGTGGTATATGGAGTTACGGATGCGTTGGCAGACGACCTGGTGGATGGTGGACAGTAGACAGACTGGCGGACAGCGGAAAACCTAACAGACGGTGAATGGCAGATGATGGACGGCCTAGTAGATGGTGGACAGATTGATGGATGACAACGTTAGGGAAAATATGAGCCCTATAGAATTGTTCCAATTAGTTCACATTATCTACATTATGTCAAAAGTAGTCAAGCCATGTCAATCACAATATAAGGAAGGTAGTATTTAATATTCAACCCTTAATGCAATTGATTTTTAATCAAAGTTGATTAAATTCAATGGCTTTCAATTTGAAGCTAGTTGCCAAAATCATTTGAATTCAATTGACAATTAGCTACAAATCAAAAGCCACTTAATTTGGTGTATTAGGAGAATAGAAAAAAAGATATTTATACAAGTGGGGTAGTGGTAGGTAAAACAACCCATGTGGGATATGTGAATTAGGCTTTAGAGAAGCTCAACTATCAAGCTAAGTGTTATTTCCAAAAATCCTTTCCAACTAAAAATCAAACTAAAAGTTATGAACAAATTTTGGAGAGGGTGTTTGAAAATGACAAAAAATGTCCCTTCCAACTTCACTTTGAAATTTGTTCATAACTTTTAGTTGAAGTGTCAAAACCTCAAATTGATTTTTGGAGATAAAACCTATCTTGGTAACCAAATTTTTTTTAATTCAAATTTTTTTGAAAAAAGATATTCTACTATGCTAAAATTAGGTCTAAAAATCTATTTCGACCACAATTCTTGCACTTTACAGCGGATAGTGAATGGTGGATGACAGATCCCAGTTGTCCAATGACTACTTGCCTATCCGCCCCATCTGCTTGATGACTCCTTGCCAACCGCTAAGATGTCCATCCCATTCACCTAACAACTACTACCTGTCCAATCACCCCATCCACTTGATGATTGCTTGCCCATCCGCTAAGATGTCCATCCCATTTGTCTGACAACTACTGTCCATTCAATTAGTCGTTTACCTCTATAAAAATTGTATTATAAAAAACACAAATTTGCTTTCAAAAATTGCTATTCAATATTACAAACATCCAATATAATATTAAATAAATGTATGCAAGAAAGGGTAATTCAAGTCATTCTTCCACAAATTTAAACCTACTGTCTAAATGCTATATCCTAAATCCTAAACCCTAAATCCATAGTCTTTTTTACTTCATGTGATTGCATTTAACAAAGATAGGTATTGCTTTGTCCTCTTTGTTCAAGGTTACTTTTATAGGATGGATCCTCTATAAAATATTAATGCCAAACAATTTGATTAAGTTGTTTGTGTATGATGCAACTTTGATGGATTTAGGAATTTTTTCTTTCCATCAAGTTTTTCAACCTATTTGCCCCTCCCACCCTCCCTTCCTTTTTAATTTTATTTTGTTGTTATACTATTTAACATAGCCTTGGATCCATTTGGGCAGAAATTAATAGGCTTAATAAGACATCCATAGTGACTCTAGCCACCCATAATGATCCAATACTTGGGAGGATACATTTGAATTAGTGGTCATAATTTATTTGCATTACGCGTGATTGGATTTTGTGGAGATTACGTTGTAGTGGGCCTGAGACAAAGTGATTTGATTGTTGTCAAGATTTGGATTTGTATACCTATGGATTTCTAGTTGCGACAGCTCTTCCTTGTACGTTGGATCCTATTTCTCTGACTTGCCCCTTTCGCGACCTCAAATTCTAGTTTGCCATCTCCACACACCTCGCAGCCCTTCCTTCTTGATTCCAAAACCAAGCAACCAAACGATACAGCATAAACAAACTTAGTGACATGCACTCAAGAACTGTGTTAATGAAGAAGAGGGAGTGACGTCATCTCTGGCTCCCTACTTTGCATCAGTCGAGTGTGACAACTGGATTAAGGATTTTTTTAAGGTAACAACGAGGAGTGGACCCACTACTATGTGGAGATGCCACAGTTTGTCGTGATGGACAAAAAAATCATGGTGACATAGACCCCTTACAAGGTTGGGTGGATAAAAGGTGATCTTTCTAATTTTCTATACCTGTTTTTTTTATGAAATTTTAAATTCGTATTTGCGATCATATCCCCTAAACTAGTTAGGTGTAGTAAAAAATATACCTTAGAATAATGCAAAAGAATTTTCTTTTTTCTTTTTTCTTATTTGTGTGCTGAGGCAAGGTTAACCCTTACAAAATATTGCCGGATAGAACTGGCCTATGGTGTATAACCAAGTGTACAACATATACTATATTGAGGGAAATACTTGTCAGGGTTGCAGCGGTTGCACGGAGAATGACTGCAGATTAACTGATGCAATGGGTATGTAACATTTAGAACTACTCTAAATGCAACATGTTTTCAAATTTCAAGAGTACAATTATAATTTTGGTCCAAGCTTCTTGTTGGGTTTTTGCTTAGTAATTATTTCCTTAGGACACTTGTGTTTGAAGCTCCAAAGGATGAAAAGACCAGTACAAATTGGCTAAAACATTTCCATTTGGTGTCCTTACTCTTTTATTGGGAATGAAGTGTGTTTGTAGGACATTTAGTTGAAGAATTTCAATATTTTTGTCTCCAATAAGCGTACGAGCGCAAGTGTGATTTCTATCCAAACATGATCTAGATGATGCTTATAGATATGTGACTGAAGAATGTTTGGTGATGCAATTTGATGTTGAGGTTAATCAGAGCTTTGAATTGCTCGACAATGGAAGCAAATGTGTACATACATACTTCGACTTGATCTATCTTGATCAAGCCCTAACTAAATTGCGGGATTTGAAAGGTAACTATGTACATTTCCATCTTCGCTATTTGCTAGCAGATGTTCTGCCTTGGCCTCATACACCCTTTAATTCTCTTGTCACTATACATTACATGTAAGATATTGAGATTCTCCTTTTGTGCTGTGTGAAATGTTGCTTGACCTGTTGTGGAGTTTATCTGACCATTCCATAATGCTACTCAATTTGAATTCCTAACTCTTTTGATGTGAAATGTGCAAAAAATAAGTTTGTACATACATTTAAGTTCAAGTACTGATTAATAACGTCATGTTGTCATTGATGAGGAAGCTTGAAGCTATGTGCTACACTTCTTTCTCAGTTGCTGTGGGTTCTTTTGGTTGAAATCGATTTATCTCCACAACTTTGTTTTGGGTGCTAATTCTATCATACTTCGAGTTTTGATAAAAGCAAACTTGTGAAGTTGTAACCTCTCTACAATGACAAAAGATAGTTTTTTCAAATTTTTTATTTATTAGAGTTGCAGTTTGTAAGCAGATAGAGAAAACCCGTTCTAGGGTGAGACCTTCACTGAAAACGCGCTCAAGAGTAGGTACATGCCCCAAAAGCCTTAAGAGAGGAAGACAAAATAATGCCGAAGGCTAGAGATGAGTAGCAACAACACCTAAGGGCAAAGGGTGGCCCTATGGATAAGCAAAGAAACTAGAAAGATAAAAGTAAGTAAATCCTAGGGTCGAGCAAGAGGAGCCAAATTGCGACACAGGAAGAACTCCCAATGTTGAATCAACCTATAAGTAGATGACATGAGTATAGGTTGGAGGCCATTACATTGGTTTTGGGGATCTACGTCACTTGAACCCCTTTAACTCCTTGCTTTGATTTTCACAGTCATATGAATTTATGGTGGTCTCTGACATATTTATTAAAAATCCTATGGTTTGTTGTATGTAATTCATAATATGCTGCCAGAACCGTAATAGAATCCAATAAAACTTTCTGTCTGACGGCTTTGTTAATGCCTTCATGTTATAACCTAGAATTTAATAGCAAAGGAATGTACTAAGCCATCAAACTAAGCCGTTAAAATTTTGAATTTAAAATATTGTAGTCGCTAAAATTTAATTATGTAGAGTTCAATCAAATGTTTGTAAACTATATCTTTTTACTCTTCCCAATGACGTGCATAACCATCATCACAATACTTAAAAGTATTTATAGAGGAATTTACAATGAGGTTTTACATAAGAATTTGAATTTGCTTTCAATGGATAGGTACTTTTCGATTGAATGCAAACATTATATATTATATGTCATCTCTGTAGTATTTCTACTAGTGTCTAATGTTTTAAAGTAGATCATGTCTTCAGATTTATGGTTGTACGTACATCTGTTAGTTTTTTTATGCATAGAAATATCTGTCAACGTTGATTATGAAGTATGACTCCTCAAACCTAGATTAGAATATACATGACCTCGTAGGTATTTCGGTAACTTCATTTTGGTTGCTTGTAAGTGGTATTACATGACTACTATTGATGACTAGCATCAGGTGAATATTGACATTGGGGATCAACAACATACTTTGTGCAATTAGAATGACAATGTTTATTTTTTGGAACTACTAGATTATTGCCCTAGATTTGATGGTTTTTAAAAATTATTTGCTTAGAAGTCCATATGTTCTTTTTGTACAATTACGTCCGCAATGCCAAGTTCTTGATTCTCTTACGTCACCATCTGAAATTATTGCTTGCATTGCCTAACGTTATAGTGTAACTAGTACTCACCTATTTCATGCCACTGAAATGGCACAGTTTACAAATATGATGGTCATTTGTTACGGCGGCGAGGGTGTACCTATCATTTTTCTAGTAGGATCTAATGGACTTGCGGTTGTTTCATCATTGAGGTTGAGTTTAAGATTTCAACTAAAACTTGATTCTACTCATCTTGATGAAGATATTTTCAATCTTTATTTAGAATCCCTTACTCACACCATTGGCCACAAACTGTCTGTAGTTGAGAAGAATACATTGTCAAACCTGAAGCCCGGGAGGTATAGGGCTTACGGAATCCCAAATGTACTTGAGTCCAACTCCAAAGACACAATAACCATGCCTTGGTCTTCTTCGTCTTTGTTTCAATCTTCAACTTTGAACCCTGCCAAAGTTTAAACTTGTCCCAACATTGTCACATTCTTGAGTTCTGATTCAGAAGCCGATTCTCATGAAATATGCTTGGACTTGAGTAGTTTGTCTTTGGTGTTAACTTTGCCGACCCATCCTTCCTTGCAAGCAATTCAGACGCCTAACCCAAGTGTCTCCAATGGGTCAAGAGCATCTGTGGTTGATTACTTGAGACAATTGCGTAACTTGAAGGGCTGTCGGAATGTCCTATTTAAGCTCGACTATGATAGTATTGAAATTAATAAAGTGATGATGTTGCCTCCGTTTCTCAATGGTGATGTTATATTCGAGTTGCTTGCTATTGATAATAGTAGCACCTTATTCCAAGCAAAACAGATGTTTGGGATGGATAAGTGGTATGATGGACATGTCTCGTCGAAAACAATAACCACCAATATAGTCAACCACATGGGTTAGTCTTTTCACAAATCTGTTTGCCTTGGGCATCTTTGGTGCGTGAATTCTAAATGCGAGTTTCTTACTCGTGCTCATCGAACAAGGGAAGTAAATGAATTAGAATGGGAAGGGTTAGCACCTACAACATTTGATGTTGGACAACCACATTCACTTGATTTGATGCTTGCTTGCAAGATCTTTAAATAGCCTCCAACGTGTATTGCGCATTGTAGTGTACAAGTGTATTACGTTGTAGGAGATTACTTTGTTATAGGGGCATTTGTTCATCTTGGCAGTTACAAGCATTTGGTCAAAGATGGTGAATTTAGAGATAAGCAAGAGAGAAGCCAAAGTCTAATCAGAGAGCAATTAGAGTGAATACCATTAGCCAAGAATTCCCGCCATTGTTATGGAGGCTACAAAAGAACTTCTCGAAGGCTTACTTCTCCATCCAAACAAAGAGAAGCCGAAGACCTTGGACTTCGATGAACAAATTTCAGTCTTGAATAAATGCAAATACTTGAGCTTCCCAAGTATATAGAATGAGGTAACTTCGTTCAAGTACTTAAGGAAATTCGGAGTGATTGATAGCATTATGAAGTTAAGAGGTTCTAGCATGTGGACATTTGTACAAGAAAATAAATTTCCAAGTCAAGAAATAGACCTAGATAAGGTTTACCTTTTCAAAATGTCTAGAGTGGGCCCAAGGAGCGGAGTTGATTTGATAAAGCACATGCAGTCAAGGGGGGACCTTTAAGAAGCTTGGATGATGTTCGATCATATCAAACATGTTAAAGACTGGATGATGATGATGGTGTGCTATGTTTATGACTCTCTTTATTGTTGTGTTATGACAATTGCATGTTGTAATATGTAATTTGAGGACTGCGCAACATAAGTTCTTTTTTGGAAGAACTTGAATTCAATTTTGGATCGGAATGGTATATTAGAGATTCAATTCAAGGGCTTTATGGTAGATTGAGCACAAGCCAATTGGAATGCTATAAGAACGGTATATGGGTTGGAGGACATTTCCAAACCAATGCTTAACTAGGAAAAGACCTGCCTTTTCTATTGGACTCAATCCATGGAGAAGCATATGAAGGCGGACATTCAAGGCAACTTGCAAGATCAGCATTGTTTGCTATGAAAACAATACAAGAACGCTACTTTGACGGATGAATCCAAAGAACATTATCTAACTATTCGAGCATGGTGGTTGTCATCAGATACCACTATGGAAGAAGGGCTACAACAATTAGAGCTTTGGCTTTTGTTTTGGCATTTTCGCTATCAATAGTGGGAAGGTTTTATGCAACTTCTAAATTTCTCGACTACTTTTCTATCATTTGTAATGACATGGGAGTCATGTCATCTAAATTGTGATATACTTTCCCTATCATGCATAACCACAATCTTCTTCGGGTTGCCTAGCAAGGAAGTAGGAGTTAACAAGTTATGCAACATTGTATTTTGTTTTCCACCAAGTAAGTTTTTCAATTGAGCTATTGTAAGGCAACACTGTTTAGAAATTACTATATTGAGTGCACTCATTTGACAATATGTATGACTTTTTATGACTCCGTAGTAAGCAATAGTATGATGTTCTAAGTCAAATTTGCTCTTGGTACTAAATTTCCTTCATTGCAGGATCTAACTTTGTCTAAAAAAGCTGAAATGCCATTATGTAACCTTGCAGAGATAGTCCACAACAAGTAGCTTCAACAATCTGGATATTGTGAAAATGATTTATACATTGCCACTATAGACAATTTTGTGAGAGCTTTTATGCAAATGGTAAAGTATTACCAATATCTAAAGGGAAATCAAGTGGGGACTGGACTGGAGAAAGAAGAGCTCTTACTATGAATTGCCCAACATTCAATGGAGAAAACTACGAATCTAAAGTCCCTCACTAAAGCTATTTTGAATATTGCAAGAGCTGAAGAATTTATTAATAGAAAGCCCCATCTTGAAGGTCAAGAAGTATTTGGATCGTAGAAGAGGAAGGCTAACATGCCTCTTGGTTGCAAGTTTGATTCATATAGGCTTGATGAGGTGAACTTCTCCCATCCACACATCCAAATAAGACCCTCCATAACAACAACAAATGCACATGATCTAAATTCAATTTCCGAAGAGGTTGCTACACATGTCGATGTGGAAGGCTATGGCGCAAGGTCAACTGAGGAAAATCTCAGACAAACTAGTACGTGCGAGTGGACTCATGTGTTAGTCGTACATGAGAGTATGTGTGATGAAACACAATGGTACATTGCACTATTGGCAAGAACATTAGCAAAAGTGTATTTCGCACTTCAAGCTATTACAAAGAAGAAATGCACAGCTTAAATCATCCAAAACAACATTGCGACAGTAGCACCAACATACACAAGTATGATGGTGAATTATAAAAAGAATCAGAATGAGCGCATGCAATTTTTCTTTTGCAACGATGACATTGAACGCTATGTGAAGGGAACATGGCGAAAGTAGGTGTTATTTGTACCACATGTGCCTGCCATCTAGCTAGTGAAAATGGGCACAAAACTTTCAAAGACTAAGATTTAGCTTTTGAATCAGTCAATTTCATGCTTCTACAACAAGTCATTTCACCTCAATGATTGTTTGGTGGAGAAGTAAGCATAGACCTAGTGTATGCCTATCCTATTCCATCGTCACCCAATGAACATCCCAAAATTTGAGTGGGCAAGGTCATTCGCAGGAATCCAAAAGCACCAACAATAAAACATCAAAACAACTGCATAGCCATATTCATTAAAATGAGACAAAATGGTAATTTTGAGACTTCAACCCTAAAACAATTATAGTGATTTTATCCTCGAGTCGAAGATAAAATGAGAGTTCAACCTTTGGGCATATATATATATATATATATATATGAAAGTCTCAAATTACCAAATAGTTTTAAAATTGAATAGTTATAACGATTTATCTTTGAGTCGAAGATAAAATTGAGACTACACTTTGTCTCATTTTAACGAATATGGCCTTCTACGTTTCGACATTCACTTTGAATGCCCACATTCAAAGAGTGACAATGGTTTCTCATCCGAGATTGGGTTGCGTTGTTTCATTAACCCTATAGTGTCTAAGAAGCCCAAATTGGATCTCAGCTCTCGGACATCTATTTGCAGCATATGTTTTATTCAGTAACTTTAGAGATTTTATATGGGAATTTTTATTTATTTAAATAATTATTTATTTAAACCAATGAATGCAATGTTCTTCACTCAAGATAATTATATAATAAAATTTTCCATTTAGATTATGCTTTCTACAAAACATTCAATCAAAGTCCACTACTTGAAATAGTGAATTCTTAGTACGTAAAGGGTTAAACTCAAGGATAGAGCCTCGGAATGAGAATTACAAACTCACAATTTCGTCTTTTTTAGAGTGCAGCTATCTGAATTTCAAAAAGATAAAATTGAGTTCTCTGAGTAAGTATGGAAGTTGGACAAATTATAAGCATTTTTATTATATTTTCACTATAATTTGTAATTTGCAATGCATGACAAATGTTTTCATTCATGCTACTACTTTCAACTTCAATGAAGTGAAGCAAATTCTACTTAGCGTGATCTTAAATCATTTGGGATGTAATTAGATTTCTTTTCCAATAGAGAGGAGTAGTTTCTGTTTTTATAAGTTTGTATTGTATTCATCTATCAAACATAGTGAGACTAAAAGGGCCACTATTTGCATTACAAACTGAAATCACCCAACTTCCACAAGACAATGATATTACTTGTATTGAATGCATGATGGTCTTTAGCCTAAAGCACCTTGGATCATACATCCCTACAATTGGGTAGTTCACATTGTGCCTCTTTTTTTAGCTTGCTACTGTAGACATGATAGAATACCATATATAACCCCAAATCTAAATTCACTAGGCCATTTCATAAAAATGTTGACTAGACCCTATTCCCCCCACCTATCTATAATAATAGGACCTAGATCCTAAAACCATGAAACATGAACCAAAATCCCAATTTTCATGTCAAAAACGGTCACAAGACCCCACAAGACCCCACTAGAATTGCGGAACCTAAATCTATCACACCAAAATTGTAATATGTGTAGGTCACCCTGAAGCGCAAGCCCTATCATTTTACTAAACTTATCAATATATTTTCCTATTACTAGAAGCAAATTCCCAGATGAAAATTATATGATTTTTTAATATCCTAAATCTATTGTTACCAATATTTGTACACTTCTTTCATCCAACATTTTTTTAATACCCTAAATCCATCGTCCTGTACTTTCATCTATTTATCCTTCTACTTTCATCCATTTCTTCCTCTACTTTCATTCATTTATTTCATCCACTTCTTCCACTATTTTCATCTATTTTCATCTATTTTCATCTATTTTCATCTATTTTCATCCATTTTTTTCATCTCCTTTCATTTCCATCTCTTACACCCTTCCATCCAATTTTTTAACAAATCCTTTCCAAATTTGCATCGCCTTTCTCCCTAAACCCAAATTGATTCTACCCAAATGTAAGTGGACTTCTATCAATTTTTTTATTAAATCATTTTCTTTCAATCATTTTTTCCTTCTTCATCCAAGATGTACGCTCCCGCTCACCATTCCCCGCTCCTCAGCATCGTCATAGACCAGGATAGGACAGCAAAGCCAATCCTTAAGGAATTCAATTTTCTACCTCGTTTCAAGTGCTCAGCTCCAGTCGTCCCATGTGTGACTGAGTGCGAGCAATATCTACTGAGGAATTAGAAGGCAAAAAGTGTCCCTAAAAAGCACTAGTCCGAGACGTCCGGCTGGGAGATGGCTGAGCATCATATTCATTCTTGTGTGGTCTGCCCTGAAGGTCATAGTCCACAATGCCAGGTTCGTGTCGATCAGTGTAGATGAAGTAACGGCTGGGGACAACACGTCCTCGGTCGGGGTGCACATTTATGCAGTGGATTCCTGGAACACTTGCTTCATCCCTCATGCGTGAAGAACTGTGGAACTGCAGACCATCTTACTCACGTGATCATGCAGGCGCTGCTCACGCGGGAACAAATTGCCGGGAAGTTACTATCCTTAGTAACAGACGGCTTGAGCTCGTTCCAGGGACCCAAAACTGGGGTGTCCACCCACGTGGGCACCGTTCTGCCTTGAACCAGCTGCGCCTCGCATCGAATCAACTTGGTAGTCGAAAATTTGTCGAACTATCCCATGGTGTCCCGCTTGGAGGCCCCCTGCCATTGCTTGCATTCGGGTTTTTTCCCAGTCACAAGACACTCTGAGCTGCAGAAGCTTGCAGATCTGATGGATACTGGAGACTCTGCGACCAGTCACAACAGAAACTCGCAACACCAAACACAACCACCACAACTGCGCAACATTGGCCTTCACCACAAATTATGCTTCTCAAATAAGTAAAGAGGATAGTACCACCTGGTCCCTAAACCTGTTCAGAATCTACTCATACTATGATCATCATGCATTTGGTAACCACGTAGCCTGCATAATTCTCCTAAACAACATACTTCTCAAAGAATAAGGTGGCACCAGACAACATTCCAATTCTACAGAAACTGAAGAACCCTCCACCCCTTCAAAAAAAAATAGAAACTTCTACAGGAAAAAAAACTAAAAAAAAAAAA
The DNA here is from genome assembly GCA_950106755.1 of Climacium dendroides. Classification (NCBI taxonomy): domain Eukaryota; kingdom Viridiplantae; phylum Streptophyta; class Bryopsida; order Hypnales; family Climaciaceae; genus Climacium; species Climacium dendroides. The sequence continues at coordinate 29,020,586 of OX467087.1, read as the reverse complement.
AAAATAGATCACATTAGATGCTGCAGCTATTTTAAGGTTCAGTACTCTCCTATGAATTGTCCTAAACCATAAACTAACAGCTAAGCAAGGGCTCTTCCATTTGTTCCCAAAAAACAAAAAAACTAACAGCTAACAGCAGGCCACTACGCCGCCAACGGACCAATCAGCTGCCTCCCAACCGCGACTCCTCCCTCAGGACGTCCCGGCAACATGGCAACGTAGTCAAAATCCTGCCTCTTTTACTTCATAAAACTAGGTCGATCCACCTGCCGTCACACCACCACATCAAATCGTCAGAACACGAACCAGACTCAGCTTTCCAAACACCATCCAACCCGACCATGAATGCCCATGCCAACATCAAAACCCTACCCACGTCTTTCAAAGTACAACAACATCTGTCACATCCCCACGGGATATTTCACAGACCACAACCATGCCCCTCATATATGCAACGCTACAACTGCATTTCCTAAACCGCACGACTGTTGACAGATCTACCACCACACATCCGACACGTTACTCCCATCCGTCCCCCTTCTGACTTTCTATTTATTAAAAGCCCTGCAGGAATGGCTCACCTCCGCATCCACCACACCTCTCCGTCTATACACACCAAGCAAGGATTCTCACCGGTAAGCCCCTATCCATTCTGCCCTTATCCACAACAACAAGACCTAGAGACACACGCACCACATCCAAGACTGCTGACAACCCAACCACATTCCAACTCCACCCTCCACACCACCCACAAAACACGCACGAATGACCACACTCCACATTGCCAGCTAGAGCTACGACTGTAGTAGTGTCCATAAATAAGCAAAGGACCTTATCAACATCTGCTGCACTCTAAGCCTCGTACGCAACCAAATGCAGTGACTAGCCAGTGCGGTCACCAGCGGCAGGGTAGGGCCTGAATCTGGCATCAGGACCTCGCTGTGTCTGTCTGCCTGCCACACCATAGCCCCCACCATAGCCCGACGTCCCGTTCACCGCTCCGTCCGCAGAAGCCCCTCCGCCCACGCCGAAACCCCCTCCCGTCCCGCCTCCCACCGATCCCGTCGCAGCCGAATTATACGAATCCGTCCCCGAAGATCTCCACGTGTTGTCGGCGTACCCCGAGTACGCATCCCCGTACCCTCCCCCGTAGCTCCCGCTCCCCGTCCCAGCCGCGCTCGTCCCGTAACCCCCCGCGCTCGAGCCGTACTGACTCCCACGCCCGCCATACCCTCCAGAAGATCCGTACCCTGCGTCGCTGCTGCCGTAACCGTAACCCCCGCTCCCATAGCCAGAGCTCACTGCAGCCCCGGCGCCGCTCCCGGTCGTGCCCCAAGCCGCATTGCCGTAACCCGTCATGCTCGAGTTCCCGCTGCCCCCGTAGCCCGTCGAGCTCGCGCCCGTGCCGTAACCAGCACCTCCGCTTCCCCACGCACTCCTGCCACCGCCGGGAGCGCTGCCATACCCCGCACTGCCTGCACCCCCGCTGCCGTAGCCTGCAGCGCTGCCGTAACCACCCGCGCCCGGCGCGCTCCCGTAGCCTGCACTCCCGTACCCTCCCGCCGCGCTGCCATAGCCCACGCTGCTGCCGTACGCGCTGCCCCCGTAGCCGCCGTTCATGCCCGCGCCGTAACCCCCGCTGCTCCCGAACCCCGCACCACCGTAGCCAGCCGCGCCGTAGCCAGGGTAACCCCCGCGCCCGCCCGGACTCGGGCCGTAGCGGCTGTCGCCGCGACCACCGTACCCACTGCCCCCGCCGGGACTCCCTCCGCCGTACCCACCGCCCTGGCTGTACCCCGATCCGTAGTTGCCTCCCCCGCGCCCGCCTCCGCCTCCGCCGAAGCCTCCCGTGGCACGCCCTCCCGACCCTGCACTCAGCTCCTTCGGAATGGCCTTCTTCACCTCCACCATCTTGTCGTTGAGCTCGTGGAACGACTTTTGGATCACGTTCTCAACTGCATCCTCAGAATCAAACGTGATGAAGCCAAAGCCCCGAGGCCTTTGAGTATTGTGGTCATACATAACAACCACATCTGTAATAGACCCAAACTGCTCGAAATACTTTTTGAAGTCATCCTCTGTAACGGTCGAGGCTAAGCCCCCCACAAATATCTTCTTTGTCCTAGTCTGAGATGTTGCTGGCCCTTGGCCACCCCCGTTGTTGCTCCTAGGCATATTCTGCTGCTCATCCCTCGGCACAGCTTTTTTCGCTTCCACCTAGATTGAGAAAAAAGATTTAAGCAAGACAGGCTACACTAGTTATATAACTGCCGCGGGCTCCAGACACCGACCGACTGACACATCCTCATGCACCAACACCACACCACACGCACGGACGCACTCCACCACCAACCTCTCGCACTCATCGCAGCATGCATCCCTCGCTCGCTCTCTCACCCTCACCCTCGCCTTGTTCGCCGCTGCCCTCCCTACTCGGGTCCGCTCTACAGCGACACACGCAGTCCTCACCCACACCAGCGTACAGCCTACGACCTACGCTACGGGGGCCCAAGAACATTACTCACCGTTCTTCCGTCGATGGTATGCTTCTCGCCGGCCACGCGATCCGCCACGCCGGGGTCCGCGAAGATGACGAAGCCGAAACCGCGCGCGCGACCCGTGGCGCGGTCCTTCATGATAACCGTCTCCGCGACCTCCCCATACGACTTGAAGTAATCGCGCAGCTTCTCCTCCGTGGTCTCCCACGAGATCCCTCCGATGAAGAGCTTGCCCTGATCGGAGTCCATGGCGTCCCCTTCCCCGTCCAGCGTGCCTCGCGGATCGCCCGACTTCGGAACTACGACTCCGCCCGGGTCGCGATCGAGGCTATTCCACACCGCTCAGCAAATGCGACCAAGCTCGGCAATAACACACACAGACACAGACGCACGGTGAAGACGAATGCAGGCGACAACCCCCATCCGACGCGCGAACCAGAGGCCGCGGTGGAGCGGGGAAGAGCGGGATCCTGCGCTAGGGTTACAAGGAGAGCAAACACACAAAGGGACGAAGAAAGGGAGCCCTGCCAAAGGCAAAGGCAAAGGGAGGAGTACCAAGGCTGCGAGCCTGCCAGCGGGGAAGGCGACGACGGCACTGGCCAAGAACCGGCAACTTTTGTCCGTCCGTCGGTCGGTCGGTCCGTCAAACGGTCGGCTTCCGTCCGTCAGGTTCATGGTTCACCTTGTTCATTTGGGTTCAGGGCCATTTCAAAATAAAACTCTACTTTTTCTCAGATGAAAAGTAGGCGTTTTTCGTTTTGTCTGCCCTTTTCCCAAGAACTAAATCTGTTTTATTTAAGGAGCTAGATATATATTTGGTAGGCATGTAATGCTAGTATTGTTGAGGGTGTCCTATTAAGACACCTAGAACCACAAAAGGTCATAAATGATTTCTTTTAAGGAGAACAATATACTACCTCTGTTTCTAAAAAAGACTTGTGTTTCCTTTGTAAAATACAAAGAAAACACAAGTCTTTGTAAGAAATAAAGGGAGCACATAACTAGGATATATTAAACCCAAAACTGTCATCGAGGACAGAATTTGTCCTCAACGGATTTCAGTCTCAATTAAAACCCATTAGACATGCTCAAATGGAAAAAAGTCCAAAAGACAATATGCAAAGTTCCCAAAAATCTTTCTATGAAGCTATCATACAAATAATTCAGATAGAAACTCCATTTTTTGTAATAAATCAAAATTTCAGACCTTCGAAAATTGTTTCTCCATTGCTCATAATAACTGAGTCAAGGCTAACATCACCAAGCAAAATGTTAGGGTTTACGTGGTGGAAACCCGAAGAAATATCGTTGTCAAGGCAATGAAGTGGACGCAATGAGGTTTTTTAGTGCGAGGATTTAGACGCAAAGGTTTGAAGTCCTTGTTCACAGCATGGGGATTGCTAGCCATCTGGCAAAATGTGGCTTTGTGCAGTAGACGGTGACTAGGAGCTTGGTGCATTCCTACAAGTCCCCACAATTTTCATGGCTAGGGTGCGATCTAGTTAGCTAGAAGGTGCATAAGTAGTACGCTTAAGATTTTGCCAGGCTTGGTTGAAAGCTATCCCTGGTAAAGAGTTCGACAATATTTACGAAAGATCAAGACGGTCAAATGTACTACATTTTTTTCTTAGTCATTGTTGATTTGCTTATGGCTTGTTGAGGCGGTCTGATCTTACATAAGGATTGTGCTGTAATTTTGAGGAATTTTGGAGTGACTACAAGCTCCAATGGCCCTAATTGAAGTACCTACACATCGACCATCAAATATGGCACAATTTTGAAGAATTTTGGAGTGACTACAAGCTCCAATGGCCCTAATTGAAGTACCTACACATCGACCATCAAGTATGGCACAATCTTGCATGTTTTGCCATTTCTTCACTCAAAGTATGCGAGTAGCTCCAATTTTGTAGTGGAGGTCAACCACTAATTTCTAAGTTTACATGATGTGAAGGCCTTCAGAAGAACACCTAAATCGCCTAGAATTTTGCCTAGAATCACACTCAATTTTTGTGGAAAATGAAGTACAAAACTAAAGAATTGACAGTCCAAATTTTTTTCCTTTGTCAAGGTATCATTTTGTTTCCCCTTCCTACGGTTGGATTTGTGAATACTACTCTTGATTTTGCTACAGAAATTTCCAATTCTAGACATGTACAAGAGTATGTTTGGTGAGGTCAAAAATGGAATGTCACTTTGGAATTAAGGGAAACCTAATAAGACTTTCACAACTACAAAATGTTATTTGAATGATTTCTTTTAAGGTTAACAATAAACATAATTAGAATACATTAAAGGATTTGTTCCACAGTCCGGGGAGATTTTAAGCTTAACCGGCTAAAATCCTACATTTTCTGAAACCAAACTGTTGCTTGAAGCATTCTCTCGGCTAGACCTTTATAAAATAGAGAATATTCATTGATTTGTTCTGACTTGGTGTTAAAGAGTGATGCCTACTTCTAGACCAGATTCACATTGCAAACATCACCTTATCACCAAGTGTGAACCCACCTTAAACATTGAATATAGTTCCTTTTACGGAACTCACCAATTTTCTTTTCATAATGCTTCTGATGTTTCCCAGCGTTTACTTAATTATGCGTAATTCCAAATAAGAACCACAACACTTCGACATTCTGCGACGACTGAGAATCCAGAAGTCGTTCAAGCGCACAGTCTGCAGAAAGGAGGAAAGGAGGACGGTACCACCTCAGTGACAACTGATCCCCACCTACTTCACCAGGCGCCAGGAAGAGAGCACTATATGCAGGCTGGAAGGATACAGCCCTAATACACTCTGCCTATAGTAAGCGGAGTGCTGATGCATCGTCCTTCTCATGGCTGCATCACAAGGTCGAAGAGTACCCTACTTCGGCACCAACAATGGTTTCGTATAATTATCAGGCAGCTTCAAGCAGTTATTGATGAAGTGGTGTACCGAAATTCAAGGTTATCAGAGTAGGACCCTCAACGTCCCGAACGTGATCTCCATTATTCGGCAGCGACGTCCGCAAGAGGCCCTGTAAGTTGGGTATTCTTTGATACCCATCTAGCTTGGCAGAGAGAAACCACGGACAAAACAGCGCACACCCTTCGGCATGACTATTGTGCAATGTGCGCAGCAGTCTTCACTCAGAATGACCCCGAGCTTGACTTCGCATGCAGGAACAGCCGTCTCAAGCTCGCATTGGACTTACATCCATAGGATAACTGCCCAGTACCCTTAAGAAGGTCGCAAACTCCTGCACGACCAGAAAACCATACTACCACCGTCAATTCTCGGCAGAAAATATCGTCGACAATTCCAGTCTTCACTCCATCAGCCTTGAAATATCCCAAACGGCTCACCAAAGAAATAAACGAATGCTACAGATGCGTCGCAAACAGTAAAAATGAGATATACTAAGGGAAATCCTGATTTCATAATCTCTCGGCAAAGCAGACTTTCTGCAATGTACTGCCTTTCAATGTACCTGCAAATGCCCCAAGGCATTTTGGGCCCGCACATCAGCCATTGAGGCCTCGAAATCCACATAGAAAAGATAATCAAAATATCTGCACATAAAACCCAACATCATCAGTGTCCAATGCAGATCATAACTTCATTGCTTAAGGAGATAAGCCCGTAGACCGCAGAATGATCCGTGAAGATAATGAACAGAGAATGATTATTCTTTGTCCCAACTCTAAAGTGAACATACATGTTACACTAAGAAACTAAAAGCTAGCCTGTGAACGCACTTGGCACTTCCATTGTTGCTATCATCCACCACACGCAGTGGCCTCTTTCTTTGAGGACGACTTTCAATCTGCCAATCCAATGAAGAAGTATGAGATATTTGAGCACCATGATCTCAGTGACCAGAAATGTAAGCGATGAGCGAATTCAAGAATTGAATGATACCTTGGTAAGATTGATTTCCCGCAGTGCAAAGACCGCAAGTGCCTTGAACAGAACCCCTGGTCCCTCTTCCAATGTGAACACAATACTGGTCTGCAGCAAGACAAGTCCCGAAGGCAAGAGATTGGGGACTTTGGTAAGCAACAATAGATCCCTTGGCACAAGTTGAACTGCCAAAGTACATGAGGGCAATGTGGGAGGACTGAGTGTATACAGTATAGAGTAAGCTAAGTAAAAATTTAAGACCTACAAATAGAGAAGAGAATGCACGCATGCCAGATCACTCCTATCTTTAAATATACCGATCTAATGAAGACAGCGCCGATATACAATCTCGTCGTTCATGGACAACTCAGAAACAAGTCGCTATGGTTCTAATTCATCAGGTTTGAGTACAACGATGAGGCTTCTCATAGATGAGCCTTTCAAACACAATGTTGGGCACTAAATGTGGAAGGCAGAGGAGAACCTTGAATGGTCTGTCAATCCTTGGAATAATAGGCTCACGGGCAAGCATTAGAAACCTAGTAACATTATCGAGATCATCCTGCAGATACCATCATCACAAGTAACTTAAGAAGAAATGCTATCATACCTTCACTTTGTGTCAGTGTACAAGCTCAAACAAGAACGCTAATATGAAATAGAATTCAAGGACCTCTTAGAGAAGCGATACTTGAACGACATGTCCTAAAAAATGCTTGTAATGCCTGAGCTCAGGCTTGGAACTAAATCAACCAAATGGACTCAGCCATGAAGATGTTAATCATGCACAAAACCTGGTCAATAATCTCAAGCCAAATATTATTTTCACTGAAGGAGATTTAGCTGCCCCTACTGAACTCAGAAAAGCGTTCAAAAGAATTGTAAGTTGACATGAGATGGCATTTACCATTAACAGTCACTTCCCGTCAAGAGAATTGATAAGCTACGCAATTGATCATTCATGGCAGCTAAACACTTAAACTTCATATCGTGCTGAGATAATACCTGTATTCCATCCATTAGGATCTCAAGCCCATATATTTCTGCAGCTCGTGCACTTGCAACAGCTCCTGTGTCCAGGAGATTATGAGCAGCGATAAACTGCATAAAGCAATTCCAAATAAGATGAGTGACATAATTCATTTGAAACTCCACATAATATCTGTTTAATAAGTACTCCCTCCGTCCCCAAAAGATCTTCCGGTTGGACAAAATCTTCGGGATTAAGGTGAAAATAACGTTATTTCAACCCGTTTCTAAGTATTTCAAAGAACTTGTTATCCATTCACTGAAACTTCAAGAACAAAATTGATCATTTTTTAGCAACCGGAAGATAATTTTGGGAGAAAAACATTAGGGGAACCGAAAGATCATTTTGGGACGGAGGAGTATCAGAAAACACAACTACAAACAAAATTAGGAGGCATTAATAATACAATGTGAGAACAGTCGCTAAATTTGAGATCTGCAATCAAAGTGAATCCCCGTTCATAAAAAAACACGCATGCAAGTGGGAAGTTGAAGAATTGCAACGGAACAAACCTCAAACTTCAAAAAACATAGAACTCACTTAAAAAAGCGCTGAAATAAGTGACAAGGCCTGGTGGATAGGTACCATAGCTACAAAGCCAATAGGATATAAAACTCGAACAACGGTAGTATCGGCTTTTGATGTTTAATATCATTTGGTAAACGATAACAAAGAGCAAACAGCAGGTGCTGAACAGAATCTGGATTACCTGTGCTGCTCCGGCAGTATCGTCCACAGCTTCTCGAGCCACCCCTAGTTTGGACAATGTGTTCTCACACTGGGCTAGAGCCTAACAAAATGAAGATTGTAGTTAGAATTAGCGAATATGTAGCCAGCGACACACTCCAACACTCTGGTTTACATTCGTGACGAACAGACCCGCAACCCACACTTCCTTAGCATACACCAGACACCAGACTACTGATGCACACGGTAGTTCTAAATCCTGTGCTAAAAAGAGAGAAAGTAATTTCCCGCAGTGGTTCTAAAACTAGTGCCTCGGAAAAACTCACATCAAAGTATCACAATGCTGATAGTGAATAACTAACAAAAAGAAGATTTCCTTGAGGAAAGCACTAAGTACCTGGGGATGACTAACTACTCGCAGCAATTCCTCTTTCTTCACACCTGGGATTCCTAAGAGGCAGTGGTGAACTGCAAGTTGAACTTCACCGACTATGTGAAGGCGGTGACGTAGCAGCAGGTCATAGTTACGATGAATGCTTCCCCCCAGTGAGTTCTCTATTGGTAACACTGCTCTGTCAACCAACCAAAGCTCTACGGCCTGGAATTCAAGACTTAAAAAATTAGTTAACAATGCTGAAAAGTACCGAGATACTCTGCTTACTGCAAAATATGCTAGCGACCTGCTTCACTACTAAACGAAAGCAAAATAAGCCTATCACTTGAAACATGCAACAACGAGATCACCAATAGCTCTACAGATGAATACAACTATCCGGATTAAAAGCATAATTTCGAGGTCCTAAACACATGTGAGGTTCCATCCTCATAAGCCCTAGCAATCTGTTCCACCATGAAGAAGCAAATCAGAAAGCACACAATACCTGAAACGCAGCTTCAAACTGTTCACAAGGAACAGCCTCACATCTAGGGTAAGCCTTGGCAGCAGCTGCTTCACTATACGCTCCAGGAACACCCTGAAGACAAGGCAGTGAAATAACACATAAATTCTACCGTCAAGCCATGATGAAAGCAAAGCAAATGTAAGGATAACTACAAATAGTACCACACAAGAAAGAAAACATTATTAAAAATCACGTGCTTTAAATGAAAGCTCCTAGTGAGTGGTCGTGAGGAGATACCTGATAAGCAACACGGAGATCAGATCCATACCTCGGTGGCAAAGCCAAATCGGTAATGGACAAAGGCTCTGGTAATCCACCCGTTAGATTGATTAGTTAGACTATAATGCTTTCCCTAATTCCCCTAACAATCCTGAAAGCTCGTGATTTTACAAAGCGATGACATGATTACACAAGAAGAAGAGCGCAAGCGGTTCGCATACAACATGAGATTCCAAGATAAAAGTCTAAAATTTGAGAACATACAATAAACTCCTTAATTGAACATGACGCATGCATCAATGTGCAAGTAAATTCTTTAGGACGATATATTTCGCTTTCCGCTATTGATGAGACAAATTAATCATAGATCAACATTGAAACCTGAAAGAAGGAAGCATGCCGCATTACGTAACACTAAATTCATAATTAACATTCCACGTTGCAAACGTAGTGACACCTTGGAGTTGGAATTCGACAGGAAGTGAGGATCAAGAAGAGCACACAGAGTACAACTAAGGTAACCATAAGTAATTGCTACAACTACCTAAATGCAACATTGACCTAAATGCAACACTCCAAAATCTTGCACCATGAGTTCCACATAAATTTTGAGAATGCAAGTCATCTCAAAATCAGAACTCGTGTCGATTGTAGGTCAAATTTTGTAACTCTTAAAACTCTTCCATATTGAGTACAAATAATGCATTCTTCCGTGCGTTAGAATCCTCTTGAATCCGCTAACAAGAATATTTAATAATCCGTTCATTTTTAACAATAAAGATTACGCTCAGCACTTCCAGTGTCGCAATGAGGTGTGAGGTTACCTCAGTGCCTCAACAGAATCTAAACTTCTCTAGAAGCAATAGCAATAGGTGCGCGGATGCAGAAAACAATTGATTGTACGGCTAATCCCGCGAATTTGAAGTTGCTCATCGGTGCTTACTAGGAATCTGTAGACTGACTAGCTGGTTGGTGGGAACCACAGGCGTTTTCGGACCAGCTGCATTATCCCATGCTGGCTCGACCTTGACCTCTTCGACCTCCTGAAGAGAAGAGTCATCCTGCGCCGCGAGCACCGCTGGCGGACCTACATGGCGGGCGAACGTGAGAGCAGCCGGCGACGAGAAGTTGAGTCCGCGATTCCCGACGCGTTGCGGCCAGCGGGCAACCGTGCCATGGCGGAGGTGCGGGAAGGGGAGTCGGGAAGCGCCAAATGCAGCTTCTAAGCTTAATGTGTCGCCACACACAAATCCCGTGGACATCCTGGAGAGCTTGCGCAAGGGTTTGGAGAAGGAGACGACGAGAAGAGGAACGAGGAGGTCAATGGTCGTGAGGAAGAACAAGAAAGCGAAGACAGCAGTGCCATTGTGCCGTTTGTGAAATTTCAATGGTTCAGTCTTAGAGTTGTTTAGTCTTTTCTCTAAATTGAGGATTTTGTTTGAGCCACAAAGATGGATCTTACGTTTATTGACTCTGAACAATTTTAGGTAATTTTAGGTAATTTTAGGTAATTTTAGGTAATTTTAGGTAAGGTAGATAACCCATTTCCAATCACTTTAACAATTAGCAATCTGTTCTATGGATACGGTGACAAGAAAAATTTCCCCGTCAGAGAAATAGGTTTCAAAGGATTTCATTTTTTTTTACATTTTTTTCCTCAAAACAAAATTATCATGAATTTTTTGGGGAAGATTTTGTTCAACCTGTCTTACTTCTATAGGTCATCCTAATTTCAACCATAGGTTGATTACAAAATCCACAATGCTTCAATATAAGTGATAATTGTGGTTTCTAATGTACATCTTGTGATCGTTGCATGCTTTCAATGTGACACCTCTCCAACATTTGTGCTGATAGTGCTGATAGTGCTTTGTGTGAATTGTCATCTAAACAACAATTGATTGAAAATATAGCAACCCAACAATACAACAAAAGCAATGTTTTATGACTGCAAAATATGACTACAGTGAGTTGTAAAATCAAAAAATATGACTCGCGCAAAAATCACTGTAGATAACTCGGAATATGACTGACTCTGGTCGTTTAGAAGCAGTTGCTTCAGACATCAGTCATATTGGCAGTCATATGGGTTGAGGGATATAAATACCCATTTTTAGCCATAGTATGTCAACTAAGCGTATACTTTGACTATCCTAAGGGGGTTTTGACTTTTTTTTGGGTTGCCCGGGCAAATAAAAAAATCCTACATGGAATACGACTGTGTCGAGTCATATTTTTGATGACGTGGAATATGACTGTGATGAGTCATATTTTTTGATGACATGGAATATGATTGTGGTTAGTCATATTTTGCAGTAACATGGAATATGACTACGGTGAGTCATATTTTGCAGTGATGTGGAATATGACTGCGATGAGTCATATTTTGCAGTAATGTGGAATATGTCTGCGGTGAGTCATATTTTGCAATAACATGGAATATTTTTGCAGTGATATGGAATATGACTGCGGTAAGTCATATTTTGCAGTAACGTGGAATATGACTGCAGTGAGTCATGTTTTGCAGTGATGTGAAATATAACTGCGGTGAGTCATTTTTTGCAGTGATATGGAATATAACTGAGGTCAGTCATATTTTGTAGTAACATGAAATATGACTGCAATGAGTCATATTTTTTGGTTACATGGAATATAACTAAAGTGAGTCATATTTTGCAGTAATGTGGAATATAACTGCGGTGAGTCATATTCTTATTAATGTGAAAAATGATTCTCATGAGTCATATTTTTGAATGATGTAGAATACGACTCTCGTCAGTCATATTTCTAACTACAATCACATTTTTAATGCATTTTAAATGGATATGATATATAACTATCATACATCAAGATGATTTGACAATTGAATAAAAAGCCTCATGCAATTAAAAATGAATACATAATATATGATTTTAGAAATGTATGAGAAATAATCATATTAAAGAAGAAGAATGCAAGAACAAATACAACTATCTTCATTGACATTTATTAGTCACTAATACAAAATATATATATCACAATGAATCATTCACACAATCCAATAAGGCCTACAATCCTTACAATAATGTGAAGATGGCTTCATTGGGTTGTAAGTAGCCTCCAATGTCTTTGTTTCAACTTTTGGTGCCTACATATACAATTAAAGAAATGAGAGGTTAATTTTTAGTAATTGAACAACAAAGCTCAACCTTCAAAGGCTTATAACAACACAAAACATATAGCTCAAGTTTAGGATAGGAAGAATAAGATTGATGATGGAGGAAACAAGGAAAAAAAGATAAGTATTAAGAAATAACAAGAAGTAAAAGTTAAGATGTAACAAGAAATAAGAAGCAACAACTAAGCAACAACTAAGACACAACAAGAAACAAGAAGCAACAACTAAGACACAACAAGAAATAAGAAATAACAACTAAGACACAACAAGAAACAAGAAACAACAACTAAAATACAACATGAAGTAACAATTAAGATACAAGAGGAAATAAAAAACAACAACTAAGACACAAGAAGAAACAAAAAGCAACAACTAAGACATAACAAGAAACAACAAGAAATGAAAGTGTAGATGCAACAAGAAGAAATAAGAAGCAAGAATTACAAAACAAGAACTAAAAAGAAGAAAGAATTCAAATGCAAGAGAAAAAAAGAATTTAGATGCAACAATAAGAAGCAAGAAACATGAAGTAAAGAGCAACAAGAAACAAGAGTTGAGATGCAATAAAAAGCAACAACAAATGAGAGCTAAGAGACAATAAAAGGTAAGGAAGAAGAACCACAAGAAGTGACGGCTAGGGTTTCAAAACCCTAAAAAGTGGCAGCTAGGGTTCTAAAATCCTAAAAAAATAATGGCTAGGATCTCAAAACACTAAAAAAGTGGTGACTAGGATTCAAAATCCGAAAAAGTAGATAACTAGGATTTCAAAATTTTAAATGATGGCTTATTTATATATTTTTTAGAATTTCCCGTATTTTTCTTGAATTGCCCACAACAAAAAAAAAATTCACTACTATGAAAATATAATTGATAATATGACTCAACGTTCCCAAATATGTTCCCTACGTTCCCTATGAAGTACTTTGGTATTCCTAATGGCCGTATAGTATACACTTGTAAAGTACAAGGCGTAAAAATGACCGGTAGTCATATTTTGCAATCATATTTCTCCCCAAAGTGTTGGCCTTCAAGAATATGACTGCAAGCAGTCGTCAGTCATCCTTAGTCATAATTCTGCAGTTATAAAACACTGTCATTGTTGTAGTGCAAGTTTAGGTGCTTCAAGGAGTTTTGTCTTATGTTTTTCTCAAATGTCTTTACGACCATTGCATTTCCTTCATACACTGTACATCACATTGAGCCTCCACCTATCCACTTAGTTATTAATGAAGTATCGTTGAGTATGAAATATTCCACACCATCTACTTAAAGCCTTAGAAATGACAGTGCATGCTACTAAATGTTATGACATGGCACTTCCAATTTAAATCATTATTGCACATTTACATTTATGGAAAATTGAAAAATGTTTATGTGTTCTATATGTATGGTATTGTATTTGAACATATAAGGTTTAGATATTAAAATGACCTCCAAATGAAAGATGAAAGATGTTGTTGTTGAATTTTCAATCCAAAAATATATGTTGTGCCATATTTTAGTGTATAGTTTGTATTCTATGAAAAATACATGACTATATATATGGTCATCATCAAACTTTTAAGGGTCAAATTTTCAAAAACAAAATGTTCAAATTTTGAACAACAAATGAATATGAACATGTCCTAAGCTCACAAACTCTTGTTTTTTTCATCTATCTAAGTGTTTGTGGATTCTTATGCTTACAAACATGTTTCAAGTATAGTAACTTTTGTTTTTTCATACGTCTATTGTAAATGTGTGTGGATTCAAGCTTGTACTAGTTCTCATAAATTTATATGATGTGGATTTTTGAACTTCTCTTTTTCTATATTCAATAGTCACAAGTGAACAAATATGTTTACCTCAAAGATAACTTTTCTAGATCCAAAATTGATCTATTAAAAACAAGTTGAATCAATAAATGAAATAAAACTCTTTAAAAATCACCATAATAAAAATCCAGCATTTTGAATATAAAAAAATAAAAAAATCTTGTAAAAATCTCATATACTCAATCTATGATCAATTTTAGAAATAGTTTTCAATTTTTGGTTACAAATTTTATTGAAAATCATCGGTTAGTGTAGTAGTAGATCTAACTAAATTTTACCTATAGTAGATATCCTAAAATATCAATTATGAACCCATTGGTCAAAAAATTGCATCATTTTTAGTTGACTACCTTGGTAATAAGGCTCATCTTTTCAAGATATCTCTAACTTCTATATGATAAATCTATAATTGTGTAGTCAAACTTCAAAGTCTATCACTTTGTATTGTCCATACAAAAAAATTCATATCATTTACAAATTATACTCAAAAATTTGAAATATACATCTGTTTTGAAAAGAATATTGGAGTGTAAGAAATTTTTTTGTGTGGAGTAGAAATTTTCAAAATTTATAATTGGTATAGAAATTGTACTTTAGAAGCTTCATTTTTTAGATTTGCTCATACACATAAGAAATAACTTTGAATGTCAAAATCAAGTTTTAATCCTTAATCCCTAAAGTTCCTTGACTACGTTCTCACCAAAAATGCTCCAAAATTGTCATTTCTAATACAAGTACCAATTTTTTTAATTCTATCTTTGGATACATGTAATTGTAGGATCTTGTAGTACTTTGGTTTGAGAATATGTGAAAAAATTTCAAAAATATCCACTATACAGATTGCAATATATTGGTGTTTGAAGGGGCAAAAATCTTTTTTCTGGCCCTACAAAAAACTAGATAGTTGCACTTCACAAGGTCAGATCATTTTGAAAAAATGACCCATATGGTTGTACTTCTTTGGATTCATTCTTCAAGGCAAGTTGGCTACATGATTGAAAATTTTCAGATCATTTGGAATTGGACAACATATAGGAAAATAAAAAATAAAAAGATTGAAAGAAGTAGAAAATGATTTAAAATACTAAATTCATAAGAATTTATTTATGGAATTGAAAATACCAATTTCAATGGTTTTAATGTTATAATAAACTATCTACATCCTATAATTTTATTTTATTTTTCAAAAATATTGAAAATTGAGTTAAACAAAGGACTTCAAAGTTTATTTTAGAGTAGAAAATCCATAATTGCCCACAAACCAGAACTCTTCATAACTTTCATTCCATTAATCAAAATGGAATAATTCAAAGTTTTCCACATATATATAAATCTAATGAACCAATTTCAAAATTTTATTTATGAAAAAAGTGATTGTTACATCATGTTTACATTAGACATCAGAGTTGACATAAAAACAAAGTTTTGTTAAATTCAATGTCACCTAAAATCTGTCAACTTAGACATTGAAAAATTATAATTTTTTATAGTGAATTTTGGTGACTACTTTGGTCATAAGGAATGCATCCTTTGAAGGTTAATCCAGTAACGCTGCTAGCGCCATTTTGTGGCGTTTGGATGACTACAGAATGGTATGTACAAAGATCAGAAGCATTTTTTTATCCATTTTTTTAATTATTGACCCTTCAAGGTGGGTTATGAAGATTATCCAATTGAATTTTTAGTCTTGCCAATGTTTGTCTTTATCTAAATGAGAAGTTAGTAGAAAAAACGGATCACAAAATATACCATTTTAGTGCATTTTGGGAAGTTGTTGCTCCTTGCTCTAAATCTGAAATTTCTCCACAAAAATGATATTTTTTGAGTTTGAGCCAAACTAACAAAATGAAGTTCATCTTCTCTAGTTTTTACTCTAATTTGAATTTTGAAAAAATTCCTAATATTAAATATTTTATTGCAATTTGAACTTTGGATGTATTTTCAAATGTCAATTAAATTTTAATTAGAGAATGACATGGAAATTGAGTTTATACCATAATGTTTGTTACTGTAGTATACACACATGGTGAATTTTTTTAATTTTTTGAAATAATTTTCTATTTGTGGTGATTTTTCTTCACTTTTTCTTCAAAAATTCTCAAAATAATCAATTTTTCATGAAAAAATCTAAAAATTTTGTAAAGTAAAGGAGCTGACATGTAATTTCAGCTTAAAAATGAATATAAAATTTTTCATTTATATTTAGTTGCAAAATGTTAGCAAATTGGGTCATGGGGAATGAGGCTTGAAATCAACGGTCATGGGTCCGTCTTTACTAGGTTAAGGACAAAAATTGAAAGTATTGAAATATACTAGATAGAGTACCATTTTTTTAAACTACCTCCAATATAAATAAAGAATAATAAATAAAATTTTGTAATAAAAATATATAAAAAGGCAATTATGTGAGTATGGCATTAAAAAATTGCATACAAAAATTGGATGAAAACCATCCATTTTTCAATATGTACAAAGTTTATTTGACCATACAAAGGTAATACAAAACCAACGTTTGGGAAGTTTTTTAGGTGTAATGTAGGTGACAATTCATATAAAGCAGGACCAATAGGAGCAATAGAAATGTCTAGGAAGTATACATTGAAAACATACAATGATCACAACATGTACATTAAAAGCCACAATTATCACTTACATTGGTTTTGTGACTAGCCTATGGTTGGAAATTAGTTTGCCTATTTATCGAAAATGAGACAAACAAAATCTTCCCTTTTAAAATTCATGATAATTTGGTTTATCAAGATGAAAGTCTAGAAAAATATGGAATCCTCTTCATTTCTATTTTTGTAGATGGAGAATTTTTTTTCTCAACCTACTCCATGCTACACATGGGCTAAATTGCTTAATTAATTGGAAATAGGTGGTCCTCTTCATATTCTATAAGTAATTGCTTGCCTCCATTGCATTATCTTGACATGAATGGCACTCGCTATAGGAGAAGGCTTAAAAGTATACAAGCATTTACAACTCCCCTACAAAAGTGTTATAAATAGTGCAAAAGGCTCTTAATATAGGAAATAGTCAGTGTGTTGATAATCTAAGGTCTTGTATATGTGGTTTAGGATTACTTCGAAGTTGCAATGAGTGGATGGGAAGTTTGGTTTATGCTTGTTAATAAATTATGATATACCTTAAAATAAAACATAATTGTAATATATGGATACCATTGAATTCTTATTGATATGCTTCATTGAATAGAATTAAGATGTAAGCTACATGGTTTTTTGAATTGAATTAACATTTGTTTAGAAGCCAAGAGCATTCATGAAAGTCACTATTATAGATCTTTTTTAAATGATGAGTTTTTTTTTATGTAGAAGTTGTCAATTTAAGAAATTGTACTGCACTAGTTCATTAAAGATAAGGTAGGCCATTAAATTATATGAAGAAAATATGTCCCATGACTTGACAGTTGGATCTCCTTTTTTGTAGATCATCCGTAGAGAATATGTACAATTCTACATTCACAAGCATGGCAAAACCTTAGCAAATGTGTTCAATTGAATACATACACTACACACATACTTTGAATGACTACCATCATGTAGAATTGCATTGACTAAAGGTTTGATCTGTCCTTACACCATGAGTAACACCAACAACTCTAAAGAATCAAGTGAAGCCAATGGTAGGAGCCTATGTGAGTTGGGCCAATAGAGAAGTCATTGTTTAACCACTTGCAAGAGCCTACCATCAAAGATGCAGCCATGGACCTACAATAGAGGGAGCACACATATGGCGAGTGCATAGTGCCAGAGCCAGTAGATAGAGGATTGGCGCCTACAAGTCCATTGGACTTCCTTAACATCCCCGTAGAGTCTAACCATTACCTTAGGTAGCTAGTAGAGCACACGAGCAGGTTGCTAGTAGTTAGAGGCTCTCTATGATAGTCTCTCCACAAGAAGACTAAAGACACTATAGGGTTGCAATGGACTATGCAACATGCTGTTGGAGCAACGACAAAGCTTTAGGGCGCATCCGTTGGAGAAGAAGGTATGAGACCTCCCCCTCAATCCAATATGCTTGTTGTTCATGAATGTGGAAGGAAAAAAAACAGTCGTAAAAGATGGAAAAACGGAAACTGAACTAATGAACAACTCCAATCTGCCCTAGATGATGTTGATGAAGGTATGCCAATTTGAACTACAACTCAAAATAATGGTCTTCCTCCATTCAATTTGAGGGAATACATGTATAGAACTACAATGCAAAGAAAGAGGAGAAAAAGAGAGTACTAATACATGATGAAGAAAAAGAACTAGTAGACTACTTGATGAAGATGCAAACTTTAGGCTTTCTTCTAACAATAGAGCAACTTAGAAGAAAATTTGGAATACTTACATAGTCATGAGTAAGCCCTTTCAAGAATGAGGTGCTTGGACCTGGTTGATTCAAATGTTTTAAGAGAAGACATATAAAATTAACAATCCACAAAGTTCAAGCTTTAGAACAAAAACAAGCAAAAAATTTGTGCCTTGAGTTAGTGGCTTCTTTCTATAGTAATTTCTAATTGTTGTATAACTCTCACAATTACCATCCACATCAACTGTGGAATTGTGACAAAAGTGACACTTGGATTGGAAGGGATGGGGGAGGATATGTCTTTACTAGAAAAGGTTGTAGGAATGTCCATATGGTACCTCCAAACCAAAGAGAGTGGATTTCTATCTTGTGTTGCATCAATGCACTACTAGAAAATTTCGTATTTCTGTTGTTTTGGTCGCGTTGATCCGGTCAAAATTTGATAGAAATCTGTTGAAACCAACAGATTTCTGTCAGATTTTGACCGGATCAACGCGACCAAAACAACAGAAATACGAAATTTTCTAGTAGTGATGCCAATGGTAAATCAATACCTAACTTCTATATTTGAAAAGGAAGAGGAAAATAAGAATTTTTTTTTATAAAATTAGAAAAGACAAAGCTATACTAGTTATGTAAGCTAAGGTATGGATGACTAATGCATTGTTCAAGAAATTTATGCTACATTTCTAACATACACTAGCTACCTTGTATGATCTTTTTCCACAAAATAGACACCAGTTAATTTTAGATGGATAGTTACAAATCCCATGTTAGTTTGGAAGTTATTGAACTTATAATGGGCAAGGACTTAGACTTACTGATTTTTTCTACTTACACCTCTCATGCTCTACAACCCTTGGATGTTATATACTTTAAGCCTTTCAAGCTTTCCTCCAAGGCCTATAGAGATAAGTAGACAATGGTTCATAAAGGTGAAATGCCAATTAAAGAAGATCTGGCTCAGTGGGCACCACATGGTTTGAGAAGGGCCTAACTAAGAACAAAATAATGAGGGGATTTCAGCTACTGGTATTTATCCAATTAAACCAAGTGCTATGCATGGAAAGATGGGTGTAGGCACTTTATTTCCACTGTTGGAATAGCACAAATACAACTGAGTTCTTAAGTGACTTTGTTGTATGAAAATCCTATTGGGTGTCTACAATGTATAATTCAATTATGCCTTCCAAGCAAGGAATCTTTTGTTGTTGATTTCTACTTATATTTTCCTTGTGGAAAATGCTAACCAAATCAAACAAAATAATTAGTAATGAGGGTCAATTTTGGCTACAACAACCAAAACTAGGGGCCAATATAGATTAGTCAAGCTAAAAGATTAAGTAGCCTAAGTTGTAGGGCTTGTTTTTCCCTTTCCAAAATGATAAAAAAATCTAATTTAGACAATTTTCCAAAAGATATCCGCGGATGAAGTTTGTCTAGCCCTTTAAATTAACCTCTAAAACTTCATTTGTTGATTCTTAATGTTTGAACTATCAAAATTTACTTTTGATTTTTGGGTTATTTTCTATTTCTAATATTCCATTTAAGTTCTAACTTTGACTTGGTTAGTTAGTTTGGTCAATTTTTTTTGAATTTCTCTATATTTCCTTTACTTTTGGTTAAAAGTTCCTCCTACTCCATCTTCTTCACTATTAATCCAATTCTTGAGATTAGACTAGTTTTGAAATCCTAGAAATATATTTTCTAAGATTCTTTCGATAACTTGTTGGACCGTGATTATCTTTTAGCTGTGATGGTGAATTTTTAATTGTTTTTTACTACTTCATTGAACTTTTGATTTTATTTCTATTTTTAGGGTATAGTAATTTTCTCTTAAAGGCCTTGGATTTGATTTTCTAGAAAGTTAAAATACTTCTAATTTTTACCTTTCCAATAAAAGTTATTTATGGATGAAGTTTGAATGTTGTCTAGTTCACCAAACTTCATCCGTCAAGTTTTTTACCTTTAATTTTTGAAATTACTTTTATCCTTTATTTTCAACGTTTATTTATTTTTTAAATTCTAAGATTTCTTGAAGATTTCCTTTTAAGATTCCTTCGGATGACTTCCTAACTTTTCATCTATTTTTACTACTATTTTTCATCTAAGTGTAACTTTTGAAAAAATTTATTTCTTTTTGATTAATAAAATCTAGTTGAAAAACTAAAGTGATTTTCTGACTACTTTTTAGTTCACTTTTCATGGAGTCATCTTCTGCAATTCAAAAAAATATGATTTTTTTTGGTAACTTTTAGAAAGCCTCCAAATACTAAGTGCAAGTTTACACTTTTTGCATTAATTACAGGGAGATCACTTAGTGTATCTATAAGAAACCATGTGAGTTTAAGATTTCAAGTGATTTTTTATTAGAACCTATTTTTGCATTAATAAACTACAATTTCAATCTATAATTTTGAACTTTGTTTAATGTTGACTAAAAGTTTAGGGTGTCAAAAATTCCCAACTCAAATAACATATGAAATAATTTATAAAATAGGTTGAAAAATGAGTAAAATGGCATGTTTTTCAACTCAAATATTTACAGAGAATACATTTAGATGACCATTGCATCATTATTTAGGGAAAATGAACTTTGAATAAGGAGTTATTTTTAGCAATTTTTTGTTCATTTTTTAGACAATTTTTTTGAAATAAAATAGGGATATGAAAATTGTTTTTAGCTTTACAGTGTATTTTTTTACTTCAAAAATTTGTAACTAATTAATATTAACAAATTAAAACACCAATAATTCACAACATAAACTTTCAAAGTAGAGGAATCTCCTCATACTTTTTTGTTTTCTATTTATTTAAATTTTAGAATATAAAATAGAGGGTCAAAAATCTTAACGCACGTAGTTTCTAATGGACACTCTAAGTGATCTCCTCGGGGCATTAATAGTAGAAGGATTTTAATTCATACCTCTTGATTTAATTCCTCGGGGGAGGAATTATTTTCATACTAAAAAAATCTTGGCAAACCGACTTCATCGTTGTGCTCTTGGAGTGATTTTATGCTAGAAACACCTCTTTCTATCCTCTTGTCGCATGAGTTTCGGAATTGTGGATTTTTACTACAAAATTACACATAACTTTTCTCCAATTCATGCGAATTAGATTTCATGTAGGGGTTTCTAAGACTTAGTAAGACTTTTGACAACCTATCTACCCACTCTTTTAGCTTATAACCTATCACATACACCTTATAAATAAATCCAATAAAAGTCTAATTTTGGCATTTTCTACTACTTTAGCTTTTAGAGTTCAAAACTATCTCGAACCCTTAATCGACATTCTAAACACCTATTTAGACATTGGAAACATTAAATAGAGTACTTACAAACTTTTCAAAAATAATAAACTATATTCATAGGGACTTCTATCAAATATAATGTCAACACTCTTTTTATGTCTTTTTGAATGAAAATACTAATAAAAATTGAGTACAAACAAATAAAAAAAAACGAAATCCAAGTGAATTTTATGGTAGAACAGAAGGCAACCTAAGTGCATGTCATGATTTTTGAGGAGAATTGTATTGACCTACCAAACTGCACATAATATTATGTCAACATTGATGGTGATGAACTAGAAGAAAGTAAACAAATACAAGGAAATGGAAGATTGGGAATTAAAGATAAAGGAGTTCTTGAGATGGAAGGAGACAGTGACAAAGACCCAATTATGCAAGGTGATGATGGATGTGTTGAAATGCAAGAACAAGGTATAGCAAACCATGAGCAACAACATGGAAGGAAGAATGAATTCAATGAGTTTTTTGAATTTTTCCATATGCAAGGCCCCCCCTCCTTGTCCAAGATGACAATAAAGTCATAGATTGACTATCAAAAATCTATTCTACTAACTCAAGAAAAGCATGTCACTATAAGAAACCCATGTTTTTCTCTGCGTTACGCTGTGACATCACCGTTACTTTTGACGTCACTACGTTTTTGGACGAACGCGCAGTTCAGGGACAATTTTTTGTGATGTCATCTGAAACGTCATAATAGACGTCAGGAAATATAGGGATGTCACTTTGAACGGACGTGTTTATCACTACGTCCAAAAAAATAAAGGACGTTTCAGATGACGTCTAAAAAAACACGAATCGGCCACGTCAGCCACTGGTGCGTCTTTCATTGCGGGCAGGTGCACTGCTGTCACTGAGAGGGCAGGGGGTGTGCTGCCCTACAGGGAAAACACCTGATCAGTACAGGAAAGAGCTCCAGGGTGTAAAATTTCAGGCTTTCTGGGAGGATGTGAAGTCATGGGTACAAGGTAGGATGAAAGTGACATAGACACATGTAATGACTCAACAAATGTGTTTTGGTGTTACAAGTCTAGGGTATGCCAAAATAAAAAGGATGTACAGAATTAAATATTTTAGGTCCTAAAACATGAAAGATGGGAAATAAAAATGGAGACTCATTGGGATAACCTTCTCATAGAGGTGAAGTTACGCAATATTATTTGGAGATGGGTTTTGAGAACAAAAAATGGGGATTACTTGGAAGTGTTGGGATCAATGTGTCATTATTCCATTGGCTTTGAAATTGCAAATTAGGCCCCATAAAATGGAGAGTGACTTGCAGTCCCCATAGTGAATTCCTTCCAATGTTTTCTGGATTTACGGAGTTGGGATAAAATTAAATGGGGAGAAAATTAAATGGGGAGAATATAGGGGTGTCCAGTTCAAATTCATTCCATTGGGATGGGGCTTGGGGGTCCCCCCAATATGGGGGTGAATGGTAGTATGGGAAGTGCGAAGAAGTGCTTTCCATTGGGGGTTCGTGGATGGCCCAAACAATTTGGGAGTAATTTGAAGTCCCCACAGTGAATTCTTCCCAGTGCTTTTTGGATTTAGGGAGTTGGGAAAAAATTTAAATGGGGAGAACATGGGGGGGTTATGGCCAAGTTCATTCCATTGGGTTGAGGCTCGGGGGTTCCCCCCCAAAAATTGGGGTGAATGGTCGTGTGGGGAGTGCCAGGAAGTGCTTTCC
This sequence comes from Climacium dendroides, assembly GCA_950106755.1. Classification (NCBI taxonomy): domain Eukaryota; kingdom Viridiplantae; phylum Streptophyta; class Bryopsida; order Hypnales; family Climaciaceae; genus Climacium; species Climacium dendroides. The sequence continues at coordinate 28,997,067 of OX467087.1, read as the reverse complement.
CACCTGGGTTTAGGGATGGTCCAAACAATTTGGGAGTGACTTGCAATCTCCATAGGGTGAAAGCACATTACGCCCCCCTACAAAGTACGTTAGAAAAGTACTTCTTTAAGATGTATTTATATAACGTACTTTTTTTAGATGAAATAAACATTATTTTCACTTTTCAATTGATCCAATTGGTAGGTACTTATGTAGAGAAGGTATTCTACCACATTCTAATCCAATTTAGTGTTTCATCCATCCTCTACAAAGTACTTTACCAACAATAAAAGTGTGTTAGGTTTGTAAAATAATTACAAATGACTTTGTACAGGCCAAATGAATGATAAAAAAAACACAATAGTTTGTACAAAGATAGAATATATATACTATACAAGGGCTTCTTGGTCATAGTAGAACTATAATTACAATATCTATTGGAATGTGGAAGTCAGATGGGCATTATCTTTTGCGGAGGAAAAAAGACACAAAAAATAATATTTACGTTCATTTTTTGATGAGTAAAGCACTACATTCACATACTGTAGCATGGCTATTGTTTAAATCTCCAAAATTTTGAATATTTGTTTGACTTTTTTCCTTGCTTCTATTCGTGAAGAATTACTTATGGTTTAGGGTAGTTTTAAACTTTCAACTTCATCTCCACTCTTCGTTTTCAAATTTTAATTTTTTTTTTAAAATTACAATTTTATTTTAAAAAAATTATGAATTAATATTATGTACTATGGCATGGTTTGCATAAAATGCTAATGTGGCGAATTCCCACAATCTAGGAACTTCAAGGAACTTCTGGGTTTGTTTTGGCTTCGATTATTTTTTAATGTATTGTACAGTTAAAATATTTGACTTTGAATATTAATCTTAATCTGGAATTTGGGTACTACAGAGTTATGAACTTTAAATCTTCATGTTGGAAAATCGAGTTGAGAATCTAAGGGAAAAAATTCCCACGTGGCACTTCATTCTCATTTAAAAAAAATTCTTAAATAGAAGAAAGATCAAGATACAAGGCAAATTTACATTATTAGTACCTCTAGGATAGCTTTCAATTGCACTAATCCCAATAGTGAGATTATTGTAGGAAGTAGAATTTGCATATAAGTTTCTTAAGGTTTGAAGTGACATGAATAACTAGAAATTGGGTTAACACACTAAAATGCACTTCCAATAAACTCAAGTTCAAATGAAGATGTTCATTAAGAAACTCTTGTCTATAAGTATGTTACTTTGTAATGGCAAGAATCTACAAGCATCCATTTAAAGTTTCTTTAAGTTCTAATGGTACTTCCACCAAGGTACTTTATATACTTCAAGTATTTCATGTCCACTTGAAAGTACTCTTGATTTTTGACGAACGTGTATTTAGTGTAGTGTGCTTTCACCCCATAGTGCATTCCTTCCATTGCTTTTCAGATTTAGGGAGTTGGGAGGAAAATTAAATGGGGACAACATGGGGGGGTTCCGGCCAAGTTCATTCCATTGGCTTCTAGGTGGGGAGATCTCTGCCTACAAAAAAATAGAGAGCACATTATGTACTCAGCCCAATCTAATTCATTACTATTTTCCACTCTTAGAATATGGTAGAACACAATAATTACAAGTACAACTCCTCTCACTACTACGGAACATGGGATGTGACATTCCATTCTATACAAGACATTGATAATCCTTCTATTCAATGCATAGACGACTTCTTCCATTGCATCACCATGCTCCACTAAACAATCTTCCTAAGATCTATGAGGTCTTCTGCTAGCACATGCAAGTACCTAGACCTCGCTCTGGAGTGAAGACAACAGCAAATATGGTGTTTGAGACATTCTCCATGCAACTTACACCTTAGAACTCCATGGGAAGGAAACAAAAAACTTTTTTTACTGTAGTGAAAAGAACATTCAGAATGGAAGGTGCCCCAATTCGAGCGAGCATGCCTGCCACCTTGGTTTAAATGTGTCCACTGGAATGTTATATCCAACGTCCTTTTCAACAAGCGTGTTAGAGTGGGCGTCCTCCTTGACATCCATTTGCACATCATGTGCAATGTCAACATTGACAATGACTGTGTAGCAGCCGTTTCATAACAGATGAGCTTCCATTTGCCTACTGCCGTCCATCTCTCTCCTACTCACTTCAAGACCGCATCCACGGTCAAATGCATGTGCCACCATCTTCGGCCGGTTGCCTCTGAGGCTCCACGTCCACCAACTGAGGTTGCAAACCGAGGAAGTCCGTGTCACTGCCAACATTAATTATGGTAGGCATAGGTTGGTTCACCTGTAGCTGCCCACGTCTGCCTCTGACATCTGTGCGACACACAATTTTCCAACCTTGCCTGTGCGGATCATCGGAGAAGAATACTTGTTGACAATGCAATGGGAAAGCAAAAGAGTTAGCGTGGACTCCGCCATCCATGCGAGTGAAGTTTGCTATTGTAAACCCATATTGGTCTTTGCGGATGTTTGCATATCGAGCATCTTCGTTTGATCGAACCCAATCGCACACCAGCACTGTCGTGCAATGACTCCGGTAGTCCAACTCCAATATCTCCTAAATATACCCCACGCACTCATTGGTTCTCTCTATGGGTCGCCCATTGTAAAGCCCCCAACGCAGTTGCTTAGTGAATAAGGCTACAATTGCGAAGTCGCATGTGACACGGCCCCTCTCTGCACTATGAACACGGAGGTGCATGCCAAACGCATACATTTGGCGATGTAAGACTGCATACCGCTTTGGAGGTTGCCCGTACTCTACAACATCGGGGTCAACATGTTCACCGGCATGTCGCAAACTCTAAACTCTTTCACTTAGCCACAGTGCAAACGGAGGCAAATCGGAGAGCTTGCTGGGATACCACACTAGCATTGACAGATGTTGATGACGAAATTGTCTTCGAAAGGCCTCCCTTTCTTCCCAGATCTGGCCTCTCGCTAACACATACTCCCTACAAGGCATTCAGATCATGCATTGTTAGACGACGCTTATAGTGCCAGGGCGCAGTGAAGAAGATTGTGAAGGTACCATATGTCCTATTCGACGTGGACTGCAAGTTTCATGCATTCAGAGAGATGTTCACAATGACGTCGACACGAATACGTGTATGGCTGAAACATTACAATAAATGTTTATCAAGACATGATCTCCGACATTGTGCACATTACCGTCCAGGTCCCTAGATAACAGAAGTACAAATATGATCTCATAGCAAACTCCAGGGAAACAATGTAAAGAAGGTTGAAAAGAGCACTCACTCCCGCTATGGTTCTAAGCACGCTGCGTTGTTCAGGACGAAGGCATGCGCGTAGTTGCAGAACTCATTGGACATTTTCCGCTTTTGCTTTGAATTGCTTGAAATAATCCTAGATCAAAGGTCATTATGTTCCCCTTGCCACTAAACAACTTATAACACTAGTACCAAAACCCTCTTCATTTCTACTTCTTAAAAAGAATTTTTTTAAAAATAAAATATATGTGAGAACATTATGCTTCGGCATTTAATTTACTAAATAAAAGTATTTTGAAAAAATTAGGAAGTGCTTTACATGCTAGCTATTGTGTAGAAATTTATCTCAAAAATCTTGGTAAGTTGGTTCTTTGATGTAGAAATTAGTTTACGGTTTAGATTTTAGATTTTAGAGTTTGGGTTTTAGGATTTAGGGTTTCTACTTTAAAAATCTTGGTAAGTTGGTTCTTACAAAATTATCCATAGAGTGGAGTCATAATGTCATTTTAACAATCCATAACTTGTATCTATTAGCACTCAAATATTCACCAATATGAAAATTTTTAGGAAAATGGCGATTATTCCGTGAAAATGGCACAAAGGAGGATTGCAAAATGGAAGAAACTCATAGAAGGATAAAATTTGACAAGTTGAATTCAATGACATGATATGAAATGTATTGGTCTTTTCTTCCCCCCAAGTATGTTTTCTTACAAAATTCTCATTCAAAGAAGAGTCAAACTAAGTCTTGGTGAGCCTACTTATTGGGTTTGCAATTCTTTTTCCTCCTCACTTCAAATGCTATAATCTTGCAATCTAAAAGGTCAATGTTTGTGAAAAAAAATTCAAAAATTTTCATATTACACTAGTGCAATTTTGAGGGGTTGATTTTATTTTTCATTATTTTATTTATTTTTTTGCTTTACGGCACTTTTGATCTAATTGGTGGCAAAAATTTTGACAATTTTTGGTGCAATATATGTGGGTTCCTTAGGGTTACATCCCAAGACTTTATAGATTGCCTTTATGTTCTAGAATGTATTAGAGAGCAAAATTGACACCACGGAACAAGATTGGGAAAATAATACGGAGTAGTGAAAATAAATTTGAAGCAAAATTTTGTAGAGCAAACAAAATTTTTTCCTTTGGAATTTTTTTAATGGGCAGCAGCCTGGGCAGAAGGTCTCGCTTGCCCCCAAAGCTTTCGACTCTTTGTCTTTGTCTTCTTCGTCTTCTTCGTCTTCGTCGTTGTGCTCCCCAAGATGCTCAAGATACTCGCCGTGCTTCATCTTTCCTGCACAAAATCTTACTTCTCCCGTTTCCTACTTCTACTCCGCCGTCTGTTCTCTGCTCCACTTGCATCCCATTGCGTCGGCATGGAGGCTGTTGTCAGGCTCCAAGATCTCTCGGATCCCTCGGGGACTCTATTTTCCAGGGTTCCATATCCGAGGCCATCGTGCGCACTCAGGCCGACAATTTCGTGCTCGTTGTCTTTGTCGCAGGTAGAGTTTTCGTGTGTGTTGCCAAAGTAGATGAATTAATGAATGATGGAGTTACAGACTGATGTTTCAGGGTTTTGGTGTTTCCACAGGGTAGAATGAGGAGTCGGTATTGCTGAAGTTGACAACTTTTCAGAATCCTGTGGTGCGTTCTTTCTGGAAAAGCAATTGAATTGAGGTTTCTAGGGTAGAGGAATCATATTCTGCTGGAATTTCATCAAGGGCTTTTACGTCGGAGTAATTGAAAGAACCGAATGAAATTTGATTAGGGTGTACTTTCAGTCCTCCTTCGGGGATGTTTGAGTAACACCCAAATTAACAAATAATAGTAACTTCAGTATCTAAGATTTCAATTCACAACCTTTCATCCAGAAACCCGAGATTGACCTAATTTGAGATGGACTTTTGACAGGTGTTGGATGAGGTGAAGAAGCAGAGCTTGATGCTACGATTGCAGGAGGGAAGCAAGGATGCTAATTATTTCTCGACTATTTGTATCCTCTCTATTGCAATCAGTTGCTGTCCCTTGTTTTGTTACTTGCTCTGCTTTTGGATTAGTAACTGTCCTCGGAATCGTTTCACCGAGATTTGGAACAGTGAGGCTGTTGCGATCGTTGAAGTTTGGAATTTCTTCTAGGGTTTCTGGTGAGTTGATGGAGCAATGTTGAGAGTTTATTCCTTAATAAAAACTTCCTAAGTTTCCATAAGACATATTCCGACGATTACATTCATTGGTTTACAAAGGATCATTGCTGTAACGGCTCAGTACGGCCTCTGTTTCTGATACCTTAGCATTCCAGTTCTTTGCCCAACCGTATTTAGTTGTTTGAATTAGTCTTGTATACTCTCAACTCTCTCTAATTGCACATTTCCAGTAATCTGTTTTGTTGTGTCTACATCTGATTGGATAGCTTCTGCATGTCAAGTTGCGAACACATTTGATATGAGTTTATTTGTCCGTTGAGGCAGCGCTATTAGAGAGCGTCGAGTGCAGACTTTTGTCACGGATGCTGTAGATATTCTATGTGCTGGGGGTTGTTACTTTAACGTTTGTAATATACTCTAATCACTGTCCCATAATTGAACAAGGTTTTCAGCTTTAGCGTCACATTGAATGTGTTATCTTGGCAGAGGGCTACCAAGAAGCAGAGGCGTTTTTGACAGCTCTTCGACATGCGTCACCACTTTTAACACTGAGGTTTGTCTACTTGTAAAACATATGTTGTTGGTTTCTGGATGAGGCCCTTCATCTGTATAATATAGGTCACATGTCAAAGGTGGACAACGTATCTCATGTGCACATATGCTTCAGTAGTACCGAATATTATTGCAATCTCTATTTTTTAATGTCACAGGGCTTTGTAGAAAGTATTTTAGAATACTCAAATTATGCTCTCTATCAGGTGCAAAGAGCTGTAGCAAGCGCGATGGTTGCCTTTCTTTCTACAGCAAACACTAGTAGAAAACGCAGAAATTTCTGTTGTTTCGGTGACGTTGTTTTGGTCACCGAACAACAGATTTCTGCTGAAATTTACAGAAATCTGTAAATTTCAGCAGAAATCTGTTGTTCGGTGACCAAAACAACGTCACCGAAACAACAGAAATTTCTGCGTTTTCTACTAGTGAAACAACATGACAGCGAGTGGCACTGCTTCTTCTGCTCCTGAACCTCAGTCTGCAGGTGAGGCCACGACAATAATACATTGGTAGTGCGGTGTTGCATGTTACAATTTGTCTTGTTTCCAGTTTACGTGAAGTACTATCGTATCATCAGTGTTAGCTACATGCTAGCTATTGTGCAATGCTTCAATTTTTTTTAAGAAGTGCGTGTCAAATTGGACATCGAAGTGAACGTCACTAGTGGCAGACGCTGATGCACTCTAGGGCTCAGCCTGTTCTTTTCAAAGCGAGTACATCAGAATAGAATGTAAGCAGAAGTCGAAGTTTCCTTTCAGTCCCCCATTCCATTGAATGCGCAGGTATGTTTTACAATAACTATGTGCATCTTACAGGAAAGCAAGTGCCTCAATGGTACTCAGGTAAGGCTAGGAAGTGTAGGTGATTAGAGGATGTCAGAAGTGAATAATAATTGTGTGATGGTGTTGCAGGAAGACATTGAAGTCCTTGGTGAGTCCTCAAGCCGGCCTCGGTGTGCTGTGAGGACCACGCAAGCTGCGAAGGGCACGAAGGCTACACCGAAGGCAACAATTCCCAAAGCGGTGGGTCTTCCTAAATCTACCCAACCCACTAAAAAGGTTAGGAAGGCTGCATTCCATTCACCCATACTTTCAATTGTTTCTGTATGCAACTTAAAAGAACAATGCAAGTGTAGCATTCCTTGACATTTGTTGTGGCTGTATAAGAGTCTCAGAAATAAACATGCATGAGTAGGTACTGTTGGTTTTGACTTGGTGTGGTACGATGCAGGCTGTTGTTGTCAAGAAATCGGATGCACCTCGGAAGAAGTGAGTCCTTGTTTGCCACAGCGTGTCCAACTGAACGTTGCATATGATGGTCAAGCATGTTATTTAGAACATTGAGTAGAACGCACCATGTTTTCACCAAAGGTGTTGTACTTAATGTTGTTGTGGATTTCTTTGTAGTACTGGACTATAGGCATGTGCATAGCTATTTTGTGCAGAAGTTGGCAAGTGGCCTTATAATCCCAATGCCATTGAAAACACAGGCTTCTATGCTTGGACATCTCTTACAAAGACACATAATTCATCTTCTAATGGCATATCTCAATCTTCCATTCACTCATGTATATGGGCTGTAGAGGACATCGTCTTTGATGTTGCGGTTTATGATTCACGTTGTTCATGTCGTTCGAGAAAACATCCTTCCTCTCGCATTGTATGTCTTCTGTAATGCTCAAGAAAACACTGCAGATGTCACTGTGCGTGTCGAATGGAACACTGAGCGCAAAGCAATGCATACCCCAGTACACGGGTTGCTCTACTTAATGTCACAATAGACGTGTATGTGGACGATGTCTGCGATTTCAGCAAAGAATAAATTCCACAATATTATCCACCCAGCTCGTTTCCTAAAGCACATTCTCGTTGACTTTGATGTCATTTAAAACATCCTCCTGTCAAATGTGACATCCCAGAGAACATCACACAGAACACCGGCATGTACCGCAAAAGAGTGCCACGTCAGCTGCCACGTAGGCTGTGTGCTCCGGAAATTATTTTCCACGTCGGATATTTAGGGGTCCACGTCATTGGACACGTCACAACGTCGTTGGATGAAAAAGTTGTCCAACGTGTCCCTACCCATCGTTAAAAATCCTACGTGGATGCCAAAACCCCTCCACATGGTACTCTCAGAAACTCCTGTGTGACCCTGTTGTTTTCGATGTCACAAAAAATTTAAGCACGTTTCAGCACATAACATGGCCCGTTTTTGGCCCGTTTTTTTAAACGGATTTTTTTAGACGTCACTACAGGCATCGTCCTTGTTAAATTAGACATCACGGCACATTTTTTCCCTTATTAAAAAAAACACTGATTTCTTATAGTGTGTAGAGGAGTTGGTAGCAAAGTGGAACGCAATTGCAGTAGAGAAAAAAAGATGGCAATTAGAAAAAGAGATCACAAAAGAGTTGAGAGCAAAAGAGAAGGAAAAGAAGGTGCAAGCTAAGCAAACAAGGGCTGAAATTATAAGGAGTAAGAAAAAACACAACAAGCTATGCAGTGCCAAAAATGTGAGAGCTTTAGTCGACAAGTTAAATGTTGGCATTACAGAAAATGCATCTGTGCATGGCTACAAGGCCCTTTATTGTAGGATAAATTCTTCAAATATGTAAGGACAATCTATGGGTTGCTATAGAACCAAAAAAAAAGATGAGGATACAAATTCCTTACCTCCTTTGTAAGAAGTGAGGCCGGCCACTGGCAGGAGCACCATGTTTTTACAAATGTTCATCTACTTCTCTACTACAATGTTACAGAATGGAAGTTTTCATTATCCAAGTGCTCCATTTGTAGTAACAAGATTGAGTAGTATGCCTGCAATTGCAAAAACTCACAATAAGAATAGGACCTAGCATTAGTAATATGTACCCTTGTTTTTCACCATAGAACAAAAAATGAAGAGAAGTACAAGAAATATAGCTTGATGAAGAGGACGCAAGCGTGGCATTGCTTTACAACTACAACACAAACAAACAACATTGATAATTAGGCCAACCGGCGATCTAATCAAAGTTCTATAAAATGGCAAAAATAAGAGGAAGGGAAGGTCATGAAGGACTTTATCTCGCTACATTGGAGTCAACAAAGGTCACTGGAAGTGTGGTGTCAACTTCACAAGGTCAATGGAGGACCTCCCCAGAGGCACGACTTGTAGCGAAGGAAGCAGCTACAGAGGAGTTGTCCACAATGCTACGACTATTATGGTGGGGGACAACACCTCCAAGTTTAGTGCCGCAAGTGGGATCCAACTATGATGAAGACCTCACTTAGCCATTGCAAAAAAAGGAAGGAGCGTTGGTAAGGTAGCAACAACATTGGATGGGAGGTCGGCTCCGATTTCTCACTTTGTGTGCCAACTATGTCTTTCTCGGCCATTTACCGCCACTTCTTCAAAGTTTTTGAACATGGACATGGAAGCAACAACCTTATCTTCATATGAACAGTCCTTGGCAATAAAATATTGTCCAATAGCTCTTTGAATGAGTGTGACAAATTTTGATAGTAAGGTGGTTCATTTCCAACACTAGTATGGGCCACTTTTAGTCCAATGTGTGGTTCATTTCATAACTTTTCTTGGGTTCTTGAAGATTGTTAGAGGGCAATATGAACGCTCCTTTAATACTCTATGACAAAGCTTTCAATTTAATTGAAGTACTTGTACAGAACTAAAATGAAGGATCCTCAAGCCCTTATAGTTCGAACATTGTCCATTAACTTGGCGGCTTTTTGGACATTAACTTGGTGGCTTATGAAGCCTTTTGTACAATTTAAGGCTTTAAAACATTGTCTTAATCAATTTCCTTTGTCACTTGCTCAATTCACAAGCTTTATTGCATTCATGATTGTTGTATTCTAATGATGGGCATTGCAAATTTTTCTTTAATTTTATTCCTTGAATTCCAATTACTATGAGTTTTGGAAGCCAAAAGTTGGTCTAAACTCATACCCAATGTGTAGAGTCTTCCATAACTTCTCATTATGAGACTACTTTTTGCTTACTTTGGCACCCAAAATCAAGGACCTCAAATCAAGGACATGTGTCATGATGCTTCCATACCCACAACACTACCACAATCAAAGAAAATTTAATTGAAAATTAGAGATGACATGCCACCATTTCCAATATAATCTCAATATCTCATATTGTAATTTTTGTAACACTTAGTGATTAGTCAATTACTTAAGGTTGAGGCACTAGTAGTCAATCATTTAAGCAATTTTGGAGCAAATGGTAAGGAGTATGAGGTGGTGGAAATTTTTCCCGTGTAGGAAGATAGGAAATATGGAGATAGCAAAAAATTTAGAATTTTATTCCCAAACTTGAAATTATATGAATTTGGGGAGCTAGAAAGTGCACTTGTCTAGTAGCCAATGTCTACAATCTTTCAATTCAGATCATCCAAGAACTACTTTTGACACTCACTACTTCCTACTTTCTTGCTTACTACTTTGGGACATGTGTCATAACCTTATAAGTCCCAACCTTCAAAAGGACAAAGAAAGACACATTCCAAGCTTGAGTTCTAACCTAAGGTTGGAAATAGAGTCCACCCTGCACTGGGCGGGGTTGAGAACTGGTGCCTCAACCTTAGTATGGCTTTCTTTCGGACGTTCATGTCAACAGTGATTCACCGCTCATTCGATTCTCTGGTCACGTATTCAAAACGTGATGCCGGCTCAGTCATGCCAATGTCACGGTTGTTGTTACACTCAGCACCAAAATATGAAGAACACTAAAACTGATGGAGATCGTACTGACTGCACGTACTCCACGGTCCTCTTGCTACCAGACTCCTCCATTGAGGATCATGGTCACCTGCTCATTGCTAGTGAGTTGAAGGAAGTCATGGCAGGCGGAGGAGACGACCATAGTACTAACTGTGACTACTGCATGTGCTGCATGAGAAGCTAGCTGGCTCCGGCCATCATCCAACGACATGAAGAGCGCAAGGATGGCTTCGTGTGGATTGCTGCCGACGTCCATAGTTCCAAACGCACTGGCATCTATGGTGCGTCTCAACATCTTGGAAGCCCTGGCTGCAGCGGGTGAGGGAGCACGGCTCACAGCGGAATTGAAGAGCTAGCCCAGCTGGCCATGCCAGGGAATTGAAGCCCATCAGTGTCAAGTATCTCGAAAGATTGCTCCGGATTGCATTGGTGGGCGAAGTGGACACAACAGGCAAGTCGAGCGTCGCTTCGGGATGGAACAGGTTGGAAAATTCTTCGTGGACGACGCGGAAACCGGCTCCTTCGTAAATCTCCTGCACTGGTCGCTATACCCCCACTGACCCCCCAATATTGAATTATGATACAATGGACAAATCTGTGGTCGACGATACACTCAATGCATTTGAAAGAGCGCAAGGTGGGTTGAATATGTGGGACTACGGACAGCGAAATCCGGAATTCAACGCCAATTTCAACAAAGTCATGGCTTCGAATTCGGAAGTGTACGTACGTGCGGGCCATTTTGGATGCGTACCAGGGGTTCGAGGAGGTGAAGGTGTTGGTCGATGTCGGAGGCGGGACTGCTTCCACTCTCAGCCACACCATTAATATTGCCAGGCATCAACTTCGACCATGCCAGCCTCATATCATCGACGCCTGCCCTGGCATTCCAGGTATGACGCTCCACCGTCTAGCTTTGCAGACTGAGAAATCTCAAGAATTGCCGCACTCCAGAACTTTAGGGGTGCGGCAATGACAGAGAATTGAAATTGAATTGAATTGAAATCCTGACAGGAGTGGATCACTTTGGTGGAGACTTCCGCGAATCCGTTCCCGCCGGCGCCGACGCCATCTTCATGAAGGTCAGTTTCCCACAACCCCCAGTGCACGAAGCTCCCACTTTCTCCTCCCCCGAAAAGAAGATTGAAAAGGATTTGGCACCTGTAGCGAAGAGAATAATTTGCATATGCACTGTATGTTCGATCTGCAGTGGACCTTGCACAACTGGGACGATGAGACCTGCCTCCGGATATTGAAAAACTCTTTGAAGGCTTTGGTAGCACACGGCAAAGTCAGTTGTCCTCTGGGGATTCTATTCAATAGTGTTGAATACAAGACATGTAACTAAATTTCAACTATCCACAATAAAATTGACGATCGCTTTAGTCACAATAGAATTGAAGTCAGAATGGTGGTTGTTGTTCGGTACAAATTTGGTATGGGTAACTACAAGCACAAACTCTGATCCACACACAAATCCGGCAACTGAAGGAGGAGGTTTGCTAAGAGGCAGAGAGTAGTTTCAAACAGAGCTCGTGGCGTCATATGATTGTTAACACCATCATTTATACATGGCATTAGGATTTAAGAAAATCTGTACAGTACGTTCACGATCCTCCACAATGTCTGTTCCACAACAGCAAGCACTCTACCTAGCAGCGGGGCCAGCGCAAGGGTCGCGGATGGGCCACTCCGATCAAGCCAAAAACGCAAAACACTGATGATGTAAGAAAGTTTAAGATAACTTAGTATGGTTCCAGTTTGAACAAGTTGTTAAGACAAATCAAAGCTTGTTTAGAACATGCTCAAAAAAGCTCAAAAAAGACATTAGAATGGAGGGGTTGAGTTAACTGCACCTAGAATCGTCCGAATGCACATCTAAACACGGTTCGTATTATTAAACTCGCTTTTTTTGTTGGGTCTCATTGCCAAATGAAAGAGGATTTCAGATTCAGATAGCTTGTATTTTTTGGACAAAATGAGAATAAACCATGAATTTTCAAAGTGTGGATTCTAAAATTGACCCTACATCATGATGTTATAATTGGCCTACCAATTATGACAACCATCACACAAGATGCGGTCTATTATAACAGCCACAGCTGCTTAAAATTTGCAAGGAGCCGCAATACTTGAAAGTCATGACGAGTACATGTCCCAATTGGGAACCAGTTAATGAGGGCAGTTTACTAATCAAGCTCGGAGTTGTTGAAAAATTCTAACCAGTCCCAGTTTGCAATAACTATTTTCTGATCCACTTTCTCAACCCTGTCATTGTTGTCTACTACGGATTTGGACTGCTTACTTTTGTAAGCTTTTGCGATTTCGGCTGCAATTCTCTCTGCACCTTGGAATACTGCCTGGAACACATCAAATGAGGAGACCCTGGGTAAAAAACATACTCAAAATATAAAGTATTCGCTAATGGAGAAATGATGTTTCTGTGTAGAAGTTATACGACTTGTGTATGTCGATTCAAATATGAGTTTGCAAGAGCTATACGCACAATGCCATACCAAATTCAGAACGAAGCATTAATACGGAAGGCGACGTACCTCTTTGTCAACAAGAATTAAGCCATGATCGGTCTCCAGGTCAGCCGTACTGCAGCAGTAGTCCCATCAGAACGTCAACGTCATTATCACTTAAAATGAAGAATGAAGAAAATTATCACGAGGAGTCCTCAACATAGGAACGATCTCGAGCAATCAGCATGACCTCATAAATTCAGAGTAGTGTGCTTGATGGCATCCACGAAGAACGAACTAGGATAATACCTGAAAGATAGCCTATTCTTGGAGTGTGAGGGAACAACCATCGCCTTGACGACTTCCCCAACAGAAAATACATTTGCAATATTGTCAACCCTAGCCCGGGATATGTTGCTAATGTGAAGCACTCCACTGGAAAAGAGGTCACCACTCAAACCATCAGCACGAAAGCAGCGTAAGACAGCAGGTCTATAACTGTAGATGGACTAACACATCATGGACAGAAGTAAAGGAGAGAAAAAAACCACCTTATATCTGTATCCTTTATTCGAAGGTGTACACCATAAGGCTGAATTTCTGTCACAACTCCTTCAATCAAAGCACCTACGTACGCATTCCTGGCCATCTGCATAACATGCAGAAACTTCAGCACATATTTGGGAGCAGAGTGTAAAGCAAGTTTGAATGATGGTAAGTACTCGTCGCTAGAAACCTTTCAGGGCTAAAACATCAGTAGGAAGTGGTCATTCTTTGTGTTTGATGCAGACCTAACTTTATGGGTCCCCAGAAACTCCAAAAGAGCAACTTGAGCCAACATCAGTTTGAAATCATCTAGTTCAACGCGATTTCGGTCCCGGTGAACAAGGCTTTGTACTTTACCCAAGCTTTCTTTTCACTGATAACCACATTGCTCCGCTTCTCATCGACACTACTGATCATCACAGTAAATTTTTGTCCAACCTGTTCACAGTGAAACCAATCAATAGTAAGAGTTCACTACACGGACACGAATAAGCGCGTATAACCAACAGCATCCAGCCGTGATGGCAAACAAGTATTTAAAATTGCAAGGAATCTACTTACATATTCTTTATAAGAGACAGATACCAGGGTTGATGGTTCTGGGACATGATTAACGAGGTAATAAGTTGGAAGAAAAGCGCGTAAACCCTGACAGTTACAACCACACAATGTATTGGTTACTTTCAGAAATGAATGAATGCCCAGAAAACCCAAGAGTCTTAGCAGCTTAATGTGTAGAATTGATGGTTGTCGAAAATAAATTGCAAGCTATTTGTATCGACGCAAACCCCCGAGTGTGAATATGAAGCATTTATTGCATAGGAATACCTGCAAAGAGACGCACTCTATGGTGCTGCAAATCAACCTCCTTGATTTCACTTTTGAGCAAGAAAGTTCCATGCAAAACTGTTCGATTATACCTTCCAGTACGAGTACGAACAGTCAAAAGAATAAACACAAAAACTCATCGAAGGATAATACTTCAACAATGGGGACTTAAACTCTTACCTCAATTTTAGCAACGAGCCCTGCAGTTGTCCACTCGGTGATCTGGACCTCCAAAGTAGCATTGTACTCATTCAACTGCAATACATGCGGAGACATTAACATACTGATAGTGTCCATTTTCTCTTCTGCATTGCAATTCCCAAGTCTCGGCTCTCAAAATCCAGACTCACCCTGTGCTCGCCTATAACATGCAACCAAAATCATGATTGTTCCAGAGTGAAAGTAAAGAAGCGTATTGATTGCGCAATAGATCCACCGTTCTCTTGTTTTCTAAACCAAACATATCAAACGTGAGTAGCAAGAGACCTGGTGGATGCGTTGCCAGGCATATTCTCGGGCGACAGAGCGTGCTGAAAGCAAAGCTCTCCCGCTTGGAGTCATCTCCTTCACCTCCATGGCCAAGACCGTGCCCAGTTCCACAGCTAGGGGCGAGTCTGGTGCCAAATTCAACACTTCCTCGTCGTGGACGACACGAATTCCATGAGGTGGAGCAAAGACAGGCGAATTCTGAAACTTCCAAGCCATCTCTCGCGCGTTGCAAAGGTCGAGGGGCATCACGTCCTTCCGAAACAAGTGGCCCAACTCTTTGGCGCCGATGTCGATGTCCAATCTGCCAAAACTCCCAGACGCGACAATCCCTATGACGTAATCCCCTATCCTGGGAGTGTAGTACTCCTCTGTAACAAACTCTAGAACTTGCCCCTCTTTCGTTCGCTTCGCAAGCTCTCTTCCCGCCGCCCTTGCCCTCACAAACCTCTCAAACGAATTCTTCGGCGCATCTGGCTCGGCAATGACATCCGATGGTTCCACATCTGGAGACCTGCCTATGTCGCTTGTATCTTCCACAGCTTCGGAATCAGGTCTACTACCTTCAGGAAGAGGAGCAGGGGAGCGCAAGGACAGCCTCCGGCCACTGCTCGTCGAGCCATTAGCAACCGGTTCTTCACAATCCAACCCTTCGTTCCCACTACGGGCATTAGTTGCTGCATATGTTCTAACATCGTCACCATCTAACCGCAGGTGATTCGCATCTCCCTCACTCGCCCGAACAGAACCGTGTTCAGACACAGGCTCCACGGGTGCGGACTGAATTCCCTGCGAACATACCACAACCGAGATAGAGCGATGATGAAGCCTCCGCCCTGTCGAACCTCTTCTTCGCCTCTGCAACGAGGAAGATCTCCAGGACGCAGAACAGGAAGCACCCTTTATGTCTACATGATGATTCTCCCGAAATGGAACAACGCCTCGTGCGGAGTAGTACCCTTCCCACAGCTGGATGGCGCTCTGCGATAGCATGGAAGCGTATAACCGTCGCCAATTTCGCCCAAATTCTACCAAAACTCGCCCACTGAATCACTCCTACCAAAATTTGCAATCAAGGCTTGCAATTCATTATCATACTTGCACAATCCGGGCAAATATTCCGCAACAAGAGGTCGGTCGGTAACTAATGTGAAACCCTAATTAGGAATGAGGGCTCAGGCTTCACTTGCTCCACGTCGTCTCCTTCTCCAGCCTCACAATAAGATTTTCTTTCTCTCTTTCTCACGACAAATGCAAGCATTCTTCGACATCGGACCTTCACTCACTCCAGTCTCGGATAACAGCATCACAGAATGAATCCATGATTTCATCGCAGAAATCCTAAACCCTAAATTGAGATTGAATTGAGCAAACAAACAAAACTATGTGGAACTCTTCTTTGTTGAAAATTGAGCACAAAGATGAATCCTATGAGTTAATTTTTGAAGAAGATGCTCTAACTGCCCCCACACTCAAGATGCTAAACCCATCCTACAAAGGCCATGCATGTTGAATTTACTCTAAGGAAAAATTCAGTTTTTTTATTTGCCACATGTAATAAAATTTGCAAACTCTGAATTCATATTTGCAATCAAAAGCCCTTAACCCCTAAATGACGGACCCATGACCACTGATTTCAAGCCTCACCACTTGTCGTTCAGTTTGCTGCCATTTGGCAATTAGATGTGAATGAAAAATTTTAAATTTATCTTTCAGAGATGGAGATACATGTCTTCTTTACTTCATAAATTTTTTAGATTTTTTTGTGGAAAATTGATTTTTTTGAGAATTTTTGAAGAAAAAGTGAAGGAAAATCATATCAAATAGAAAAATACTTCAAAAAATTTCAAATTTTCATCATTTGTGTATATTATAGTGACAAACATCATAGTGTAAACTCAATTTCCGTGTCATTCTATGATTAGAAAATAATAGACATTGAAAATACATCTAAAGTTCACATTGCAATAAAATATTTAGTATTGGAAATTTTTTCAAAATTCAAATTGGAGTAGAAACTAGAGTAGATGACCTTCATTTTGTTAGTTGGGTTCAAACTCAAAAAACATCATTTTTGTGGAGAAATTTCAGATTTAGAGCAAGGAGCAACAACTTCCCAAAATACTCTAAAATAGCATATTTTGTGATCCGTTTTTTTTAATAACTTCTTGTTTATATGAAGACAAACACTAGCAAGACTCCAAACTGAATTGAATACTCTTCATCACCCAACATGAAAGGTCAACAAAAAAACTTTTTGGATGAAAAATGCTTTTGGACTCTTTCTTCTGAACAGTACTGTCATCGAAACGCCACGAAATGGCGTCCTCGGCGCTCCAGGGTTAATTTGCTCAAGAAGGTGAAGATCACAGAATTAATTAATAGTGCACAAAACATGGGGCTTTTATTTATGATTATCTTCCTAAATACAAAATTCACCCTACATGGTCCACTTCATGGAACAAGCTTACATCTTGCTCCCAAAACAAGATTCTCCATAACTTTCTTATCACTCCATAATAGAATGGAGTGAATCAGATCTTTCCTTTCTAAACTTAAAATGTCATAATTTATATATATCTAATGTGTTTTCTTATTTTCAAAAAGTGTTTAAAAATTTTATATCTAAAATCAAGATCATTTGAACTTGACCAAAACTCAAGTGTCCCTTGAGGGAACAATTGAACTTTAGGAATTAAAAGTTACTCTAAATTATTGCTAGATTTAAACATATTTAGGTTTTACATATAAATTTCAAAAGTGGACAAAATTATAACATACAACTTGACAACTACTTCTACAAAATAAAAGATTGTTTCATTTGGAATAAAAGCATGCATAATAGAGGGGTTCATATTTTTTACTTTTCAATCGAAATATTTCAATATACCAAAAGCTTAATATGTAGATTATTACATTCAAAGAGAGACTTTTGATTTGATTTCAAAAATGTTAGAAAGATGATCATATAATTATAGTCAAATTTTTTGAAATGAAGGCTTTAAATAGTCACATCACTATGTATATATAATGAACCAAAATTGAAATTTTGACTTCAAATTGACAAGCAATTAAAATATGACTAACTTTAGTCATTGGCTACAAATAATATCTTTAAAATCCACCCTAAACCTAAAATATCAACACCACCATGGTGCCCATCTTAGGATTTTTTAGGAGGTCTTGTTGCAATAGTGTGAATTACTTGCTTTAGCTTGTACTTGCAAACGTCTTAGTGTGTCACATTTTGTATTTGGGCTAGTACTTCCTCTAAGGCCTCCATGTTTTTTCATAAATCTTCTAATATTTCTTGTTTATTCTTCATCTTGTTTTTATGTTGGCTTCTTAGTGGACATTTTACAGTTGCAATTCTTGACACCCTTGCCTATTTATGAAGTTGTTACATGTGTATATCAATATGCAAAATCTTGATTTCTAGTCAAAGAATTAAGGTAGCCAATTTATAGTGGATATTGTACAATTGCAGTTCCTAACACCATTGCCTATAATTTATAGAGTTGTTACTTGTATATATCAATATGCAAAATCTTGATTTTTAGTCAAAGAATTAGGGTAGCTAAGAAGGGAATGTCTACCAAGGCTTTTTTTTCATTTTCTAGGAACGGATAAAAAGGCCATATTATTTTAGTGGTGGAAATTGAAGTGGCAACTTCTTCAAGCAATTGAGAGTTTTATTGGGGCAATCTTAGGAATTTCTGGAATAATTACTTGGCAATTTCTTAATAGGTTGTTATTTGGGGGGAGGGGGGCAACCTCATATTTAGAGCAATTGCATTTTTGGCAAATTGCTGAATGGTTGTTCAAAGAAGTTGGCGAAATTAAAGAAAGAATCATGTTGTGAATTGGGCAAACTAATATTATTTTGTGGTTTTGAGTGCAATTTGGCAATTGCAAACTTAAAGGATTGTTTGTAAAATTGGCTATTATGTAATTCATTTCATTGCTTTGGGCAATGACCTAGACTTGCACCCACCCAAACACCCCTCCGATGCCAAAGTAAGAAACATATGGAAGGCAATGAACAACACATTTTTTCCAACACCATTTTTTTGGCATTGAAGTGCCTCAATGCACTTCTTAATTTACTTTAACAAATTCACTACAAAGGTCCAAGAACTATAGTAACAGCTACTTCACCACGTTGGTGAATGAGCCAAAACTCCAAAAACAACGAAGTTGGCATAAGTAACAAAAACTACATGTAGACGCCTCAATCAAAGAAACAATGACCTCTATCCAGCCCCAATCCTCTCCGATGTCAAAATTAGAAACATGTTGTTCAAATGAAACCACATTCATCATGGACACTTACAAAAAAATTAAGGAAGTAAATTTTCACATGCACCCACACAAATACCCCTCCAATGTTGGAATTAGAAATATATTCCAATGAAAGAACCATGGTCCTCAAACATTTGCTACAAGACTGAAACTAACATAGTAGTGGGGTGGCATGGAACACAAAATGACACAATCATAAACAACCGGAATGATTCAACTATAAACTTATATATCATTGTAAACTTATCAATGCAATATGGGATTCAATTGTAAACTTATTATATTGATGGTTTGAAGCACCTACATTTAGAATAGCACGTACCTACATACCACTTTACAAACAAGAAAATTACACAACAAATGAATTCAAGAGATACTTGGATTAAACCACACACTTGCATACAAGGTACATGCACTTCAAGTATAACAAGTTTGTAATTTTCAACTCAACGTAATTTCCAATGACAATCACTATGAGAATACAAAATGGAATAGGAGGGCACAATAACTTGTACTCAAATTCCTACCTATAGCACCAATCTACTTGCTACCTTTGTTGTAAAACTATTGCATTGAACTACTTCCATGTATTCTCGCAGACCAACTACAAAACATCTATTGCACACACACCAACACTAAGACTACCAAAGAGGTGTTAAAAAACAAGAAAAAACCAATACATGTTTCTTGGAACCAACATATATTAATGATTTGGTAGTAAATTGTGATTTCTAAAACTAAAACAACTGGTTCTCGGTTGGTTTCAATATGTTCGACTATTGATTGTGAAGCAGGCAGTAACTTTGTAGTCATTTTGTTTGAGTTTTTGAAGAGACAACTATAGCACAAGTGTTGGGTTTTTGATATGTAGAAGGATCTTGTTTGTATTTTCACATTCCAATGTTTTGCAAGTTATATATCTTTATCAGTCTTTACGTGATAAATTCAAATGTAATGTTAGAACTTGATGAAATAGTTGAATGAATTTTAGTGTAGAGTAGAGCATTTGTTGTGAGGAAGCTTGGAAAGAAAAATTTGTTTTGAAAGGTTTTGGGGGACTATTATGAATATGCATTGAAATGTAAGGTATTTGGTATTTTCAAGCAACAACAGAGAAGCATGACACTTGTTGTTTAGTGCACAAGAGTTAGTGTTTTTGTACACAAAGACTGTTGTCATGAGAAGTGTGTTTATGCCATTATGTCGAATTTGAGATGAATGTCTTTGGGAAATTTGGAAATGTATTCCCCTTAGCACTTACCATTGTATACAGTTGGAACAACCCAAATTAGGTGTTTCTCAAATCCTAGGATAATCCCAAAATAAAACACCCACGTTTAATTGCCTTTTCTGACCTTGGATTGTCGCTCTTGTGTTTGGTGAGCGTCGGACATTGCTTTCCTACAATACAAAATCATAAATTGATCATTTGTTGATTTGGTTTCAACTTTCGCACCAACACAATGGCTTAGGGCTTAGATGTACTCTAATTTTTGTATTGCCAGAGAAGTGCAAAAGAATTGTTGTCATGGCCAATGAACAAGCGCCTAATAATGCAAATGCAATTGTCACTCAAGAAGAAACTACAATTGATGAAAAAAATGTCACTAGTGAAGCTGAACTGAAGACTTTTCTAAAAGGCAAGAAGAGGTTGAAATGAGTCACAAAACAAGGTAAAATAGTAGAAATGACAGTTATATGGAAAGAGGTTTTTTAAGGCTTAAGCACATGGTAAACCTCCTACTGATTGCCAATTTCTTGTGTATATCTTGACAACTATGTGCTATAATTTCTATTAGTTTTTCAATACTTTGCCTCGGGTTATTAATGAGTGGGCCAATTAAATATTGTTTTAAAGTCCAAGTATTAGTTTAAAAGGAAGTCCAAAAAGCATTTCTTGAAGAAATTCTTTGTTGTATAAGATTTATATTTTCTTTTCAATTTTTTTCTTTTTGGCTCTTATTGAAAGTTGATTCTATGATGCAATGTTCTTCTAGTAGGCTTACAATACCTAGTGAATTTGATTGGTCAGAGAATTTTTTAGATTTTTTCTCCCAACAAGAAGTCACATAAGGAATGTTCTCCTAATTCTTCAAGTGGTAATGCATGAGATGTGGGGTAGGTGCTATTATTGCTCAATTGCAATGTGATGAGTTCTATTGCATGCTAGATTAACTATGTGAAGATTATAGTGATTTTGGAGGAAA
The DNA here is from genome assembly GCA_950106755.1 of Climacium dendroides. Taxonomy (NCBI): domain Eukaryota; kingdom Viridiplantae; phylum Streptophyta; class Bryopsida; order Hypnales; family Climaciaceae; genus Climacium; species Climacium dendroides. The sequence continues at coordinate 28,975,578 of OX467087.1, read as the reverse complement.
TATTTTCTACACGTGGATTGATCATCCATGCCTCGGAAGAATACTCAAAGGACAAGTCGGGCGGGACTTGACACTATCTCTAGGCTTGCAAAGTTCATCACTTGATAACTTAAATGTTTGAGAGGGATCTTGGTATTGCTACCAAGTAGAAATTGCTGAGTTTTGAATTCTTCCTAGTCAAGTAAGTAAGATAGGCTAGTTGAGCCTAACTCGAAGCCAAAAAAAGGCCAACCGAAGGAGTCTCAAAGTAGATAAGTCCCTTTAGTGGAGGTCTAGGTCCTTAAACGGTTGCCATTCAGGGTGCCAAAATCATGGGCTTACCTAGTGCCACCTTTGGAAACTTAGCCATTTGAACTAAGTAAATGAGTACTTGGGTCATTGCAAGGTTAGCTACCGAGAACACAATGAAAGTGTTGAGGGGATGGCTACCCTTTTTAACTCAATGCTTTGAACAATTAGTAATGTCGATGAGGGCATCGACCCTATTTGGTGGGGGTGAGTGTCACGCCCCTATCTTCTTGGGATGCCCAATGAACCTTAGTGCGCAAGGGGGGATCTTGGGGGTGACTTCCCAAGCCTTGCAATAGACTAAGAAGGGAAATTTAAAAGACTCTCGATCAAACAGGGCACAATGAAATGGACGGTAGAGTGTCATACATTCTTAAAAGCCCTTGACAATATGCTTCTAATGGCGCAAAGAACGCGCTATTTGGAATTATGAGCTAAAAGTTATAGCCATTCAAAATTGACTAAGTCTCGGTGGCACCGAGACACTTGAGAATTAGGTGTGAGGGGTTCTCAATGAATCCCATAAGAAAGTATAGCATGTAGTATATCATTGGAAAACTATGAACACAAGGAACCTAGAATGACAAACATTATGAGGTTCTAAAACATGAGTCAAAAGTTATGGCCAAAAGAAGAGCCGTAGTGAAAGCGTGATGCCTCCCCTAATGAACCCGAATCTTTGGAGGGTCATAACTTTATGAGAACTTGTCTAAATGAGACAAGTGAACAGTTCATCAGCATCTAATGTCGCGTAGATGTCTTAAATGGGCTCATATGTTGAGTTTGGAGCTTTGAGCGCAAAGTTAAGCCGGTTGGAAGTTCAGGAGTCCAAACGGTGACGTAACTTGGCAATTTGAGTTGGCATTGGGTGGTCTTCTACAACTCAAGTGTGTTTGGGGTTTTCCTTTGACCTAGGATGGGGGGTCTGTCAAATATCACAGAGAATACTATAAAAGGGATTGGTCTCCCTCCTCTCTCCCTTTTGAAGCCTTGATGAGTCCCAGTGACTCATGGTTAGTAGTGGTGACTTCACCATCACTTCAAGGCACCATGGAACACTTGTGTGTGTCCCGTGGCATCGGTTGAATGGAGTCCCATTCCTTGCTAGGCCTCCTTGGATGTGTCCTGAGTTGTGAGTGTCAATTACTTTTAGTGGATGAATAGCAAATGCAAAAAGGGCTAGCATGGAGTGGGGTAACACTCAAGGGCGGTTAGGACCATGGTGAGTAGTGTTACCATGGGTCCTTGCACATTAAGATGGAAGTTCCACCCTATGTTACTAAGTGACATGCCTGGTGTCACAAAGGGAGTGTATGCTAGTAGTCTCAGTGATTGGGATTTGGCAAAAAGAGTTGGAAATGCGGACTAACACTGTATACTTAGCATGTGCAGTATTAGGCAGTTTGTAACCAAGTGATGTTGTAAGTGGGTTGTGATGAATCTACTGAGTTGTTAGAAGCTGTAAAGTGTCATTTGGGTCACAACATTAATCCACTTTCACTTTTGTTGTAATTAGAAATATGTCAATATTTGGTTGGGCTTTCCAAGGTCAACAAGCCTCCCAAATGAAATTACATACTACTTTGGACATCATGCCATGTATTTTGGATGTACTTAAAGTTGTCATGAAGTCGTGCCTGTAACTACTGCATGATTTGATCATTGTCGTCTTATATGCAGTGGTGCAATTATGGAACGTAAATCATTCTTAATTTAGTCACAAATGTCCACTAGTCATTCCTTTGTAGTCGCATGTATGTCCATTTTTTTGTAGTGCATCACACTATGTGCAATAGACAAAAATCTCAAGGTTTGATTTCCTCATATTGGTTGCATTTTTTATGATCTTATTAGTATGTGTCTATAATGACTAGTTTGTCTCTATTTTAGTTCTCTTCATATTGAAATCTTCTAATTCCTCTATTTGAACATGTCAATGGTTGTTGTCTTGTTACCCTACCTATTCCCTTCAACATTTTTGTACGCTTATTGTGTAGTATTTTAGGAGATAATAAGTAAACATCATTTCATTTTTCTTCGGCTTGGCCCTAGTGGTCACAAGCTATGAATATAGTTTTTGACAATTGCTTTGTTAAAGGTGCAGTCCAAATGTTACCACTATTTTCTGAATCTTTGATAGTGGAGATGGAGTTGAGAGATAAACTAGATTTGCTTATGTGTTCATTATATCTTAAATGCCTATTGTGTTTAATCCCTAAATTCTTAAGATTCAAATATGTCACTACCTATACTTTAGGTGTCGGTTCTCATTACTAAACTGGGACTACATTTCTTACTGAGTGATGTTGCTTAAAGACACAAACAATTTGAATTGTTGAAATTTCCATTGCTTTGTGTTATGAGAACTTTATTCTTATTAACCATGGATAAAACTCTAAATATTAGATGAACAAGTATGTAAAAGAAAGAATCATTGCATAATTACATTAGCAACATCTAGGATACATATGTATATTGACAATTTAATACTTAGTGTTTGGAACTTATTTGCTTAGAATATTCATATTGTTAATTAATATTGTAATCATGTGTAATTGCAAACAATATAGTGTAAAATGTTTCACTGATTTTGAAATGCAAGATCCAACTAACAATCCAATTTATTAATTTTAGATAGATCAATCATTTCAACCATAATGTAAACGTTAAAGATACAAAAGGTGTATTGAATCATTGATTGAACTTTTGTTGATAGGCAATCCCAATGAGTGTGATTTCAATGTTGTTGTTGTTCTTCAAAATCCAGCTAACATCTCCTTAACCTTTTTGGTTGGGCTACTTCAAGAAAGTAGAATTTTTTTAAGCTCGGAGCATGAATATTTACTTTATACTATTTTTACCTTAATGCATATGTTTGAAGGAGTATGTCTTGAAGGTAATTTTGCTATGGCATTTGATATGTAAGCAAGTTATTAAACTTGTAAGACTTGAAGCCTTTTGGACAACTAAACTTCATGATTCTTTATTTATGTTACTTGTCAAATTCACTTGCTTGTCCTCAATGGCTTGAATTTGAAACCTTGTATTTTTGCAAGCAGTGATTCCTACACTTTTGATGAACATGTACATAGTTGGACTAAATCAAATATTTGACATTGATATTGGTAAGGTATGTATGGTATTTGACTACAAACATATATGCAAAGAAACAACAATATATTCATTCGAGCATAAAGTAAATCATTGGATTTATTATTATTCATGAATATTTACCTTTCTAGATATAATATACAACAACTAGCATAAAACCAAATTAGAATATTAATATTCTTTACATCCAATTTTAACCCTAATTTCATCCATTTTCATCTACTTTCATCCATTCTTTGCCCTACTTTCATCCATTTAAAAATCTTCTTCCATCCAAATGTTTGCATACCTTCATTTATCAAAGTTTTCATTCAATTTCACTCAAATTTTCAACTGCCTTTATTTAATTTTTCTAAACTCATCATTGAAATTCAATACCCCTTTCATCCAATTTTGGATCACCTTTCATTCATTTCTTTTCCCTCTCTTTCAATTTTTCCCTTCCTCATGAAAGATGTATACACCCTACTCACCAATCCGTGCCTCTTGCTTACCGCCCATTGCTCACCACTCGCATACCAACATTCCCCACAATTGGTCACACAAGTTATACAAAGCAAAGAACAAAATTTCACAGTCAAATTGTTTCAAAAATAATTCCACAGAAAAATAATCCAATTCCTTGATTCAAAACAATTTACAAGGATACAATTTACAAAACAATTTACAAATTGATTAAAGACAATATTATATTCTACTTTAAAGGAGTTCACAATTATATCATAAGGACTAAAAACAATTGACACACACAAATTAACAAGAAAAAGTGAGAAAGTCCGAAGCCAAATTGTCAAGACTATATGCTATTTCAAAAGAGAAGTGGCAATACAACCTTAATCAATTTAAAGACAATTTGTCTCTTTTCCAATTAGCCTATTTATGACTTTTAAAAGCCTTGACTAAGTTAATTAGACTATATTCTTCTTAGAATGTGAATTCAATTTAACAATTAATCTCTTGTTATTTTACACAATTATGGCAAATTGTAAAAATTCAAAAATTTCACTAACTTACATAGTCCCCTACTTAGCTTATTGACACCTTCATTAATAATGCCTAGGCTACTTTTTGTTATAGTACTAGTCTTGACGCTTGATCCGTTGCTTCAACACTTTTTCTACAACCTTCTTGACAATTGGATCTTTGGTAAGTAGTTATGGATTTCTGTCCTACTAGGATTAAAACCAGTATTGCCAAGGCTAGTACCTCACACAAGAAAATTTGTTGACAAAAAATAAATGTACACCTATCCAAAAGTGAGTAATTACTAATTACCATGATATCAACAATTTGATGCCACACTACTAGATAATAGGATATTTTATGATTATGAAAATATGACTGAGGATGATTGGCAACTAGTCGCAGTTATATTTTGACCTCATACTTCATAGGTGTATAGTATATGCCCATTGGGAATGCCAAATACTTCATAGAGAACCATAGGGAATATATTTGGGGACATGGAGTCATATTTCATAATGATATTTTTTAAGTCATATTTTGCAGTCATATCTCCATAGTAATTATATTTTTTGTTTCAGACAGCCCAAAATAAATTTGGGCAAGGAAATTGTTGAAAAAAAGCCCAGTTATATTTTTGGTTCAATTATATTTCCAGTCATATTTGGGGGGGGAAGCCTTCAAAAAATATGGGTAATTCAAAGAAATAATGGTTAAACTATTGTTTAGGATTTTGAAATCTTAGATACATAATTTTTGGATTTTGAAACCTAATCACTACTTTTTTTAGGATGTTAAAATCCTAATCGCTACTTTTCTAAGATTTTGAAATTCCAACGGCCACTTCTTTAGGGTTTTGAAAATCCTAGCCACCACTTCTTTGGGCTCTTCTTCCTTCCCTTGTGTTGTTTCTTACTTTTTACTTCTTATTGCTTATTGATTTTGTTTCTTGCTTGTTGTCTTTTGTTGCTCTTTAGTTCATAGTTTAACTCTTGTTTCTTCTTGTTCTTTAGTTCATGCTTCTTAATTTTTCTTGTTGCATTAAAATTCTTTCTTCTTCTTACGTTTTATATTATTTCTTGTTGTCCCTTAGTTGTAGCTCTTTGTTGCATCTTAACTCTTGCTTGTTGTTATCTCTTAACACTTATCATTTTCTCCTTCTTTTTCACTCCATTACCATTGTTATTCTTCCTACTTTAAATTTGTACTACATATTTTGTGTTGTTATAAGTTTTTTAAGGTTGAAATTTGTTGTTCATTTACTTAAAAATTAACCTCCCATTTTCTTAATTGTATATGCAAATATGAAAAGCTAGAACAAAGTTGTTCAAAGCTACTTACAACTCAATAGAACATCTTTACATCATTGTAAGGAAAATAGATCCTATTGGCTTATCTAAATGATTCATTGTGATACATATGTTTTGTATTGGTGACTAATAAATGTCATTACAGAAAATCACATTTTTTCTTGCATGATTGTCTCTTGTATATGTCTCAAATCATATATATTCATTTTAAACTACATAAAGTCTTTTATTCAACTATTTTTTATGTATAATTGCAACATGTCATATCCATTTAAAATGCATGGAAAATGTGATTGTAGTTTTTTAATTGAAACTATTTTGAACCTTAATTACCCTAATTACAAATTGCACACATGTGACTTTCAATCATCGAGAGAATTACTTGCTTAAATTATATTTTATAATATATATTGACAAAGACATAACTAACTAATCATATAATGTTCATGTAAAGTATGATTCTCATGTGAATCATATTCCACATCATTCAAAAATATGACTTTAGAGAGTCATTTTCCACATTAGCAAAAAATATGACTCACAAATGTCATATTCTACATTAACAAAAAATACAATTGTACAAAGTTATATGCCATGTCAACCAAAATATATTTCATCGTAGTTATATTCCATGTCAGCCAAAAATATGACTATATGAAGTTATATGCCACGTAGGTTTTTTCCCTTTTTCTCAAACACTTCAAGAGAAAGTCAAGCTCCAAAAGACAATCAACATATATGCCACATTGACAGAAAAAATGGTTAATTTATGGCTAATTATACTCTCCAACATATATGACTGCTAATATGACTGATGTTTAATATGACTTATTGGTAATGATTAGACTCAATCATGTTTTGAATCATATATAGTGATTTTGGCATGAGTCATATTTTGAGATTTTTTGACTTATTGCAGTTATATTTTGCAGTAATAAAACATGCATTTTCCAATAGTGTCACCTCATACTTTGATGTTGAATTTTGAGCATCATGTGAAACTCTAGCCACTATTAATCAAATCTATTGACATTCACCACAACTTTGTATTGACAAATTGTAAAAAATCAAAAATTTCATTTTCTCTCAGCGCCTACATATTTATAGAATTTGGCCATGATCTAGATTATGTATATATAAAATGTGACATTAGTACAAAAGCTTAAGGACATAATTATAATCTATCAAAATGATGCTTGGTAGTCAACTCATGCCCTTCTTTAGCTTGTCCACTCATCCCACACAAACCTTCTAATATTAGCTCACATTAGCAATCCCAATTGTTATGGGATATTCAAAGGTCACACTTCATATTGGATTTACATATGCAGGGTCTAGAAATAAGAAAGGTAAAATTTTGAATTGTTATTTCTACCTCAAAAATGTTTGAGTGCGTAGGACAATTTTATTCTACAATTTTAGAATTCTATTTAAAAAAATAATAATACTCCCTCCATTCCAAAACAATTGTCTTATTTGACAAAAAAATTTGAATTAAGGTTAAAAGTCAATAGTTTTTAATTTCATTTTGAGGTATAAATAAAGTACAATGTCTTTCTATTGTCTTCCAAATTTGAGCTTTGGATTCATTTTTCAAATTGAAGTTGTGAAGCTTTAAAATGTAGGTTTTGGGAGCCTTTGGGGAGGAGCACCACTAGACAATTGTTTCTTCAATTCCCACACATTGAGTTGTGTCCTTTTGACTTCTCGCATTTTGCATCGTCATTCCCACATTCACTCTCTAAACAACTCACTATGTTAGCCCCAAAAGTCAAGATGAAGGAAGTGATTATTGTTTCATTTGATTAAATAAAATTAAAGAACATTGACCCAACTAGCTTCATTGGTGCACCTTCTCCAAAACAAGAGAGCAATAACTTATCTAGAAGAAAACTTCTTTGGAGTAGAAAAACTTCTTCAGAATTTTTCAATTTTATTATTCTCTTCTCATTTAAAGAAGTTTCATTTTGTGGAACCTTCCTCCATGTTACAGTAGGAAGATCAATTTGGGATAGAAAATAAAGGCCAACAGGAAGATCATTTTAGGATGGAGGGAGTAATGAATAGGTTATTTTAATAATGTAGAATACATTAAAATATAATAATTTTATTTAAAAGATTTTTTAAATTTGTATTGGATTATATTATAAAATCTAATCACTTGTTTCAAGTAGTATATCTATTGAAATTCATCTAAAAATTTGAAGAAATTGTGACAAATCAATTTATCACTTAGCCCAAATTAAACCATTAAGTTAATGAATAATTGATTTTTATCAAGATGGGAGGATCACATAGCCTATTTAGTTTTTGGATGCTCCAAAACAATTCAAATTTGTCAAGTAATCATACTCATTAATATGGACCCAAAGTTAAATCTTTTAAATTTGGTAGGTCAACAGTATTTTATAGTTTGGACCAAGCTTCAATGAAATCTGCCAACAAATGTTAGTAAACCACATCCTCATTGGCGAATATCTCACAACTAATTACTCCCTCACAATCCTAAACCAACAATGGAGATCAAATGCGCAAAAGTACAGAAAGTACAATTTAGTTCTTTGAGTTTAAAAAAGTACATCAAAGATTTGCCAAAAATGTATAAGTCTAGCATGCTTACATCCCTCTATAGATTGAACAATTGCGCCTTTAGGGTTTACATATTTCTCTCTCCTATACTTAAATATGTAGCTTGTTTACTATAATTAATTAATTGTAATATACCTATTCATCTTCAATTATGTGTACATTTTTCCTCACATAATATCAAAGCTTAGATAATCAAGCTTTTGTATTTTCAAAATGAAATAATTCCTTGATATCTTTTATTCTATCAACATGTCTTTTCCTCCACCTTTTGGTAGAGAATGTGTGAGTGAAGATATCTATGATTTGTTTATAGATTATTCTAATCAAATTGAAATTAAGATTAGTCTTTGAGTTGCTGATGCATTTTTTGAATTTCAAATCAAGCCTCTACCAAACACTATATGACTATACCATTAAATATAGAACAAACTGAACCTACGAAATGTCATATGGCATTGAAAAATGAAAATGCTCTTATTTCTTGAATTGAAGCATTAAATGAATTTGGTAAAGTTAATCTACATTGTATTGTCGACGAAGAATACTCTTTGATGCCTTTGACAAATTATATTAATTAAAAAAATATTCTAATTATGGCTTCTATCGCCATTAGTTCTGAGTTTTCTTCCTTGAGCTTCTAATATTTGACTTCTTAGCACAGGGAATTATGCAACATAGAACATCAAGATTGAGATGCTCCTTATTTGCTCCTAGTTATGGAGCATCATCAATGGCACTAAAGTTGCCCTAAATTCTAACAATCCTACGGGCCTCATAGCCTAGAAGTTGAAGGATTCTAAGTTTACTTCATATATTCTTTTTCATTGTGTTGAGAAGCAATTGATCTCTTTACGCCTACTCACAACATCCAAAGGTATATGGGATTATATCAAAAAGTTTTATGAAAAATCTAACAAAGCATCTCAAGTTCATCTCAATTATGCCACTTGCAAATGGGTGAATTTGGTAATGTTATAATTTTCCTAGAACTATGATAGTCCTCTTTTCAAGTGGCTACTATTTTAGAATGTATGTTCATTGATCTACAAGTCAAATGTTTTACCAAATTCGTGGAGTGCCTTTATTACCATTCAAGGTAGAATTGAAAATTTGACTTTCATTGATTTACTCTTATTGAAGTGAATAATAACTAAAAAAAATTGTTCTTCTGTACAATAAATTTGAACCAAAGAAAACACTTAAGTAGGAAGACAAACCAAAAATTCCAATTCTTTTCATCTCTAAACCAATATTATATTCTCAATCACAAATTGATATTAATATATTCAATACAAATTTCTAATAGCTCTAGATTTTAGATTCACTAAATCATCCAATAAAACATCAAATAGGATAATATAAATACAATAAACATCCAATTAGAGCTAGAAATTAATCTAACTCAATTTCACAACAACCACATCACACCATATACTACAACAACACCCTAGAGTCATCACACTACAACCAACTTGGGCTAGAGTCCATGCTCTCCTTGCAATAAGCCATTTCCAATTTGGGGAAGACGGCTAAATACCCAAGCATGCCAATTGATTCAACAACCCTAACAACCAAGTTGGAAAGACATACAACCATTAAAATCTAATTTCTATGAACAATTTTTCACTTGACACCACCTTTGTTATTTGGACACACACCTAATAGATAAAGGACTAAACTTGATACTTCACACTTAGAAACATAGTACTTTAATTCCTACTAGAATTAAGCCTATCTATAGCTATCTAATATTTTGCAAAGAAATTCAATTAGTTTATCTAAGTTTAATATTGTACAATCAAGTGCATTCTATATCAAAGGAAAATTTACCAAATCATTTTTCTATATATCTTGCGAGTTTCAAAAATCAAATTTTACTTGGTATTTTTTCTCAAATCCATTATCTCAGTGTTCATTATCAAAAAAAATTCTTCATTACCCATAATCTACCACTATTATAGCATTTTGGCCACAAGGCTCTTGATTGTCAAAAGAAGAAACAAAATCAAGTCAATTATTCAAATTCTCAAATCAAAATTTTTACTAATGAAGATTCATGGTATTTATTTTTAGCCATTTTAGCTCTACCTTCAATTTCTACATCCTAGCACCTTAATTTTGGAGTTAGTCAATATATGTTTGTATTACGACAATTATTTTGGAAATATCAAGAATTTCCATCTCCTTGAATTATTATTCTTGGTGATAATAGCACATATAGTGCTTTTGGACATGGTTTAATTCTATTGCACCTCCTAATAGACCAATCTTTAATGATTCATGATGTTCCCTTTGTTCTTGGTTTGGCAAAGAATCTTCTATCAATATTTCAAACAATAAGTACTGACAACATTATTATTATATTTATTCCAGCCTGGTCAATGTATTATAAAGACCACTCCACCAACATCCCATCAACAAATAAAATACAATATTCAAAAAGGAGAAAGCTTATTCTTCCTTGCCATGCGAATTGAACCAATTTTTTGTTATTCTACTACAACCTTATTCCAACCAAATTTTGAAACGTTGTATAGGCATTATGGAATGGGCCATTTAAATATCCAAGCTCTTCATTCCATCCATACACATTCTTTAGTTTATGCATTACTAGAGACCAAATCACCCTTGCCTTTGTATAAAAGTTGTACATTTGGCAAACACGTAAAGTCTCCATATCCTAATGATCTTGCTACTTGAGCCACTAAATAACATACTCTTGTGCACACCAACCTTTGCAATCCTATGTACATGTCTTTTTTAGGCAACGCTTTTTACTTTATAATTTTTGTTGATGACTACTCTTGGTTTACTTACATTTATTATCTATCAAAGAAATTAGGTGCTTTAAAATAATTTATTCACTACAAAAGTCTTGTTGAAAATCAAATTAACAAAAGAATACTGTTGCTTTGTTTAGACAATGGCGGAGAATTTTTCTCAAATAGATTAACAAGATCTGAGAACAAGATTTTTTATTGATTATGTCATTGAAAAAACAAATCACTAATCCTTATAACCTTGTACAAAATTTCATTTCTAAGTATCGTAATAGAACCGTAGTTGAATCTGCTCATAGCATACTAAAAGTTGCACAACTTTGCAATTCATTTTGGAGTGAAGTCCTTTATGCAACCTATTATCTACAAAATTGTTCTTCTACCTCTATACTTCACCAATCAACTCTATATGAATTATGGACCAAATTCAAACTAAAATTAACCCCTAAAGCACTAAACTGCGTTTTTTGGCAACATAGCAATTTTGGTTAGTTCACAGCAAACGGAATTTTTATTATTTTCTGCTGAAATTTTCACACCACATTTTCTGAAGAGTAGCTTCAAGGCCCAACAATTTTCATAACTTTTGACTACATGGTTAAAAATTTATTGCATGATATATCATTTTCATTCCTTGACAGGCAACCCAAACAACTCAAAAAACTTCTTTAAAAATCACTTTCAAAAAAATAAAGATTTGAAATTGGTTCTTTAGATTTATATATAAGTGTGAAGATTTGAATCATTCTATTTTGATTAATGAGATGAAAGTTATGAGGAGTTTTAGTTTGTGGGTAGATATGGAGTCTTTGAAAACCATACCTATCCGCAAATTAAAACTCCTCATAACTTTCATCTCATTAATCAAAATGGAATGATTCAAAGCTTCTCACTACACAAAAGCCTTCTCAAGTTCCAATGCCCATCATTAACAAGAGGCTATGAATAATGAATTTAAATCCTTAATGCAAAACAACACTTGAAAATTAGTTGATTCACCATCAAATCGCTCAATTGTGAATGCAAAGTGACTTTATCGTCACAAATATAATTCCAATGGTATTCTTACTCATTACAAAGCTTATTTTGTAGCTCAAGGATTTTTTTAAGAGGTTGGCATTAAATATGCCAACCACTATCAAGATGTTACATTAAACATCACTGTTGACATAAAAATAAGGGTTGTTAAATTCGATATCACCTAAAATTCTTCAATTTAGACATTAGTTGTTATATTAAACATCACTTAAAATATGATTTTCTTATAGTGAAACTTATTCTCTTGTCATTAAAATGGCATCTCTATTACTTTTATTGGCTTTAGTGACTCTTTACAATTATCACATCTAACATGGATGTAACAACTACATTTTTCCATGAAGTCTTCAAAGAAATTATCTATATCATCCAACGTGAAGTTTTTCTTCAACCTAATAATGAATACAAAGTGTGTCAATTATTGAAGTCTCACTCAGGCCTCAAACACTCCCCTTGTAATTGGTATAAAGTCCTTGATTCCTTATTAAGTCAAGGCTTTGCTTTTTGTAAATTTGACCCAAATGTATATATTTGTCAAATGACACCACTCATTTTTAATACTCCTTGGGATTATATATTGATGGCTTAATTTTAATTTCAAATGATCATTCCTACATAGTCATTTTTCTATGACTGACAATAAAGATATGGAATATATATTGGGTGTATCAATTTGTCGCGATTGGCCCAATTGTAGAAGTTTGTTGGAACCAAATTTGGAATTACCCAACTAGTATAAGTTCGTTCCAAGGAGGCTGGTTAAATAGGATTTGATTCTAAAACTACACCTAGTAGGTAATTGCAACCAAGATTTATAAAAGAAATTCATTAACCACATGCAATAGTTATCCTCACGGTAATTCTAATTGCTAAATTTGTCACTCCACTCTTAAAGGCCACAAGGGTTAAGTAGCTCCCAAATTGGTTTTTAATCTTTATCTTTAATTTTTATCTTCATTTCTTTTATCTCCAATTGGGACTTTCAATCCTTCAAAATCCGTAATCACTGTCTTCCAAATCGGCTTCTAGTTCTCCAACTCAGCACTGCAAACTAGACACAACAACTCTAAATCGGCTTGAACTCCATACAGGTTCTAAATCATCCTTAACACTGGTACAATCAGGTACTTCTAATCTCCAACTTGGACTAGATTCTCATTTCTAAATCCTTATCTACCAAATGGGAACCACAACCTCAAATCTCACCAACTGGGAATTCACTTCTTTAATCACTCAGACAAAACTTCCCCCTTTGGTAAACCATATGCACAAATTAACGCAAATTGGAACTCAGTTTAAATCAACAACCAGGCTTACTAATTCCAATTAGGCATGCTTAACTTAAAAATCACACATGCATACATAAGCACAGGATGCATATTACAACGACATACATTCAAAGACCCCAAATTGGTACAAAAATTTATTCTCACAGACATCAACCAATTAGGACTAAATCAAACATTAAGGCCCATTTATAATTCCAACTGGGATCACACAAACTAACTTCAACATCATGCAATAAATTCATCTTTATAACTCAAATGCATCACACTCAATAATTCTCCATCACATTACACCAATTCGGTAGGAATATATACTTTACGTAATTCCGAATTGGTGATCAGATCACCGTTACAAATCATTCACAATTGTTTCGAACAGAGTTCAATGAACTGTTCCACATGATTTCTTTACCAACTAAGATAATATCCCTATTAGGCTCAAAACATCTCAACAAAATATTGCCATTTAGTTATCTTCTAAACTTCATGTCTTGCACTAATCTGCCTGATCAAACATTATCACACAATACTCCTGAACAAAGTCTCATCCTTTCTACACATTACTATTCCAAATTCGAATCTAATCTAGATCTTTGCATCAACTTGGAATCTCTCGCATTCACTGCATCTCAATTCCTTAAAGCACACACTTCCATAAATTTCACATTACACACTTCCTTCCCAATCAACTCCCGAATTGGAGAATTCTTCAACTTCTCATCTGCACATTGCCATACACTGACACATCTACATCTTCCAACTAGGACACACTCAAACCGATCTGACCTTGGATCAACATCAACTGACGCAAACACACTTCCCAACTGGGAATCACACACACTCAAATGCAAACACACAAGAAAACAGATACGCAGCCTTGACCGACTGGGACACGCATTGGAATTTGCTCAACAATGGGTAAAAGAAAATGAAATCCAAATCAGACTTAAGAGACGACCCATGACAGTTACCAACCCGATAGAGAAAGCCAACTGACATCAGCCACCCATTTGGATCTTAACCGGCTCATATTCACAAGACAAATCCCATTATCTGCCTTGATCCAACTCGGCTGAACACATTCCGATTCCCACACACTAAAACCAACTTGGAAGTAGCTACTGACCCCTTTACACACTCGGAATTAACTGAATTCATCAATTGGGGCAACTGACTAGAGATCATCACTTCAACCTAATCCAAATTGGAACCAGCCTCCACACACCACAACTGACCAGTCAATAGAAGAATTGACTATTTGGAACAAACAACCAGCTAAAAACTACCAAATTGGACAGCAAAATATACAATTAACTACAAAAAACCCTCACTTTACCCCAAAATAACACCAAAAATTGGCAGTCTTTACAACCAAGTCGATTATCTACATAGCCCCCTACTCAGCCGTTTGCGACCTCGCCAAACACCTATTTGGACTTAAACTTGTGATCTACTCCACGCTTGATAGGTACCATCTGTCGCAATTTGGGATCTGTCGCAGTGTGTATACTAGTGCATTTGGAAATCAAGATCATTGAAAAATAGCATTACAACACTTAGGGGGCAACCCAAAAGGTGAAAGACAATCCTTAAGTAAAACCATATAGAGCCTATACTCAAGTGATTTGTAGAAGTCAAGAAGTAGGAGGTACAACAATTCATCTGGAATAGATAAATTAGGTCAGGAAAGAATTCATCTACTTATAGTCAAGTCAAATGCACTAATTATTTTCACATGTGTATTTTAGACATCAAATAAACATAATAAAATATCTAATTTGAAAACATGATTAACTAGTTAGGAGTGAAAAGATTTTAACTTTCAACTCCAAAATTTTGTTTATGATTTGGTGCCTTTGATGAAAAGTTATGAACAAAGTTCAAATGAAGGTAGGGAAGAACACTATCATTGCACTTGTTTATAACTTTCTATTAGAGACTCTAAATCACACACAAAATGTTTTAGGTGAAATTCAACTTTATTTCACACATTTTTTAATAGACTACAATTTGAAAAAAGCTAATTTACAAAGCTTGATTGTACTAGATAGTACTTGTGATAGGTAATCAAATTTAAACAATTAAATTTTCAACATTATATGACTTTAATTTCACTAAATTTTAACTATTAATTTCCAAAAACAATATGACATTTTTTTAAAGGTATATTCATTATTAAAATCTACTAGTTGCCTATGATAATGATGACATTTCAACCACTAATATGAATTTATGATTCATTGTAAATGATAATCCTAAAACCTTGACCATATGAGTCACATCTCTAAACAATATAAATTTTTCTCATTGCTCATTGATTACCACTAACTACCTCATTCATAGAAGCTTCAATTTTATTCTGAGCATTGTAATTGAATTCAATAAAGAAAAGGTTAAAAAAAAAAGATTTCAAATACTTTTTTCAATAGAAATAACTATAATAGGATTAAAAATCATACAATAGTTACCATAGTCATAGGTACTTGAATTATCAATTAATTCCTATAAAACCAAGTGGTCATTGAACAACCAATTGAAAACTTAGACAAGTTCCTAGAGTGTCAATTTTCAATGGATCTTTTTGAATTTTCAACAAAAAGTGTGGATATGTATCCTCTAAGCAAGAAAATGATTTTTTTTTTCAATTGGGTGCCTAAATAAAAAAATTATGTTACCCCCCAAAATACAAGCAATTTAGATAGTAAGGGAATCTTTTACTAAACTCCACATCTACTTTTAAAGTTTGGCAGGTCTATAATTCTATAATGTAGGATGTAACTATCAAAAAAACAACCTATGCATAGTATAAAAATCTCACTCTAGAAGTCACTACCAAGTAGGATTGAAAAAACAATTTTTTCTTCCAACTTCAAGCACTATAAATCTTTCAATCGACAATGGTATATATTCATGTGCAAAATTTATACACTTGAACTTAAAAAAAAGATCATTTTTTTAAGTTCAACTAAAAAGTGGTAGTTTTAGATGATTTATGCCAAAAATTTGCTCTAGTCTTTAAGGGGTAAATAAAAAGTTTTGAAAAACAAAACAATTTTTTTTTTTTTTTTTTTTTTAATTTATGAGAATTTATAAATGTATAACAATATAGGCTAAAGACTCACACAATCTACACTCAAGTCTGGCAAGCTAATTGCTTTAGGCTCTCATTCTACCTTTGTTGATCTAAATTTTACTTTTAGCATCTTGAAATGATTAATGTATTTGGATAGCAAGTTTGGCTTAAATTAATTATTTTTTAAATGCCAATTTTTTCTACTATTTTTAGGACCAAGTAACCAAATCTATAATTAAATGTAAAGAGGTTTTGTTGAAAATTTTAAAAATCCAATAATAATCTATTGAGGCATATATCAATTTATCATTTAACAATCTACCATAAAAAAAATTACTTCATGGAAAAGGAATTACTCTCATAACAATTTGTGAAAATGTATAGTGGAGAGGTTGCTTTTATAATGAAATTCATTGTCTATCACAAATCTTTAAAAAGAGTATGGGACAATTTGAATGCTTAACCATTCTTTGTCAAAATGCAAGAACTGTCTTTATTGTAGAACTTTAGACCTTGTTTTAACATAATAAAATAACTTTTTCTAAAAACCTTTGAACTAAGAAAGTTGGAAAAGAAAGGAAAACTTCATATGCACAAACCCGTTTGAAATATTAAGCCTCCAATCAAAAGTTATGGTCAAATTTCAAAAATGTTTGAAAATGTCAAAGAAAATGTTCCTTCAAATCCTTCTTTGATTTTTATCCATAACTTTTGATTGAAGGCTGAAAATCTCAAACAAATTTTTGGAGATGAAAATCACTTTGATTTTTCAACTTTTTTAGTTGAAATTATTTTTTTTTTCTACAATGCCTAAATGAGATCTAAAATTCTACTTTAAACAAAATTCTTGTTCTTAATTTTACTATGAATGGTTGAGCTCCTTCTAATCCCCAAATACATTGCTTTACCTCCTACCACCACATGTGTATAAATATCTTTGTCTTCTTCTCTCATAACACTCTCAATACCAAGTGGCATTTGAAATTTTGTGAGACAGTTGCCAAATATTTTTAATTGTTTGGAAACTTAATGCCAAATTTTTTAATAAACAGTTTTCTAAAACTGCCGAATTTTGTTATGATCATAATTAAATTTTCAGCACCAAAGTGACGAACCTGCTATCCGAGTACGGTACTTTTGAAAATCAAACTGATTCATTGTGCTTCCAAAAATTACACAGCCACTTCAGTTCACTTCATAAAAATTTGTGAGCACACAAAAATCCATTTTTCTCTTGGAATTACAAGATCAGTGTTAGTGTAGTTACATAACTAACATTAAACTCAAAAGATCCACATCCCAAAATGACTGGGCAGAGGTCAATCCTGACTTTAATTTTCATAATATCCACATAAGGTATTTCATTTGAACAAAACGAAGCCTAACAAGCTCTGTTTCTACTCCATTTTGGAACATTGAAAAATTTCAGAAATTTGTAAGGTCACACCCAACGAGGAGGAATTTGGGAACTAGCCAGATGGGGTTCATTCAGGAACCATTGACGCTCGAATGGCCTTGGCGAAGAGAGTACCACCTTGGACATCGTTCTCTCCTCTACAACTACCTTTAGGCATTCAAAGCACAAACGCAAACTTACATCTTGCAACTCTTTAGAAACCGCTGCATTGATTAATTTCTTAGCCCACTTCACTTCGTAGTACACGGCCAAACCGCCATATCAGTACCACATTCCATGCAGTACCAACTGCAAGAAACTGAATATCCGGCAAATGAGAGCTTGGTCCAACCTGTCACACTGCAAGGGTACCCAAGAGAAACTTCGTCACGTTCCTTGGACAAAATGGGCAAAAATGTTGCATAGTAGACATTACGAACAAGACAGGAAAATATGATTAAAATAACCCCCAAATAAAATCATTACATACCCTTGAAGACAGGATTGAGGCGACATATGCTGGAGCCATATTCTTCATATTCCGCTTTTGTATGACAAGCCTGTAGATGAAAAGTCCAGGAAGAAATGCTTAAAAAGCATCCCCAAGTTTGATAGACAGGAAACACTTCCAATCGAAGATCATCTCAATGGATCTCACTGCCAGGACCAACTATGCGAGACAATGTTATCAGTTTGCTTACAACAACCAAATGCTGAGGAAAAAGGTGACGTAATTACATTATAGAAGTCGGGAGTAGAAGCCAGGAGAGAACCTCCAAACCAAACAGCAAAACGTTGCATAGGGTGTCCCACCACATTTACTTCAACTGCCTGAGGCTGCTGATAAATGACAAAGCTCTCCAGAAACACGCTTTTAGAAGCTCTCAGACCAACAATAAATAATTGGTTAATTTAAAACCAAACTGTCTGCAAATGAGGGACAGGCTGCAAAAGTGCGCTGATGAAGCAGGAGAAAGAAGCAAATGCAGAAGAAAAAATTAAAAAACAAACAGACGCCACTTTACTAGGTGATATTGGGGTACATGTTCTAATTCAGAAACATCAAGGTCTCAGCTGTCATGTAAGAGAAACATTAATACAAGGAAATTACTCGTCAACAGTGCAGACTTACTGTATGATCACCCCCGCTTTTGCTCTCTGAAACTGAAGTCCGCGCATCTACACGTTTCTTTATATCTCTTTGTAGTCTTCGCTGAAAATCTTTGAACATTGTGGAACCACCAGAGAGGACTATATTCTGATCAAATACAGCAAGCAGTGGGTTAACAGTGATTCACAAGTATATTGTTAATACAGTGATCTACTAAATCGCATTATAGCATATTAAAGGCGCATTAAATAATCAAGCTAATAACTTCAAAGAACGCTTTATAGATGGATAGAGCAATCACCGACAATCATGTGAGCAAGGAAACACATCTATGCATAGTAAAAACAAGAAATATGATAAAAACCTTGTATAGGGCACGACGACTATCGATGGGAGCCGATTGTATACAATTGTCAACCACCTCGGGCAAAGGTGTTGTGAAGTCACTGCTGTAAATCTCTGGTGAAAAGAACACCTATGCAATACAAAAGTAGAACTCTTTCAGCATTACCAAGGGGTTAATCGTCTCAGACTGATGTTTCCTTCACCACATGATATTGATAGTCACAAAACAACCTCCATGTGATTCACGAAAGAAAAATTCCTCTAATATGCAAACTCCCCAGTGTTCTGCATTCCCTTCATCGTATGTGAACATAGAAAATTGAATCACGTTTCACAAGGATCCAGACCTCCGGTGCCAAGAATCTCTCGTATCCTATATCACAAGAAAAGGCTGCCCCCGTTTTAGAGCTGTTTTCTTTCCAGTGCTTGATATATTTGGACGGCTCCTTATCATGCTTACCGAACTCCTACAACCACAAGAGCAGCCGCACTGTCAATTGAGACGTTCTGCTCCGGATAAATCAATCTGCGAGCAGTTCCTCAGCATCGTTCAATTCAATAAATTATTAACTTTACCTTAACAATATCAGCGCATGTGTAGCAATACATTTCTTTCACCCTCCTGGCCACGTCTAGGGAATCCTCTGGGGGTACAGGTTCACACCGATCCTGGAATTAAACAAGAGCAACTTACCAGTCAACCCATTAGATATTCCCAAACCCAAACCCCTTTTGTGGGCTGTAGTCATCCAAATATTCAAGGGAACGCTTTTCAATAATACACGGAAGTAAGTCAGCTGATTCCTTGGGATGCGTCATGTCAGGTACGATTCTATCATAGAGTGAACCTCAAACATGTTACAGGATTCTAAAGAGATTTGAGGTAAATAGAGTAGGGTTTTAGTTCCTACCCGCATCAACTGCTGAACGAAATTGGAGAGATCCCGGCCTGCGATAGGAATGGACTTGATGCTGCTGCCAATAACATAGCCGTCCGCTACGGGAACAACGTGAGTCATGCCATCACCAGCATCCACAACCACCCCCGTCATTTCCAACTGCATTCAGCCCCGACAATTTGTACCCGCAAAGGCCCCTACTCTCAGCAATGTCCGCTATTATATTCAACAACAAAAGCAGAATAAGTTTAAACCAAAGAACTCGGCCTGGGCCCTAGGTCGTAAATATACAGACCCACATCAATACACTTATCTATCCAAAAGGCCGCAGAACTTCATTCTCACTGAATCGATAGGAGCTCAACGGTAACCCCAGGAAAGGGCAAACTTCTACCTTCGAGGTCGTGTAGCCAGCTGCAAGAGCCAACACTGCTTGGGTTGCAATATACAATCCTGGCACGTTGAACGTTTCGAACATGATTTCACCCATGTACTCCCGATTCTCTGGTGCTGTTAAGGGGCTCTCAGTGAGTAACATGTAATGATCTTCCGGGTCGCATCGCAGATAATTGAAAATGCATTGCTGCCAGAATCTCTCCATAGTATCCCAGTTCTCAATCTGCGAAACGAGCGGATGATTGCCATTAAGACACCCTGAAGATGAACCCTATCAGAAATATGAGAGACAATCCTACAATTGTTTCAATATATTGCAGAATGCATGATCATCGAAAGATCCATTTTTCGGGATACGAAGCCTGAAATGTATACCTGCCCATGCCGGATGGGATAACTTAGAGTATAGGCATTTGCATGTTGCTTGGCCAGTGCCTCTTCACCAATATAGAAATCCAGATCAGCCATTACCCCTGCGCTGTGATACGCAGCCGTGCCTGCCTTCGGAGTGGATTGGCCCAAAAATGACTCATTGACTGCCACGACTGTGGGAATTATGAAGCACGGTTCGACATTCCCTGCGAATCCCATCTTCGTGTACCTGCAACTCCATTCCATGAGATTCTATTGGGGAGGCACAAAACGTGCGCCGTTAAATAGTCCCCAAAATCATAATCGCTGAAGATCTTCGAAAACGTCTCCGAGTAACTCTTCTTCATTCATCGCGTACATGGCGACGAATGTAACATTCACCCTAAACCCTAAACCCTAAAAACCCTAAAACCGTTTTGCACGATCACGACAAGAAAACCCAATCCTGATTCAAAAGAATCGGATTGAGCAGATCCAAGTCATCGCCCAAAACGACATCCAAAGGACATAATAGGAATCGCGCACGACTGGGCGGAAGCCACAAAGGTAGTGACGAGAAGAGAATCGCCAAATCGAGCGAGAGCAGCACAGCAACAAAGGTCACAAGATTAGAGCAGAACCAAAAGGAGATGTGGTAGAGGGGATGTTACCCTGTTCCATTGTCGATAACAACAGCAGGACGTTGGGTGGCATCCATAGCGAGGAGAGATACACGGCGGCAGGAAGCGTCGGAGATAACTCAGATGTCCTCACAATTGGAGCTGATCATCATTTGGGCTATGGCCAGAGAGAGCCTCGTCCCTGAACCCTAAGTCTGGATTGAGGATCTGCCAACCCTGCACGAGGAGAGGGCTGTGAGATGCCGAAATGCACATGCCTGAACTCACCCTACCTCTGGGGAAGATTCATTCGTACCAGAGAGTGGGTAGCAGCGTTCACACAGGCAGCAGCATTCACAGAACTGGTTTAAATTCGCTCCATTGCTATGGAGGCAGCCCATCTCTGAAGAGAAGAAGAAGAGTAATTCTGGTCATATGACTTGGGATAGTTCTACTATCTAACCCATTTAGGCTTAGGTAGTGACCCATTTCTGACCACTTAAGTAGATACAAATATCTAAAAGGCAGGTTTCAATAGTGGGGAAATTTTCCCATGTGCAAAAATTGAGTTCATAAGATTTCCATAATTTTTTAGATTTTTATTTTTCAAAACATAACTACGATGAATTTTTTAGCTACAGATTATGTTCCACCCATACTTGTTATGTAAACCTTCCTATTTTTTTGACCAAGGGTTGGTTGCAAAACTTGTCAAGGGTTGGTTGTAATATTGAGAGTCCTATAGCCAATCACAATGCGCCAGAACTGCGCCAGGAACTATGCCATAATTAATCATTGTTAATCACCTCTTGCACAAAATTACACCAACCTATGGTGCTAGAATGGGTCATTGATCAAGAATGGGTTACCTACAATAAAGGTACATTGCAAAAAAATCCTAGAAAAAATTAGATTTTAGCCAAGACTGTAACAAACAATAGAATTTGATAGCCTATTTGCAACTTCCTCCACTTTGGAATTAGCATCTATTTAATCAATTTTGTATTATAGTACTCCCAATAATCCTTTACAACTTGCAAAATCCTTTCTTTTCTACTTTTTTCAATACTACTCACTCTCAAGGTAGCCAAAATTGATGCTTATTTGTCTTGAAGATATCAAATTGAACTAAATTCCATAAACTAGTTATGGGATCAATAGTGGGCAAGGAGTTGCACGTTTTACTGAATGAGCCCTTCTTTTCATATGTCATTTGGTGGGCCTCCATGGTCTTTTGATTGTCACTTGAACTTAGACATTTAATTTGGAAAAAAAAACTAATATTGGAGGGGCATTCCAGTCATTTCTTTAAGTTTACAAAAGCAATTGGTTAAAATAAGGACAAGTAAAAGTACAACATAGTTCAAATACTAAGTTGAAGGCAATTCATCACTATTCAAGGCAATTTGCACACTACCATATTCAAATAGTAGGTAGTAGATTTGGATAGTAGATTTTAAGTTAATTGAAAAAAGAGCTCCAAATTTTTTTGTTAATTTTAGGACTAAACAACCAAAACTACAAATAAATGTAGAGTCAATTTGTAAAGAATCCAAAGAATCTAATAACAATCCATTGAATCAAATACCAATCAATCATTTGACCATTTACCATTAAGAAATTTTTTGATGGCAAAATAAAGGAATTACTCCATTCACATTTAGTGAGAATGAAGAGTAGAGAGGTCGTTTTTATAATAAAATTTGTAGTCCATCATGAATCCTCAAAGGGTATGAAACAATTGGAAGATGAAAACTTGACTGTTCATTGTCAAAATGCAATAGTTGTGTTCAAAGCAAAACTTTAGGCCTCATTTAGGCATAGAAGAATAACTTTTTTCAAAAACTTGTGAATCAAGTAAAAAGTTGGGAAATCAATCTAACTTTTATATATAAAAATCCATATGGGATTTTTAAGCCTCTCAAAATATTTTATGGACAAAATTCACAAAGGATGTTAAAAAATATCAAAGAAAATGTCCCTTCCAACCCCTCTCTAATTTCTTCTATAATCTTTGATTAGAGGTTTGAAATCTCAAGCAATTTTTTGGAATTTTTCTCAATCCAAATTTTTCTAATAAAAATTATTCTACTATGCCTAAATGAGGTCTAAAATTCTACTTTGAACACAAATCATGCTTCTAGTTTGACTTAACTATGAACGGTTGAGCTCCTAGTACTAATCATAATTTCTATATTTTATATAGATTGTTTTACCTTCTACCACTTGACTTATATAAAGATCTTGTCTTTTCTTCTCTAAACACTCACAATAAATAGCTTTTGAAGCTATATGAGATAATTGTTGAATATTTTAATGTTGAATTTTAAATACAAGAACTAGTGCAAACCAACTAAATGCTTGAACTAATTAGCTAGCTGAACTGGCAAGAGTTTATGAGGAGTAGTTAAAATTTATTTGCTTTTGATAGAGAAGGACAAAAAGCCATTTTTTTCATAAGTGGTTCATTTCTAAAATTCCTAGTTTTTTGTATAGACATATGACCGAAAATATTGAAATTAAGATAGTAATTTATTGATTTCATTTGGTTAATTTTCCAGTAGTTGCTAAATCCCCTTGCTCATTGGCATATTGTGTTAAGTAAGTAGCTGCAAGTTGAGCCTTATACAACAGAACTTGTAGCTACTTGCGTGGTAAAACGTGCAACTCTCTACCCACTCTCAAGCATTAAAAGTACAAATTTATGAATTCTAATGACAAAATCAATACTCATTATAGATTTTGAAATCTAGCAAGAACGTGAAAAGGACAAAATAAGCTTATCCTACTTTTAACATGAAAGGGAGTAGGGGTCTATAGGACATAGATCTTGTTTGCCTAGTAAAATATAGATTTATACACATGTATTTTGTATATACATGCATATTTGATTTGTACTTCTACACTTTGGGTTAGGATAGGGGCTTTTAATGGAATTAGGATTCAAGGCTTCAAGGGTACTATTTTTTCATGTTGTGCATTGCAAAATTGTTTATAGATTTTAAAACATAGAGTATCCTCGGTCTGCCCTTTACTAAGGCACATCAATATAAGTTGCAAGTGAATCTAAAAATTTCAATGGAAATCTATTTCAATGCTAATTAACAATACGTTCCATGTTATCATTGAGGGTGTGGCACTTTTTAATTCTCACACAATCAAAATATAGCATTTTTTGTACCCTCCAAACTTCTCTGTGTCAACAGAAGCATGGAAACAATTGAGTCCCAAAAGGTGCAAAATAGTAAGGACTTTGCCATCAAAGAATTGTTTCAACTTTGTCAAAGCTACCTTCACATTTCATAGGATCCCATCCAAGGAAATGGTCCAAAAAACAAAGCATTGTGGAGGCGAAAAGTGATTCTTTTCAACAAAATTGGCCATTTAGTAGGAAGGAGTGTCCTCCATATTTCTTAAAGATGAAATGGAGCATTGTAAAACTTGATGTTGTAAAATCTCATGGTGTGTAGAAGAGCATTTTTGACTACAAGGAATTAGGCACTTCCATGGACAACATGCTACAACAAGCTCTTAAGCTCTACAAGGACCCATGCCATCAATTGTTTGTTTTTATTCTCTATGTATTTTTGCTCAAAAACATACCGCATTTGATGTAGTTCATTCCTGAATCAAAGTAAAAGCATGTCGCAAAGGGCTTTCTTGCTTCCAAATGTAAATCTTTGTTCTTTGCTCTTAAAGCAAAGGATGATTTAGGACTAGAGCACTATAAGAGATGTGGAGATTTTAAGGATGGAAGTTCAGTACAAAAGTACTAAAATTTGGTATGTAGTATTAGGTCACATTATTGACCGTAAAAGAATCCAACGTAGTATAAAACACTTATTGGTTGAGGCCTATTTGAAAAGCACATCATTTTAAGTCAACATTGTAGGGCAATCCTTACTTATATCCCGTCCTTTCTTGCAACTGAAGAATTCCATTGTTGATCCGTGCCGCTCCGAGAGACAATCTTGGCCATATGAAATTAGGGTTTGTAGTGTGTGACTTACTCCTCTCTCTCATCTGGGGTTGCTTTCTCCTACTTTGTATGTCCTTCACTTTGCCATGCACAGCTTTTATTGACATCAAGGCTCTTCAAGCACTACTTTTTATTGTGGAGCTCTCTATTAGTTGGCAGGATACAGTTTTATTTTCTCTTGCGTACAAATATTTTATACGTAGTTATAAAGGGTTCCTTCTCATTTGTGATTTAGTATGCATTCAACAATTGTGCAGATATCGAACATGATTTCTATTTGCTAGCTTAACCTTTAACCTTGTTATGGTAAAAAAATAGCCTACCAAAAATTATATTCTTCAATTTGAGAGGCCTAGCTTGTACTCAATGAGAATACATTCAACAACAAGATTGGGGGCAAAGTCATGGAGAAATTTTTTACTTGAATAATGTTGAATCTTCACCATAAGTGAAGTTCTGAATTAAGGTATATTATGATAATTAGAATTTTTTTTTAAAAATTGGCTAAAATATGCATAATTTCCACCTACTAGAATGATTGTTTTTGTACATTAGGGCAAGTACATAGCTCTTATGTTGAAATCATGTGGAGGTACAATGTGTCAAATACATAGATTTTTGAACAGGTGTAATTAGTCACTAGCAGTTGAGGATGAAGAAGCTTGCTCAAGCAAAAACAAGTGTGCGTGTCTACACCAAACAACTACCATTGCCACCACTCTCAGAGGTGTTTTGAAGAACATTCTAGCTGGGCAAGTCTCTTTTTCTTCCCTCCATTTCTGACTAGTCAAGTTGTGATTGCAATGTTCACAATAGTAGTCTGGTTTTGTCTACTTTCAACTACAATAGAAAATTCCATCCCCTAGATATTTAAACTCTAACCAATAAAGGATTGAGGTCCAAAATAAAACTTGAAACCCTTATTTTCATTATGGACTAAGATTGAAATTTTAAGGCTTTCTAATCTTGTTTGAACTTGATCAAATTTGGAATCAATTGTGACCCTCACCTTGATGTAATTAAGTGTTCTTTTTTACTATAGTTGGTTATTGCTAGTAGTAGGGGATGCCCAAATTTAGGACTTTTGCTTTGAGCTCCACACAACTTTTCATTGACATTTTTACAACCTTTGTTTATTTGATACCTAGATAGGGCTCCTAATATCTATTTAGATATCATAAAAGTTTAGATTTATAGTAACCATTGTTGTTTACAAGACTTTGTTGACTAGTATTTGTGATTATACAATACAATTAATCATTTATTACGCAAGGAATTTAGAACCAATCCTTGTACTAATGAATTTTAATACTCTGTATATTTTTGTGTTTGTGTCTTAGTGCTTGTGTGATTAGAGGAGTAGGAAAGTTGTACCCAATTGCAAATCAACTAGAGGTATATTCTTCAAGTTTAACTAATGTGTATATTTTTGTGACAATTCAAGGTGCCAAGAAAGTCAATGAGATGTTACTTAGTTGTTGAGGCAATTTACAACTATTGACCCAACTGTAAGGTATAAATTATTGCCATCCTTTAGCCATTCCATTTTTTGGTGCCATTTGGTCTTTTTAGTGGTGGTTTGAAAATTGCTATCCTTTATGTTTAGTTGTGTTGAGAGTCTTAAATGATGAGGCTTAAAATTGTTTTGAATATCTCAGTGTATAAATACATATCTAGTTGGTAGATGATTTATGATTTCAATGTTAGGTGAAAGTAATTTGCAAAGTAGTATATAGATATTTTGTTGTGAAAGATAGAACTTTATTGAATTCATTCCATTTTTTTTTTCATTTTCTATAAAATGCCATAGTGGTAATATTAAATGTAATAGTGGTGCTCCAAAGTTCAACATTCATCCACATAATGAATAGAAAACATTACATTAGCACATATCACATATCCATAATTCTATTTTCATCCACAATTTGGCAATTTCATTCAAGATTTTTTTTTAATTTGAAATTTTCTGGCGATTTATAGGGATTTTTCATATTTTTTTTTCTATAGGCATGGTGCCAAGCCAAAAAATTTGGTGCAATTTTGCACCAAATCGCTAGGAAAAAAAACTAATTCATTCTTATTGAATTGATAGAGTAGTTAGAGTTCAAGTTATACTTGTAATAATATATTGAATTTAGGTTCATATTGTTCAATGGGATGTAATACAACCATTGATAGGTTGATAAGAATGTTGGAAGCTACTAATATTTAGCTTCAAGAGATGACAGCATTTGCTTGATAGATTTGAAAATATTTATTGAATTAAAACTCTTCGTTTATCAATGATCTCATTACTTTTAATACTATTTATATTGGGCTTCTTATTACAAGGATAAGATGACCAACATATGACATGACTTACAAAAGACATGCAATTACATCTTTGAATTTTTTTTTAAAAACAAACAAAAACTTCAATAATGCAAACTTTTTGTAGATTTGGACTATTTCATAGATTTGGACTTCTTTATAGAAATATATGCCTTGGCTTTTTGAAATGTGAAATTTTTTACAAAGTACAATGTTTCTTGAAGAAGATTCTATTTTTGTAGTTAATAATGTCTTTTAAGAATATTAAAAAGACATGCAAAATTCATTAAATTGACATGATGTAGGAATTTAGTAAAGGTATTTTAAAGTAAGTCCTAAATATAACATTTTCAGCAAATTTTTTACTAAAAGCACAAGACCTCCCAGTATGAATTTTTTGACTTAAAATGATGTTTAAAACACCCCTTTCTTTCATAATGGAAAAAGATGGCAATCAGGCAATCATGAAGCCATTGTGAACCAAAAAGAATCCAACATTGACAATGTATTGCATTTAGTGAAGAGGTTCCCTCACCACTTGGAATTGAAAGCTACTAAAGAAGCTACAAGCATTAGAAGACATTTGAAGGCATTAAAAGACCATAAGTTCCCGAGAAATGGAGAACAATGGGAACTTTGACAAATTAGAAATTTGACATGGCCAAGACCTTGGCATATAAGATAATATTATTAAATTAATTATTTAAAATACTTAAAGTATTTTTTAAATTAAAAAAAATTATTTTGCTATTTTGACAACAATGACTAATTCATAGTAAGGGGAACAACCCTAAAATGGCTCTTCCATGCCCTAAAATCCCATCTAATGGATGCTGCAACAAAAGAAGATTGGAAATTGGACAATCCAGAGTGCTACACCAAAGATGAATAATGTGCTAAGGCGGCCCAAAGCATCAAGAATCAAATCTCTTTGTCTCTATTTATAATGCCTAACAAGGATAAGCTACCATTAGAGGTATGAGAGTACCTATAGTTGCATTAAGAAGGAGAAATGCTACAATTGAAGACTTAAATGATAATTCCAAGGCTACAATAGCCCACGCAATTGCAACGCTTTAAGTTGCAAAAGTAGTGTAATTAGTTACTGGAAATGCAATGGATCAAGGTAGATCGTACTACTAGAAAATCAAGTCCCACCTCTACCATTGCAAAATCAACCTTTGTACAGTAACGCCCCAATCTATTCTCCAACAACATTTTTTCCAAAAGTGGTAATCCATGAAGTGGAATTCATCTTCAAAATTGAAGAAGTTGACTTTGACAATGAAAGTGTCGTAGATTCCCAAGACAATTTTGGCTCCTAGTGTATTAATGATGGGCACCTTAAGGTTCTTTGTACTAGCATTGTGTAACCATTGCAGGGTAGGAAATCTCAATCATTAGTTTCTAAAATGCAACAATGCATTTCAAGATTTAGGTAACTTCCACATATTCATGTTCCTCTTTGTTCATCATTTTTCATCATGGTATACAAGGAGGTTCACAAATAATCTTTGAAGCATGTTGAAACCTAAGTAAATTTGGATTCAATTGCACTACAAGAGAAAGGGGTGCTTTAAGTGTAGTCCTATTAGTAATGACCTATTGTGAGATTTTAAATAAATTTTTATTGAAAACACACGTGTTTTCAATAAAATTTTATTTAAAATCTCACAATAGGTCATTACTTGTAAGACTATACTACTAGAACTTTACTAAATACACCCCTTTCTCTTGTAATGATCTCATTGGATTAGAAGACACAAAAAAAAGTGTGCAATTTGGTGAATTCTTTTAGACACACCCATCATTAAATCATATGAATTGTACCAAATCTCTCTTTTGTGATTCTCTTAGAAGAACGTTGAGGCCAAAAGTGACTAATGGATATTCATGAACTTTAGGATAATTTTGGTAATAAAAAATGCACCTACTGGTTCATAAATTGGATCATTTTGGTAAAGTACATTGGTTATAGGTCTCATCCTTTTAAGATTTAAGGTTTAGGAAGCCCAATTTTGAATGCAATATGTAATTTTTGTGTATTATATTTGACAAAGAAGGTATGTATTAAATTGAAGTGTATGTCATGACCAAATTTATATTCATGTTGAATCGGATCTAATGAACCATATCATTCCCAATTTTGATCATTATTGTATCTTTTACATGTCATAAATCCACAAAATTATCACATGTTCTTTACTACTAGAAAATGACGTTTAAATCAACAAAGAACCAATATATTTCTATTGTTGAATATTGTAATGATTATTTTCATATTTTTTATTTCATTCCACATAAGTTAACAAAATGGCTACCACTAGAAGAAAAACATGTCCGCCACAACTAGCTAAAATGCGACTAAGTATCCTACACAAATATCTTGGAACTATAGCCTTCTCTATTTGCATGAAATTCTTACATCATT
The DNA here is from genome assembly GCA_950106755.1 of Climacium dendroides. Classification (NCBI taxonomy): domain Eukaryota; kingdom Viridiplantae; phylum Streptophyta; class Bryopsida; order Hypnales; family Climaciaceae; genus Climacium; species Climacium dendroides. The sequence continues at coordinate 28,945,302 of OX467087.1, read as the reverse complement.
GTTTGACGTCATAGCTTTACATCATTAGTACAATGTTTTAGTTGCAAAGTAGTTGTAAAATAAAGTGGATACATTGTTTTAGTTGTAAGGTAGTCGTAGAATAAAGTGTAGGATTTTGAGAGTTGTAACAAAGTTCAAATTTAGAATGAATGTGAGTTCTTCTCCATCCAATATTCTTTACAATTGTGGATGTAGACTAGTCCACATTCTATGATATCCACCATGTCCATTTACAGTCACAAAAAACGACTAGGAAACAACTACAACTATAAAATGATAGTAGTCATTTTCTAATCACTAAAACAAAACGCACATTTTATGATTAGAAAAATATGACTAGGAGTGATTGGTGACTGCTTGTAGTTACATTTTTGAATGCCAAAACTTTAAGAAAAAATATGACTGTAAATATGACTGTGAGTCATATTTTGCCATTATATTTGATGGGCGTATAATATACAGTGGTTGGGAACGTCAAAGTATTTTATAAGGAACATGTCTTAGGAACACCTAGTCATATGTATTAGTCATATTTTGCATAATACTATTTGTAGTCACATTTTTATAGAAGTTTTATTTTTTTTGGAAGGGGCAATCCCTAAAAATTTGGGCAATTTAAAAAATATATAAAAATATTATTGTTCAAAATTTTGAAATTCTAGCACTACTTTTGGAGGATTTTAAAATCATAGACATTACTTTTTTAAGATTTTCAAATCCTAGCTGCCATTTTTAGGATTTTAAAACGCTAACTTCCACTTTTTTAAGGTATTAAAATCCTAGCTACCACTTCATTTGCTTTCTCTTTCTTATCATTTGTTTCTTTCTAACTCTTACTTCTTGCCTCTTGTTGCTTCTTCTCTTTTGTTTTTGTTGTTGCTTCTTAATTTTGTCTCTTGGTTATTGTTTCTTAGTTGTTATCTCTTAATTATTCTTTTTTAGTTGTTTTTTGGTTGTTGCTTTTTAGTTATTGATTCTTGGTTGATGCTTCCTAATCGTTGTCTCTTGGTTTTTACTTCTTAGTTGTTGTGAATATCTTAATTGTTGTAAAGCCTCTTAGTTACTGCTTCTTAATTGTTGTGAGTCTCTTATTTGTTGCTTCTCAGTTATTATCTCTTAGTTGTTGCTTACTAGTTATTATTGCTTCTTAATTATTGCTTACTAATTGTTGCTTACCAATTGTTATTGCTTCTTAGTTGTTGCTTACCAATCATTGTTGCTTCTTAGTTGTTCCTTCTTAGTTGTTGCCTATAGTCACTAATTAAAATTTTGTCTCTTATTGTGTCTTAGATCTTGCTTTCTATTGTTTTTTTAATTCTTGCTTCTTTTTTCCTCTTATTGCATTTTAATTCATATTATTCTTGCTTCCTGTTGCCTTTTATTGTTGGTTTTTGTTGCATCTTAGCTCTTATTTGTTGCTACCTCTTAGCACTTGCCACCTTTGGCTTCTTATTTTTTTCATCTCCATTATTATTATTTTTATTTCTTGTAATTTCTAAAGACATAGTTGTTTTGGCTTCTTTTTTTCACCCTCAACTTGTGCTACATATTTGTGTTGCCATAAACCTTTAAAGATTAACCTTTATTATTCATTCACTAAAATTGACCTCCTTAATTGTGTATGTAGGCATTAAAAATTGGAGCAAAGTAATTGAAGGCTATTTACAATACAATAGAATCAACGGCTTTACATTATTGTAAGTAATATGAACCTTACAAGCATGTGTGAATATTCAATCATAGAATGAGTCACTGTAATATTTCTACTATGTTTTGTATTAGTAACTAATAAATGTTTTTGAAAAGATTTATATTTTTTTTTGCATTTTTTCTTTTCAATATGACTACTTCTTGTACATCCTATAAATCTTGTAAATCATGTATATTCATTTTTAATTGCATGAATTCTTTTATTTAGTAGCTAAACCATATTGATGTATGACTATATGATTACATTTAGTGACAAAATTACCAATGACATTTAGTTGAATTGCTATATCAACTAAAATATGACTTACAATATTTATATTTCACATCAACCAAAAATATCACTTACAAGAGTCACATTACACATCAAAAGAAAATATCACTTACACAAATCATATTCCAAATCAACCAAATTATGACTCATAAGAGTCATATTCAACATCAACAAAAAATATGACTTACCATAGTCATATGTCACGTTAGCCAAAATATGACTCATCATAGTCATATTCCACATCAGTAAAAAATATGACTACACATAATCATGTGCCACGTCAACCAAAATGTGACTCATTGTAGTCATATTCCACATTAGTAGAAAATATGACTATACTTAATCATATATCACATAGGATTTTTTTCCTTACTCAATCATCTTAAAAAAAGCCAAATTGTAAAGGTAGTTAACATATATGCCACGTAAGCAAAATACAAGAAATTATACCAAAAACCAAATGACTAAAAATGTTACTCAAAAAAATGTAACTAGTCGGTAATGACTAGATCCAATCATATTTTGAGTCATCTACAATGATTTCTACCTCAATCACAATTTTTAATATTATGACTGATTGCAGTCATATTTTGTAGTCATAAAATACACATTTTGTTGTAGTGAGTTGATTTGTAGTTATTTCTTAGTTGTTTTGTAGTTGTTTACTAGTTGATTCCTAGTTGTTTTCAAATCATTTTCCAATTGTCCCATATCAATTGTCAAGAGTACCATTAGGTTGAACATATAAAACTTGTAAATAGTGGTATCTTTTTGTAATGAATTTTGTTAATTGAATTCTAAGATTTCTATAGTTTACTAGTAGTTGGTGCTTGCTATGCTACGCATTCACCATTAGAAATTTCAATAGAATTTTTATGTATTAGATAGAATGCAGATATTTAATGAATGATGAATACGGTAAAAGATACACATACATTAGAATGCATTAGAAATTTGACTCAATTGTTACAAACAATGGCAATCCAAATAGAAAAATTTAAAGGAAAAACTTGTAAATCTCAAAAGCTTTGTGAACAATTTAATTGTTGTGAAATCCAAAATCGATTCAATCTAATAAATTTCTCAAATCATTTGGTAGTAGCAATAGAAAATTGAAATCAGAAGCTCAAAGCTCACAAAAACACAAAATTATAGAAATGCAGAAGAAATATAAAGCCAAGAAAAGCAATGGAATTGCTACCTTTATAATATCACCATATTGATCCTCTTTAATGTCACCTCAATTGCATGACTATATTATTTCTATAATATCATCCTTTGTTAAAAAATGATATTACAAAGGTGATTGTGAACTACTACTCTATTTCAATAATATCACATTGTGTGAAAATACGATTTCTATGTATGCATGATTGGAAATATTTTATAAAATAATTAAAATAATTATTTTAAAGACTTATCGAAATCATTATCATGCATTCTATTCATATATATTAATTTTTTACTAATATATGATACAACGAATGCATAGCATAGCGAGCACAAGCCCCTAGTATTAATGGTAGCATTTGTGATATTACAGAAGGACTTATGATTTTAGTAGTATGATAGATTTTTACAGTTTGTAGATTTTGAAATCTACAAGTAGCAAGTGTGCCACAAACAAGTTGCAAATGAGAGAGCAAATGAATCACAGACAAGTTGTAATGAAGTCACTGACAAATCACAAACGAGTAGCAATGAAGTCACAAATGGATTACAACTGAGTTGCAATAAAGTCACAAACAAGTCACAATGAAGTTACAAACAAGCCACAAACGAGTAGCAATGAAGTCACAAATGGATTACAAGTGAGTTGCAAACAAGTCACAATGAGGTTACAAATGAATCGCAAATAATCCCCTAGGAGTGCACTTAGTTCTACTACAACCAATCATGTGTGAACAAGTGGTTTCTAATAAACTATAATTTTAACTTCAAATTTTGAACATTGTTTATTAATGACTATAGGATTCTATTTCCAAAATTTTAAATTCAAATAAAATATGGATTGATTTCTAAAAGAGGTTAAAAATGCACTAAAATGGCATGTTTTTTTAACTCAAATATTTTTAAAGAACACATTTAGATGACCATTGCATCAATATTCAATTCAAAATGAATTTATAGAGAGTTATTTTTAGAAATTTTTTGTTCATTTTTTAAACAATTTTTTTATATAATATAGGGATATGAAAGTTATTTTTCAGTTCTATAGTGTATCTTTTTACTTCAAAAATTTGTAACTAATTATTATTAACAAATAAAATATCAATAATTCAAAACACAAACTTTCAAAGTAGAAAAATCTATTCATTTTTTTCATTTAATTTTATTTAAAATTCAAGAAGTATATAGGGGGTCCAAAGTTTTGTTCGCACGCTAACATAAAAAAAGGGGAGTGCACCTCCAAGAATAAATCATACAGTAGTTGCAAATGAGTAGCAAATGAGGTTTACAAGTCACCAATTTAGTGATTGACCTCACGTGGCAACAAATTCTATATAAGCAACCACATTGTAAAATACATCAATGAAGTTCCAATTAAGTTGATGAATGAGAAATAATCTTGTTTTGCCTTGCAACTACGATATGACTAAAAAACTTGTCCATAACGATTAGATATCTCTAGATTCTCACTAGTCGCAAATATCCAATGCAACCCAAATAGTTGTTTTTTGAAGTTACAAAACTTCTCATTTTCTTCTAATGTACTAACATTATTTCTATTGATTCAGATAGTACAGGAATCAAATCATTAAATTTTTTATAATCTTTTGTAATCTTATGGAAACTCATTTGGAAATTGTTTAAATCACCACCATTGTAATTGCATATACAAAATTGTACCCAAAACCTTGTTGTAATTGCTTTTCTAGGATTAGAAAATTTGGTCCCAAAACCATGCGACTTAAGGCAACATGTAGAATGAATTGTAGTTCCAATCCACCCTAATATAAAGCCCTTGGGCTAGATTTGGAGAAATTGAGCAATCCTATTGGTTCAAACTTGGAGAGTCCCAATTGACCTTTAATCCAACCCCAAGTACAAACCAGACTTTGATTGCAAAGTGTATGCAATGAGACCAAGAGCTAGAGTTTGAAAAAAATTAAAGACAACCCCTTGAGCCAACCAACTTGGTTTGATGGAATTTGGTATGAGTGTTTTTTACTAGCATGGCAAAAAACACCCCTAAAAAAGTCTGAAAGGAAGTGTACATAGCCTAACCTTCCAAGAAATGGATTCCACCTTAGATTTTAAGCTACAATTTACTATTAATAAATGTTGAACCTAATAGGCTTTGCTCAAGATTTTTTAATGCTCCAAAGACACAACAAGCATAACCAAATTCAACCAATGAATTACATCAATTTCAAAACCTCCATGAGGCTTATGCACCATTCTTTTAATTTTCTATAGCTTACTATTAATAGACACTACCTCATTTTCACTAATTACATACTCTACTTCAACTATGTTCATCCCATCAAGAACACAACTACTTCTATTGAATTTCTACACATTTACCAATACAACAAAAACAAAAGAATATGCCAATGTAGTCACAACAAAGAGAAGTGCAATTTAACAATCAATGAAGATTATCAATCCATACATGGTCACATAAGGCATTAGAGATAAAGGGTAGCTCAAGGAGGCTACTTCAAGTGATTGCTACCTTAGTTAATAATTCAAATCCTCCATTCATTTATCAAAATAATGAATTATCTTAAGTGTTTAATAAGAAACTCTAAACCAACATTAAATTCCCAACACTCAAGGTTCATGGTAGCAATGTCTTACTATCATTCACTAATGGCCAAGATTTCCATTTATAACATCAAGAGAGTTGGGGAGAAAGAGAGTACCAAACCCATATGGTCTTTGCTTGTTAAAATATCCACCACCACCTCCTAGTGTGTTTAATTGGCATGAGTTTAAGCTTACCAAAAGACTATCTTGACTAAGAATTAGCTCACCAAAAACGAAATTTTAAATCCTTGTGGTCCTTCCAATCTTCTTTATAGTCACCACTCCAAATCAAAGTGGCAACAAACCCTCCGTTACTAAAATGGTCACTATTGTCTCCTTAGAGATTCACTTGACATGAAATTATTTTTGTTAGAAAGACAACTTGACCAACTACAAGATCACCAAAAATTACTTTCAAAATCTTTGTTGTTCTTTTGATATATTTTTTCAAAGTTGCCATTCAAAATCTAGGTGGCAGTAGACCCTCTATAACTAAAACGGTCACTATTGCCTTGTGCTTGCTCCAAATGATGTGATCCTAGGCTCTTTAGAAAGCCAACTTGGAAGTACACCATCCCACTAAATTTAAACTTTGAAATTTTTGTGGTCTTCTTGATCTTATCCTCCAAAGTTGTTACTTCTAATCTAAGCTCCATCTCCTGACTCTAACTTTACCGTAATGTTCTCCAAATTCAAGGCAATGATTTAGCTAAACCTATTTGATAAGTTTTTTAGGTTGTTACTCATTTCTAACTTTTGCCTAAATTTCTTCTTCATTCTCGTCCCCTAGTATGTTCAAGCTTCCCAAATCCAAGTGCGAGAAGAAAAAGAAGAAAAAGAGAAGTATGAGAATCAAAAGAGGGAGAGAGAGAGAGGATTTACAAATCCTATTCTCCTCCATCTACCACATGCCTTCATCTTCATTGCTCTTTTTTTTTATCTTCAATTTTTTCTAGTTTTGGTCTTCATTTCTTCTAGTCTTGGACTTCGTGTCTTCTAGTCTTGGTCTTCATGTCTACTAGTCTTGGTCTTTATGTCTTCTAATCTTAGTCTTCATTTCTTCTAGCCTTGGTGTTTTGTTTAGTAATTGCACTTCTTATTCTTGGTTTGCTCTTCTTGCTAATTTTTAGACAAAGTATTTTATTTTTTAATTCTACCAAATTTTAATTAATGTCCTTTTAATTTAAAAATTACAAATTTTTCCTAGGATTTGTTCTTTATTTTTGCATAATTGTATGTTTAAAAATTCACACCATTGTTTTGACATTTCCATTCCTACCTATTGAAAAATCCATTAATTTGTGATTATAGTTTAACATCATTCAATTAATAATTTCCAACTTGAAATTTCAACTAAATTATCTAAATTTCCTTAATTTCAATTTGTAAGCCAATATGGTGGCTCAAATTTGATGTTGTAATTCTTTTGCATTATTCTTAGTTAACCGACAAAAGACCAAGTGTTTATTTAATATATGCAAGAAATCTTGGGTAGATTCCAACTAAGCCATTTTTGGTCCAATATTTGTGAAATTTGAATACAATGCATAAACACATATCTCTTTGGCAAAAAACTAATTTTTTTCAATCAAATGCTCAGATCAAAAGTCTTATTGCCCTAAACTTTTAGGGCAACTCGGGCAATTTGGAAATCTTTTGAGAATCTTTTGCAAAAAAGCTCATCAACTTTTGAAATTTGGCATGTATGTAACTAATAAAATATGGCATACAATTGAACAAAAACAAACAAATTTTAGTCCTCAGATTACATTCTAAGAGGAGTCAAACTTTGTTAGCTATGTTAGTGCGGTTTCAAAAAAAACATTTTCTTCTAACTTCAAGTTCTACTATCTTGCAATCCTTGAAGTCAAAATTCTTGAAATTTTTCATGTCTATTCTAAATGCTTGTCTATAAATTTTTCCCAATTGGATTTTAAATAACATATTTCTTCATTGCAAGAGAATTCTTTAAAAATTAACTAGAGTATTGTCAATTCACTTAACCTCTTTGTATTGCATGGTGATTTAGAATAAGCTAAATTCCATATTTTCTTTTAAAATTTCAATGAATGAACCTAATATCATATACTTATAAATGGTCAAAATCCTCGTTTGTGTGTAAGCAAAAAATTTACTTCAAAAGGGCTTGAAGTCTATTGTTCTTGTTTCACACAAATGAAAAAAAATTCTCACTTCAAATATTATAATGTTTCAATCTACGAAATCAAATGGGCTAAAATCTTTAACACAATATGGAAAATATTTCATTTCAATTTTGTATGGTTGAAATTTCAAAAAAAAGTTTCAATTTTCATTTTCAAATATTATACCAACCTAGTCTCCCTCAATCCACCCACTCGGTCCTTCAGAGGTTAGATCTTCCTCTGAGTCCCCTTCTACAAATTGGGGTTTACTTTACAGTTAACTCTAATGTACTTGCAATTTTTCAAAGCCAAGAAACTTAAGATCCACCTTTATAGCTCAAAAAGCTGCATAATTGAAACAAGTTGAGAAAAAACCTCAATTTCAAAAAAGACTAAACAACTCTAAGAATCCATTGAATTTCACAATCAACACACATAACATTAAGTATCAATGAGAAGGATTGCCCTGCCCTGGATGGAATGGTGTGAAATATTCCATATAATTTCATCCCCCCAAATGATATGGTGTGAAATATTCCCCACCCATCAATAGCACAAGAGGATAAATGTCAAGATTTGTTAGAAATCTAAATGACAATCAAGCAACTAGATCCATAGCATAAACTTAATTATTTAATTATAGTGACTGTATTGTATATCATTGGGTCGCAGTTAGACATGACCAAGTCAATAACAAAAAAAAGTTTCTACACTTTAGAATAAAACAACAAAAAATTGCATTCAATTCCTAAAAAAATATATATTCAATAACTAATAAAACCTCCTCACTTTGCTTTCCAACCCATTCATAATTTCAATTTGGAATTATGAAATTCAAATTTTATATACAAATGTGATGGTAGGAGGTGGAAAAAACCATGTGGAATATGTAAATGAGAATTAGTAAGAGCTTTTCAACTGCAAATAGTTAAATTAAAAGTTGGAGCTATCTTTGAAGTAGAATTTCAGACCGCATTTAAGCATACGAATATAACATTCTCCTTGTTTCTCTGAGCGGTCCTTGAATTCTAATTCATTGAGTGCCCTGATGAATTAGAACCATGAATTCTTGAATTCGCTCATCGCTTACATTTCTGGTCACTGAGATCGTGGAGCTCAGATATCTCATACTTCTTCATTGGATTGGCAGATTGAAAGTCGTCCTCAAAGAAAGAGGCCACTGCGTGTGGTGGATGATAGCAACAATGGAAGTGCCAAGTGCGTTCACAGGCTAGCTTTTAGTTTCTTAGTGTAACATGTATGTTCACTTTAGAGTTGGGACAAAGAATAATCATTCTCTGTTCATTATCTTCACGGATCATTCTGCGGTCTACGGGCTTATCTCCTTAAGCAATGAAGTTATGATCTGCATTGGACACTGATGATGTTGGGTTTTATGTGCAGATATTTTGATTATCTTTTCTATGTGGATTTCGAGGCCTCAATGGCTGATGTGCGGGCCCAAAATGCCTTGGGGCATTTGCAGGTACATTGAAAGGCAGTACATTGCAGAAAGTCTGCTTTGCCGAGAGATTATGAAATCAGGATTTCCCTTAGTATATCTCATTTTTACTGTTTGCGACGCATCTGTAGCATTCGTTTATTTCTTTGGTGAGCCGTTTGGGATATTTCAAGGCTGATGGAGTGAAGACTGGAATTGTCGACGATATTTTCTGCCGAGAATTGACGGTGGTAGTATGGTTTTCTGGTCGTGCAGGAGTTTGCGACCTTCTTAAGGGTACTAGGCAGTTATCCTATGGATGTAAGTCCAATGCGAGCTTGAGACGGCTGTTCCTGCATGCGAAGTCAAGCTCGGGGTCATTCTGAGTGAAGACTGCTGCGCACATTGCACAATAGTCATGCCGAAGGGTGTGCGCTGTTTTGTCCGTGGTTTCTCTCTGCCAAGCTAGATGGGTATCAAAGAATACCCAACTTACAGGGCCTCTTGCGGACGTCGCTGCCGAATAATGGAGATCACGTTCGGGACGTTGAGGGTCCTACTCTGATAACCTTGAATTTCGGTACACCACTTCATCAATAACTGCTTGAAGCTGCCTGATAATTATACGAAACCATTGTTGGTGCCGAAGTAGGGTACTCTTCGACCTTGTGATGCAGCCATGAGAAGGACGATGCATCAGCACTCCGCTTACTATAGGCAGAGTGTATTAGGGCTGTATCCTTCCAGCCTGCATATAGTGCTCTCTTCCTGGCGCCTGGTGAAGTAGGTGGGGATCAGTTGTCACTGAGGTGGTACCGTCCTTTCCTCAATTTTGAAGACTGCGCTTGAACGACTTCTGAATTCTCAGTCGTCGCAGAATGTCGAACTGTGATGATACGAATTTTCTTTATGATCTTCAAAATTTCAAAATATTATCAAATGCATGCCGACTGCACTCCAAAATACCGAGAGATATTTTCCATTCCAAATATATAAACTTCACCGATTTCATTTCAAAAATTTCCTCGCTACGCATGAAAGCTCAGAAAAAGCCCTGGGCATCAGGCATTCCGCATTTGCGGGTTAAGCATTATACAGCTGATTCAGAACACATCCACGCCCTTGAGGGACACATCCATTCCAAATATCTTTAGAGATACGATTCCCGTCAATACCGACATATACAGGTGTGGCGAAACTGCAAAACTGGAAAACCGGGGACACTGCGACCAGTCGCAATAGAAACTCGAAACACCACACAACCACCACAACTGCGGAACATTGGCCTCTACCACAAATTGCGCTTCTCAAATAAATAAAGAGGATAGTACCACCTGGTCCCTAAACCTGTTCAGAATCTAATCATACTCTGATCATCATGCACTTCGTAACCATGTAGCCTGCATAATTCTCCTAAACAACATACTTCTCAAAGAATAAGGTGCCACCAGACAACATTCCAATTCTACAGAAACTGAAGAACCCTCCACCCCTTCAGAAAAAAAGAGGAACATCTAGAGAAAAAAAACTACAAACCAAAAAAAGAAACAGATCACATTAAATGCTGCAGCTATTTTTAGGCTCAGTCCTCCCCTATGAATTGTCCTAAACCATAAACTAACAGCTAACAGCAGGCCACTACGCCGCCAACGGACCAATCAGCTGCCTCCCAACCGCGACTCCTCCCTCAGGACGTCCCGGCAACATGGCAACGTAGTCAAAATCCTGCCTCTTTTACTTCATAAAACTAGGTCGATCCACCTGCCGTCACACCACCACATCAAATCGTCAGAACACGAACCAGACTCAGCTTTCCAAACACCATCCAACCCGACCATGAATGCCCATGCCAACATCAAAACCCTACCCACGTCTTTCAAAGTACAACAACATCTGTCACATCCCCACGGGATATTTCACAGACCACAACCACGCCCCTCATACATGCAACGCTACAACTGCATTTCCTAAACCGCACGACTGTTGACAGATCTACCACCACACATCCGACACGTTACTCCCATCCGTCCCCCTTCTGACTTTCTATTTATTAAAAGCCCTGCAGGAATGGCTCACCTCCGCATCCACCACACCTCTCCGTCTATACACACCAAGCAAGGATTCTCACCGGTAAGCCCCTATCCATTCTGCCCTTATCCACAACAACAAGACCTAGAGACACACGCACCACATCCAAGACTGCTGACAACCCAACCACATTCCAACTCCACCCTCCACACCACCCACAAAACACGCACGAATGACCACACTCCACATTGCCAGCTAGAGCTACGACTGTAGTAGTGTCCATAAATAAGCAAAGGACCTTATCAACATCTGCTGCACTCTAAGCCTCGTACGCAACCAAATGCAGTGACTAGCCAGTGCGGTCACCAGCGGCAGGGTAGGGCCTGAATCTGGCATCAGGACCTCGCTGTGTCTGTCTGCCTGCCACACCATAGCCCCCACCATAGCCCGACGTCCCGTTCACCGCTCCGTCCGCAGAAGCCCCTCCGCCCACGCCGAAACCCCCTCCCGTCCCGCCTCCCACCGATCCCGTCGCAGCCGAATTATACGAATCCGTCCCCGAAGATCTCCACGTGTTGTCGGCGTACCCCGAGTACGCATCCCCGTACCCTCCCCCGTAGCTCCCGCTCCCCGTCCCAGCCGCGCTCGTCCCGTAACCCCCCGCGCTCGAGCCGTACTGACTCCCACGCCCGCCATACCCTCCAGAAGATCCGTACCCTGCGTCGCTGCTGCCGTAACCGTAACCCCCGCTCCCATAGCCAGAGCTCACTGCAGCCCCGGCGCCGCTCCCGGTCGTGCCCCAAGCCGCATTGCCGTAACCCGTCATGCTCGAGTTCCCGCTGCCCCCGTAGCCCGTCGAGCTCGCGCCCGTGCCGTAACCAGCACCTCCGCTTCCCCACGCACTCCTGCCACCGCCGGGAGCGCTGCCATACCCCGCACTGCCTGCACCCCCGCTGCCGTAGCCTGCAGCGCTGCCGTAACCACCCGCGCCCGGCGCGCTCCCGTAGCCTGCACTCCCGTACCCTCCCGCCGCGCTGCCATAGCCCACGCTGCTGCCGTACGCGCTGCCCCCGTAGCCGCCGTTCATGCCCGCGCCGTAACCCCCGCTGCTCCCGAACCCCGCACCACCGTAGCCAGCCGCGCCGTAGCCAGGGTAACCCCCGCGCCCGCCCGGACTCGGGCCGTAGCGGCTGTCGCCGCGACCACCGTACCCACTGCCCCCGCCGGGACTCCCTCCGCCGTACCCACCGCCCTGGCTGTACCCCGATCCGTAGTTGCCTCCCCCGCGCCCGCCTCCGCCTCCGCCGAAGCCTCCCGTGGCACGCCCTCCCGACCCTGCACTCAGCTCCTTCGGAATGGCCTTCTTCACCTCCACCATCTTGTCGTTGAGCTCGTGGAACGACTTTTGGATCACGTTCTCAACTGCATCCTCAGAATCAAACGTGATGAAGCCAAAGCCCCGAGGCCTTTGAGTATTGTGGTCATACATAACAACCACATCTGTAATAGACCCAAACTGCTCGAAATACTTTTTGAAGTCATCCTCTGTAACGGTCGAGGCTAAGCCCCCCACAAATATCTTCTTTGTCCTAGTCTGAGATGTTGCTGGCCCTTGGCCACCCCCGTTGTTGCTCCTAGGCATATTCTGCTGCTCATCCCTCGGCACAGCTTTTTTCGCTTCCACCTAGATTGAGAAAAAAGATTTAAGCAAGACAGGCTACACTAGTTATATAACTGCCGCGGGCTCCAGACACCGACCGACTGACACATCCTCATGCACCAACACCACACCACACGCACGGACGCACTCCACCACCAACCTCTCGCACTCATCGCAGCATGCATCCCTCGCTCGCTCTCTCACCCTCACCCTCGCCTTGTTCGCCGCTGCCCTCCCTACTCGGGTCCGCTCTACAGCGACACACGCAGTCCTCACCCACACCAGCGTACAGCCTACGACCTACGCTACGGGGGCCCAAGAACATTACTCACCGTTCTTCCGTCGATGGTATGCTTCTCGCCGGCCACGCGATCCGCCACGCCGGGGTCCGCGAAGATGACGAAGCCGAAACCGCGCGCGCGACCCGTGGCGCGGTCCTTCATGATAACCGTCTCCGCGACCTCCCCATACGACTTGAAGTAATCGCGCAGCTTCTCCTCCGTGGTCTCCCACGAGATCCCTCCGATGAAGAGCTTGCCCTGATCGGAGTCCATGGCGTCCCCTTCCCCGTCCAGCGTGCCTCGCGGATCGCCCGACTTCGGAACTACGACTCCGCCCGGGTCGCGATCGAGGCTATTCCACACCGCTCAGCAAATGCGACCAAGCTCGGCAATAACACACACAGACACAGACGCACGGTGAAGACGAATGCAGGCGACAACCCCCATCCGACGCGCGAACCAGAGGCCGCGGTGGAGCGGGAAAGAGCGGGATCCTGCGCTAGGGTTACAAGGAGAGCAAAAACACAAAGGGACGAAGGAAGCGAGCCAAGCAAAGTCAAACGCAAAGGGAGGAGCACCAAGGCTGCGAGCCTGCCAGCGGGGAAGGCGACGACGCACTGGCCAAGAACTGGCAACTTCTGTCCGTCGGTCGGTCGGTCCTTCAGACGGTCCTTCCGTCCGTCAGGTTCACGGTTCACCTTGTTCATTTGGGTTCAGGGCCATTTCAAAGTAAATATGGGGAATTTCATTAAAATGGCGATTATTCTGAGACTTTGGCATTCTCACAGTTTAGACCGGGCGGTTTGAACTCTACTAGCGTCCTAGATTTTTGACATCTATACCATTATTAGATATCTGAAATCTAACTCAATTGGTCTGAAATCTACATCTTTATTAGATTTAATACATCTAATAGTGGTATAGAGTTCACAAATCTAGGACTCTAATAGATTTTAGACCGCCCGGTCTAAACTGTGGGAACGGCACATTGTGAAAATGGCACATGGAATATTGCCATTTTAAGAAATTTCCCATAAATGTCTATTATTCCATGGAAGTAGACTCTTTTTTTTCCTTTATCAAAAGAAATAAAACCAAATCTTTCTATTCCATTAATTGTTGAATCTTATTCTTTATTTTTGCAAGTTGTTGCTTATATCTTTAATTTTTACAAATATTATGTACAAATATTTATAGTTTTTAAGTCAATTTCATTAAATTGGATATGAAGTAAGGTCTTTTTTAAGATTCAAGAATTGCTTGGGATGAATAAGAAGGTATTTAGACACTAACTTGAAGCACTCTCTTCATCATCTCGAGTATGGATGTCATAGCAGTTTGGGATGAAAATGTACATGAAGATGAGTATGGATGTCATAGCAATTTGGAATGAAAATGTATATGAAGATGCTAACTCTAGGTGAAAATTATCATGAATTCAATTGAAAAGAAGAATGAATGGGTGAGATAGATGGACTTTGCTACAATAGAACACTTAAGAAGGAGGGCTACAATTCTCCAACCTCCTATGTAGAAATTGGAATGTAATTGGTTTATCTACTACTGCTTCTATCCATCTAAAAACCTCCAAATCGAGCACACTTCATTCCTTACTAAAAGAACTCCGGATTTACTAATTTCCACCATTGAGTGAACATTGGCTGTATTGAATGTGGACGCATGTGGCAAGTGATCAAGGAACATTATTCTTCTAGCAAGCTTAGCCTTACTTATATTAGGCACCTTGTATTTGTTGCTTTCTCAAATAGTTGCATTAATGATGGATTCAAGGACCACTTTTACACTAGGAAGATTTGCTTACAAAGGAAGTTGTGATCCCTTATTGTGTGTATTTAGGGTAGGAGTATATATATTTCTAAAATTTCATTATTGCCACCAACCTTTAAATCATCAAGAATGACAAGCTATTAGCATTCACAAACAATACTCATATATGATACTTTCCGCATGAATATTGGATGCTTGAATGATAGTGCCTAAGTTGGAAATTGTGCATAGATTTAGGGGATGGATTAATGGTTCTTGAATACATGATACCACTAACACAAAGACTAAAAATACAATTAATCCCTCATGAGGAAGGTTTTGTGGAGGTTTTTAGAGGGATAGAGGTAGTAATTCTTTCTCTTATGGTTCATTCACACTTGTTTGTCTTGATTAAATAATAAAACTTAACTCAAGGTTAAAATATTATTTCTTGGTTTAAAAGCATTTGTTAGAAGTTTGAGACCTTAACATTTCATTTTCAAGGACATTTAGAGAAAAATAAATCCAACTGAGTTATTTGACGTAGATAAACAAGTAAAATAAATTATGAATACATAATGGTTTAATTTATAAATTGAAAGGTGCCTAAAGGAATCATTTTAATAGAGGTTGTTTATTTTCACAGGTTTGAGTATATAAAAAATTATAGCTCAAAAATTCCATTAATACCCTTTTTATCATGAAATTTAGGATACATTTATACATTGTGCCACAAGAAATATTTTTTAAGAATATATTTTGAGAATAAAATCACCAAGTTTTTGAAATTTTTGGTGATGATATCTCAAAACAAACATTCATAATCCTCATATAACATTATTTTTTCTCTAAAATGAACCTTCTATTCTAATCCATTTTTTAAAAATCTCAAAAGTTGCCCATCTTATGTATCAAGATACAAAAAGAGGTTGCTCCTACTATGCATTTAGCCACCTATATAAATTGAAAGCAATTCATGGAATACATGCTTTCTAAATGTTGTAGAAATTTCCATAAAATTAGACTATGATGTGCATGTTAATGATTTATTAATAACCACTCTATTTTATGCCATAGTGTCTTCTTCAATTTTTTAAAAATGTAAGTGAAAATTAAAATTAAAAATATGATTGTATTTAGTTTGTTTTGCATACATAACATTGTTAACCAATGGTCAATGTCAAAGACAAGGAAGTCCTAGACAAATATGAAATTAAATATGTAGGCAAGACAAGTGATTGATGAGGTGTATGAGAAGAATGGTGAATAAAGAAACCAAGGATATATGTGGGGAAGTTAGACCAAAATATTGATAGTGAATAAAAGAAGGATGCTAAATCCTACTATCCTAGAAACCAAAGGCAAATATAGAGTAGTCAAAACAAAGGACTGATAGGGAGTACCAATAGAATGTTGAACAATAAGGACACAACAATTGTATCAATAGCATTTGTTTGCCAGATGATTTACTACATTCTTGTATTGAGTTAGGAGTATAGAATAACATACTTACTAATGAAAAATACAATTTTTTTTTATCCTTATGATTAAAGCATCCATTGAAAAAATTGTGCTACATGGACATAAATAATAAATTCCACCTTTAGTACCCCTATTGTAGGTATAATAGACATATACATTGTCATGTCTTTTACTCATTGTACATAATTAAGCTTATTGGATTCACAATAAAATTCTTCGAAATAAAAACAAGTTGGGAGAATTTGAAGTATAGTAGATGCATAAAAGTATTTTGGCCAAATCATTTTTTAAGAACAAACTGTACATTATAGTGAAAACACCCATTCCCATCTTTGTACCCAATTCCATCATGATGTACCAACACAATACATTCTTACTAAGAAAATATTCACACTTAATACATCATGACAAAACTGGATACAAGGATGACAGATGTCTTCACCTTAGAGGAGGAGATCAAAGCAAATCATACAACTATCCAATAAATACCATATGGACCATATAATCTTATCCATTTTGATGCTCTTATAGCTTTCTAATTCCCTACATCATTGCAATGATGATTTCATTGTTATATGAGTTTACCTCATAACTCCATCAATTGAATTCAAGAAATTGTCACTTTTGGCAACTCAATTCCAAACCTTTCAACCCCATTAATCAAATTATGTCCCACCCCATGTTGCTTTGAAAATGTAGATCTTGAGATGAAGTATGCTTTCACTCTTCAAATTGTGGAATACTTGCAAAGAGGAGTTTTCAAAATCTATACTAAACTATCAGTTAGCAAATTACCACAAAAATTACAAAAAGTTTGATTGAACCGGTTAAAAAAACAAGTTTACATATGCACGAAACATGTTGGAATTCATTCATCATCCAAACCTAGAATGCAATGCCTGGGAGGTCACGAATTAAAATGCACCCAAGGAACTTTTGTTGGCAAGTTTCCAAATAGGCAGCAGCATCACTGAACAGCTCACTGAGACATAACTAACTCCAACTATTACGAATGTTCTGCTCTCGTGGATTGTGTGCAAAGCATCAATCCAGTTGCAATAATTGTTCAACTAAAATAGAAAACGCAGACTACTTCATTCCTAGTCGGCATATGGGATTCGACTTGATGAGTCTCAGGTCAACCTGTAGAAAACAAACAAACCGTTTTAAGGTTAACTACGCCAAAAATCGTCCAAATTAGCATTTTGACCATGGTTCCAACTACTAAATTTTCCTTACTGATTAGAATCAAAAAAGGGATCCTTAAGAGATACTAAGCATGCACTTCTCAGACACAGAATAAATACAGTATAAATTATCATAAAACATGTACACAAAATCGACCAAAAATGCTCTAAATCCTAGGCTGGAATCTGTAGCCTTAGAAAGATACAACTAGGTGCAGTTGCCTTATCGCTTCCGACAGAAACCAAATGAAAAATAACGATCATTATATCAGTCAAAAGAATTCATCCAGAATCTGACTCTTTGTCCTATGCAAACTACTGTGGAGCAAAAACACACAAAAAGAAGTCGGAATGAATGAGGCACCAAAGGAGTCTCACCTTATGGCCAAACAGATCGCGAATGTTATCAATCCCGTACAATATCATCGTTGGCCTGAATAGTGTCAAGAAGTACAGACAGAGATGTTGCAACAACAAACGGTTGCTCAATCAGTCTCGGGATGTTGTAACTATCTTCGGATTGCAAGCGAAAAAAACAGGAGTTACTGAATCAAGATCAGCAACAAATACATATATAGAGAGAACAGGAGATTCACTCGTTACACTCTGTTGCTTCCTGAATTCATTCAAAAACTGCTGCAAACACAAAAGAATGCATTCACTCATACCTCTCCAACGACAAGCCCCAAGCAATGACAGACACATCCTCGGGCAGGCCCATTGGCTGCAACATTTCAGGTCGAAACATTCCCGAGTTGCCCACTTCCACCCACTTTTTCAGACCCTCGTGATAGCTGGAACAACACATGAAGCGTTAGAAATCTGAATGAGGAAGCCCCAAAACCAGGGTGCGCACATCCTAAAGGAAACTCAAGATCAGATTAACGTCTTTTCGATCGAGAATCTAGAGTATTCATACCTGAAAATCTCCATACTTGGTTCGGTATATGGATTATAGGCTGGCTTGAAGCGCAACTTTGTAATCCCTGCAGGAAACAGAGTGCGATTTGATGAAATGAACGAACATTACTTAACAAACTAGATCGGGACAAAATGAGATGCTACATATAATTCTGAAAAGTCACACAATCAGAAAGAGCGATAAATACTATAAAACACTACAACCACACGAGGAAGGGATAAGTACCAAGGCGAGCAAAGAACTCATTCAAGACACCAATGAGATCACCAAGCGAAAGACCCCTATCACATACAACACCTGCAGTATCGTACATAAACGGGTCAGTGCCACTGCTGCAGTGCATTCTAAATTGATCATTCAGACTGCCGTACTGAAACAAACAATATGCTAAATAACAGTCATAACACTGAAGCGTACCATCAGCCTCACGTCAAACAGACGATCATGGTCTGCAAATGAAGTATGGATATAACACACGACGTATACCAACAGAACTAGTTCATGCGATGATTATCTCTTGCAGACTCAAATAGTCCATCAACACCGTTTCAGCACTGTCAATGTCCGACACCATTAAACAATCTCCAACATGCGAAGCACCTTCAATTTTGGCTTTGACGTTAAAACAATAACGTAGCAGGAGAAGCACCTTCAATTTGGTGGAACTCAGCAAGATGCGTGCGATCCACAGCCTCGTTTCGGAACACCCGATCAATTGAAAAGTACCTCTTCGGTGTAAACCCTTCCTAAAAATGCCACCATGTTTACATAGTCATTCACATATGGAGGTTAAAAAGAAATTCGAAGAATGCTCTACGCGACCTCATGAGCCTTCTTTGGTGAAGAGAAACTGAAGAAATCATGCAAGAACACGATATACCTGAGCCAGTTTATAGAGCATGCGGGAAGAAACAGCCGTAGTATGTGTCCGCAACAAGTTCTTTTCGGCATCGTCCCTTTTCCAGTCATATCCATACCTGATCGCGTAGATTCCAACCATAAATTCAAAGACAAATTGAAGTCATGCAGGATCAACATTGTACTTTCAGCATCATTTCCATATTCAACAACGTCAGAAGATTATGAGAGACATGAGCAATTCCTCGTGCTCAAGCTCAGAGCATAACTGTACCAATTGTGATATTGAAACAATTTAAAAAGTTTTCTCCAGAGAAGAATACAAAATATAAACCTCTGATACAAATGAAGTAGAACAAACCGCAAGAGGCTCATCATAGACATACCCAATCGACCCATAACCTCCTGTCTCATGTGTCTTTTTAACACGTTCCAAATAATCCTCCGGCAATTCAACAGTCCGAGCTGGAGCTGCAGGTGCAGGTACAATCACAATGATATTTAGAACACGAGCAGTTGTAGATTAAGTTGAGAGCAAGTCACTTGAAGAGTTCTGTTACTTTGAATGGCTTGCAGTATATGACAAGATTCATGATGTACCACGTATACTAGAAACAACCTATGATACCCATTCAGGTACATGGTGTCGGAGCTTGGCACAAATTACACGCCATGAAAACTCACCTTTCAAGAAAAAAGTGTCATGAGAATCGCGAGCTGGATGTTGTTGAGGCTGGAAGAGTGCATCGAAGTTCCAGAAGCTGCAGTCTCCAGGGACAGTAGGATGTTATCAGTAAAAGATACGAAACTGAACGCAGGAAGTGGGCGAATGCAGCTCGGTGAATGAAACACAAGTGTGCAAATCCAGAAGCCATAGGAAGAGGACAGAAGTTAAACACAGAATTCGGTACCTGCTTTCGACAAAATTGTTGGTTGGCATCTCTTCGAACCTGATCAACAGAGTACAAAGTCAGAAAAAAATGCGGATACAGGCACTATATTTCCGATGGACGTGAACACTCCACTTCTTACTTCCAACAGGCAAGAAAAATCACCGGGCACCAAATGCTAAAAGTCGGTGCGTCCTGAATGCAGATTACAACAAACAAAGAATATAGTAGATAAAACAAATACTCACCCCATTTCTAAGAAGATATGACGGAATTGTGTCCTCACCTGTTAGTGGAACACAGATTCGCACAACCTTTGTCAATGACCTATCGTCTTGCTAGTATGGACTATTCTGAAATGGACCAGAACATTGGATGTGGATGATGCCATCTGCTTCTAATGCAATGATATTCAAGTCATTTGTAAAACTTGATGCAACAGCTACGCTCAGTGACGCCACCATGACTAGATGAAAGAATCTGAGAGAGCGAGTGGTACCTTCAGCAAGGGGTGAAGATGACCACCCTCGGTGGGCTGGCCTAATGCATTGAAGTTGTAAGGTTTGAACTCTCGTTTCAACCATTCACCACTGCGATAACAAGAAAGCAGACCCCACCAGAACATAGGGAGCAACTCGAATCACTTTTCTCTCTACAAGTGAGTCCCAACCGTAGTGCACAAAATCCTAATCAAATGACGAGTGTCTAACCCAAGCGTACCTCTGTAGGAGTTCACGTGTGAGGTCTGTCTCCGGCTTCACTCGCCTTGGTGCATAGTTAGGTCCTTTCTTTAACGAAAACCATGTATCGTTTCTGTTCACACATGTGCATACATCACATTAAAGGCTCGCAACTGATCTACAACTTACAAATAGAGAAATGAAAAACCCTCAAGTGAGAATGTAACGAATAGCCATGATCATATTTCGTAATCTTATCGAAGCTACAACACACTCTCTGAACACTCATTCCAGCTGACGAAAATCAGAATATTCACAAACGTGCACATGCAGAGCCATACACGACCAAAATAAAAACACACAAATACCTGGCTTCGACGAGCTTCCTCTTCTTGAGCTCGCTGATACTGGCTTCAGGGATATCCTAAAAACAGAACACTCTCAGATTCTTGAATGAGTAGAGTTTCAAACAATGCCAAAGTCATGTGCACGCAGACCCTCATGCACAGACAAAACGAAACATTCTTGCTATAAATCTATGCAGAGCCTGGCTTCCATACAGAACACTTAACCACGTTAAACTCTGCCCATTCTCACGTCATTCAAGGCAGGTACTACTAAAAACCCTAGTCGCGTCAAACCCTGACAATTTGACGAGGACCAGGTTGTCTAGAACACCTCTGGGCGGTGGATTCTCTCATATACACAAACAACATATTTGACAACTTTCAAAAGAATGAAAAATCCAGATTCGTATCTGTGGCAATTACCTTGCCGTCTTGAATGGCAGTCAGCTGGTTCCGAACTTCGTCTTTCACGTCTTCAACCTAAGTTCAGAGAGGGATACAACGTGCTTTCTTGCTCAATTCAGGAACCAGGATTTCAATGAGAAACACTCAAAGACAAAGAAGACAATCTACAAATTAAAAGGTACGATCAGAGGACACCTTTTTGGAGATGAATCCCTTGGAAGGCTGAAGCCATTTATTCTTCACCGCTTTGTTGAACCCCACGTCATAGACCAACGTATCCAGTTTCCCCTGGGACAGTACTCCGAATCAGTCAAATTTCCTAACAAACATGTGCCAAACGCTTAACCGGTATCTGCAACAATGGAGACACACCTTCAAATCCACCGTTGAAATTCCCTCGGCAGGGACAGCCGCAAAGACCTGAACCTCAGGAGAGCCCCCAATTGTGTAGATCTTGCCCTCCGCGGTGAGCACCCATCTGACCTTTTTCACACTCTGCAAAACCAGAGAGGCAATTTCAGAAGCCCCGTCCAGAACAAATCCTTCCCCTAAACCCTAAACCTAAACCAAATAGCCTGTGATTCACCGATAGGGGTTTAGCACTACCTCAGCCTTGATATAGTCGCAGCCGTGAAGAGACTTGACAACGTCCTTGACAACGCTGTGATCAAATCCAGCAGCCGAAGCCCATTCCTCGGAGTTGCCAATGCTCAATTTCTGCAAGTCGTCCAGAAGAGCCTCCTCCACCGCGGTAGCGGCCATCGCCACAGCTCCCAATCACCTGCGGCGGCACAAAATGTGATTCGTAGCATTGTGTGCAGGCAGTTACTGCCTCTTCTGATCGTCATTCCATCCCACGAATACTGTAGGAAGATGTACAGCCTCTAAGACAGCAGGTTCAAAACACTAATCCAGTCTGATTCTAAATTGGCAGAATTTCAGTTACAATGGCAAACTCTTGCACACAATTGTACTCAACACCAATGTACTCCAAGACATGATATCCATGAAAAGCACACAACCACTTGTGCATCTCATTTTGGCAAAATTGGCAAGTTTTCAATTAAAATTGCAAACTTTTGTGAACAAATGAATTTACTAAACTTCAATCTATTCCGGAACTTGCTACTGATAAAAGCACACAACGGATTGTGCGTCTCACTTTTAGGTATCGGACAAGATTTCAAGAAAACTGTAGCTTTGACCGATGAGTTGTAGAAGATTGTCGAACCACGCGAACCACGCAACAGAACGATACAACGAATTTTAGGGTTTCGTCAATCCAACCCTGACTGCATTTGAGAACTAAACCACTCTATACCCCTCATGAACAAGCTTTAGAACTACAAATTCCTCTCAAAAAGGGATAGCGGCTCGAAACTCTCCATTGCATAGCATTCATAAAC
Organism: Climacium dendroides; assembly: GCA_950106755.1. Taxonomy (NCBI): domain Eukaryota; kingdom Viridiplantae; phylum Streptophyta; class Bryopsida; order Hypnales; family Climaciaceae; genus Climacium; species Climacium dendroides. Next base: position 28,922,070 of record OX467087.1, on the reverse strand, counting down.
AAACTAAACAAACTACAAAATCGCTCCAAAAAGGATCAGTAACTTGGAAAAAACATCAAAATTTATAAAGGCCGAAGAATGAGGTTAAATTAAAATTAATGTCATTTAAAATAATAAATATTTTTCATAAAAGACAGTAGTTTGTTGTTGCAATTCCATGTTCACTAGAAGGTTTAAAATTCCACATGAAGCATTGTAAAATATAATGTGACTGGACATCCGGGCCTAAGTGTGAAAATATACACCGGACAGACAAGATGATTGATGATGTGGCAATTTCCCTCCATCAAGTGGTAGACTAAATGGTCGAGACCGGGGTTCGTCCAGTGCTTGTGGATGTCCCGGTCTGAACCAGGCCTCAAATGATATGTACTCTACCCACAAATTTTAAAACCCATAAGCCTCTGAACCCTAAAACCCCTATCACCTGTATTTTCTGAATCGTATTTAAACTTTTCATATCTTTAACTTTGAATTTTGTCATTGTTAAAAAACTAAAACTTCTATACTTCTCTCATATATAATATGTACTAGTGGTACTTTTTGTCTTTAAAATTCTAAGAAAATCAAGAAGTTCATGTTAAAAAAAATTTATGAAATATAACAATACTGTACCAATGTAAACTCACCATGTATTTTATTATTGAAATTTTTATGAGAGAATGTTCCTATACAAAGTCTATGTACAATTATAGTAGTAATCTATGAAGTAAGAGTTACTACATACCCATTGCTTTTTGTGTACAAACTACATGCTAAAGTGCATCTTTTAATAAGTACATGCGAAGTGAAGTTGAACTTTGCAAAGTACTCTATTTTTAATAAAATTGACTCTAACTTAGAGTACTGAGTAAATCAAACTATAGTTCCTTTACTCTAACTCCATGTTTTGTATAGGTTTGATACTATAGAGATAATGGTATAAATATTATTATTTTTTCTAGGAATGATCCTTTCACAAAGTCTCTCATGCTTTTATATTGTTTAAGTGTCAACGATGGATCCAGAGCGTAGAAAGCTTGTTGTAGTCTTCATTCTACAGTTTGCATAGTGATAAACCTGTAGGGTTAGAAATATGTAAATCAGTTTAGAATTCCAACGTAGAATGCAAATGTGTGAACAAGCTTACAATTCAAACCTCATGTCTATAATCAAATGCTTTTTAGAATGCTCAAATGACAACAATCGCTCTTAAATAATAATAAATAATAAAAATTCAAATGAAATTTCAATAATTTCAATAAAAAAAATCAACAGAGGTTATTCTGTTATTTGACCTAACTTATCAGCTCTTCAATTTATAAAACATTAGCATTTTCCTAAACCATACTTGCAACGAAATGTAGACACTTGCTCTGTGTTTTTAGCAAACTGTGTTCTGTGCAGGGGCTTGGAAAGCAATAAACTTTGTTATCAAGCACTGCCCCAACTATGCTCAAACAACCATCTCCATCCGGGTGCAATGATAACAACACTTCAATTTATAAACTGACCTGTGATAAATCAAAGCAACACTCACCAGGAAGCTTTCCTGACTTTAATCCTTGAACCCCAAGTCCAGTCTTCCACCCATCTCCCTAGGACAGTCATTGATTTCAAATCTCAAACTTCAACTTCCAAATACGGAAACAAAAGGCACTTTCAAGCAGTCAAAAACACAAAGCACGAAATAGTGAACAATCGTACATTTTCACTTGACAATGACTTCAAGGCAAGTGATTGAAGCTTGGCTGCGCGAAGCTAGACAGACACAAAGCTTGAAGGCACGATGTGACAATTGAAGAGAAACATAACTTGAAGCCGCGTAGGTGAAAAAGAGAGTTTTGTCCTGTGGACAAGTTTGGAGTCACGTCCCAACGTGATCTCAAACTTGTCCACTACAAGTGCAAGTCCATCTTAAGTTTTGACGGGAGACATTGATGACATGGATTTCTAGTGAAGTGGACGTCCACCGGATGTGAAAGCCCTAGCAGACAAAACCCTATCTTGAACCAATGAAAATGCTTGATCTTCATCCACTGCTTGTGAATGTCCCGGTCTAAACCGGGCCTGATATGTACTCTACCCACAAATTCTAAAATCCATAAGCCCCTGAACCCTAAAACCCCTATCACTTGTATTTTCTGAATCGTATGTTAACTATCTATATGGGTGTATGAATTGTGAAGTTCGCTACTAATTTCTTCAAATGGATCACATTGTCGAGCTCTAAAATGTACCGAGCTCCGATTCCATTTTGCTCCAAGCTTTTTGTGAGTGACTTGACTTGGTGTTTACTTTCTTTGTCAGATTATTGGGCAAGGAGAATTTTCGATCATTTCAATCCAACCCCTTTGTGTTGTAGCTGCTGATAAAATGGAGCAGGTAATTCAAAATTGTGACTAAGGTAGGTACACCCAAAACCGTCACTTTTTGCTACTGAGCCTATTTTCTATTATTAGATTGGTCAAATTTTCATATGTTCTTGTTGACAAGTGAAAGGAGGTTGCAACGCACCAGAGAATGTAGCATTTGGATACTGTATGCAAAAGTTATTAACCCCTAAGCACCCTAGCGACCCAAATGTGGCCTCCTACTATGAGACATTTGACCATCATAATGTCCTAGGTTGTATGGTGAAAACTTCCACAAATTTCTCCAAAGATGCCTTCCCTACCTCTCTTCCAATCTAAACGGTCATGTCTTTTGGATCTTATTTTTTAATCAGTGGGGTCTACTTGAATGGCAATTTGTAGCTTGTTTTTGGAATTTGCGCTAGGTGCTCAGGGGTTAAGGAACAAAGTTTGGTTCTGAAGGCGTTTCTTCCACATAGGTACAGAACTGATTTTGGAGATGTACATGCAGTATAGATGGCGGTTTAAGGTCAGTGGCACATTTGGGTGTACCTACCTTATAGTGTTGTTATGATTTTGGATGCAGGTTTTGGTACGAAGTTCGGGCACAAAGTGGTTGTTCCTTCTTGGATATGGTGTGTGGCATTTTTCCTTTTGCAAATCAGCTCGTCTTTGCAACCACCATGTCAAATGTTCAATTTTTCCAGCTCAGATTTTCCTTCGCATTTTCAGAATTGTAAACAGCAGGTTGTTTCGGATGATTGAATAGGCTGGCTTCATCTTGTTGCAGTCTAAGAGCATCTCCACTCTTGCACAGAAAAGGGTCCTAACTCAGCATGTGTTGAGCCCGGGCACTTTTACTCCCCATGACGAGCATCAAGTTACCCCGGCCATGGGTAAAAATTTAGTTTGGTCGCCATCCTGAGGAGCCCAGTCACTAGTCACTATTCCTCTATTCTTGTTAGAGGACTTTTGTCCATGGCTTGTTTTTGCGTGCCTAATTTGGTTTAGGAAGTTAGAAAAAGAATAATGGATGGCTACAATTACAACTTGGGGGTACAAGGTATCAATAAATAAAACATAATGGTCAATGTAAGGTGTAATTTTAAGATTCAAATAACAATAAATAACAACACATAATTCTATAAATAAATAAATAAATAACAATAAATCTTTTTACACTATATAAAAAATTAAACATTAGGATCTTCAATGTTCTATACTTCAATTTATTAGATGGTATACATTTAGAAAAGTAGAATAGCCTTATTTAAATAAAAGTGTTTAAGAAATTATTTTGAGTCCCACATCCACATATAGATGTAGGAATTACAATAGAAATGCTCTTTTACATACACACACATGTATATGTATATATATTTATTGAAAATATCTCTAAGTATATTTCTTACACTTTAAATATATTCATTTAATTAATATTTTATTTGATGTTGTTTGTTTTGGTTTGTATTTTTCACTATGCTTTGGAAATGTAAGGGTTGCATTGTGATGAGTGTCATACAAAGCATCTCCTTATATTCCAAGGTTCTTAATTGGAAAAAAAAACATGAGTCATTTTTGTATGTCTTTATGTTGTTTGTTTTGGCTTGTGTTTTTTTCTAATGCTTTGAAATTATAAGGGGTGCATTGTGATGAGTGGCATCCAAAGCATCTCCTTATATTCCAAGGTTCTTAATTGGAGAAAAAACCATGAGTCATTTTTGTATGTCTTTATGTTGTTTGTTTTGTTTTGTAATTTTTTTAATGCTTTGGAATTATAAGGGGTGCATTGAAATCTCGGGGGATGCACATAGTTCTACTACAACAAACCACATGCAAATAAACGGTTTCTAATAAACTATAATTTTAACTTCAAATTTCAAGCATTGTTTACTAATGGCTATAGGATTCTACTCCCAAAATTTCAAACTCAAATAAAATATGGAATGATTTCTAGAAGAGGTTAAAAATGCACTAAAATGGCATGTTTTTTTAACTCAAATATTTTTAGAGAACACATTTAGATGACCATTGCATCAATATTCAACTCAAAATGAGCTTTCAATAGAGAGTTATTTTTAGGAATTTTTGTTCATTTTTTAGACAATTTTTTCTTATACAATATAGGAATGCGAAAGTTATTTTTTACTTCTACAGTGTATCTTTTTACTTCAAAAAATTATAACTAAATTTTATTAACAAATAAAAATATCAATAATCCAAAATATAAAACTTTCAAAGTAGAAAATCTATTCATATTTTTTCATTTGATTTTATTTAAAATTCAAAAAGTATATAGGGAATCCAAAGTTTTGTTTGCACATGGTTTTTAATGGACACTCTAAGTGCCCCCTTTGAGATTGTGATGAGTGGCATTTAAAGCATCTCCTTATATTTCAAGGGTTACAACAAAATTCACAATAGATCTCACAACCACAACCACAGTCAAGGTTCAACAACACAAGAAGTAAATAGTGCCAAGTTGTCACAAAAAGGGAATATTAAATTGTTAGAGTATTAATTGAAATTTGGAAATTGAATGGGCTTGAGGGTGGTGAAGACAGGTATGGTTGGGGAAGTATCCCAACCCCGCCCACTTTTTCTTTTTTGGAGCCCACCAAAGGGAGTTTCCTGTGATGGCTTCCCCGTGCAAGAGTGGAGAAGCTCTAAGTCTACCTAGATTTTGCTAGCTTTAGGTAGTGGCTTCCACACAGGATTCACGTGTGATTTGGTAAGGTCTTGAATTTGGTGATTTAGAGCACCATCTCAAACTTAAGGATAGACGGATTGTTAACAATTATCGTGCAATTATTGTTGTTTCATGGGTTCGTACCATAATCGCATTGACTTAGTGTATTTTTATGCACGAAATCAGTGTGAAAACAATGAATATCAATAGCGTACAGTTTATGTATTTTAACTATACAATTGTTGTGCCAAAACTGCACAACAATCATATAGTTAAAGTACATAAATCGTACGCTATTGATATTCATTGTTTTCGCACTGATTCAATGCGTAAAAATACACTAAGTCAATGCGATTATGGTACGAACCCATGAAACAATGATGACCGCACGATAATTGTTGCCAAATCGTAGGGTCTAAACTTTGTGATGACATCCATTGATATTCTGGATAAGGTCTATTGTGAACAAGGTAAGGACAAGGTAAGGTAGACAAGCCTATTACCACCTTGATTTGCAATGTGAGTATTTTGGGGTCAATTCCAAGATGGGCACATATTTTTCAAAGGTGCATGCTTGTTTCAGGAATCAAACCCAAGTGGAATGATAATTTTCTGATTAAAATTGTAATTTTTGTGAATTTTTGAAGAAGTCAAACTTGAAATTACAAAACCACTTATAAAGTGGGGTCAAAAACGTCCCCTAAACAATCCATTACTACCTAATCAAGTACTAGATATTCTCTATTAATAGAGTGATACATTATTCCTTGATGTCATAAAACCTTTGAGTTTGTTATAAAATGAAGGGAATCAATTTGGAGGGATTTTAGGTGGAATTAGGGCCAACAATAGGTGACGGAATTGGACTAGTCTATTGATGGAATTGGACTACCAACAATAATGGATTGTTGTACTTTAGTTTATTACAAGCCCTATTGCAAGTACTCATTTTTTCTTTTGTAAGAAAGTCGTAATGAACTGTTTTCAGTCATGTAAAGTCTAAACTATGAGCCAACAATAGTCTAACATATCTTGGTGATAGGCTCACTGTTGTATAAACACAATGAAAAGAATGTTGTTGTAAAGTGGTTACCCCCCAACCCACCAAATTTTCCTCCTGTGCCTAATATTATCATTAGACTAGTCAAATTTTAATTGATTTTTTTGTCATATAGTGAAAAGATGTTCCATTGCACTAAAGAATGTGAAATTCAGATATTGTATGCAAAAGTTATGAAGGGTTGAAGTTTTTTTGGGTAGATGTTCTAAAATTGTTTCTTCTACTTAGGTACGTATTGATTTTGGGTGATGTGCATAGAGTGATGATGGTGGTTTTATACAAGATGCGATATTAGGAGTACTCACCTTAACATATTTTATTGCATGCTTTGAATGATTTCAACATTGATTCAACAGTGCACCATGACAACATTCAATTTTTTTCTTGTTTATTTGGAATAAGAAGGTGGCACCTTAACCTGGGGAGGGGGGGTAGTGAGTGGTAGGAGTAACCAGTGACATGCAATCAAATGATAGAATGTCGAAAAAAAATCAGAGATAAAAATTATAATATATATTAGGACCCTGTTAATAGAAAATTAGGACCCATTAGAAAAAAATTAGATTTAGGATACCCTCCCTTTTATTTATTTATTTGACCAAGAATCCTAAATAGGATTGCCTTGTGAATAGCATATTCTAAATTAGGTGGCTACTAGTGGCTATCAGGGTTAGGACTTGGTGGTTCAAGGTCGTTGGGACAGTCTATCTTCCGCATTAGGGGTGATTCTTCATTTTAGGATTGCTTCCCCTTTCTAAGGTTTAGGCATCGCCATTGCCAGTGTGCGGTCACTTTTGTTTAGGGTGTGTTTTTGCTTGTCGCTATAATGTTGGGCTCGTTGTAGGGATTGGGAAGCTCCTACCTTAGGGTTTAGATTTTAGAAGATGGCATTGAGTTTGAGGACGAAGCTATTTGCGCTTGGAGAGAAGACCGCGCACCCGGAGCTCTTGAGTCCCTTCTTCTACCACAATGGTGACACTTACGCCAAGTTGTGGTTGCATCTAGAAGAGGAGGAATGCGTGAACTAGTTGCTCCAGTTCTGGAACGTTAAAGATCACTTTTGCATCTGCAAGGGTTTTGAGGCTATGAATCCTATCACGGATCATGTGTATGTCATTCCTGTTGTGCATGAGGATGCGGAAGGACCACCAAAGCGATGTCGGCACAAGATTCTTGACGGAACCGATAGCAACAACATTGTGCTGGGGTTTGAATTGGAATTCCCTGTAGTAGATAATTTCGACGTTGGTGTCGTGCCGACGTCGGAGGTGGATGAAGTGGGTTGTGGTAATTCGTTGCAAGCGCCTAGTTTCCCCGAGCTCTAAACTACTTCAGTTGCGTGTGTGTAGTAAATCGTTTCATGCGCAGTCTCGCAACACTTTAGCTTGAGAGAATTTCATAGATTCAACGGACTTATTGGAAGTTCTCAGGGACTACATGTTGCCATTTGTTGGACAACTGGCAGAGGATTCGTGGATGCAGGCGTTCCTTAATGCGGAGGAAACAATGACTTTCCTCCTTTGCCTTGCAGCAGCATGTAGAGAGTGTCGAGATGTGGTCCATGGTTTTATGGAGTTCACTGAGTTGCGTATAGCAATAGCAAACTTTGGTGAGACCAAAGGCAGAGGATTTTGGCACCATACATCATGGGCAAGGAAGTGGGACATGGCGTTACTATTTTTTGTATGAGCTTAATTTGTCCTTGTTATCTCGTTTGTGGTTGCTGCAGCGGGAATTAGGTGAGTGATTGATGTGTGCACCTCTGGTGGACCTATCTGTAGTGGAATTATAGTGCCTCTGCATCACTTTGCAAGATTGGTGGGGTCAAGAAGAGCTTAAAGTTGTAGCTAGACCAAAACTGTAGCCCAACAACCACAAGTGGGTGACACCTTGCCACCGAGCTCTGTGATGTTTGTGGCCCCAACATCCTCCATGGTATACAACTTCACCTCCCTCTCCTTTGCATTTCACTGCCTCTGAACGATGTGCATGATGTTGCATATTGTCCATGTTTGTGCAAATGGGTTTCATGTTATTCTCTGCCATTTTCATGGATTCAAGTATGTTTATGTGTTGCAATGCAAGTGGGAAGCTATAGGTGATTCTTAAAAGTAGGAAAATGCATTTTCCTAATTTTTGGAAGATTGTGATTCATTTTTGGGTGGAGCTAATTTACACTAGGGCTTGTTTGGGCTTAGGTATACAACCTAATTTTTGTTAGTATGTGCAAAACTTGTAGAACTTTGCATGATACACAAATTTTTTTCACTCATTGTGTTCATGAACACAATATAGGCAATTTATTTTGTACTATTGTTACATTCTACCATGATATTTCATACTACCATTTCATAAGAGTATGATCACACAAAAACAATTCCTACATATTATTGTGCACTTTGTGAATTCAATCCCTTTTGACAAGTCTATTGGACATGACAATGTATGGAAAAAAAATGTGTGAAAAATGTATGGAAAACAATATGTGAACTAAAATTAGAAGGTATTTAAAAAATCAATATAAAAAAAGAATGTAATAAGGAATGTAATTGAAATTTTTTTGAACTAATATAGCATATAATTTATTCACAGTATTTAAAAATTATAAATAATACAAGCCCCCTATTTAATGCCCCAAAGTAGAAAATTAGATAATCATAGCATGCCTAAATAAGATTTTAAAAATATAATACCCCCTAAAAAATACTCATTGTATGCACCTATCTCCTTATATTTTTCACATAATACCCCCCGACTTTAATGTTATTGTAGATAATTTGGATCTTTTAGATGATTTCAAGAAGGTTAGGACAATAGAAAAAAAACAATTTTTCATCCATTTTGGGGGGAGTTGCTTGAATGCATTTAAAGGCAATAGTATTGATTATTCCCTCATTATTGTATTATGAATTTTTCAAATGAAGAAGATACTTAACCTATTAAGAACATTGTAACCCAAAAGTGGCCACTGGATGACTTTTCATATCACTATAGGAATGAACAATGCACCTATTGGTCCAAAAATCAAATTGTTTTTAAAAACATACTTTGTTCATAGGTTGGCTTCCTTTAAGAATTAATCCACAAGTCATCCTTCTGGTGTAATTTCACCACTTCTTGTTTTGCATTTTTGATGTGAATTTTTGCTATAAAAATGATGTTTTTTGAATTTTGACCTGACCAATGAAATGAATTTTATTAAGTGTAAAGTATTTTCTACTCAAATTATTATTTTTTTAAATTCAATATTTTATTGCAATTTGAACTTGGGACCTATAACCATAGTTTATTGATTTTATAATTTTATAATAGCATAGTAAGTTTGGCTCATACCATGATGTTCTACATTATTATAATATATATCTATAGTGAAAATTTTAGAGTTTTTGAGCATATTTTGTATTTGATATGAAATTTCTTCACTTTTTCGTTAAAGATTTAACAATAATTTTAAATTTCCACAAAAAAATTTGAATTTTTTATGACTCATAGAAGACATATGATTCCATCTTTGAAAAACATAAAACAAAAATTTCATTGTTTCTACAATAATAGAAAAAATCACTCATCAAATACTATTGTTTTAGGATTTTAATTGCTAAGCTCTTAAAAGGAACATTTGTTTTTGCCTAAATGGGGAATTTCATTAAAATGGCAAATATTCTGTGACTTTGACATTCCATAGTTCAGACCGGACGATCGGAAATCTAGTACACTAATAGATTTCAAAATGTCCGATCTGAACTATGGGAATGACACATTGTGAAAATGGCACATGGAATATCGCCATTTTAATGAAATTCCCCATCTAATAGCAAACCAAATGTGAATGTTAAATCTTTGAGTCTTTGAGCTATTTAGAATTTGCTCAAGTAGATTATCAAAACAACTATTTATGCTCTTTGTTGCTTCAAGGTTCCAAATGACTTGCGTGATGACTTGTTTCGTACTAATTCCATAATCTGTAGTAGAGAGATTACATGGCATGTTCTTTAAAAAAAATTACATCTTTTCTAAGTAGCAAAAAAATCAAATTCTACTTGCAACATCTTTCAGAACAATTTATTAATCTTTTTGAGCAAAATTTGCATTATGTGACTACATATAGAGACCAAAACACTTATATTTCAACTTAAAGTGCCGCTACCTTATAGAAAAGTTGTGATGGAATTATTTTCCATATTTTTGGAATTAGGATTAGGATTTTTAGCAAATGGACCTTAATTCATTTTAGGGGGTAGGTTGTTTCCTATTCTAAGTAAAGTAGGTTGCTTTAAATCATTTGTAGCTACAATTTTTCAAGGTAGGAATTGTTGGAGTTATTAAGGTAAGAAGTCCATGAAGTGCTTAAGTCATAGAAACTTTCACCTCCTTAAATGTATACATTTTATACATTTTTTTCAATGTTTTAGCAAAAAAAAAAAAATCTCTACATTTCTCAAGCCAAACGCTTTTAGTAACTACTATGTTTCAATTTGAAATTTCATAATTAATTCCACAAAGCTCTAAAATATATGAAATGATTTGGGTTAGATGCCAATTTCATTTGACTATCTTTCAATAAAGTTTTATTGAAAAATATTTCAAGAAGTCTAACCTCACTAAATTATTTTCTAGTTCTTAAATGGGTACTTTATAGACTTTCTACCTTACTATTCTAAATTTTAGCATAACTGACATTTAAGAATTAAATTTTGGATGAACTAATTGCTAATTTCAAGAGCTCAAGACAACTGAACTTAATAATTTCAAAACTCCAAGTATTATATCTACAAATGCACTCTTCACATTTACCTAATTTTTGGATTTGATCTAAGATATAATAGTCCATTGTAGTTAGATGACTCCATGGTAGACACCTAGGAAATGATCCCATTATGGATTTTTTTAGTATGAGAGATTTGGGCCACAATGCATGTCTTACATTATAGTAATGGAGTGATTAAGGTGGAGGCACTCATTACCAACTAGTGCCCCATAAGCAATCAACAGGGTGTCTTGAATCTAGGAGAGGGTGGGACTCATTTGCATTAATTAATTTTAAAATTAAAGAAATTGGGTTCTATAACCAATGTGGTTCTGACACTACTACAAAACTTATGTCTCCTTTTGTGTATCAGAGTTATCTACAAGTATTCTCCCAATGATCAATTTTATAAGACTCTAGACATTGGACATGGGTCAAGCCCAAATTCAAGCTATCATGATTCATAGTAATTTCAGTTCAAGTTGTAAATTCACCAAACTTTCTACTACAATGCCATTTCTATCTTTGCACTTCAATAAATATTTGCTTTGTCAAATATTGCTCCAAATCATATCGGCCATGGCTTAAGTTATCGGTTATGGGTGGCTTCACCTTAGTAACCTCCTTGAGAACTTCTAACTTTTTAGTGTGATTTTATTGAAAAAATTGGTTTTTTAAGCCTTCCATATTAGAAAATATTATGACTACTCTAAATGAATAAGATAAGCATCATGGATTCAGATTTTGTTGGTTTGGGGGTAGTCTACACACTCTTTTGGTCCATAATGCGCTGAACACTTTAAAAATTCATATCATATTCATACTTTGTCAAAATAAATATATAATTTCAATTGCTCTCATTGTTTCTCACACTTCTCTTTACGTGCTCATTGTTTCTCACACTTCTCTTTATGTGGGAGAAAAATTGAAAAATTTCAAGAATGGCATGAGTCCAAATTCCTAACTCTAATTTTACCTTACAAGTCAGCTTTCTAGCCTTGAGTAGGTTGGCTTCGAATACGAACACAACTGATTTATCAAACTTTTGTATTAGAAAATATTTTTTCTTAACAATTAATTACTAAGCTGTTGTAATAAATGGTGACAATTTTTTGCTAAGCAATGATACCAAAAAATCCATTAGAATATTTGGTGGCAGAGTCCTATTTTTTCAATAATGGTTGAAATCTCTAAAGTGAAAATATCCAAAACCATCAAAACAAGCAATTCTATATAGTTGGAGGCACTTTTAATTTTGAGAAAAAAAATATTTTGTGGTATTAGCAATTGAAAAATAAAATTAAAGATTGTAGATGAAACATGTGATTACTACAAATTTCCAAAGTAGAAGCTACCTAAGCCTTTGAAACCATTACTTTGCTTGATCACAAAACTAGACATTTAGAGAATGAACAATCAACCAATTGCAATTATGTAAGGAAATGGTTTAATGACACTTTAGGCAACACTTTCCATGGAAGTCTGTTTATGATGAATGGGTACAAGGAAAGTCTTGGGTGTTTCAACTTATATGGTATGTACAACTTTCAAACTTTAGAATGGTGTTGTTCTTGTTTGGATGAATGTACGCACATTAATCCCAAAAAAACCAAGTGTCCCTTTAGAGAACACAACAAGGTCTAGGTGGATTCCTATAATCTCAATTTTGACTTGATTTTCAGAAACTATTTTTGAAGATAGGAAAATATAAAGCTTTTTGAAAATATGATTTTATTCCAATTAGTGCCCAAGAAAAAAAATTGTCACAATAAGCTCAAGAAACAATTCATTGGGTAATATAAAAAATTCACAAAAATTCAAAATATATATTTTTAATTTGATTTCTCATAGAAAATATTTTTTTCTACTTAGAAAGATTTGATTCATTCTATTTGGATTAGTGATGAGAAAATTATGGAGAGTCTTAATTTTTAGACAACTTGAGTCTTCTTTCTAAAAATAATTTATAGGATTCATTTTTTAAATCAATTTTTCTCAATTTTTCAAAAAACAAAGTTACAATTGGTTTAGTCAAATTTTTAGAACAATCTCACTACAGTATTGCAATTAGAAGGTGTCAATTCCATCTTAAAACTATTAAAAAAAATTAGTTTCCCTTCTATCTCATACCTACTTCTATATAACAAATTTTTGAAGAATAAAAATTAAATATTTTTTCTAGCATTTTTTTCTAGATCTTCAACTCAATTCTTCAAGACAAAATTTTCTTAATTCAAAATCAAAATCTATAGTGCAAAAATTTTAAGTTAAAAGATTCAAAAGACAAAAAATCTAGTCATGGAAGGTGCAATTTTTTTAATTTTCTTCACTTAAACTTAGATATTTTGGAATCTACCTAGTCAATGTTTTTGAAATTTTTCCACGCATTCTTATTCTAGTCTAGTGCAAGATCTGATGGTTAGATATATAACTATATAAAAATTATATGTGGAAGAATCATCTAAAGTTTGAACAAACAAATAAAGTTTTAAAAATCATACACCATGCCATAGAAATGGCAATTTTTAATGTTTTTTGATATAAAAAAGGCCATGGTCCTTTAGGGCTCAAGATAAATAAATAAACATTTATTCAAACTTTAGATGATTCTTCCACATCCATGGATGAAAATAACTTCAAAACTCTAATAAAGATAACTTTTTACATTGCCTAAAATACATTCAAAATGAATGAAATACCCTCCAACCCCCAACCCCAACCCTCTATTCCAACATTATCAAAAGCGATTTCTTTCGTTTGAAGGCACTTGTAGAAATATGACCTATGTTTTCATTTGTAAACCCAATAGTCAAAATGACCCACGGAAGACCCACAAGGCAATTTAACCCCGCCTTTGGGTCATTTCATCGGTCATTTCTCAAATCTTCTAGAACTAGGATTTTCACTGTGACTATGTATCTAGAAGATGCAAACATCTTTTGGGTATTAATATATGAGTGGAAAGAGAATCTGAAGGTGGGTTTGACAATAAATTGCACATGTTTCATCCAAGACTTGTTTTCTTTACACATGGATTCTATTTGCCTACGTCATCACATTCTGTACTACAACCTCCATGCCCACTCCCCTTTTCCTTTCCTTCATGCACCTTGCTCATCACGCGGTCATCACATTCAGCCTCCACCTATCCAGTTCGCCGCTCACCATGAAGTACTGTTGGGTGTGGAATATTTTACACCATCTATGGCAAAGCCAACAAAGGCACGAAAAATGCATGCTACTGAATGTTTGCTTACAAGAAGCAAAAGGAGCAGTGATGGCAAATAGAAAATACAAGCGTTTCATGATGTATGCAAACACAGCTGCTTTCGAAACTGTTCTGTGATACTTGGATACAATCTTGACAGCTTTTGAAATATAAAAATAATTTCAGCTTTGGCCTTGATATTGGGCCACCAAGAAAAGGCTTGAAAAAACTTAAATTTTTGTCCATGGGTTTCAAAAAACAAACAAAAACACACACAATGTGTGGCTGAATTCATCAATGGCAGAGAACTGGAAAGAGTAGAATTCCAGGGACTGCACGGCTCTCCCACTGCATTCAATTCAGCATGAAAATTGTGACCCAAACCTTTGGCAGTAAGGTAGCAGCACCCATAATTGATAATTTAAGGGGTTTGGATATGATGTCTATCAATAGACATCCAACAAATTAGTAGACCTTACTAGCAAGAGAAAAAGAATTCCAATGCATTTTCAAATGGACACTCTGAGTGAATTTTTAGGACAAGTACCAAATTTTAGGAATTTTTTTTTATAGACACATATAACTGTAGGATCTTGAAGTACACTTGTTTGAGAAGATGTGGGAAAAATTTCAGAAATTTCCACCACGTAGATTGCAAGATATTAGCATTTGAATTTACAAAAATCTTTTTTTTGTCCCTGCAAAAAAAAACAGGTAGTTGCACTTCACAAGAGCACATCTCTTCTATTAAGACATGATGTTTGTTTTATTTGTTTGTTTTGTTTGTTTGTCACGTTGAGATCTCTTGGATTGTGCATCCCTTGATCGCGTGCTTGGTACCATTGGAAAGCCCTCAATGAGGAGGGGTGCACCGGCTTGGTTTCACGGTGTTTCAACTCACGGTGAGAAAGTTATGCATTTTTGAGTTATTTTTTATTTTTTAAAATTAGAAAATCAGTTTTACTTTTGTTTTGACTGTGGCAACGACACAGGGCACACTAGTTTGTATGAAAAAATGTCCAAAATGGTGGTTATTCTTTGAATTCATTCTTCAAGGCAAGTTGGCTACATGCTTAAAAAATTTGAGATCATTTGAAATTGTACAACATGTAGGAATAAAATAGTAAGGAAAAAAAAATAGACAATCATTCAAAACACTAAATTATTAAGTATTTATTTATGGAATTGAAGAATGAGAATCCCAATGGTTGCAATGTTGTAATATACATATATCCTAGGATTTTATTTTTTTCAAAAAATATTGAAAATTGAATTCAATAAAGGACTCCAAAGTTTATTTTAGAGTCCAGAATCCATAAGTGCCTACAAACTAAATTTGCTCATAACTTTCATCTCATAAATCAAAATAGAATGATTTGAAGCTTTTTATGTATACATAACTTTAAAAAACCAATTTTAAATTTTTATTTTAAAAAAAAGTGATTTTTCCAAAAAAAATTGAGCTGTCCACTAAACGTTGACATATCATGCAATAACTTTTTAATCCCTAAATGCCTAAGCCATTCCAAGGATGTTTTTCCTATAAAAGAAAAGAGCATGGGCTTATAGTTGTCCTCAATGAAGCAAATTTTTTTTTCAAAATTTGACCATATAGATGTTTAGAGAGCTTTCTTATTAGTACATATATCAATTTTGAATCTAAAACTGTAAAGGAATTGTGAGATTATAACCAAAAAATATATGTTTCCTATTTTTAATATGCTATCCTTCACCACAATGTTTTAGAAATTTACGAATAAAAGTTTTTTGGGATTGGAGGTGACATGAACAACTACAAATAGTATTAGCATACTAAAATGCACTTTCAAAAAATTTAATTTCACATGAAAAGCTATCAAATTCATTATACAATCCACCTTGCAATTGTTGTAATGCAATTTTTTTTAATAAATAGAGATTGCAAATAACTTCAAATTAACACTTGAATATTTAAATTTTCAATGGTGAAAATCATGAAAACACTTTTCTCTTTCTATTGGAATCATTTTCAAAACAAATGGATTTGAATTTTTTTTTAGATCTCAAATCAAGTAAAATTGGCAAACTTTGCTTAAAGCTGGGAAATGAAGTAAAATTTGCAATCTTTACTCTTCACTAATGGTACATATACATGTTTGAAGACCTCTTAAAAATCAAACATTCACTTTTTTCAGTGAAAAAATGAAAGATTCCAATAGTTAACCTTCAAAACTGCCCAAATTTTTTTAATGGACATGGGAATTTAACTGCTCACACCAAAATGAGCTTGAAATTTCAGATCCACCATATATGGTCAGATGAGTAGTTAGGGTTTAACTATGTAGTCAAAAGTTATGAAAATTGTTGGGCCTTAAAGCTACTCCTCGGGCACATGTTGTGTGACAATTTGAAAGAAAAATAATGAAATCTCCATTCGTAGTGAGCTACCCAAAATTACTATAATGCCAAAAAAAAAGCAGTTGAACATTTAGGGGTTAATGATCATGACAATATGTAGATAGCAATGTATCACAATTTATATATTAAACCACAATTTAAGAGTTATAAGGCTAAATATAGGTCATATAGGAGGACAAGTCATATATAGGTCATATATAAGGGCTGGTCGCATATAAGGGTTGAGGCAGGCATCCTCAAATGTGCCATTGATCTTAAGATAAAAACACCCCAAAATCATCCCTATAGCCATTCATGTACATAAAATTTCTTTTGAAGTGTTCCTCGATTTCCATTGAAGTGTCTCTCAGATGTGTCATTAAATTGTGCCCCTTGCTTTACTGGGATTAGTTGACTATTAATTTTGTCTAATATCAGTTTCTAATCCAAATGTATGATGCATTGGAACCTCTGCGAACAAGAAAATCAATGAAAATTTGACTACTCTCTAAGGTAGGTACACCCAAATGTGCCACTGACCTTAAACCGCCATCTACACCATACATAAATCTCCAAAATCAGTTTTGTACCTATGTGGAAGAAACACTTTCAGAATCAAACTTTGTTCCTTAATAACTTTTGCATACAATATCCAAATGCCACGTTCTCTGGTGCATTGGAACCTCCTTTCACTTGCCAACAAGAACATCTGAAATTTTTACCAATCCAATATTAGGAATTAGGCTCAGTAGCAATTAGTGGCAGTTTTAGGTGTACCCACCTTAATAATAGTAACTTGTCACAGTAGCAAAAAGTGGAGGGCACCCATCTTAAGTATCCGATGGGATAACAGAATCTTTCTATGTAAATGATATCTACATAAAATAAAAAGCCTAAATTAAGGTATAACTCATTGATTTCTTTGTAAAAGTTGGAAGATTCAGCAAGACTGTATTCATCAAGAAAAAATGCAAGTTCATGTAAGAACTTAGGGTCTGGAGACCACGAAAAACCATGAATCCATTGAAGTAGGTGAGTTGATGATTGAGAGAAAAATCACGTATGCTGCATCTAAAGTCAGGAACCAAAAACTGAATCGCAATCCAAACTCCAGAAGCTAATTATCATTGGCATATACAGACAGACAGACAGGTGTCACTTTATACCCAAATACTATTGTGCAGGCCAACTTTGTGAATCCAGTCATAAAAAGGAGGCCAACGTACTCATTTCTTGATTCTTGGTGTTGGAGATAAGCAAGCTCTATGATGAATAGAATCACTTTCCTATTCAAAACTATAATGCATCCATATCAAAGTCTGTACCTGTTCATCAACTTTTACATGATAGCAGTACCACGTTTATTTATTCGGCAAAGTCATGCCTTGAAACTTTAACTGAGACCGCTTGATTATATGAGAATGGTTCATTTCCTTCTTCAATTGATTTGACTTGGGCTTTCAGCGCCATTTTCTCCTTCACCGTAACTTTCTGCTTAATCCACTGCAAAACTAGAGTTTTCCAACCTTAAAAACTGTAATACAAAATACATATGGGAGATTATCACCTTGAACATAAAATGAACTCAAAAAGTAGCCTATATGAAAATGTATTTGCACAAGAAAGAAGAAAGCATCATGGAAGGATTGAATGTAGGCTCGAAGCAACGTGAGGACACACCAGTTTCTCAAGCTTGTCTAGCATGCCGAGAAATTTCTTCAGCTTCTTTTCAACCTGCGTACGTTAGCTCTCAAAACAGTGCAGTCTGAGGCTGTTTAGGAGACGTATAGCTATAAATGTTGGGACATGAAAAATGAGAGGAGATTTACTTTATTGTAGACTTCAAGTTTGTCCTTCCAACAATTGAGCAACTGCTGACAGAGCCTTTTCAGTTGAAGCTTCACAGCTTATCAAGGCAGCTTTTTTTTTTCTTCTTCCTGCCAGTGATATCTGCATGATAAATAAAGTTCACCAGGTTAATGGCCATTACGAATGCTCTACCCAATTCCTGCCTCTCTGAAAAAATCATAGTGAGTTCAATCTGCAATATAGAAAGCCTCCTCCATTCACCAGCTATGTCTTGGAATTAAGCAATCACACTTAGCTCATCTTCTGGCTATGTGAATTATTCCAGTTTAACCCCAAAGTGACATTCAATTTCTGGGGTTCAAAAACATCATTGCTTTTGAAGCCTTATGGATCTAAATGTCTTCAAGTTATACAAATCTCAACCGTACAATCTTGTAGTGCACATGTTGTAGATGACATGTACAAAATTTGAAGTCATTTGGCCACATAGATTACAAGATCATAATGTTTTAGTGTTGAAAATGGATGCTGAAATTTTCCCAAAAACACATTTGGAGGTGAAATTTGATTTCTAAACCTACTCAAATGAAAAAACTTTAGACTACAAAATGATTCAAAACTACTATACAAACACATTGGTGAAAAAGAATTTCATTCAATTAACTCATTGTGTCTACAAAACGGCTTTGAAATGTCCCAAATCAACAAGAAAAATTGCAAAAAACACATCTAAAGTTGAACCTCCTTCTACTAGAATGCTCCTCAGTCACTCATTAATTCTTGGATTAACATGAAATTTTATCCACACAAACTAGACTAGCATGCGCAACTTTTCCAAGAAGAATGATTGAAATTGGACTCTGTATGAAGAAGAAACAAGCCGCCGAAGTTCACTATACTTCAAAAATGGCAGGATTTCGAACTTCGAATTGCTCCCAAACATTCAAAACAATTTGGATTGACATGAAAACTTTACCACAATAACTATACTTCAAAAGGAACAAAACCCAACAAATTTTATTGAAAGTGAAGAATAGATGAAGGAGATACAAGGCCCCGAAGTTGCAGCCCTAAAATGAAGTTTGGTGAACTCAAATTGAAGCTGTGAACTTCGACTGGCTTTCAAAAAATCAATACATCTTGGATCAATCTGAAAATTTTACCATACAAACTAGAGTGGAGAATGAAACTTTACCAACAAGTTTTACTAAATTTGGACCTGAGATGCAAAAGTTACAGCTATTTGAAATAGACTTAAAACTCTATGAGGACACTTTCTGTCCTCTTTGTCACTTTGGGGTTAAACACTTTTAAAACATGAATTAAAAGCTTTGCAAACAATGTCCGGGGAGTACCGGCAGTTAGTTACAACCTAGCCGGTTGATTTTGAAAATTTCCTAATGAGATTTTGAAGTTTCGGCAGAGGTTCCGGACGAAAAAAAAGATTTTTTTAAATGGACCGGATAGGAATATCAAATGTCGGCTTTTGGCCATCCACCCAAGAAATGTGTAGGAAAATTACCGATTGATTTGGTGGATAGCCGACCGGATTTAAGGTTTGTCAGAAATTTTCATTACTAGGAGTCTAGGACTCTAGGAGTAGGAAATTTGGAAGAGGACTTAGAGGAGCAATGGAGCATTAGTGTATATTTACTACACTTAATAGCTATAAGATTTTAAGAAAATTAGTTTTAATGCACCTACCGCCCTGTGCCCCCGTGTCCCTGCTGGCAGCTTACAATTGGAAAGTTTACCGTTGTACGCTTCAGTAATCAGTACTTCACCTAGCCAAACGGCACATCTGGATTGTCCGTTTTTTTATCAAACAGCTAGGATTTTTTGACGTGAGAGTGTGAAACTGACTCTGCGAGACTGCGATGCGACTAAAGAGTGTGGCGCCTTGGCGGCTGCCGCAGCCGAACAGCCCGAACTTCGCAGTCAAAGTGTTGAATGTTACATTTTCACAATCGCACTCTGTCAGTCACTCAGTCTGTCGATCGCTTGAGGTTTGGGGTAATTGGTTTCCCAAATTGCCATTTTTTCACTCAAGAATCTATAGTGGCAAGTGACGAGTGACGACCGCATTGTTCATGGTGTGTTCAGGTGCTTTGAATTTGCATCTCCTTGGCTGGGTGAAGTACTGGGCTCACTTGTGCAACATCGTGTAGTTTTAGAAAGTTGCAAATATCTCATTGCTTTCAGAATCCTAGCATTGCAAACTCCAAAGTGTTGCAGCCTTGTGGGTGATGTTGGCGTTGGCGGAATTGGCGGAAAAATTTGTCACACGGTCGTGCCGATGCTCCTCGAGCTTGGTTACTTGGTTCAGATTGTTTTGAAATTTTATGTGAATCTCATTTGTTTGCCGCCCTACGACAGCAGCTGCGGCTTTGCAGCTACTGCTATTGCTCCTCTCCGCATTAAGTATCAGGTATGCAAACAAAACTCACTTTCACGCTCAATCCCTCTTTCGATTTTGTTAGGATATTTTCTTGCTTTCTTTTGTGTGTTTACTTCAATGCTAAATCACTCATACATTTGGGGCTTCCTGTAATCCTATAGGGTTCATGGCTAAACGCCAAAGGTCCTTGAGGGACCATTACTTTGTGAAGTCGAAGGAAATTGATGTTGTCGAAATCTTATTTTCGGGGTCTGAAAACGATTCCTTCCCTGATACTGTTGATTCAAGGGTGTATGGACTTCCTCCTTCAGATGCAGAGATTGCTCAAACCTAGTGGAAAGAGCAATGGTCTGTTCAATTTCAATGGTTGCAGTTTGTTCCAAATGTTGGCAGAATGTTTTGTAAAGTGTGTAGTGAAAAAGGCGGTCGATTAGCATACGCCAAACACGGTTCCAAAATTTTTAAGGTAAGTGCCTTCCAGGATCACTCCCGGTCCAATGAGCACAGACGTTTGGCTTGGGCATTGCAAAGCGGCGACAAAATGATGGAGAAAATCATCGTGAATGGCCAGAGGGCGTGCGATGAGGCAGTTGCCTCTTTGATGCGAGCTGCCTATTTTTTGGGAAAGCAATCTTTACCCTATTCTAACTTCCCTTCTTTATGTAAGTTATTGGTAAGTGTCAAAGCCCCGATGACCTTGTCTTTATACCAGGACGAGAAATCATGTGCAACTCTCATGCTTTGTTTATTGGTTGTAATTCAAAAGTAAATTCTGAATGGTGTTCGAAATTCAGCTTTTTTTGGGGTGATGGTCGACGAATCTACTAATATCAATGTGACAGGGCACCTTGTCTTGTTTGCTACCATTGTTGAAGAAGGTCTACTGGTGACAGTTTTTTTGGGACTGTTGCCAGTCGATGGTGGAAAGGACGCCACTGCCATTTACCGAATCCTAATTGCACACCTCCGATTGTGGAATCTGGACTTGCGAAAGTTCGTGGGCTTTGGCAGCGACGGGGCAAGTACAATGATTGGCTGCCACAACGGAGTGTCTACACGCATAAAGAACGAGGTATACCCTTACCTGCTAGCTTGTCACTGCGTAGCACACCGCACGAACTTGGCGGCACTTGATGCTGCGAAGGCACCCAACTGCAAGGTAATCTCTTCCGACATTGATGGTCTTCTGAATTCAATTGCTTCTTTTTTCCATAAATCAAATAAGCAGAAGTACGCACTTACCACCTTGCAAGAGGAATTTTCTCATGCCAAAAGATGTATGAAATGGTACCATAAAATCCGTTAGTTGAGCCATTGGCAAGCGGTAAGCACTTTATGCGATTCTTTAGAATCTGTCATGTGCTACTTCCATGATACAGAGGGCGCTGAATCAAGTCAGGCCACATCCATCGTTGAAAAATTATCGCAATTCAAAATCATATATATTCTGTTTTTTCTGGCTGACATATTACATTCCCTTGCTATGTTATCTAAAGTGTTCCAATGTAAATTTGTGGATGTTACTTTCATAGGCAGCATAGTACGCACTGAAATTGCCCAAATCCGGATGTTGTTCATTGTGGAAACTACAGATTTGAATGCTGATACCTTTAATGAGAGTACAAGTTTCCATGTTATTCCAAAGTATGGCCCTTTTGGGGGGCATTTGCGGAAGCTTCCGAGCCAAATCAGAGGGAACATGTTCCACAATTTTCAAATGTCACGGTCTAGACTAGGATTTGACTTGGAGGAAGTTCTTGAGTTTCAACGAGCATTTGCGGAGGCTGTCTGTGATGGTCTGGATTCTCGATTTGGGGACAATGACATCATTTCTTGCTTTAAGGTGCTTAACCCTTCTAACATGCCTTCCAAGCAAGTTGGATTGCAGAGCTAAAGGGTCTCGGAATTGGATAGATTGCTGCAGCTGTATGGAGTAGACAAATCACACTCAAGTTTCTCCTTCCCCCCCTCCTTGATGTGTAAGCTTGTAAACGTGAATTTCTGTCCTTTAAATTACAATGCACAACTGAATGGGGGGATAAAACATTTCGGGATTTGTAGGGTATGATTACTTGAAATCATGCCCTACAAACAAGGTACCCCAATTTGCTTATCCTTGCTGAAATTGCTAGAGTACAGTGTGTCTCCACTACCACTTGTGACTCTGTGAGAGAGCTTTTAGCATTCAAAACTTAATTAAAACTCGTGTTAGGAACAAATTGGGAAGCAAAAACTTGGAAGCTTTGCTTAGAGTTGCTTTAGAGGGTCCAGATGAGGAATATGATGGTATAATTGAAGATGCCATACCTATATGGAAGAATGAAACCAAATATAAGTTTCTTTATGCTAATCCATCAACTTATTTATCTAATTCTGCCCCTAGTCCTAGTGCAAGCAATGCATCATCTTCATACTTAGATGAGCTGGGGACACCAATTTCTTGACAGCTTGTGTTGTATTCCTCTCCCCATTTTTTTTTGGTGTTGTGTTTTGCTTATGAATGGTGGATTGTATGTTCTCTCCATATTTTTGATAGATGTTCTTTAAATTCTTATGAATGTTGTGTAGGCATGTCGTACTAACCAGCCTTTTAAAAATGCATGGACCCCCTTTTGGATCATTGCATTTTTTCAAGGCTGAATCCCTGGCCCCAAATTGGTAGAGGCACTGCCAGGTTCAAATCCTGCCAGGGATATTTAAACAGACAAAGCAACCAAAAAAAAATGGACCCGAGTGCATTTTGACTTCTCACGGAAATTATCTTATTGGAATTGAACAATGGCGGTTTAGGTACCGGGAGAAAATTCAAGGTCTAGGAAATTGACCAGTAAATCTTGCAACTTCCCAGCACACTTCCGAACAAATTAAAAAAAATCTAAGGTAGATGAGACTTTCACGGAAATCCACCGTCTGGCTCACAGAACTCCCCGGAATGTGTTTGCAAAGTAACAACAACAGATCATCTAGGTATTAACTCTCATAATCGTTGCAGCAGATCCTAACAACTCATTTAGCATACCATCAATAAGCATTAAAATGAAAGACATACTGTCAGTCACAAAAAGATATCAAGCACAAAAAGTAATCACATAGGTTCATGATCACTTACCCCATTTGGAAACTTGGTAACTTTCGAAGACCCTCAAAGGTGTTCACACGAGAAAGGTGTAAGTGTCCTATGCTTGTAATTAATAACTTGACCATCTTTCAAGGCATTGATTATGGGCACAAATCAATTTAATGTAGTCCTAATTTCATTTATTAAATTTTTTTGTCATAGGTTGATATAAAATTCTAATGGGTAGTTCCTTAAGTGTTTTATTAGGCTAGGATGAATTGCCCCCCTCAATGCCCCGTTGGGAGAACACTGGAATTTTATATTTGCAACATATGAAAAATATTGGAAGTTCTGAATTTATATTTGCAATCAGAGGCCCCAAATTAGATTGTAGAGGTGAAGAAGTATAAAAATACGTGGCTCAAAATAGGGGGCAAATTTTCAGATGCTCCTTTGGTTGGAGCAATGAGGGGGTCAATTCTCCCTGGCCATGCTTATCATGGGTGGTTTGTCTATCATAGGTAGATCTTACTTTAGAAAGAAATATTATTCCAACCTTGGGTGGGTTGGCATAAATTAATTCTTAAAAAGACATTTCATATCTGATTTTGGTTAAACTTCATTAGATTTCTACATTAACCTTTAAAGGACACAACCCTTCATGATCAAGGTAGTCACCAAAATGCTTGGATTATTGGACCAATAGGTACATTGTTTATTTCTACATTCTAGTCATCTATTGGACACTTTTTTGGCCTTAACATCTTTGAAGGGTTTATTAAAACATACATTTCAAAAATTTAATATTTTTTACATATAGTAATGTATGTCTAAAATTTTATTTCATTTTTCCATAATTGAAAATATCAAATGGAATTTTATATGATTTTATAAAGGTATTTTTTTATAAAAATCATAGTAATTTTATAAAATGCTTTAAAAAGGTTGAAAATTTTGAGAAAAATGAAAGTAATAATGGTGATGAATATCGTAGTGTAATTGGTGTACTCCTTAATTGACTTACTCCAAGAGCTCAAGGAGATCATTCTTTATAATTTAAGATATGTACCTGAGTTAAGAAGGTATTTAATGTGGGGCTATTTATATTAATTGTTGTGTTTAAAATGACCATAATTTTACACTAAAAGCTATGAGGGACATATTTTCCATGCCCCATGGTTTTTTGTAAATTCATTATTAATGTGATTTTTTAAGTGGAGCTATATTTCATATAAAGTTTAAGTGCTCATTTTTTTTTACTTGTGCCCTTTTTCACAAATTTTCCCTTCCCCCTACTACATACATGTGTAGAAAATGCACTATGATGCCATCAACAATCAATTCAAGTTCCATTCAAGTTTAATACATATGGCTTCAAAGATTGAAGTTAAATGGACTATAAAATCTATCAATGTATTGTACAAGCAACTTAGGCAACAAACAAAAATTCTTCTTAAAGTTTTTTTTGAAATTGGTTCTCTAGATTTATATATACGTAAAAAGCTTTGAATCATTCCATTTGGATTAATAAAATGAAAGTTATGAGGAGTTTTATTTTGTGAGTAATTTGTGGATAGTTATGGATTTTCTACTCTAAGATAAATTTCAAAGTCCTTTATTTCACTCAATTTTCAATGTTTTTGAAAAAATATAAAAATATTAGGTATAGATTTTTATTACAACATACCATTGAGATTGGCATTTTTCAATTCCATAAATAAATTGTTAACAATCTAGTATTCTCTACATCTTTCCACTCACTATTTTTCCTATATATGTTGTACAATTCCAAATGATCTAAAATTTTTCAAGCATGATTAGGCTTGAAGGTAAGGTAAACCAACCCATGACAGACGAACTTCCTAATACAAACATCCATCAAATAACCCGTTATAGTTTTCTATCAATCTATGTCAGGTTTTTCTAATTAATGTAAATATGACTTCATTAGGTAGGTTAATGACTGAAATCAATATTTTGCGTGATAGTAATAGAGATGTTAGAGACTATTTTAGGAATTTGCACCTTTCTAGTGTAATTCATTACATGAACTACCTTTTTTATTCCTTTATGTCATGTTCATGTTAAAAAATATTTCAACCATGTTAGGAATTATTATAATTGCATTAAGTGGTTTGATGACCATCATGGGTGTAGTTATTGATGGCTTTGGAGGCAGTTTAGAGATTGTGTTGAGCCATTTGGTCAGTTCACTTAAAAAACTTGTAACAAGTTTATACTTTGTCAAAAAAATTAAATTTCAACTAGTCTCCCCATTTCTCATGTTTGCCTGTATATGGAAAAAAAAATTCAAATATGTCAACAAGGCAAACTAGTCAATCTGCTTGTCATAGGTTGGTTTACCTTACCATCTCTCTCCTTTGTTTCATTTGTTTCAAAAATTCTTTTCATTTGTTTCAAAAGAATTAAAGAAAAAAAACTACCATCTATTGATGAATGAAGCAGGCTACATGCGCACTTGCCGAGCCCTTGAGATAAGATAAGGTAAGGAAACATTTTTGTGCCAATGTTAACCTGCACAGGTTTTTGACTATGTTTTCATCAAAAGGGCTCCAAAACTGCCATTTCTAGTACAAGCACCAAATTTTAGGAAAAAATCATTTTTGAACACATGTAACCAAAGGATCTTGTAGTACATTGAGTTTAAGAAGATGTGGTAAAAACTTCAAAACATTTCATTGTGTAGATTGCAAGATATTAGCGTTTGAAGTGACAAAAATCCTTTTTTGGGCCCTACAAAAATTCGGGCAGTTGCACTTCACATGGTCACATTTGTATGAAAAAATGTTCAAAATGGTGGTTACTCTTTGGGTTCATTCTTCAAAGCAAGTTGGCAACATGCTTAAAAATTTAAAAATCATTTGGAATTGTATGACATATAGGAAAAAAATAGTAAGTTGAAAGATGTAGAGAATGATTCAAAGTACAAAATTGTTAACAATTTATTTATGGAATTGAAAAATACAAATTTCAATGGTTGTAATGTTGTAATAACAATATCTACACCTAATATTTTTATATTTTTCCAAAAATATTGAAAATTGAGTGAAATAGAGGACTTCAAAGTTTATCTTAGAGTAGAGATTCCATAACTACCCACAAACTATTCTCAAATTAGAACTCCTCATAAATTTCATTTCATTAATCAAAATGGAATGGTTCAAAGCTTTCCATGTATAAATAAATCTAGAAAACCAACTTCAAATTTATATTTCTTAAAAATGATTTTTAAGGAAGTTTTTTTGATTGCCTAGACTATCCAACAATCGCTAAAAATTACATATCATACAGTAAATTTTGAACCATGTAGTCAAAAGTTACGAAAATTGTTGGGCCTTAAAGTTACTCCTTGAGAACATGTTGTGTGAAATTTAAAAAACAAAACAAAACTTTATTCATAGTGAGTTGCCCAAAATCATTACGTTGCCAAAAAACGCAATTTAGGGCTTTAGGGATTAAGTTGTAAGTCCAATATCACTCATTTGCCTAGGTCCATGCCCCAACAATGCTTGGAATGGAGTTGGATACACAACAATGCAAACTACACATAATATTACAAGTGTTTCTTACTTTCATCCAAAAGTTGCAAAAACAACTTGATGTTTGACGTTTAGGTGTCAACAAAAAATGTTTCAAAGAAAGTGTCAAATAATTTTTTTGAAAAATGGCAAAGACAATGACGATATATGTGCATGGCATGTATCTAAGTTGCTTGAACTTAGAGGCTTGCAAGCCACAGGGGCTTACTAAATGTATCAAATTAAAGATTTTCTTGTAACTTAGAGTATGAAATGAAGTGCATATATTGCATTTTTGGCATGGTTGATTATCCCTCTTCAAAGAATAGATACTAAAAATATTTTTCAATAAATTTTTCTTAAAAGGCAAGAGGAATTCAAATAAAAACCAAGAATTTTTGGTCATTATGTTTTAGACCTTTGTGATTGGAAACCATTATAAATTTTCAAAGTGCCTTAGGACTATTTTTTTGACATTATTTTGACATTCCTTTGTATGCTCTTGTTGACATTTATTTTGACATTATAATCAATACATTTTCAATACTCTTCTTGACACTCTTTTCAACATTTATTTTGACACTTTTAACTCTGAAAAGACAAGACCTACCACAACCAAATTCCTTTGCCACAAGATGATTTGATTTTTGGACCAACAGACAATATACTCTTCATTTCTCTTCATTTCCATAGTTAGTACCAACCATAAATTTTCAAAGTACTCAAAGACTATTTTCATGACATTTTTTTGACATGCATTTGTATGCTCTTGTTGACATTTGTTTTGGCATCATTTTCAACACATTTTTCAGTACTCTTTCTGACATTCTTTTCAACAAGCTACCCATCAGTAGCTTCTATGTTTGTGACGTTGATGAGCGTTAGCATCAACAGCGGTAGGCCGCCACGTTGCAAATGATCATACTGTTCGCACAAGGCGGCGTAGCTGCTTCGTGGGGGTGGTCCTATGTACAGAGAAGCAAAGGGTAGTCGCACTACTCAGAAAATGTTAGGTGTCGTTGCACAAGTAATACAAGAGTGATGAGTGAAGTCCCTTCAATCGTGCGCGCAAGGTACTACTTGTCATGTCCCTTTGTTGTGAAGGGTGGTTTCAAACATTGCATTTGTAGCAACGGCACCCACTAGATTGTCTGAACTAACAAAGGTGAGGGACGTTGCTAGAGTTGACACTTTAAAGTCATTAACAACGGCAGTGGTGCCTTAGTGTTAAGTAGAAGCAAGGGTGGTGTGAACGCACAACGACAACATTGAAGAATTTTGTAGTAGACATGGGAAATAGCGTGCACAACAGATAGGACTGCTTGTGAATTGCCAGTTTAGGGAAAGCTTCACATCAGCGTACACGGTTTACGGATTTGTGGCAGAGGCGTACACTATTTACTCGCAAACAGTCGAGAGTTGTCTTTGTTGTAGTCCGCAACTTGCAATCGTATGTCAGAGGCATGGAAAATTCATAGTGTAGTGATGAGCGATGAATGGAAAGTTCAATTCTGCATCGGCTTGCATGTAGCATTGCTCACAAATGGGTGTTATCTGTGTTTCCAAAGTAATCCATGTATTTTAGTTTTATGCCCCATTTCTGTTTTCACTATAATCGCAAGTATGCTACATTTAACTACTTCTGGACTTTTCAAAGTCTAGAATTCATAATGGTCATTGGGAGATGCATCAAAGGATCTATCCAAAACATCAAGGGATCTAAATTTTCATCGGGGGATCAGTTCAAAACATCAAGAGATCTATACAAACATCGGGAGATCTCCCGATGTTTTGAATTCAGTGAATAGTCCAGAATTCAATGAATAGTCTAGAAGTAGTTAAATGTGGCATAAGTAGGTCATTTCTATAATGGTCGATGTAACTAGAACTGCTGACTTGTTGTAGTATATGAGAAGCATCCAGGGGCCCTTTGGCCTTAAATTATTAGCTCTACAACAGTAAAGCTCTGTCTGCAATGGCCTAGTTGGTAGTGTCCTAATAAAATTACCATGGTTGTTTTTGACGACTCTGTTGACGTCATGTTTTTGGCGTCGATTGTGCTCCTTATGTTCCTCAGTAGCAACCACCAACTCTTATTGGCAACGTCAAGCAGTAGCACTAAAGAAGACAACATCGACATTCATGACGTGCAACAACACATGTTGTTGTCCTCTTATAAATTGGATGCCACTACAAAGGTGGCATTGCACCATTTTTGGCTCTTGGACAATCTAACTGCCATGGATGAGGATCTTGGTTATTGGATGAAACTAAGATCTACACCTTGGTTTTCCTGTTTCATTCTCCACAAATATGATGACTCTTGTTGGTTGCAAATGTTTTGTTTGACAAAACACTCCCTTCTCAGCCTCGCACAATTGTTGTTTCCCTTAGTGAGGAAGAAAGACATACGGTACCGAATGGCTATACTTGTGATTGTGCACATTGCATGCACACTATTCAAACTCAGTTAGGGCGTGAGTTTGTTGATATGTAGTGAGATGTTCGCGGTGGGCAGAAACACAGTTTCTATAATGCTTTGTCAAGTAGTTCATGTCGTGAACACCGGACTCCGTGGCAAAATTAAGTAGCCATTTGGTGAGGCTTTGTTATTTGTCTTGCAGGGTTTCCAGGACATTTGCGGTCTGCTTGGCGTCCTCGGTGCCATAGACGGAACTCACTTCCCTATTGCAAAACCGCAAGTAGGAGCTACAAATTACTACTACTTCAAATTTGAAGCGTATACAATGAACTACCAAGCTGTTGTTAATAGCTCAAAATTTTTTTGGACTTGTACATCAAAATGCCCGGTTCTACTAATGATAGTAGAATGCTACGAAGATCTTCACTCTTTCATTGTGGACAAAGAAACACTCTGTGAGACACGGGAGTGTTGTTTGCAGACTTTGCACCGTAGTTGCTTGCTGATGCAGGGTTCCCACTGCTACCATGACTGATGGTCCCTCATCGACATGTTCGGGGCATGCCAGTGGTGGAGCAACTGTTTAACCGTAAGCTAAGCAAAGGTCGAGTAGTAGCGGAGAACGCGTTTGCATCAGGGTGTTTTTATTGGCCTTACGGTGCTAGTTTGCACCAACGCTGTTCGTTGAGCAAAATGATTGATTGAAAACAATGGATGAAAAGAAAGCTTCATGACCACGTTGGCGTTCGTTGCTTATTTTCCTTCGCCAGGTTAGCGCTTGTCTCGTTACTTCATGATGACCGTGTCGCCCCAAGTTTAGGGTTGGAGCCCCCCACCAAGTGGTTATTGCCCACTTCGTCCTTGCGCTGCCTTCATTTCACTGGGATTACTGAATCTTTTCGCCGCTTGACCTCTCTCGCGTGTATAGTTATCGCCTTATCATGCATCGATTGACTTCTATTTGTCACCACGATGTCTACGGAGAGTGGGCATCAGTTTGCCATTGTCTTGCTAAAAATGGGGTTTTGTTTTCCCATAATTTTTGTGAGAGTGGGCGTTGCATGCTGTACTTGTCGCCAATGTTTAGGAAAGGGGGAGGGTGTACTCATGTCCTGTCGTGGTGGAGCCGCCGAATTCCAGGGAGTCCCTAATTTCCCTCAAGCATTTTGAAATTTGGACGTTCTCATCCTTTATTTCTTATTGAATTTGAGAGTTTGTTGTCATGGAGTTGTTGCACTTTCATGAGAACTGTAGACTTAGTTCAAAATTAAAAAGGGGCTCACAGATCTGAATTTTCTATGGTCTTGTCTTCTTTGTTCATGACTTTCATTTCTGTAGTGATTATGGCTATTGTGGTTTTCTTTCTCCTGTGCAATCTTTGTTTCTTCTTGATCCAAATACCGACTTGCACGATGGGTTCTACTGATGAAGAATTTGCGGAAGATGCGGTTGATAAAGCCGTGCGTGCTGCAAATTGTACCAAATCTGCGAAGAAGAAGGTGGAACAGGCAGTCGTTGAGGTGTTGGCACTGGCTCGGAAGGAAATGAAACAGAAAACAAAAATTATTGACATGAGGAAGGCAGAGTCAACGAAGAAAATGATGCGCTCCTACTTCAATTCCAATTGCGGTGCGGGGGGTGGGGGCAACCACTAGCGATGGTGTTGGATGGATGTTTGCCGGAAGTTCTTGGAGTAGAGTTGAACTCGGCCAAAGAATACCCTAGCGGCGATTCAAGCAAGGGGTGCAGATCAGTGGAACATGATACGCCAAATTTATATCATAGTTCCTCTTTTGGCTTAGGAGAGACTCGTGTGCTTAGTTCCAAATCTCCTCTTATCACGATTTCCTCTGAGTCGGACGTTGGTGACAGTGTAGACTTGGCTGAAGTTCCTGCTAGAAGCGAGGCTTTAGATTTCGACTCAGACTTCAAGTCACCGCCAAGGAGGAGTGGGGCCACTAGACGAAGTAAATCGAAGAGTAGTCAATCAAAGGCATAGAGGAGGTACAATAATAATAAAAAATTTCAAATATTATGGGCTGCCAAGCTTCCTTGGGCAGAGGGGATCATGGTGAGTGATGGGCTTCTATACATGGTGAAATATAAAGTTTATAGTTCTATTGACAAAAGCCATGTGTCATGGCGCCCAAGTTGGATACTTTGTTCAAACACGATGGCAAAAGGATTGCAAAGAAAGACATGCCTTAGTTTAAGGTGAAGACCAGAGAATACTATGTTGCCAAGGATTGCAAGCACAGAAAAAAACCTACAGCTGTATTCATCATGTCCACCACCAACCGTTCTACAACAAATCGATCACTGTACAACAATGGAGGCATGAAAGAGGAGAGTGTAGTTTGCGACACTTTTCCAAATCCTCAGTGAAGGTCGTCCTATGCTTGAGTATGAGTCTCACGTCCGTCTGTACAAACTTCTTGATGTACCTAATCTACCTTCTACTCATTGGTGTAATAATTCAGGTTGGACAATGGTTGGTTATATGTACAAACAGATGGTCTCTGAGATGAAGAGGCTAATTGTTGCTTCACGTTACTTTGCGGTGACTGTTGATGAAGTGACTACAGTCGACAGTAGCAATTACCTCTCTATGCATGTTTACATGGTTCAAGACTGGATCTAAATTCCTTTCTAGATTTCTTTAGAACGTGTGGATTGCCCCCCTAATGTTGACAATCTTACCAAGCTCATTGTGGATTCTGTCATTATTGGTGGTGGAGTAGATGCGGAAACAATTGCAAGGAAGCTTCTCAGTTTTAGCGTTGATAGTGCCTCTCTACTTTGCAAGGAAATAGATTTGGTGTTACACAACAGGTCCGTGAGAAGCATGCTCCTTTCATGATTGGAGTGCATTGCATTGCACACCGCTGTAATTTGGCCTTCAAAGCACTGTCAAGTCTGGGAATTTTTGTTGATATCGAAAAGGTCTTTGTTGTCACTCACGCATACTTTTGCAAAAGCCCAAAAAGATTTTTGGAATTCCAACAGGTGGCCGAGTTGATTGAAACTAAGGGCTTGAAAATGTTAAAGAATGTAAGGAATAGATGGGTTAGCCTCATTGAGCCCTTGCGGAGGCTACTTTCCAAATACTGCAACCTCATCTATAAGATGACAACCGACTTGGGAGAGAACTGCAAGGTCGAGGTGAGCATTTGTCCATTTTTGTTCTCGGATTTTTGCACGGTGGGATAGTCTTATTTTGCAGGTGTGCGGTTGTTCTTATTGAGCTGTAAGTTCTCAAGGTCTTCGTGTGGAAATATATAGAGAATTATACTCTGAGGTCACATCCATTAGCAACTCAATCATCATGAGCCTTCATTATATAGGAGTCATCGTAAACCATGAATACAATGTGATTCATCTATGAATTGCAGTGGTAGAAGCTTAATGTGAATTAACTGTGTTCTTGTATACATTTCAGACTTGCCTCATCATGCTCCTTGATCCATATCCGGTGCTCGGAATTTGTGCACTTCTACCTCTGTTGGAAGTAATTGATATGCTCATGAATTTCGCACAGAAAAAAGAAGTTTATATATGTGATTTTGTAGTGGCAGTCAAAATTTGTCAGGCATCACTATACAAGATGTACGAGGATAGAACGACTTCGTTCTCTACAGATGAGTTTTGGAGCTTTAATAATCTCCTGGATGCGAGCCACCAACAAATCCGCATCAAGTGGATTACGGTCCAAAATGATGAATCTGTCGTTCTTTGTTTCGTCTACCACGGCGAACAAATTCACACCAAGCACAAGGAATGGTTGGTGGATAGAGAAATCTGGTCCGGGTTGGTATCCAAAGTGAAAGTTGAATGTACAAGTGTGTGCCTTCAAACTTCTCTTTCTTTCTATATATCCATTCACGTCATGACTTTTGAAAGCATTGCAAGTTGCAAATCTATAAGTCTGTGTCTATGGCTGTATTGTTGTATGGGGGTGGTACGTTGTGTGCTTTGGTGGTTTTCTTCTAGTTTGAAGTTGCAGAGTGAAATCAACATTGATAGACTGCCATGCAAACGTGAAAGTTGGTCCGTTCTAACTATCTGAGGCTTTTTGGTTTGTGTCCCCACAGCTACTGTAAAGGTACTCGTGGAGGAGCTTGAAGATAGATTTCCTGAACATCACGTGATGAATGCTTTTGGCATTTTATACCCTCAGTACTGGTGCCAAGGGAGCGCTGTAGAAATGTTCAATAAGCACTTGCGAACTTTGAAGCGGTTCAGCTAATGTCCATGTGAAGGACCACACAATGGTTGTACCAATGTTTAAGTGAATTCAATGTTCAACATGGGCTAAGTACACAAGCAAAATACAAATTGCCGAGCTAAGATTTTCATTTTGTCAAAGCAATGTTTAAGGTCACGTTGATTATTGCATCAATTGCAGCACTAGAGTGTAGATCTCAGCATATTGAGTCCCTGCCACTAGTAGGGAGATTTAGAAGTTCCTGTCCAATTGAATGACAAGGTCGGAGACACTGTAGTTCGAGCACTCCTATATTGCAATTGATTGTATATACAAAAAGAGGATGGTCCGCCGAAGTAGTTAGCAATCTCCCGCAGCCTCAAGAAGATCCATCCCCAGCACTAGCGTAGATACCGTCATGAATGAACTGTTCATTTGTGGAAGTAATTGCGCTACATGAAGTGTACAACTACTACTATAGTATTAGTAGTACTAATATGTTCACATATAGTCTGACGTGCAATTAACGTTCTAAAATGATGTCTTCGTTACTCCAGAAATGACGTGGACACCGACAACAAGAACTCTGTAGTCATATAGCGTAGAAGGTAATCGTCTCTCTCCTGTTAGTATTTATTGCTATCCTTGAATCGGAAGTCTAAAAAACTTAGTAATAGTTGGCCGACGCATACACTACAAATGCGTGGACGTATATGTTACTAACATTCTGTTCATTCCGATGCAGACTTAGCGTCGACCACACACCAGAGCACAATTGGACCACCGCACGGCATTCTTGGCATCAATGTACCAATTGCTTGCAATCCTTGCATAGACATTAATATCGTAGGGCCTAGTAGTAAGCGGCAACAGAAAGAGAGGTGTCCAAATTGGAGTTTACAGGAAGTCGAGGCTCTTATAGATGCAAAACACTCTCTTTGCATGGAAAAGGACTAAAATATAGATGCTCGAGAGTCTATGCTTCCTAATGCTAGGAAATGGCTTCGCATTAGCGTTGCTATAATGAGAGCTGGTGTGTCACAATGCCATCGAGATGGTCCGGCTTGCAAGAGCAAATGGAACCAATTGATCCTTGATTACAAGCGCATTGTGGACTTCCTTGCGCGTAGTGGTACTAATGACTTGTCCTATTGGAACATGTCTGCAATTGAAAAGAAGGAAGAAACAACGTGAACAATCCGCGACGACTCCACTGCAGTGGACCCTCGCCCACTATTCCTTGCATGACGACAGCTACCATATATATTGACGTATTTGCTGTACATATGAATGCCATTGGAATTTTTGCACAGGCAGTATCGGTCTTCTTCGACTCCAGTAAAGACTACTCTACAGCATTGACATACATGTGTAGCAGCTAGCCTCCTTCAACTAGGCTACATGGAAGATTACCGTTGTTGTTCGCAATGTCAGTTGTATCTAGTTTTCTCCCTCAATACACGTGTACATAACTACATAGTCAATAAGTTCAATGCGTGAGAATGCTACACTTGTGACATTCGTTATAAAAGGACCTTCGTGTCCATTTTCCAAGAAATAGTTGTCCGTCCAACTCCGTGTCTCAATCCTGCAATTGGTTCTTCATGTTCGGTATGCGTGTGGAGGACCTACAAAGTGCATGTGAAATGAATGTCTAGCACGTATATCATTGACTGTTGTATGGATGAAGTTGCAACCGTCCTCTTCATATTCTACACATTCACTTCCTACATACATGCGGTTTACACAGTGGACAACAGAAGATGGAATCCATACAGGATGACAATTGGAAACGATGAAAATAGTCATTTTGAATTTCACAGAACTCTGATCAGCAGTGGAGCCCGCTTGATCGCACACCCGTGTATGACAACCACAAAGTGGCCGCGTACTACCATTACTGTAGACCAAGAACGCAGATTTGGATAGGTGAGCATGGTTACAACATACTCACAATACTTGGCAAGAGATGACGCACTACAATCTCTAAAGTCATTAGACCAAACTTGAACAAGTGAAAATGACATTGGTGGAGGACGTGAAAATTGCAACATCTTAGCTTTTCTTGAACTTGTCGGTGACCAATTTTATACACATGTTTTGTCAAGAGAACAGACTAGGATCTCAAAAGTACAGAGACGATAAACTCTCTTCCATACGTATTGATGTGTCAACCTTCCGAACACCAGAATAATGAAACCAGATGTGCAAAATTTTAGTTACAGATTAAAAAAAATATTTCAACTAAATAACATGGATCCACCTATTGCAAGTGTTTGACTTTTGTATCTAACAAGGACTGAAGATAAAAAACAAAAACTTGTCCCTGCGAACCAACACCGTCTAAACCTCATGACAACACAACATTCCATCAAAATCAAAGTCGTCTTTTGCTATTGAAAATCTAAGCCACAACTAGCACCCACCCCAAAGCGCAGCGCTAGATCCAAGTTCAAGTGAAGTAGTTGCCACGAAGTGTTTATGCATGAAGCAGGTATAGACGACTATCTCGACAACTGCACTTGGTCGTCCTCCCAGATATAGAATGTGCACCCCATACTAATTTGAAAATGGCCATTCAAGCCTCTAGAAAAAAATGTAATAAAAAGAAGCACACCAACCCTCCATGAATTGAAGCACATTATGTTGGCACTATACACAAAATAGACCACATTGGTCGCCGCAGTACGTTTCTGTGTTGTTGCCGCTGCGGTGATCATTGATGGCTCCGTTGTCTGCGCATGCTCCCGTTGATCATCAATGGCTCTGATGTCCTCACTACAAGACCATTTGACAATTAGTGCAAACACATCGTCCGTTACATAGCAACCGTACATAGAAATGCAAGAAAGCTTCCTAGAGCAGTGAATGGGCATGTTTGACGTTGACGCGGAGATGGACCAGACTAGCGTCCATCAGCAATGCAACCGTCGCGATCGACGACGAACGACTGGAATGCGGACCAATCGGGAACGACCAATCGAGAATGACCGACACACACTGGCGACTATAGTGGTTGTTTACGGCGGAGTGGATGTTGTCATGCGACCACAAATGAAGGTAGGAACATTTCCTGATAGAAAGCATAGTCAACGTGAGAGGCCCGGAAGACAAACCTGTTGTGTTTACAATGGATGCTGCCACTGTTGAGAAAAAAAAATAGTCTGAGTTCTCTTCTCTTATTCACAGTTTTTGCATCTTCTTGCAAGTTACTGCTGTCGTGTTGAGAGGAGTGCACTTAGAGAATACGTAGGATATCTGTCTGCAGTTGGAACTAGTTAGCTAGGAACTTCAAATAACCTTTGAGTCTTCTTGTCTTCAGTCTTCA
Source organism: Climacium dendroides (assembly GCA_950106755.1). Lineage (NCBI taxonomy): Eukaryota > Viridiplantae > Streptophyta > Bryopsida > Hypnales > Climaciaceae > Climacium > Climacium dendroides. The sequence goes on along the minus strand of OX467087.1, from coordinate 28,884,899 downwards.
ATCTTTAGTCTTCGGCCTTCAAACTTCAGTTTTACGTTGGCCTATTCTGTAGTGTCTCTATATGGGCCAAGGTAAGGGTAGGGTGATAAGAAACCATGGCCTCAGACGGGTAAAATGGGATGGCCAAACCACGAGATGTACCGTCCGAAAGATTGGCTCCTAAACTTCAAACCCACAGTGACTAGCAATCGTGCCTCACTAGTGGGAACAATAAAATGTGACCATGTGGGTGATTAATCCCACTTCGTCACCACGAACGCAAAACGGAGCTACTCTTGGATTCCCACAGAGCCCGCAACAAGTTTTACAATGCAGAAAAGAAAAACAACTAGCCTCCAAAGCCGGCTAGGAATAACAAAATAAAAAAATTGGGCCACAAACCACAACACACAAATGGTTCCAAGAGTTTCAAGTCTTCATTTCTTCATGTCTTGTATTCTTGAAGTGTTTAAAAACACAACAAGAAGACCCAAGACTAACTCTAAAATTCCTTTAAATTTCAAATTAGTACTACAAACTCCTCACAACTCCAAAGGTTTAGTATCTCAACTTTCTGGAAAGCTAACAAAATATACTAACATTCCTCCAAAATTGAACCCATTCTAAGCTACTGTCCAGGAACTATAGACAAAACAAATCTCGGCCTTCCTTCTCTAAAGGCACCAGACCTCTCTATTTTCGAATCTCCATATCTCTCTCAAAAATACTTCAATTAAGAAGTTTAATAGCTTTTTGGAAAGCTAACTATATGATCTTCAACCTTACAAAATCTCATACAAATCCAAACTATTGTTCGTACAATACAGGCCTCAAAAGTCTCGACTCCTCTTAGTTGGATAACCACAAACTTCTTACCTTCAAACTATTACAACTTCCTCAATAATTCTTCAAATCAAGCTTACAAACTCATTTTGGAAAGCTAATTTCACAAGGAACAAACTCACAAATTTTTATTTCAAAAACTTTCATACATATTGAGATATCTCTCCTCTCAATTCGGTTCCAAAACCCCACTTCAATACACAACTTCTACAAACACTCCACACACCTAAGGAATCTCCCTATTTTCCATTTTCCCCCTTTCTAAGGTAAGAGTGAGGCACATCATCCGATACTTCTATCTTTAAAGTCCACCCAAATGATTTTTTTTACCTGCCCTATTCACACTACCATACATCTACATTCCTTAGCCATTTATTTTAATTAGAAGGCCAATACTTGAATCATTTCTAATTCAAACTTAATAAAATAAAATATAAAGGATTTACTAAAGATCCTTATCAAAGGCTTCTATGTGCCCGCAAAGTCATACTAAAGGATTTTGAATCAATCTTCAACAACCAAGTCATGGACTTGATTGACTAGAGATGTGGTGGTTATAGGTCGCCAGTTGGTTTGGGCCTAAAATCCATCGATTCGGGTTCGAATTCCGATGGGTTCATTGACTGGCTTGGACGGCCTGCAGCTTGGCACGCTAATGAGGCAAGAAAGTTGTACCAGGCAACCTGCTACCTATCCCCTTGAATTGTGCATGTGACAAGAGCAGTAAGCACCTACAAGGTGCAAACTGCCCCCAACAAACGTGGTTCTCACCGTGACCAAAACACTTTTATTAAATATTATAAATAAAGTTAATAAAGATTAAGTCTAATATTTACATCATGGAAGAATTTCCATCAGGACAACGCCGAGGGTCTGCACTTCTTCTATAGCTGCAGGTCAACACTATGAAGGTTGCGGTGCTTCTTCCCGTTGGAGCACATTAAGGAGTTTCTGCACTACTTCTTCTGACCGGTTTAAAAGCACATTATGCAGAATGCCGCAGCAGATGACAACGTCAGGAAAAAATACGACGTTGACGTCAGAACGTTGCGCTAATTCATAGAATGTCGACTTCAATAATGCAAACGCGTTCTCCGCTACTACTCGACCTTTGCTTAGCTTACGGTTAAACAGTTGCTCCACCACTGGCATGCCCCGAACATGTCGATGAGGGACCATCAGTCATGGTAGCAGTGGGAACCCTGCATCAGCAAGCAACTACGGTGCAAAGTCTGCAAACAACACTCCCGTGTCTCACATAGTGTTTCTTTGTCCACAATGAAAGAGTGAAGATCTTCGTAGCATTCTACTATCATTAGTAGAACCGGGCATTTTGATGTACAAGTCCAAAAAAATTTTGAGCTATTAACAACAGCTTGGTAGTTCATTGTATACGCTTCAAATTTGAAGTAGTAGTAATTTGTAGCTCCTACTTGCGGTTTTGCAATAGGGAAGTGAGTTCCGTCTATGGCACCGAGGACGCCAAGCAGACCGCAAATGTCCTGGAAACCCTGCAAGACAAATAACAAAGCCTCACCAAATGGCTACTTAATTTTGCCACGGAGTCCGGTGTTCACGACATGAACTACTTGACAAAGCATTATAGAAACTGTGTTTCTGCCCACCGCGAACATCTCACTACATATCAACAAACTCGCGCCCTAACTGAGTTTGAATAGTGTGCATGCAATGTGCACAATCACAAGTATAGCCATTCGGTACCGTATGTCTTTCTTCCTCACTAAGGGAAACAACAATTGTGCGAGGCTGAGAAGGGAGTGTTTTGTCAAACAAAACATTTGCAACCAACGAGAGTCATCATATTTGTGGAGAATGAAACAGGAAAACCAAGGTGTAGATCTTAGTTTCATCCAATAACCAAGATCCTCATCCATGGCAGTTAGATTGTCCAAGAGCCAAAAATGGTGCAATGCCACCTTTGTAGTGGCATCCAATTTATAAGAGGACAACAACATGTGTTGTTGCACGTCATGAATGTCGATGTTGTCTTCTTTAGTGCTACTGCTTGACGTTGCCAATAAGAGTTGGTGGTTGCTACTGAGGAACATAAGGAGCACAATCGACGCCAAAAACATGACGTCAACAGAGTCGTCAAAAACAACCATGGTAATTTTATTAGGACACTACCAACTAGGCCATTGCAGACAGAGCTTTACTGTTGTAGAGCTAATAATTTAAGGCCAAAGGGCCCCTGGATGCTTCTCATATACTACAACAAGTCAGCAGTTCTAGTTACATCGACCATTATAGAAATGACCTACTTATGCCACATTTAACTACTTCTAGACTATTCATTGAATTCTGGACTATTCACTGAATTCAAAACATCGGGAGATCTCCCGATGTTTGTATAGATCTCTTGATGTTTTGAACTGATCCCCCGATGAAAATTTAGATCCCTTGATGTTTTGGATAGATCCTTTGATGCATCTCCCAATGACCATTATGAATTCTAGACTTTGAAAAGTCCAGAAGTAGTTAAATGTAGCATACTTGCGATTATAGTGAAAACAGAAATGGGGCATAAAACTAAAATACATGGATTACTTTGGAAACACAGATAACACCCATTTGTGAGCAATGCTACATGCAAGCCGATGCAGAATTGAACTTTCCATTCATCGCTCATCACTACACTATGAATTTTCCATGCCTCTGACATACGATTGCAAGTTGCGGACTACAACAAAGACAACTCTCGACTGTTTGCGAGTAAATAGTGTACGCCTCTGCCACAAATCCGTAAACCGTGTACGCTGATGTGAAGCTTTCCCTAAACTGGCAATTCACAAGCAGTCCTATCTGTTGTGCACGCTATTTCCCATGTCTACTACAAAATTCTTCAATGTTGTCGTTGTGCGTTCACACCACCCTTGCTTCTACTTAACACTAAGGCACCACTGCCGTTGTTAATGACTTTAAAGTGTCAACTCTAGCAACGTCCCTCACCTTTGTTAGTTCAGACAATCTAGTGGGTGCCGTTGCTACAAATGCAATGTTTGAAACCACCCTTCACAACAAAGGGACATGACAAGTAGTACCTTGCGCGCACGATTGAAGGGACTTCACTCATCACTCTTGTATTACTTGTGCAACGACACCTAACATTTTCTGAGTAGTGCGACTACCCTTTGCTTCTCTGTACATAGGACCACCCCCACGAAGCAGCTACGCCGCCTTGTGCGAACAGTATGATCATTTGCAACGTGGCGGCCTACCGCTGTTGATGCTAACGCTCATCAACGTCACAAACACAGAAGCTACCGTTGCACCCACCACTAGTTTTCTATTTCCCTCCTCTACTACTACTTTCAACTAAAGTCATGTGCGAAAGGTCCTTTATCTTACCTTATCTCAAGGGCCAGTGGGCATGTAGCTTGATTCATATGGTATCGTTTTTCTTTTTGAAACAAATGAAACAAATTTTTGAAATAAATTAAACGAATTTTTGAAATAAATTAAACGAATTTTTGAAACAAATGAAACAAATTTTTGAAACAAATTTTTGAAACAAATGAAACGAAGGAGAGGGATGGTAAGGTAGTATGCTTTAAAAGCGGCCATTTATGGACTACTCTGCCTTTTTTATAGGTTACCGTGGAGAAAAGTATTTTTACATCATTTTTAGAAAAAGAATAATGGACATAGAACCTAACACAAGTAGTTTTGTATTTTTCCAAGCATTTTTGAATTACTTATAAATTTTCAAAGATTGAGGACATAATCACCTATTTGTGACTGTAGATCTCCCAAAATCCGTCCACTTGCAACTTGTAAAGAGATGTGTAGATTCAAAGACTATGATTGACTCTTGCAATTGAAAAATAAAAAGTTTCCTAAATGCATTGAATTGCTGAAGTAGGACATTCAAGAATCACCTCGTCTCCATTCTATCCCTAAAGCTAAAGTCCATTTGAAAGAGAGGGTCCGTTTTACAGCACACTTCCAAGCCTATAGAGAAAATCCTTTTTGGACACATGTACTTGTAGAATCTTGTGGTGAGAACCAGTGAAACAATATTCAGAAATTTTCACCATGTTGATTGCAAGATATTAGCGTTTGAAGTATCAAAAATCTTTTTTTTGACTTTACAAAAATCTGGACACTTACACTTCACAAGGTTGCATTTGTATGTAAAAATGTCCAAAATAATGGTGATTCTTTGGATTCATTCTTCATGGTAAGTTGGCTGCATGCTTGAAAAATTTTAGATCATTTGGAATTGTACAACATATAGGAAAAAAATAGTAAGTTGAAAGAAGTAGAGAATGCTTCAAAATACTAAATTGTTAACAATTTAATTATGGAATTGGAAAATGCCAATCCCAATGGTTGTAATGTTGTAATAAGCAATCTACACCTAGTGTTTTTGTTTTTGTTTCAAAAATAATAAAAATTGAGTTAAATAAAGGACTTCAACGTTTGTTTTATAGTAAAGATTCCATAATTACCCGCAAACTAAAAGCCCTCATAACTTTCATCTCATTAATCAAAATGGAATGATCTAAAGCTTTCCAAGTACACATACATTTAGAGGATAAATTTCAAATTTTTACTTCTTAAAAAAATAATTTTTAAAGATTTTGTTTTCTCCTTCTGCTCACACTTTGTTGAAAACTACACAATAAATTTTGAAACATGCAGTCAAAAGTTATGAAAATTGTTTGGCCTCAAAGCTACTCCTTGAGAACATGTTGTGTGAAAATTTCAAGGAAAAATAAATAAAACTCCATTTGTAGTGAGTTGCCCCAAATCACTATGTTGTCAAAAAAACACAGTTTTATTAGGGCTCTAGGGGCTAAGATAGGAAGTCCATAAATTGCCCACCTAAGAGCTGAAACTGAGTTTTGAGGAGGTGAAGCTTCTTGAAATATTTTTCAATAAATTTTCCTTGAAAAACAAGTGGAATTGGCATCTAATCCAAGTCATTTCATATTTTTTGGAGCTTTGTGAAATTAGTTATGAAATTTTGAAGTTGAAATGGCACAAGACTCTAAAATTGTCCAACTCTTAAAATGTACATTGTTTGTACATTTTTGAAGTTTATAAAAAAAAACATGTACAAATAGTATACAGTTTAGGAGGTGGGCAATTTTAGAGCCTATGTGCTTTTTAGAACCTCCTACCTTAGTTTGCTTTTAAAGTAACTTTTCAAGAGCTGATTGCATTTGGGGGGAATCCAATAACCCCCTTGAAACCATTTTCAGTCAATTTTTGTAGGAAGAAAAATGGAATTACTTGACATTAAACCCAAGTAGTTTCATATTTTTTGGTACCTTTGTGGAATTAGTTACAAATTTTTGGTTTTGGAACATAGGGGTCACTAACTAAAAGTGACCACCCCATTGAAATGTACACTATTAGAACATTGAAGAAAGCAAAATGTACCTCTCTATTAGTGGTTGCTTTTAGGATAAGAACTCCAGTCCTCTCATGGAGACTGGGGGGCCGGAAGAACACCCCCAACTTTCATGATGATGAATGTTATGGTCCCATGTTGCATTTTGTTTTGTCATTCCTCGACAATACTTCTATGCGATTTAAAAAAGAAAGAAAGGAAAGCCTTACCTAGTTTTGGGCTGATTGGATTCCCACTAGAGCCGCCCTTGTTTCTAAAATGCAAGTACAGTTCCTCAAGGGCAAATTGATGCCTTGGAAACCCGTAAGGTAGTATGCTCTAAAAGCAACCATTTAAGGGCGATTTTGCCTTTTTCATAGGTTTTCATGAATAAAAGTATTCATATATCACTTTTTAGACAAAGAAAAATAGGCATGGAACCTAACACAAGTGGTTTTGTATTTTTTCAAGTATTTTTGAATTACTTATAAATTTTCAAAGATTAATGCATAGGCACCTATTTGTGACCATAGGTCTCTTAAAATTTGTCCACTTGCAACTTGTAAAGAGATGTGCAGATTCAAAGGCTTTGATTGGATTTTGTAGTAGAAAAATAATTTTTTTCTAGATGTATTCAATTGCTAAAGTAGTTCATTCAAGGATCACCTCATCTCTATTTTGCCCCTAAAACTAGGGTCCATTTGAAAGAGATGGTCCATTTTACAGCGCACTACCATATTTTTGAGTGTTTTCATTTGCATTTGCATTGGCCCAATACACTAATAATGATATTTTTGTAACCACTCTAATTGATTTGAAAATGTTATAAGTTTTTACTTGTGATGAAGATTTTTACCAAGAGCATAAATATCTATACTATTCATACAAGAGGGATCAGTGGAGGTAGCTACACCTAATTTCAACCACATTCTAAAATAGACTCTTGCCTAAAATGTACTTCCATTGTTTGTGAGAGTCTATGGTTGGTTACCCTAAATTGTATTTTTCAATGCTTTGGAAATTTGATGTTTATTCATATAGTGTCCAAAAAATGCATTTTAAGTGAGAATCTAGGATCTCTTTTTGACTCTTTCAAGAAGATTCCAGGAAAAGTTTTTTTAATAAAATAATGGACACCATATTGAATTTTTTATTTGTGTAATTTTAAGTGTAGTTACCTTGTGGTCTTTGTAAATTATGTAGTTGGTAAAAAATATTCATCAAGATGGAGTAAAATCTCATAGCATGTAAAAATCAATTAGTATGGTTTATTTAAATATCATCATCATTATTATTAATGATGTAGTGATGTCCAACTGCCATGGCCACTAACCATAGGCAATATGCCATGTGAATCGTACTACTAACTTGCTATGACTTGAATGTTGTTGGTTCTAGGGCCTCCTTATATATATTAGTGGATAAGAAAACCTTACAAGGGGTGCAATAAGTGCAAATAGCAATTGCACTTTCATGTGGCTCTAGTGGATGGGGAGGGATACAATAAGAATTGCCTACATATTAGATTCCCTCAAGATTGACTAGTCTCCATCAATGGGTTTGTCCCCCCATTCCTAAAGCTTCAACCTCGACTTTCCCACTTGCCCACCTAGGCAAGACAATTAGTGGGGCCTATTTTATTTGAAGTTTAGATCGTAGTTGCCAAACTATCTACACTAATGATGATAAATAGTGTTGGCAACACTAATCACGATGCATAACACTAATTGTCAACAATCTAGTTAATGTTACCAACACTAAATGTCAACATAGACACTATTTGTCAACTATTGGGTATAAATTTTTTTACAAGTTTACATTTAGTGTTACCTAACTATTTCATCAAAATGCAAAGAAAAACATATGAATCCAAGAAACCTATTACATGCTCAAAAAATTTACTGCTCAAAAAAGTGAATACAACACTAAATGCCAACTAATTGAAGTTTAGAGTGACCAGGGTAAAAGTCCACGTAACACTAATTACAACATAACACTATTTATCATCATTAGTGTAGTGGTCTTACATATAAGCTTGCCCTTTTAGAGGGCTTCTTACTATGTGGGCCAAGTGGATAAAAAGAGCATTAAAAGACAAGAAGACCCCACTGATTGTCTTACTCGCTTGGTGAGTAAAAAAAGAGGATTTCATGTTTCACTGAAATCAATGAACAAAACCCATTGGTTAAGATTGGTCAATCTTATTTAAGGGAATCAATACGTGGGGAACTCTCTCCCACCCACTAAGTCCACATATTAATACTATTGCAAACTTGGACCCCGTCAAACGTTGCACACCTGACTCACACATGATATGAGACCCTTAGTTCTTTGCTTTTTCGCTTGAAAAATACTTAAACAAACACACATATCAGTTGTGCACTTTGCACTGTTTTCAGCTGGCCTTAGCGAAGTAAAAAGTTGCAAATTTTAATCGGAAATAGGTACAATAAACTACAAGAACAACAATAAAAAAACTAATTTGCAACGAAAAGATGGAGGCATTGACAAGTCAGCTTGAGCACTGTTGAGGACAGGATTTGTGAACCCTTGTGGAATTTTTGAATTGGAGGGCCTGAAAAATTGTGGACCGAGGGCAACCTGCTAGAGTCGTCCTGTAATCCAAGAGGCTAGTAAATTTTGTAAATTGAATCAGCAAGAAAATTGCAAAGTGTCGAGTATGAAGCTAGCCAAAAAAATTGCTATTTGTTTGTGGAAAGTAATGAGGTTTAGAACATTAATGATTTTTATATTTTGCACTAAAGAGATAACGGGAAACATAATGTTTCCCAATCATTGAAAATCATAATTTAAAAAAATTACATGTAATTTTGGTGAAGACTTGTAAATATTTTTGAAGTTTGCCCTCAAAAGGAAAATTTATGAACATTAGACCTAAGGTCTTCTATTACGATGTAAATTTCAAAAAAGTTGGAGAAAATGTGTTTTATAACATATCCATACTCTATTTTAAGCCCGACACTCACTTACTTAGAAGTCATTTCTTGAATGACTTTCCCTTGTATGTCGGGCAATCCAAAGGAGAATAAAAATTCTCCATAAAGTAGGGCATGACTCTTATTGCTTGGTCAAGACATGCAAAAGTGAATAGTGAATAATGCTTTGACTTTGTAGTTTAAATGTGGTGCTTGGTAAGTCATATTCATTGTAGAAATAGATCCAATAGGTTAAAACATTTCAAAAACATGCAAAAACACTTTTTGCCAACTACTCTCTTGAAACAAAGCCCTAATAGGGACTTAGTCCCTCATTCAAGGGTTAACACCTCTAGATATATGACAATGATACCTTGCATTGGTCTTGCATACAATTTTGACTTAAACATACTTCCCTTACTACATGTATTGGCTAGTTTTTGTAATTTTAAATACTTGTCATTTATCAACAATGCATTATTTTACCAAGCTATGTAGGGTTAGACCTTAGGTATCATCTAGGTACCTTCCTAGATATCACCAAGATAGTTGCCCAAATTGACACCATGGATGGTAGGAGAATATCACCATTATAGATGCCCAAACCAATACCATGGAAGCAAAGTACTTGCCATTGATACCATTATTGGTGTTAATATTGGTGTCCAACCTTGTATATTTGTAAAATTCTAGGTTTTTTTCTCATTGAATATCATCATTGTACAATATAAGAGGAAATGGGTGCATCTCAAGGTATTGCTTTGTAGGTGATTCATGATAATTGAAAGAGTGATAGATTGTGCCCTCATTGTCCTTAGGTGCACTTCAAGATGTATTCTTCATAAATGTTGTTCAATTGTGCATCTGAAATCTCCTCTTCCATCAAGCTGTGCGACCCAAGTGGTGGCCTAGCGAGTGGGGCTGTGAAGAAGAGACTCAGGCTGCCAGTAATGCATAGCTTTTGACAGTTTTGGATAGCTTTGACCTATTATTGACTTGGTTTTCCAGAGTTGTGTGGGTGTTGCACTTTTCCTTATCAATACGGGACGATTTTGAGAAGTGGTCTATTTTAGGTGCAGTTACCTTAACTTATCTGGCCCTCTCTGATCATGAGATCACTCAAATAAGTCGGTCTTGGCTAGCATCACATTATTTCTACCTGACCTACTGCGCCATCTAGTGGCTCAGCATTTCTGACATGTAATGTGACATGGCGGCCATATCAGAACGGAATCCTGCATAGGAAACCGTTCGAGGAAGCTAGAAGCATTGAAAACTGGGATTTAATATTTGACGATGGTGTTTTCATCAAAGAAAGGACACGAGGCTGAGGAGATATATGCAGCCAACCTTTAGGAATCTCAACGGAGCCTTCTGCAACCCCTTGCTCCAGTCTCCACAAGAGGTAATAGTCTTCTTCCACTTCCGTACCACTTTCGATTAAAGGCGCTACAAACCCAAAGGTCAACGAATTGTCAGTAGAATTCAATAGGTTACAAAGATAAGGACAAACACATACAACACTTCGACGTTACAACATCTAAGGTAGAGGATACTATTTGCGTCACTTCAAGCATTGGAAAACATTTGGGAGTGTGATTGTTGGGAGATATACAGAATTGTGGAGGTTGTGGGAACAAGACCCTAACCTACTGAGATCAATTTCTTATCACTATGCAAGAATTTTTTATGCAATCATTCAAGTCGGAGGTTGTGGACCACTATCTGTGAAAGTAAACCCTATTTCCATTCAAAATGATCATACACATTTAGCCAAGTCATGCTTATACCTAACTTGTATTCGAAGAGATAAGTTAATGTGCATGATAGAATTTAGTCAAGAGTAGACAGAATCAGATCCTTACCGATTTTAGTATCCTCTGCCTTTGGTTCCAATAGATAACTAAAACAAGGACAAATACATTCACCCCCAACGGCCCCAAGCACATATAATACTTCCACTTTATGAATGAATTGCCCGGGAGACGAATACAGGAATATCGGAAATCCTCTAAGCAAATGGTTACCAGTGCGAACTTCAAATAATAAGTGGATTCTTACGCGTAGTGCTGCTCGAGAGCAGGCCCCGTAGTCCAAGGGTGCTTTGTGTGGGATCCTTGTACCAGCGCCGCTGCCCTCCATTTGTTTGAGCGGAACTCAAGGCAGACTCATCCTTTCCACCCGCCCATCCAATCGACCCAGCCTCCGATTCCGTTGTGCTACCTGGCTGATCGGCTAATTTCCCTCCAAAATACTGTCACACTGCAAGCGATTCTGAAATGTCGCGAACTTCAACTTTCTTCCGTAGAATGTGCCTGCCAATCGAAAAGTGCAGATATAAGAAACACAGCCATCGGGAGAGGCTTCTACAATACAAGGGGAGTTATCCTAGGTCAATACAATATCAAAAGGATTGATATCAAAGTAGTAATGAGCAGTGGTCAAGTATATGTTCTTAAGTGCAGCCACATTGCACCCACCATTGCTTCACATTAAGCACATCAGATCGGTCCTGAGAAAAATGAAACTATATTCAACAAAATGTGTGTGTTTGTTGATATCTTACAGCAATCATGAACTGATTGAAAACTCTTATAGCTAGAGGTCAGTACTCACTGACAAGTGATCAGTCAAGGATTCATTTGAGGTCATTGATAAGTCTCACCCCTACCTTTCACCTTGTGTTTCACAATGACCTCCTATAATTGATAATCCAACGGCACCTCAACAAACTCAAATCTTTGATAAAATCTAGAGTTCAAGTTGCACAACGTAAGATACAAAGCTCAGAGGATGCAGTGAGGGTGAAACTCCAAATTCTACCAAAATCGTTGTATTCTCGAGTTCCAACCTCACTTTGGCTGTGAGAGATTCTCTGATGCCCTTACACAATAAACTCTAATATTGACTGTTATCGAACCACCAAACAGGCGCGTGGATAAAAGAATGGAAAAAACGACAAAGCGAGAGTTCTGCCGTACTTCTTCATGTAGTCCACTTGCACCTCTACAACCTTAAATCTTTGATCAAATCTAGCATTGGAATTGAGCAGCATAAGAAACAAAGCTCGGGTGACGAAAGCAAGGGTGGAACTCCAAATTCGAACAAACATGTTGAATTGCTGATTTCCCACCTCACTTTTCCCGTGAGAAATTCTTTGATGCCCTTAAACCCTGAACCCTAAACCCTACTATTGAAACCCTATTATTGACTGTTTTCAAACCACCATACGCACACGTGCACAAAACAATTGAAAATACGAGAATTGAAGCGAGAGTTTTATTGTACTTCTTCAAGTAGTCCACGGCCTCGTTCGCAACGCCAGCGTCCACATCCGCCAACAAAGCAGGTTCGTCCTCGCCTTTCCCCGGTCCCGCCCCCTCACGATCCAGTTTCTCCTCCTCTCTATTCGGTTTATACAAAAACAAATCAAACAGCACCCGGCCTTGCGCATTCAGCATTGCAGTATACAAGGGCGCGTGGTACACCATGGCAGCATTCACTGTGGGAGTGGACGTCTTCTCCGAAGGTGCCCTCTCGAACTTACTCACGTCGTTGGTGACTAAACCTTGCAAGAAATTGAAGACGTCCGGCCCGTCAAACCGAAGCACGCTTCTCGTGGACAGCTTCGAAGCATACGGGCCTTGGGAGGTCAAGGGCGTGACTTCCGAGGTCGAATCGCCATGAATCCCCCGTAATGCACCCAATCTTGGTAATGAACGACGATTTGATACAATGGCAATGGAAGTGGCGATGGTAGAGCGCGTTCTCGCAGGCATTTTTGATCAATTGCCTGCCACGTGGACCATTTCGGGTCGCACAAGCTCATGCAACATAGGGACGATGGGAGAGAATGGGAAACGGATGGGCGATCCCTGAACCTAAAAAGCCCCTAAAACACCCTTCAATCTTCACCAATTTTTTTGTTTCGTAAGAGCATTGCCACCATCTACGCCTTTCAGCCTAGGCAATGCCACTTTTTGCTTGCTGCACTTAGTTTGAGGAAAATGGGTCTACACCAATACTATGTCACATTAAAAGTTGTGCTAGTCTTTCCATCACTTCTACATCTGTTTGGCAACCAAGGGCCTTTGCAAGGGGCAATATTACATACATGCCAAGTTGGTCAACTTACACTATGGCTTTTATGAAAGACATGAAGAGGTGTGAGAAGAAAGGGGAGAGCTTTAGCAAGGACTTTTAAGGGGTTATTGCTATCAAGCATAGGGCTTGATGCACCGCCACATCTCAAAAGGTGACAAGTGCCTCACCACATCTTCATGCTGTGGTCCAATTCATGCCTTGGAACTAGTGGCAAATTGACAATGTTCTAACAATGGATCTCAAAACTTGTAGGATGAAATGCATTGCACGGTGAAAACATTCAATGTTGAATAGAATGTCTAACATACCATTGTTTACTAGCCAGATGCCTCCCCCAAATGGAGGTATTATTCTCCCTTATATATTAGGGGGGAGGTTTTAGTTATAATACAAAATCATTGGTTGGTTGCCACGAAAGTGAATCACTATGTTGTCATATTATTTCTATATCATTGGTTGTCACAAGTGCTTTTTGATGGGGCTCTTGATTTGGTGCTTTTTTTGATGGGGTTCTTGATTTTGGGGAGCCAAAGGGGTATCATTGGTTGTCACAAGTGCTTTTTGATGGGGCTCTTGATTTGGTGCTTTTTTTGATGGGGCTCCTGATTTGGGGGAGCCAAAGGGAACCTATTAACAATGTTATGAACTTATTACATGACAGTTTGGGTGTGGAGAGTCGGTGGACATGCAAATGTCCAGCGGTATCTTAATCTAGTTTTCCATTTGTTCTACTGTAAGTTATGAGAGCAAGGGCACTCTGTTGGTGCATGAAGTTCTGACTCTGGAACCCCGCTATGCTTACATTAATAATTGCACTGAAAGAGCTCCGAGCAAACTGTGATTTTGAATAAGTTTCAAAATTATTAGCCAGTGACGCGTTGCTTTGCGCATCTCCCACAATAAAGGCTTTTTCTGAGATATTCTAAGTTGCTGCGACCCTGAGATATTCTGCAGTACTGCGATCACAAAGAAATGACACGTCGTCTCGCCAACAACACATTTATTGCCTTTAGTGGAAAGGACTGCTCGTGATTCTGGTAGAAGAGGACTGTAGTGGTGAGTACTCCTGAAAGAGATGATTCTCGTTGTCATACAGTATGAAAGCGATGAATGGAACAAGAAACAAAATAGTACTGGCTTTATAGATGCGAAGTTAACGCTTTGGGTCAGAGATCAGCTGACCTCCTGCACAACGAGGCTACTGTTTACTAATGGCACTGGCAGTCCGCTTCAAGTGCCTACGCTTAGTTCTCCTTTCTTCATATTTTCTAACCCACCTTCTGTGTGTAAATCTCTAGCATGATTTCAAAAGTGGTGCTTCCACCACAAATTTTATATTCGGAATTTTACCAGGAGCGGTCACAACTATCAGTATCGATTGAACTCCGACCGCGAATCTGCATCCTGTGTTATAAATCCTGAGCACCCCACAACAGTGTCTGAACTGTAGATTCACAGCACTGTCATATAAAAATAATGCGAGGCTACCAAAGCAATTCTCGATTCTAAACACGACCCAAAACTAAGCACTAATAGGGTCTGAAAAAAAAAAAAAAATCTCAATCTGAAGTCTGACATTAGAGAGATGACCTAGAGACTGGTTTCGAAGTTGGTCGCCAAGTCTGCATTGTTGTGTACCATCTGGCGCACACGACAAACAACAAAAGGTTCACAGTAGTCATGGCCGCCAACAACCAGAAGAAATAATCAATATGACCTCTGTTGAGGTTGTCTGCAATCCATCCCGGAGCGCCATTCCTTGTTGTAATTCGAGTGACAAGGGTTAGCAGCGCACTACTCAGGAAGCTCCCCAAGGCAATTGTCAGCAAGGCGAAAGCCGTCCCCAATCCTCGCATGGAGTCTGGACTGTCCCCGTAGAAAAACTCATAAATCCCCACGTAGGCAAACACTTCCACAGCCCCAACCAAGAAAAACTGGGGGACCTGCCAAAACACGCTGAGCGGGACCGCAACTGAAGGGTCGTCCAAGAGTCCATGCTGGCGAGCCACCTTCAAGCGCTCGATTTCAACCAAAGAAGCTGCTATCATGCCAAAAATTGAGATGAAGAGTCCAATTCCCATGCGTTGAAGCTCTGTGACCCCCCGAGGATTCTTTGTGAATTTGGCGACGAATGGGACCAGGAGAAAATCGTAGATTGGAACCCATACAACAACGCTCAGAAACTCAATCACAGTGAGGGATGCGGGAGGAATCTTGAAGCGACCCATTCGCAGATCCATCGAAGATCCTTGAATGATGAAGAGGGTCGACAGCTGGTTATACACCGTGGAAAACATAGCACTGTTAATCATGATGGAGATCATCCGCAAGAGAATTTTCACCTGCGGCAAAGGGCATACAAAACAAAAGGGTGATAACCTGAAAGGCCAAACCTCGACATGTCAATCCAAGCACGTCATTGCATTATATTTATGTTACTGAATTTAAGCCTTTACCTCTTCAACTTGGGTTTTAGTACAAAGCCTCCATCGATTCGCAAAGCCCTCATTACTATTGTCCGCGTTCATCTTCACAGCGGCCTTGTCAAGAAATCTGACAGCATAGTATCAAAACCCCGTCAGAATGTGCTTACACTGAAAACGATAACGAATGTCATCTTAGGTTTCTATATCAGTGACTAGTCACAACCCGTCTTCAGAGAGACTGCAGTACAGTGCATCCATGGTTTCATTGAATTTGCAATTGAGAAGAACTCCACACCACTAGACCACGACAAAAAACAGCATCATTCATACCTGAACTGATTTGTATGCCGTATTTTACGACTTCCTTGAATGATAGAATCCTCTTCTTCTGGAACCTCATAGAGATCATCACTAGTACCCGTAGTTTTCACGCGCCATTTCCGAACCGAAGCAACCACCACTTGTCCAATTCGAGTAAGAGGATTCCCACCAGGTTTATGGTGTCGGTAGAACGGGGTGCCCGCAAGAAAGCAAACCGTCCCCACCACCACAGCGATCAGCGCTGCTCCAAATTCCAAGCCCCAGTTGACGTTGTCCTGGATGTAAACGAAAAACGTTGAAGCCATAAGCCCTCCAAAGTTGATAGATTGGTAATACCAATTGAAGGAGGTTTTCTGCACTTTTTCTAGCGGATCTTCTTCATCGAATTGATCGGCACCCAAGGATGTCACCACAGTTTGGAAAGCGCCCGCTCCAAGGTCCACAACGTAAAGCACTCTGCACACAACTATGGACTTTTCCCTTGTATACTCTTGGCATGAAAGAGTGAAGGTCAAGATGTCGAAATTAAGCAGATTGTGCAGGATTGCTGCCATGTGAGACATGCAGGAACCCTCAGCAGGCTTGCTCGCACTCAGGTTTTGAAAGTTTGCAAAAAAAAATAGGCGAAGCACCAAACCCTAAATCTCCATGTTTCGAGACTTACAGTAGATAAACCAGGATGTCCTCCAGCCTCCGGTCTTCGCCTTGAGGGCAGGTCGTCCACGAAAATCCAGAGTCCCATCTCGAGTACTCTTCTCCTTTATGCCAAGTTGAAAGGCTAGCATCCACTGCACCGTTCGTTCCATCTTTTTCCAGTCGGAACGAACGGTGCAATAAAACGATACAATAAATCGAGATACTAATGCAACTCTTCATACCAGAAATGATGCATTCCAGAAATACCAGAAATGATGAAATGATAATATCTCTCAGCAGAGGAGTCTTAAATTTATAAAGTTGAATTTGAAACAGACATGATATATGAATAATCAGTACGACATGACCCGGAGCACACCCGGCAACAACAAACTACCTTGTGCTTTGAAGATAACCCACCATAAACACAATTACTCGGTAGAATAAACTTCTTGCATATATCTTAGGGCTTCACAGACTCTACAATGCAATAAGGCGCAGAGAATTAGCAAATTCATAATATAAAAAAGAAGATATGGACGTGGAGCTATGGATGAGATGGTCCAACATCATGTCCACAGCAGTTAGAGTTGAGCCGGCGCGAAAACTTACGTAACGCTGCCAGTCCATCATGAAGTGCCTGATTAGGGTTTCAAAGTTCCAATGTCTACTAACCCACGTTAGGACAGAGAAGCGGAGAGTAGCGGCTCCGTCAGTCGGTTTTAGGGCAAATGCTTAGTCTTTGTGAAACACTTAGCCTATATTTCTGAATGCATTGAGCTCTGTGTAACGCCTCTCCTCTTGACTAAGTCCGGCCACAGACGAGCCGCTAACATAAACCCTAGACCCTTTGTCCAGTGTTGTCTGATACACACTTTGTCCTAGAATCTGCAAAAGATCTCTACGAATCCCGTTTCATCGAAAAGGTATAATCATTCTGCCCAGTCTGCGACTCACACAATACACACACACTCAAATTCACTCATCAGAAAGCTGCTATTCAGCTAAACGAAGGCCCACTCAATTCAAAGCAGCTCACGAAACGAATGTGGAACCCACACAATCGAATTGCCCATAAACTTGCACTGAACCGTTGTTCCCTAAACGAAATTACTAACAACAATGCAGTGAGCCAATGCGATCAAATCTCTAGGTCAGCGACCGAAAATTACTCGGCAATTAGTCTCCCAAGACTAACCTGAAGCAATCGCATGGATGACATGATAAGCTGTCATCACCAAAACTTGCAATAGAGAAGAGAGAACCGGTTTGTCAAAACAGAGCACAGGAATGAATTCACCAGTCATAGTACAAATCCCACGAATTCGTGATGGCCAGCAGACACAATTACGAAGAATGTTCTCTCTCGCTTTCAATTTCAGCGACAATTAAAATGTTTAGTGCTCAAGATTGTTGAAAAAGATTAGTCCAAGACCCTGAACCCTAAAAAACGCGAATCTACTTAAATTGGATAGGGAGGGCTTTTTTCAAAGCCATGTAGTGTTCCACTACTTCAACTTCTTTGGGCTTCGCTAATCGGAGGTAATCACCATAAATTTCGAGATATCTCAAAGCGGTGTCGACCCGGGCATCCAACGACTTCAGACTTGCAAAATGGACCTGATGATTCCGTTCCATAATCACTAGGCGACTAAAATCCTTGTAATCTTCAATGCTCCTCTTGAAGACCTGAGCTCCGATCTAAAAAAACAGTGAACCATTCCGGACGACGTTCAACACAATTGCAAGCACACCAAATGAAAACGAAGATGGATCCAATCACCAAGACCAAGGACCCCAGAAATACTGTGGGTTGCAAAACCAAAACTGAAATATTAGAGTTTGAAATACCTGGACATCTCTTTGCCTGGAAGGAACATAGAATTGCCTACCATCGCCATCTGATGAGCTCCTAGCTCCAACGGACCACTTCAAAACCTCGGCAGCCACGACGCTCAGGTCCCGTTGACACCATTCCATGTGGAACAAAGAATGCTTCTTCTGCAACTCGTCCACCGCGGTCTTCATCGCGGACGTCTCCACCTTCACTGCTGACTCCACCGTTGCCACCGTTGCCTTCAAAGACTCAACCGCTGCGTTTAGTGAACCCTCCAAGCGAATCATCCCTGCCTGAACATCTCTCATCTTTCCCTCAAATGCACTCATCCTTTCCTCAACATCACTCATTCTCTCCTCAACATCCATAGAAGATGGTTGAGTGTATGAACAAAATCGTAAAAGCCGGGATGGGCGAACCACATCCCGGTATACAAACCTCCCCCCACCCAAAAGCAATCCACAAACCCCACGCATACCGTCGTCGCCGAACTAACCAAACCCTAAAACAACAACAACAAACGTAAGCCAAGCACTTCTGACTCCCTCAAAATGTAGATAACGTTCCAAACCGCACCGCGCACAGGCTTTAACCCTAAACAACAACAACAAACGTAAGCCAAGCTCACAGGGCTTTAACCCTAAACAACAACAACAAACGTAAGCCAAGCTCACAGGGCTTTAACCCTAAACAACAACAACAAACGTAAGCCAAGCTCACAGGGCTTTACAGCTCCGTAAAGGACCCCAATGAGGGCCGGAAAGGGGAGAACTGACCTCATTGCGCAGCCAGGGTTAATTGTGAAAGAAAGCCTATTTTTTTGCCATGATTTTTTATATTTCTACACTGCCCCTAGCTAATTTGGGGCCGCTAGAATGAATTGAATGAATTTGAATGCATGAATTGAATTTAAATAAACGTGGATGTATGAATTGAATTTAAATGAACTTGAATGTATGAATTGAATTATAATGAATTTGAATGCATGAATTGAATTTAAATCAATTTGAATGATTTGAATTTAAATTGAACATAAATGTATGGATTGAATTTAACTGAATTTAGATTAACTGAATTTAACTGAATTTAATTAAAATGAATTAAAATGAATTAAAATAAATTATATTGAAATGAATTTAAATGAATTTAATTTTAGTATATATTGTCTGAATTGAATTGAATTCAAATTGAAATGAATTCGAATTGAAATGAATTGAATTTAAAGGAAAGGAAAGGAATTAAAATGAATTAAATTAAAAGAATTATAACGAATTAAATTAAAAGAATTATAACGAATTAAATTAAAGGAGTTTAAATGAATTATTTCTAATCAATTAATTTAAATGAATTAAATCAAAAGAATTTAAATGAATGAATTTAAATACATGAATTTAAATGTCAAATGAAAATGAATTTAACATGAATTTAACCTTCAATTTAACCTTCAATTTAACCTGAATTTAACCTGAATTTAACCTGAATTTAACCTGAATTTAACCTGAATTCGAATGAATTTGATTATTGGTGCACGGGGGGGGGGCGCCGAGACCTACTCTAAAAAAGAGGGGAGGGGGAGGGAAAAAAAGGAAAAAGGAGGGGGAAGAAGAAAAAAGGAAAAAAGAAGAGGAGGGGAGGAGAAGGAGAAGGAGAAGAATTGAGTTCTTAAATCAATTAAAAACAAAACTTGAACTTGACCTTAACCCCTCAAGGCCTAACAATGTTTTCACAATGGAGGTTTTCAATGAATTGACCCACTTTGATATTTTTTTTGCACATGGATGTGTTTGAAATTTTTAATTGTAACCGTAAAAAAAGTGAAAAATACTTTGTTTAGTACGTATGGAATTAATTGTGGAAAATATTGACCATTGGATTATTAGATTATAACAAATTTGGATGATCAACTCTTTAAGCAAAAAACACAACTTTTAGAGAAGAAACATTATAAGAACTTGAAGAATGCTTTTTTGCCCTCCCAAAGTATTATATTAGAACCTAACACAAATTTAGTATTTTTTTTATTGAAAAAATTGAAAAAACTTCACAAATTTGTAAACTTTTTCAAACAAAAGGAGTAGAAAGCCAAAACTGACCAAATCGGATCCTACAAAATTTAAAAAAATTTATATATGCATCTTTTTTGAAATTTAACAATTGATATTATTAGCATATTTTTTGGAACATCTCCAAATTTTTTGGAATCGTTTTAATTATTTTTGTATTTTTAATTACACTAGATTGAATTTTGTACTTTTAAAATTGCTAAAATACAAATTTGAAGTTTTTTCCTCCAAACATAGTTTGTTTGTGCAAAGCAAAGACTAAAAATGTCCAAGAAAATGATTTTTTCCATCCCTATTATTTCTTTCATTGTAAACATTATATTTGCTCCCTTTTTCTATTAGACTATATTTCCTAAATAAATTTTTAAATATTTCTTACATTGAAAATTTGATAATCAGAAGATGCAACAAGTATGTCAACTTGTTACTCTACAAGTCCCAAGCTTACTAACAAAATATTGCGATTTGATTCACCGTATTGGGAATTTGCCATTGAAAATTTGAAGAGGACACATTGTGTCCTTTTAGTCCTTGAGGGGTTAAAAAAAAATGTTTGACCTCTTAATTCGTTATCGATTAAGAGTGTAGAGGCTTGCATCCTTTTCCATGCGTTATCGATTAAGAGTGTAGAGGTTTGCATCCTTTTCCATGAGTATGCAAAGTAAAAGTTGAATAAAAGTAAATATACTATGGTAACATTTTTCTAGTTTGTTTTATATAAAATGTTCAAATATCTCCGGTTGTGCACTCACGGGTCATTTTCTTCATACCATTGGAGAGCTTGACTCGATGAGGGTTGTACTAAAGTTGTATCATTGCTTTTGGATGTACGATGGATTTGTGAGCAATTTTTAAGACCATAAATTGAATTAAATTATGAAAAATGAAGTATAGGAATTTTTGATGACATACTTGGCATCGCTAAAAGACCTTCAATGAATAGAAATGTATCAAAGTTGTAAAAGTTATGGTTTTTTAATTGAATTTTGTTTCAATAAATAAAATCTAATTACGGATAATTTACTCTAAAAAAATTTAAAAGAATATATAGGAAAATCATACTTGGACAAGTGTACAATACTACACAAATTGTTTGTAAGTCAAACCTTAAAAAAAAATAATAACAACAAAATCTTTGCATTGAAGAAGAAGAAAAATTTTCAATTTAATTCATAAATTAGTTTAATATTCTCTAAATAATTCAATAAATCTTGAATATGATTTTAAAATACAAAAATTAAACGTTCTAAGCAATGTTGAATGCAATGTATATATTTCAATTTGATTAATGGTAAATGTTTTTCTTTCCTTCTTCTTTCTTTTATTTGGATATTTGCAAATTAAAATAAAATATTAAATCCTGTGGTAGTATTGAAGGAAAAAAATTCAATAATGATAAATTGATCATAAATTCTATATAATGAATGAATGATTTAAAATGAAGGAAAAATAAATGAAATCATATAGTGAAGTGAATATAAAATGATTGCAAAGCAATGTTGTCATTTTATTTGTACAAAAAAGAACATGTGTTCAAATAATAAAAAATATATGAATGAAAACCAATGCTTTGTAAAACAAATCAATATGACAACTAAATTTTCTAATTGATCATAATTTTACATGTATGATAAGTCTATATATTAAATAAAATAGACATAAATTCTAGCATGAGTATACATAATATCTATTACATTTTGTGTTTTCTTCTTTTGTCTTCATCTTTTTTCTTTTGTTTCAAATTGAAATTGATCTCACATAAGGAAATTAGAATTTCCAAGACAATTTCCTACTTGACAATAATACTTTCATCAAATTGCAAACTTTTTCCAATTAATTGTAGTATGATTGTTTGGTTTGATATGTTTCTTTTCATTTTCACAATCAGGGTTGTCATAATGGGCGAGTTAGGGTCGTCGGACGTCCCGGATGGACGGGCAAACCGGACCGGATGGACGGACGGTCCAGACCAATTGGACGGCTTTAATTTTTCAAAGTTGTGGAATTTTTTTGAATGACACGTCCCCTCAAACAGCGAATCCAGGGCGCGAACGTCATGTGTGGGCGCGGACGTCATGTGTGGGCGCGGACGTCACCGTGCCACCGTCAGGGCGTGGACTCGTGAAGTCAGGGCGCGGACTTCAGCATGAGCGTCAAGGCGCGGACTTGTGCAGTCAGGGCGCGGACTTCAGCGTGAGCATCAGGGCGCGGACTTGTGCTGTCAGGTCGCGGACTTGTGCTGTCAGGTCGCGGACTTTAGCGTCAGGGCGCGGACTTCAGCATCAGGGCGCGGACTCGTACATTTAGGGCGCGGACTTCACCGTGAGTGTGAGGGCGCGGACCTCAACCTCACAGACAGGGCGCGGACGGGTAATTAGGTAATGGTGGATTTTATTTATGTGTTCTACAATATATGTAATATATATACATATTTTTTTTTTAACAAGGTAATGACCCCACTGCATTTAAAAGAACTAGTAACTACAATATATTTTACATGATTGCACTCACCAATGTTTCCAACATGCACGTCAAATACAAAAATGCAAAAAAATAATAGTAGGCTGCAATGTTTGTGATAACCAAAACTATTTATAAAATTCATGCATTGCAAAGTACAATAACAATACAATGAATCTATACTTCCAAAATACGCCCACTTTCTCATAGGTTATCTAAGACAATCCTTTGGCTTCTCGTCCATCTTTCTTCCAATTGCTACAATTCTCTTCAATTCTTAAAGACCCGAGATCTACCATCGATGCAACTCTATAACCTCAATTATTCAAACGACTTGACCTACGAACTTCTTGGGCACCTGGATCCACTACATTAGCATCTCGAATGACAACATCATCATCCTCAGGTGCCTCGTCATGGGCATCTTCGTTGCTATCATATTCATCTTCTGCTTCACCACTGTCTGTGGTCCAATGTCCTTCAACTTCCGAGTTTTCATTTTGAAGTTCTATAGTAGTTTGACCTTAACTACGTTTGCGCTTCAACCTCTTATGTCGTTGTGTGTGGGGATCTTTTGCATCTGAATTTATAGTGGGCCCACCTGGAATTGTAATTGTTGGAACAACAAATGCCGGGGTTGACCCACTAGGTCTTGATACGTATGTACTTAGGAACGGTTCTACCACCCTATTTGGATCTCTTGCCCCAATTCCGAGAAGTGGACGATTAGTAGGCCTTGATGATGATGCTTCTTCAATTTGTTGACATTCTGTTTGTCCACGGCCTCGAGTCCCTCCAGTCCCCCCACGACCTTGTTGATATTGCCCTACTTCATGACGAACGGGGGGCCGAGGACCTATAGGTGGTCTACCCCCAGTAGTACCACGTGAAATGCTTTGAGGAATCAAATGAACATTCCCCACTGAGCCTAACCCTTCTTGAGAAGGTCTTCGGATGGCATTGGAAGTTGTTATTGAAGATGGGTCTACGGAATGTGGCGTTTGTGTACCTTGCTCTGAAATAACAGGATGGCTCGCAATTGGAGCAGGTACACGGGCAAGGTCTTCTGCAGGGTCCACAAATGCAAAAACATCATCAGGGTCCACACGCTCTAGATCAAAAGGCCTTCTCACATTACCATCCGGTTGATTTCTTGCAATAGGGCGTGCCACTCATGCATTTCTAACGTTTCTGTCATGGTGTCCTTGAATAGTTCTAATGTTACGAGTTGATGGCCTCACTCCCGTAAGCCCTGTATTGCCATCTTGATTGTGAGAAGATCCTCCACGATTTGGATTTGCAAACCTCCCCTTGTTTCCGTCGCCATCTTCATTTCCACCACCATTTCCATTTCCACCGCCATTTTTTGGAGGGAGGTTGTCATCATCGTCGTTGTTGTTATGGGAAATACCATCATCGACGTTATCGTCATTTGGATTGTCGGTCTCTAAAGAAGACGACAAAGCTTGGACTTCAGCATTCCCTTCATTTTGAGGAAGTGGAGGTGAAGGATGGCGACGTGGATTGGGTGGAATGGGTGGCCCCCAAGGACCCCAACGACCATGAAGGAGTTCCTCCTCTCCATCGTCATCATCTCCATAGTAGTTCCTCACTTCCTCGAGGTGATCGGCTCCTCGCCTCCAAAGATCTGGGTTTGCCGAATACTCTTGAGGGTTTAGATTGGCTTCTCCATCAACCTCTTCTTCTTCCTCTGCTTGCATTGCGTCGAATTCCCGATTGCGTTCATTCACCGGGATTGGACCAAGGGCATCTGGATCGGAATCCTCCGAGTATATATTTGCATCATACCAACGAACTGGATCGGCTCCTGGTCGCTGCTGAAGTACACGGCTATTGGTATAAATATATACCAATGACTCTGCCTTTTCGAGGACTAATTGATTTCGGACCTTATTGTAAACAAAGGAATAGTTACTCCAATTCCTTTCACAAGAGCTTGCGGAACATGTGAGGGATAAAAGACACACGGCAATTTTAGAAAGAGCCCGATCTCCAACCCTATGCCACCATTGGTGGGGAAGCATTTGTGTCACATGGATGTTGGGTGTCTCAGCTGCACTGTACGGTCCAGTACCCTCCTCAAATTGCGTTAATTCCGCCAGCACATCATCGAAATCCACACCCACTGAATCTGTCATCTTACGGATGACTTTGTACAATGCACGTAGGGCAATTCCATCCACCCTGAGCGCCACATTATCCAAGAGGTATGGATTCAAAAGGGCCGCAGCGTAGTGTGTATCTTCAAAAGCCATCTCCCACCTTTCATTGAAAGATTCTTCCAAAGTGACCGCTATGTCATCACGTAAACTGAAAGGTGGTTCTCTTAAAGAATACACGTGCCCTCGCAAATTGTGCATTATGAGCCACGCCCGACCCATGGCTGGTTCTCGTCCATCAAACACACGCAAAGCCTTCAATACATCTTCAGTCATGTACATGTAATTCACACATCGTTGCCAGAAGGCCACATCTTGAATGGTGTTTCTGACATTACGTGCAGCGGTAGCTGACTGCGGGCCATTTTGTTCGTTCTGTAAGGTATCAAAGTAATTTAGAACACGCGGGTGGTTATTCAACCGCTCCAAGACTACTCTGAGTCTCACCAAGCGTTGCAACATGAGGAAATTACAAGCAAAGCGGGTTTCAGTAGGCACTACGAGTTGCAGATTCGGACTCAACTCACGGAAAACCGACATGGTCGCATGATGGTTTCGAATGTATTGGCACAATCTTTTTGCCCTGACAATCAAATCGGCAAATTCTTGGATTTTGGCCCAATCTTTCAACATGAGATCCAATGCATGTGCCATGCAGCCTTGCGCAAAAATGTGCGGGTATGTTCGAGTGATGTCTTGCAATGCCCCAAGCATGTTTGTTGCATTATCTGTGCACACTTGTGTCACATATTTGGAACCCACCTTCTCAATGTACACTTTCATTTGGTCCGCTATATAGCGCATGGTTTTTTTTTGTGAGGTAGTATCAATCGACCCCAAAAATACATCACATTCATGAGAGGCCTCCGATTGACATCATCCCAACCATCACTACATATCGTCACCCCGTAGTGCTTCACAGCAAAACCAACCTTCTCCTCAATCTGCTTCTCAATTTGCAACCTCCTCAGTTCAATTAAATTAGTCTTGAACTGATGGTAAGAAGGTGGACTATATTCAAACCTCGCCAATGAAGTTGCCCTCACAGCCTCGAAGAAGGCTGGATGCCTTGCCACATTAAATGATACATTCGCTTCATAGAAAAAACTTGCCTACTTCTCATCCAACTTCTTCCTCTTTGCAATGTTGAATGCGTCCACCATGCGCTGCTGACGTAATGATCCAGATCTCGTAGAATTTAATGCAGCAAGGCTATTGGACGTTTATAGGGTTTCATTTCCTTCTGAAACGTTTGCCCCTTCTTCCACTCTCCCACCATTGACCCCACCCGTCACCTCATTTTCTGTGGCTTCACTTGAACTTGCAAGTGGAGTTGTTCTAGATGGCGCACTTTGAATTGGTTCTCCTTCATACATGTCCCCAGGATCCATTTGTAGCGGGACAAAACCTGCACAATTGGCAAATCTATGGCGCACTGCACGAGGCATACTTCGACAAATTGACCTCTCCGATTTTGAGCCATATCCGAAATGTGCAAAAGCACGCTCACGTTTGTAACTGAAGGTCCCAACACAAAAAACACAAGTCACCTTCGTCCCATTCTCCGCAAAGTTTAGCCACGGTTCCCATTCCTTGGTCTGCTTCCTTTGACTTGCCATTGCGTTCAGCCGTTCACAAATAATTCCAAATGTCTTCCTCCTCCTTTGTATTGAAGTTAAAAAGACCAAAGATATACCGAACAGTTAGCGCTAATCCACTGCTTGAACTGATTTTGACATCACCTCAACAGCAAACTAGGGCCATCTGCCACCCAAGTAGACTCACAAGGAGCTCAAAATGAATTGAAGTCCAAGAGATAGAGGCCAGGTGACAAATGTGAGGAATGCTCAGTCTTCCTTTTTCTATATATACTTAGGGAATGCAGGGGTGTGGACTTCATCGTTGTGTGTGCCAACAAGGCGCGGACGCACAATCTGAGAATTTGTAAAGGACGTTCACAACGCACACCTGAATTCTTGGCATCAGGGCGGGTACAAGAAAGTAGGGCACGGACTTCAAGGCGTGGACGTCATCATAGGGCGTGGACTTCAGGGCGCGGACTCCAGGGAGTGACACCATAACAGAAATGGGGGTGCGCACATGGGATGCACTGAAAAGTAGGTTGACCTCCGGCATGGGATCCCTCCTTCTTCCTATTTAATGGTCTTGGAAGATGGTGTCCCTCCTTTTCATGGAGAAAGGGAAACATTAAATGTTGACACACCTAGTTTTGAATTCCTCATATTTGTGGAGAGAGAAGTTGGCAAAGTTAAACATACGTTTTCGCTGAATGGGCTGTGTCAGGGCGTGGACACAGGGCGCGGACTCCTGAGTGGACAATTCACAGAGGCAGAACTTGAGAGAGCGCAGCTGAATCACAGACTCCATGGCTTGGAGTTAAAGTCAGGGCGCAGACTTGAAGTCAGGGCGTGGACTCCAAGGCGTGAACTTGAAGTCAGGGCGCAGACTCCAGGGCGTGGACTTGAAGTCAGGGCGTGGACTTCAGGGCGTGGACTTCAAGTTAGGGTGCGGACTGCAAGTTAGGGCGCGGACTCTAGGACGCGGACTTGAAGTCATGGCGCGGACTCCAGGGCGTGGACGTGGTCGTCCAGCACAGGAGGCATGACTTTGAAATGCGCTTGGGCTTAACATCCTTCAATCCGTCCTATTCTTGGAGCGGGTGAACCATTAATTTCAGCCTCAACAACTTGTTTTGGATTCTGACAAGTCAATGAAAGCAAGAGACCAAATTAAGAGCTCCACGGACTAAGATTTGGAAAAAACTTCATGGAAGAGCATGTCCCATTGTTGTGGTGGAAAATGTTTCTCCTTACTTCTTCTAACACTTCAAATTACTTTGAACCAACATATACTTTAGGGTGTAAAACAAAGACTCTAAATTCTTTGATTTAGGAAATGGTTAGAACACTTTGAGGAAATATTTTGGAAATGTTTAGGCAATATTTTGAAAATGTATTGTACTTGATAAAATCATTATTTTCCTATTTTTCTTGCTTCATTAATTAGAGAAATTTTTCTATTTTTTTACTCCAATCCTAAAATTCTTTTATTCCAACTCATTGTCATTCTTTTTTTTGGTGAATCATTCCCTGTCCTATTTTTGTTGGCTATATTCCTAAAACTCTTCCATCCTAAGTCAATGCCATTTTTTATTTATTCCATCATTCCCTTTCCTATTTTTTCCATGAATTAGGAAAGCTCTCCCATCCCAACTCTATGCCATTCTTTTTGGGGTGGATCATTCCCTCTCCTTTTTCTATAGATGCTTCATTCCTAAAACTCTCCCATGGCAACTTATACTAAATTTTTTTCTTTTGGTTGAATAATTCTTTTTTCTATTTTGTTCCTAAAACTCTCCCATCTCATTTCATAGTTCATCTTTTTTTTTTGTTGAATCATTCCCTTCTCTATTTTGTTTTTGCTTATTTCTTAAAATTCTCCTATCCCATTGATCCCAATTCCAAAATTCCCAACTCAAAGCCCTTATTTTATTTTTGCTTATTTCCTGAAGTTCTCCCGAAGCCATTAATTTATTTTTGCTTATTTCCCAAAGTTCTTCCACCCCAACTCAAAGCCATTATTTTTTTGTTCCATCATTCTCTTTCCTTTTTTTGTTTTTGCTTCATTCCTAAAACTCTTTCATCTCACTACAATGCCATTAATTTTTTTTGTAAATCATTCATTTTTTTTTGTAAATCATTGATTAGCGAAATAGATCCATCTCAACCCAAGGCCATTTAATTTTTGTATTCCCTAAACCCATTCTTTATTTTTGGGCCTTGATTTGCAAGATTATTCTATCCCAACCGAATGCCATTCATTTTCTTGTATACCATTCCTTCCCAATTTTTGGCTTTTATCCATCATTCGTTTGCGTATTTTGCAATTAAATACGTACCTATTTGACTATTTTCATCCCATTTTTTTTTGGGTTCCATCATTCTTTATTTCCTTTGCATATATATATATATATATATATATATATATATATATATATATATATATATCCATTAACAACATTTCAAAAGCGTTTTTTCCTAGTAAATGACATTTGTGGTCGTTTTCTAATTTTATTCATTGATTTGTGTTTGGGAATGAATTGTACTCCAATCCAATGACATTTAATTTCATGGTATAAATAATTTTAATATGTATGAAGTGGACAAGTCGTTCCAAATGAGTACGTGCAAAAAATGAACGAAGTCACTTTGGGCAAAACCATTCAAAACAAAATCATATATATTTCATATGCATAGTGTAATACAAAGTAGGAAAGTATATAAGCCTATATAATGTTAGGAAAGTAAGTCTTCTAAGAAAACCTAAGCTCACTAGCTAAAACACTCTAAACTATACTCAATCCATGTTCATTGGATTGCTTGCATTGCCACTTGGTCTAGCCTCATTGTCATGTGTCCCGGCGCGGACTGGAAGGTCTTCATCTGAGCCCAAACGAAGTCTACGAACTGTGGATCGAGTTCTCTTTGCTGGTCCGTCTTCCTCTAATATAGCCCTCAATATTTGTGATTGTTTGAGGCTCTCAAGACATTGCAGAGTTCATGGGCTATGCTGTTCCATCAAATAGTCCATCCCTTCATCTCGAAAGGTTTCTCTCCACTTTGACTCTGATAGTAGTGCAAGTTCAGCTGGGTCTGGCATGTCAATGTCTCCCCCGATACGCATGCCTTGGTCATCAGTAATGCGACGTCCATCAACGCCCCACAACCATCCACGAGGATGAGGGCCAAATTGGAAGTATTGTCTAGCCTCATTCCAATGCCCATTGAAGCATTGGAAAAAGAAATTCCGTCGTCCTTGGTTGAAGTTGTCCTTTAGTGGAACCAAGTGGTGGCACACCTCGACAATTTTAGATGGATCTGTTTCCCAACCCCATTCGGTACAAAGGTGTTGTTTGCCCAACGAATGGATGTTCAGTTTCCAGCTCCATACCAAGTCTGTTCCCCACTTCGACGAATGATCAGGTGCATTTTCTTCATTGTATTCCTAATGCGGTGGCATGTAGGGAACTAATCCAAACAACTCATACAAACGCTCATGGAAAGGAGCCTTACACAATGAACAACGTCGGCGAACAATCATCAAGCTAATTAGGCAAAATGGATGGTACAAATGTTCGCACGTGCCTAGGTGCATTCCACCTTCCAGGCCAAATGGATTAAGGCAAATGGGACATGTAGTTCCATCATGCACGAAGGTTGAAGGGTTTGGCCACAGTAGTAATGGATTGCCCTGATGGTCGACGGCAGTGCCAACTTGATTCTTGAAATCCCAACCATGTTTGGACCAATCGATGGTTGTTGGTTGACCAGTACTGTCGATGGTCGCCATTTCATCCATGTTGAAATGATCATCCACCAGGGCCCATGATGTCAATCCAAAAACCCTCTTCTGATTGTGTGCGCCGTAATTGTGGTCAATTTTTTTGAATTCTTCCACCATTTGCCTAGTCCTGTCAACACTGAAGACACATGCCATCTTCCATTGATAATACTGCTCCATCAACCCATGCAATTGATTTTTCAATCTCAAATTCTTTGCAAGCGCGTCTGTCAGTTGGGTGCTTTGGTCAACAAGCATTGCTGCAACTTCATTCGTGGGTAATTCTCCGAAGGACAATGAATCATCTTGAGTATTCATTGTTGCACCAACTTCTGCATGTTCTAATAGAATTTGAGAAGTATTCAAAGGCCCTTGTGCTTTCCCTCGTGGATCTTGACCAGCATTGGCCATTGTTGCTGCCTGGAGAGTGTGTCGAAGTGCCTCCATGTCACGTTGTTGTTGATTGATGATGTTGTCCTTCTCTTGGATTTTTTCCCTCAATTTGTTAACATCATTATACAAAGAACGCAATTCCGCATTCTTGTCATTCACTTCGGTCAGCAAACTCTAAATTCGGTTTGCAGCAGTTGTAACATCGATAACTCCTACTACTGGTTCCTCCATAGGTGGCACCTGTTCCTCCACAACATTTTCAGGTAAAACCTCAGCAGTTGCATGCGCAGCCCTTCTCCTTTTAGCACGTTGTTGTGTTCTATGGCTGACTGGAACTACCACACGAGATCCATCAAAGTCGCTGTCCGTAGATGAATCCGGAGTCTCATATGTTGGTGGTGGTTGAACTTGTGTAGTTGTTTTCCCTAGACCACCTTCTGGGTATCTTTTTACCCCCCTTGGAATGAATCCATTTGCTGGGGTAGGAATATTGACATCTTTTCCTATTGTCTTCAAAGTTGACCAATCCACTCTCTTGTTCAACTTCACCTCTGCATGGACCCCTCGTGCAATGAAAAGATGCACTTCATTGCGCGGGACGGTCGCGACATCATACAACACTTGGACCACCTCAATGCATCGGGTCGTAAACTCCTCGTCAAGGCAATGTTTCAAATTTGCCTTATGGAAGCATCTGTGGAAATTGTGGCGCTCTTCTGGAAAGACCTTGTCAATGTGGCACCACTCGATGTAATTGGCGCAGTCATCAAAGGTCCATGGATTAGGCACGTCCTCCCACCCCTTGAATGCAAGCTTGGCTGGGTTACGTAGAACATGCAGTCGCTTACGATGTTTATTTCCTGGTCGAAGTCGGGTCTTGTCTCGTTCCTCCTTGGTCATTCTTGGTGGCGTAGCCATTTTTGCAGAAAAAATCGAAAACCTCCCACGTGGCAATCAAGAGGATCCCGCACAACGCTCACAACCAACTCAATGAAGAGGTGGAAGGTTGAGAGTATGCAGGGCGGGGACGAATGGGGCGGGGACGGCTTTATATAGCGGGAGGTGGGGTACGCCAGGGCACGGATGCCATCGAGCCGGGGCACGGATGTCAAACCAGGGCGTGGACGCCATCGATGTGGGGGCACGGACGTGAAGTGAGGGCGTGGACGCCACGTGCCAGGGCGTGGACGTGTGGGAACGGGGCGGGGACGTGAAGAGATGGGGCGGGAACGCGAGAGGATGGGGCGTGGACATGAGGGGGGGGGGACTATATAAAGCGAGTCCCCGCCCTCATTTTTTTGCCAAGTCCGCGCCCTATGCCTCACACGCTAGTTCTAACGGCCTATGCGAGTGAGTTTGGTGGGTGGTGGGCTTGGCCCGCATATGTGACCCGGTTTTTTTAAATTTTTTTTGAACTTCCATGCTTGGGGAGAGATACGGAGGCCCATCGTATAAAATATTCTTCATTATGACAGGGGGAAGGGAGTGGATCGGCGGAGAAACGTCCCATGTTCATAGATTTGGATGACGTCAGTGAGATGGTAATTCCATCCACGAATACATTGGTGGCCTCAAGTTCATCGAATCCTTCCTCATCGGGCCAAAATAAGCGCAAGAAAGCACCCAATCCCCATATGCCTCCACACGAATTCATAGTTGAAGGGAGAGCAATAGTTGTGATGTTCTACACTCGTCGAAGTACAACTATGTTGACCAGGGAGTATGTGGCGCACAACGAAGAAGGATACCACAAACTGACGAGGGACCTGCGAAGGGAGCTGGAGTCCAAATTGGAATCATCAGAGAAATTCAACAATTTCTCTGATTATTGGTTGCACCAAGACTGGCTGGATAAACAGGTGGTTGCCTTCACAACCAATATAGTGTCAAATTGGTGTTACCACATGGGGAAGAAAGAAGATGGTAGCGATTGGGACACGCAGAATAAAGAGGTGGTTGCAAAGTTGAAAATCATTCAAAATTTCGCTCAACAATTTTCTTCATCGCGTAAGAAAAAACAAGCACCATGGAAAGCGACAATAGAAGACGCCATAACGGCTCATTGTGTGAGTGGAACATTCAAGTGGCTTGAAAGTACAGTGAAAGTCATCCTCATGCCGGACAATAGTGCGGTTGGTTCATATGGGACCGTGAGGAAGGTGATGCTTACAAAACTTGAGAGCATTCCTAGTTGGATATTTTTTGCTGGGAAGAGCTTGAAAACCATAAATGAAAAGGAGAAGCGCCAAGGAATCACACTATAAGAAAACATAGTTTTTTTGGATGTCACAAAAAACAGGCATCTGTGTTTTTAAAAACGGGTTTGACATCGACGTTGATGTCCTCCGAAATCCGTCAAAAAAGAAACGTCCAAAACATGCTAAATTTTTTGTGAACGTCACCAATAACATGACGATTTTTTGTGACGTCAAAAAAATTCAAGGCCTCCAAACTTCTCTAAGTGTGACATGTGGAGGGGTCCAAAATGCCAACTCAACTTTTGTTTGGGCAATTTTTGCCACATGTACTTTTTTCCCCCAACCCCTTCCTGCCCGAGGCGGTGACGTGGACCCCTTTCAAATCTGATGTGGCATTTTTTGATGTGGACATGCCACATCAGATGCCACGTCAGCAATATTGGGTGAGTTGAAATTCTAAAGTCCTGTTGTTCATGACGTCTTATAAAACGTAGACGTGTCCATTTTGACATCATTGTGAACAACCTTTATGTCATGCAAAGGTCAGTACAAAAAACCCTAAACAAGGTCAGTACAAAAAAAACTATTGAAAAAATAAAATAAAATAAACATATAAAAAATTTTAATTCAAAAAAATGTAAAGAAAACTTACCATGTACGATCAAAAGGATTTTTGATGGCAAAATGAAGGAAATAAGTCATTAAAATTTATTAAAAATGAAGGTAAAGGGGTCCTATTTATATTCATTCTCTGTCCATGATGAGACAAAAGATATGGGATAAATGGAAAATGGGAATTTGAACATTGTCCATTTTGACGTTGTTTTAGACATGTAGATGTTGTTTTAGATATATAGATGTTGTTTCAGACATGTGACATGTTGATTTAGACATCAGAATCAACGAGTCTCGTTTTTTTACACATTTTATATTGAACACAAGTTTTGTTGTACTTATCCCATATGGATTGTTTCTCTTCCTATCACCCCACTAGTATAAAAACCAGCTGTTCTCATCCATGGTGCACATCCATCCATGTCCTTTTTTTTTGCAAGGTATGCCACGTGGCTGTCCTATCTTTAAATTTTTATAAGTGATCAACATTTCAAAACAATTTTTACTAATTTAGCCATAATCAAAATAAGTTTACTTGCTGACATGGATTTCTCATGTTTTTTGTGATGTCAAAAAAAACATATTCTGTTGTGTTTGACGTCATGGAAGACATGTGACGTTGCAAGTGACATTCATTTATTCTCTGAATTTTGTTGCCTTGTTGTCGTTGACATCAATTGAAATCTCATTACCCAGCACTTGTTTTTTGGCAAACGTCGGATGTTTTTGAAAACATGTGACGTTTTTCTGGACGTCACGTGTTTTTGTCAAAACATCATCAAAAACGCAGTTTTCTTATAGTGTCATCAATGAAGCGGGAGGGTGTCCAGTGATACATCTTGGCATCATTCGAATTGCGTACATCCACCCTAAAACGATGGAAGGCTATACCCTATGGTGGAATGGAGGATCTCTAATTTCTTTCTTATCTAAGTACAATTCGAAAGTGAACGAATCAGTGGATGTGGATGACATTGAGCGTGAACAAGGTACGCTGCTGACAAAAGAAGAGCTTGCATGGGTTGCAACTTAGCGAAGGAACCGAGTGAACTTGGCACTCTCCTTGCTTGTCATTGTGGGGAAATGCCACAATGCGCAGTACATGCACAATAACATAACTCCATCCAATGTTTTGCTCCATTTTGATGATTGAAAAGAACACAGGGTGTACATAGGGATATGTGATTGGGGACTTTCTAGCCGAGTTTTAGAGAAGGAGCCATCAAGGTATGGCTTTCCCAATATGGAGACCCTAGCGAAGGAAAAGAAAAAGCGAAAGTTTGCAGCCCCTGAGTTGTTTTATGTATACGGAGAGCAAGGTTCAGCTAATTCAATTGAGGCCATGCAGAAAACGCATTTGTACTCCATGGCAGCTGATGCATATGCGGCGGGATGGATAGCAGCTGCAATTTGGCAAGAGGAATGGGACCCCAAATACTTTACAACGAAGAATCCAGAGCAATATGTGAACCTCAAGATCAAATTGAGAAGCCTCATGAAAGATGATGTGAGTGAAAGGGCGACGTGCAAGATGTTCTGGACACATTGAAGAAGGCCCCCCACTGTTGGACTATGCCAGATTGTTGTTATTGTATATAGTATTTAGTTTTTTTAATTTTTGTAGTTTACCATATAGTTCAAGCATAGAAGGTAAACCATCCTCGTAGAGGACCATGTGTACATACTTGGCAATTGCGAAACATCTCAAATATATATAAAGTCGGATGTATTCTCTACTCAAAATGTCATAATATATTAATATGCCATATCATTGTTCTTTCTCATTGCATTTTTATTTTTTATGAATTCTATGAGTTGATGGTAAAACCTCTACAAAAACAGTGAATGCAGTAGTTTGGTATAAAAATATATACACTGTATTTTTTCAATAGGTCTATGTTTTTTTTGGTTTTTTTTTTAACAAATGGAAAAAACAATGCATTAAAAGAACAGGTCTATATTCTAGAAGTTAATGAAGCCCCCCCTCCAAAAGAAAGTAATTGATCCACCAAAAAAAAGAATGACATTGAAGTAGATTGGAATAATTTTAGTAATGAAAAAAATAAATAAAAGGACAGAGAATGATGGAACAAAAAAATAAGAATAATGGCTTTGAGTTCAGATGGAATAACTTTAGTGAATCAGAAAAATAAAATAGGGAAGGGAAATATTGAACAAATAAAGCAGAATTATGAGTTCAAATAAAATAGTCTTCCTAATTAATGAACCAAAACAAAATAGAAATTGGAAATTTGGAATGTTAGAACATGAAAATTGTCCATTTCTTTCAAAAAAAAATGTTCGAAAAGAAAAGAATAACTATGAGTTGGGATGGGAGAGTTTTAGGAATGAAGAAAAAAAAAGAGAGAGAATGATCCGAACCGAAAAGAATGGCATAGAGTTGGGATGGGAAGAGCTTTGTTCATTAATGGAAAAAAAATAGGAAAGGAAATGATGGAACAAATACAAAATGGATTGGGCTTGGGTTGGAACAATTTTGTGAGAGAGAAGCGCCCACAAAAAATAGTGTGTCAAAGTGATTTCAACTAACACCCCAAAAAATTACCATTTAGTTCAAATAGAGTTGGGATACCACAAAAAATAAATGGAATTCATTTGGGATGAAAGAGTTTTGCTATGGAGCAAAAAATGAAAGGAATGGGAATGATCAACGAAAAAGAAATGGCCTCGGCTTGGGATGGAACAATTTTGCTAATCATGGAAAATAAAATAGGAAAAAAAAGTCATTCCACCCTACACAAGTGGCATTGAATTCAAATAAAAGACTTATGGTAATGATGCCAAAAAAATAGGAAAGAGAATGATTCCGCCCAAAAAATAATGGCAGTCACTTGGAATGGAAGTGTGCTTTAAAAATCTATGTCCAAAAGGGGAGATGGGGTGACCAAAGCTTTTGAAAAGCATACCAATTTATTTTAGGGTGGCCAATTATTTTGAAGGAGTTATATAATCTAACATTAAAAGAAATATGAATGGTGGAGTGCTTTCGAATATGGAAATGCTTTGGGTGTCAGTGTAATATAATGTAACACCCAAAAATTTTATGGAATGGTGGATTGGTGGAGTGATTTGGACGTGGAAGTGGTTTGGGTGTTACAAACTTATAATGAGGTAATTTAACACCCTGAAAAAATATGGAATGATGGATTGATTAGGATATGGAATTTATTTGGATGTTACAGTGATATGATCTAACATTAAATAAAAATATGGACTGTTGTAGTGACTTGGAATATGGAATATGAAATGGAAATATGTAAAAAGCATATTAATTTAGTATATTTATTAAATCCCGTCCGCGCCCTGACGTTCACGTCCGCGCCCTGACGATGGCGTCCGCGCCCTGACAATGGCATCCACACCCTGCATGTTCCAGAATCCACGTGGCATCCCAGTGGCATCCACGTGGCCTATTTTTCCATTTTCATAAGGTCAACTTTGTGTTGACTGTATCGGACGGGCGAGCCCTCTAACGGACGGGCAAACCGGACGTCCGTCCATTATGACAACCATGTTCACAATGCAATAAATATGAAAATAATTGAGTCTCTTTTTCAAAATATGAAGTGCCTTTTGGCTACAAATGGTACAATTATCGAGTCAATATTTTTAAGATTTGGAAGTTAACTACAAAGTGGAAGGTCATATATAGATTCTAATCTTGATACTTATAAAGAATTTAAATCAACCAAAGGCAATGATGGTAAATCTGCTATGATTTCAAGTTTGTCTCATGTCTCAACCTCTTTAGTGATATCTTGATAAATATCACCTACAACATCAGAATTAAAAGATGGTAGGATTGAAAGTTGAGTTTGCAAATACTTATAGCGTCTTCTAAGTTGTTCATGTGAATATGTATGAAATCTCCAAATATCCTTGGATGCTAAAGCATTCTATTGGGGCATTATAGAAACTTAAATCCAATGAACTAATTTTGATATGATTTGCCCATCTTTTACCATAGTCAATAGTGCTTCATCTAATGATAATATGGAGTTTCGTGAAGTTGGAACTAGAACATTTGCCGTAGAAGAAATACCAGTAACATCAAGAATGTACATTTTCTTCTTCATGAATGATATGTAATGCATTAATATCTTGTATTACTTGTGCTTTTTGTTTAATATATGAAGTTGTTGTATAAGGTAAACTTGCCTATGACATGCAAACTACCCAATGTAGACACCTAGAAAACCATCTATTATAGGCTTACATCAATCCATGGCAAATTTTTGCTAATAAATAATTAAGACTCTATTAGGTTGGTTAGTTGCTGAAATCAATGCTTTGGGTGATGTGATGGAATTATTGGTGATTATTTTAGGACCTTTTACTTTTCTAATATGTATAAATTCATTACAAGAATTAATTTTTTTATTTCTTTATGTCATGGCCATTTTAGAAAATATTGTAACCATGTTAGGAAATTTTGAGACTGCTTTAGGTAGTCAAGTGACCATTATGGGTACACTCTGTGGTGATTTTGGAGTAGTTTAGAGATTGTTGTGGGCCAATTGGGCAGCACACTTCAAAAATTCATAACAAAAATTGATAATATGTCAAACAAATAAAATTTCAAGTGCTCTCCAAAAATTCATAACAAATTGATAATTTGTCAAAATAAAATAAAATTTCAACTACTCTCTACATTTCTCATGTTTATTTTTAAATGAAATAAAACTTATTTTTTTTCAAAAATATGAACACGTCAAACTAGCCTTCTGTAAAGTAATGGCAGACACCTTTGAAGGTGTCTGATAATACTTGAATGAACTAATGAATTTTTTCAAGCTGATTCAAACCTCATTCATTTCCAGACTTTGGAATCTCACAGCGCCTGAGTTTACATGAAGCCACTTGATTCACAGCTACGTCATCACTTTAAAGCAATTGTCCTACTTTGTCCTATCCGAGAGTAAGACCCCAGGGCCCCGCGCCGGGATCTACTTTAGGATAAAAAGGTAAAAAGAGGGGAGGGGGAGGGAGAAAAGGAAAAAGGAGGGAGAAGAAGAAAAAAGGAAAAAAGAAGAGGAGGGGAGGAGAAGGAGAAGGAGAAGAATTGAGTTCTTAAATCAATTAAAAACAAAACTTGAACTTGACCTTAACCCCTCAAGGCCTAACAATGTTTTCACAATGGAGGTTTTCAATGAATTGACCCACTTTGATATTTTTTTTGCACATGGATGTGTTTGAAATTTTTAATTGTAACCGTAAAAAAGTGAAAAATACTTTGTTTAGTACGTATGGAATTAATTGTGGAAAATATTGACCATTGGATTATTAGATTATAACAAATTTGGATGATCGACTCTTTAAGCAAAAAACACAACTTTTAGAGAAGAAACATTATAAGAACTTGAAGAATGCTTTTTTGCCCTCCCAAAGTATTATATTAGAACCTAACACAAATTTAGTATTTAGTATCCATCCATGGGGCGAGGCAATCACAAGTGTATTCACCAGGACCCCCTCTATTTGCAATAGTTAAAACTCCCTTAACATCAAGTGCGAAAGGCCCTTAAGTTAGTTTTCTTTCAATTGCAAGATGACTCCCACTGAGAGAGAAAATAGCAAAAGACTCTGACTCGCCCTTCGTAGACTCAAACAGAGACTTGAGACTTTCGGAGACGCCGGAGACTCGACTGACTCGTTCAATCAGTCGTGCCCGTCACGCAGGTCAATGACTATCCGACCGCCAGCTGACTGGCACCCGTGACCCATCGGACTGAGATTTTCGTCACCTTTGCAAGTAGATCCACATCTCAGTACGGAATTCGCATGTTTTAACCTTATTTAAACTGGGTGCTTCTTCAGCTGGGTGCATGATGGTTGCGTACGGCAGCTTAGAGTGCCACACACACACACACAAGACTTCAGTTCTTAAGTACCGGTCTTTCATTTGCAAACTTCGGGTACAGTTGCATCTGAAACGGAATCACACAACGCCACCACAAGCCGGAGTTGGCTTGATATGGGGTATCCATCCCATTTTTTCAGACAGAAATATGAACTCGGAGGGGGTGTGAGTTTTATGGTTCTGATGACTGACTGTGCTGCGAGCTTCAATTCGGTCTGCGTTGTGGGCTTTACAATTCCCTAGGCTTTTCAATTCAGTCTGTGTTGTGAGCTTCAGTTCAGTCTGCGTTGTGAGCTTCAATTCAGTTCCCAGTAGTCCAGATTCTAGCGATGGAGGTCTTGCAATTATCAGAGCGGGGATTCCTCTTGACAGGATCACCGCATGTGTGGGGCAATGGTACTACTCTAGAAACGGAACCATTAGGAGGTTCCCACCATGGTTTTGTGGCTCGTCTCCTTGTGAGCTCCGTTGTCTGGGTGATGTTGAATCTGGTGTTTCACGGCGTGTCCTTCCGGAGGTTGAGGTATGAAGCTCCGAGGTTTGGAATGTGGGAGTTTGTGTGGCAGAGATACGTGTTGCGACGACAACCAGAGGTGGTGCTGCACAACCTGGTGAAGAAATACGGTCCCGTGATGGGGGTCAGGGCGTGGTCGCAGAGCATGTTGGTGCTGTCGTCGGTGGCAGCTGTGGAGGAGTTTGTCAAGCTTCATGATGTGGAATTTTCGGCTCGACCGGGGTCCGTGGGGGGCGCCTCGATAGTCAATAGCTTCAATAGCCTTTGCTTTCCGCCGCTGGATGCGTACTGGAAGCACC
The DNA here is from genome assembly GCA_950106755.1 of Climacium dendroides. NCBI lineage: Eukaryota > Viridiplantae > Streptophyta > Bryopsida > Hypnales > Climaciaceae > Climacium > Climacium dendroides. The sequence goes on along the minus strand of OX467087.1, from coordinate 28,844,494 downwards.
TCGATCTCGTCCTGGTACGTAAACCCCAATTCCAATCTCTTGTCGATCGCTCATCTAGTGCACCTTCGAATTGAAGCCACGAAACACGAATCCAGAGTCTTCTTTTTAATGCTCGTTCGGGTGTGGCTAGCTCACTTTAGAATTTAGTGATTTATCTCCTTCCATCAATTGGCATGTTAGCATTGAGGTCGCATGTGAGTGATTGCGCGCGCAACGATAGAATAAAATCGTTCTGAATCAGAGATGGGTAGGAAGCTCTTCAATATTATAGCGAACACTCCAGATTTCTTTTGAGTTACACGCTGTATACTGCTCTGGAATTTCTGGGGGCTCGTGTTAATCGAGTGTGGCTAGCTCCTGTTGGAATTTTTAGGTATTTCCTTCCGCTGGCATGTACGCATGTAGTCGCGTGCGAGAGTGATTACGTGCTCGACAATCGAAGAAATTGCTTCATGAGTGGGTTAGGAAGTTCAATTCTTCGATAGTTTAGGGCTCCAGCACTTCAGATTCCTTTCGTGTTACCTACAAGCTTTATGCAATTCTAGAAGTTTTACGTTCCAGCTCTTGGAATCAACTGATTAATCGTTCACTCTTCATTGCGATCGAATCATTCTGGTTTCAGGACATGACAGCCTCCGAACAAGCTGCTGGCTCTGCACGAGACATTGAGTGGGCTTTGGAAGCGCTGCATCGTCACAGTGAGGTCGTGCACCATCTCTGCGAGGAGCTGGAACGCACCTTGGAATCTCGGGAAGGAGAGGAGCTTCAAGAGCTGGACATCGACAAGCTGCCCTATCTGCAAGCCGTGGTGAAGGAGCTTTTTCGGCTGCACCCGCCTTGCGCCGTCTCTTTCCCCCACGAATCCGAGAGTGGCCACCGTGTGTTTGGGTTCGAAGTTCAACCGCGCACGCAGGTGCTCATCAACATCTATTCCTTGCAGAGAGACCCTGTCATGTGGGGAAGCAACGCGGAGGAGTTTGACCCCGTTCGCTTCCTGGCGCACCCGGAGGTGGACATGGAGGGCCAACACTTCCAGCTCTTGCCGTTTGGAGGAGGCCGCCGCCGTTGTCCGGGGACGAAGATCGCCATTCTGCGTGTGCAATTGGGCCTTGCCCGCCATTTCAGCCAGCATGTGAAGAATCGTTTGTAAAAAGCGGTCGGTTGGGAAGTCATTGTCGTAGACTTTAAGCGAACGAGGGAACTTGCAGATTTCCATAGACAGCATGGTGCATAGCTTTCGTGCTAAGGCTTTGCATCAAAGCATTGTTGCAATTTTGACCACAACGAGGTTTTTTCTCCTTCATGGGAGTTTTTAAGTGCTGTGGGTTGCGTGACACTCTGCCAATTTCGAGCAAAGTCGAATGGTACATGTCCCACTTGCAGTTTACCAACTTCAGGTTTGAAAGATTGAAGCTCCTTGCCAGTTTATTCGTGTAGGAGCTTTCTTGTTCTAATTCGGTAAATTGAAGGCTGTGCAAAGTTCTGTGGTTTTCAGCCACGGGAGGCTTCTTGTGTTGCAATACATTGCTTGAATTGCAAAGAATTGTGTGCGGTGGGCTGTTTGCAACATGCTGGGGAAGGAACAGGAAGTTCCCAACTCCACCTCTCCATTTTCCAATGTCTCATTGATCTGGTGGAAGAGTTCATTATTATTTCCAGTCTTTCTTCAACTAGACTAGCTTGAAAGCTTCAAAATGCTTGCTTCGATAATAGTGGCGCAAAACCGTGTAGGAAACTGTCACAAATGAAAACGAGATGAAATTTCATGGAAAAAAACGAAAATGAAAGAAATTCATCATTGGAAACGAGATAGAAATTCGGAAATGAAATGAACGGGACCAACAATGTTACGCATGGATGCATTGTGAGTGCATTAGTGTGGTGGTAGTAACGTGCAATCAAGTCCGTAACACCTTTCTAATTTCTTCCTTGAAACATTCTGCATTCAATAATGTCATCGCCATTTCCAACGACGATAGCATTCTGCTGCGCTAATTCCCTCGATACACATTACTGTAAGGTTGCACCAAACCGGGGTGGGTGGGTGGGGGTTTGCTGACAGTCTACTCATCAGCAATCAAGCCAGGTTTGTAGCAACTGAAACCGAAAGAAGCCAAGAAAAGAACTTCTGTTCCATGATTGACAGAGAGCCATTGTACAACCTTTCGGGTCCCAAGCTATAGACACACAACAAGAGCAAAACCTCTCACCCCCTGGCAACTTGCTTCCCCAAACTCAACGAACGGAATTCAAGCTGCCCAACAGCACCACTCAGCACCACTACAACTACAACAGCAAGCCTGGACTAAGTCTCATCTCATCTAGTATGGAGCATCTCTTCGGTCCCTTCGCTCTTCTCGCCGTGTGTCTCGGTGTCGGTCCGGCCGGTACAAACTGCGGCCTGGGGAGCTGCTCCTGCGGTCCTTGTCCTCTCGTTCTCCCCAGCGTGACCGTGGAGGACTAGCAGGCCTGCCCCTATGATCCACGCCGTCCAACATTCTCTTTTCACGGTAAGGATCACCTCGCTCCCTCTCCCGGTCAACAAAAGGTTCCAGAGGCATCCGGTCCAAGGGGCCGACCCCTCTTTCGAACGGAGGCCGTGAGTGGAACCGCTCCCTTTCCCGGAAAATCTCTCGGCCGCCTCCATAGAGATCACGCTCTCGCATGTCCCTGACCGATCGGAAGTCAGACATGCCTCGGTCTGAAATCGGAGGTAACGACCCGTGCTCGAAATCACTCGACCTGCCTCTTCCTGGACCCCAAACCCCCGGGGGTTCACCATGACCACTGAAACCTCGCGGAAGCTCCCTTCCTCCAACCACAGGTCCCCCCATAAACGGCCCAACATGAGGTGGCCCGCCGAAACCACCCTGGCTGAAACCTCCGTTCACTCGGATCCCAATCTCTCCAATATCCCTTCGCGGTTTGTTGCAGTTATTGCAGTGCGTTCTCCTCGCAAAATTCAAATTCCCGCACCTGCAGGACATTCAAATCACTGTTAAAGAGTGGAACCGAAGAAGAAAATACAGTTAAGAGAGAAATGTAGCCTCATTTATAGAAACATAGCCTAATCTGCGATTTCAGTTGAAAAATTACATGTCAAGTGTTTCTGAGGAAAAAGATTGCGAAAACTCTGATGTGTGTTTAGCCTCCAGCATCGATTCGGAGCACCTTATTGGTCCCGTTTATAACAAGCTCAGGACGTGCAAACCAAGGAGATAGAAATTCAGCTTGCTCACGTTGGCTCTGAGCATATCCAATCGCCTTCTCGAGGAGTAACGTTGGGATTGTTGCGACCAAAACTTTCGCCACCTGTAGGGAAGTCGTTGAATCCTCCGGGTGAAGTAAATCCCCCTCTGCCAAACATGGATGCTCCGCGCCTTATACCAGGCGGAGCTGGACCAGGGACAGGGATACGATCCGGATACCTCCCACGACCTCTACCACCCCTGTAACCTGACCGGTGGTTCTCCCTGTCGAAGTGCGAACCGTACATGTCTCCTTGTCTTTCGTGACTGGAACGGGACACGGGAGGCGGCGCATGTCCAAGAGAGACTTGTATCTTACTGCCCTTGAAGTCATACCCTGTCATGTACAAAAAGAAAAAATAGATAAGACTAACCCCATTTGTCACATACGCAAGCTGGAGGACGTTTCCGAAACTAGACAAGATGAAATTTCGAGTTGTTAGGATCAGTGGCAGCTCAATATCTTCCTCCCCAGCAATAAATCCATGCAGTGATTACATAAAGCCAAGAGGTTAAAAAACATACATACACCGCTAGCTCCCTTTCGAATATGGTCACAAACAAATAAGACTAAAACGTGCGAATTATTTTTAAAAAGTAGCAACAACGAAAAGGAAGTAATCGGATACCATTAAACCAACTGACGATGCCTGCTCCAGATCGAGGATCATCTAGAACAACCTCTGCCTCTCGACCACCCATTTTGTCTTCAAATAACTTCACCATAGGAGCTCCTGTCTTTCTGTCCATCTGCAGATTGCAACATGAACCAATATGGGCGAGTGAATCACAAAATACAAACTGAGTCAGGATTATATGCAAAATTCCGCTCACAAGAATATTAAGATATTATAGGAAAATTCATGATAAAATGGAGACGAATCTACTTAACAGTCTCCACAAGCATAGCATGAAGATGTCAAAACCTTAATATTTGCCGTCTCACTAAGCAAGGCAGCAAGGCTGTCTTCGGTGACGCTATCTGGTAGATTTGATATGTATATCGTGTTTGCTTCAAGGCCCCCTGTCGCCCCTGCTCATGGAAAGACGACGCTTAAGACGACATACAAATATTTCTCTGCAAATGCAATCTCAAAAAACAAAGACTATAATAGCTCCCTCGACCCAGTGAAAACTAGGCATTGATCCTGAGCAGAATCCCGTCCCATGTTCGAAACAGCACACAAACAGAGGGACAAAGAAAACTTTACTAGTAAGAAGCTATTCCAAAAGGTATTGAGTGTTTATCGTGTACCCAAGATTGTGTGCTTCAGCCAGAATCCCAGCACCTCTGGCATGGTTCAACGTGACATGAGCCAAGCGACCAGAGATTCTCATGCAGAGGTTAGCAAAGGTGAATTGCTGCTGATGCTCTCTCAATACTAAAATGGTCTACACCAAAGACCAATATCTAAGTCCACAACACTTGTACCCTCCACAACTCCCATGAAGACTTGAGATCGAATTCGATTGAAGATGCATCGAAGATAGGAGAAAAACCATGATATCGCAGCGGCTATATCTACATCTTCATTATCTCCTCGTTACACCTTTACAATCAACAGATCAATCCTTGAAACCCCCTTACGTTCCAGACCTCAAAGTCAACCCGGCTACATAGGCCAATTCCCTTGGACAATACTTCATATCCCCCAAGAGCGTTCGAAGTATACCATATCATAAGCTAAATTTCGAACCACCAATGTTACAGCCTCCAGGCCCCACAATTCTGCATATCCGGAGACCTTGCAGAACAAAGCTCTATACCAGGTCGACAATTCTACATTGGCAGGGTTCTTGAGATAGCAGGTTCTGGCTAGCTTGAATCTAAAACCCCTGATGCTGGCCCAGGCCAGTGATCCGCATGTCTCAACCCGAACCCCTTTGCATTCCCCCACCACAAAATGCTCAAACTCATTCTTATTTGTTCACCCAGCCAATCCATGCCAGCAATGCCTCACCGGAGCACTTCAAACTCTCCCGTGAATAGACAATGTCCATGAAACGTTACTTTACCTGCGCGATCGCTGGCGACTACGGAGCTAAACCGAGCAATCTACGACGATGCTATTCGTTTGAAATGTTGTTTTTCAGATATCACCTCCGTATGAACCATTCATTGTTGTTCCTCGTCCCTTCCCAAACCCTCCCACTGATCTCAACCTAGTCGTTCAGCGAGGACAGATACGATGTCGAACTCGCCTAACGACAATTATGAGACGTGTAGCTGAGAGCCAGCGGAGAACCTACTGCACAAGCTTGTGCAGCTCAGAGTCCATCTGAAACCTATTGAGACTTCCGTATTGGTCTCTACGCCTTAAATGGTTCAGAAACTCCCAAACGATGAGGTACAAAAGGAAACCTTTCTAATCTCTAAGCTCCGGAAGGTATGCTCGAGGACGAAAAATCGATGGAAACCCATCCATGCAGTCCGTCGAGGTTTAGAATCGAGTAAATATTTCCTTTCTAAAACAAGGATGTGACATGTGACCATCTAACTCGGCCTACTGGCATCAGATGCGTGCAGCACAATAAAAGGCAAACCTGCAGAGCCGTGTCTGTCTTCACGGTCGTCTCGAGAGCCATGAATCTCCCGGTCACGACTTCCCGGTCTCCCCTCAAAACCTCCAATCATCCCAGGCCGAATCCCCACCGACCCCCCATGGGTTGCATGCCCGTTGCGTTCCATGTAAGGTTCCCTTTCTCGGCGACTGTCGCGGTCTTTGTTGTCATAGTCACGAACCCCCCGTTCCTTGTCTTTGAAGCGGTCCCTCTCTTTCTCGTGCTCCCGGTCTCTCCACCTATCACGACCCCTATCTCTGTCCTTGTCGAGATACGAGTCAAACTCACGACTGCTCCTCTCCACCCCATCCCTGCTGCGGCTGTGGTGGGGAGAATGGTAGTCCCTGTGATGCAGGGGCGCCATGCCAAACTGCATATCTCGGTCTCCCATGCTCCCAAGCATGAAACTCTAACGAAACCCTTGGCAACTCTATCACCGACTGCTAGAAGTCCCTCCTTACCTGCAACCGTTCAGAGCGTTTTAAATAACAGATCAGAGCTGCCCTGCACGACTGTCCCCCTCATACCGCCAGTCCGTGCTACGGAACATAACAAAAACACACACGCCTTGCCTCCATAATAAAGAAAACAAAGCCCGTAAAACTTTCGGAAAAGCACCAACACTGCTTCAAATCACGACAAAAGAGTCAGTAACCCTAACCCCAAACTCTTGAAAGCTTTGCAAATGTCCGCTGCCGTAAAATTCCGCAATACTTTAACCTCGAAAATACACAACAGAACTGAACCCGAGAATCGCTGTCGAAGTCAGATGCACTGCCACCGTTTAACCGACGTGACCACCCCGAACGTCTGTGTAGTCCCAGTCATCCCATGAATGTGTATACTTCAGTCCACTTCACACGAAAGCCCGTGTTGACCCAGACACCTTAGGTTGACATCAACTCACGAAACCCGTTTTAAGGTGCAATCAATTCAAAACCCTAAACAATCATGCAAAATATTCCGCCTGTCGAGCCGCCCGGCCTATTCAATCCGTTCCAAAGCTCGCCTGCCTACGAATTTAAGCCAGGAACAGTATGTGCGAAAGTAGAAACAAACACGAAGCGGCTTCCAGTCGTGGCCTAGTACCAGAGATGGCGAAAGGGGCAAGCTTGAAGCCACAAGTGACAAGAGGCAAGTGGAGTGAAAGCAAGAAGGTTTGGCCGCTCCACCGAACCCTAATATTTCCGTCCGAACGACCGTGCCTGTGTCTGTAAGACCGCGCTCAGGCAGGGCTCCCTTGCCCGTGGTCCCGACTTTGACCAGCGATGCCGAAAATCATGGTGAAAAAGAAGGTTAAAACAACATCCTCTTGGGTTTGGGAGATTTTTTAATTTTTTAAAATTTTAATAAGGGTTTTGGGGTTTAGGTCTTACCTCTATTAAAGAACAATGAGAATTTAGTGTAGGAAGATTTTGTTTAAGGTAACTACAGTTAGTTGTAACTAATTTTTTAAAATTGAACTATGTAGATTTTTCTCTAAAATGTACAATTTTTATTTACCTAAGCATAGGATTGATTTTAATACACCTATTTTTAGTTCATTAAAAATCCATAGTTTATTCTGTTAGAATTGAATTATTTATTGATAATTTGATTAGCCTAAAGTCTATGGACATTGAGGTAATTAGAGCACCAAGAGATATATAATTATACATTCAAGTTGATTCAATTTGTATAAGACATACTAATTGTTTTATACCTTTTTTTCTTTTTACTAAAATTTTTACACAACACTTTTCCGAGATGTAGCTTCAAGGCCTAAAAAAATTTTCTTTTGAAAAATATTTTTTAAAAATTTGTTTAGTGGCTATTGGAAAAATATTAAAGGAATATCTTTGGCATTAAAGTCTTCTATGGTTAGATAGTGTAATGCATTAGTCTTTGGAGCCGTCCGGTGCTGCTTTGAAGGATGAAACTTGTCCACGGGAGCCGCTTTCTGCTGCATTGAAGCTAAGTAAAAAATGCGCAACTGTTCATGCATTATTCACCAAAAAACTTCATCTCATGTAATTTTGTGGCTACAAAAGAGAGACCCCACAATATACCAAATACATTCCAAGGACTTCTCCACTCCAAGGCTTACAACGCTTATGCACTCTAGGAACTTGTGCTCTTATAGTAGAGTGAGGGTTAGGACAGCACTTGAGTGAAGTTTAGTGTGAGTTTGGAGTTTTTAATATCTTTTTTTTGAGGATTTGGATGGCCAATTCGGGCTTCTTGGCAAGCATGATCTTTGAGAGTAATGAGAGTGCGGATAGTTTGTCGGAGTCAGAGTTTGAGTGGAGTAGTTTTGAAGAGACTATAGATATTCCAATGACAATTTCGTCAACTGGTACTTCCATCCTAGCCTCGGCATTACCCACAAGTGTTTCAGTTTCGAAACATCGTGAGTGGGGCAATGCCAAGACATAATATTTGTTGGGCTTATTACGTGAGCGCATTGTAGAGTCGGGGTCGCAATCTATCCGGGCCAAAGATTGGGAAGTAATGCGATTACGTTTGGTTGAGTATTTTCCGTTGAAGGCTAGTTGCCAAGAGGAGCATTTGAAGAACAAGTGGGCCAAAATGCGTTAGCAATATTATCGTCAGAAAAAGATTTATAACATTTCAGGGGACAACTCTAGACTTACACAGTGAACATGGTATAATACTATAGATGCTATGTTGAGTGAGACTACAAAGGCCAACAACGTTCTATGTGCTAATGATCAAGGGGCACCTGTCATTGGCACCCAAGTTTCTCCAAAGGAAATTGAAGTCCACAATGCAACAATTCGTACCGGTAATTTACAAGGAGTTTGTGGAGCAGTTATGAAGTGTTAGAATCTCAATAGCAATATGACCAGTGCATTGGATCACTTTGCTAAGTCGTCTACTCGTATTGAAAAGATGAAGATGGAGACTGCAATTTAGCTTACAAGAGATAATAAGAAGTTTGAATTAGATGTTTTTCAAGCAACACAAGCTTCTCAAGAACATGTGACAACTTTATTTGCAGATGTCATTCGTAACCAACGGACTAGAAAGGTTCATGTAGCTGAGTGAAAAAATTGTATGAATTTTTAAATATGTAATAAAAATATATTTTTTTTTGTTGCAATTATTTTTATTCCTTTTGTATTTTGTATTGTATTATTACATTTGTCAACAAGAACTAATTGTTCATTTTAAACATATATTTCTTAAATCCTATGAAATTCTTATTAGTCAACCCCTAAAGTCTCATTATCCCTAGGAGGGACAAATTGGATTTGGGGCAAGCTTCTATGAAGTCAATTTTTGGTGAATTGTATTTTAAATTTTTCATAAGATAGAAAAACTTATGAGGTTTCTAGGAATATAATTTTTATTTAAATTGGTGCTCAATATTGGAGAGACCAAACATCCAAAAAAATATCTAATAAATTGAAATTAATTAATTTTTTAAATTTCACATAGATTATACTTTTTGCTAAATACGAAGCTTTGATTCATTCCATTTGGATTAGTAATGTGGAAGTTATATAATTTCTTTTTTTGTGGACAATTGGAGTATCTTCTTGAAAAAACTTTATCTTTCACTTTGAATGCTAATATTTTACAATCTGTGTGGTCAAACATCACGTAATTTTTAGAGTTGACATGCAAAAAGAGAATTAAAAGATTTTCATAGCTTTAACACCCTTATGATCAAACATTATAATTTTCAATCTATAAGATATATTGTTATGTTTTCTTTTTCTTTTGTAACCCCAAACATGTCTAATTTGAATTTGTACAACTACAATATAAAAAAAATTGGTACAACTTATTGAAATGTTGATTGTTTGTTCAATTTAGAGCAAATTTCAAATAGCTCAAAACAGGCCTTGGACATTTAGGGGTTAATGTAAAATAAAATAAAGCTACAATAATTTTTTTTCATTTCTTTAATTGGATGCTACTAACCTCTTCAATATCTCTCCAATACGTTTAAAAATAGTTTATGTAAACTATATACATTTTTTGAATAAATATTGAATCAATCAGTTTGTTAAAATGATTTAATAAAATTTCTAGTAGTTTTAAAAGAAAGTTATTTGAAAAATCTCTTTACAAGTTTTATTATAGTCAAAGATGTTATATATTTTTAATTATAAATATTTTTTTCAACAATAGGTGCTCCATAGCAAGATTTGAGCCAAAAAAAGAGAAGTATTAATCGGGTCACTAAAATGAGTGCCTCAAATGACTAGTGTATTGAGCATAATTTTATTTCCTAAGCTAAGTAGGCAAAGGTAATGAAGGTTATGTTCAGGATTAGAGACTGAAGGTCGATTCTATGATATGGGCTAAAAATCAAGACTCAAAATCAAGAAATCGTGGTCCATTTCTATTCATATGTGTATTTCTAACATTGTTAATCACCTTGTTCAATTATGGTACATCACGAGACGTCGTACAAGAGATTGATTATTGTATGGTTGTTGGTCTAGGTTCAATTCCTGTTGACCGTAACTTATTAAGCCGTGGGTGCTTTTCCAATATAAACATGAGTCCGTAATTCATATTTCAAACACACACACTTTGGAGGGAGGTCAAAATTTAAGAATTTATTTTAATATGAAGTCATAGATACCCTATATGAAAATTCATCCACAAATTCTTATATTAGTATTAGACAAAATCCAATAGGAAAATATACAAAGAATAATTTGTTCGCATTTTTTTGTCAAAAAAATAAAAGTAGTCCATATTATTTTTTTAAAGAAGAAAACCTAGGGGCTCGAGTGTTTTGTTTGCATACATTATTAGACTCAATTTTTTTGCAAAAACATATTTCACTAAAAAAAAATTATATCTAAAATACAAACAAAGATTCAAACCATCAGAAAAATAAATATATGTACTGCACAATATAAAAAAACTATATAATCACATAGAATTATATATTTATAAAAATATTTAAATAAAAAACAAATGAAAAACTATCACAACTCTATAAATATATAGAATCTAATACCTACGTACTAGAATTACTAGCTAGCCAAGTTTTATATAAAATCCTCCTCATACTTTTCCTAGCAAGTTTTGCTCCATCGCCATCATTTGACAAACGCTAGGCTCCTCGATGTCTACCAACAAGTGAATCAGCTACTTGTTTAAGAATCTCTGGTAATAGAAGTCTTTACTACAAGGGAAAGGATTCCAAAATGACAAGAATTTAACACAAAATTATCAGAAATGATAATACTTGTCAATTGCGAACCTATTCCTATCAATTCTTTGTTTCTGTCAATGCTTTAACACAAAACTATCCGAATTAACAACAAACATGTATTGACAATATGCTGCTATCAAATGATGAGAATTCTATGAATTAAATTTTGTAAGATTGGAGGGTAGAGAGGCTGTTTTTATAGTGAAATGTATTGTCCATCAAGAATCCTCAAAAACTATGGGAGAATTTAACAATGAGTGGTCAAGCTCTCATTGTTAAAAATTGCAGGATTTGTATTCAAAGTTTACATTGTCTCTAAATTTTGTTCATAACTTCTGATTGGAGAATGTAAATCTGAAACAAATTTTTGGAGGTAAAACTTAAATTGATTTCCCAACTTATCTTAATTCAAAATTTTCTAAAAAAATATATTCTACTATGCCTAAGTGAGGTCTGAAATTTCACTTTGAACACAATTTCTGCAATTGATATATCTCATATGAATTACCTTGCCTACCACCACCTTTTATGTATAAAAGAATTGTCTTCTATACTCGCCTCACTTGCAATAAAAGGCATTTGGAGGCATGTTTGTAAATGTGAAGTCTAAATTTAATAGATAATGGTTTTAGGTAGTAAAACTTAATTAGTCGGTTGTTTAAGAACAATGTGGCAAATTTGGGCCATGAGCCTAGAAATCATTAGCTTTTTTGACATTACGGATGAAAATCAGGTTGAAAAGGTCTCAAATTCTGATGACAACTAATGACAAAATTTTGTCAACTAATTGGCCAAATCAAGACGTTTCCACTGACAAAGCAATTGACAAATTTTTGTTAATTTGTTGTCAATAAGGACACATATATCCTTGTAGTGCTTTCACCATGTAATTTACAATAGTTATGTAGGACGTAACAAGCAATTATTATAGTCGCACACTTGTCAGCATTGCCACCAAAGCTCTTTAGAATCTTCCACCAATTCTTTAAAGTACCAAAAGCATATTCAATAATAACCCTACTCCAATTGATAGAAGTATGAAACCTTTTCTAGTTACGAAAGACAAGATTTGTTGGATTGTAGTTCTTCAATAGGTAGAGCCGGCTTGGATAAATTGAATCTCCAATCAAGTATGGTTTCATTTGAATACTTCTAACTACAATGGTAGGATGTAATAAAATATGTATTTAATGCAATTCATGGTATAAAGAAGACCATCGGAATTGTCCTGCATCATGAACTCCACCAAACTACCATAAACAAACATTCCAAAATATTCTATCTATGTCACAAAACCTTTGTAGTACAATACATAGAACTTCTTTTTGTTAAAAAATCTAAAGCTATGGGTGTAAGGTCACTACTAGGGTGCTGAGTAAGAGGAATGTGGATTCTATCTATGGTTCTACAAATGTTAAGTAACCCTGTGGAATTGTTGAATCTCTCTATGATGTCATGTAGTTTATCTCTAGTTAGAGGGTAAATGTAAGTGATAAAAAGACCTCAGTCTCGACTATTTAGGTCTCCACAAACTATATCAGTGTATTTACGGATTGTGAATGTTCCACATCCATACAAGTCATTCATCTTCTCACACGAATGACTGCAAGCCAACCGATAAATTATCAATTTAACTTGTTTTTGGACCGGTATGGGGGCCCGTACAAAATAACATGTATGAGACTGTAAAAACGGAGTCAACTCTAGCATCAACTGCTCAAACGCCGAAAATGACATTTGAAAAGTGTTCAAATACTTTTTGTCAAACATGTCATTGAACGTATGCCAGACATCGTCTTTTACGACATCATGGTAAATATATTGGTGGGGTTCATCCCACCAAAAACGTCCATCAAATCATTGTTGTCAAGCAGCAACTACTACGAATAGCAACATAATTGCACCTATAGACAATTCTAGAAGATCTATTGGTGGCGGAAGGCGCCTTCGCCGAAGGCATTCTGCCAAGAAAATGAAAAAAAAGGCTAAAAGAAGCAAATTAGCTTCATCGTCATCCAACGCCATAGCTATCAAGGTGCATGAACAAAACTTGAAAACCCCTTGAAAATTAAGGGAACTTCTTAAGTATTTAAGCCAAATGGGAGAGACTCAAAAAGCCTCTAATGCGGTGTGAAAACAATTAGAACCGCATGTGTTTAGGATTTTTAGTTAAATTTTAGTTAAATTTTTAATTAGATTTTTAGTTAAACTTTTAGACTTTTTAAATATTATATATGATAAGGATGGGAATTAAATGGGAGAAAAGGGGACATTATGTGTATAATTAGATAATATCATGATATTAAAATCATGCCATTTATGAGTCTAGGACATTTGTTAACTCTACTAATAAAATATAAAGTAATTACTATGCGTTGTAAAACAAATTGGGGGCGTACATGTGATTAAACTGGATGCCGGTACAGGAGCTTGACTTTTAAATTTCAATTATCTCTTCCCCTCTTGCCACTTAGATAGTGACGAAATCCATTCAGGAATGCCAACATTGCCAGCAGCCGCATGTGCAGGGGGCTATTGTTATATCTTTAGTCTTCTTATATTTTAATTTGGTCCTACGATTCAATTTAGTTTAGATCTTATAAAACAAATGGAAAAGATAGAATGATAAAAATAAATACAAATATTAATTATAATCAATAAAAATTTAATTATAAGTATTAATTATTAGTAGAATTGTCAAGAAGAATAAAGAATTAATTGGATGAAATTGGTGGTGGACCTAAAGACACTACTAAGACTTTAGTGGTAAAAAAAAGTAATTTCAAGAAATTGTATTGCTTCTCTCTAAACAAAAAATTATATCCCTGGAACACTCATCTATTTGTTTATTTTAAAAAAAATTCAAAAAAATAAGTTAGAAATTGAGATCTTAGAAGGCTAATTAAATGGTTTAAAATCTAAACCACCATCAGAACAATTGCATGTTAGAAACAAATTAAATTAATATAGACTTCAACACTCTTAAACGCAAAATAGAGACCATTGAATTAACATATGTATGTAGTCTGAAATGGTTTTATTTTGATGTAAGCATAACATACTTTAATATAATTTACATACTAACTTATGACATCTATGTTTTACATAACAAGGTTGGTTGCAATTTCATGTACAATTTTATAATGACATAGTTTTAATATGAAATGATATTTTTTAACACATGTTTGTTGTCTCAAACATAATGTTGTTGCAATCCCTATTAAATTATTAGTATAAAAAATATACAATATTTATAATAATGATATTATTATCATTAACACGTTCACAAATTATAAATCTCATCAAATTTAATGTTTGGAGCATGGAGGAAAAAAATAATTACTTCGTACATGTGAGGGATAGAATGCATGACAATTCATATGAGATGTGTCAAAATATAATAATTGCAAAGTTTCTTGAATACAAACCTCATTAAAGTATAGTAATTCAATTTTTTCAAAAACATTCAATTGAAAAAATGTGGAGATTTATGTTGACTTTTAAATCTAAAGATTCAATTATGATTTGAATCATCTATTCAAAAGTTATAGACAAAGTTAAGAGAGATTGAGTGAATCTATTACCCATTTCTAAACTTTGTCTATAACTTTCTAGTGAAGTCCTTAAATCTCAATTGAATTTTGGAGCTAAAATTTAACTTGAATTCCTACATTTTTTTAGTTGAATATTTTAAAATATTAAATAAATATGATTAAATGTCATATTTCATACTTTGCTCCAAATTATTTCATATTTTTGTTTGCTTGCAACGCATGTATTTGAAAATACTATTCACATTGAATTCAACTAAATTGTGTTATGTATAGTACAACATTATGATAGAATTTTTTTAGGCATTCATTTGGAATAACAAAGAAGTTTAAGATCAATACATCATTGCTACATTTGTTTGAAATGATTTTCATTATGAACATTAAATGTATTATCTTTATTATCTTTAGCATAGAAATAACACAATTTTAAACTTGAATTTGTATTAGTACATTTCTACTTTTATAAAATCCTAAATGCTCATTTCTGCTGTGGACCATAGTTGTAAGTATTGATATGAAGTCTTGACAATACTCTAAATGACGCTCTATAGCGACCTCCTTAGTGTCAAATACTCCAGCTAGTGCTGTTTCAAGGCCTCTGAAGTAGAACAAGTTATGCTTGTTGTAGAGTCGACGTCCATCGACAACCAACTGAATTTATACTGTCAGCTTGATCTGGATGCCAAACAAACAACGAAGGCACATATCAAATGTCATGTCGGTTCAACGCTTCAACAAATTCTGTAGCTGCGTTAGTTGAGTGCAAATAGTACGTATTGTGGCAGACATATCATCAAGCATCCACTTGAATATTTTAGACAAGATATCTTGACAGAGCTCTTAATAGACCAAAGAACGGTCTATAGTTCACGGTCCACATCTCCGTAGCTTAACTCGTTGCACATCTTGTGCACAGAGTCCTCTTAGAACCTGCGCGCATGATGCTGCTCATCGTTGAATTTAAAGAGCAATATTCTATCCGTAGAAAATTGAATCCCATAATCAAAAAGGTTCCGTTCAATTGAAACCTCACAGTCCATCTGCTCATGATATCGTCATATGAAGCGATCTATGACGGATTTGGCACTTTGAATAGACTACTTCATACCAAAAAAGAAACTTGACACAATCTGGCTTCCAAAGAGTAAAGAGCCTTGGACATAGACGAGATAGGGACATTGACCTAGCTCCTCGATAGCGTGAGACTATTGGGAAAACAAGTCAATGTCAGGACAAAGTGAATGCAAAGAGTATCTACCAAAGAGGCCTTAAAGGTCTTCTTGTCCTTGTGAGTACTCTCAATGTAAATCTTCACCACTATCAGATCGAAAATGACGTGAAGCCAATCTCTAAACTCAAGAAGATTTCTAACTAGGATATAATGGTTTGCGGGACGAGCTATGATGCCAAATAACACTGGATCCAACGTTAGCATCATGAAGCAAGCCATGTTTAGATCTAAAGTCTACGGTTTAAGTTTATGATTTAGGGTTACGAGAGCGTTCCTAGAGGATAGCCCTTTTGGGGTGTGGTTTTATTGCATCTATCCCCCATTAGTGGACCTTGCGATTTCAAAAATGCAAACTAGAACCCTAATTTTTTTTCGTTTGTGAGATATAGCAATTTTGACTTTAGGGTCTCTAAGTTTGACTTGGCTATTGTGGATGCAATTTGAAGAATTTTTTGATGAGAATTCCATTTCTGGGAAGGGCTTGATGAGGGTTTTTTAAAAATGTCTTCTTTGGCTAGATATAGTAATTTTGAATTTTAACCCTAAATGAAGGTATGGAGATGTTTCTCTTTTGAATAAGGTTGTTATTGCCATTTCAAATGAAGAATGTTGTAGATCATGGTCATGTGATGTTAGAATGACATGTCATTTTGTCATTGAACGTTGTATGGATGAGGTAGGAATGGATGAAGTTTTATTTTTCAAACTTCATCCAGCGATTGTTGCTATTTGAAGAATCTACTACAAAAAATTTGAGCCTTGTAGAAGGTTGTTAAGAACATTTGTTGACCGTCATTAGTGGTTTTCAAAAGTGCACTATTCCCCTGTACCCGCTCAATTTGAAAGACGGGCAATGTACGATTGGGCTCAAGAATGGACCATTTAAATGAAATCACAAATCCTATTGGCCCCACAAGTCCGGAATTCCTAAACCATATCAATTCTACACATTACATTCAATAACAATAAGAACTACCTTCCTTTATATAGAATGATGTGGAATATTTCACATCATTTCATTCCGAGATGATATGATGTGGAATATTCTACACTCATTGAAATTAATGCTTTAGTTTCCTCATTGTGATTTGAACAACTTTCATGATTTGTGAATCAAGAGTGAGAAGACAAATCTTTTATATACATTTGAGGTGGTAAGAGGCAAAGTAAACAATGTGGAATAAATAAATTAAAGTTACTAGGAGCTCAACTACTCATAGGAAAGTCAAATTAAAGCAAGAATTCTATTTAAAGTAAAATTTCAGGCCTCATTTAGTCACAGTAAAATAAAAAATTTCAAAAAACTTTGGACTAAAAAAGTTGAAAAATCTATTTAAATTTCATCTTCAAAAATTCATTTCATATTTTAAGACTCCAACCAAAAGTTATGGACATTTCAAAGAGGGGTTGGAAGGGACATTTTACATCTTGAAACATCCTCTTTAAATTTTGATCATAACTTTTGATTGAAGGTTTGAAATTTGAAACGGATTTTTGAAGATGAAATTTAAATAGATTTCCCAACTTTTTTTAGTCCAAAGTTTTTTGAAAAACATTCTTCTATTATGACTAAATGAGGTTTGAAATTCTACAGAAACATAATTTTGACATTTTAACAATAAGCAATTTAGCATTCATTTTCAAATTATCCCATATCCTTTGAGGATTCATGGTAAAAACTCAATTTCAATATAAAAATGACATCTCCAACCTTTACTCCCTCAAATGTTTTCTACTCAATTCCTTCATAGGTCTACCAAAATTATTTTTTGGACAGCTTAAATGACATTGGAATTTTGATTCAAAGGATTCTCATGGTGTTTGGCATATCATCTTAATGTTTCTTTGAATATTTGGTTGGTTGGTTTGAGATTTAGAAGGAAAAAAAAATGTAAACCATATGTCTACTGCCATTGACAGTCCTGGCATGTAGGGAATTAAAGAACCATAGGTTTTTGAACTTTCTAAAGTTGTGCTAGCACAAGTAGTGCCAACTCGGACATGTACGGGCAGTCAACGGGTTGGCACTGTAAATCATTCCAACCCCTCCAAGTTAACAACCCTCCCATGATCTCATTTTTTGCTAATGGCATGATGAAGTGCAAGACATTTTTGGAAATGAATTTGAGACATTTAGAAGGTGGTGCATTTATCTTGGGCCAAAAATAGATATTTACGAGGGTCATATCATGAGGGTCTACATTTGTGCTTTTGCATAAAAAAAAGCAATTGTTTTCTGATTGGATGATGATATAGGTCTTCTCCTTAGGATTCCAAGATGATGTGGCACTCTTGGATTGAATGTCGTATGCATGAATTACTAGCGGATGAAGTTTGGAAATCCAAACTTTATCCATCCATTGCCGCTATTTCTGTATGGGATGGAAAAAAAAAGACATTTTTGAAAAGGGTTTAGAAGCATCTTCACAGTGGTCCATTTACTTTAGAACATGAATAGAAATTTATTGGTCAAATCTTGAGGGGCTATGTAAACACTTTTGCATAGAAAAGGGCAATTGAATGCAAAGGGTATGGTGTTGTAGGTCCTTTCCACGGGATTATAGGATGACGTGCTACTTCTTGGTTGAACATCGTATGCATGGGGTACAAGTGGATGAAGTTTGGAAATCCAAACTTCATTCATCCATTGCCGCTATTTATAATTTTGGATGAAAACTAAAAAGACACTTTCGAAAAACAATTAAAATCATCTTTGAGGCGGTGCATTTATTCTAGGCTAAAAATAAAAATTTACTTGAATTCAAACAAGTAAATTGTGCAACAAATTGGTGAAATTAGAACGTGTTTGAGAAATAAAGTCTTAAATCTTAAGAGTCCCTTGTACCCATTAGGAGACCTCAGAAGTTGGCAATCAACGGCCGGTTTGAAAAAATCAATTAAAAGCTAGCAACTAGCAATCACCACAAGGTCAGTTGGTCTCAGGAGCAAACAGTTAAGCAATGAAGAATTAGATAAAATAGAATCAAATAATATCTTGAAAAACTGCAAATATTAAATAAACAAATTATCCAACTATTAAACTTTAGATATGGTCAATATATGGGAAATGCTACAAAACACCTAATCAATTAAATTGAATGAAAAAACAAACATTATTTATACTTTTTGTAACATTAACAACATAGACACATGACCTTACTTCTTCTTAGTATGCCTCCAAAATAATATAAATAACCTAAGAGGAAAATAATATAACAATGCAATATGGAAATAAAATGGAAAATACGTAAACTTTTCATGAACTATAAAAACACAAGATGCTACAACCCAATAAATGTGGGCAAAAAAAGTGACCAACTCCAAAAATACAATACTATCATTGTTATTATTTATAATTGTACACAAACATCTAAACCAAGTACTTGTGGTGCCATGTTAATACCAAATATTCTCCTAATAATTGACGATCCATATAATGGCCCACCACCTTCACAACTCAAAATAAACATAATGATACAATTTGTAGAATTCACATATTGCTACAACAAATACTCATAAAGAAAAGTTATCAACTACAAAGAAAATAGATATAATACACCACTACATGAGAAAGGGGTGTTTTAAGTGAGTTTTTAAGTATAGTCTTAGACATAAGATTATAAGTAATAATCTTTTAAGGAGGTTTTGAATAAAATTTTACTAAAAATACATGTGCTTTGAGTAAAATTTTAATAACCCCCCTATAAAAAGTCATTATTTGTAATCTTATGTCTAAGTTTATATTTAAGAACTCACTTAAAACATTCCTTTTTCTTATAGTGCACTAATTAATAGCATACCAAATTTAGGATGGAATGTTGCACAACTATTAATCATCTTAACTTGAGTAAAAAGAGCCATTCACAACACTTGCCAAACCAACTAAAAAACTATAAAAAAAAATAACCACCTAAAATTCAAAGACATCCAATTAGAAGAACATTTAGAAAAATTTGCCTAAATGCAATAAAATACTTCTAATATATAATACTTACAAAAAGAAGATTAGAAAACAACCAACCACTATTTGAACTAAATGGAAAAAATGGAAAAATGATTTCTTGTCATTATTCAAACTAGAAACAAAGTCCAACTACACAAGATTCAAACTTATGCCATCAATAAGACTCAATGATTTTCACCAAATATACTCCAATTTAGAAGAAAGATATTTAGCTGAAATACAAAAATAGATATATTATTAATACAACAACGATAAATGTTAATACTCACTTCTTCCTATTAGTCTTGCCTACTTATTACAATTATGGATGATGGTTTATTAGTTGGAATATTGGTTGACATAGAGTCTACTTTTAAAAAAAGGCAACAAGGATAGCCTTGTCTACTCACACCCTAAAAGTATGGCTACTCGAACTACCCCAAACAAACTCTTCATTCACAAATAGTCTTCAAACTAGCCTTATTATTATTTAAATGGATAAAGTATCTTGATGTTGAAGCAACCATTTAAAAGTTGCTTGCCTTTTGGGGAAAGCTAAACTTCTTGAAACTATTTTCAATAAATTTCTGTGGGAAGAAAAATGGAATTGGCATCTTATCCAAGTCATTTCATATTCTTTAAACCTTCATGGAGCTAGTTACAAATTTTTTGAAGTTGAAATGCAATGGTCTCTAAAAGTGACCTCCTGAAATGCACACTATTGGTATATTGAAGAAAGCAAAATGTACCACTATGTCATGATTACTTTTAGAGCATAATTGCTTTCAGAATAGACTCAATTATGGTAGAGCCATCCATAACTAACCAAATAAGCAACTATAGACATGATGTCAAATAAAGGAAATATTTCCATAGGTGCAAAGATAGAAATGAGGGTGATTGCCAAAATTTGGTAATTTTGTCATTTGAACTAAAATTACTATGAATTTTGAAAGACAAAAGTTAGTTTGAACCCATGTTCAATGTGTAGACTATTCCAAAATTGCTCATTTAAGAGACTACTTCTTATTCACTTTGGCACTCCAAACCAAACAGATGTGCCATGAAAAGAATGGGTGAATTGATAGGTGTTTGGAAATTAGTCTAGCCCATAGGTGGGGAAACTTTTTGAGTTTTACCGGTTAATTTTCTTCAATTCTCATATTGAACTGGTTTCTCCAAAACTAAGTCTGGTTATTTTCTCTATTTTTTACTCAAAATAGAAATTTTATAGATTTCTGCACCGATTTTTTGCCGATGTTTTCAAATTGCAACTGGTTTTTTTCCCAATTCCTCCAGCTAACTTTGAACTAGCCGTCGATTTTTTCCGAACATTGGTCCAGCCTCTCTTGAATTTCAGCCCCGTATTGATTGGTGGTTCTACTATGCCTCTATTTTGCTCTGAGCCTAGAGCCTTGATTTCAGTAGGGCAGGTTCCGGGTATGTTCCGGGTATGTTCCGGGTCCTCGTGGTCAGATCTCAAGAGGACAAGAATTGCTCTCGAGGGATGCGGGGCACACATAGGACGTGAGAGGTGAGGCTTCCTTGAGCCAGGGGCTGCTTCCTCCTTTCGCAGCGCTAGGTTTTGCCTTCCCGTCACGCCCAAGGTCCTCATCGCAGCTCATGCACTACCTGCCAGGCAGCAGCGCACGAAACCCTGGACGCTGCCTCGTAGTAACTTAGTCCTCTTTTCAGTTCTCTTGCCGCTCCGTCGTTCACTCTCCTTCTCCCTCTTCTCCAATCTCTCTCTGGTGCCTGTCCCACTTGCGCACTCCTTTCCCTTCTTGGTCCGAATCGCCTTACACAATTTGGCTTCTCGTCCAATTGCGTGCCCCGCCGCAACTCTGTCATGTGTCGTGAGCGTCCAAATTCGGTAGGTAGATAGTGGTATACAATTGGTATCCTCCGTGGTTGTATTCGCATCTGGTGTGTTTGTAAGTAGTGTAGGATGGCTATTCACTTCAAGTTTCGAAGTGCCGTTGAGTATGATTCCATCGATATTGATGGTCCTTTCATCTCAATTGACTCTTTGAAGGAGAAGATAGTCGAGCATAAGAACTTAGGGCGCGCGACGGATTTCGACTTGCTCATCACCAATGCTCAAACAGCTGAAGGTAATCAACCTTTGCGACGTTTCTTGAAGCGTTTTTGGTCGTCGAGGCAGACAGAGTTTCTGATAGAGTCTTTAGGAGGTTTAAGCCAAGTAGGTGCTTTTGTATCAGAGTTTCGTTTGCCGAGGATGATTTTAAGTTCTGCTCTAGCTTTTTGAAGTGCCTCGATAACTGGATATAGTTTCTGTTGGGCGTGGTTGTAGTATTTGTTATTGCTAACGTATTTGTGTAATTTTTACCGTGCTGTAGCATTTTCATATTTTGGTTACATGTCACAGTTGCGATGCTTTGTACTGTAGAAGTGTTTGAGGATGCAATTCCCTAGATTTTAGTGCAAATTGGACGTGTTCTTTTGGCAGTGCTGAGGCATTGCTCTCAGAATGGCATAGAGCTGTATTTGAGTTGTGACCTAGTTGGCTGAAGGTGTATGACCCTCGTTCAGTTCCTTTGATATCTCAATATTTTGATCGGGATATTTATTGACATCAAGTCTCAGACTCGGAATCTGCAAGGAAAGAAGAGTTGTAATTCTCGGGACTTTTTAAATTCTGGTTCTTGAGAGCTTATTAGTGCGCGTTGTTGGCACTGGAAGTTTCGAATGCTGTTGTTTTTGTCCTCAAAGTGTGCTGTATACTCTTCTTTTCATCGGTCAACGACCTTCAGAATTTTGCTTCTCTACCATCTTTTTAGACGATGAACTAGTGATGAAATGTCGAAATGAGCATATCACGGTAATTCAGTATTGCTTTGAGCTGATGGTCGCGGATTGTGGTAGTATTAGCTGTCACCCCGACCACATGGAGTAACTATTTTTCAGGCTTGTTTATAATGGAAAGCTGTTATGTGTAGTAGTAGCTGAATGGGAAATTGCAGTGTCATCTGATCTCATCTTGTTAATGATGGAGTGTTGTAGGTTATGGCTGGAAGTATTGTTACAACGCTTTTATCATGTCCTTATATTTCACTCATACTACCATTGCTGTTTGAATGTCACAGAATATTCGGATGATTCTTTCCTTTTGCCAAAAAATACGAGTGTAATAATCAAGCGAGTACCTGCATCTCGCTCAAAACCAGTTCTCCGAGTGGAGGAGCAGTATGTTCCTTTCGCCTGACTTAGTCAATTGATTCAGTAGGAAAGCTGCGTTGCTGAACTAGATTGCCGTTAACGCTCTCGTTTGCTATTTCTTAGACACGTCTTCCAGTTGCTTTTATTTGTTCTTTGTCCCTATTGCTTGGTATTCTATGCTGTTTTAAGATGTTTCATTTTAGAAGAAAATCGTGCTTTTACAAGGCTCTGAGATATTAGATGTTCAAAATGTGACATGAACAGAGCGAAGAATCATGGCGCAATGGCAGAATCGATGGCTGGTGAAAATGGCAAGGGGCCTGAAATCACATCACAGGCCGCAGTTCTTTCTGTATGTTGCTAGTTTCCTTTCTGATGCCACTGATTGCTCCGTCCTTAGCGTTGCAATACTCTTCTAATATTATCAATCTTGTCACTCCCAACACTTCTTGATGGCTTCTGTGCACTCGTCGTTATCTTTCATGTTTACTTAACAAGGTAAGGGTGGTGCAGAATACGGGGATGGACAGTTTGGATGATTTTGGCGTTGACTTGTATGCTATACCTGAACCGGTGACTAGCAAGATAGATGTGGACGAAAATACTCGCATTGCGGCTATGCTCAGCACGACAGCGACAGAGTGGCAACGGTACCAGTTTTTAATTTATCGCCTTTACGGAGCATTATTTTTGTTTATCACGATGTTAAGGGATAAATTTTATTGTGAAGCGATTTCCTTATCCTTTTTATTTGACAACGGGTGGATGTTTGATCAGGCAAACACACGAGGGATTTAGTGGAGGTAGAGGATCTGGGCGAGGGGGTTACGGAAGAGGAGGTGCAGCTAGAGGCGGGGGTAGCAGCGGCGGAGGTTTGTATTTTCTGTACAGTGTTTTCTTACTTATTCTGTAAGCTTTTCATGCCCCGCTGTGCACTTGGGCTAAATGTGCATCTGGTCTCGTCTATGATTCGTTTTCTCTGCCACGTATCTTACTGCAGTAATTGTTTTTTGACTGAATCATTGCGACTGTTTACGATACTTAATTCATCCACGTTACCTGATGCAGGTCGTGCTTTTGGAAGAGCAACACCACCACAAGGCTATGTGTGTCATCGCTGTGGCCAACCAGGTTGGTATTATTTTCTTTGAACGGCTGGCAAGGTATCTGGAGTGATTCCCGGGAGTTGGTTCTGTTATCCGTGATTATTGATCGATCCCTGATGAGGCCAATTCAATTTACAACTTTAGAATTGTAGGTTCTGTGAAATCTGTTGTTCTGTTCACACGCGACGTTTTCTTTTCTATGTAGGTCATTTTATCCAGCATTGTCCCACCAATGGTGATCCTACGTTTGACATGAGGAAAATGAAGCCCCCTGTGGGCATCCCCAAAACTCGACTAAAAGCTGATCAGGAGGGCTCTTACATCCTACCGGATGGTTCCGTTGCTGTCATGCAACCAGACGAGTAAGTTCTACTTTTTGTTCCACTTTCTGTTCCACTTTCTGTTCCACTTTTTTGTTACTCTTTCTGTTCCACTTTAGAGGGCAATGTGTTGTGTAGTTGTCTAGGCTGTTACTGGTACGCTTGTGCTCTTATTATTTTTAAATGAATAATTCATTATCTGATCGGGTCGGCGCACATGTTTGGCAGGTCGGTTTTTGCCAAAGAGGCAGATGCTCTGTTGGCCATTAGACCAGTCTATTCCGAGCCGCCTCCAGAGTTAAAATGTCCATTGTGTAGCAACATTTTCAAGGACGCAGTTATGATACCCTGCTGTCAGTACAGTTTCTGTGATAAATGTAAGATCCATGTTTATTCTTTCGATTATGTTATCATCCTGATACATTTTCAGGGTGACTTGAGGTTCTCCATTTTAGGGTTTGATACTTGCTATTGAGTGTGGAATGGGAACTAGATTCTGATAATGAATTTCGTGATGAGTCAGGTATCCGAGATGAGCTGATTGCGAAAGGGAAGTGCCCTCAATGCGAGTCTACGAAATTCAAGAATGATGATTTGCTTCCAAATATCAACCTTAGGCAGGCTATTGATCGCTTTCTAGAGGCGCAAATGACTACAAGTGGGGCATCCGACAGTTTCTACAGACAGCAACAGCTGCCTGGTAAATTAAGCTAAAACTTGGATTTTTGGGGGGGTTCTTATGCTTCACTTTTTACTTCGTAGTTTATTTCATTGCGGTAAATTTAATAGCTTTTGCGTCATGGAAACAAGGACTCAACTTATTTGGTGCTTGAAACTTCGTGTACTTAGCTACCGTCACATAGTATGGTAATAGGTCCTTCTGTTTAACATTCAAGTTTTGGTTTTGCCAAGCATGTGGTATGGAAGATTTTTTCTGTTCTGTCTGTGCTCGTTTAGTGTCTGACCAATTTGATGATGGTGAATGTACAGATGTGGAGTCTGGGCCTCGGAAGGTAGCTACACCGGCTGCTTCACGCCTGCAAATTGAGCTTCGAAAACCTGCGAGCTCAGCTGGTGCACCGGTGCAGGCACCTCCTACAAAAGAAGTGGTAGTTGTGGAGGATGTAGTAGAGTCGTCTAAAGACAAAAATGAGAAAAAAGAGGAAGTTGAAGTCTCCGCTGTTATGCCGGCCGGAGGTGAAGACAGTGGAGGTGCCATCGAAGGGCCCCCATCTAAGGAACACGCTGCAGAAGTTTCGGGGAAAGAGGAAGTTGGGGCTTCTCTTAAAGAAGAAGAAAAACAGGGTTTTGTAAATGACGAGGGAGAAACAGGCACGATATCTAAGAATATCGAGCCTCTCTCAGTTAAGGAGACGGATGGGGTAGCAGTGGAGTCTGAGGTTAGCAAAGGTGTGTTCTCATTGAGGAATAACATAAGTTTTTCCCAAATTTTGGGAGCTAGATGTAGGGATTTTTCCCACAAGGTGGATTTGCTGGGTCGTATACAGTTTGAGACATTTATTTTGCCCATGTTGGACAAAGTGGTGCAGAAAGAAGGCTCTCTCTCCTCTTCCCTCTTTTTACTTAGGATTTTCCTTGTGCTATGCAACTCCTCCTTAGCGTTTATTTTTTTTGAAAGTAGGCATGTTTCAAATTGTGCCTGTACAAGGCTTGCTACTTTTCACATAGCATCACATACCTGCATTGAAAATAAGCATATTAAGGTCACGTGTTCGATGCCCTGCTCCTTGTCTTTGCAACCGGTATAAAAGGATCCTGTTATATTAGTGGAGGCATCAAGCGGCACTCTATACAAGATCAATCAGGTGAACCAAAAGCATGAGGTTTCCTAGTTATGTTATTGTGAGCATTTTGGTACACCCTGACTGTGCTTTGGCTGATTTATCTCAGGGAAGAAGAAGAAGAAACGCGCCCGTCCTGTCCAAGCAGGTAGGAGTTTTGTGTTTATTGTTACTTTTGAATGTGTTGTTCTCTCGAGAAGGTTTTGTTGGGATTACTGTAAAATTGTAGTGGATGGTGGCTGATTGAAGGGGTCGAAATGGATTATGGCTTCTCCAATTTCAACAATCTAATTGTGCAATTCCTGACTCATGTATATACCTGATATAGCATACGACTCCAGAATGGATCTGGTAACTGGTGGTAATGAAATCGTTTCAATTGTTCAACAGACTACTTTATGATGTGCTAGGAAACAGGTTATATTTTTAGCGCTTAGTTTTTGATGTTGTTCACTCCCGTCTTTGGATTTGCTAGATAGTTCATCGGGTCAACGGTTTTGTCTGCCTGATGTAGCAATGTCTGGGTTTCCTCGAGGGTGACCATCGTACTCAGTACTTCATTCTTTACTCTTCTTGTCGTCTAAGATTTAGCTTTTTCAGGGACGCTTCGCAGCTATAGGCAGGTAGGAAGACAGGAATCTCATCGTGTGATATATGATAGCAGGTTGCTGATAGCGGGAGCATTACAAATTAGTGAACATGGATTTTTATTGAGCGTCTAGTGTCTTAGAACGTCGGTTATCTTAGAAACACTGCTTTAGAGAAATGACGCCTACATGCAAGCAGTGTGATAAACTTTGTCCGGTTGTAGTATTAGTTGTATAGTTGTGCTTCTGCAAGAATGCGATGGCTTTGCATGGAGTTTCAGCATTCTGTGTGTTATAATGATGAACTTTGTTAAGGGAGATGTTCAGTAATGGAGTAACAGTAATCATGACACTCTTCATCTGACCTTTCCCTAGGTTGCTCTTGGATTTGTGGTAGCCTGTAGTTACCTCTTCTTCTATGCAGTTATGGTAACTCTCGCCACCATAACACTGGTGAACGTCTTTATCCCTCAGTATCAGAAAGGAGACCTCGTTGCTTTCTTTGACATTTATGCTAACGAACTAGTGCACTGTAGCAGATGGAGCTGCAGAGAATGTTGGTGGAGGCAAGATCAGAAAGGTACCGAGATTTTGGAGTTCCAAAATGCTGCTAAAAATTGTGTTTGGGTGTGCTTTACTTAATATACACGTATGCCTATTGGTAGATGGTTTGTAGCGTCCAGTTGTATTTAGATTCTGATATCGTATTTTCAGGTAACTCAAAACATTTGGCTTTATGAAAATGTATCTCCTAACAAAGATACCTTGTTATCTAGGGGACGCAAGGGGAGCGCGTGTGCTATTTGTGTGGCTCTCCCGATCATTTTGCAAGGGATTGCATGGACCATGGAGGTCCTGGTCCTTATGGTCCTCATCCTGGCATGTTTGGACCTGGTAATTATCTAGACTTGCTGAAATTTCATACCGATATCAAGTGCAACAGCTGCCTCTGATCTTGCTGCTGCTTCTGCTGGCTCTGATTTCCTCGTTGTAGGATACTGTGTTGATGAGATGCCATTTCGTGATCTTAAACCTTATTGGTTTTTGCAATGGGGCTTGTGGAACCCTCTTACTATGTACTTTCCCCTGTTTTAATCCAAACTAATAGTTGGAGACTTTTGATCTGTACTGATCGACTTAACCGGGTTGCTGGTATAGGAGGAATGCCTCCCATGGGTGTACCTCCTTATGGTGGGGGTTACGGTATGGAATGGCACGGCCCCCCAATGCATGGACCTGGTCCATTTGGATATGGTGAAGGGATACATGGACCTGTTCCTGGACCGCTGCCGTTCGATAGACCAATGATGCCTGGTCCTGGATACGGTGGACCTCCATTTGGAATGCCTGGAATGTATCCTGGAGTTCCTCATCACGGGTATGAGTTTCAGCTCCATTCTCACAACTCATGCTCAAGTACTTGAAATTCTGTCAAATCGTTCTCTCAATTTAGAACGGAGATATATGTGAACAACCATCATGTGTTTGTATAGTCTCTCTGGCAAATCTTCATATTTTGGATAGCTATCATTGTGTGCTGATTATGGCTCGTCGGACAGTGGCTACATGAGGAATGGGCCAGGTATGATGGGGATGATAGACAGACCGCCTATGACTCGAGAGGAATTTTTGGAAGTTCAGGAGAGACAACGTCAAGAGAGGCATCGTCAGCATCGGATGATGGATCATTCTGAGAGGTTTGTAGGCATAACTATCACAGGATCGGGTCAATTTTGCTAGGTGTAATTATTACGTCTTGTAATTCGTCTGTGATAGTCACATAGTTCCGAAATTGTGTAAATGTCCTGCAGTAGATGTTTAGAGAGGTTGGTTGTAAATTTGACAAATTTTATTTCCGACTTGAAACATGTCTCCATGGTTGTGTACGGAGTGTTACTTTGTTATCAGCAGTCTACTGTTGAACACTTCTCCAGCGTCTTGTATTTCTGCGTCTGTTCGTGGTATACTTGATTTGTATTCATTTCACTGTCATCTTTCATAGATGAATGGACGAATGTTATTTGGTTGGAGCCCAGTTACGATGGTGAATGTGAAGAGAGCTTGTTCCAGAGTTAATTTTTCTCATTTTTGTACAGAGAATGGTCTCCAGAGCCGCCTTATCCAAGAGATAGGGAAGGGCATGTTCGACGACAATCCCAAGAGTTGGAAAATCGTAGGTTTAAAGAGGCGAGGGAAAGGCGTTCAGATCACGATGACCATGTGAGGAAACATGATGTGGACCGTGATGTGTCCGGGGACGGCTATTCGGACGACGCAGAGTATCGCAAGCCCAAAAGTGGCAGGATTGAGCGTAAACGAGCTCCTGACAGGGTAGTGGTCGATAATCGCCACTCTCGGAGGTCACAGCACTCCCATGATGATGATGTTGCTTCTCTTGATGAACTAAAACCGCGGCGTCCTCGACGTGATGAAAAGTTGCCGGACGTGAGACCAGAGAGAGAGAGCAGTAGGCAGCAGAGAGAGTATGTGGAGTACAACTCTGAGCATGATGCGCCAGACAGGGAGGTTTCCCGCTCTCAGAAAACCCGTAGTAGGATGGAGTCGAACAGTAAGCACATAAATGTCGGTGGAGAGAGTCGTTACAGGAATACTAAAAGGGAAGTGCCCGAGGATCCGGTCCACTCTGATCCTCCTCCAGAACCGCAGGACCTGAGATTGAAGCTTGGTCGCAAGCGTGAGAGAGACCGTCAAGAGAGGCGTCACCATGTGTACGATGACACCGAGATTGAAGTGACTACTAACAAGGGGCCCGACATAGAGAAACCCAAATTTAAGCGACACCATAGCCGCTCGAAATCCAAAGGCGAAGAGCCTGTGGAGTACGCCTCTGACGATTCCAAAAGGAAACAGAAAAAAAAGCACAAAAAACATTACGAGGACACTACTGCTGTGGATAGACCTAGAGACAGTCGTGAAAAAGAGTTGGACGAGCCTGTCATCTCCCGCAAGTTCAAGTCCAAGGGTGGTGCGTCTAACCCGCCGAATAACAGTATCGATGGAACTCGCTGGCAGTTGGTCGACTCTGAATTAGACGAAGGTCACAACAGTCACTCCTACCACACCAAAAGGAAAAGTCAACGATCCTACCGCAGCTGAGTAAGGTTTCTTACCTTTGCGTTGTGGTTTTTGAGGAATTCCTTATGAGAAAATGCGGCTCATCATAGGTCTTCCCTCTTGGAGTTATCTTTCCCAAGTTGCCAGCAGACATGGCTGGAAGCCAATTATTTCACTCCGTGTGTATTCCACACGTAGATCAGTAATGAGCTCGCCATTTATCTCTTGTACTCCTTGGTCAAAGATTAAAACATTTTGCACTTCATTTATTAACGTGTGCTTGGATGTGCGCACGAGTTTGTGATGCCTATGACCTTGTAACAGGCATCTTTCCAAGAATAAAGCGAAAGAAACTTTGTGCATGTCTATCTTCACATGTGTGTCTAGTTGGAGCCTGTTGCTGTGGCTTTCACCTGTTTTGAGTGGCTTCATTGTGAATAGAATTTGCTATTGTTGGTCATGTCCCTCTCTTGACGATTCCAATGCTTTCTGATATGGATTATTTCACCTTCTGAAAATCTATCATAGCAAGGCACAGGAAATTGTCAAGAACTACCATTTTTTGGCGCCTTGACTTAAATTCAAAATAATTTTTTTTCAAAAACTAATATTATATAAAATTGTAGTAGATTAGTAGCAGTGTGCAAAAGAAAATCTCAGCCCATTTGATTGCATAGATTGCAAGATTATATTGTTTGAAGGGCGAGTGTCCCAAACAAGATAATCTCCTTTGCTCTTTGCTCTAAATTAGTTTGTAATACAAGGATAAATAAACAATACATCTAGAGTAAACTTGCCAATCACCGCACATACAAAATTCAAATCTTGCTCCACATAAATATAGAGTTTCCACATTTGGAAATTTGGCATGATTATTAAATGTCATGTTAAGATTCACCTTTAGAAAACAAAATGCAAAAAAATTTCTACCCACAAATCCTACAAATTTTATTGCAATAAGTTATTATTCCTTCATTACACAATATACATTCATTGGGTATTAATACAAAATTTTCTTCCCACCACAATTGAATTGATAGTTCAATAGTACAATTATTGTTTGGTAAATGGCAACAGTTGTTGTTTGCTATTTGGATCTGTGTGGTAAATGCAAGGTTTACTCTAGTGATTTTTTGATGATTTCTTGTGCTCTTAGAGAACTTTTTTTGATATCTGAACAGTGAAAACATAAACTAGACATTTATAGCATGTGAAAAAAAAATTGAACATTGCGTGCTTAGTCACTTATCTTCCATGGAATGGGGTTGCTTACTATCATTCATAGTGATTTACACACTATGAAAACATATGTAGGTCTTCAAAGTAAGAAATCTTTCTTTGCAAGAGACAGAGGTTAGGCCCTGTCATCTGTTGGAAAAACATTTGTTCCTGGATGCCAAGTTCTCTTTCATGTTAAGGAGATCGTCTACAACTGGTGAATGTCATAAATTCTCATAACATTCTTCACACATGCATTGATTGAAAATTAGATCTCAAGAACGTTCCGCTCTTGTATCCGAAATGACCTCTCCACAGTTCTGTACGAATCTCTCCAAAGCACAATCCTACAGATAGATTAAAATGCTTCAACTGAAACAAATCGTATCCTCGACCTCTAGTCTCTTGCTCAATCTCCATTGCCAGGAGTGTTGTGTCAATAGTACCGAAGCTAAAAGTCGAAGCTCATCCAAATACCTCTACACGATGCGCTTGCTGTCAAAGGCACCAGCCCTGATCCTGTCCTCAGCTATAAGTAAATTTACACACTGCAATGATAGTCGATAAGATAGGGAAACCCCAAATCGCCACGGATGAAGAAGTGCCACACTAAAATCTCGGAGAAGAGGTTCTTACTGAATATGTGCTTGCACCACCTCAACAGCTAATCAAGTGGAAAATTTAGAAAACTTTTAGTCATTCTATTCCCATCGAAGCACAAAGCATAGACTGTTTTAAAATTTTGCATTCGATATCAGCATGACGCATTCTTTGGGACATTGGAATTCTCTTTCATTAGCCAATAAAAACATGTAAAAAATCTGACCAGTCTGGTTATAGGAACTAAGAATCACAGAAATCGAATGGAATCAAAGGAAATAGTATGAGTAAAATCTCAAAAACATCATGCCCATTACGAATGGTGATCCTGAAATCTGAGTGTAAGGAGTGGTAAATCCCCTTCGCAGTTCAATTAATAACTGTAATCACACTGAAGGAGACCATTAGGCACTTCGAAGAAGTCAGACGGTCCCGCTACAGCACTAGAAGAATTGAATCAAATCTAGCCTGCACAATACTCGTCACCACATAGGGAACGTGATGGTCCAATGCGACAAGATCCTGACCCTGAAGTAATCTGAAGTCCAGCA
This sequence comes from Climacium dendroides, assembly GCA_950106755.1. Taxonomy (NCBI): domain Eukaryota; kingdom Viridiplantae; phylum Streptophyta; class Bryopsida; order Hypnales; family Climaciaceae; genus Climacium; species Climacium dendroides. The sequence continues at coordinate 28,812,335 of OX467087.1, read as the reverse complement.
TAATAACCCCCCTTCGTAGTTTAATTAATAGTTATAATCACATTTAAAAAGGATCATCAGAGATCACGAAGACGATGCTCCAAAACATATACGGTCCAGCAGTCCTGCTACAGCACTAGAAGAATCCCATCTACTCTGCACAACACTCATCATACGACATGGCATGTGACAATGCACTGCACTGCACTGCAAGACAGTCTACGAGATTCACAGGAATGCCACACCTGACATAAATGAGTGGCTGTGAAAAGCGAATGACGAATCTAAGTTAGGGTTTGAAGGCCAAACCCCACAGCTGTTTCCAGGAGGTGGAGGTAATGGGTGGGGACTGTGGAGTGAGGAAATGGAGCCATTGGTTTGTCTTGATCAAGCCCAGCCATAGCGTACTTCCATGAGCTTGTTCTTAATCCACCGACAGGAGCTTCGCACCGTGTCCTTGACTTTGGCCTCCACACTGAACATCTTGTACTTGGCCACGCGCTTCTTCCGCTTCACTTCGGGGTCCGCCGATATCCACTCCGTCGACCTGGGCATCTTGCGTTTGCTGTAACGACTCGGGTGCGCAAGGTCCGGGTTCTGGTGGCTCGGAAACACTTCCTCCTGCTGCTGCTGCCGCGGGTCGCGTGGCCGGTCCAGCACCATCTATCTCGACGAAGCACACGAAACCCACAAAGATTGAATATCTAGAAAAGCGATAAGCCACCTTCGGATACACAAACCAGCAAAGCAAGGTCCCGCTACGCAAGGACCCACATCCCCCCTCCCAGCCCAGGCCACGGTGACATAGCCAGACCCAAAGCGCGAGCTATTGATGAGAGCCCAAGCTCGCAATGCCCAGGGCTTTGGGAGGATCAAGTGACATTGAGCCTGCGTCGGGAGCGACACCGAGTTCGTTCCCCAGCATTGCAGTGCATTGATGGGAGAGCCCAGGCTCCCATTATTGAGATGGGCAAGCGAGTAGAGTGGCCGTTGCTGCGGGCGTGCAATTGGGGAAAAAGCCAAAGGAGAGACTAAATGAGAGCGTGCGGCAGATGCCGGGCTTGGGGCGCAGCAGGCGCATTTAGAAGGGCCAGCTACGCTTTCGTCCCTGCGAGACGCCGGGCCTCGCGCGCTGCGGAAGCCACGCAAAGAGCGGGCGACGCTGGCAAAGGCTTAGCGATCCGTCCTGTCACTTTCATTTGGGCTCGCACTCGCTGCGCGAAGTGACGCGGATGAGGAAAAACATGCAAGCGCACCGCCACTCATGTCCAACACACAGAGTTGGTGGGCACACCAAATGTGGACGCAAAAGAAGCGGATGAAAAGTGAAGTGGACGAATTTAAACTCTGAAAAGTAAAAGTAAAAGTAGGTGCATGAAAACTGGCCAAGACTTCGACTCCTCCCTTCTCGCAGGTGGTGGACCTCGACTTGCAGCAGACGTTACCAGCGACCCAGAGTCCATAGTCGGATTTGTTCGCGATGTTTTCGTGTCTAGCCTACCGACAGCATCCATAGCGCCCCTAGTCTTGAAGTTCAAGTGACGGAGACAAAGACTTTGAACCCACACGACCGCAGGTGATTGGGAGCTGTGGCAATGGCCGCTACCGCGGTGGAGGAGGCTCTTCTGGACGACTTGCAGAAATTGAGCATTGGCAACTCCGAGGAATGGGCTTCGGCTGCTGGATTTGATCACTGCGTTGTCAAGGACGTTGTCAAGTCTCTTCACGGCTTCGGCTATATCGAGGCTGAGGTAGTGCTAAACCCCTATCGGTGAATCACAGGCTATTTGGTTTAGGTTTAGGGTTTAGGGGAAGGATTTGTTCTGGCCGGTGCTTCTGAAATTGCCTCTCTGGTTTTGCAGAGTGTGAAAAAGGTCAGATGGGTGCTCACCGCGGAGGGCAAGATCTACACAATTGGGGGCTCTCCTGAGGTTCAGGTCTTTGCGGCTGTCCCTGCCGAGGGAATTTCAACGGTGGATTTGAAGGTGTGTCTCCATTGTTGCAGATACCGGTTATGCGTTTCGCACATGTTTGTTAGGAAATTTGACTGATTCGGAGTACTGTCCCAGGGGAAACTGGATGCGTTGGTCTATGACGTGGGGTTCAACAAAGCGGTGAAGAATAAGTGGCTTCAGCCTTCCAAGGGATTCATCTCCAAAAAGGTGTCTTCTGATCGTACCTTTTAATTTGTAGATTGTCTTCTTTGTCTTTGAGTGTTTCTTATTGAAATCCTGGTTCCTGAATTGAGCAAGAAACCACGTTGTATCCCTCTCTGAACTTAGGTTGAAGACGTGAAAGACGAAGTTCGGAACCAGCTGACTGCCATTCAAGACGGCAAGGTAATTGCCACAGATACGAATCTGGATTTTTCATTCTTTTGAAAGTTGTCAAATATGTTGTTTGTGTATATGAGAGAATCCACCGCCCAGAGGTGTTCTAGACAACCTGGTCCTCGTCAAATTGTCAGGGTTTGACGCGACTAGGGTTTTTAGTAGTACCTGCCTTGAATGACGTGAGAATGGGCAGAGTTTAACGTGGTTAAGTGTTCTGTATGGAAGCCAGGCTCTGCATAGATTTATAGCAAGAATGTTTCGTTTTGTCTGTGCATGAGGGTCTGCGTGCACATGACTTTGGCATTGTTTGAAACTCTACTCATTCAAGAATCTGAGAGTGTTCTGTTTTTAGGATATCCCTGAAGCCAGTATCAGCGAGCTCAAGAAGAGGAAGCTCGTCGAAGCCAGGTATTTGTGTGTTTTTATTTTGGTCGTGTATGGCTCTGCATGTGCACGTTTGTGAATATTCTGATTTTCGTCAGCTGGAATGAGTGTTCAGAGAGTGTGTTGTAGCTTCGATAAGATTACGAAATATGATCATGGCTATTCGTTACATTCTCACTTGAGGGTTTTTCATTTCTCTATTTGTAAGTTGTAGATCAGTTGCGAGCCTTTAATGTGATGTATGCACATGTGTGAACAGAAACGATACATGGTTTTCGTTAAAGAAAGGACCTAACTATGCACCAAGGCGAGTGAAGCCGGAGACAGACCTCACACGTGAACTCCTACAGAGGTACGCTTGGGTTAGACACTCGTCATTTGATTAGGATTTTGTGCACTACGGTTGGGACTCACTTGTAGAGAGAAAAGTGATTCGAGTTGCTCCCTATGTTCTGGTGGGGTCTGCTTTCTTGTTATCGCAGTGGTGAATGGTTGAAACGAGAGTTCAAACCTTACAACTTCAATGCATTAGGCCAGCCCACCGAGGGTGGTCATCTTCACCCCTTGCTGAAGGTACCACTCGCTCTCTCAGATTCTTTCATCTAGTCATGGTGGCGTCACTGAGCGTAGCTGTTGCATCAAGTTTTACAAATGACTTGAATATCATTGCATTAGAAGCAGATGGCATCATCCACATCCAATGTTCTGGTCCATTTCAGAATAGTCCATACTAGCAAGACGATAGGTCATTGACAAAGGTTGTGCGAATCTGTGTTCCACTAACAGGTGAGGACACAATTCCGTCATATCTTCTTAGAAATGGGGTGAGTATTTGTTTTATCTACTATATTCTTTGTTTGTTGTAATCTGCATTCAGGACGCACCGACTTTTAGCATTTGGTGCCCGGTGATTTTTCTTGCCTGTTGGAAGTAAGAAGTGGAGTGTTCACGTCCATCGGAAATATAGTGCCTGTATCCGCATTTTTTTCTGACTTTGTACTCTGTTGATCAGGTTCGAAGAGATGCCAACCAACAATTTTGTCGAAAGCAGGTACCGAATTCTGTGTTTAACTTCTGTCCTCTTCCTATGGCTTCTGGATTTGCACACTTGTGTTTCATTCACCGAGCTGCATTCGCCCACTTCCTGCGTTCAGTTTCGTATCTTTTACTGATAACATCCTACTGTCCCTGGAGACTGCAGCTTCTGGAACTTCGATGCACTCTTCCAGCCTCAACAACATCCAGCTCGCGATTCTCATGACACTTTTTTCTTGAAAGGTGAGTTTTCATGGCGTGTAATTTGTGCCAAGCTCCGACACCATGTACCTGAATGGGTATCATAGGTTGTTTCTAGTATACGTGGTACATCATGAATCTTGTCATATACTGCAAGCCATTCAAAGTAACAGAACTCTTCAAGTGACTTGCTCTCAACTTAATCTACAACTGCTCGTGTTCTAAATATCATTGTGATTGTACCTGCACCTGCAGCTCCAGCTCGGACTGTTGAATTGCCGGAGGATTATTTGGAACGTGTTAAAAAGACACATGAGACAGGAGGTTATGGGTCGATTGGGTATGTCTATGATGAGCCTCTTGCGGTTTGTTCTACTTCATTTGTATCAGAGGTTTATATTTTGTATTCTTCTCTGGAGAAAACTTTTTAAATTGTTTCAATATCACAATTGGTACAGTTATGCTCTGAGCTTGAGCACGAGGAATTGCTCATGTCTCTCATAATCTTCTGACGTTGTTGAATATGGAAATGATGCTGAAAGTACAATGTTGATCCTGCATGACTTCAATTTGTCTTTGAATTTATGGTTGGAATCTACGCGATCAGGTATGGATATGACTGGAAAAGGGACGATGCCGAAAAGAACTTGTTGCGGACACATACTACGGCTGTTTCTTCCCGCATGCTCTATAAACTGGCTCAGGTATATCGTGTTCTTGCATGATTTCTTCAGTTTCTCTTCACCAAAGAAGGCTCATGAGGTCGCGTAGAGCATTCTTCGAATTTCTTTTTAACCTCCATATGTGAATGACTATGTAAACATGGTGGCATTTTTAGGAAGGGTTTACACCGAAGAGGTACTTTTCAATTGATCGGGTGTTCCGAAACGAGGCTGTGGATCGCACGCATCTTGCTGAGTTCCACCAAATTGAAGGTGCTTCTCCTGCTACGTTATTGTTTTAACGTCAAAGCCAAAATTGAAGGTGCTTCGCATGTTGGAGATTGTTTAATGGTGTCGGACATTGACAGTGCTGAAACGGTGTTGATGGACTATTTGAGTCTGCAAGAGATAATCATCGCATGAACTAGTTCTGTTGGTATACGTCGTGTGTTATATCCATACTTCATTTGCAGACCATGATCGTCTGTTTGACGTGAGGCTGATGGTACGCTTCAGTGTTATGACTGTTATTTAGCATATTGTTTGTTTCAGTACGGCAGTCTGAATGATCAATTTAGAATGCACTGCAGCAGTGGCACTGACCCGTTTATGTACGATACTGCAGGTGTTGTATGTGATAGGGGTCTTTCGCTTGGTGATCTCATTGGTGTCTTGAATGAGTTCTTTGCTCGCCTTGGTACTTATCCCTTCCTCGTGTGGTTGTAGTGTTTTATAGTATTTATCGCTCTTTCTGATTGTGTGACTTTTCAGAATTATATGTAGCATCTCATTTTGTCCCGATCTAGTTTGTTAAGTAATGTTCGTTCATTTCATCAAATCGCACTCTGTTTCCTGCAGGGATTACAAAGTTGCGCTTCAAGCCAGCCTATAATCCATATACCGAACCAAGTATGGAGATTTTCAGGTATGAATACTCTAGATTCTCGATCGAAAAGACGTTAATCTGATCTTGAGTTTCCTTTAGGATGTGCGCACCCTGGTTTTGGGGCTTCCTCATTCAGATTTCTAACGCTTCATGTGTTGTTCCAGCTATCACGAGGGTCTGAAAAAGTGGGTGGAAGTGGGCAACTCGGGAATGTTTCGACCTGAAATGTTGCAGCCAATGGGCCTGCCCGAGGATGTGTCTGTCATTGCTTGGGGCTTGTCGTTGGAGAGGTATGAGTGAATGCATTCTTTTGTGTTTGCAGCAGTTTTTGAATGAATTCAGGAAGCAACAGAGTGTAACGAGTGAATCTCCTGTTCTCTCTATATATGTATTTGTTGCTGATCTTGATTCAGTAACTCCTGTTTTTTTCGCTTGCAATCCGAAGATAGTTACAACATCCCGAGACTGATTGAGCAACCGTTTGTTGTTGCAACATCTCTGTCTGTACTTCTTGACACTATTCAGGCCAACGATGATATTGTACGGGATTGATAACATTCGCGATCTGTTTGGCCATAAGGTGAGACTCCTTTGGTGCCTCATTCATTCCGACTTCTTTTTGTGTGTTTTTGCTCCACAGTAGTTTGCATAGGACAAAGAGTCAGATTCTGGATGAATTCTTTTGACTGATATAATGATCGTTATTTTTCATTTGGTTTCTGTCGGAAGCGATAAGGCAACTGCACCTAGTTGTATCTTTCTAAGGCTACAGATTCCAGCCTAGGATTTAGAGCATTTTTGGTCGATTTTGTGTACATGTTTTATGATAATTTATACTGTATTTATTCTGTGTCTGAGAAGTGCATGCTTAGTATCTCTTAAGGATCCCTTTTTTGATTCTAATCAGTAAGGAAAATTTAGTAGTTGGAACCATGGTCAAAATGCTAATTTGGACGATTTTTGGCGTAGTTAACCTTAAAACGGTTTGTTTGTTTTCTACAGGTTGACCTGAGACTCATCAAGTCGAATCCCATATGCCGACTAGGAATGAAGTAGTCTGCGTTTTCTATTTTAGTTGAACAATTATTGCAACTGGATTGATGCTTTGCACACAATCCACGAGAGCAGAACATTCGTAATAGTTGGAGTTATGTCTCAGTGAGCTGTTCAGTGATGGTGCTGTGTACTATTCCTATTTGGAAACTTGCTAACAAAGTTCCTTTAGTGCATTTTAATTCCTCACTTTTGATTTGAGGCTTAAAATCTTAAACGGATATATGGAGATGATTTTTAGATTTATTTTGGCAACTGTTTTTAGTTCAAAGTTCTTTGAAAAGTTACTCTATTATGCTTAAATGAGGTCTGAAATTTTATTTTTATTTTAAAGTTTACATAATGTTTACATTTTGATAATGGCAGTGAGACTTTCATCTTCAAATCATCCCATATTTTGAGGGTTCATGACAGAAAATGAACTTCACTATAAAACGATGTCTCCACCCTCCCTTCCCACGAACATCATTGGAACATCCCCTTTATTTTAATATCAAAATTTGTTTTTTTATGGTAGATGGTTAAATGGCATTGGAAGTTGATTCAGCGGGAGCTTTCACATTTTGGTTAACTATATTTCTTTACAATTATTTGTTGATGTGTTTATCTGAACTTAGAATTACAATAAATACAAGAGACCATACAATTATAAAAAATGGAAGAGACCATAAATGTGTTGCCACTATCTCAGTACAAAAACTTACTTGTATATTAATAAGCCTCTATAACACCTAGGTTGATGTTGCTACCCTAAACAACAATTGGAATGTTGTTAAACCTAAGCCTATCACACCTAAAATCACACAAATAAGCTTTGCGATATGACCAATAATTATGCTTTAGAAAGTGAACAATTTTTGTACATTGGTGAAGGACTATGAATAAAAATGAAAGTGGTTTCATAATTTTTGGTCACATTGTGATGTAGATACAAATTTTCAAAGATTCAAGGTATAGGATGCTAAAAGTGTCATGTAGGTGATGCCAAATTGCATTGGATGTACATCAAGAATGACACTAGAGATAATAGGATGTGTATCCAAAATTGTCCACTTCTAAGGTTGCTACCTCCACAATCTACAAATAGAGTTGCACACTATTCAAAACTCACATTGCATTTGTCCTTGTCATACACTTCATTTTGTATATCCTTTGTATTCAATTTCCCTTCAAAAATAGGGGTTGATTTTGAGGAGTGGTCCATTTTAGGTGCAATTACCTTACAGTGAAAGAAATGGCCATTCACACTCCGACCTCAAGTACCATGTCAAAACAAGTCAAGTGGTGAGCAACGGCAATTCAAGTGGACATTGTTAGACTGTATCTTATATTCTACTTGGTGATTGAACAATTAACTATTTATGGGGTGCATTTGATAAACATAGGTGGGGGACAAGAATTTTGAGGGCTCTTCAAAAACAAATGTAAGCTTTTAGCACATCAAAATTTGGCAAGTATTAGTGCAAATGCTCCTAGTGGAAGACAAAGTAGAAAGTTGGAGTGGGGTTTTCTAAACCATCTTGTCAAAGAAAGGAAGACTTGTTAGAAAGTAGATTCCCCAAAGTTTCAATTATTTCAATTTTGAAAACCCACTCCAACTTCTCAATTTGACACCTACTAAGAGCTTCTCAAATTTGAAATAATTGGAATTGAAAACCCACTCCAATCTAACACCTACTAATAACATATTAAATTCCCAAAACTTCCAATTATTGGGTGTTAGATTGGGAAGTTGGAGTGGGTTTTCAAAATCACCCTATATATCAAAGAAAAGAAGACTTGTTGAAAAGTAGATCCCTACAATTCCAATTACTAGACATTAGATTGGAAACATGGAGTTTGTTTTAAAAATCATCTTATTTAAAGAAGGACCTATCAAAAAGTAGATTCAAGAAAGTTCAAATTATTTGGGATTTTAGGAGCTCTTAGTGAACATCAAAGTAGGAAGTTGGAGTGGGTTTTCAAAATTATCTTGTCAAAGAAAAGACATGTTAAATTCCCCAAAGTTCCAAATTATTGTATGTCACATTGAAAATATAAAGTGGTTTTCTAAAATCATCCTATCAAAGAAAGGCAAACTTATAGAAAAGCACATCCCCAAACATTCTAATTATTGGAAGTTAGATTGGAAAGTTGGAGTGCGTTTTTCAAAACCATGTTATCAAAGAAAGGAAGACATGACAAAGAGCAAATTCTCCAAAATTCCAATTGGTGTTTCCAACCTCAAAGATGGGTTTTTGAAAATAATTGGAACTTGGGAGAATCTGCTTTGTGACATATTCTTCCTTGAAATGATAGTTTCTTAAAAAGTGTACTCCAACTTCCAATGCCAATGCTTTTTGACTGACATGTTCTTCCTTGAAATGATAGTTTCTTAAAAACCATACTCCAACTTCCAATGCCAATGCTTTTTGACTGACATGTTCTTCCTTGAAATGATAGTTTCTTAAAAACCATACTCCAACTTCCAATGCCACTAACCACTACCATTTGTAAAGTTTGGTTTGTAGACACCAACTTTCTATCAACATTGGTTGCAAAAGGCATTGAATGTCAACAAGGTGCTCTGCTACTTGAATGAAAAACTACACCAAACATTGTAATTAGACAACTTCCATAAGATAATAGCCCTAGGACCAAATAAGAATATTACATTAGAGAGGTTATTGCTTTAGAGAGGGGCTGCAGCATTAATGACATTGGAAGATTTTTTTAGTGGGCTAAAATTTCATGGCACTCCTGGACTGATTCAAAGTACAATTTCATGTTTCCATAGACTTATAAGGGTTAGTTACGAAGCTCTTGTGGGCCTGCTGAACTTGCAATGCTGGCGTTTGGAAAGTTCAATGAGCTGAAGACATTGACAGTACAATTCAACCAGTGCCCAAGCACCCAAACTGAACTTGTCAACAAAATGTCACAGAATTTAAAATGCTTGTAAAGTACATGTATTGATAAAAATGCAAAGCCCCCTTCACCAAAATCGTAAAGTCAAATTAAATTGGACTCCCTACATGACCTAACTATCACTAAATACAAGTCATTGGTGTGCAAATCATAGTATAGGCTTGACTTTCTACAGATGTATATCGAACAGGTGCGGCACAACACGTCACCTCTTTCCTAATGCCTATGACAATTTTATCGGAGGTCCCGTAATTCCTACTGACTAGATGATGGAGAACATTGAGTCAGGAGTTGGTGATGTTTGCCCACTCTCACAACTGCAATCGCAGCTATTGTGGAACTTACTCACCTCAACCTGCAGTCCTCCACTTCATGCAATTCATATCGATCAATCCTCCACTTCTATATCGTTCAATAATGTTGCCTGTCAAGACATGATAGCAATATTGAAAATAAGATCAACTTAGTCAGATATTTTAAAAATTCTTCAAGTATTTTCCAAAGGAAGTGCTGTGAATTTAGAAATGCTTCAAACCCTAAACCCTAAAACCCTAAACTCTAAAACACACCCTTGACTATCCAAAAGACTACTTCACATTTGTCCATGAGTCAACCGCACTCATGTGCATGAAAGCTTTGAATTGTCAAATTCTCGATAGGTCAGTGCGTGCAAGGCTCAATTACCCCATACACGTGAACCAAAAAAAAAGAAACATTTTTTCCAATAACACACATCACAAAACTGCCGAGAGACAAAGGTAGGTTGCTTTAATATGGAGATGATTGTGCTCTAATTTGGATAGATGTGCATGTGGCGTTCGTTCTAGAAAATAAAATAATAGCCCATTGAACATACCCCATTATACATGCTGCCTAATATGAACAGCATATATACACTATTGTTCAAATTGGAGCACTGGTCCATTCTACAAAATGCTAAATTGTGGCAAAGCTCAAAAGAGTAGATTCGAAGCTCACCTTCTGAATAAATCAGGCTGACGTGGCATGGAGCGCTGAGAGAAAGAGCTAACGTCGGTACTGTATGACGATTCCTCAGGAATTATGCCCCAGCCAGCAGCCTTGTGCTCCTCCCACTTAAGAATCTCCTTCACATACTGGAAGGCTCCGGAAACGGTAGTCTTGTCGCGGGCATTCAGCTGGAATGTGAACAGCTTACGCCCGGTACAATTCACACTATTAAACAGCTCCTTGTATTTATGAGCGATGTATTGGTATGCCTGCTGTGCCTGATTCTGTGCTGTGTAGTGCGATGTGCCCACAGGACGGAAATCAGAGAACCAAGGGCATGTTGTGAGCGGCACTCCCTTTTCTATTTTATCCTCGAAGACGTCGTATTTGTTCAAAAGTAAGACGAATGGAGTATCTTGGAAGCAGGGATGCCTGAGTATGCTTTCAAAGAGATCCCGTGTTTGGATCATCTTGTTGCTAGGATTGCCAGATCTATCGTTCCACAGCGAATTGTAGTCACTCAGAGAAACACAAAAGACCACTGCACGAACGTCCTCGAACATATCCAACCACTTGTGGCGGTCAGACATGCCTTTGCCACCAACTCGAATAACCTGGTACCTGCAGCAAATGAAAAAATAGCACTAAACTGGTTACCAAACAGCGAGACTTTACCATTGTAGTGTAATGCTGATTAAACATATTTTGACTTGTCCAACTATTTAGATGATTCACCGGAGCAAGTCAGCAACCCACTCCAGCATAACGTAAGTACATCTAAAGCTTCCAAACAAAAAACTAAGCTGAATGACAATTTTAAGGCGTTACCTGTCGAGTCCAGAGGATGTTGTATCAGCGTCTTGCCATGAACCGAAGTCCTTATCGTCCAAGGAGATTTCAATTTGTACCAGACCAGAACCTTGGCTAAGTCCCTCTGTTTGCAATATATCTGATTCCGATGGTTCGAAATCACTCCTGCAGACGTCCACAACCTATACCAGAACGGGTATCAGCTGAGAGTCACATTTATATTACTCATATTAATGTACGCCAAACGATCTGAAGAATATATATTTGAAGAGCTTCTGAGAGTAAAGCAAGAATGCATACCCTATCCAGGAAGTCACGAGCAACATCAGGCAGGAAAGCCAGTTCTGCTTTTCGTTGAAACGTAGCTTGAACAGCAGAATTGCGCCACAATTGCTCGATCTTTGATGCATGATCCTGCACGTGAGTAGAAGAGTGGGAAACCGTGGTCTCCAAATTGCCATTGACCATATTCTCCATGAACCAATCGCTCAACTCCTTCATGTTGGGCTCTAGTCTGTATACATTATTGTTTGTGTACGTTTCCTTTTGCTTATGCTTGCCGTCATTGCACTTGAGAAACCCTGCCTCGTCTGAAAAATCAAATGGCAAAGCGACTAGAACCGTCAGAGAACCATCACTATTATCATGATCCCTTCACTGAACTCCAGCTTCCACTGCCTTCATCAATGAGTCAAAAAACAAAAAAATTCATACCTGCTTGTGGAGAGGAAGAGTTCTGGCTATCTTCTAGATCGGTGGCAGAGCTCAGTTCCTGACTTGCTGGTGCATTAGCAAGGTCGTCATCTTCCTCTTCAAAGTGCTCTCGGCCTTCTAGTAATATGGCCAAGTACTTATAAATATTGGCTTGGATCAGGCTTTTGAAACTGACGAGTTCTTCCTTTGTGAATCCTTCATTGTACAATATCTTTGCCTGAAGGACCAAAAGACTCCCAGAGTCAAAATCACAAAGCAGCAGTTTTGTCGAAATTTTAAATGTGACACGGTTCAGTGAACTAGAGCTTAATTGTAAGTGTATCGTGATCCAAATTATATCGGTACATAACTTAATCTGAAAAACGTGGCCAAGCAAAATCAGGTGACGATGGATGACTCCGAGCTAGATAATGCATTCCCAATTGGACATAGAGACACAGAGGCCTTTAGAAGTGACGGAGCATTGTTGAAACAAGCTCCAAAAAAGATTTGTATGTGGTACACTACTGGACCGAATGACCCCCAAGTGCCCAATTGGCCGCTTCTGTATCTCTAAAAGTTGAAATAAATCATTTAGGAAGCAGGTAACAAATATACAAACAGAAAGAAGAAATCCAACCCTGCAGTAAGAAACGATAGAGAAATACATTAACCCTTTAGCGCCTGAATCCTTTCTTGAATTTTTGCATATTTTTGCTTATACCTCAATAAATACATATTATTTACCTCAATTTCATCAAATTCATCATACAGAAAGTGCGGTATTTTAAAAGTCAAGCATTGGTTTGAATGAATGAGAAAGTTCTGTGGTCAATAAAAGCCCCTGGTATCTCTCAGTTCATCGTCCAAAATTGGGAAGTCTGAGCGTTCAAGGGTTAAAGTTAATCGACTATCAGCTTCCAAAATGAACATTCTATCTTAGATTGGCCACTTTGGGGGTTCAGAAGGATAAAATAACATAAATCGGTAATCGGATTCAGCGTACTGACAGTAACGAAACTAAATCGTACAAGGCCGTCATAGGACCTTCAGAAATGCACATCCTCCAAATTCATCGGGAAACGAAGATCAATTACTGACCTGTTTAAAGATGGTGCTCCTCCCAGAGCCCTCATGCCCAAGCAGAAGAAGCTTGTGAATCCTCATAGGATCCAACAAACCTAGAAACCTATTGGAATGTCGCGCACTGGCATCTCCTACCCCTATATTTGAGCGCGGAGTTGGCAATGAAAAGAACGGATACAACAGCTTGATGGATGCCTGAGATCAAAATTCACACATGAAACATCATATGCAAGGGTATGTTTTGACGTGACTGTTGACTCATTGCTCTGTTGTCAACAATTCATAACCTAAGCCAATGCATCCAACACATACGTACCAATCACCTAAAACTCTGGAAAAATAAATTCATCCAACGTACAAATATCGAATGCTCAAACCAAGTACTTGCATCAGGTTGTGAGCTTTCCATACGCTTTCTTTAATCAAATAGACTCCAATCAAGAAACAATGGGGCTTCACATCATGAAACCTACCTTTTCCCAGAGATTGCCTTCTTTACCCCAAATATTTCCTTTCACATTCTTGAAGCCCTCTTCTGAGTAGCTTCCATCATTCTCCACCCATAGATGCGTCTCAGGGGTACAGTTTACACCAGCGAACTACATCAACAATTTAGTAAGGGCGAGATTCAGTATGGAATCCCATTAGCCAGTCCTATGTCCTGGGACATATACTAAAACCTTGCAGAACACTTGAGATTTATTTTTATAAATGAATCGCAAACTCAGTGCTGAGTGAGTACAACTCCGATTTAGATAGAATCGTGCAGCAGCGCTACACAACTGCTTGTTAGAAAAATTCCAACAGACACTCAAGGGACAATAGCCGTATTCCTGACTTGAAAGATACATATCGACAATCCAATTGATCCTACAGATAATTTTCATGAACATTTATGTAAACCACCAGACATTGAAAATAAAAAGGCTATTTCAAAAACAGCTCTACACTTTCCATGAGTATAATGGCAAGAAACAACTCATTGGCACTGACAAATCCCCGCTTCGAGCAATTAGATAAAGATTGCCTGACATCAGTCAATCCTTGAGAAAGGTGGAAGGCAAAATTGAAACTGCAGATTCAGTTTCGTACCTTGAGCATCTTCAGTTCCAGTTTCCCCAACTCACGACCATTCATGAACACTTGCGTCTTGCCGTTGCTGGCGCTGGGTTGCAGGTTCCCACCCAACTTCAAAGAAGGAGTGACTATACTATCAGGCCGGTGACCATCCTGTGCATAACACATACATTCGAGGTTAAGAGTTGAACCAAAATCTCCCAACGGGATACTGCACGACTTGCTGAATGCAAACCAATGCGTACCTTTCCCCAGAGTCCCGTCTGACCGTCGTACCAAAACCTTCCAGGCTTCAATTTCAAAGGAGGGCGCGAGCAACCGAGCAACACGGCCAACTCTTCATGTGACAACGGACGGTTATTCACCACCACTTGTTCAGGCCTCAACTGATTAGCAGGGCCCTCTTTTTCAGCCTTCATGATTTGTTGCACTTCCAGAGGACTCAGGAGGTGTTTCAGCAGCCTTGACGGTTTCCCAATTAAAGGCCTCCTGGATCCCAATATAGGACGCCCAAGACAAGTAACACATTTCCTACCCTCGGGCATCGACCCCATCGCTGTAAGCAGACAGCTGCCGCAGTACTGGGCACCGCAAGCCATGCAATACTCTTTCTCCAGCAAAAGATTGGCTTTCCCGCAACGTGCGCACCCACGCTTCTTCCACGGCAGAGTGGCAGGAACAGGAGGCCTGTCACCCCCGTGATTTGCAATATTCACAAGCTCACTTCTCTCTCCTACGGACTCAAAGCTATTAATATGTGCGTAAGAATCAGGGTCATTGTGCAAAGACTCCAGGGAGAACACCATGCTTACGTTATCGGGCTTCTCAACATCAGACCTGTCAGTTAAAGGATGCAGTCCCTCTTCCTCAACAGACTCGGATACCGCTAACACCACAGATGGAGATGGAGATGAAGACGAAGCTGAGCTCTCCCTGCCATGCACTGATGAAGCTCGTTGTGAAACAGGACTCGCGCAATCTACTCCAGGAGATCGTGCGAAAGAAACATCGATGGAGCATAATTCCGAATGACTAAGCTCTTTCGAGTGTTGTTTCTCTCTTGCCGTGCCGGGGCCTGGGGTAGGGTCAGGTGCACTCTCCTCAGCAGTACCCTCTTCTGCACTTGGAACAGTAGAGGACGGACCATTTGAAATCTCCTTCAAAGATTCAGAAAGCTCCATCGAAGGCTGAGCCAAGTCCTCCAAGGCTTCGACATCGTTTTGTGATGCTGGCGTTGATGCTGAAGCTGTCTCTGCTTTCTGAGGCCGTTGTGAGGTGAACTTTTGGTTCATTTCTATCTGTATCTGGCGTTCTCGTGCGGCCAACTCCAAGACTTCTCTCATCTGTTTCGACACCGACGGTTTCTTGATTCTGGGAAGGGATAAAGGAACTGCCACAGGGATCGAATCTAGGGGTCCACTTTCTTCGATTTCAGAATTCTTGGAGGTCTTATCCTTCAAAACATCATCCCTGACAGTCGGTACGCCATACTCGGTGGCCATCGAGTAATCTAACAAGGGCTGATCAGCAAACAAAGAGACACCCATGGAGCTCAAGAGCTCTTCCACTGATTGCTCCTTCCGAGGATTGTCTAGTGCCTCCTTCTTCATCCGGGCGACCACACTCGAAGGCTCAGGCTCCACACTCGGATTACGGGAAGCACCAAGCCTTGAACCTGCAGAACCTTAAAATCAGAACCTGTATAGAAAAAGGCGAAAACACGGTTGCTGGGTGGGTACCAAAGAAAAGGCGATACTAAAACCGTTAAAGACCTGATTCCGTCCACTATGGAATAACCTCCGTTACCAACAGCAACTCATCTCTTCCAATCAAAACTTGGTCGAACTTCAGTTCGCGAGTTCAGTGTAACCGGCCAAATGTCTGTAACCACTTATCATTGCATAAAAATGGTAGGTTGGCTACTGTCCCTTCAATAGTGGTCTACAACCTCCCACTTCAAATGATTGTATAAGAAAGTCATACATAGAGTGAAAAAGACTTGATCTCAAGAGGGTTTGGCTCCCGCATTACCCAAAGTGAAACCTCCAGAAAAGCTCTCCCGAGTGATCTCCCAACGAAATCACATTCCTAGATATTGGTTAAAATGCTTCAAGTAACGGAACGAGTATCCTCAGCTCTTGCAAACACATTCACCATTACTACAAAACCAAACTCCACACTGACGAATTAGGTCGTCGAGTGAATCGACACGGAAGATTACAGTAAGAGTGACCAAACCATGAATGTGTCGGTATAGCTAATACACGCACCTTCAGGGCTCAGACGTTCTCTAGATGCGGCTCCCCCGAAGCTTTCTTCGTAAGAGGAGCTGGAGCTGGGTCTTTCCATGCTGTCATCGCCGTTCCGAAAATTTTCACCTACTGTCTGAAGCTCCTGACAATCGTTAATCCCCTGATGATGATGATGAGCCCTACTCCTGCCGTCCCGCTGCTCATCCGCCGGAGAAGATTCTACAAATGGAGCCTGGAACGCATTGGGGATTTCCATACGAAAACAGGGCAATCAAATTCAATTGAATTTTTTTCCCCAGCTCACAAAATGCTTCATAAACCCTCAAAACCTAGCCAGCATCGCATCACCTAACCATTGCATCCCATCGCCATAGTCAAATTCCCCGTGCACCATTCTTCCCCGAAACCCCCGAACCACAATGAGCTCCAAACCACGACGGAAAAAAAGGAGAAAGAAGAAAACGAAAGGACCGGGAATCATGCTCTCCTATCTCTCTCTCTCTCTCACCTGCTGCAGGTTTGCTGACAAAACCATCGTCACCCATCTTCCAAGCCTGCCCTACTAATACTCCTCCCTTTCTCCAACCGTTACCCAATGTTGGTGACAGCACCCCTTGTACCACCAACGCTTCCTGCTGCTGCTCCGATTTGACATCATCATCATCTCCTTGCCGCTGATCATCAATAAGAAACGCCTCCCCCGGTCGTTGTACTATCCCCAGCTCTCATCCATCTCTCTCTCTCACACACACAAACTCACACAAGATCTCTCGCACATGTTTCGCACCCACCATTGCCACTCCTCTGGATCTCGCCTACTCTGGCTCGATCCAGTTTTATTGTACTACTAATAAGCCTATTACAACTTTTGATCTTCTTCTACAGGCAGCCCCCGCTGTGGGTGTCGGTTTTCATCCCCGCGAGGAACTATTCCCCACTTTCAAGGCATCGTTGAAGTCCCAGTCTCCGGCTAGTACTCTACTCCCAGTCGACGTCATCCTGTTCCACGTCCTACTTTCTTAGTTCCGTTTCCTACAGTGAAATCTCG
Source organism: Climacium dendroides (assembly GCA_950106755.1). NCBI lineage: Eukaryota > Viridiplantae > Streptophyta > Bryopsida > Hypnales > Climaciaceae > Climacium > Climacium dendroides. Next base: position 28,794,960 of record OX467087.1, on the reverse strand, counting down.
CAAGCACCACGTTGGGATGACGGATCCTTGTGTAAAACTCCGTCACATGATACTCATAGGTTACTGTAGGTTATTCCAAGCGGAAAAAGAAGAACGGGGAAACGACTCAAACGAGAATGTTACTTTGTTTTGGAAAGCAGGGAGTGAGTCATCAATCCGAGATCGGATTTTTTATGCGAAGAAGAATGGGATCTGGATGACAGATAATCGCGCGAGGTCGGGGAGGAGGGCAGTGAGCCAACGCAAGCGGCGGGGAAGGGGAGGACGGACGACGGAGAGGGAGGGCGCCATAGCCGTGTGGCCATAGCTGCGGTGAAAAAGTAAACGAAGCTTTTCTCTTTCGGGGGTTTACTTTTTCAACCTTGTTGGGATGAAGGTTCTGAGAAGGTTCGGGTAAGCCAAATCATTGAACGCGTGGTGGGAGTTACCTTAGTTAATTGACCCCTTGCTCATCCTCGTTTTTACCCCCTCAGAAAATGCTGAAATTTTTTTATTTGCCAACCCATGATAAAATTTGAAAATATTGAATATTTGCAATAAAAGGCCCCAAATTAGACAGGAGAGGTGAGAAAATATAAAATTAACATGCCACAAAATAGGGGGTGATTTTATACATTTATCTTGACAAGTAAGAGCAATAAAGGGGTCAATTTCTCCTAGCCAAAGGGCTCCCAACATATGATAATAATGTTATAATAGGGGGCATCTAAACTAAGTTCAAGGGAGTTGGAAAATCAATTTTAGACTTTTTTTAAGAGAAGGAAAAATATGATAGAAATGATTCTAAAAAATTAGGAGATTCTTAAAATCCAGCTTATCCAAAATCAATTGACATCCTATATTAGTTGGATAGTTGATTAATATTAGTGATATTTTTGACTAAATAGCCTAACTATAGTTACACCACGTATTGATTTAAAGTTGATTTTGTAAAAATTAATTTAAAAAAATTCAATGGAAACCATCTATCACTAATAAAAGTATTAGTATTTTCAAAAAATAAATACAATAATTTTTCTAAAAAATTTCAAAATGCACTTACTGAAGACATATACAAAATTTTAAAATATGAGGTCATTCTTCTTTTGATTAAGAAATCAATTGATAGAAGTTGCACAAGGTAAGAAGTTCAAAAGATATGAGACATAATGTATATAAGCAAGTATATTGTAGGGAAGGAACAAGTTTTGTACGTGTTAACTAAACATTATTGAATTTAATGATTTTTATTTTTTGTTATTTTTAAGAATTTGGCATTAGAATAGAACATTTGGCATTAAATATTAATTGTGAACCATTACTTTTGTATTACTTCATAACCATCAATAATTAATTAGCTTAATTAAAATTATCCTAATCCTACTTCCAATAGCAATAAATCATTATTTAAATAAGATTGTTCGAAAAAAGTGCATCTTCTTTGCCAAAGCTTGTATAACAACCAATATTCTTCAAAGTTCTTGTACCATTGAATCTAATAATTTTTCAATTTTTTTCAGCTAAACTATTTGGAATTATTTTTTACAAACATATTCCTTCCATATAGTATACAAATTCATATATGTATCCACCTATAACATGTGATTATCCATATGTATTCATATATAATTTTACTTGACTGTCTTTCTATTCATATATACTTGAATTCATCCCCATGCCACTAACATTCCTTTCTGTTTTAAATTTTTTTGAGACGGTTATGTCTTGTAATTTTTAAGAGATAGATGTATAAGATGAGATTCACCTACTCAACAAGATCGCAAGTTCCTCAAAATTTTCCAAAATTCCCAAATTGTGGAAACTTGACTATAACTATAGTCTAATGTAGTAGAGCGACCACCATATCAAATAATAATAATAATAATAATAATAATAATAATAATTTAAAAAGTTATTATTATTTTTAAAAATTGTCCAACAGTGGTTTGTTCACAACATTAGGAATAGGCTTGAAACAGCCCTCCAATGCCTTCAAAAACATTTAATGCATATTTTCCTCATTGAAAATTATTTTTGGACCCCTTTTGAAGAGAAACAAACACATGATAGGAGTTGATTCAATATTGATGCCCTTTGTTGATGGCACAATTGCATATTAGTCTAGTTTATATATATATATATATATTATGTCCTTTGTTGGTAGGACAATTACATGTTTGTCTAGTTAAAATTCAAATTATATCCCCTTTATAAAGAGAAGCAAGTATTTACTAAAATTGGTTTTTAATATTCATAAGATTTTCATAATTCAACTTATCCAATACTAACATCCTTTATTGGGAGTATCAGTGGACAGTTACATGTTTGACACTATTTTTTCAAGACCGTAGAATTGATGTAATAAACTTAAAACTAAGTGTAAATGTCACTTTGACTCTTATTTATCCTATTGAAGCATGACATATGAATTTAATTTTCTTTTGTTGTTTGATGGACTTATTTGATTCTTTGTTGAAAAAATTGAAAAATGATAAATAATTTGGCCTACTTAGCAAATACTAGTAGATTAAAAGAAGATTATAGAGTAGGCCTAGAAACTAGTAGACAACCAAATAATATCTCTTTTATTGGATTTTTTATAGGGTTACTAATATGTGAACCTATGATCTTAAACTCATGAGCTTAAGAACCTAGGCTCTTATATTATAGGTACATATATTATAAGCACCTTCTATGGTTATAGGATATTTATACTATAGGTATCTATGCTATAGGTACCTATATTATAAATATCTTTTATAGTTATAGGATATTTATATCATAAGTGTCTATGTTATAGGTACCTATGTTATTAGCACCCTCAGCAATTACATGGTACTTATGTCATAGGTACATATATTATACTATTATAGGCACTTTCAAAAGTTATAAAGTACCTACTTATATTTAGACTCAAGGCTTGTAGGCTCACATTTTTAAACTCACATGCTAGCATTGGTGGTTTCTTTTACATATTTTATTTTCTACTATTAAATAAGCCTTGAGTCCCTTGAGTAGCAGTGCCATTGATATAAGAAAATTTTATTTAACAATTGTTCCTATAAAAATTCCATAAATTCTACTCCCTCCATCCCAAAATGATCTATTGTTGGATTTTGTAACATTACAAATTGGTCACATTTAGTTTTCTATTGCTATTTGGAATTAACAAAACAACTCCATGTAGTAGTTCCTCTTCCATCCATGTAATCATCAATCAAAAGACAAATGAAATGACTAAAAAAGTCAATCAGTATTATTTATTCTTATTTTTTGTACTTCTTTGAATATTACTTGATTGAAGGGGATGAAGCCTTGGAAAGAGGAACAAAAGGCTACACATTTTTTCAGGTATACTAAATGCCTACAAAATGACAACCTCACACTCTATAATTAAATGACTAGTAGTGCTCCTTGAAAATACCTCCCAAAATCTATTTTGAAAAAGGCTCTAAAACTCAAGGTTTTAGAATGTTAGGAGTGCACATGTCGCGACCTTAGTAACATCTTATAGCTTCAAACAACCTTTAAAGGCCCTTCACAACTTAATGGGCTCACCACACACCATGTCACCAAGTGTTGTCGAGCATGTCACATGAACTTCTATTGATGTCCAAACATTCAATGAAGGCACTACTCTCTACTAGTGCTAACCGCCCTTCTATGTCACCCCATTCCATACTAAGTTCATTATATATTTATTACTTTCACATTGTGACTGATAACTCTAGATACATTGGGAATGGCCTAGCAAGGAGCAAGACTCTATTCAACCAATGCCACAAGACACACACACAAGTATTCCATGGTGCCATTGACCTAGTCGTGAAGTTATATCATCAACCTTGAATCACCAGGATTTAATAAGGCTCTAAGAAGGAGCGAAGAGGGAGATCAACATCACAAAGTTTAGATCCTACAGTTTGTCAACAATTATCATGTGGCTATTGTTGTTTCGTGGGTTTGCACGTTAGTTACAACTACATTGTAACAATGCGAAGTAATGCATTGTAATGATGTGATAAATTGTAATTAACGTGCAAACCCATAAAACAATGATAACCCCATGATAATTGTCAACAAATTATAGGGTTTAAACTTTGTGATGAACTCCTCCTATAGTACTTTCTATGGGATTTGGTAGCCCTCCTCCCTTATGGGTCAAAAGAACTTCCAAAATCCACTTTGGTTTTGGAAGACCACTCATTTTCAATCGAAATCACCAAGTTACATTCCCATTTTGACTCTCAAACTTTTTAATGGCATAACTTTGTGTTCAAAGTTCTATATTCCACATGCAAGTCCATTTTAAATATTTACACAATGAATAAATGTTTATGGATTGCTCACTTGTTTCATTTGGACAAGTTCTTATAAAGTTATAGCCCTCCAAAGATTTAGGTTCATTGAAAGCAGTGTCACACCTTTACCATGGCTCTTATCTTGACCATAACTTTGGACTTGTAGTTTAGAACTTCGTAATGCTCATCATTTTAGCTTCCTTGTGTTCTTATCTTTCTAATGATATGCTACATGCCATATTTTTATGAAAAATTTATTAAAAAACTCTCACTTGTAGCCCTTAAGTGTCCCAATACCACCGAGACACCTCAAATAGCTATAATTTCTAACCAACTAGTTCAAATCATGCATTCTTTAAACGGTTGGAAGTGTCTTTTCCAGGGCTTTTTAAGCATGTAAGGTATTCCGTAGTGCTCTTTTAATCCATCTAACACGCCATATTTACTCAAAAGTCATTCATTTCTTTTTTATTAAACTTTTACAAGGCTTGGAAAGTCATCTTCAAGGTCCCTTTTGCTCACTAAGACACTTTGGACACCCTAAGGAGATAAAGATGTGACAACACCAAACTCTACTTGTAGCGCAAAATTAGTTTTTGAAATGTTACTTCTAACTTTAATCTAGAACATTTATTCTAACAAGATCTTTGGGGGGTGGAGGTAGTATGAGAAATAGAGAAGGTAGAAATAAATTGTGTCTTATAAGTGGTAAGCTAAAGTGATAAAGGTCCATTATTTTCATAGCATTACAATGTTCCAAAATCACACTATTTTATTCATGTGGATTGAATTGTTGTTTGACTATATTTTTTCCACAAAAAATTGTTTTAGAATTACTAATTTAGCATCCTCACTACTAGAATGTACCAATGTATTGGTACCACCAAAGATTGTTTAGATTGTATTTTGTGATTTTGAATTACCTTATACTAATTAGTTCAAGTATTTTGGCATGTACAAAGATTAAGTGGATCAATACATCCTTAATTAATGTTTATTTTATTAAATATAAATCATATCACTATTTTATTTGTACAATTTTTGTCACATTTTTATAAATAAAAAACTTCACCTTTTTTGTTCTTACTAAATCCTAATGACATTTTGTCTTTTCTATGAACCCATAAAGGTTGATAGAGCCTTTTTGGTGTTGTTGCATTGCAACTTCATCCATTCTATTATGTATGCTTTTTTGATAAATTAAAAGTTTGACACACACAAAAATCATGAACTAGTTATAAATTTTTTTTTCTCTACACACAAAATAATGTTGAAATATAATTCTAAACTATATTTTTTAAATCATTATTGATTGGCCATAACATTAATCAACAATGAGTAGGAGGATGCCTTTGCAAGTCATTTCCTACCTAAGATGCCCCTCAAATGGATAGCTAGAACTTTATGCAGGTTCTTGCAAAGTCAAATTTAAATGAATTTTTTCAAAAATTAGTCACTATATATTGAAATGGACTTAACTTTTGTGGCAAAGTAATTTTTTCATAATCAAATGTCTAGATCAAAAATAATAAAGCCTACAAAATTTGGACAAAGTGAATAGTATTGGATAGCATGTACTCACCTTTCCTTCTATTTTTGAATAATGCACGTATTTTACTCAAGTGATGTATTAATTAATTATTTAAAAAATGATTCATTCAAATTTTGTTTGAAGTATAAAAATCTCATTTCAAGAAGAGCCAAATTTTGTTGAAATTTTTTTTTGGATCTAAAGTAGCCTTTTCTACACTTGGCCACTAAATGTGTAACCAAATTTGAATAATTGGTTATAAATGGGGGCAATTTAACCAAATTTGCATTGTCAATAATGTGAATATGTCAAAGTATTGATGAAACCCAATAATTATTTATGTGAGAGGTTTTTTTTGTACGTTTTTGCCTTCTATTACCTTGGTGGACTCACTTTGTACTCGTAACTTCTATTTGTATTAAAAATCCTTTAATACATGCAAAAAATGAATGAAAAAATACACAATAAATAAATAAATAAATAAATAAATATATATATTTATTTTTTAATTTTTTAAAATTTTTTAAAATTTTAAAATTATTATTATTTTTTTAAAATCCAAAAATTATAATTTCCATTTACCTTCAAATTTAAGAAAAATACTCTAATTCTTATTTCAACTCTACCAATGCACATCATCCGTCACAAATAAATATCAGAAATGAAAAGTTTTAGATAGTTCTACCCCAGTGCCAAGTCAGCACGAGTCAAAAAGCCCAAAACCAAAAGAGGAGATGATACCCTGTCACTCCTTCCCCGGGCATCACGCTGATGTCCCGGATATCGGGCACCCCCATATACCCGGATCCAGAACCCCATCCAGCCATCCCCTCCATCCGGCATCCAGCCGTGGGCTCTTCGCTAGTACTCTCGCCCAAGCGCTCTCGTCTCTCCCTCCCCAAGCTCCCATCAATCCTCCGACGCATTCCTGATTAGCGCTTCGCCATTACTCGGCGTAAGATTGCTTGCAGCTTTCTCTACGGGGTTGTGTGGTTGGAAATTCTCGATTCCGACCTGGGTTTGGGTTTTCATTGATGGCGGCCATGGTGGTGGCCTCGAGCACGGCCGTGGGGATCGGTGCTTGCTCCTCGTCGAGGCTGTCGCAACCCCAACCGCAGCAACCACAACAACTGCAACAGCAGCAGAAGGTGCACGTGACGAGACGGAAGAATGCGTCGACGAAGAACGGTGTGCAGATGTCGGTGGTGTTGGTGGGCGTGCAGTCGTCACGGTCGCGCGGAAGCTCCTTTGCCGTGATGAGGAATGCGCTCGCGGAGAATCCTGCGCCGGTGCGTTTCGAATTCGTAACCTAGTGTGTCTGGGTGTTTTTTTCGGATTTGAGGGAATTGTTGTGGGTTTGGGAATTGGGTCTCTTTCCATCTTGTGAATTTTTGCAAGGTTCGTATGAGTGAAGATTTTAGAAAACAAGGGTTTAGTATTTTTTCGTCTTCGTTTAGAGGTGTCGAGTGATAGAGAAGAGGTCGCAAACAGGCATTGGTTTTAGAAATACTTGGCGTCCAAAGCATTTCTTTCGGATTTTATTGTGTTTTGGGGGGATTCCATTGTGGTGGACATGCCTGTGACCACACACCATAAGTTTAAATTGGCTTAGAAATTCGAAATTTTTGTTAAGGGATTTGAAGAATCGTGTAACTATCGATGGTTGTTACGAGAAATAAATGGTTCAAGAATCACGAATGTTGTCTGATTTATAATGCGACTAGTACTGAATGTCCACGAATTTCATCTATGACAAGTGGTTCCCCTTCACTGCACATAGTTATTCCCATTTGCTGAGAGGATAAAAGTTGTTCTTTCTAGAAAGTTTCTTTGCAATTCATGGTTGTGTGAATAGAGTCCAGAAGAAGGGAACACGGTTTCTTAAAGCCTGAAAGAAGAAAATTCTTGCAATCTTTCCGCGTGATTGGTGCGCGGCTACTGCAAGGAGAAGGGGAAGTGTGCAGTCAATTTCATGTCTAACCTATTGCAACTTTTCCTCTAGTAGAATGAAAGTATTTGCATTCTATCACTTGACCTCTTTTGTAGCTTCTCACGGAGAAAATTTGAATCGCTGCGCAGAGGAAGCATGAAACATTCACGGTGGGTGATTATATGACTCCTGTGACGGAGTTGTTTTGTGCAACAGAGAACACTACTATTGACGAAGGTGTGCAGCATTATGTCATTAATAGAATTTTTTACTTGCTTGTTCGAGGTTGGTTGAAGAGTTGGTAGTGGCAAATCTAAATAGGTCAAATCCTACAATTTGTGTTTGACTCGCAACATTGACGAGTCAAGTGTATGAGTTTGGTCTCCCATGTTACAATCCGTTTCTAAAGTCTTAAGGATGTGTTTGGAGCAGCATTGGAGGTGCTTGTTGAGAAGCGCATTACTGGCATGCCCGTGATTGATGATTTTGGGGCGTTGGTACGTTGGCAAATATATCAGCCTTTTCATGTTTGATAATTTTGCTAAGTGCTACTGTTTTTGATACTCGGGACGTGACGTAAAAAGCTTTCACTACAGTACTGTAGTTTCTTGGATTAGGTATCTTTGAAAAGCGCTGGGCTATAAGGCCTTTCCATATAGAATCTTATCAACTTTGTTCTTGGATATTTCCTTTCAAGCTTTAGATATTGGCTTAGGGTTTTCGTGTTTAAACTGATTAATGTCTTTTGCTTGTAGGTGGGGGTTGTCTCCGATTATGATCTGTTAGCACTCGACTCCATATCAGGTTGCCTCTAGAATCTGGTTCTGCTCTACTTTAATCCCTCAGTTTATGATTGCAGCAGGACAATAGAGTAACAGTGGCACATGAGAGAATGTAATAGTAATTCTAATTTTGGTGATGATCTGGAGTGACTCTTTACCATTACTATATTGTGCAAATGAGCCCTCCACTGTATTGAGCAAGTCTCAACAGTCTAACTAATGGTTCAGTCTTTAACCCTTAAGCGCTCCGACGTCCATATTCTGGACGATGAACATAGGGCTTGCCGGCGCTATTTTGTCAACTAACTTCATTCATCCAATGTAACACTTGAATCTTGAAAAGACAACCTTCCTTAATGACCAATTTCATGAAATTGCGGTAAATGGTATTTCTGTACAAAGATATATGCAAAAATGTGCAAAAATTCAAAAAAGGATTGAGGCGTTAAGGGGTTAAGGCACGTTAAGAATGATTACGAGTCACCTTACTGATTGTAATATCTGTTGCTGTGGTTGTTAGGGCAAAGACAACCTGAAACCAGTTTATTTCCGGAAGCAGGCAGGACATGGAAGGTGAGACCAACCAAGCTGTTGTGTTTTTAAGAAGTCTCACTGATGGTTCAGGACGTAATTCAATTTTACCGCGTCTGTGGAGCTGGTAGATATTATTATATTTTTTTCTCAAAAACATTAGGAAAGGTTGTTGGGTGGATGTATTTTACTCATGTAAGGATTTTTCTTCTCCAGGCCTTCAAGGAGATTCAGAAGCTATTAATTAAAACTAACGGAAAGACAGTCGGAGATGTGATGACCCCATCACCACTCGTAGTTCGTGAGCATACCAACCTTGAAGATGCAGCTAAGTAAGTTTCTCTTGGTCCTTGGAGCCTACTTTATAGATCTAGACTTGGTTCTGTACTTGTTTGAAGTACGATTTTCCTGTAGAAAGTTATGGTAGCATTCGAACAGCATTTGACACTGACTAGACATTAGACTTATTATGAGCATTTTTTCTATGCCGGGTCGTGTTTCTGAGTTGAGAAAGGTTTGTATAAAGTTTTATAAGAGAGGGGGATTCTGAAGTTTTGTTGCATTGTGTTCGGCGCTCAGGGTTTTGCTTGATACCAAGTTTAGGCGATTGCCTGTTGTTGATCAGGACGGAAAATTGGTGAGTAATTCTGCTTGTACACTCTGAATTTATTTGGGTCCAATTGCATTTAGCCCTTCACTTGTCAAACCATGTGCAAGTATTACATTTGGACTTCCATAATAGTTAGCAGTTCGGAGTAACAGAAAGAAATACAGACATGTTAGCCAATAAATTTTTGTTCGTTTATAAGATTGTCACTGTTAAGAGAAACTCTGTTCGCTTTTCATTCTTTCATCTATAGTGTCCAGTTTCAGTCCTATAAGACGAAAATATGAAAAGAGCAAGACACTATAGATGAAAGTGCAATTTTTTTTATCAGTGGGAGTACAAATAGTCAACCATTAACACTTTCTGTGAACTAATATTAGATATCTTCACGCTTGGTGTTAGAATTGGTGTTAACGAGGGTTGTAGGAATGAGTTTAGATGTTCTACTGGAACTGTTTCACTTTTCTAATATCACTCTTAACCCCAAATCTGGCCATACCTCCCTATACATGTTTTAACTTACGATTCGGTTACCGTTATGGAGGCTCGACTTCATCTGTTCAAGGAAGCCTAATTCAAGGAGACCTTTTCTTTCAATTCAGCTGTTGACAGCATGTTCAGGATATTATGATAACTGTTAATAATGTGTGTCACGTTGATGCCACAGGTCGGACTTTTAACAAGGGGCAATGTTGTTAGAGCTGCACTGATGATGAAACGGGCTGCTGAGGAAACACTGGGAGTAGAAAAAGCTGCAGAGGACATATTTAAAGCTAACCCGTAAAGCATTGGTACACACAGGTTTTGATTCTTTTTGAGCAAGTCTTGAAGCTCTTGCTAAAAATGTAGGTGTAGCAACACTGAATATTGTACTGAATTATTAATACACAAATCATTCTGACACTCTTTCAGACTCCTCCATATTTATTTTTTTACACCCTGAATTTTTTGACCATACAATCAGTTTGTCGTGAGCCTGTAAGGTAACTACACCTTAAATCACAAGCTTTCTAAAACCACACAAGCTAGATTCTTGCCTAAAATGGACTTCCACTATTCATGAGAGTCTATAGTTCGTTAACCTAAATCCTATTTTCAGCACTTTGAAAATTTGTAGTTCATTCATATAGTGTTCAAAAAATGCATTCTTAAAGAATCTAGAATCCCCTTTTGGCTTTCAACAAAATCCCACCAAAGTTTTTCAATATAATAGTGACAACCATGTTGAATTGCTTATTTGTGCAATTTTAGGTGTAGTTATCTCATATGGGTTTGCATATTTTGTTTCTAGTGCTTCATTTGTAGGGAACCCAAAGCAAGTAAATGAATGCAATTGGTATATTTTGATGAGAATTGGTCCACAATTGGTTTTATGGAGCAACCAACTCTAACCCTTGAAGGACGGATTGGTGACCATGGAAATCATTGATTTGGGTACCATGTGAATGATTGGTTTAGTTAAATTCACAAGCACTCATTGGAAGTCAAATTATTGTAGAAGACTTTTTCTTTTAGTACAAAATATTGAGGATGAATAGTTGTATTTTTGTCTTACTAGAAGGATTCTTTGTTATTCATCGAATAAAATATGTTCTTATTGACATTTAAAGGTTAATAAAGATTTGTAACTAAGATTGGGTTGCCCATTTGAAGTATAGTGATTTTGGACTTTAGTGAAAGGGTTGCATACTTCAAAACATTTTTCAATCAAATCACGTTTAGAGAATATTGTCAAGCATTTGAAACTAATGATATTTGTCATTGTCTAACTACAAATTGAATTCAATTCTAATTAATGGATAATTTCAAATATCGCTTGAAAGGCAAGAAACTTTTGTATCTAAATCACTTTGATTTGTATTGATTGAATTCTAATTAAATTAGTTATGAAATTTTGAAGTTGGAGTTACTACCAATTTTATAAAGGTCAATGAAGTTTTTTGTACTTTTCAACTTCTTGACAATATTGACAATGATAATTTACTTTTTAATGGATTTGTTGGATGAAATATGTGCATCATGAACTCTAGTCTTTAGACAAAAAAATTGAATCTAAAAATCCATTATACGTCTATGAAATATAAATTAAAAATATTGCCCAATTCAACAATATTTCAAGTGCAAAAGCATTAACTCCTAAAGGACCAAATTGTGTCTTTAGGCAACTCAATATTATAGGAATTTTTTTCTTTGAAATTTTTACACAACATGTGCCTAAGAAGTAGCTTCAAGGCCCAACAATTTTCATAACTTTTGACTACATGGTTAAAAAGTTATTGTATGATAGGTAATTTTCTTTAAACTACATGCAAGTTGAACAACTCAAAAAAATTATGAAAAAATCACTTTGTTAAATAGAAAATTTTGATTGGTTCTCTAGATTTGTATACATATAAAAAGCTTTGAATCATTCCATTTTGATTAATGAAATGAAACTTATATGGAGTTTAGTTTGCGAGTACACTAGAAGAAAAACATGTCTAGCACAACCGGCTACTATGCAACTAGTGTCTTATACAACTATCATGCAACTCTAAGACCTCTCTATTAGTACCAAATCTAAAGTAATTGTTTTATGTCGTTGTTTTACTCCATTGATACAATAGTGAAGCTAGTAGTAAAGCTAGTGAGGCAATAGTGAAGCTAGTCATTTTCTAGTCGCTTTTAGTCTGTACACAAGTTGCTTCTTAGTTGTTTTCTAGTTGTTTCCTAATTACTTCCAAAGTTCATTCTCATTCGTCTTATATCAATTGTCCCATATCAATTGTAAAGAGTACCATTAGGTTGAACATATAAGACTTGTAAGTTGTTATAGTCTCATGCAATGAATTTTGTTCATTCAATTCTAAGATTTTTACAATTTCTAGATTTATATAGAATATAAATTTCTACAATTTGTAGAAATAAAAAAATATTTAAAATCCAAGAAATTTTTAAATCTATAAAGTTGTAAGGTTTTCTAAACCAATGAAATCTATTAAATACCCATATTGAATTTTTGAAATCCAAGAAGAAGGTAAATCTAAAATTCTAAAATCTAGAAAAAAATTAGATTTGAAATCCAAAAATCTAGAGAAAGGTAATTATGAAATTTTGCAATCTACAAATCACTAATATTAATAATTTAAAATCTATAAATATACAAGTTGCAGATGAGTCACAAACAAGGCATGATTTTTACTTTTGTATACCTTTTTCCTAGATTTTAAGGTTTCCACTACAACTAAAGGTCTCCAAATTATCACCAGTCATAAACTAGTCACGAATGTTCTATACAATTGAAAAACTAGTTACATAGTGTAGTTGCAAAACCAACCTCATTTTCTTCTAGTGGTAGTTATAAACTTTCTATTATAAAATAAACTTTTAGGTCCTTTATTTAAATTAATTTTCAATATTTTTGGAAAAATATTAAATCATGGGATGTAGATTGTTTATTATAACATTACAACCATTAGGATTGACATATTTCAAGTCTTTAACTAAATTCTCAACAATGTAGTACTTTGAATCATTCTCTACTTCTTTCTACTTACTATTTTTTTCCTATCCATTGTACAATTCCAAATTATCTGAAATTTTTCAAGCATGTAGCCAACTTGCCTTGAAAAATGAATTTAAAGAAGCACCACCATTTGGGACATTTTTTCATACAAATGTGACCTTGTAAAGTGCAACTACCTAGTTTTGTGCAAGACCCCAAAAAGGATTTTTGTCACTTTGAACACTACTATCTTGCAATCTATATAGTGGAAATTTTTGAAATTTTTTCCACATCTTTTCAAACTAGTGTACTATAAGATCCTACAATTACATGTGTCCAAAAATGTTCTTATTCTAAAATTTGGTACTTGGACTAGAAATGGCAATTTTGGAGCATTTTGGATAAAAACATAGTGAAAAAACTTTAGGAGTTAAGATATAACAATTATCCATATTGCAACTTATACTCTCTCTACAATGGTTAATGCTATCCCATACTTACAATTCCTAAGGAAATTTCAAATATTGTGAAAACCGACATCATTTGCATGTTTGTCAAACTATTGATATTTTAAATTCTACTAGCAGTTGACGCTTACTATGCTACGCATTCATCATTAGAATTTCATTAGAATTTTTATGAATTAGATAGAATGCAGAGTAAGAATATCAGTAAATCTTCAAATAAAAATTACTAAAATCTTCATAATTATAATTTTTTTAATAAATAAATATATACTGAAATAAACAATAGAAATTTAATGAATGATGAATAAAATATATGCAATGATGAATATAGTAAAAGATACATATACATTAAAATGCATTAAAATTTTGACTCAATTGTTACAAACAATGGCAACCCAAATAGAAGAATTTAAAGGAAAAACTTGTAAATCTCAAAAGCTTCATGAACAATTTAATTGTTGTGAAATCCAAAATCAGTTCAATCTATTAAATTTCTCAAATCATTTGGTAGTAGCAATAGAAAATTGAAATCATGAAAGCTCAAAGCTCACAAAAGCACAAAATCATAGAAGTGCAAAGAAGTGTAAAGCCAAGAGAAGCAATGGAATTGCTACCTCTATAATATCATCCTATGGATCCTCTTTAATATCACCTCAATAACAACATTATTTCTATAATATCACCCTTTGTAAAAAGTGATATTATAGAAGTGATTGTGAACTGCTACTCTATTTCTGTAATATCACATTGTGTGAAAATATGATTTCTATATATGCATGATTGAAAATATTTTATAAAATAAGTAAAATAATTATTTTAAAGACTTACTAGCGGTTGGTCCTTGCTATACTACGCATTCACCATTAGAATTTCATTAGAATTTTTATGTATTAGATAGAATGCAGAGCAAAAATTTCAATAAATCTTCAGATAAAAATTACTAAAATCTTCATATAATTTTTTTAATAAATAAGCATATATTGAAATAAACAATAGAAATTTAATGAATAATGAATGAAATACATGCAATGATGAATATGGTAAAAATACACATACATTAGAATGAATTAGAAATTTGACTCAATTATTACAAACAATGGCAACCCAAATAAAAGAATTTAAAGAAAAAACTTATAAATTTCAAAAGCTTCATGAACAATTTAATTGTTGTAAAATCCAAAATCAATTCAATCTAATAAATTTCTCAAATTATTTAGTAGTAGCAATAGAAATTTGAAATCAGAAGCTCAAAGCTCACAAAAGCACAAAATCGTAGAAATGTAAAAGAAGTATAAAGCCAAGAAAAGCAATGGAATTGTTACCTTTATAATATCACCATATTTATCCTCTTTAATATCACCTCAATTGCAACGACTATATGACTTCTATAATATCATCCTTTGTAAAAAGTGATATTACAGAGGTGATTGTGAACTGCTATTTTATTTCAATAATATCACATTGTATGAAAATATGATTTCTATGTATGCATGATTGAAAATATTTTTATAGGATAATTAAAATAATTATTTTAAAGACTTATCGAAATCATTATCATGCATTCTGTTCAAATATATCAAAATTTTACTAATGTGTGATACAATGAATGCGTAGCATAGCAAGCACAAGTCCCTAGTATTAATGGTAGCATTTGTGATATTACAGAGGGGCTTATGATTTTAGTAGTATGATTGAAATCATTATCATACATTCTATTCAAATATATCAAAATTTTACTAATATGTGATACAATGAATGCATAGCATAGCAAGCACGAGCCCCTAGTATTAATGGTAGCATTTGTAATATTACAGAGGGACTTATGATTTTAGTAGTATGATAAATGTCAATTTCCTTCAATTTTTGTGCACAACAACACAATTTTTTTCCAAAGTTCTAAGAAAAAATTGGCAAAAAATAAAGTAATTTCAAGTTATGTTTAACAAAACTAAATTTTAGACATAGTACACTACTGTGGAGAAAAAGCAGGGGCCTGAGCTATCTTGCTACAGGAGCTTTGAGACACGATACAGAAGGGAGACTTGAAGCTGGTAAGCAGAAGTAATTAGCCATGGGTTAATCCCAGTTTAAATACACGATTCTAAACTAGATGAATAATAGCACTAGATGTAAATCATCCAGAGAAACCCTAATACTATCCTTGATTATGTCAACACCCCCCCTTAATCTAGATGTTGGAGTTTCTTGTTAGTCTTCCTGTGTGAGTCTTGTGCACGAATATTGCGTGCTCAATATTGGCAGCTTCATAGGTGCGTGAGTATGACGCGAGTCTGGAGTCGAAGGGTGCAATTGCTGAGGGAGTGTGTCGGAGATGGATCGATTGCAGACTTCGTGGGATTGCTGCTGTGGTTGTGGTGTGCGTTCGTGGCGAAATTGATGGAGTGGTGTTGCGACGTGGTGGACGCAATTGTTGCGGAGCGGCTCGATGAAGTTCCGCCCGATGCTGCAGTTGGGGCTGAGGGTATCACGGTGAAAGGCGAGGTGTCGATAGCAAGTGAAGACTGGGCGTGTGTGATCGGGCGGCATGATCGGCGGCAAGGAGGTGCGGAATCAAGTCCGAAATATTATACCATGAGACGGGGTCGCACTCCTGGCTTGTATTTCACCTAGTCGGATTGTTCGAGAGAGGTGACTGGCTTCTAGGGAGCGGAGCATAAGAGTTTTCGTTCACTAGCAGAGGTAGAGGCATACTTGTTTTGTGCTCCAGGTTACTAGGGTTATCCTTGAGTATTTGTGCAGGGAGTGAGGCTTACTAATCTGGTTGTAATTTAGCTAAGCTTTGTAGACCTAATGCGTCTCTGTGTTGGGTAAATTTAACCCTGCCTAAGGGTTTTGTAAGGACATTTGCGGGCTGATCGCTCGTTTTAATATATTGTAATTTTATTTCCCCCCCTAAGACTCTCTCCTTGATGAAGTGGTAATGGATTTCAATGTGCTTGGATCGGGCGTGAAAGACTGGGTTATGGGAAAGTTTTAAAGCACCTTGATTGTTGCAGTACATTGTGATGGCGGAGTTGATTGCGGTAGAATTGGAGGGCGGGAGACTGGCGGAAGGTGCTCGTGCTGGAGGGAGGAGTTCTTAGAGCAATCACTGGAGCCAAACGGCCTCCTGTGCATCGTCGCTAAGTGCTCGGTATTCAGATTCGGTGGAGGAGCGTGAAACGGTTGCCTGACATTTGCTTTGCCATGTGATAGGTCCACCTGCAAGAAGAAAAATGTAGGCTCCGGTGGAGCGTTGAGTTTCAGTACAAGAGCCCCAATCAGCATCAGTGTAGCCCGAGATGGTGATTGGAGCGCCAGCTTTGTAGAGGATGCTGAAGTCGATAGAGCCTTGTAAGTAGCGAAGTAGATGTTTGGCCGCGTCCAGGTGTGCTTGTTGAGGGCATGCCATATAGTTGCTGAGTTTACTAACTGCGTACGCGATATTTGGTCGCGTGATCGTGAGGAAAATGAGTTTCCCAATTAATCTGCAGTAATATGTAGCGTCGATAGCTGGGGTGTGCATATCTGTCACCAGAATTTGGCCTTCGGGAAAGGGGGCAGATGCGGGTTTGCAGTCACTCATGCCGAATTCTTGGAGGATTGATTTTGTGTAGTCCCGTTGGTGAAGGAATATGCCGAGGATGGTCTGTTCGAACGAAATTCCGAGGTAACGTTTGATTTTGTCAAGGTCCGTCATTTCAAACTCTGTGTGGAGAAATTATTTAATCCAAGAGATGAGGCGGGTGGAGCTCCCTGTGATAAACAGATCGTCAACGTACAACATGAGAATAAGGGTTTCCCCACCTTGATGCAGGTAATACATATTATTGTCAAATTTGCTGCGGCGAAGACCAATGCGGCGAAGAGCAGCGTCGATCCTGTCGTACCATGTTCTTGGACTTTGTTTGAGACTGTAAAGTGATTTGTCAAGTCGGCAAACCAGATGTTCTTGACTACGGACATGGAAACCGGGAGGCTAACGCATGTAGACTTTCTCTTTGAGTAGGCCGTGCAAGAAAGTGGTGCGCACATCCATGTGGTGAATATCCCAACGTTGGGCAGCAGCCAGGGCAATGGTAGTGCGAATGGTGGCCCACTTGATAACCAGGATGAATGTTTCTTCAAAGTCGATGCCATGCTTTTGCTCGTAGCCGCGAGCGACAAGCCTGGCTTTCTTGATTGGAGGTTGACCGTTGGCGCCCGGTTTGAGCTTGAATATCCACTTGCAGGTAATGGCATGGACATTAGGGGGTAAGGGTTCCAAAGTCCAAGTTTGGTTCTTCCAAATCGAATTCATTTCCTCCTGCATTGCATGGCGCCATCCAGGATCTTGTGTGGCTTGCTGGAATGTGATGGAATCCCCATCGGGAGGGGATGTGGAAGGGGTGGAGGGAGATGGAACAGGTTTGGCAGGTGTGGAGGTGAGAAGACAAATGTTGAAGTCATCTGTAGAAAGGCAGAGGTCGTAACCATCAAGCCGGATGTTTTGACGGCGGGGGCGTTGAGACCGGCGGGGAAGGTTTAGAATTGGGGTGGGGGAAACGGGGCTGGGAGGATTGGTGGGAGAAGAAGGGAGGTGTCCAGAAGGTGAGATGGACGGAGTTGGAGAGGGGGGAGAGGAAAGATCGAGGGATGGGAGGACAGGAGTGGGTAAGATGGTTATGGGATAGGAAGATGGAGGTGAGGAGGGTGTAGAGGTGGGTTGAGGAGGAGGAGGAGGAGTGAGAGGAGGAGTGCGAGGTGGATCTAAGGGAAAGGAGTCTTGGAGAGGCTTTGTGGTTTCGGGGGTTGGTAATCTGAGGGTGGATTCGTCAAAGCGGACGTCTCTACTGATGAGAATTTTACGGGTTTGAGGGTTATAACAGCGATATGCTTTGCTATGCTCATCATATCCGAGTAGGATTGTGGGAACAGCTTTAGGGTCAAACTTATTGCGTTTGGTAGTGGGGATGTGGCAGTAGGCCAGACAGCCAATCACACGGAGATGGCCTAAATGAGGTTATATACCTGTGAAGGCTTCCTCGGGGGTGCGAAGTCTAAGTGCCTTAGTAGGACAACGATTTTGAATGTAGTTTACGGTCTTAGCTATCTCGTCCCAGAGAACCTTGGGAATTTGGGTACCAGTGACCACGCTACGGATACCTTCGAGAAGTGTTCTATTTTTTCGTTCTGCTACCCCGTTTTGATGGGGTGAGTATCCAGCAGTTAGTTGTCTGGAGATACCGTGTGTATGACAGTAAGAAATAAAGGACGTGGAAATATATTCCCCGCCTCTATCAGTGCGGAGGGTGCCGATTCGAGAGGTTGGGGTTTCAACTAACGTGCGGAATTGTTTAAAGCAATCGAGAGTTTGGGATTTGTCTACTAGGAAGTACAACCAGGTTTTGCGAGAGAAGTCGTCTATGAAGGTAAGAATGTACCGATTTCCAGTGTGGGAAGGGGTTGGCATGGGGCCACAGAGGTCACTGTGGACCAGTTGAAGTGGTCTGGTGGTGATCGTGGTCCGCCTTTTGGGGATGCGATCTCGAGGAAGCTTTCCTAGCATGCAGGAAGGGCAGATGTGTTTGAGAAGAGGAAGGGCAGGAACTCCAGCAATTAAACGTTGCGAGGTCATGTGATAGAGACTCTGGTAATTGATGTGGCCGATCTGTCGGTGCCATAAGTGAATGTCTGCTGTGGCGGATTGCAGAGTCTTCAGTTCAGAGTCGTTGGAAGGCGTTGGTGTTGTTTGGATAGTTGTGTCGGGCTGGATTTGACTGGTCGTTGGTGAGGTAGGGGAGTCGGGTTGGCAGTGCTGCGTGAGAGAATCATATCTCCCGGTGTTGTCAATCTTGTGATGTTGGGTGTCATAAAGACTATGAGTAATAGGGCCAGGGTAACTACGATATCTTTCTACTCGGTATAGATTATTCTTGGGGTCCCTAGTACCTCGCAAGAATATCTGACTAGGTTGGTCTTTGTCATAAATATGACATTGTTTGGACTCAAAAAGTACTCTATAACCAATATCTATGAGTTTGCCTACGGAGAATAAGTTTGTTCTGACACCAGGCACATAAAAAAACGTTGTGTATATCTTTTATTGCACCGGAAAGATCGGTGATGTGTATAGTGCCTTGGCCTGCTACAGGCATGATTTGGCCCCCAGCGGTTTTGATGTGAGGTATACTAGAGTTTTCAATGTAACTAAACAGATGCTGGTTTCCACTAACGTGAGATGAAGCTCTTGAATCGAAAAACCAGTCATCCTCTATTACTGGTGAAGTGAGACAAGCATTGATGACTTCGTCGGTGATGTCATGTTCGTCTTGGAAGGCGTTGAGGTAGGCATTGATAGGGTCGGCGTTGTGGTCTTCGTCTTCGTTGACTTCTGTCAGGTGAACCGTCTGAGGAGGTGTTGGGTGGCTATAGTTCCGATTTCGTTGCAGGTTGCTGAGTTGGAGCTGCATGTTCTTGATTTTCTCTTGGAGCGTAATCTGGGCGCAATCTCGTGCATAGTGTCCTTGTTTACCGCATTTGTGGCAGTAAATGTTGTGACGGCCTTGTGATACCGGCTCTGATGGTTGTTGCTGTTGTGGAATATTCTGTTCAGTGGATCGATCGTTGCTTGATCGAGATTGGCCTCTGCCACGGCTGGTTCGACCACGAGCGTTTGGACCAGCTCTCTGAGGGCCATGGCCAGTAGCTACGAAATTGACATCTTCGATGTCATCTTTCCGAGATTCTAACTTACGGCTCAGTTCTTCTTGCAAAAGAAGTCCTTCTAGCTCAGGGAAAGATGGGATACGTTCCCTACCTTTTTGGATTTGTCTGAAAGTCGACCAACTTTTTGGAAGACTGTTTAACGTGAGATCAACGAGATCCTCGTCTGGTATCCCGATGCCTAAATGTGCTAGTTGGGTGACCAACAGGTTGATTTCCTACAGGTGGTCTCCTATGCTTTTTCCCTCATGCAATTTTAAGGAATAAAACTGCTCCTTTAACGATAAGCGTCTTGAGGAGCTTCTAACATCACACATACTGCGGAGCCTTTCCCAAATGGCGCAAGGATCAGTGAGATGAATGATGCTAAGGATGATGGAATCTCGTACCAGTGAGATTATGATGCGGCCTACTCAATAGCGGAGTTCATCCTCCCGTGTGTTGTTCTCTCTTGCAGGTGTTGTGTTCGATGCAGGGTTGGTGGTGATCGCGCGTGGCGTCTGTGCCACTGGTGGCTGGTTTGGCGCTCCTGCTGGAGCTGTTACGTCCGTCTCGTCACCGCCTTCGTTCAATGAAGTTCCGGTGCTGGTCGTTGCTCCCTGATCGGCTGGTTCGATAAACTTCCACAACCCTTCCTGCATGAGTATCATCTTTACTTTGTAGCTCCAAATTATACAGTTGGAGGGTCCAGCTAGTTTCATGGTTTTGGGAACATCTTTGGCACTCGGGTCCATCTTTCTAAGCGTCTAGACTTTCGGAATAGTGTTCCTAACAGTGTCGCTTGCGTTTGCAGCTATCTCTCAGAGGCTATGTCTAAGTTACCGCACTGATGCTACAGTTCTATCTCCTAGTCGTGCTATTACGGACCAAGGTCGATCTGTCGCTCTGATACCATGTGGAGAAAAAGCAGGGGCCTGAGCTATCTTGCTACAAGAGCTTTGAGACACGATACAGAAGGGAGACTTGAAGCTGGTAAGTAGAAGTAATTAGCCATGGGTTAATCCCAGTTTAAATACATGATTCTAAACTAGATGAATAATAGCACTGGATGTAAATCATCCAGAGAAACCCTAATACTATCCTTGATTATGTCAACAACTACAACTTTTGGACTTTGTCCATTGATGCTTATAATATGGTTGTTTAAATGAAAACATTTCAATTTTATACTCAATTTCATTTGTCATTGTACATCCATAAATAGTTGTTAAGAAAATCAAATTTTTGTACATGTAAAACTAGAATTTAAGAAAACCGTAATTGAAAGAGCACTAGGATGATTGCAAGAAACACCTGTCCTATTTTCAGTCACACCCTACGTGCTCATTTGTTTTTTGGCCATAACTTTTGCGTTTGGTCTCCAAATGACTCAAGAATTATAGATTAGGTACTCATGACTGTTGTAAATCTTGCTTATCTTTTTTTAATTATCAAAAAAAGTATTATCCAAAAATAGCCTCCAATTTTATGTCACACTTGCCAAATTGGAGAAGTTTAGTACTATTTAGTACTCGAAAAATGAATTTTGAGCTAAAATTTGGGAGAGATGGTCTGCTTATAGACTTGTAGCTACCATACAAAAGAATTCTAAAAATAGTTAATTGTATGTGGTATAGAAGTCTACAAACAATACAAAATGAGCTTCTTTTTGCTTTCATTTTGAAATATATAATATACTATTTTCATGGCTCTTTTGGTGAATGACCATCTCTATAGTTGTTACAAATGGAAAAATATTTATTTTATTTTATTTTATTTTAAATAATAAAAACATCAAAAATATCTATTTTCACAAGGTTTGGCACTTCTCTAGTTCTCCTACTTAGAGATTTCTCTATGCATTTCCTTTATTAGTTACCTTCATCTTAAAAGTATATACATTAATCATATTTTTTAAAATTAAAAACTATTTATCTATTTTTAAAGTACTTCAAAAAAATCATGAGCACATCTTCTTCAAAAATTATTTGTAAGATCCATTTCTAAATTCAATTTTTACAACTTTTCAGAGAGAATTTCTTTTTACATGGTTTTTTTTCTTGCTAAAACAATCTTACCATTGAGATGATTGTGTTTCAATTCTATGGCTTAGAGCTATTAACAATTTAGTAATGTTAATGTTAATGTTATGTTAATGTTATGTTAAGTTGAAGTATAATGGCTTAGAGCTATTAACAACTTAACATAACATTAACATTAACAATTTTTCCACAAGACTCTTGACTCAATTCTTCAACATACGAAAATTTCAACTCAAATTTCTTCTCCAAAATTTTAACTAAAGAAAGTCATTAAAAATCTTAAAAATCTAATTAGACAAGGTTCAACTAAAGCGATAATGAGAAAGAAAAGAATGACTAAATCGATTCAAAGTCTTAAAAATCTAATTAGACAAGGTTCAAGAAAAAAAAAGTTTTCTTTGCTTTGAATTGACAATTTGACACAAATATCTTGCAATCTTTGCAGTAAAAGTTTTTAAAATTTTTTCCATACAATCTCATAACAACAAACCCTTAAGCACTCCAACGTCTTATTTATGAATGATGGAAAGACTCATATTCTTGTTTCTTTCTCATTATCGCTTGGATGGAAGTCATCCTAATTTGTAGAGATACTTTATCAAGTTCTTGTCCTATCCAATAGTTCAATTTGGTATTAGTAAAGTACACATTTTTCTAAAATTACAAATGTGGAAGTATATCAAGTGGTTGGCCAAGCCAAAATTACATGGACTCTCGTTCAAAACTGGATTTGCAAAAATGAGGTCATGGATTTAAATAATACAAAAATTTCAAAAAATGACGGTGTGAAGAGAACCTCATTTCAAATCCATTCCAACAAATTGCACTAAAAAATGATAATATTTTGTTTCACAATCAAATTTAGAATGAATTAAAAAAATTCCTTTTAAATTTTATTAAAATATATATATATTGGTGATACCATTAATGGTGATAACCATCCGGATGGAATCTAAAATTCAAAATCTACTTCATAAATGAATTCCAAAGTATTCTTCCAAATAGTACTTTATAATGATTTTTCCCAAATTGTCAACTCTGGACAAGATCCTGTTGTAAGAAAAAAAAGGGGTTTAAATTTTTTTTAAAGGTTTAAAAAGTTAAAAAGAAAATGCTCCAGTTGAGTCTCGGGCCATTTTACTGGCTGCCTACCCCATGGCGACTTGGCACTGCCTCATTGGTCCCCCAACGATGCTTTCCCGCGAAGACTTATCGGAAATAGTCAACCTTGTTCTGCCGAAGTGTGATGATGTGGCCTCATCAGCAAATGACACGTAGCATATGGACCAAGTGAGTCAGCATGACAAATTAATGTCATGACTTGTTGAAACAATTCAGTTGTAATGGTTGGTAGTTTTTGTCTGTAAACTCAATTTTCAAATTTTCAAATAAAAACAAAAATAAAAGGATATCGATTGTTTACTAGAACATTCTCACCATTGGAAATAAGTTTTTTTTTAACAAAGTTATGAGCGTTTTAGTTTTTTTCCTTCATTTTGTACCATCTTTTATTTTATGATTTTTTTTCAAAGATGAATATGAAAGGTTTTTTTGGTTAAACTTTCTAAAAATACATTCTCAATCCATTTTCCAACATATTAACTGATTTGCACAAGTTATGATTTTTTGCAAAACAAAACTTCACCTTTTAGAAAGGCTAGAAGAAAACAAAATTTAGAAGTTTAAGCAAATTGAACTTGTAATTAATGGAGATATTCTCTATGAAATTTTGGGATGAAGTTAACTAAAGTATTTTATGGTTAAATTTATTTAAAAATAAATGTAGATGAAGATTTTAATCTTGCTTTAGGAACAAGTATGTATTTTGAGCATGAAAAAACTTGAGGGGTTAAAACGGGGGTTATAATTAGGTGTAGCTATTCTCAATATGGGGCATTTTGAATGAGAGCTTGTAAGTTTGTTTGTTTTTCAAAGCACAAGTTCATTCCAACTTCAACTTCAAGGGAATCCAATTGCATTTTTTACATGTACTTGGGACCTTAATAATCATCATACTTAGAAAGTAGGTCAAGAAGAGCCTAATCTTGGAAAATGGTTTGAAGAGCTTTGTATAATTAAAAATATTAATTTTCAAGAATAATGTAATTACAAAATAGGCAATAACCACATAGCTACACATGAAAACTACTTGAATATGAAAAATGAAAGATAATTCCTTAGGTTTTCTTTGAACACTTATGATTAATGTTCATAAGTGTAGCTAATTTTTGCAAACATATGTCATTTTATTATAGTTACACATAAACCTAAATACCATATTGTAAATTTGATCTTTTAAAGCCATTTAGAAGTGATAACATCATTATTCAACAATGAGTTAGACTTATCTTCAAGAATTATTGCAGATTGTATTCAATTTTGTCAATCTTCCAAATAAGTAATCACCATGTTTCTAGTTGTTGACTTCCTTCTTGTAATTCAAATTAGTTTCAGAACCTATAGAAGCCATTATCTCTAACCTAAAATTTGTTTACTAAATTTGTAATCACTGAGGGGCAAAATATTATGTTCTCTTCCTTTCACTTTTGGGAACAATTGACCATTGTAATAGCTAAGCAATATTTTGTTTTTAGCTACTTTTGTTATTCTAATTTTTTCAATTACGGTAGTGCAATGTTTCAAATAGTGAGTGACACGTCACATGAATTGAATAACTCTTGAATTCTTATGTTATATTGGAAATATTAATACAACATCAAAATTTAAGAACATCAAAGTAAAATATATGTTTTGTAGTGTTTTGAATAAAGTTAGTTCTAGCAAATATTGTATGCAGTAATTACCAAAAAGGAGTTGTATAAATTTTAAAAACTAAAGTACAAAGTGAGTATTGATTTTTATATTGTTATAATTTCTAATATATTTTAGAATTTTTTAATAATCTTTAATTTTTTGTGTTAATAATCTATAGGAACATTGTACATCACAACAATTTTGAAATATAACGGCTATTGAGAATATATTAAATCTAAAAGCTTGAATGTGAGATTTAATACATATAAGTATGCATACTTTTTATCATATGTAGTTATTTCTACATTTTAAGACAGATTTGTACATTGTCAATTGTTTTTTATGTCAAATATAGACAATATCTTTCACATATTCATAAATGTAAAGAATGTTGCCAACAATATTTGTTGTCAAATGTAGACACTTTTAAGAAGTAATAAAGATAATAAATATGGTTCAATTGTCCTTTCAACATAAGCACTTTAAAAATGCCATAAAGGTAAGAGATTGTAAGCCTTAAACAATAATTTGAGATCAATGTGTTGTATTCAAACAACAACCTACTTTCAATGATTTTGACAATTAACTATCAACTTTTGTTTAGAAAGCGTTGATAAATCTTCGATTTGTTACATTTAATATTCTAAATTTTTTACCATGCTCAAAATATTTGGCATGTTTAGGACACTAGCTATCATTAAAAGGTATATATCATCAATTTCAAGTTTAGAAATGTTGATTAAAACTCCATCCCTGATTAAGAAGTAGTGGCCAAATTAGAATGCCTAGCTACAATAGGCCTAATTACCTTATTATTAGCCAAGTGATAGAACAAGTGATCAATTCAACTATGTCTTTGAGTTTCATTATTGATTTTCACCAAAAAAAATGGTTCAACAATTGATCAATGACAATATAATAATAGGAGACTATCAAAGTCCCCTTTATTTTTACCTATATCATAAATATTCATGATTTGTACTTATTAAATAATCTAGAAGCATGCCTTATATAGATCTCAAATGCAATCACATGCCTATACATACATAAGAATGAATTCTAACTAACTTAAAAAAAACGTTATGAAGAAAATTGACATTTAAAAAAAAATAAGAAAGTTATCATAGGAAGTGCTCAAATTCATGACATATTATTTTAAACATTTCAAACTTTTTCAACTAAAATGCAATCATCTAATATGAAATGAATGTACAAACATCAAAGTACTCAAAATAATTACATCCAAAATTGTTGTTTAGTTTTCATGAATAAATGTTTTACATTTTTGATCAAAATTTCTAATGATCGATTTAGGAAATGGATATTATTAGGTGTAGTTATCTTACTACAATTCAAAATAATAACACCAATGCATGCTAGTTTTGGCATTTGCAAGGTGCATTAATGTGGAGTTTGTAGTATTTTAGACATAATCAATATTCTTCTACACCAAACTAATAATTTTGTAGTTTAAAACATTGGTTAAAATAAACTCAGTTTGGAATTGCATTAGAAAAAACAAATATATAAATAACAATTTCTCACAATACAATATTATAATGGTATACATATTGTTAGCTACTCTATATTATAACACATACTACAAGCACATTATACCATTTTTTTGGACGAAATTTGATAAACTATTCATTTGGTGCAAAGGAGTATTGATTACAACTATGATTGAAATGGGGTCTTAAATACGCACACTAAGATAATGTAGAATCTTTTTTTGATTACAAAAAATCTAATGAAAACTTTGATTGTTCAATAATAGGAACTATAATCAAATGTTTATTCAAACAATTGTTGTTGGACTTTTGTTAAATTCCAAATTAATTAGAGTTAGTGTTACTATTGAAAGTTGCACTAATTGAATCAACAACTTTAGTATACAATTTTGTCCTATTAATGCATGGTTGTCATACTAGACAAGTTACTATTCATTTTTCGTCCTGTAGGACAAGTTACTATTCATCAAATGTACTTGAGAGGTACATTTGATGAATAGTAACTCGTTCTACATGACAAGAAATGAATAGAAACTTGTCCAGTATAACAACCATGTATTAATGCATTTGAGACAAATTTATCAACACATGTGGAAAACACACCTATGACATAATTAGCATCGAGTTTATCAATGTATATTACCCAATTCACCAAGTAGTAGTAAATTCCACTTGCTATCTCAACCATGGTTATTACTAATGCACATTCACACTATTTGTAAAATAAACATATGAGCGTAAGCTAAAACGTTGTTGTAATATATCTATAATTTTTAAATAATATATCTATAATTTTTTTTTAAAGTAAAATTTTGCAAGTAAGGCTGATTTTGATCCCTCATTACACTAATAATGATATTTAGTGTTACCTATACTAATTGATTTTTAAATGCTATAAGATATTTAGTTACTCTTGAGTGTTGATGAATACTTACTAGAAGTATAAATGTCAATACTACACGGAAATAGTTATTTAGTATCACTAAATTATTTATCATACTATTCAACATTGCTAGGAGTGGTGATGTTGTAGCATTTGTAGTGTGTAAAGGTGACATTGTGAGTTTACTCATACTAATTTTCATAGCGACCAATTGTTCACCCATCCTAAATAAACCTTTTTGATATACTAATATTCAAAGAAGGATTTTTAAGAACATAAGGTAGAAGTACCTATTTTGGATAGCCCCATGTCATGGCTTTTTAGGTTGAATTATTATAAACAATACGTGGACGCACTATTCATTGCGAAAGATTCTTTGTTTGCACCTTTTGGCCTAGTCATCTCTCTTCCCTCATTGCTTAAGGAAAAGTACCGAAGCTAACCATAATAAGTGAGTCTATGAGATCGGAATGGGTTCCAATGAAAAATCTACATTTTATATTGAATGAAATATCCATTCTTGAAAAAAAATCATTTTTTGCATTCTTCCTCATGCTTGTATCTACACACATCAAGCTCAGTTTCTCAACAAACTTTTCTATATCATACAAACTGAAATGCTTAAGTTATCAAGAACAAGTACTTCTACCTTAGTTGGTAAAAATACTTGTGAAGAACAAAAGCTTATATACTTAATAGGGGATTTTTAAGGGGACCCATACTGATTAATCTACATTACATACTATATAAATATCTTCCTTTGTTGTACATCAATAGTTATTGAAGTGCCCGGGGTTATACATCATGTTTCAAACATCTATAGTTTTTCACAATAAAAGTCCCTTTAATTTTTTTGGTCCCCTTAACCCCTGAGTGCCCTAGTGCCTCAAATATGGCCTCTCAAGAACTCAAAGATCTCCTTGTTTGACCATTATAATCTTTTCAACGGTACGGTCAAAGGATGTGTCCCTTTCCCTACAACTCCGGCCCTATCTGTACTACCAACAGTACGGTCAATTTATATGAATCTCATTTTACATGATAGTTTGATTGGAATGAATTGAGAAGGGTTTGGATTTTAGCAAATATGGGCTGGGCGCTCAAGGGTTAATACCCCTATTCAATGTATACGAATTAGTGTAGGTAACACTAAATATCATTAGTGTGGTCCACAGTAATTTCACGGAAAAGGCTAAGAGGAAATCTTTTGGGAACATGAGAAGGAAAGTGCTCAAGGACAGACAAAGGCACGCCGCGGCCGCTTCAGTCTTTCCGGCGGAAGCCCCTCGGCAACCCCATTTTCCCCCGGGCCGGGCCGGGTCGGGCCGGGTTGGGTCGGGTCGGGTCGTCTCCCGTTCTGGTCTCCGCTCCTGCGTCCCTTTCCTTCCCCTGCACCTTTGCCTTCTAGAATCTAGCTCGCCCCTTTGCGCTTCGCATTTTCTATTCCTAACTTCTCTTTCATATTCTACTGTCTCCGTCTCTCTGCCCTAAATGTCTTGCAGCTCTGCATGCGATTGCTGGCTCTCTCGTCGCCAGGTCTGTCTGCTTTAGCCCACTCGGGGGCGTGGTTGGAGTTAGGGATGTGAGGTGAGAATCTCGGGGATTCTTGCTTGTGGGTTTTGTGGGGGCGATGGGGATTGACCGTGGCCCTGCCGACCAGTTCCACGCCAAGAACGTGGCCAACTACTCCATCCCTAAACCGAAGGCGGTGTCGCGCTCCACGAGTTCGTGGTTCACGGATCCGGAGACGAAACGGAGGAAACGCGTGGCCAAGTATAAGTTAGTGTCCATGGAGGGGAAGGCCAAGCAGACTGTGCGGAATAGCTTCCGCTGGCTGAAAGCCAAGTACATCGCGGTGCGCTATGGCGTGTGGTGAGCTTCTCTCGAATTGCTGCTCTTTCTGAGCTTGTTCGTTTCTGGTGGCGCATCCGATGCCTGCGTTTTTAAAGCGTTTTCACCTATGATTCGATCATGAGGATTTTGTGAATAGCGTGTAAGTTCGTTGACCGTTCTTCGCGTGGGGATAGCGACGGTGATGGCTGTATTGGAGTTTAGTCGTGTAAGTTGGTTGGACAGGAGATTAGTGCACGTCAAGGAGATATCAGACCGGTCCGAGAAAAAGAGTAAATCAGAATAACAAAGTGCTTGGTCCCGTAGTTTGATCCCTTCAGTGCCATCAACTGGCCTGGTCTTTAGTTCATTAGATAGATAGACAGACAGACTGACTGACTGCGCCAGATGTCGTCACTGAATTTGATGTAGCGGTAAGGAGGAATTGGGGATTGAATTATCAACTATCTGTGTTGTGCTGTGTCGGTGTTGTAGAAGCAAGCGAGGACGGCCGTTGGTAGCGAGGGTTTGCCTCGTGGTTAAGCCGCAGCCTGAGTACTCTTTGTGAATTAGGGTGATGTTGATATGATTATCTGAAGTTCCTACATGTGATGGGTCTGTACCGAAACAGAGCTTTTCTGTAGATTCAATTGTAATTAGACTTGTTGCAATGATTCGTGCTTGCTTTTGCACATGGAACATGTGGAGATTGGAGATGATTGAAACGCCTCAATAAATCGAGTCTGACTCTCTCGTTTGTTTTGCTCACTGGGTTTCTATTGGTCATTATAATAAGCTCTCATGACCAATTATTGTATAGTCAAGGGTGTCAGCAGTAGCCACTGCTGTAGACCATTTCTAGCTAAGTTAGCATTCACGCTCTGAGTGCCATGACACCTTCATTGTTCAAGGTACTCGATGGTTCGATGCATGTAATTGTCTGTCTAATGCTTGCATGTGTTTCAAATGGAATGAAGATTGCATTTAATGTACTCTAGAATAACTAAATTTGGAGAACTGATTCATTATCTGATTGCTGAACTTGGTCGTCTATTAGGTCAATTATTGTTATTAATTAAATCTCAGGATACAGGCTAAAGTTTGAAACCAATTCCTCGTACAGATTTGCAACTGGTCCAAAGTCAAATACAAGTGGTGCATTGAACTCAGTTACTTCTGATTCCAGATAAGGATTCCCTGCCGTTAGATTCCATTCTGCACGAATTTACAGACTGGGCCGGGTGGAAGTTAGTGTCGCAACATTGCCTCCTTTTCAGCAATTTATTTTCCCAACAATGAAAGTTAACCCTTAAAAGACGAGCTGTCACCGTGGAAATTATCTGTTTGGGTACCGTGTGAATTGCTGGCTTAAAAAAAATGAAAGAGCACTCATTGGGAGACACGCTACTGTGGATGATGTTCTTTTTCCCACAAAATTTGGAGGATGGATAATTGCATTTCTCTCATGTATGGAGAGATTCTTTGTCACTCATTGGACGGAAAACGTCCTTGGTGTCCTTTAGGGGTTCACCCTTATAGGATAGTTCCCTTTTCCCACAAAATTTGGAGGATGAATAGTTGCACTTCTTTCCTACATGGAGAGATTCTTTGCCATTCATCGGCCGGAAAACATCCAGAAAACGTCCTTTTAAGGATAAACCCTTATAGGACATGGAAAACATCCTTGGTGTCCTTTAAAAATAAACCCTTATAGGACATACTAGTGACTATAGAAATCATTGGTTTGGTGTCCTTTAAAGATAAACCCTTATAGGACAGACTAATGACTAGAAATCATTGGTTTGGTTTTTGGTACTTCCTTTGTAAGACTAATGACTATAGAAATCATTGGTTTGGTTTTTGGTACTTCCCTTGTAGGACAAACTAATGACTATGACTATGGATGGAAATGACTAGAAGACCTTCCCTTTTCATAGTTAGATCTTCTCTTCTACATTGAGAGATTCTTTGTCATTCATCAATTGGAAAACATCTCTTATGGGTTTACCTCAAGGACAAGCATGTTTTATGGTAACTCATTAGTTTTGTGAGTTATAAATGCCTCTTTCTAGATGTACATTGGACATTAAAAGTACTAGTGTGCCATGTGCTATTGTCACAACCAAGATTAAAGTAAAAATAAAATTTTAATTTAAAAAAAAAATTGAAATTCAATATTTTTATGTACAAAGGAGTGCAAGGGCTTTGTTTCATGGTGTTTTGACATGCGATTTGAAAGTTATGATTTTTTCAGAATAAAAAATAATTTCATTAAATTTTTTAATTCATAATTTTTTTGAAATTCCATAACTTTCACACCATAGGTCATAACATCACAAAGCCAAATCCATGCACCCCTCCTTGCAAAGAACTTTTCAACGGTACTAAGAATGATGATTTCCAAAGTCGTCCTGTTGTCCTTTAAGGGTTCATAGATGGATTATGGTTATGTACACTTACCATAGGTGAAATTGAAGCTCATCAACATATATTTCAAATTGAAGCTCATCAACATATATTTCAAATACCCAAAAGACGGTCTCTTTGTGACAGTTTCCTTGTTCTATTACAATAAGAATCAGAATTTCAAATCACATATTTTGAGCGTTTTCTTTATGTACTGTATCCCTTTTCATGACAATGATTTTATGGTTACTTATATTTTGAATGAAGAAAAGTTCAAACATGAATGATTTAACAAATTAAAAACTTTGTAATGATTACCCCCTAAAACGACCTGTGGTGTATCCCAAGAGAAACTGTCTGAAACTGTCATTTGTAGGTGCATTGTTCAGAATTGCAAATAATTTTTAAAAATTGTTTTTAACTTCAACTACGCTAAAATATAGTACACTACTATGAAAAAGTATTGGAAAAATTTCAACACATTTGACCGTGTGGACTAAAAGATTATAGCGTTTGAAGTGAGAAAAAAAAAAAAAAAAAACAACTTTCCTTGCAAAACAAGGTCAGCAAACTTTGAGCCCCTATGGCTGAATATTTTTGTTCTTGATGAATTTGTGTCTCTCCACCATTGAGTTTAAAATCTTGTTAGGTATTTTCATGCAATATTTCAAAAGCAACTAAGATGTCTAACTTACTTTAAATCACACTACAATGCAAGTTGGTTAAGTAAACTAGCAATACAAAAGTCACTTTTTATGATGATTTCTTCTTTAAAGAGAGATTTTTTTTTGAAATAAAAGAAAGTGAAAATTTGGTGACAACATTTGAAATATGTGGGAAAATTTTCAATAACGTTGACTTCACATTTTGCTAGATAATAGGGCTTGAAGTTAGAAGAAAATGTCCTTCCTTTAAACTACCCCAACATACCTAACAAAGTTTGATTCTTTTTAGAATGTGATTTTAGAACTAAAATTATTTTTTGGGGAAAATTGTATGACTTACTTTATTAATTACATACATGCAAAATTTCAAAAGTCGATGAGGGTTTTGGAAAATGACCCCCCAAAGATGCCCAAATTGCTTATATTTTTTCAGGAAGCATAAGTTTGATCCGGGCATATAATCAAAATTCTGTTTGATTTCCATGAAGGAAGTGAATGTTCTTACTTTGTTGAATGTTCTTACTTTGTGTCACAATTTAGTGAACATTCAACCCAAATTGACTTTGTAGGAACCTACTTCAATGTTCATCGAATAATTGTTCTTTAGGGCACAAGCAAATAGGCTTCATAGAGAAAAAAGACTTCCTATGTAGCTACCTTTCCCTTTCCGTGTGTTTAGGATGTAAAGAATGTTATGTTGTGGAGTTCTAAAATCAATGTATGATTGTTTCAACAAATTGTCTTATTCAAAATTCTAATTGTAGGATATACTTGACTACTATCAAATTTGTAAAGCGTCTAATTTTGTATAAATTTAGAGATATATACAATCAAAGTTTTGTTCTTTAAAATACATTTTTTTTTCTTGGACAAAATGAGGGGGAGAGGATGTAACTCAAAATTTTTACAAAACAATAATTTGCTTTCCTACAATAGATGCAATCACAAATAGTTAAAAACATGTATGCTAATTTTCACAAGGATCGAAGTGATAGAAGATTAAATTAATTCAAGTATACTTGAAAATCAAGAATGAGGGAAGAATGACTCAAACAAATTTTAATGAATTAGATGATTTAGGTTTACTAAATTCCTTTGAAGAATTAAATGTTTTCATTAAACACTTGTGAAATAATTGGTTTTGGTCAACTAAACTTCATGGGTGACTTTAATCAAATCCACATAGAAGTTATTTTGTATAATTTTTTTTGTAAGATTAGTCTGTTATAAAGTTTTGGAGTTATAAATATTGAATACAATCTATAATCTCTCTATATATAATGTATATCAATCATTTTCATAATTGATTTCAATAGAAAGTATCAATGAATATGAAAGAAAAAAGACATATAAAGGTTGAAATTTAAAGGCACTATGTGGATAATTAGATTGCAAATCAATACATTACTCCCTCTCTCGTAAAATGATCTTCCTATTAGACAAAACATTCCGGATTAATGTTGAAAATTAAAAAATTTGAACGCGTTTTGTGCCATAAGTAGAGTTCAGTGCACTCCTATCATCCTTTTCAAAGTGTAGTTTTAGAGTCTTGAAAAGTGGATTTTTTAGGCATTTTCAAAGAACACTAGTGGGCACCTAATTGTTAAGTGTAAGGTATCATTTTGTACTAGTGTTTAGTATGGGCCCAAGTCCATGTGTAGACCTTGTACCACCTTCCAAAGCTTCATCTCCTTCAATCAAGCAATACTTGAAGAGATGCAAAAAATAAAAACAAACAGTGTTGATTGACCTCTTCAGTAATTTCGTTTATTTTTTGATTGATGATTGTATGGATAGAGCAGGAACTATTACTCTGAGAGTTGTTTTGTTGGTCCTATATAGCAATCAAAAGTGAAAATTGACCAATTCTCAATGTTACAAAGTGCAATAGGAAGATGAAAAAATTAGAACTAATAGAAAGACCATTTTGGGACAGAGGGAGTACATTATTTTATATGGAAAAAGCCTTTTTTTAATAAAAGAATAGGGAGAAGAGAACTATGTCTCTATTAGAAGTTGAATTTCAAATATAAAAAAAATTTAATAAAAATTTGGGATTGTCTATGTGAATGTCTTTATTACTTGAAAACATTGATACTAGTGTAAGAATTCTTCAATAGTAATTTATCCATGATATTCTCTATTTACATGAATAATTTTCTTTTGGAGGGAGGAAGACATGTCTATTATGTGTAGCTAAAAAGAGAATTAATGCACTTTTAAAAGGATAAAAATGGATTTGATTTTGATGCTCCCATTTCATTGTGACAACGAAATTGAGTTCACTTTCACCCCATATTGACCAACTTGAAGAAATCATGTTTAATCATCATATATGAGTAAAAATATGGTTGCATTCCTACTTCAAGTAAGACTTGTTTTTTCACTTATAAATGTGTTTTATACAAGCTATAACATAACATTGCATCACAACATCCTTTGGTCATCCTTCAAAGTAAGTTGCAATCCAAAATGAAATATGATAAGTGCACATTTATAGCAAGTCTTTCCTCCCTGTACATCATGAAGGAAAATTTTGTAAAGTAAAGGTGGTTTGAAAGAAGTCGTTTGGACCTTTAAGAGTGTTAAGAGTCTTTAAACAAGTAGAACTTGTTACAATAGACAGGTATTTCTTTAATTCTTAAATGCCCAATCAACCATTTTACAATCAATGTCAAACTTGCCCAAAAATCATATTTTCCTTGTGAAGTTCATCGAGTTATCTTTCCATAGACAAAAAAAACTTTTGATATAGACAAAAACTCTGTCTTGGGTGATTTGTCAAAGTTAAACACTCAAAGAAATTATCACTTTTGATTGTTTTGGAAAAGAAACCTAGACAATCAAATGCCATCTCAAGAAAAAAAAATTCATGAGTGGGTAAGTGGGCAAGGAATTGATTGGTTGGAGCATAGAGTGAATGGGCACAACCAAGTGAAATTTTTGTTTTTTACATGTACCTCACTCAATTGCAAGGCTCTAAAAACAATCTACTACTACTCCAATCCTTGTAAAAAATGGCATGCATGTACTTAACTCTTCATAATTGCACTTGGTAAAAAATGGCAAACACTTCTTTTGTGGAAATATGAGATGTGCCCCCTTGAAGTCATTTTGCTTGAGAAAAAAAATATGAACTCTAATTTAAAATATCTCAAAATTTGTGTAATCAAATTCTTAAAAATTGAAGGGTAGACTAATTTGATTTTAATGAACAATATGCTATGTTTAAACTTTTCCAAAAAATATTCTAAGAAAAATTATACATTCATTTTAGGAACGACAAGTTGAATGTGATTTGGGAGGTAGGAGACTCCTTGGGCAATTAGAGGTTAACCCATTAAGGATTGGTCAACCACTTTCTAGTTGAAATTCACACTTTTTTTATTAGAAGCCAGAGTTTTAGAATGAGTTTAAATACCAAGGAAAGGGGATGGGTGTGGGGAATTGGAAATCAAATGCATAGGGACAAGAATTAGGACAATCTATGCTAGCATATGGTTTTGAAAAAATAAATTAAATACTAGCTAAAAATACAGAAATCAACATGGAAATCAATGTTGAATCTGTCATGAATTTACTGCAGAGCTCCA
The DNA here is from genome assembly GCA_950106755.1 of Climacium dendroides. Lineage (NCBI taxonomy): Eukaryota > Viridiplantae > Streptophyta > Bryopsida > Hypnales > Climaciaceae > Climacium > Climacium dendroides. The sequence goes on along the minus strand of OX467087.1, from coordinate 28,758,980 downwards.
AGCATTTACACCAATTCCATCGATGTGGTTAGACCTTCGAAATGCATCATGGTTTGGTCATTTTTTCCATGTTCAACCTATCGATGTGGTTAGACCTTCAAAATGCATCATGGTTTGGTCATTTTTTCCATGTTCAACCTATTGATGTGGTTAGACCTTCAAAATGCATCATGGTTTGGTCATTTTTTCCATGTTCAACCTAAGACCAAAAAAGATCTTATCCGCCTCCAAAATCAACTAGGGTCCTTAATGGATTAACACAACTTTAAAGCATTACATTGACAACAACATTCAAGTTATTTACCCATATACAATTCATTTGACTATGAAGAAAGACAAGAACTTCAATCTAACCTTGAGTGTTATTTACCACACCTTCTTTTACAAGACGCCATTTAAACAATGTCCATAATATCTTATTGTTGGATTTTGACGGAATGAGGTTAGCCTTGGTTTAACATTAACCACCTACCTTACTTTATGCAATGTTGGGAATTTATCTAACCCAGTGTTTTTTTATGCAATATTTCAATTAAAAAAATGCAATTTCTTGACAAGGAATATTAGGCAACATATTCCTTTGATTTCTAGTGGATGGAATTCATTAAATTCCTACATATTCTCATGACAATCAATCACACTTTAGGGGATGAATGTATATTCTTTTGGATGGATAACTTAAACCCCATCCACATTCTTCCTATTTCATCCATTTATTGAGAGATAAACTACTTCATCTCTCCTTGCTTTTCATTGAGGTAGGAGGTTCTAAAAGTGCATAGGCTCTAAAACTGCCCACTTCCTGAAATGTACACATGTTATTTTTTTATAGCCTTTAGCAATGTACAAACAATGCACATTTTAGGAGGTGGACGATTGTAGAGCCCTATGCCATTTCAGCTTCAAAATTTCATAACTAATTCCACAAAGCTCTTAAAAAAATATGAAATGACTTGAGTTAGATGCCAATTCCATTTTTCTTTTAAGGAAGATTTACTGAAAAATATTTCAAAATATTTCAAGAAGCTTCACCTCCCCAAAATTCAATTCCAGCTCTTAGGTGGGCGATTTATGGACCCACTACCTTACCCAAAAGAAAAGAGAGAATTAGAGAAAAACTAAAACTGCTCTCACCATCGCAGTCGTGACGGCGGATTCCCGAGCGTCGTAACGGGCGTGACGAACGGCAGGCCGCCAGACAAAACCAACCAACGGCCGCCGGACTGATCCCAGCGATTGGCATGCACGCATAAGAGTGCAATCTACGAAACCTCCATAAAATCAAGGTTCTGCTCAATTCCGCATTCCAATGCTGCTGCTCAGACACGCTCGAGCTTGCAATTGCCGAAGAAGTTTCTTGGCTGGCAGGCAGGGCTCGCATGCATGGAGTTGTTGCAGGAAACTCCGTCGTCGTCGCAACCGCAGACGCAGCCGGAGCCCGCCGCGCAAGCTGCCGCCGCGGCGCACTACTTCGCCTCGCGCGCGGCGGCCGCGGCTGCTGCCGGCCTCCTGCGCACGGACCGGGAGCATCTGTCCGACTTGGAGCACAAGCTCCTGCAAGCGCGCCAGCGGGTGAGGTCGCAACTCTACCATACTCACCTCTCGTTTGAATTTCCCTTCCTGTTGGCAAGTTTCCGGTGAATTTGAAAATCTGGGTTCAATTGTACTAAACTTCACTCTCAAGTCAAGGTTGTCATTGTTGTCAAAAGGAAAAAAGAAAAGCCGCTGGTTATGTTTGGTTTCTTTTGTGTATTGGAATTTCACATCTTTAGTAATCTTCAAAAGTCTTGAAACGTGAATCTGTACTAGTTGTGTGGTTTTTTAGATTTCTTTTGGTAGTTGACTGCTGCAGTTTTGGAGGTTTGAAGTTGCGCCAATTCGTTTGATGTTTTGTGCACCTATTAATGTGGATGGACGTTTTGCTGATGTGGCACGTTGAGATTGGGAAAGAAGAGCCATATTGAGATTGGTAATGTTAGAGTTCTGACAATTTGCTTTATCAATGTGAACAAAAGCATTAAGTAAAGTATCCTAGAAGAAGGTGCAAGGTTTAAGGTGGAGTTGGAACAGTTAGAACAGTTGTTTGGGAGGTGAAATTTCAAGGCAATCAAATGGCACAAAGTTTGCTTGTATTGGAATTATGTCAAGCAATGACAATGCAAGCTAAGCCATGGAAAATATCTTGAGGTCAATACCCTCCCTTGCCGCTGCTCTTCATGACTTGGTTTGCATTGCCATTTCGTAGTTCATTTTCGGCAATCAGAACCTTGAAAATAGACTGGAAATTGCCCAAGTGATATCACAGTGACAGATCAGTACAGAGATCTAATTTCGGGTACTGCGGGAGCCAAAGTATACAGAGATGAATTCCTTATGCAATCACACAAAATGGGAGGGTGTAGTTCAGTAATGAAGAGAAACTAGACAACCCCATTTTCGATTCAAATATGAGTGAACGCCATCGAGAATTTGCCAATTCATTCTGACACCTAACGTGCGAATTGAAGGGCAACTGAGTATTGATTGGAGCAGATGAGTTGCTCTTGAAATAAGAGATTGAATTAGATTGAATCAGAATTTGCTGGCGTTGCATTTGGTCCCTAATGAATTTTGTCTCCTTGGCCTTAATTGACTTATAATCAGAGAATTGTTTGTCTTGGAACAAAGGGGAGAAAGCTTTTACATGTTACATGTGAGGACGTTTGACTAGGACCTTACTTGAAAAGTGAGCTAGTGCTACACCAACAGAGTCTCTAGTACTGGAGTTGCTTGTTCGTGCAAAGATGATAAGAATTCGTTGTAGAAGCTTTGTTTAGACGGTTTTGTTATTAAACCCTAAACCCCAGTGACATATATACTTAAATTGGCTCCGGGGTTGGGTGGAGAATGCAGTTCCAGGACTTGAAGGAACAGAAATGCAACGCCAGCAGCAAGGTGGAGCATCCACGCAATCTCAAATTGTTAAGTTCATCTGATTTATGTCAATCTAATTGCTTTTTATCGATTGCATTCATCTTTTTAGTCAGGGTGAAATCCAACAACTAGGGAACTCGCGGAACACAGTTGGCTAGGGCACCTCTGTTGATGCACACAATAAGGTCGAGGGACCAAATTCCGGAATTTTGGTCATGCAATCTAATGTAAAGAATTTGAATTTTTTTACTATCGTAGGAAGTACAAAATGATGACCAAAAAAGCTACAAACAACACAGTTGAGTCGATACCTATAACTAACCCTGAGGGCTACCTAAACATGACCCACAAACAAGAATGTCATTGATCAATACATTTGGATTTGGGAACTCAATGAGGTCACAACGTTAATGTCTATGTGCACCTTCCTTCGCAGGGTTGTGGATGCGGATGCTGCTCGCATGGGTATGTCCGCTCTCGTGACCAAAAAGCGACCAGCATGTAAGCAATTCGTTACTTGGTTTGAATGTAATTACTACACTTTCCTTGCAATTACTGTGGTTGAGGAATCAGCACTACCGGTATCCAATTATATTGTGGGTTGAATATCTTCACAAAGTGTGACGATTTATCTCCACAGCTTGACAATTTTGAGCTGCTGTGGACCACAATCCTTAGAATTACTGTAGGCAATGTTCCCCTGCTGTGGGTTGCCAGACTGGGCTCCATTGGAGTTATGAATCTTCCTTCTAGGGTTTTGCTACTCACTCTTACAATTGCAGTGGACCTGACTCGCGGAGCGTTTCCGAGACCTCGCATCTCCCACCGAAGAAAGCAGCAGGCGGGCGCCAGCACCTGACGAGATCATCGGTATAGAACCTAAACCCGAATTCACCCGCCATAGCTGGACGCAAGTCCCAAATCATGCAGTCCGTAGAGAGCGATCCTCCGTTTTCCCAACTGTTGCAGTTCCCGCATTTGAATGTGACACTGATAGAATCTACCACTCAAACCTCACTCAAACCTCTTTATTGTTATGACCTCCGTTAGAATGACATCGTAGATTAGTATCCTGCACACATTGCTGTAGGATTTAGGCTTGCAGATGGAATCTATACTCCAACCCCATTATTGTTATGACCTTCGCTAGAATGACATCATAGATTAATATCTTGCACACATTGCTGTAGAATTTAGGGTTACAAATAGACGGCATCGTACATTAGTATCCTGCACACCTTGCTGTAGGGTTTAAGGTCGCAGATCGATGGCATCGTACATTAAAATCCTGCACACAGTGCTGTAGGGTTTAGGGTTTTAGGGTTGGGAGCCTGGGTGGTCCGAGGAGAAAAGAGGTTTGAGTGTGCGAGCGCCTACTTATCCCGTTGTTCGATGGCCTCGTTTTGTTTGTCTGTGGGAAGGTGAAATCCCTTTCTTCTCAGGACACCAGCACGATGGGCGTTGAGCACGGCAATGCCGAGGGGCTTCTGTTGGCTGTTGACAAATTTCTTTCCATGAAGTAAACACTCCCTACTGCGTCGTCCCGGTTCACGTACTAGCAGCACGTCTACTCATGCGTGGATATGATTCCTGTGCACCTGCCAGACGCAACAACAACAACCGGGAGGAGCATCGACGACTGCCCAACGTCGAAGCCTGCGGATCAATGGCATGCTGCGGCGGCGTCCTTCCAATTGCAAAGACATCGACGGCGGGCTTCCTTGTTCGCCTCCTGTTTTCGACGTCTGAAAGGTCTACAGCTCCCCTCCCAGCTCGTTAGAAACGCCGCCGTCGCAAGCACTTCCCAAGCTTGAAACGCAATCAAACAGCTAGTATCACGCATTTTGGAAGGGCTCAGATTAGTTCTGAAATGCAGTGAAAATCTGTGATCAGTTCTTATTACTGCATTACTGAGATTAGTTGACATCTGTATATGAGACCTGAAATTTTAACCCTGAAATGCCTTGGTCCTTTTCTCAAATTTTGGCACATTTTTGCTTATATCTTGTACAAAAATATCATTTATGGGAATTTCATGAAATTGGTTGTTGAGGAAGGTTGTCTTTTCAACATTCAAGCATTACATTGGATGAATGACAAGTTGGTTGGACAAAACAATGCTTGCAAGCCCTTGGTCCATTGTTGAGTGCTTGAGGATTTATGGCAATGCAAGGCATCTACAATCTCTATCCAACAATTCATGAATGTTCAATCTTGTGTATGTCAGAATTGTTAGATGTTCTTAATACATCAATGAGATTGATAAAACCTATATAAGACATGAAATTTAAACCTTGTTAGATGTTCTTAATACATCAATGAGATTGATAAAACCTATATAAGACATGAAATTTAAACCTTCAAGTCCTAAGAACTTTTTTCATCAAAAACCACTCCAAATTGCCATTTTTATTGTATATCTGACTATAAGATCTTACACTAGAAGAAGTTTTAGAAACTTAAACTAAATAGATTGCAAGATAATTGCACTTAAAGTAAAGAAATCAAAACTTTAAACCAAATAGATTGCATGATAATTGCACTTAAAGTAAGAAAATTGGATATTTGTATAAGATCTTGTAGTAGACTAGTATAAGAATATGTGGAAGAGATTTAAAAAAACTTTCACTAATTGAAGTAGATTGCAAGATATTGCACTTAAGTGAAGAAAATGCATTTTTGAGCATGTTCCGTACTACAATATTTGATTTTGAATCTTCTTAACCCCTAAAGCCCCAAACACCTTTTTTGGCATTATAGATATTTTGGGTAGCTCACTACAAATGGAATTTTTATTTTTTTTCTTTGAAATTTTCATACAATATGTGGTCGAGGAGTAGCTTTAAAGCACAACAGTTTTCATAACTTTAGACTACATGGTTAAAAAGTTATTGCATGATATGTATTTTTTTGGCAAGGCTCAACAATTCAGGCGGATCTAAAAAAATCACTTTTTTAAGAAATAAAAATTTGAAATTGGTTCTCTATATTTATATATAGGTGGAAAGCTTTGAATCATTTAATTTTGATTAATGAGATGAAAGTTATGAGGATTTTTAGTTGTGGGTAGTTTGCGGGTAGTTTGCGGGTAGTTATAGAATCTCTACTCTAAAATAAACTTTGAAGTCCTTTATTGAACTCATTTTTCAAAAATTTTGAAAAAAAAAATAAAAGCATTGGGTGTAGATTGTTTAGTACAACATTACAACCATTGGAATTGACATTTTTCAATTCCATGAATGAATTCTTAACAATTTAGTATTTTGAATCATTCTCTACTTTTTTGTACTTATTGTTTTTTTTCTATATCTTGTACAATTCCAAATGATCCAATTTTTTTCAGGCATGTAGCCAACTTGCCTTGAGGAATGAATTTTAAAACACACCACCATTTGGGACATTTTTTCATACAAATGTGACCTTGTGAAGTACATCTATCCAGTTTTGGGTAGGGCAAAAAAAGATATTTTTGTCACTTCAAACGCTAATATCTTGCAATCTACATGGTAGAAATTTAAATTTTTCCCCTAAATATTTTGATTTGGAATCTTCTTAACTTCAAGTTTTTGCACTAAATATTTTGATTTAGAATAATTTTATATGGAACATTTGAGTTGAAAGTCTAAAAATAAAAAAATAAAAAATAAAAAACTTGATTTTCATTCTTTAAAAAACTATTAAGTAGAAGTTGATACAAGATTGAAGGAAAAAATAAATTTTCAATAGTTCTTAGATGAAATAAAAATACAGTAATTCCAATTGCGAGATTATTCTAACAAACATACTTAATTTTGTAATCCTATTTTCAAATTGTTGAAATTGTGTTAGAAAACAAAAAAACAAATCCAACTTATTATTTTGTCAAGAAATATTTATGATTAGTGGTAATCCAAATGGAATGAATAAAAGCTTTACATTATTTTGTCAAAAAGTTTCTAAAATTGCCCACAAAACAAGAAGTTCTATAACATTCACATCAATTTTCCAAATGGAATGAATCAAAGCTTTACATGTAGACAAAAATCAATAATCACTAAGAAGAAAAAAATTTACTAAAAAAATTTAAGTTCTTTTGTGGATTTTTTTGGTTGCCCAATTTCCCCTATTTTGAGTTTATTGTTGCAAAACTTTTGCTCCAAGGCACCAATTGAAATAAACATTATATTCTTAAGAAGCTAATGTATTTTTCTATCTTAAGAAAATGTTTCAAAAAATATTGTAAAGAATTGAAGTTACATGAGCCTAACCAAAATCCATTTTGTTTCCATGAAGGGACTTTGGAACTTCATCCTTTAACGACCTCTAACGACACATTAGCCTCAAAATGTCTAATAGATGACAAAGAATCCTTTAATGTAAGATAGAAAGGTGGAAGTTCATCTTTGAAATTTTGTGTGAAAAAGGGAGATCTTGCACTAGAGTTTGACCTCCAATGATTGATCTTGGATTTTCTTAAGCAAAATGATTCATTTGGTACCCCAAAGGATGATTTCTACAATGACCATTCCAACATTTGAGGGATAATGGCAATGCAAATTAGCTTCATGTTACAATTGTCATTTAGCACAAGTTTTGGAATGATATAATTGGACATTAAAATGTAGTGAAAAACTATGATCAATCATTACTAAATACAATGGAAACATCCAAAAACATCCCTACATCCATTTATGCACAATAGATTTTCCTTGAAGTGTCATTAAATTGTCTCCTTATTTAATAGTGATTAGTTGACTGTTGATTTTTTGAAATTTCAATTTTAAATCCATCTCTTGATCCATCTATATGATGGTTTTAGTGGCCTCAAGAGCTTCCACTTTGAAAAATTTGAAGAAATTACATACCACACATCAAAATTCTAATTTTTTTTTAAATTCATAATTTTCAATTACTAACATTACAAAAATATTTTTTTCTAGAAAAAGGTGCCTCCAACTATGTTGATAGTTTTTGGTGTTTTCACCTAATATGGATGAGATTTAGGAAGGCCCTATGAGATGAAATCTAACAACACTGAATAAGTTAAGTCATTCTTGGAATGCCTTGGTTAGAATTGGAAAACATGAAGGTAACTACACCTTCAATCGCACAAATAAGCAATTCAATAGGGTTTCCATTATTATATTGAATTTTTTTGGTGGGATCTTGTTAGAAGCCAAAAGGGGATTCTAGATTCTCCAAGAATGTATTTTTTGGACACCACATGAATAAACTACGAATTTTCAAAGTACTAAAAATAAGATTTATTAGGGTAATCAACTACAAACTCTCATGAATAGTGGAAGTACATTTAGACAAGAATCTAGCTTGCATAATTTTAGAAAGCATGCGATTTAAGATCATGGTTGTCATACTGGACAAGTTACTATTCATTTCTTGTCCTGTAGGACGAGTTACTATTCATCAAATGTACCTCTCAAGTACATTTGATGAATAGTAACTTGTTCAGTATGACAATCATGTTTAAGGTGTAGTTAAGGTAGAGCCACCCATCACCAACCAACAGACCATCGACAATTAGTAGGGTGGCAAAAATGCAACAAAGGCTAGGACTAATTTCCAAATATGAGTTCTTGATTACTGACCATCAATTCCTCCATTCTTTTCATGACACATGTGCTTGACTTGGAGCACCAAAGTGAACAAGAAGTAGTCTTTTAAATGAGTGGTTTTGAAATAGTCTAGTACACATTGAACATGGGCCCAGACCAACTTTTGCCTTCCAAAATTCATAGTAAGGTAGTGTGTTGTAAAACGGACCCTCTCCTTCCAATTGACCCTATTTTCAAGGGGAGAATGGAGATGAGGTGATCCTTGAATGGACCACTTTAACAATTGAATGCATTGGGAAAAAAATTATTTTTCTATTGCAAGAGCCAATCATAGACTATGATTTCTACACATCTCTTTCCAAGTTGCAAGTGGACGGATTTTGGGAGACCTAGGGTCACGAATACGGGTGCCTATGCCCCAAATCTTTGAAAATTTATAAGTAATTCAAAAATGCTTGGAAAAATACAAAACCACTTGTATTAGGTTCCATGTCTATTTTTCTTTCTCCGGAAAATGATATAAAAATATTTTTTATCCGTGAAAACCTATGAAAAAGCTAGACCAGCCCTTAAAATGGGCGCTTTTAGAGCACACTAAAATAAAGGCACCCATTTCTAACCGATGCCCCACCATCAATCAATAGGATGCAGTATTTCCAACCAAGGTTGGAACAGATTTCCAAATGAAGCTTGGAATGTGCTTTTTTTCTTTCTTTTCAAGGTTTGGACTATTAAGTTTATGACACATGTCCCAAAGTAGTGAGCAAGAAAGTAAGAAGCAATAAACAAGAAAGTAGTTCTTGAATGAATTAGAATTAAAAGAAATCTCAACATTGGCTATAGGGCCAGAGCACGTTTTGCCTCCCAAAATTCAAAGTAATTTCAGTTCAAGCAATAAAATTACCAAAAGTCTTGCAGTTCTCATCATTTCTATCAATGCAACTCTAGAAATATTTGCTTTGGTTTGCACTACTCCAAATCACTACACTAAAATTGGTAAATAGTGTTGGGTGATAATTAGTGTTGTAGTGAATTGGATCATAGCCTTAACTTATTATATTACCATTCCAACTTCTATATTTTGTTCCCATCGAACACTAAATGCACTCTCGTAGAAATGTTGAAATAACCAAATTTTACTATAGAGCTAAAATAGTGTTAGAATGGGTAAATAATGTTCTAACACTAACCTTGCAAATCACAATTAGTGTTATTGTTGACAATTAGTGTACCCAACACTATTTACCAATTTTAGTGTACTCCAAATCATGTCAAGAATTTGCTTATTTGATCCGTTATGGGCGCCTTCACCTTACCTTAAATTTCAGTTCCTTTCAGGTCAAGCAAGAAATGAGTGGATCCTTACACCATCACTGAGTGAGAATTGAATTACAGATATGAAATCATGAAGGGAAAAGATCCCACGTTGCGCTCTCTCTCGCTCGCTCGCTCTCTCTCTCTCCAGCTGACAATTGCTGCGCCATCGAGGATGAGCTCCAGATGGCTTTGTCGGTGATCCTCTCACTTGGGGTTGCAACTGGCCGGGAAGGTTGAGAATTCATTCAAAGCGGAATGAATGGGGTTGCCTGTTGGAGAAGGAGGACAGCCGCGTGACTGTCTGAGGAGTGTCACTCCACACTGCTCTGCGAAAATTGCTCCTCCATTTCTAAGTCTTACTAGTTGATGATGGTTTTCTAGTTCAGTTGTTGATGATGGTTTTCAAGTTCAGTTGTTGATGATGGTTTTCAAGTTCAGTTGTTGATGATGGGTTTTCTAGTCTTGTTGACGATTTCTAGTTCAGTTGTTGATGATGGTTTTCAATTGTGGGCTGGGCTGAAGCTACTTCTACAGCAAATGTGAATGTGAGCAGCTCTTTTCTGAGATTCTGACCTCGTTTGTTAGTCGTCTCTCCAAAAATTGGACTATGCAGCGAAGCCAACGAGGAAGCGAGCAAGGAAACACACGCCCCCCCCCCCCCCCCGCAAATGAATGTGAGGAGTTTGAGTAGTCCCTCTTTTGATTAGTGAGTCGATGCTACAATGCCACCAAGGCCACTACACTAAAATTGGTAAATAGTGTTGGCTACACTAATTGTCAACAATAACATTAATTGTGATTTGCAAGGTTAGTGTTAAAATATTATTTACCCATTCTAACACTATTTTAGCTCTATAGTAAAATTGGGTCATTTCAACATTTCTACGAGAGTGCATTTAGTGTTAGATGGGAACAAAATATAGAAGTTGGAATGGTGGGGAAAATAGTGTTGGGGGTAAAAAAACAAGGAACAACACTAATTATCACCCAACACTATTTACCAATTTTAGTGTAGTAGTTTACCATGATTGCCACTATCAAAAACAAGAGTTTTTCGATGTTTAAGCTGACGGATTTTACGTGACGTTGAATCTAGCAACCCTTGTTTTTATGTCAACAATGACGTTCATTGTTGACATAAATATAAGGGTTGTTAAATTCAACACCACCTAAAATCTGTCAACTTAGACATTAATTGTTATATTAAATATCACTTAAAATGCAATTTTCTTATAGTGTGCATGTTTTCAATGCATGGTTATCTTCAAGTTGTTTACAAGTGCGCTCTGTTTAGGTGCTTTAAGGTTTGTAAGAATTGTGATTGTTCATGGGAATTGGCAAGTCTATGCAACTTCGATGCATGGGGGATTATAAGCCCTATGCATGCATGCAAAGTGCACCCACAAGTACAAACCTCTAGCTATCTTCAATTGAATCTCATAAAAGTGACATAGTTTTTCAACTAATTCTTGATCCCTAAACAATCCTGGGCTTTGTTATATGTGTATGCATCACATATAGTGCATCTAATCCAGTGAGATTTGTGTCATGTAGTGAAATGTGGTTTTATGCTCATGGATATTGCATACAAAGGTGTACAAAAATATAATAGTATCATGGTATAGGATTAAGACATACAAATATGAGGCCAATAAGGCCCACTAGGTGTGCCATTAGCTCATTAGGGATTGAATCACATGAATCATAATCTCATCATACAAAGTGGATTTCAACATATATAACACTCTTGAGATTCAAAGTTATTCCCCCACCCTATCGAGGATCTCTTGTACAACAAAGATGTCCTTCGGGCTCCCAAAAGCATTCGTCCATTTTCTCCTAAATATTGATTGATCTACCATCCTCTATGTTTTCTCCATTGTTCTTACAATTCCAAATAAGCATCATTAAAATAAAGATGAAATAGTATTCTTAACAATGAAATTGAAAATTATGGTACCTAGAATGCCATTCAATTCCTAAATAACTACATGTCCATGTGTCAATGAATCATACACCTATCAAGTTTCAAATTAAAGCATATGAATTGTTAGCAAGGGCAATTTTTGTCACATAGTACACTTGTCATCATGCAATACCAAAGTCTTTCTAAGATCATGCTCTATTTAATATCCAAGAACTAAGTGCCAAACAATTAAGAATTTTTGTCTAATGAAATATTTTTTTGTCTTAAAAAAATTGTAATTCAAGTGGCTTAAAAATGATATATACTTCCTCATTTCCATATTTAGTGCATTTCAAACTTTGAAGAGTGAGGTGTATTCCATGATGAAACTTGTAATACTAAATAAATGAATATATATATGGGGGGGGGGACGTGCCCACGCGTGTAGATAGCAAACTAGCAACAAAAATTGAAGTTTAATGTTACGTTCCTTTTTATATCCCCTAGAAAATGACAATACAACTTTGAATTGATTGTTGCCAATTTCACTTTGTTCAAGCAATCATTAATTAATAAACTAGTCTATTGTTAATCACATGATAATCACCACTTGGAAAGACCAAAGAATTTTTTTTGAAGCTAGATACTCATGAGTTCATCATCATGATTCTTTGTGAGCATCCATTATTGTAGAATCATCCTTTAATTAAGGTAAGAGACTCTATTTGTACCATAATTTGAAAGCCACCCAACTTCCACTACTATGTTTTAGTAGTGTACATTCTAGACTTTCAAATGTCTTCCATTGACACATAGTAGTTACAAAGTGGCGCAAATATGGTCTCTTACCTTTAGCAAGAATGTCAAAAGTGACACTTAAGACAACTGCACCTAAAATTGACCACTCCTAAAATTCCCCCCCTATTTTGGAAGGAAAATTGAACATGGAGGAATACTCAAAATGAAGCACACGACAAGTATCAAATAATGTAAGGCAGATTTTGAGTAGTGTACACCTCTATTCATAGTACTAGGTAGGTGGCTACCTTAGAAGTGGACAATTCTTGGTACACTTTCTATGGCTTCAACTTCTTCTCTAGTGCCACTCTTCATGTGCATGAAATGCATTTTGGCATCACCTACATGACACTTCACTGTAACAAAACATGGTAAAAAAACACACTCAAAATCGAGTGTGGTTCTTTTGGCCACGTTTTTGTAAGTATACGTGTAGTGGACCATTAACTTCTTTTGCAATTTCTGAATGACATTTTTAGAATTTGGGGACGTGTAATATATCATTGGAAAGGTCTTCTCAATACCTTTCTAATGGTATATTACACATCTCCAAATTCTAAAAATTGCAGTCGGAAATTGAAAAAGAAGTTGGCTGCACACGTAGTGGGCTTGCATAGAAACATGATCAAAAGAACTGCACTCAATTTTGAGTGCAAGTTTTTTTTACCATGTTTTGTTATAGCTTCCAGCACCCTGCACCTCACATCTTTGAAAATCTCTAACTAATTCACAATGCGTCCGAAAATCATGGAACCACTTTCATTTTGATCCATAGTCCTTCACCCATGGGCAAATATTGTTGTTCATTTTCTACAGCACACGGGTCATGCCACAGAGCTCATTCTTGCGATTTTAGGTGCAGTTACTTTACACTTACTCTACACGCACCGAATAGTGAAATCAGGTTGCCCCTCACTAACCTCTCGACATTTCACGCTTACACAAACATTTTTACTGTTTGTTACTGTTCCCGGGAGGGTGCACTCATGATTTTCATCCACCCAAGAACCATCATGTGTGTGGCATGGGCTGACGCACTGGTTCTCAGCCATGGCTGCATTTTTGGCAGAGAATCACCTGCACCTCCACGTGGGGCATATCAGTGGTGGTGCGTCATGAGGTAACTTTTCTGGGTAAGGCAACACCTGATTCTAGTTATTAAGGTAAGGGAGGGACTCTAAATTAATTCTTTCTGATGGTACTTCAGAAAGAAAAAAAAAAGAAAAAAAACTGGTCACAGCCACCGGCACAGACGGAGGGACGAGCTCGCTCGCTACAGCTCGCTAGACTACTGATGCATGTGGGTGTATAAGCTGCAGTGGCTGGAGGGTTTGTCAGTGCCCATTCCTCTGAAAGCTCTGGCCCCTCCTTATCTTATCATGCACTGCCGGCAACTGAAACCATCGATGGAAGTTCACATGGGAATGTCCCCGCCGTCTGATCAATAAATCACGACGAATCTCCGACACGTTGATCGCAAGCACTCATGGATGGAAACAAACGGGGTGAGTTGATTCAATCCAATCCATTCAACCCCGTGTTAAAAAAATAAATAAATAAAATGTCGTACACTAGGAAATGGGATAGCCGTCGAGCTCAATCGAAACCTCCAAAACAAAAGTTATCGGGTGGACGGTCGGACGGACGAGCGGGCGAGCGAGCGGGCCGAGTGTACCGATGGAAAGCCCGCGCTCGCTCGTTCCGCGATGGAGCTAACACCGAGGACTATGTGGAAAAAGTCCAATTGTGATTTGAAGAGCCAAAATAAAAGGTATGGGGGCCGGCTAGCCGGTATGCCCGTCCCACCCGTTGAAAGCCACCACCCTCGCTCGCTCCGCGATGGAGCTTTCACCAAGGCCCACATGGAAAAAATCCAAGTGTGATTTGGAAACTCGTAGACATAGACCTTAACCCTTGAAAGGTGCTTGGGGGTTCTTTTTGTGGCTCGTGTTTAGATGCCTTGTAACTCTTCGATTGTGGTTTAATATACAAATTGTTGCGGTGGTGCATTGTTATTTACGCACTCTCGTGATCATTTGCTTACTTTATGGTGTGATGACGAGTACTTGGTCAATGTGTTTTTATTTATGACGATCAAGTACCACCAAATGCAGAATATACTAGACAACCACCCAAGGGGCTTTCAGGCCCTTCAAGGGCTAACGTACTACTGTACTCAACTAGCACGTTCATCACATCCACGCTCAACACTTGTATGTAAGTAGGAAACCAAGGTTCGACAAGGCTAAAATTTAATTCACGCTATTTCAGGCGACCTTTCAAAACTCCAGGCATTCCGGCTAGATTTAGGTACTTCATCTAACGGTTTCAAACAAAACAACATGCTATTTGTTCATACAATGCATAGAATACTAAAATGAGATCACTATAAAAACAACAACAACCATCACACATTCCTCTCAAGCGATTTGTTCTTCGTCCTCCCCACGTGATTGCCTAGTCCTCTGCTCGATTCAAATTCCGATTCAAAAGCCGAACTACCACACACACACACACAAAAAAAAAGGAAAGGGAGGTGGGAGAGACAAGATTAAACCCATTGGGGTCCAAATGTGGCATACTACTTGTGGTCAATTTTTTAATTTGGGTTCAAATGTGGCATACTACTTGTGGTCAATTTTTTAAATTTGGGTCCAAATGCGGCGTAGTACTTGTGGTCAATTTTTAGGTTTTCATTTTTTTTTTCATTTTTTTTCCACCCGCCACCGGGAGGGCCTTTTTGTCGTGGTTCTCTTCTCGTATGTCATGTCGGTCACCCCATCAGCAGACATCCCCTGGCGTTCCCGCATCCCCAGAGCCTGGTGCTGCCGCTGCTGCTGCGTTAATGTGTGCTGCATGGGCACTTCCGGCCCAGCTCTGTCTGTCTGCTCACAGCACTTAAATCCCCGCCAGGGTCAGAGAGGACACACTTCCAGAGGGGGAGGACGAGGGAGAGAGAGAGAGAACCCCGATGCTGCTCTGCAGCATGCATGGTTATATCTTCTCGCAGTCCCCCGGGATCGCCACCCCGGGCCCCAAGGAAAAAAATCCCGGAAATGGGGGTTCCCGCTGCTGCGCTGTACTGTGCTGAGAGGAGCTGATGGACTGGACGGGGCAGCATCATTTTTCGGCACTGGGAGGTGCAGCGATTTTCTGTGATTGGGGAATTGGGGGGGGGGGGGCAGGACTGAGATGACATGCTGAAACAACATGGTGGCAGGGTCAGCCAGGGCATGGGACCGACTGTGGGAAGCTGTAAGGTTCATGGTTTGTTTTTTTAAAACTTGGACATGCACAACTTGAACCCTTAACCCTTAAAAGGACCCTCAACCCTTAAACGACCCTTGACCCTAAAAGGAACCCTTAACCTTTAATCCTTAATCCTAAAAAGAAGAAAGAACCTTTAACCCTTAAAGGACCCTTGACCCTTAACCCTAAAAGGAACCCTTAACCTTTAACTCTTAAAGGACCTTTGACCCTTAACCTTTAAAGGAACCCTTAACCTTTAATCCTTAAAGGACCCATAACCCTAAAAGGAACTTTAACCCTTAAAGGATCCTTGACTCTTAACTCTAAAAGGAACCCTTAACCCTTAAAGGACCCTTAACCTTTAAAAGACCCTTAACCCTTAATCTTTAGGGGATGATAGGGTGATCATGGAAATCTTTCATTTTGATATTGTAGGAATCATTGGTCTAAGAAAAATTGCAAAAGCACTCATTGGAAGTCAAAGTACTGTAGAAGATCTCTTCTTTCCACACAAAATTTTGAGGATGAATAGTTACACTTTTGTCCTACATAGAGAGATTCTCTATCATCCATCAGATGCCATTTGTCAGCCTTGACAATTAAGGATTAAACATCGAGGTAGACGTTTGGCGTCCGAGAAATGACAAAGAATCTTTTAGTACATGAGAAAAGAACAACTATTCATCCTCAGAATTTTGTATGGAAAGGAAAGATCTTCTACAGTACTTTGACTTCCAATGAGTGCTTTTGCGGTTTTTCTTAGACTAATGATTCCCACAGTATTAAAATGGATGATGTCCAGAATTACCAGTCTATCATTTAAGGGTTAACGTAAGGGAGGAGTCCCATTCCTAACCACTTAAGCAATTTGAGGCATCTGTAGAGCAAATTTGATTGACGGAGGAATTTTCCAATTTGCACAAATAGAGTCTACAAAGTTGCAAGAAATTTTCAGATTTTTTTGGCCTCAAGACGGATTTTCTGTGAATTTTTGAGCTCGAGATTCTGTCTTTCCACTGCTGGTTATACAGGTCTCACTATTTCTGACCGCAAAATCGACACAAAATGCACCATTCATTTTGCACCAAACAACCGTAGCTACTTCAAAAATAGGCAGCATTGAATTCTACCTTAGGTTGGAATTCAAGCTTGGAATGTGTTTTTTCTTGTCATTTTCAAAGTTGAGACTAATATGGTTAAAATACATGTCCAAGAGCAGTGAGTAAGAAAGTAGGAGTTGTGAGCGGAAAAGTAATTCTTGAATGATTGGAAATGGAAGACTACTTAATAAGTGCACTTTTTGGCTCCCAAAATTTACAGTAATTTCAATTTTAGGAATAAAATTATGAAAAATTAGCAATCTCCATATTTCCTATCTTCCTACATGGAAAAAATTTCCATTGCTTCATACGCTTTAGCATCTGATCCAAAACCTCTTAAATGATTGGCTATTGGTGCATCAACTTTAATAGTTCGTAAATCACAAAGAGCTCTTTGACGATTTTTTCTAGCTAAATTTGTCAATGCAATCTTATCAAACAATGATCAATTGTGTGATTTAGGGTGATTTTTGGAGAAATGACCTCTGGGCCGACATTTTAGATCCTTATATTTTTTTCCTCTCTTCAAAATGATACAAAAGAATTGCACATTAAAATCATGACAATATGTACACTTGGAAAAAAAATGAAAGTTTTTGGAGCACCTTTGAGCATTTGGATTTCAACATTCCAATTTCAAAATATGTACAAAGTACCATTTAACCAAACATATGTCATTAATCTTGTCAATGGTGGCAATTTTTCAAAAATTGTGTGATTTTATTGATCATTATTTCATAGGAAAGCTATATAAGTCTTCTTTCATTTTATTAGTGCCGATCATCAATATTATTTCACACAAATGAGGAATTATGCTTTTTACAAGAGCTAATCAAGAAAACAAGAACTATGTTCACCACCACCACCTTGTCTTTTAGGAATTAACTCCTTTAGAATGTTGCAACCAAAATTGACATACATATTCTATATTTGTCAATTGAATGTATTCAAGGATTAGGGTTTCTACAATTTTGAGGGCATCAACTCCAAAAATATTCTAAAATTTTTGGGAAATTGTTTTGAGTCATATTCAAGATTTTGTGCTTGCCCATGTGGCACATTATATGTATTTTAGTAGATACAAAATTGTGGAAATTTTTCAAAGTGTCCAATGACCCCGCAAATTTCCACATAGGTGCTTCGTGTTGCAGTGCAAGGCAAGTAAATTCCCCGTTATACTCCTAAAAATTACTCTAGGGCATAACTAAGTGACTCTAAAGATCTAACCCGCGAGATCCTATGAAGTATCTAGTCTTATTAAGCGATTAAGCTCAATCAGTATCCCAATCCTACTTTCTGGTCCTACGTCTGAAACCGGAAACACTAAAACACCCGGAAAATTGAGGACCGGATTCCTCCCACCATTCCGGCCCTACTAACTATCCAGTCCATAAATTACCACAACACCAGGATCTTACTACTTCTGGTCTTGGGTACCCCTATAGACCAATCTGTTATAGACTGTCTACTCGTATCCTAGCTCTTATTCGATTCAATTTTGCCTTTGTTTCACCATTAGAGGGGTCGCCACTTGCTTTTAAGAGTGGTAGGCCCACCACTCTTTCTGTGACTTATAGTGGCTGAAGACCCACTATCCTATTCTCTAATCTCGTAAACTATTCCGGATCCGGTTTGGTCCTTCACAACAATCCAAATGGCAATCCGGATTGCAGGTCGTACAATGACCCCCCGTATGATCCTCTCATACTACAATGACCTTTGATGCCAATTCCTATCCGTGCGAAGTTAAGTGGTCACAAGTATACCCGTCCATTCCAACATCTACTAAAACTCTTCTGTTTACCAACTAGGGCGGTGAGACCTCACAGGAGATCGGACACTCAACCGGATTTTCCACCCAGGATTTCTAGTGCGACTAAGGAATCCCTCCCTATCTGCCTAGCCTAACCACGGCTTTCTCACTCGAAATTCTAAGCTCTAGATGTGCTGAGGAACTGAAGTTTATTCCCAACTCTTTGCTATCTACTCACATACACTTTAGAATTGAAAAATAAAACACCAAGGGGAGAAATCATTCACAACCCTACTTGTGCCCTCCTAACTCCTCACTATACAATCCTACTACAATCAGAAGAGACGTACAACAAGAGAGTAAGTGGAAAACTCAAGGAGGTTGCAAAAGAAGATTCCCAGCTCCCATTGCAGGGACTAGCTTATATACAAAAATCCTAAAATACAAAAGGCAAAAAGCCCACGGAAGCCCGCCGCCATTCAGGCCAGACTTCCGGTCCTACCTATTACTAACCGGATCGAAACAGAATCCGGATCCATGTCAAACCTTCCTAGTATGCACAATCCTAACTAGGCTACAACTTAGATCCTATGGTGGGACTCTTCAGATCGGGTTCCATCTGCTCAAAGACCTCACTTAAGTTCCGATTCCATTCTCCCTCCGTAGGGTTAGGGATTGGGTCACCTTGTCCGGAATCGGGTGTAGATTCCAAGTCAATTGTAGACTTAGGCGTGTTGGCCGCTACTATCCCTCTCTCTAATTTCTTGGATTTAGAAGTCCTGTCCTTTCCCTCTCCTAGAACTGACTCATTCGGAAACGAATCCGGTAGAGAAAGATCCGAGAGCTGGATTCCCTTAGAACATGTAGCCCCAGTCAGCTTCCAGCTACTCTCCTCAATCCGGTCCGTAGATGTCCGTGCCTCCGTTATTACCGTTTCGACCCGCTCGGCAAAGTCCGTGAGAATTCTAACTATTTTGGAACCAGATAGCTTCTTCTCCTTCTATACCTCCTCGTCAAACAACTTAGCCTGGTGACGGCCATTTTGGATACTTCCAAGGTGTCCTTCACCTACTCAGTTGTCTTCCGAGTTTCCTTCGCCATCTCACAAGTGGTGGTCACGTCTTCCTTCAAGGCGAAGATTTCTGCCTTCAAGGTATTCACGTCCTTCTGTAGTCGGTGTACTTCCTCTTCTTGTTTCCGGACCTCGACCAGATCAGTGATGCAGTCTGCCACCTTCTCCGATAGCTTACTATCTGGTGGCGCATCCACCAATTTTCCGATCGCGGCTAAGGTTCTATTCTTGACCTTCCAGTCCGCCCTAACATTGCAAAAGATAGCTATCAAATTGTTGAACGGATCTAGGGGATCAGTGTCTTCTTCGGAGACGATCTTCTCAACTTCCGGTCTTCCTTCCAGAGTTGATTTGTCATGACTGGGTGGCGTCCCTCGCTTGTGGAAAGGCATCGTTTTCTATTGCTTGATTGGCAGCAATGGAGGCTCCTCATCCTCCTCTTCGGTTTCCGGATCTGATCCGGGAACAGACTTCACCTCGTCATCTATCTCCGACTCCCCGTACTTCATGAGGACTTCTTAAGTCCTCCACTCCTTCTCCTTTGCATCGGTGAGGAGTTGGTGGTTATGGTATAGGTGGAAGAGGTAAGGACATACCGAAGTGACCCTACTCTTTCCCATTCTACCAATGAGTTGGGCGACCAAATCAAAAATAATCCGGGCCCAGTCAACTTTCCAGCTCCCATTTAGGGCACCAAAAATGGTGTTGCCAAGGGTGATCATCACCCTTGTTGGATTTTCCGGATGAAGGACCGGAATTAGAAATTTGAGGAGGCAGCAGTGGCGGTCGTCTATGCAGTCCTTGATTGCATATCCATCTTTCGGGTTGACGGCACCCTAGAACTTGCCCCGGATGAACTCATCCTTCTAGCTTGCCATTTCCAGACCCCGTGCCCGGAAACCATAGGCCTTTCTCCATAAGTCCTCATTCCAGAGGGCCGGTGCTTCCCGCAAGGTGTTGTCAAACTCATTGGATAGTTTGCCCAAGAGTTCTTTCACCATCCACTCCTCTCTAAAACCCTTGGGTTTTCTACAAACCCTTGGCAACCCATGAAAGTCAAATTTTCCATGAGTTGGACCTTCTCTAGCTCTGCGGATGGAATAACTGGAATCACTTTCCGGAGCTTCATCTTGACTGGGGCGGAACTAGCTGATCCCGCTCTCTTTCTGCATAGCTGCAGCATGGACATAGACTGTATCGCTCAAAATTCTTTCCGGTTCTACCTCACTCTCTCCTAGCCACACATCTCGTTCCTTACTTTCTCTCTCCGATCTCAACTAGAAGCAAAACCTACAGCACAAGCGCTCGAGGTCCAATAGTATACTCTCACACCTTCACCTTAATCTCACACACAAGCACCACACGGAAAACTAGGACGCTGGATGGAAACAGAAAAAGAAACGCAAGGAGCGCCTAAGCAGAGCGAAAAATGAAAAAGAGGTGTGACTGAAAAAGCCAGTCCTTAAATAGTCTCAAGATCCCAGACTAGTCATTATGACTCTTTCCAGTCCGGTTGTCTTGTCATCCGGTTCAACCCTAATCTGGTTCCTGGACCTAATTTGGAGTGACTTTCGTTCCCATCCAATTTGAAACTTTGAACTAGATTATATCCGGTTGGCCTACTACTTCATTTTCCTTATTTATTTTCAGTTTTCTTACACTTCTTAATTGGATCCGGTTCCTTTTATACTGGTTTCCGTTCCAACTTTTAGGTAAACTAAGAAAACCAAAAATTCATGTTGCGACACTTCGTATTTGATTTAAGATCATCTATTATTGCATTTTAAGATTTTTCACAGTGTGTTAG
This sequence comes from Climacium dendroides, assembly GCA_950106755.1. Classification (NCBI taxonomy): domain Eukaryota; kingdom Viridiplantae; phylum Streptophyta; class Bryopsida; order Hypnales; family Climaciaceae; genus Climacium; species Climacium dendroides. Next base: position 28,737,513 of record OX467087.1, on the reverse strand, counting down.
ATAGCTTATTCCATGTGAAAAAAGGGGTTGCCTAAAGAGGTGACCGCCAATTGGGCCACGTCTTCAAAATGACAAGGATTCATTTGATTCACAACATTGTAGTTTTCAAGCAACAAACAAGTACTCAATTTTTTAAGTGTTTCCCATATGTAATTTGCATTTGCTTGTGGCAAGGCAACATAGAATTGTAACATTTGTACTACAACATTCTATATAAACTCCTTTGATATATTCCTTGATCTTATTGTGATAGTTTGTAGCACCATGTTTTGCTTCAATATCAATGCTTCTGGACAATACTTGCACTACAAGAGAAAGGGGTGTTTTAAGTATAGTCCTAGTAGTATAGTCTTTTAAGTAATGACCTTTAAGACATCTTTTTAGTAAGGTTCAAAATTTTTATTTATTTTTAAAGCAATTTTTAAAGAAGATTCTTTTGCTGCCTGGACTACCCGCCAAATGTTAAAAATGACATATCATACAATAACTTTTTAATCATGTGGTCAAAAGTTATAAAAACTATTGGACCTTAAAGCTACTCTTTGGGCACATGTTGTGTGAAAATTTCAGTGAAAAAAATGAAAGTATCATTCATAGTGAGCTCTCCAAAATCACTATGTTGCCAAAAAAAACACCGTTTGGTCCTTTAGGGGTTAAAAACATACACTTGATTTTCATTCTTTAAAAAATTGTTAAGTAGAAGTAGGTTCAAAATTAAAAGAAAAACTAAATCATTAATAATTGTGAGATGGGATTGAAACACAATAATTCTAAAGGTGAGATTTTTCTAGCAAGCAAACTTAACCTTGTCAAACAATTTGTTTGTTTTTAAATTGCGAACATTGCACTCAAATCCTATAAGTTATTTTTTCAAGAAGATGTTGGATTGCATGAAAAATAAGATTGTCCATAACTTTCACATCACTAATTCAAATGGAATGAAACAAAGCTTCACATGTAGATGAAATATTATCTAAGAAAAAGAACTAAAAAATTAATTTCAAGTTTTTGTGGGTTTGTTTTTTTGCCCACCAAATGAAAATTTAGGCTTTTTGTGATATAATTTTTGCTTATGGGAATTAATTGAAATAAAAATTATATTCCCACAAAGGTAACAAGTTTTTCTAGCTTATGAGAAAGTTTTTAAAAAATTCACTAAAATTGAGTTCATAGGAACTTGCCCGAAATCCATTTTGTCCCTCAAGGGGACAATGGACCTTTAGGGGATAAACTTCAAAATATAGTTTTTTCTAGCATTTCCAAAAAGCAACGATACATATGTGTAAGTGTAAAGATGTGAGCCTATTGAGCCTTGAACCTAGTTGTAGGTATGCACTTACAATCATTTGAGGTGTTTATAACATATGTATCTATAACATAGGTACATTATAATTCATCTTTAAAAAAATTATACAATATATGGTGGTACCCAAAGAAAGAAAACTAAACTACTTATAACTGAGTTTGAACAACATGCATGCCAAGCGCACAATAGCGGGGATAGAGAGACAATACTTTGTGTCTAATAACTTTTACAAAAAATTTAGATTTTTTATCTCAATGGTGAGAATGTTTCAGCAAAAAATGGTATTCTTTGTTTTATTTTTACAAATGTGCCCTATACTATTGCCATAGTAAAAAAAAAGTTTAAAAAAATTCTAATTTCTTAATTCAAAAGTATTTTTTATAAATTATAATGCACAAAAGAGTGCAAGGGCTTTGTTGTTGTGTGAGAGATTTCATTTTTACTATGGATAAAGCTCCTTTTGCATTCTAATAAATTAATGAATTAAAACTTTGAAATTCAATAACTTTCACATTGTAGTGTCAAAGGTTGCATTCTTAATATGAATAGAAAGCTTTATGCATGAAAAAGTACAAGAGCTTTGTTTTGTGGCCTTGGAACATGCAATGTGAAAGTTATGGTTTTTCCAAAATAAAAGTTAATTTAATTTAGTTTTTTAATTTAAAAATCCATAACTTCAACATTATAGGTTCAAATGCTACAAAATTAGCACAAATAGAAAGCTCTTTGTACAAAAGAGTACAAAGGGCTTTGTTTCTTGGTGTTTGGACATGCAATGTGAAAGTTATGATAATCTCAAAATAAAAGATACTTAATTCAATTTTTGAATTCATGAAAACTTTAAAATTCAATAACTATCACACCATTGGTCCAAACTCTATGAAACAAATTCTGTACATGCTCCTTGCAAATAATTTTCTAATGGTACGAAGACATTGCCAGATGCCTTTAGCATATCAAACGAAACAAACAAAATAAAATAAAACAACCTCATATAAGGTATAGATTTGAAAATTTTCAAGATTGGATTCAAAAAACAACTTTATATGTTTATTCTATCTTCATTGCCCACAATATAAAACTCCTCATAACTTTCGCCTCATTATTCATAATTGAATGGCTCAAATGTTTTTGAACAGGTATCAATTTATATAATTCATTTAAATTAATCAACATTTTTTTAGAATATGTATTCTTAGCTACCTTGTTGACATTGAAATACAAAAATCTTTTAACTTTTGCAATATTCAGAGTTTCATACATAAATTAAGATGATTAGCATCTATACAAAAGAAAATCATGCAAGAAATTTCAAATTGTGAAGTCAATAGAACCTACCTTAATTCTTAAAACATCTAAAGTGGCTCTTTTGTCCTTTAGGGATTAAAGAGATTATGTTATGTACTGTTTATTGAAATGATCTCTAAATCCAAATTTGAAAAATCATTTATAGATATTTGTGAAAAAACTTAATTTTTTTTTACAATTTGCTAAAAACAAATTATTATTTTTATTATATTCATTTATTGGTAATTGGATAAAATTTCATGCTACATTGATTAGAAATAAATTTTCACAGTAGAATTAATCATGAAAACATTCTTTTGCTTCTCCAAAACAAATTTTTACATTACAGTGGTATATTTGATTTTGTAATAATTTCTTCATAAAAAAATATGCTATTTCAAATTTAATTTGTAAAATACTCATGCAAAGCACAACTTGTATCATTTTGAAAAAACATTTTCTATTATCAAGCATCCAAAACCACTTTAAAATTATCTTTTCTAAGGCTAGGATAAAATCTTTATCTCTTAATTTTTTATGAATTCAATTGTACTTGACAACATGTTGGTAAGTGAGTTAACCCGTAAAGTCCCATTGTTCCTACAAGGGACAAAATGGATTTCGGACAGGCTCCTATGATCTCAATTTTTACTGAAATTTTTAAAAACTTTCTCATAAGATAGAATAACTTAAGAGTTTTCTGGGAATATAATTGAAATAAAAATTTTAAATTTTTTGTTCTTGTAAATTATATTTTTTTGTAAATGGAAAGCTTTGATTCATTCCATTTGGATTAGAGATGTGAAAGTTATGGAGCTTCTTCTTTTGCGGGCAATCATAGTGACTTCTTGAAATACATTTTTTTCTTTCACTTTGAATGCTAATATCTTTCAATCTATATGGTCAAAATTCACAAAAAATTATCACATAATCTAAGACAAGTGTAGAACAAGATCCTATGGTTAGATTCTAAAAAATATTTTTTTAAATTTATTTTGTAGGTGATTGTAGTAGAAGTGGTAGTTTTGAGTGGTTTTGACAAAAAAAAATGGCCATGAGACTTTAGGGATTAAGAATACGTAGAAAAACAGCTAGTCAAAAAAGATTCCATATATATCTTTAAAAAATGTTTAGTGGAACGGGAAGTTAAAGCTAAAAGGGAAACAAAACCATTATCAACATAATTTGGAATTGAAAAATGATAAGAATGATTTTAGTAAGCAACACATATCGTACAGTTTTGCTCTTTTAATTCCTAAAGGCCAATTGTCTGTTGAATAGATAATTGAAAATCTGTAACATTCCTATGAAGTCAATTTTGGTCAGATGTTCATGAAATTTTGAGACAAGGTGTCAATATGTACCCCCTTAATGGGAATATAATATTTTTTTGATTGGGTGCTTGAATCAAAAGTTATACTACTTTGAATTTTTTGGACAATTTGGACAATTTGGACAATTTGAGCATCTTTGGGACATCTTTTGCAAAAACTCTCATCAACTTTTGAAATTTAGTTCATATGTAACTAATAAAATATGCCATACAATTGTCCCCAAAAAATATATTTTAGTTCTCAAATAACATTCTAAGAAGGGTCAAACTTTGTAGCTATGTTGGGGCGGTTTCAAGCAAAAACATTTCTTTTAACTTCAAGTCCTATCATCTTGTAATTTGTAAAGTCAAAGTCTTTGAAGTTTTTTCCACATATTCCAAAAAAATTTATCTAACTTTTCATTTTTTACATTTCAAATAAAAAATTTCTTCATTGCACAAGAAATCATCAAAAAATGACTGGTGTATTGCCAACTCCCTTAACCTCCTTGCACTTTAGGGGGATTTACAATAAACTAGACTCCATTTTTGCTTTTGAAAATTTTCATGAGTGAACCTAACATCATATACTTATGAATGGTCAAAATTTGCATCTTTATGTAGAGTAAAAAATTTTACTTCAAAAAGGCTCAAAGTCTATTGATCTCAAAGGGATGAAAGAAAAAATTCCTTACTTAAAAATGTTCTAATCTTTCAATTTATGCACAAAAAAATTAGCATTTTGGGATTTTTGCTCTTCCAAAACACCCTCCGACCTTCATGGGTTAAAAAATATGGAATTGAAAAGAGGACTCCACAATCAATTCTCCCTTGTCTACAAAACAAAACTCTTCATGAGTTTTATAAGTTTCATGTCATTAATTTGAATAGAGTGATTCAAAACTTTTGTATAGATATAAATCTGTTCTACCCCCCAAAATAGAAATTAGAAACAATAAAATAAAATAAATTGTTGCACACTGATTTGGCATTGAAATGTAAAAATCATAATTATTTCAATACTTTTTAAAAAATGACATGAACTAAAGCTTCAATGTAAAAACATTGATTAGAAGCTATTATATAATTTTCATGCAAAAAATGAAAATGATAAGTCACTGGAGCTTGCACAAAATTCCCAAAAAGTCCAAAGTGGGTTCCTTACACCTTTAGGAGAGACAACCTTGGAAAAGAAACCTTCATTGGGAATACTTTCTTCGGGACCTTTAAGATAAGCAACACAATCCAATTTGGAGTTCTACTTGTGGATTCAATTTAATTTTATTGTATTTTAGTGTAGTTTTTATTGCACCGAGTGTACAACTAGGACTCAAAGTTTTTGGATTGAATTGAAAGTTGTTATTATATGAGCTTGGAAGCATGAGCCTATGAACCTAAAATACTATACACCTATGTTATAGGTGTTTAAAATATTAAAAACTTTTATGATTATAGTGCAACTATGATGTAGGTGTATATTATAGGTGTTTACATTATAAGCACCTTTAATGGTTGCAGTGTGTGTATATATATACTCAAAGCTCACATATTAGTATTGTTGAAATTGGGTTGAAAAATCACCATTGAATGAATTCAATGAGTTCACCCGTACAGCTTGCTACACATGACAAAATGGTTCATTCATTGTTTTAATGTATAAAGAAGTACTTTTAGATTTCCATTGAATTTATACAAAAAAGAAACCCACATTAGAATCAAAAAGGACAAGAATAATTTTCCTAAGGAACCACAACAAGAAGCTATGTGTTTTTGTTTTCCCCACAAATGAGTTGACTTGAAATACATGTAAAATCTTGATTTACAATTCTTTTGGAAAAAAAATGGGAATCCAATAAATGTACCTACATATATGAGCACTAACCAACCAATTCACAATGGGCTTCCTACCTTGAGTTTGGACTTGTACACCTATATGATATGTGCACCTAAAAAAAACATTCTTCTAATTGCACCAGCTATCTACAACAATTCAAGATTTTAAGTTTGGACTCATGCAGATAGGTGGCACAACTAGGAGAGTTTGAAATCTTGGACAACTATAAATAGGTAGCTCAATTAGAAAAGATGGAAATCTTGGACTCCTGTAGATGGGTGGCACAATTAGGGGGAGTGTCTCTTTCTCATGCACGTACCTTTGAGACTAACTCAACTCAAGCACTTTGCTTTCCTCTTTCAATTTTTCAATTTGCAGGACTCCTTCTCTTTTTTCCAAAACTCTAATACTTTTTAAACTTCAAAATATCAAGCCGCCCCACATGAACCCAAGCCCATTCCGGCAGTTCCCTCTGATATTTTCATCCTACCCAAAAGAAGGGGTAAAATTTCCTCCAGGGCTCCACCAAAAGCACAAAGCAGGGGACAGCCGAAGTTTAGGTCGAGCCCCGCCCCACCACTGAGAATCCACCCATTCAGTAGCCCTGCCTGGCCCTGCCGAGTGCCGACCACTGTTGCTGAGAGTAGGCGGTCATTAACACTGGCGAAGGTGACAAGTAGCTTGTGTCACCCAAATGAAAGGAAGAAAACGAAGAAAACAGCAGGGTTAACAGTGAAGACTAAAGAAAAGCCCGAGAGAGTGGTGGAGGTTTGGAGTTCCACAAATTCCCAAACTTAAAGAAAAAAACAGACCCCAAATTTCAGCCATGATTTCTGACTGGCCCCAAGGCGGTTTGTACTTGTAAACTCGTAAGTTATGATCATTCTTCTCTGACCCCACTCCCCAGTCTCCAGTCCAACAGTCCAACAGTCCAACAGTCCACACTCCACACTCCACACTCCTTCCCGAATTTCTATGAATATGATTACAAGAATATATCATCATGAAGAGACGGAAATAATGAGAAGCAATGAAGAGAACGCCAGTACTGTTCCGTTAGGGTTGGCGTGAGCGGTTATGACGTGGATAAGGTGCGTCTCAAGGTCAAGGCTCCACAGGAGCCGAGAGGGACACTGGGTCACTGGAATAGTCGAGGGCGGGGGGATAACATAATGAGCGCCTTCTAAATTGGGTTTATGACAACAGAGTGACAGCGCAGGGGTGGGGTTTACTGCTCTAAGTGACAGCGTGCCCATACCTTGCCCTGCCCGACACCGAAATTTGAACTGAGATAGCGCTGGGCAGATGCCGCCAGGGGAAGCAAAATTCTCCCCAAATACGCTTTCTTTAATGACAAGCACGTGGGACGCAGCGTTGTATATACCCAAGAATTGATGACGAGCCCACCATGGGGAGAGAATAGAAACGCCAAAGCAGACAAGTGGCCATCGCCACATGGGTCGGAAGCTCCTCCGCTCTTGGCAACTGCGAAGCATAGTAACTTCCATCATCACTCAAAGGGCCACAGCAAAAGATTCAAGGAGCGGGGGGCACATGCAGAGCAGTAGGTTCAGAAAAAGGTGCACTTAGATGCATTCTCATATCCATGTACCTAGTTTGTACAAGCCAACAACAAAGGAGTCAAGGCCTCGGTGCACACCGGAAAAATTGGAGCCTACTTGGAACTGGGGACTCATAGAAAGGTCCAAATTATAGAGTAGTGAGTCCCGGGGGTAAACATTGTCGGGACATTGCCAAACCCTTAGCGGTTCAAAATCAGTAGTACTTGTAGGACGGGAAGGGAAGCGAAGGGAAGGGATGGATTCGCAGCTACCCAAAGCACCAAAAAACAGCAGGATGGACCCGAAAGGGGAAGGTCTAACCTGTTACCTAGGGGGAGGGGTTGAGTGAAGGGAAAGCAGACATTCCCTGCATCCATTCACGAAACCCTCCCTGAAAACTTGTTTTCTTATTACCTAGTACGTACATAGCTCTATATATATATGTATATATAGAAAAGAGGGAATATTACATACTTCCGACTGCTATTTCCTACTCTTTGTCAGCGGAAGGCTGATGGCCATCGAACTCGATGACTTCAGGAGCTGATTTCTTGGTTGCTGGTGCTGCTGTTGTGATCTCCGAAGCAGCTTCTTCTAAGTCCTTGCCACCGAAAAATTCGGGTCCAGCAATCTCAAGAAGCTCTTCTATAGTGTTGGGCAGCGGACCAAGCGCCTTTGGCCACAAAGAGTCGTTTTTCAGCATCTGAAAAGATCGACAATTTAAGCATAAACATCAGAATACACGACACTCGGATATCGAGAAAATTGACGAAACACATTTGCGTTACAATTTGTACTCTCCAGTCAGGATAGTGAACAAAAACTACCTATCTCGAAAAGTTAGTATACCACAGAGAAGAATTTGGAGAATCCTCGCTACTGGATTTTGAATCTGAACGACTTAAAATGGGTTAGTAACCCCGTTGCATTGAGTGTACAAACATTACAAGCAACCACATCAGGTAGCCCGTTTCGTACCCTGATCTGGAGCTCCAAGCACTGAACGTAGTTGATGGCCTTCTCCAGCATAGTAACCATATCCACCTTGTCTCCATTTGGTATCAAAGTTTGCAAGACTTTAAGTCGCTCACTGATCCTCTCCCTACGCACCTGTGTTCGGGTACAAAGCACTGTCAATAACGCTCATCGTAACATGACAATGACCAAAATCACATGTAATGTGCATCCGCAAACACACATTGGCATGCGAAGAAAGAGGGTTTGGAGCCATACCCTTGCGGCAATGCTCTGTGGATCATTAGCGCTGCCTTGGCGTGCACGAGGCTTGAGGTTGGTATTGAGTGCAGGGCCCAGAGCACGCCCACTTGTATTTTGAGTCACTTTCTGATGAGCCGCTGCACTGATCTCCTCCAGCCTACTGCATCCAGCAGTTCCTTGCCACTTCTGCATGGGCTTCTTGTTCATCGATCCACCTTTGTTGTCGTCAGGCTGATTCCAACAATTTCAAGTTAGAAAATATAACGGCTCCAAGAGGAAGGCTAATACTCAAATTGAGTACTCGTAAATCTCATTACACGGCTAGGAGGATGTCGATTATCTTTCACACGGAAAGAATGACAGATACAACATACATGACATATACAAAACTTGTGTAGAACATACAAATGCGCGAGAATGGGATATCATGAAAGTACCCAAAGAGGCCGCTTGTTAACGGGGTTCGCATTTGCAGCTGGACTGGAGTTGGCACTGGTGTTCCGGGGTAGCGCACACTTCATGGTTCCAGTCTCGGTCTGTTGCCTCATTATTGGAGTTTTCTCGCTTCCTGGTACAACAGGACATCCGCCCATCATCCGTCCGGAAGGCCACTTCGGAGAACATTCACCTGAGTCAGGTCTGGGGTTACTAGAGGCTGGTTGCTGCCTCGCCAAGTTGGGAACAGTTGAAGGGTTACTGATAGGTGATGGTCGCCTTGGTTGAAAAACCAAGTTGGAAGTGGAGGGCGAACTGCTCATGGGTGGTGGTGGTGGAGGTGGTGGTTGCCTTGGCTCAAAACTCAAGTTGGACAGCGGAGGCGAAACACTCATCGTTGGTTGTTGCCTTGGCTCTAACCCACCAACGTTCGGAGTTGGAGAGGAGTTACTCATGGGCTGTTGTTTCTGCCTTTGCTCAAAGCAGCTGATAGGAATGGGAGAAGAGCTTGTCATGGGATGTGGATGTTGTTGCAAGCCCATGATCGGAACGGGTGAAGAGCTCGTCATGGGAGGTGGATGTTGTTGCAAGCCCATGATCGGAACGGGTGAAGAGCTCGTCATGGGAGGTGGATGTTGTTGCAAGCCCATGATCGGAACGGGTGAAGAGCTCGTCATGGGAGGTGGATGTTGTTGCAAGCCCATGATCGGAACGGGGGAAGAGCTCGTCATGGGCTGACGTTGCGGACTCGGCTCAAACCCCACGACTGTTGGAACGGGGGAAGAGCTAGTCATGGGCTGCTTTGGTCTCTGCTCAAAAACCATCCGCGTTGCAGGGGAGGAGTTGCTTACGGATTTCTGATGCCTCGACGACTCAAATCCCATGGTAGTCATTGGGGAGGAGTTGCTAAAGATCCTTTGATCATAGCCCAGGTTAATGACCGGCGAGGAGTTGCTCATAGACCTCTGCTCATACCCCAAGTTCGTCACTGGGGAAGAGTTGCTCATGGCTTGCTGATGCTGCCTGTGCCCGGAATTGGGAATGGGCACCGCGCTACTCTTCCCCCGGTTGTTGTTGCCATCCAGCCACACTCTGTGCACATCCTCCTGTTGTTTCTGTGTCGGTACAACAGCTCTGGCACTGTTTACGTAAGGGCCAGGGTTGAAGCTCGACATCTTGGGTTCCTCAACTACACTGTCTCGTCTGCGGGAAGAAGAATCAGAGAGAGGAGACAGACTACTGCTCTTCTGGTTTGCAACAAAAGTTGCTGCTCCCGGGACGTCCGCCACTGACACATTTCCACCTGTTTTAGGGGCAAGCGGCAGGGGATGATGAACCTTCGGTAGATGCTGCAAAAAACCCATATTGGAGTTGCATCCCCCATCCATGCCGGATGTGCTAATGATCCTTTGCGGGACATTAGTTGGACCGAACATTCCCATCGAAACAGGCGATCCCCCATACGGTATAGCATTTGTGCTACTGACCGGCCTGTTCCCAGGAGGTATGGATGAACTTCCATACGAAGCATTGACCGGCCTGCTCTGTTGGACAGGGGTTATGGTGCCGAAGGGCTTGATGGTGTGGAACTCCTGGGGGAGATGTGGAGAAGGTAGCGTCGAGGAATTGAACTGCATGAACGGGTTGCTCAGGATCTCCTGCACATCCTGATGAGGGTAAAACTCTGAATGTCCCCATTGCTGCTGCCCTTGCTGAGGAAATTTCGAAGTTGCACCAGCGAAGTCGTGTATCGTTTCCCCAGTCACTGTGGGGAGGCTCAGGACAGGATCAAAAGATTCCACAGGCATCAAGGTGATGTCGGAGATCTCTTCTGCTCGCCATGCATCAGATCCCCAGTACGGTGGGTAAGGAGATTCCGGATGCAACGATAAGATGCTAGTCTGGCTCTCGGCACCGTTGAACAAACCCACCTGTTGCAAGGGCTGTGGGTCACACGCCCCCCATAAAACGCCATCTTCCATATTACTGGCGTTGGTAGTACGCAATTGTACTCTATCTCACGATGATTCACCTAAGTTTAAGTTTACCTGCACACCACAAATAGTGAGACATCCTCATTATCGTTGAAAACACATTGGTTTTGCAAACCAAGGACCCAAACGAACAGACTATCCCCAGCAATACACTACAGATTGGCAGAAGCAACAAGTTGAAAAGATCGCACACCGTGGGCTGTGGACATACCAAATGAAAGGTCTAAAACACATAACCGCGAAGAAGGAATCTTTTCCGCAGGCACTTGACAGATGCTCCAAAGAGCACGAGTACCACTTGGAGACTCCCAATCTACTGTCCAGCTCGCAGCTTCCAGGCCCTCTTCACTTGAATAACAAACCCCAGTCTCATCTGTTTGGCCATTCGCAGCCTACACAAAACTATTATTCCACTCGTGGCGAAAATCAGCTAATCATCACTCGAACACGAGCTTCCAAGCTATCAAAGTCAGGAGGGGCACCCGGGAAAAAAGCTAAATCGCATGGCACTTAGACTTCCTCCGTCTCCATTTCCAAATTCGACCCTGCTACTAGATCCGAAACCGAAACAGCGAGCGTTGCGACTCTGATGTCTCCGCACGCTGCGGAGGCAAAAACAAAGGTCCGGTGAATGGCGTGCAGACCGGAAGTAGGCACGGAAAGATCATGAACGATTCTAGCTCTCAGCCACCCCGACGTCATGGAATAGAACACGCCAGAGCTTCTCCTTCTTTCTCTCTCTCTCTCTCACCCGCCCACCCTCCAGAATATCTGCTCTCTTCCTCAATCCACTCCGCAGCAAATTCCAACCACCGCCACTCTTGTAGCTCCCTCGCACACTTCAATCCCAGATCTGAGACCCAACCAGCGTCCCCAAACCCTCTCTCTTTCGCCTTCCTTGACTTAGCCCCACCACCAATCCAACACACTCGCAACAAATCCTCAAGACGGCTTCAAGCCCAGCCACCACTCCAATAGCGCAAAGGCAGAAGAAATGGAAACGTGGAATACACGAAGCAAGAGGATGAGACCCACAAGCAGCAGGAGAAGGGAAGAAGAAGAGGAAGAAGAAGAGGAAGAGAAGGAACAAGGCAGGCTTAAAAAGGAAGGGGAGATGGGGGATGATAAGAATGGGGTGCGGGCAACCAGGAGGGATGGGCAGTCGCGCAACAACAGTATAATAATCCACTCATCATCATCATCTCCCTGGGCTGTCCTCCTCAAACAGGCTTTCCGTTCTTCTATTCTTCTCCTTCGACTATTCCCCTGTAGCAGCCAGCAACGAACGACATCTCCACAGTGAAGTACAACAGCAACTACTAGTATTCTAACTTACTTCTATCCCCCCCTTCCCCCGCCCCGGTGGTGGCAGCAGCAGCACTGCAGGCAGAGCACTCATCAGGCAGGCAGGCACCATATCTAAAAAGAGAGAAAACTCGTTGCTCTCGCCAACTATTCTGTTCCTCTTCCGCCACTGTTGCCCCGTACTCTTGTCTTGTAGCCGTAATTCCACCCCCAGAGCTCCGCCCCCATGGCTGCCACCCCGGTTTAGCTCCCCTATTCAATCACACTCAAGCTTTCTTTTATTACTGCCTGCCCCCTCTTGCTCTTCTTCGGCTCACACTTCACCGTCGCATCCCTCGCTACTTAGCTCGCTTTTCTCTCGCTTTTCCTCTTTCTCTTTCTCTGCCTCTCCCTTGCTCGCTCGCTCGCTCGCTCGTCCGTCCACTGAGGTTTTCATCATCAGATGCTCCTATCTATCATATCTACAGTAGTACTGTTCCTGCAGTTTTCTACCCATCGCGCAGCTCCTTCATTAACTTGCTGGCTGACTCTTTTTAGCCTCAGACTTTCCTGTTTCCACGCTTCGCACTTGCCCAGTCCTGAGTGCGCTGTCAGAACCCAAAACGAACTTCGCGCACGCCATCGCCGTCCATAGCCTCATGGCCTCGCTCATCCCGGCCTGCCTGGCTACTCACCACACTCATCCAATCTCCACTCTGCTCTCGCCAGTAAGAAAGCGCGCGCCCGCCCTTTCCACCAGCGGTAACTTTCCCATTCCACCACCCCGAAAAAAGGACGGACGGAAGGAGTGAGGGAAAAAAAGAAAACCCAAGCAGACGGATTTCATGCCTGCACGGGGCGGGGCCCCCCGGGCCGCCTTGGTTGGGGCGCCGTAATTTTTAAATTTTCGGGGGGTCAGCCCGCCGGGTCGGGCCGGGCAGGACCGGACCGACGGACCGGACCTTCCTCGGTGGGGGTGGGGCGTGTTTGCTGTGACGCTGGGGCCCGGTGGGGCCCACCCGCCCGCGGCATATTCCCGTGCTTGTGCTCGTCACGCAAATGGATGTGGTCTCGTGGAGGGGGTGGGATAGTTTTTAGTTTCTTTTTTCCTTCAAATTTTATTACAAAAGGAAAATGTAAAGTTGTTGGGTTGTGTTTTAAAAAAAAAGGGGGGGGTCTCTCTTTATTATTTACTTTTCATTTCTTTTTGGCTTTTTTTCTTTTTATGCTTTGTTGGGCCGCCATTTTGAAGTAGCGTCAGTAGCGTAGCCTCCCCCCCCCCAGGGGCGGTTGGAATGGAATGGAATGTTGGGCGTTTGTAGATCTGTTCGTGACTGCAGTACAAGTGTCTATCCCACTCACTGCTGGGCTCAGCTTTTGCCATGTGGGTGATAGTGGCACTTGGAAGGGCCTGACTGGTCGATCTCGTTGCTGGTGGTGAGAGGAGGGAAGGGGGCTCGCTCTTTCAGACGGGACGGCGTTGGGAAGGGAACTTACTTTGGTGTTTGACTGGGGTGAACCCGTCTGTGGTTTTACCCCCTGAGGGAAAAGTAACAAAGGGCCTTTTTAATTTGCCACACATGACGAAATTTGCAAATTTTGAATTCATATTTGGAATCAGAGGCTCCAAATTAGTAAAGAGAGGCGTACTAGGTAAATTAGTTAAGCACAAAATAGGGGGATTTATTTTTTTACTTACACTCTTGGAATGGCTTGGAGGGGCGCCAGTTCACCTTGATCAAAATTAGCAAGAAGTGATATAGAAAATGGATTAAAAGAACTCGATCAAAATTAGCCAGAAGTAATATAGAAAATGGATTAACCTTTTAAGGCCTCAAGGGTGCGACGGTTGACTTCATTGTTGATTGTAGAAAAAGTGAATGCACCTATTAGTCCAATAATCAAAGAATTTTGGTGGCTACCTTGGTTATGGGGTTTACGTCCTTTTAGGATTAATGAAGCGCCAAATAGGTTGGGGCCATTTTTTAAAACCCTTTCAAGAAGGACATTGAGGCTGAAAAGTAGTCGATGGGTGATTTCATTGTTCATTGGGGAAACAAAAAATGCACCTATTGGTTTAATAATAGATTGAGCAGTTTTGGTAACTACCTTGGTCATAGGGGACGTGTCCTTCAAGAATTAACAAACACCTTTGGAGAAAAATTAGGAACTTCGAGAGGATGAGTGAGGGGGTGGTTCACCTTGGCCTTGGTGTAATTGGATAAAGTGAAATTGTCATTGCTGTTGATTTCTTTGGGCACAAGTCTCTTGTTGGTTTTTACAAGCAAATGGACATATGTTTGAAGGAGACATAGAAACATGTTTAAGGTGGGTTTACATCCCAAAATTGGGATCATCATTCTATGAACATCTTCAAAATCAATATGTACAATGGACATATGTTTGAAGGAGACATAGAAACATGTTTAAGGTGGGTTTACATCCCAAAATTGGGATCATCATTCTATGAACATCTTCAAAATCAATATGTACCTATATAGAAGAAAGGAAATTTTGAGAACACCTATTAAAAAAATTGGACACCATCAATCATAATTTTTGCATACAGTATCCAAACGTTGCATTCTTTGGTACCTTGGAACTTCTTTTCACTTGTCAATAAGAAATCAATGAAAATTTGACATGTCTATAAATAATAACTAGTTACAATAGTAAAAAGTGGGGGGGACCCATGTCAAACTCCTAAAGGATCATTTAATCCTGAAAGGTACATGACTACATTTCATCCAAAAAAATAATTTGAAATGCCATTTCTAGTGCAAAAAGATATGATAAAAAAAAATTCTTTTGGATATTCAACCATAATACCTTGCACTAGACATGTATAGAAATGTATGGAAAAAAAATCATACACTTTGATAATGTAGATGGTGAGATAGTAGTAATCAAAGTGAAAAAAAATGATTTCTTTCCACCTTACAAAACTAGGTTTTTAGACTTTGAATCCCTTTGATTTAATTTTTTATGCTAAAATAGAATCTATTTAAAGTAATATGGATGGGACTAGGTTGACTATATTACATTAGAGAAATTATTACATTAGGGAGGATCATTGCGTTAATGACCTTTGTGTGCAACCAAGTGGGACCAAACAAACAATATTATGTTAGAGAGGTTATTATTTTAAAGAGGTTCTATTGTATAGAATTTTGAGGTTTAAATCTTTATGGTGAAGAATTGAGTTGAAAATCTAAGATTTTTTAAAAATCAATTATTTATGTTTTAAAAAATCAAGAAAAAATAATTATAAGATGGAAGAAAGCATTTATATTGTTAATAGTTCTAAGCTTTGGAATTTCGATTTTTTGATTAGTTGTCACTAGTAGTACATGAAAACAAAGCCCTAGCTAATTACTATACTAGTTTAATTGTATTTACATAAGTACCATTCCATTTTGACTTGCATGATATAAAGTCATTGGATTTTAAAGTCACACAACTATAATTTTACAAGTGAAGCCACTATATATTTTTAATAATTTTTTTGTCTGTCCTTGTTATTTAAGATTTCACAAAAAAATTTATGCAAATTTAATAGAAAATGGACTAACATTTTGGTTATAAAATATATTGTCAAAGCTTGGGTGGATCACTCTCTATATATTTTACCCCCAATGTGAAAAGGGAATATTTTTTAGGGAGCTATTTACCTCCAAGGTAGAAATAAAAGGGCCCTTTTAATTACTTAATTTGGCAAAATGGTCTATATTATAGCACTCTATCATTACTTATATTATACAATTTTTCTAGGCTATTTTCTTTATAAGGAAAAAAAACAAATTGAAAAGTACAATGAAAACAAAAGTGTTAGAAAAAAAGTACATAGAATACATGCATGGAATTTAGCCTATTCCCAAGCATTTTCAAACAATTTAGTTTTCAACACTTGGGAATTTTTATTTGGTATGAAAATTTTTCTTTCTTTTTCACACCCTATTTGTTTTATTAAGGCACTTTGGTCAAGATTTAAAACATACACATGTGGTCAAAGTTCACAATTTTCATATGTATAAGAAAAAAATGGATAGCATATCCAAAATTCAAACATACAAGAATATAACAAGGCCATTTTAATTTCAACAATTCATAACTAATTCCACAAAGCTCCAAAACATGTGAAACAACTTAGATTAGATGTCAATCCCATTTGGCTTTCAAGGAAATCTACTATAAAACATTTCAAGAACATTACCTCTCCAAATTCAATTTCAACTTAGAACTTGAATTTAGTTTCCGCTTTATGGACCTCGTACCTTAACAAGCATGAAACAACTGAGGAAAACAACAAAACATGCTTTCTGAACAAAACAAAATGGACTTGCATAAATTGTCATTTATATGTTCAAAAACACAATGTAGTTCAAACAACTTACTCAATGTATATTCCAAAGTAAATGTGTTTACAAACTCGGATTTCTATCAAAATTAGAACAACTGCAACAAGACAATATTCTTGGCGGAGTCCATGTATAATCTTGCATTCACAAAAACAATGGTATACGCAAAATTTATCTTCATGATCTCAAACTATTGGTGCAACCCCTTATAAAGAACAAACTCAAGTGTGTTCACTAAATGCCAAATGCGTTGGTTAATGCCTACACGGTCTGCACTAGCACAACTTAGATACTAGCAACCACATCATTTAAGACTTTCATCTTCTAACTTATTATGCAATGGTCCTCATTGTCCAAAAACTAAAACAACCAATCAAGTGTTGTTTTATCCTCCAAATGCACCCTAAGTGAAATGTATGCTTTGTTTTCAAATACCTTCACCTTGTTGTACAATATTAGAATAGCAAAATTACTCTCTATTGTTCATATCTTCACTTGAATCGTCACGAATTACTAAATTTAAATTGTATCCCTAGCCACCCTAAAGCTATAAGTAAACCTCAATGAATTTAAGTACAAAGTACAAATTCAACTACACTACTAGAAAATTTCGTTTTTCTGTTGTTTCGGTCGCGTTGATCCGGTCAAAATCTGACAGAAATCTGTTGAAACCAACAGATTTCTGTCAGATTTTGACCGGATCAATGCGACCGAAACAATGGAAAAACGAAATTTTCTAGTAGTGCTAAATTGAACCCAAAATATGCAATGCAATATGGAAAAGAGTTTACTTGTTCTAATCTCAACAACAAATTTGAGCTACACCTGTAAAATAACTCACTTATGTGGAATCCATGAATCATATAAATAAAAAAGAAATCACCCCACCTGCTTGCTATTGTGACCAACAACATTCAGCATTAAAGCTCTTGAAAATCACCAAATTATAATTTCTCTCAACCTATCTAAATCCCTGAGTTATTAACCACTACTAGATCAAATGCTTTTGAGTTCTAACTCTAAAAAACGTGTTCAAACTTGCAGAATATGACCAACGCAAGGAAAAATGCTAAATAGCGTGACAACCAAATCTATTAAAAAATAACTCATAATTCAAAGTCATCGCACCTTCATCCACGGAGTTCCAACCATTGGTTCAATTTTTCATCCAATCCATGTCTAACCTAGTGGCACACCTAGCTATACATATGGATCATACAAATTAAATATTGGGATTCATCCGCAACTGTTGTAAATTTTTTAGTAGTATATATACTTGTTTAGTGGTGTACAAGTATCATGATAATCACTTCACTTAAAGTTTTTTGGGTCACAAAAAAATATGTTTATTTTTAAGCAAATGGTATCCTTATAGAATATGCACACAAACCTTATGCCCTTGCTTATTAGCAAAACAAACTACAAAAAATTTTAAATACCTTATATACATACTTTGTCCCAAAATGATCTTCCTATTGTACTTTGTAATGTTGTGAATTAGAACTAACAAAACAACTTCAAATAGTAGTTTTCCCTCCATCATTGCCATCATCAATTAAAAGACAAATGAAATGACTAAAAGGGTCAATTAACATTGTTCATTCTTATTTTTGCATCTCTTTGAATATTGCCCAATTGAAGGAGATGAAGCTCTAGAAGGTGGAACAAAAGGTGACATGTGGTCTTAGACATATACTAAATGTCTACAAAATGATAGCCTCACACTCAACAATTAATTAACTAGTGGTACTCCTTGGAAATGCCCCCAAAATCTACTTCTCAATATTTCAAAACTACACTTTGAAAAGGGCTCCCAAACTCAAAGTTTTTAGAATGCTAGAAGTGCACTAAACTCAACTTTCAGTGAAAAATTGGTTTTTAAAATGTTATTTTTAGCCTTAATCCAAAACATTTTGTCCAACAAGATCATTTTGGGACAAAGGTAGTAATAAATTAGAGATGTATAGAATTTGGCCTTTCAAATGAAACAAGACAAAAGACCTTATTTATGCCAAGTGAGTATTTGCATTGCTTTATGTCTAATGAGTACTAACGAGGGACACTTGAAGGTTTTGAATATACACTACTCATATATAATAGCACAAATAAGATGGCTTGTAGATTGAAAAAAATTGGTTTGTAAAATACAACCTCGATACTATCTAGCAATCTATTCAATTTATCTTGTTACATCATGTCAACATTCCAAATTGCATATTGAAAGTAATTAATTGTCATTTTATGCTAGTCAAGAAAGCAACATGGTGGCATTTCATATTGAAAGACCAAGCTTGTGTGATCTTGGTATAGTTTTGAACAACCACATCTATAAAAGGTAAGTTGTCCTCTTTATATCAAGATTTTGTAGTGTCTATTTGTGTCACTATATACTAGAAATGCACATTTCAAATGGTATGTAGTGACTCAAATAGGCCACTACAAAATTGTTACACAAATTCAATGTCATGTATTACTATGTCTATTCTAATTCCTACCATCCACTTTGGCTTTTGCTTGCAAACATCTTAGCCAAAGAAAAAGGTAACCAAAGTCACCCTAAAAGTTAAAAGAAAAGGTGAAGATGCATTGAAAAAAATTGATGGCATTGCTATGTGGAAACTTTGATCACTCTTTGAGCATAAATGGAATTTGAATTCGTACAAAATGACAAAAAATATGGTGAATATCAATCAAAGTTTTTGGGTGGATTTCTACAAAATGTTAGGTTGGAGGGTTGCTAGATTGGGGCCTTAAAAGTCCTCACTCAAGCTATTCATCTAAGCCCTAGCCCTCATTTTTTCCAAACTCACTTTAATAAGTAGATGGCAAAGAAAGTTGAATCTGACCTCTAAACACCTATTCTTTGGATCTTTGCTCTCAAAGATGGCCATACTATCCATCTATTTCCATCTAATGTAGGAATCAAGGCAATTCTCATGTTATATACTTGCTTCATCCATTGTATATTGAAAATGTATGCATCATTCAATTCAATTTTAGAAGTATTTCTCATTGTTTCCATCTTTTCTTGCTGAGAGACTGATATTGGGATGAAGCTACATGCAAAGATATTTGTAATGATACCAATTTTTTTTAGGTCTAGCATCACTTTCAAGAAAAAAAAAACTTTTTTATATTCAAGCAATACAAAGAGGACAAATTAGCAATGGTGTTTCATGAAATGACTAGCATAAGTGCCAGCTTTTCATACTATGGACCAATGGTGGCACTAAGCTAGATAAATAATGAAGCATGTTTCTATAATGATCAACATCCCTAAGGATGTAGAAGATAAATTTACTGTGAACAACACAAGGGACAACACTAAATAACAATCTAATGTTTAGACCACTCCGGGCTCTTCATCAAAAAATAAGCAAATATTTTATCAAAATACAATTGAAATTTGTGAAAGGATGGTAGAGATTGACATGAATTTGATGAAACATTTTGAAAACACAAATTAGTTATTAGAGAGAGTAGACCACCAAATGGATTGTTTATTTTACAAACTCTAGTACCTCTATTTTTTTCTTTGAATCATAACTACCTTCAAAATAGGAGCTAGATTTTTCAACTAAAGTTGACTTATACAAACTATTGGCAATCAATTCATGTAATTTGTTGTATTTTGTAGCATGTTCTTCAACTTCTCCACACGTTCATTTTTTGTCTCACACACTTGTTGTTTAGCAAATATGTTTTATGTTCTTCCTCTTCTTCTCTATATCCAACATTTGAAATTCTTTTTTGAAACATCTTCATTTTATTCAACAATGTCTCTAATATACAAAATAGACTTGTATTTTGTATATCTTCAAAACAATTGTTGTTTCCTTGCTACATTGCCTCTTTTGCTTCTCTTGCTCATTCCATGTTAAAGTCATCATTTTCCAATAGATAATTCATGTCAAAGTCATTATGATAATATATAATTGTTGTAATAATATTTGCACATATTGCAATGACGCATCGATTCTCTTCAATAATATGTGCCATCTATCTCCCGATTTATCCTTAAAAATCTCTAAAGCTCTCAACTAGCATTCAAATGCTTGATTGAATGAAATTCTAGTGATTTTTTTTGAGATATGCCTTCTTTTTCTCCTTTAAGTAATGACCAAAACCAAAGCCTTATAAGGTAAGTGGCATCACCAATGATCTCATTAGGCAAGAATGAACCCTTCATAGTTTTTTTTCCTACTTCAAATTTCTAAAATAATGCCTAACAATCATAAATCCATTCAACTCATCTAAAACCATGATCTCAAAACTTGCATTTTGCATCTACAGCTCTTTGAAGAAGGGTTGAATAGTAGCCCTTGCACCTATAATGTGATGTAAGGTCAATAAGCCATGATAGGAATATGACTTCCATCACTAGCTCTTAATATAAATGGAATATTGTGTAATGTTTTAAATTCCCTAGCAACTCGCTTAATACAAACTAGTGTGATTTAGGAAAAACTAATGGCATAAATTTTTCCTTAGCAATCTCATAACATTCTCTAACAATGAAGTTGAACCCAATTCTATCACATGTAAATCAACAATCATTATCAAAGAATTATAGCAATCCTAGTCTTCAAATGAAAGTTTTTTACTTTTATTTGCATAACACTCTTATATCTCCCAACACTTATTATTCATCCCAAATGCTATTGATAGATGAACGATGTTCCAATCCTATGTAATATTCTACAAGCTCAATGCCAATTCTATTGTCAAATCTTTAAGTTTATACAATTTGTCATGCATCGGGTAAGTACTATTACTTAATCAAAATGAAAAGTGTTATATTTATTTCATTCCTTGATTACTTCTATTTAATATTTGAGCATTATCTATTTGGCTAGTATATTATTTAAATAGCTTTATGATCAATTAGTTATACAAATTCAAAATCAATTTTTTTGGTTAGTATACAAAGCATGAGGCTTGATCAATATTCATATTTGGTTAATTAGATTTGTCTTGGCTTAGAAGCATTGAATCCAATCTTCTTTTATTCAAAGCTCAAATTCTAGACTAATTAGCCAAAACACACATTATTTTGGACATAATAATTATACCATTACTAAGTTGATTTGTATGAAGGTTGTATCACTCTAACAAATTCAAGTGTCTAACAAAGAAATCGTCACAGATGAAAACCATCTAAATTGTTAAGTATGAGCATTCAAGTATCAATTATGCAATAACACACATTTATAGTCATGATAATTTATCTAGTTTATAGAATCCACAAAGTCACCTACTTGTTAATAGACAAAACTCACCAACTAAAGGTCAATTTGTTATATGAAGGTATTATGCAACTTACAAGTAGTCGTAACAATTTGATTTCAAAACCATAGATAACATCAAAACAATTTATACTCTCAATCTAATTGACCTGGTCTACCATTTTTCATTTGAGCAAATAGGCAATTTGATCTTTCTAGAAATCTGTGAAATGTTGGTTTTGTAACCACTAAACAAGTTGATATAAATTGATTCTCAAATAATTTTACATAGTCAATTCGAGTAAGTATCATATACTTAAATAGTTTTCCATCCCTAACAGTAAGAAATTACATACCAATTGTCTATAAATCCTTACAAAGATATACAACCTATTCAAAGTAAGACAATTCAATTCATGACAATTGAACAACATCAATCAAAGCAAGTATGGCAATTGGATAGTCCAATTGTAACAAATGAAAGTTCAAATTGACAACTTAACTTACAAAATGACTATCACAATGTGCACAAACAGATTATTAAACCATCATCAAGTGCACATTTATGCTTTAAAACAACTCAATAAACAAAAAAAATTCAAAGATAACTTATCTTGAATTCAACTTATTCAAATTGACTGCAATTACACATTGCATTCTTTGCAAACACATTCACTTCAATCATGTAATTTGACATAGCAAGGATAATTCAACCTACACAAACAATTTGACTATGACTTCTAAATCTCTAATTGCTAACAATGCCTGTAGCAATTTGTCTTTCACATTTGAACATAATACTTGTACAAACTTGAATTGATCAACTCGACCAATCCTATGTATTGATATTATAGACAATTAGATAAATTGTCACATAATTAATCTCTCACTACTTTCAGAGACTCATACATGCACTCTATTGATACACAAACAATTGGCAATTTTCTCTCTTACAAACAACCCCACATGAGACAAATTTCTCAAAGATTTACAAACACAATTCGCCAATATAAGTCATATGACTTGTATGCACTAAGGAAAAGAATGAATAGTCATTTGGATTTAGAGTCCTCAAACAAAAGACAATTCTTCACTAGAAACAACATTAAGTTTACTTTTAGAATCACTTTTTATTTGCTCAATAAGTACTACTTCATATCTAGCCAACATCTATTGAATTTATAAAGTAACTTATCACTATATGACACACAACAATAAAAATGGAACAACCAATCACCTCTATTTATACATGCATAACTATTAGATAAAGAATTCAAAATTCGGGCAACTACAAATCCAAAAAGACAATGCTCCAAAAATCCAAATGGCCTTGAAAATGACCAAATTGTCCTTGGTTAATGAAGCCTCCCACTTTCAACAATAAAAATGGTCATTGTCATTTCTGCATTTTGTTGGTAAATTGCAAGTTTTTGCAATGCCAAAACGTTGATAAAGACATATTCATTGCCGTGAAGAAAGCAAGAACGACAAGAATGCATTCTCTTCTTGGATTCGTTGCTAATTAAGGTGAAAGAGGACAATTTCAAAACTTGGAGTGAATAAAATAGTTGGTGAAGGTGTGAGACTTAGAGTTGGGACTTGGTCTTCACATTGTGAATGTCCAAGTCCCACATCTAATATTTTTTATCCACCTTCTGAGGTTGGAGGTCTATGAAACGCTCCAGTTCTAAATGCGTCACCTCGAATGTGGAGGTACATTTTTACCGTATCATTGCACCAACAATGTACAAATAATGTACATTTCAGGTGGTGAACGCTTTTGGTGACTAAAGCATTTCAACTTCAAAAACTCATAACTAATTCCACAAAGCTCCAAAAAATATGAAACAACTTGGGTTAGATGCCAATTCCATTAATCTCTCAAGGATAATTTACTAAAAAAATACTTCAAGAATTCCAACCTCCCCAAATTAATTCCCAGCTCCTACATGGGGTGCTTTACAAACCTTGTACCTTTCAACCCAAAAAAGTTCAGGTATGACCTTGCACTAGGACTTCAAGAGTTGGGACTTGGGACGTTGTGTGAAGCACCCATGAATGAGTCCACACACAAACCGCGAGGCCAAGGCAAAGCTGGCTTCCATGTGGAGTCGGGGGCCAATGAAGCCCTTTAATTGCAATCCAATGGTGGAATGGGAGTCCGACTTTTCTGGAACTCCCATTCCACCGCGCTTATCGGTGGGCTTCACCGACCCCAACTCCACATGGAAGGAGGCCCTAAAGAGGCCACATGAGAAAACAGAAGGTTCCGCATGTGTGTGGTCCAAAAATTCTGCCATTTTGCAAAAGCTGCTAACTTAAGCTCAATCAATTCAAGGAAAAAAAAACAGAGAAAAAAAAAAGTCAGAGCCTTTTTGAAATATAATATTGCTCAAACACAATCCCATTTAAATATTTCTCAAATTGCTTCTATTCGCAACACTTACAAGACTGCATTAAGTACATGGAAGCCTGTTGCCAGAGGCCGACCCACAGACTCTGGATGAAAACAAAAGTAAATTCGATAATCTGTACCTTGTGCCTGCAGTGGAATAATAAGTGGTACACTTGCTTTGAAAACAAAAAGTTAAAAAAAAAAAACTAAAATATGTATAGCTTTGACATGCTGCAAAGTGGAAGAAGAAGAAGGAAAAAAAAGAAGAAAAAAAAGTCAAAAAATAATCTTAAGTTATACAGAGTATAAGCCTACAGTAGGCAAGTTAGATAAGCTCTGCAATAGTGTTGTTAGTACAATTGACTCTCTCTTCCTTACACCATTTCCATGTTTGCTCAATGATTGTAAGTTATACCGATCCCACATTAATGTGGAATTTTTTTTTTATTACCTTTGTTTGTGGACATTATCCAAGAGCATCCGCCGTACTCGGTGTCTAACTTTGACGATATAGAGATGTACCTCATGTTTTAAATGAAAAGCATCAACTTTACCGTATTGTGGTTAGTACTGGAAAATAACACCTGACTCAAAAAAATCGCCTAAACATGGCAGAGAAAAGCGTGACTTACCCACAACAACTATGAGGTAAGAGGTCCATAAATTGCACACCTGAGAGCTGGAACTGGATTTTTGGGGTGTGTGAAACTTCTTGAAATATTTTTCAGTGAATTTATGTTAAAAGAGAAGAGGAATTGGCATCTAACCCAAGTTGTTTCATATTTTTTGGAGCTTTGTGGGATTAGTTATGAAGTTATGAAGCTGAAATGGCACAAGGTTCTAGAACTGATTGCCTCCTCAAATGTACATTGTTGGAGGCTATGAAAAAGCAATATGTACAAATAGTGTACATTTGAGGAGGTGGACGGTTTTAGAACTTGTAAGCTTTTAAATACTCCTATCTTATTACATCATCATTTCGAATTCTAGAAAGAGGGCAATGGCTATGTTTCACATCTACAAATTACTAAGGTGGGCACCTCAAAAATAGCAACTATTTTGCTATTGTGTGTATTTACTACATTAGACGAGTTAAAGTTTTCATTCATTTGCTTGTCGGCAAGTGAAAAGAGGTTTGAGCACACCAAAGAATACTATTAGAAAATTTAGTTTTTTTGTTGATTTGGTCGTGTTGATTTGGTTCACATTTTTGTTGATTTTTGTTCAAATCAATAGATTACTATTTAAATCAATAGAAAAGTGAACCAAATCAATGCAACCAAATCAACAAAAAATTGAATTTTCTAGTAGTGGAACATGACATTTGAATACCATGTGCAAAAGTTATGAAGGAACAAAGTTTAGTTCTAAAACAATTTCTTCCACAATCATCTTTAGGTATGTCATGATTGATTTTGGAGATGTATGTAGAGTGAAGATAGTAGTTTAGAGTCAATTGTGCATTTGGGGGGATCCACCTTAACTCTTTGAGTTCCAAAGTAGTTTTTGGCGGAAACAAAAATATCAAGGGAATATCTTTTCAGATCACTAGTTAAATGAAACCTAGGCAAATGTGCACAGTTCCACCATACAAAATGGAAGAATATGTGATGGATATATAGTGTGTGAGAAATGATCGTGATCCACCATCTACATTGAAAAAAAAATTGGAATCAAAGTGTTTGCATATATAAGTAGGTATTGTTTGTGATGTACAAAAAGTTTGAAATACAATGTCTCAACATAGTCACAAAGTGATAAAGGCAAGAATAAGACATTTTGGATTATGAACACAAAGTAGTTATATTGTCAAATAGAAAAGAAATATGAGCATATATATTAAACAACTAAATTTTGTGTACATAAATTATTTTATTTGAAAATGCCTATAAGTTTTTGCATACAATGTTTTTGATTCATCAAAACTTACACCAACAAAGATTGGGGGTGTAAGTACCACATTGAGGATAAATGGATAGGGAAATGTCAAAAAATTATAAAAAAAACTTTGATTATACACAAAGGTTTCTTATAGAAAAATGGAAATATCATATTTCTTTTAAGCGCACCTTAGATATTTAATTAAAGCACACAAAAAAACTGTCTTATAAGTTAAACTTAAGAGTTTGTAAATCTACCATGATGAAGATTTCATTAATACTAGTGTACCCTTTATTGTTGCTACAATATAATACAATAAAAATAAAAGTAATTTAAAAAAAAATTTAATTCAAAAAAACTTCAAAATTCAATACTCCTTCTATCCCTTTAAAAACCTCAAAATCAAACACAATTCATGTCTCTCTAAAAAACTCCATTTATTGATTTTGGCCATTGAATAAGTGTTGGCTATATCAAATGACCTTAAGGGGGCAAGTGGCAAGTGATTAGAAAGTGTTCTTTTCCTAGCAAGCTTGGCCTTGTCCATATGAGGCACCTTGTACTTGCTACTTCCTCAAACAATTGTCTTGTAGATGGATTTGGTCATGACTTGGTCACTATGAAGAGTTATTCATGAAGGGAGATAAGTTTATTTCTTGCAGGTATTTGGATTGAGAGCAAATATTTCTAAAATCCCATTGTTGCCACTAACCTTTAAATCATCATGAATGACAAGCAGGCAACATTTGCAAATGATGCTAAAAAATAATATTTCTGCATGAATTTTGGATGCTCAAATGATAGTGTCTAAGCTAGAGATTTTGCATAGATCTAGGGAATGGGTTACTCGTTCTTGAGTGCATACATCATTGGCACAAACAATAAAAATACAATTAATCCTTTACGGAAAAGGTTTTTGGAGTTTTTTAGAGGAACAAAGATGGAATCCTTTTTACCCTCAATTAGAATGCCACGAAACAAAGTCCATACACCCCTCCTCAAAAAGAGCTTTTCAACGGTATAATGAATGCAACTAAAGGATGCATGGTTCTAAAAATCTCACCATAACAAAAGAAATTCCAAATATGGTACCTAAATATCGTAAAAATATCAAGCTTTTAAATCTACCATGATGAAGATTTCACTATTATTCGTTCCTTTTGCAAAGTCGTATAATATTTTCTATTGCAACACAAACAACGATCGCTCATTTCAACAAATATACAGAATAGTCAGAGGCCGGAAATTTACCCGTCCCACGGCCGTCCATAAACTGATCATTGTGTCGTGCCCCTCCCCAAACCAATTAAACCCCATCAATCACATGGGCTTGTGGCACTCCAACCATTGCTTGCTCCCGTCTCAAATCCACCACAGGTAATTTAATCATTCCATCAAGCTTCCGTCGTTTTCAACTTTCGGATGGAGGCATGAAAAATTCTGCGCACCATCCATCAAATGAAATGGAAGCGAATGTCAACTTTAGTCCAACAACAACTAATTTCGCAACGGGACGCCGGCATGAATTGATGGACAAGAGTAAGTCAACTCTCCTTGAAAGACTGGTACTGTACCCAGAAAAAAACAAAAACATAACAAAACAAAATTAAAAGATTAAATTTATTTTTAAAACACCCCCCAAAAAACACCTATTGATACCCACCTTGAGTTGTCTGCTCCGAAAAGAAAGGTCTTCTGTACACTGGAAATAAGGGAAGCCCTTGAAGGTGGCCCTACGTAGCAGTACCTTACCGCCCGTCCGCGTCAAGAAGCCGCCGAGTGCCGCGCGGCTGCCCCCCCTTCCCCTCCCCCTTCCAGCAGTCCAGCCCTTGTGCGCGTCTGCGCGAGCGACGATGTGCTCTTCACGTGTCACACTCCATCTCTGGGGCTGCTGTTATTAGGGCGCTTGTTGTTTTATTTGGATTGTTTGCCCAAATTTTGCACGGGGTGGTCATTTTGATCCGGCTTCGTCAGTTCGTCCATGTGATTGCAGTGAACAGGAGCGCGAGACAAGGGCAGTGATTGTGCAATAGTTGAGAGGTTCTAAACATGGCACCGGCTTGTGGGTGGGACTGTGCGTGTGGCGCTTGCAGGAATTGGGGGTGGGAGGTGGGGGGTGGGCTTTCTTCCCGTACCCTAATTTTGTATCGTTGGGAGTGTGTGAGACTTGGGAGCTACTTTACTGCGGCGACGCGTGCTTGACATCATCCTGGCTGGCATTCCTGGCCGGGAGGTCAAAGGAATAGTGCCGCATTCCAGGTACGGTAATTCGTTTCTGATCTACCGAAGGACGCCATACCGTTTTACTTTTGAATTCCTTTTCAAACTTTCTTCAAATTTGGGTGCTAAAAACATGCACAGCGCACCCAGGGCCTGTTGCAATTGGCATTAACGAACGCTCAGGGGAATGCTGGCACACGCTGTACGTAAGCGATTTCGAGTCGTTGCACCCAAAACCCTAATCGAGTATTCGTACTCACACACGTCGATGATTCGTTGTCAGATTAGAACTTCGTTTCTTACGAATCTAATTGTTGTATTCTGCATTCGTAGGGGCCTGCACTTTGATTGCACTGTTGATTTTCCATTCGCAACTAGCGTGGTTTTGAGATTCGTACCGAGGCTTGGTTACAGGTCCATTACAGATGTCGGAATTTTATGTCACTACGACTTGACGCCATCAAATTCTCGATCGTTTTTACGTCCTCGTGGCAGCACCTGTATGTGTTTATATGTGGATTCTTGATTCTTTGTCCATTTGTTTTGTGGTGCGGATGTTATGCTGCAACTGACAGTTCTAAGTGCACTTATTCACCGAGAATAGTACGTTGAGAGCTCTCTGTCCTTATTGTTGAAGTTCTCTCGGAGCTAAATTTAGGTCTTTCTTATTTTTTCTGTGCAGCCATCCCTTGCAAACCAGCTGCTCGCTGCTGTATTAGTTTCAAAGGCTGTCTTTTCAATTCAACTTCAAATTGCGTTTCGTGTATCTTATACGATTGTTGTGAATGCATGCCGTCCGTGTTCTGAAACCTTGCGTCAAAAACATAAAATAATTTTTTTTTTTTTAAATTCCTCTTTTGACCAAGTGCAATAATGATGGCTACCGTCGGCAAGCAGCAGGTTTGACACCTATTCATTTGATAAATTATTATAAGCAAGGAAAATGAGTTCAATATCCAATGTCTGATTTACTAAATTTCCAAACTTTAATTGAATCAATATAGAAATAAGCCAATCACTTTCTCCATGTGTATCTCACATGGGCTTCACAAGCCACTAATTGATTGGCATGAGGAGAGAAGGCAAATGGTTTATACAAATGGGGAAGGTAGGAGGTACAACAATCCATGTTGAGTATGTAAATTAGAACATGGAAGAGTTCAACCGCTTATAGTCAAGTCAAATATACTAAAGTATAGGAGGCTCTCAAATGTTCATAGTCAAGTCAAATACGTTAAAGTAGAGGGCTCTCGAATTGTACAGACAATAAAAACCGTCCTTATAAATAATTCTAAAATGGATATGAGGTAGTCTTTAACCCTTAAACATCAAGGTGGACATTTGGCGTTTGATGGATGACACGGAATCTCTTCATGTAGGACAAAAGTGCAACTATTCACTTTCGGAATTTTGTGTGGGAAGGAAAGATCTTCTATAGTACTTTGACTTCCAATGAGTGTTTTTGAATGATTTGCACAGTCATGGAAACTAATGATTTTCAAGGGCATCTTGTTGTCCTTTAAGGATTAAATTAACCTTTGTAGTCATTGAATGGATTGAGGAAAAAAATATTATTTATTGTATGAGCCAATTGTTCTCCTTGTTTTCTCCAATTTTCTTCACAAGTTGCAAGTCAACAATTTATGGAAGACCTAGGGTCATAAATACAAACCTACACCAACTTGTTTGAAATTTCGTAAGTAATTGAATTTTGCTTCCAAAAATATGAAACCACTTGTAGTACATTCTTCATATATTTCTCTTTGTTTGAAAAATGAGCTAAAAATATTTCCATTCAAGGAAATATATGAAAAAGGCAAACTAGCCCTTAGATAAGTGATTTCTAAACCTCCTACCTTAATTGTTTTTAGAGCTTCACTTTAGACCTCATTTAAGCATAGTAAAATAATTTCTTTCAAAACTTGATTAACTAGTCTAATGTATGAAATAAAGTTAAATTTCAGTTCCAAAAATCCATTTGTGATTTGGAGCCTTCAATCAAAAATTATGTACAAAGTTCAAAGGAAGATAGCGAAGAACATTTTCATATGTTGTCTCTTAACTTGTCTATAACTTTCTACTAGAGATTCTAAACCTCAAAATGATTTTTGCAAGTAAAAGTTAACTTGATTTCCTACATTTCCTAAGTTGACTACAATTTGAAAAAAAATCATTTACAATGCCTAAATGAGATCTAAAGTTCCTTCGTAACACAATCATTGCAATTTTTCTTTGAGCAATCAAGTTCCCATTTTGCTTCAAATATTCTATATCTTATGAGGATTGATGAAACTTAAAAAAAGATCTTGCATCTCACTTTCTCACAATACATTAGAAAAGTTAGCCCTTCATATATGATACACACATATCTTGGTAGTTGATGATGCATGTGATATTTAATCATATTTAGGCAATTGAATTTTTGACATTGTGTGTCTTGAATTTCATTTGTTTTATGGAAATATAAACATCAATTTCCAAAAAAATTCAATGTTATTTTTTAGAGTTATTTTTTTTTATCAAACTTGCTAATTGTCTACAATAGTTGAGAATATCTATGTCAAAATTTAAAAGTATCAAAGCAATGGAAAATTACTTCTAAAGTCTTGTAATCAATGGAGGTACACTAAGAAAACAATAATTCAATAAACCAAGTCCATCAAGTATTTGCTCCATCAATCAACCTTTGCCCATTTGCACTATCCATAGAACATTTTTTCTTAGGATGACCTTTCATCTCTCCTAAGACAATCTTCAATTAAAATTTTCTTGAAGTAATTGAGTTTGAAAAATTACTCAAGATCGATTTTTTGTCCAAATAAAGAGTTTATTTCAGCTATAGAAAAGTAATTTAATGAACTATGAGGAAAAAACATAAAAAAAGGAAAAAAATAACATTTACATATGATACTAGAAATGGATACTATGCTAGATTGAGAGTTAGTAATATTGAGAGTTTTGTAGCCAATCATAATGCGTTACAACTATGTTGGAAACCATGCCATAATTAATTTACGTTATTCACCTCATGCACATAATTTTGCTACCAATCAATGCCAAATTGGAGTATTGATTAAGAAAGGGTTGCCTCCTATAATGTAGTAAGTAAAAAATAGGAAGTAGTAAGTGGGAAAGTAGTTCTTGAATTATCAGAATTGGAAGAATCTATACATTGGGTATGGACTACCAACCCATTTCTACCAACTATCTAATTCTATCATTCTATTTTTTACTAAAAATTTTGCCACAAAACTCATCCAAATCCATCAATTTTCTAACAAAATTAGTGTGTTGATGCCAAATAAGGCATAACATGTCAATCCTTTACTGGTGTGTCCTTAAGTGCCATTAAATACATGGAAAGGCAGTAATGGGTTGTTTATGGGACATTTATGACTCCACTCTATGGACAATTTTGTAATTTTAGGGGCACACCACTTCATAAATTCACAAGGAATTCTAATTTTAATCAAGAAATTACAACTCAACTTGGGTTTGATTTGTGAAACAAACATTCACCTTTGAAAAAATACATGGAAAGATAGTTCTAGTTTGTTCATGGTACATTTATGACTCCACTCCACGAATGATCTTGTCGTTTTAGAGGTAGACCACTTCAAAAATTCACAGGAAACCCAATTTCAATTCAACTTGGGTTTGATTCGGGAAACAAGCACATACACACCTCTCGAAAATATGTGCCCCTCTTGAAATTGACCCCAAGACATATTTGAGATGGAAAACCAGGGTTGTAATACGCTCATCCACCTGGTTAAAATTGAAGTAAGTCACTCAGCTAAGGAAGATTACCCCATATATTACCCTTGCAGAAAACACTGGATTTTTAAATTTGACTCATATGATAAAACTTGTAAATTCTGAATTCATACTTGCAACCACGGCCCCCAATTTAGCTTGAAGACATGAAAAGAAATACAGAATTAGAGCGGCACAAAATAGGGGGGCAATTTTTACATAAACCCTTCCATGGGGGCACCACAAGAATTACCCCCCTCATTGCCCTAGTGAGAGTTAATTTTGAAAAAAAGCCCCCTATTTTTTTTGCCACGATTTTCTTATATTTCTACATTGCCCACAGCTAATTTGGGGCCGCTGATTGCAAATCTGAATTCAGAATTTGAAAACAAAATCATCTGATTGCAAATAAAAAAATTCCACGGCATTTTCCCCAGGGGTCCAGTTCACCCTGGCCCACCAAATGGGTTGAATCCTCCCTGGCCCACGGACCCCTCGTTGGACTGACTGGTCAGCCAGTGACCCAAGTTAGTCCAACTAATAAGTTAAGTCATACTATTAATAATGTCCGTTGCTTCATTTTTTTAACCCTTCAGTCTGACCAAGAAAAGAAAAGAAATGGAAAAAAATAGAATTAAAAACCAATGGAGAGCCCTATTCTACATGCCCCCCGGATTCCCGTAGTGGCCGCATGGAAACTTCCGGAAGGTTCCGAAAGTTGCCAGTTCCGTTTATTACGGGAGCCGTAAGTCCCGTCCCAGTCTATTCAGTTCGGTTATTACAGTAAGTTGCAAATAGTGTGGGTGGGTAGTACGATCTCACAGAATGTTCTCTCCTCCAGCCACTCAGTCAGTCTCGGTTCGCTACAGCTGAAGCTGTCGAATCTTTGAAATCATTTTCTCTCCTTGAGATAGAGTTAAAAAAGTAATACAAAATGCAGCTCAGTTGGGTTTTAATTTTTAATTTTTTAAATGTTTTTTCTTTTTTTTTGGGGGGGGGGGGGGGCTTTTTCAAGTTTGAATTTATTTGATTTGGCTTACTTCTTTGGCTGTATTCAGGGGCTGGTGGGGGGTAGAACTTAGAAGCATATTCCTTAGTTTTCCTCCTCATTCTTTTGGTTTTTCATTTGAGCTTCCTGCTCAGTTATTTTTTCCAATTTTTTTTCCAATATTCCATCTCAAGGCCCCCCACTCCCATCTGTCAGTGGTTTTGGATTTTGGTTTTGGACACCTGTCGGTTGGGGGTACTGATTCTGAGCATTCAATCGTTTGGTTTGAAATGTTTTTTTTGTTTTTTTGTTTTTGTTTTTTTGTTCCTTTTTTTGTCTTCTTGAAACACATTGGACAATTTCCATGGCAGGAGAAATGGTACATAGAACCAAGGGACCTTGTCTTTGGTGAATTTTTTTTTTTTTTTAAATCTAACAACTTGAAGAATCAAAATAAAGCCACACCAATAGGGTGGCCAACTTCTAGAGGTCACATTAGCAACGTCAACTTGACCAACAAAAGGACCCCGAAAAACCGCAGCCTCTTAGCAGAAATCATCCATCATTGAAAAGAGACAGACGGTGTTATAAAAAAAAAACGGTGTGATTGAGAGGCTTTGTCCTAAGTAAACAACAATATTAATGGGACCAGTTGAACTTCACATCCCCACTCCAACCAAATTCTAATTTTGTTATGTAGTGTGAATGCGGTTGTAGATAGGATTTAGAAACTCGAATTTAGAAACTTGGATATAGAAACCATAGTCGATACAAGAATTGATGTCGCGGTCTTTGTCCAAAGTACATAACCAACGAAGCATGAAACACAACTCTTTGTATTCCTTTGTCACATTCCAACAAAGCGGGATCCATTTTAAATTTATATTAGTACTTCTCTTATTATACACGGGTTCTTTTATTTTTAAAAAATACAACTTTCAATCCCACTTCCAAAATAGGGAAGGAGTGAAGGAATAGGGAAAAGTTAACTTAGGAAAGACATGGGCCCCATGACCAAGGTAGTCACTCAAATACAATGATTATTGCACCAATATGTGCATTATTTGTTTCTACAATTAACAACAAAGTCATCCATCAAAACTTTTAGGTTTATAACATCCTTAGAAGGTTAAGATCCACTTAGGGATATCAAAGCTACTTGAGTAGTCCTACATCAAAGTAGAAGCAAACTCTTGTCTACACTACTAGAAAATTTAGTTTTTATGTTGTTTTGGTCGCGTTGATCCGGTCAAAATCTGACAGAAATCAGTTAAAATCAACATATTTTTGTCAGATTTTGACCGGATCAACACAACCAAAACAACAAAAAAACTAAATTTTCTAGTAGTGCTAATAAATAATTGTTTTTTTGTCATCACCTCACTCATCAAAGTATGTAAGAATATGGTTAAGAATATGGTTATGGTGATACATTCATATTGGCTATAATTGTATCTTTCTAAACAAGAAAATCTTTATCTATAACATGAATTCTAATTTGTTCAAAAGTGAGTTTGCATCTTGTACATTAGAGTCTCCACAAAATAGTAGTCATAGGACAAAATGTTATATAAACCCTATAAAGTCATTATAGACACTAAATGTCTGATAGATGATAAAGAATCCTTCTATGTAAGATAAAGATTCAGATGTTCATCTTTATGATATTGTGCAAAAAGGGGAATCTTATACAGTAGTTTGACATCCAATGAGTGTTCTTGGGTTATTTTTTAAGCAAACACTACTAAAATATTTAGATTTTCTGTTGATTTGGACGTGTTGATCATCAACACTTTTCTATTGATTTCTATTCAAATCAATTGATTTTTATCTAAATCAATAGAAAAGTGTTGATGATCAACACGTCCAAATTAATAGAAAATCTAAATTTTCTAATAGTGAAATGATTCACATGGTACCTAAAAGAATGATTTTCATGATGACCATCTTGATGTTCCAAGATTAACCTTTGAAGGACATTGAGGTTGAAAAATGATTGATGGATGACTTCATTATTCATTGTAGAATCAAAGAATACACCTATTAGGTCCAATAATCAGAATAGTTTTGGTGACTACCTTAGTCATGGGGTTGCATCTTTTAACCCCTAAGCACCCAGCTCAAATTCTCTGAAATTCCAACCCTTTGGAACTCATTCCCTTTAAACTACTATCCAAAATGAGATCCACAAAACATTGACCATACCAACTGGTAGTGGAAAGAGGTCTAAAGGTGTATGAAAATGGACCAATGATTTGACCACACCATTTGAAAGATAATAACAATCAAACAAGGCTCGGGGGTCACTTAGAATGTCTATTAAAAATCACGTGCAAACAAAACTTTGGCCCCCCTATATACTTTTTGAATTTTAAATAAAATGAAATGAAAAAATATGAATAGAATTTTCTACTTTGAAAGTTTATGTTTTGAATTATTGATATTTTTATTTGTTAATAATAATTACTTACAAATTTTTGAAGTAAAAAGATACATTGTAGAACTGAAAAATAACTTATACACCCCTATATTATATAAGAAAAATTTGTCTAAAAAATGAACAAAAAATTCTTTAAAATAACTCTCTATTGAAAGCTCATTTTGAGTTGAATATTAATGCAATGGTCATCTAAATGTGTTCTCTAAAAATATTTGAGATACAAAAACATGTCATTTTAGTGCATTTTTAACCTCTTCTAGAAATCATTCCATGTTTTAGTTGAGTTTGAAATTTTGGGAGTAGAATCCTATAGTCATTAGTAAACAATGCTCAAAATTTGAAGTTAAAATTATAATTTAATAGAAACCACTTGTTCACACATGGTTTGTTGTAGTAGAACTAAGTGCACCCCCGAGAAACAAGGACAACCTTCCAAGTCAAAGAGGCCATATTTTAGCTTATGTGGTGCTCAGGGATTAACCCATAAACAATGCAGTGGCCATTTTTTGGTCGATGAGTGATAGAAAATCTCTCCATGTAAAAGAGAAGTGCAACTATTCATCCTTGGAATTTTGCATGAAAAAAGGAGGCCTTTTATAGAAGTTTGACTTCCAATGAGTGCTTTAGGATTTTTTTTAAACCAACAATTCACATGATATGCAAACAAATGATTTCCACGGTGATTGGCTTGTTGTTTAAGGGTTAAGGGTTAAACATGAAAATTCTTTTGAAGTGTAGAATGGAAGGGTATCACTCATGAAGTGCTTTCTCATTACCAATTAAACAATTGATCACACATGAAGTGTGTTGGATTTATTTTCCAAGAAGGCAAGGGTAATGAATACTCGTAATTGTGATCCTTATTCAAAGGATTTTTTTATGGATTAATTATAAAAACTATAACTTAATCCTAAAAAAACAAATGTCCATTCAAAGTACATATGAAATCTTGGGTATGTTCACACAAACTAATTTTGACACAAGAATGACAATTATCTCATGTACATGAATTTAAAAAAATTTAACCCAAAACAACCCCTATAATTCATAAGCTTGTTCTAAACACCTCATTAATTGCAATAATCTCACTCCAAAAGGAGTCAAACTTTGTTAATCTTATCAGGCAGTTTAAAAATCATAATTTTTCCCAATTTCCAACTCTATAATATTGCAATCAATGTAATAAAAAAATTTGAAAAAAATCCACATATTATAAATATTTGTTTCTATATTTTCGTAGTGTTTTTTTTAAATCCTTGTACACAATATGTCATCATAAAGTGATTTATGTATTGTTGGTTTACTTGACCTCTTTATACTATAGGGTGACTTTGTATAAGGTAAACCCCTTAATATTTGCTCTAAAATGTAGTATGGGTGTACCTAACACTCAATGGTGTAGAGAATTGTTTCTGAATAGAGCAAAAATTTCACTCTAAAAGGGATCAAAGTCTGTTGACTTCATTTGGTTGGATTAAAACAAAACTTTCTTTTGCTTCAAATGTTATAATATTGCAATCCATGAGCCCAAATGGTTTATTAAACTTTTCTATGGCTGAAGTTTATAAATTAGATGTTTTAATTTTCAATTTTGACCAATGCGCCTCAAAATGACAATTCTTGACTATTTCTTTTGAAAAACAAGTATATTAAAAAAAATCCAATTAACTTAAAAATATCCTCCAAAGGTACAAATAGCAATGGAAATAGCATGAATAAACTTCAAATAAATATTTTCATATTTTATGTTGTAAACAACCTTAGCACTGAATTTTTGTAAACTTTCGCAAGATAGGTGAATAGATATTAAACTTCTCAATCTTCCTTTTAAAATTATGAAATTTAATAGAAGAAAAGGATATTTTAAAGCTAGAATTCAATTTGATCAAGTCACATCCAGTTCTTTGATGTAGGGACTTTTTGGTGCTAGTGTCACTTCAAGTTAGGACACCAATCAAATACTTCCATTAATAAGCCTAAGATGTTTAAGAAGAATACCCTACGTGAAGGTCAAATTCAACATAAATTATGTCATTTTTGTAAAAAAGAGTACCACACGTCATCTTGTGAATGGTGTGAGATGACATGGATCCCCTCTAAGAATCTGACTTGAAAAATTCAATTTTGGTACTTGAATGCCAAATTAGAACATTCACATCATGCTATTCCAAGTGTCCATTGCCAATTTAGATCCATCAATCCACTTTGCTACACCAACTACTATTAGATTAAACAATTGCAAGATAGTCTATTATATATAAGACAATCATTGAGGTGGAGGGAATTCTAAAAAAATTAGGCTAATAAGGAAGACAAAGCCCAACAAAGAATGCTTTTTGTTTTTCTTCTTCTTTTTTCCAAAATTTGTGACAACAAGGAGATTGCCCAATGTAAATGTTCATTAAAAAATGGATGAAATATGTGATTGATGAATGAAACACTGTAATCACCAATTACATAAGTTTCACATATCAGGAAAAGAGTATGGGAAACAATTCGCTTGCCTTTTGAACGGGACATTTCTTGGCATGGGTTTACAAAGTTATTTACCTTTCTACAAGCTTGTACAATTGATAAAAACGTGCAAGTGAAGAACCATTATTTATGTGAATGCTTGTCGCTTGGAATACGGTACCATATACTTATCCCGACAAGTCTTGTATGTGGGGATTTGTTATGTTTCAGTCTCTTTTTCTTTGTAAGTAACTTGGAACAAGCATCCAATTTGTTGATTAGATCGGCCTTTGAAAGGCAAATGTGCGACAAGAGCAAGCTTGCAAGCATTATTTTCCGGATCAATGGTCTTGATGAGCAAATCTCTAGATTTAGTGATTTTCCATCAAGCAAATGAACTTTCATACGTGTGAGAGTCACATGGTTGTTATGTATTGAAATGTTATTAAATAATATTGTTGAGACATATTAAAACAAACATTAAACCTTAAAGGACATTAAAGGTCTTGGGAGGGAGTGATGTTGGTGTGCAAACATGAAAATGCAAGTACGTGAGCTTTGAATGTATGCGTATGTAAATGTTTTATAATCACAAAGGTGCTTATAATATAAACACCTATAATATAGGTATCTATAATGTATAATTATACTATTATCATTCAAGATTTTAATAATATAAATGCCTATAATATAGGTATATAGTCTTCTAGGCTTGTGGACTAATGCTTCTAGGCTCACATAATAGCAATCATTCTTTGGAGGTTGCCCAAATTTGAATTCCAAAATCTTTTTTGAAAAGGGTATCATGTGTCTTGTTCAAGTGACCAATTAGTGATGAGCTTTTGCCCTCCTCAAGGCCATATTAGGCTTGCAATCTCAAAGCCATTGATCAAATTTTTTTTTCATCAAACTTTCCAATACAAACACTACAAGTTCAAATTGTGATTCAAAATCCAAGACTTTGATTGATATCTTGCGAATGTAAAGAGAATGATACTAAGGAAGTTTACACATAGTTGAGTATATATAGGGGGAGGTTGTATAAAGATTCTTTGAAAAAATCCACCCCCTTATAGTCCATTCCCACTTGGATTTAACAAGGTTTTGAAAATGCAATATTAGTGTAGGATTTATAGCGCATTTTCACTTGCATTCTTTAGTATCCACTTAACCTACATGGCATGTGACGTGGCAAAGAGATAGTAGCGGTATTGCGGTCATTACAATTTGGAAAGTCGTTAAGTACACAGTTGTCAAAAGGTGATTATTTATTACATAAAATGAAGATTTCAGAAATTGCGGGTATTCTATATGTACTTGAGCCTTCATTATGTAAAACCATTGGTTGCTTAAAGTGAAAGTAGCGGGGTCCAACCTTATAAAATTAAGAAAATTGAAATTATGTGGTAAGTATCTCACATAGATTTGAATGACACTTTAGTTATGAGGGGATTGGGATGTAAACACAATGCCTTTATACAAGTAGAGTGGTAGGAGGTAAAACAACCCATATAAGATACATAAATCAAGAGTAGCAGAAGCTCAACTGCTCATACCTAGTTTAGTCAAAAGCGTGAATTGTATTCAATGTGGAATTTCATACCTCATTTTGGTATAGTAAAATCAAGGGGAGGTCACTCTCACTACATTTGGGGGACCCACATGCGGCGAAGTGATTTTTGAAACCCTATTTACTTTGGAATATACTATAATTTCAACCTATAATTTTGAACTTTGAATAATAATGACTATAGATTTCTATTGAATTTTTTTTTCAATTCAAATAATATTTAAAATGACTATTATAATAGGTTGAAAAATGAACTGAAATGGCATGTTTTTCAACTCAAACATTTATAGAGAATGCATTTGGATGACCATTGCATCAATATTCATGAAAACAAACTTTCAATAGAGAGTTATTTTTAGGACTTTTTTGTTCATTTTTTAGACAATTTTTTATGAAGGAAGTAAGGGGTCCAAAGTGCTCTACAAGTATCCTTTTTCTTCAAAAATTTGTAACTAATTATTATCAATTTAAAATAATATCAATAATTCAAAATACAAACTTTCAAAGTAGGAAAACCTATTCATATTTTTTTTATTTTCTTTAAATTAAATTTTATGAAGGAAGTAAGGGGTCCAAAATCTTCGCTACACGTGAGTTGTGAAAATGTATAGAGTGACCCCCCCGTGAGTAAAATAAAAAATTTCAAGAAATTTTTTGAACTAAAAGAAGTTGGTAAATCAAGCTAAATCAAGCATTTTGATAATGAGCAATCAAGCTCTCATCTTCAAATTGTCCCATATTCTTTGAGGATTTATGATAGGAAAAGAATTTCATTATAAAAACAACCCTCTCCACCTATTGTTTAATAAACACATGTTGGCAACAAATTGTATTAATATATTCCTAGTATTTTGGACTCCTTTTACAATTAATTTTCCTAAGATTTGGCAAGGTGATTTGTTAATTTTCAAAATTATTCAGACTTTGAAATTTTGATTATTTTTTTGTTGAAGATGGCCTTTGGCTGCAAGCCCTCACGATAGTTGAAGAAGTATGAGCCATGTGAGAACTGCACTTAGGTAGGAAACCTTGACAAACAAAGAGTAGTTCCAAACTTGAACTTTCTTTAAAAAAAAATTAGTTCCTTCTTGTGTGGAAGTTTTATCCTTTAACATGTGGAGTTTGCAAACACCACGTGGGAATGGACCGTTAAATTAGGTTTGTTGATTTTAAGGTCTATATGTCATTACAATGTATTCTATAGTTGCAATGTTGTAAGAACTATGTTGTTCTAAGCATTAGATTTAGCTCCTTCTTTTGCAAATAAATATTGACTCTACTCCTAGCAACATTATGAATGTCAAGCCATAAGATGAGTTTCTTGGGCACTTAACTTGTAAAGCTCTTTGCAAGGAGAAATGATTTTCAAGAAATGTAAACATCTAGAATGTGGTATTAGATTTTGGATTCTATTCCTCATATAGTTTTCTCAAGATTATAAAGATAAACAAAATTCTGAAAAGTCTAATTTAAATGAAGATCTAATGTTTGGAAAAAAATTTACAAATTATTTTTGTTTTAGGTCTAAGCTCAATTAGGTAGAGTGCAACATCATCTAAATTTGAAAAATCACATACTTCTTCCTAGTATGATACTTTGACTATTCAAATATAAAATCCCTAAATTTTCTTTGCAAACAAAATTTGAATTGTGGGTTCAAAAAATTGAAAAAGTCAATTTGTCAAAAGTCCAAACAAGATTGAAAAACAAATTCCTCCACTTTGCAGTCTCTTACAAATTCCTCCACTTTTCATACATATACTTCCTTTAGATTCCAAATTTTTAAATGTGACTCTTGAGCTGGTCAATAATAAAATCATATAATTACATATTCTAAAAAATGAATAAAATTTTATTAATAGCCTTTTTTTTTAGAAAGTGCTAACTTTTTTTAGTTTTGTGAATATTTGTCAATTTCTAGTTCATAGATCTTTAGGAGTTATGCATTAAGTATGTCAAATGGATTATAAAAATATTGATTGGTATAGTAGTTTACACTGTAGAACTGAAAAATAACTTTCACACTCCTATATTATATAAGAAAAAATTGTCTAAAAAATGAATAAAAAATGAATAAAAATAACTCTATTAAAAGTTCATTTTGAGTTGAATATTGATGCAATGGTCATCTAAATGTGTTCTCTAAAAATATTTGAGTTAAAAAAATATGCCATTTTAATGCATTTTTAACCTATTCTAGAACTCATTCCATATTTTATTTGAGTTTGAAATTTTGGGAGTAGAATCCTATAGTCATTAGTAAACAATGCTCAAAATTTGAAGTTAAAATTATAGTTCATTAGAAACCACTTGTTTGCACGTGGTTTGTTGTAGTAGAACTAAGTGCACCCTCCGGGAATGTTGCTTCTCAAATAGTGTTACTCCAAGAAACATTTGGCCACACTAAATAGAACTTTTATCATTAATTATTGTAGACTATACTTTATTCTAAGTTTGTAGTGGTAAAATGTCATCCTGTGCATTGGAAATACCATAGGTGGCAAAGACCACACTATATAGGTAATTGTAATATTATTCAAAGTAAAAATAAAACCTTGATCATTGAAATAGTGTAGATTCCTTAAATCATGGGAGCAAGACTACATGAAATGATCTCAAATACTATAATGGTACCTATTTAACATGAACTAGATAATGAACTAAATAAAATGAAGACTGTAGTACTCTATAGAGATGTACATAGCTAATACGTTGCTACCCTCGACCCATCATTTCAGAGAAAAGATAAAACTACACAAAATAGTGAAGATAGATTGCTTTAACAATCATATTGCTTTACCTAGAAAAAATACCTCTATCATGACTCACTACTTGTCCCCATGGAGGCACATGTGACTATCTAAGCTTACTCTTCATATATTTATTGTAATAAATATTGATAAAAATGATTGCATCTATGTAAAGTAATAAAAAAATGTTTATACTAATAGTGTAAAGTGTCAAGAAATTAGTGAGGAGCAACCTAATCTTGCTACTTAATCAATGTAAGGAGGGGTGCTCAAAAAAACACCTATGCTCTAAAAGCAACCACTAACACAACGGTACATTTTGCTTTTCTTTTATGTACCAATAATGTACATTCCAGGAGGTGGTCATTTTCAATGACTACTCCGTATCTAACTTCAAAAATTTGTAACCAATTCCATGAAAGTCCAAAAAATATGAAACGACTTGGATTCAATGCCAATTCTATTTTTCTTCCTACAAAGGTTTATTGAAAATCATTTCAAGGAGTTTTAGCTTTCCCACAAATGCAATCAATCACCTCTTCCAAGGTCGCTTCAAGAGCAGACTACCAACCTAACATGAGAAAGTGACTCCTCTCTAGTAACAATTTTTGCCATAATTTAGTATGCCCACCCCCTCCCTCAATGCACCACTAATCCCAAACCACCATCTTCACTCCATGTACATATCCAAAATCAATTACATACATATGTGGAAAAAACACTTTTTGATCCAAACTTTGTTCCTTTGTAACTTTTGCATACAACATCCAAATGCTGCCTTCTTTGGTGCATTGGAACCTCTTTTTTCTTGCCAACAGGCCAACATGAAAATTTCAACAACCCATTAATAGTAATTTGGATATAGTAGCATAGCAATTAAGGTAGTATGGCCTTAAAGCGCCCCACTTCTTCAGACCATCCTGTAGGTAGTTGTAGAGTGGATGTGAGGTGACCTCTTTGATCTATTAATGAATTCAAGAAAAATTATTTCCTTATTATTACAAGAGCCAATCATTGTCTTTAGTTTCTGCACATTTCTTTTTAAGACACCAGGGGACGGATTGTGGGACACCTATGGTCACAAATAGGTGTTTATAATCTTTGAAACTTCATAACTAATTCAAAAATGCTTGAAAAAATACAAAACTACTTGTGTTGTGTTCCGCATCTATTTTTCTTTCTCCTAAAAATGATCTAAAAATCATTATGTCCATGGAAACCTGTGAAAAAGGTGAATCAGTCCTTAAAAGGTCGCTTTAAGGCCATAGTGGCGGTTTGGGGGTACCCCCCTTACCTTACACACATTCAATGGGCATCTGACCACTGCAGTTTGTTTTGAGTT
This sequence comes from Climacium dendroides, assembly GCA_950106755.1. Classification (NCBI taxonomy): domain Eukaryota; kingdom Viridiplantae; phylum Streptophyta; class Bryopsida; order Hypnales; family Climaciaceae; genus Climacium; species Climacium dendroides. Next base: position 28,693,902 of record OX467087.1, on the reverse strand, counting down.
TGGTTTCCCAATACAGTCACAGACCATGGTCGGGTTCTGGCTAAGCCATGCGTAAGTTACTCTCCGAAGTTTGAGGTTGCTTTGCCAATGAGATCCTCATGAAGACAGACAGACAGACAATGGGAGGGTTTAGGGTTCAGGGTCCTCATTCAAACAGACAGTCAGACGGACAGGGTTTAGGGTTCAGGGTCCTCATACAGACAGACAGGGTTAGGGTTTAGGGTTCAGGGTCTCATGAAGAGAGACAGACAGGGTTAGGGTTTAGGGTATAGGGTCCTCATGAAGAGACAGACAATGGTAGGGTTTAGGGTTCAGGGTCCTCGTGAAGCCAGACAGGCAGACAGACGACGGTGAGGTTAGGGTTTAGGGTTGTGTGCAGGTTTCAGAGAGAGATGGCCTGCGGAGGGGTTCCTCCAGCCAGGCGGGGTTGTCTCCAGAGAGAGACTCCATCTGGTTTTGCAGGTGTGTATTAATAATGCATTTGCAGGGTGTGTGTGCAGGGAGGTCGACACAGCCAGACCCATCATCATGGCTATGGCTATGGACCACGGCCCAATTCAGATCCCTGGCTTGTAGTGGATCCAACAAATGTACCCATACCCAATCTCTTAAGCGATTTTGCAGCAGATGGATCCAATATGGAGTGAACTTGCCAAGGTAAATGTACCCACACCCAATCTTGTAAGGGATTTTGCAGCAGATCATTAGCAGTTTGAGGCGTGACAGATTTTTCCCAAGTACAAAGATAAGGAAATAAGGTAAGTCTGCCTATGACAGCCCAAATGGGAGTCATCATATCACAAGCAAAATTGTACTAATGGTGTACATTCCAGTTTTTGAAATATGCATCACTAGAATTATTTTGTCTGTGATGGGTTAGTTGGCATTTGGACTATCATAGGCTGGTTTACCTTATGGGGATTGCAATTTTTTTTGTGATTTTATTGCTGAAATTGAATTTAGTGTGGATTTTGGAAGCCCAAAAGTGCTTAGAGCCCACAACCAATGTTTTAGAGTCTTCCAATTCCAATCATGTTGACAATGGGTACAGTTACCTTAATCATTACACAAACAAAATTCAAATCCTTCTATCAAGATGATGACCTATTTCCAACAATTTAAGCAATTCAACCTATCTGTGGTATGGAGAAGGTTGAGGAAAATATCTTCCTATAAAGAGAAATAGATTGAAGAAAGATTGCATAATTTCTGACATTTTTTCCTTCAAAAAGAGAATTATCATGAATTTCTTTGGAGAAGATTCTGTTTGTCCCATTTTTGTAGGCAAACCAATTTCCAATGATTGGTTACTTATAAAACCAATGTTGGTGATCATTGTGGCTTTCAATGTACATGTTGTAATTGTTTTATACTTTCAATGAATGCCTCCCGGACATTTCTACTATTGTGTATGAGTTGGTACCTACAATACAACTGATCGGAAATGGAGGAGCCTAATTGTAAGAATGAATTGGCGGTTGGAAATGGATTGATTCCTTTACACACATATAGAGACTTGCATATTTTGAAATTTGGCGTGATTATTAAATGTTTTGTTAAGATTCACCTTCGAAAAGTAGGGTTCAAAAAGATTCCTTCCTACAACTTTTATTGCAATTTAAAGGTGATGAAGTTGAAATCTAGTTGAAAATTTCTTACAACCCTTTGCCGCACATTGTGGTCATTGGGTAGGGATACACAATTTTGTTTCCATCATAATTGAACTGATAGTTGAATTGTGCAGATACTATTTGGTAAATGGCAATGGTTGTTGTGCGTTTTTGTGTGGTAAATGATAGGTTTACTCCATCCTAAGAGCATTACATCATGGGGCGGTGAAATCTCTATTGGAAAGTAACGGTAGTGGACTCTAGCTATAACTTGGTAGTGTTTGGTGATTAGACTCCTCCTAACGTAGGTTGATAATTTTAAGGGTGATCAAGATTCACTACAAAAAACTGGCTACTTTCGTGGTTGTGGCCGTGACTTCACTTGTCCGATTAGACTGGAAACATGACTTCCGCTCTCTTATTGCATCGACGAGGAGGCTTAACTAGATCAGAGTTATGGCATAGTCATGTTGTGTTGGCGATTGTAGGATGAAGACTGCCAGAACATGGGGCTTCGTCCGCACGTCTTTGTCGACATGGTCATCCACTTGCTAACATGGAGAAAGAATGTGACCGCTCGGAAACTCCTAGAAAGAAATAGTAACTGCATGCACTGCTTTGCGACTACTCTAAGACGAGGAAGTGATTGCGGCTATGGCCGCTCTCATTGCTTCTTGTTGCACATGCTTGAAGCTCTTTTGTCGAGGTGAGTTTTTTCAAATTATGCGAGTTTTGGTTCAGGTCTGGGTGTTGAATGTGTGAAGGTTTCATTCTAGAGATGCGGAGCTTGCGAAGAAGAAGCTAGCACCCGTAGCAGGGGAAAAGAAGGAGGTTGGTCCGCTGCGCCTAGCAGAAGAGAACGACATGAAGTCTTTGACAGCACAAAAGAAAACTAATGGTGGGAGCGCACGCGCATAAAGGCAAATACCAAATTTTGTCATCTCTCGAGATGAGCAATTATGGTTCTTCCTCCGAGGCCATGGAATCCAATGAAGAGGACATTGCGAAAGGTATGATGAATCTTGTGTTATCTTGTAGGCATATTGAGCAACAATGCACCTCGGAGGCGGTTGCAAAAGGTAATATGTTTCCTCGCTCCCTCATTCTAGGTTTAGGGTTTAGATAACAAGTAGAGGACTTAGTTTGAATTGTATTCATCCTGTGTATTATATGGGGGTCCCGTAAAGATAATAGACTCATGTCCAAACCGCTCGTTAGGATTTCATATTAGCATTACTTTCCCTATTTTCAACTCTTTTGATTACACATTAGCAAACGTAATATACTGAAGGGAGAGGGAGTGGCTATGCATGTGCAGAGAATGAATTTGTCGACTCCAACAATGATGAAATCGAAGAGGCCAAAGCACTAGGGGATTGCCGGGTTAGGAGAAAGCATGCACCTACATTTGTGTATTCTCTTTAGAAGTTTTGTACTCTTGGTCCAAGTGTGTAGGAGAGGGAACCTTTGTATCCAAGTCAGCTAGTATGGATTTCGAGGCATTACATGTCTAGTGCATCTGCAAATCCTACCCCATGGAGTGAAGGTGCTATTCAACCATCTATTGAAGTTGAGGATTACTTGGGCAGGCAGAAGAGGAAGGCTGCGTATGAAATAGGGTTGTACGACTATGCAAGAGTAGGTTCGAAGGTCAATCGGGTGCATGTCTCTGACAATGGCGAATTGAATCCATATTGTGATGGGAAGAATGCATGGAATGCAGCAGTGCGAGACTGGGTCCCCAAGATTCTGGACATGAGCATTATGGATTGGTTTTGCCAGAAATCGAATGTTGTAAAAAAACTACGAGAGAAACTGGACTCTAAGTTCGAGTACAAAGGGAATAATTTGAGCACACTAGATTTTCGCTACGCCATCACAAAGTACATGAAGTTTGAAAAATCTCGTGTAAAGACAAAGCATGTGCATTGGAAAACGGATTGCCTTGTTCACATAAACAAGGACTAGTGGAAGAGGCTAATAGAGTATTGGAAGACTCCAACTCAGTAGATGAAGGCCAATAAAATGGCAATTGCAAGGTAGAGCATGAAAAACAACACTTAAGCAGGGAGGAAGGTCAAAACCAACCAAAAATTAGATATTGTCTTACCCTTATTTTCCAAGAAATCCTACTAGTATAAAAATGTAGTATTTTTTTTTGAAATCCGCGGCCTTCAAAGAACCTATAATCTAGTTTAATGTCATTATATAATTCCATGCGTAGTTGCATAGAATATATGCTTCTACAAGGAAGTTGAGTTGATCAAGGAGGAATTTTCTAAACCGCACTCATGCTCTAGTTCTAGTGGCTGTTTGTTACAAGTAATTTCAGGCCCGAATGATTGCAGTCATCTTGTAGATGTTTGTATACTAAATTTCAGTCATATTGCAGTTGTATTGTAGTCATGTGGTAGTTGTGTTGAAATTCTTTACTTAAAACCGCAAGTTCTTCCTACAGTCGTGAGGTGTACATAAGAATTTTCAAAAAACTGATTTGAGGAGTTTGCATGTGGTCTTTCTTATTACACTTGCTACAGGCTAGTGATGCAAGTGACTCGGACCTCTGCCTTGTCGTGCAATCCCTAAAAAATGATGTGGATGAGAAGTTTGCGGAGGTGATTGCTAATTCAACAAAGCAATCGGCCGCAATTGAGGAGCTAAGGTGCATGGTCGAGACTTTTCTTGGTAAATATAGAGAAGGAGACGAGCCTAGCTCTTCCAATACGGAATTGGCCTTGGAGAAGTATGTCTTAAGGGGTCCAGAAGAGAGTGCTTCAACAGTCACGCAAGAAGGTTGTGGCAGTGAAGTTGGTTATGGAGAAATCAACCCTCCCTAAACTATCAAACAAAGCTACAACTACTATAGAGGAGGCGAAGAAGCGTAGTAACGCACAATAGGCAGTGAAGGTAGATGTAAGTCTATCTTTTAACTCGAAGCTGCCACACTCACGAGCTCCATTAGTCCTCAAAAAATAGATTTGGAATGGAAGATGGTAGACCGTAAGTATGGGGACGCTTGGCAAGAAATGACAGATGAGTTGAGCCCCCCGACCGTCAACAATCCTCAAGCAGAAGTTGATCTGAAAGCATGTGTTGGTGACACCAAGGAGGCTGAAGGAAAATACCCCATAAGATCAGATAACAAGTGATCACCTTTATAGCCCCTCCGAAAAAATGGAGAATCAACGGCATTCACTAGAGTAGAGAACTTTCCTTTGGGCTTGATTTTGGCTTTGGCAAAAGAACAAGAAGCAACTCCTATGATCACAGTTTCAGTTTCTACCAAGGAGCAAGAGGCCATTCTTGAATCTCCTGCGACACCAGGCATTAAACCAGATCCTGCTCCAAAGACTTTGAACAATGGTTTCACACCAGATGTTGAACCGGACCTTGCTCCAAAGAAGACCAAGAAGCCAACCAAGTCTCTGCCAAAGGTAATTTCTTCTACAAGCATGCCCCAATGTGCGTCAAGTGAGGGAACACTAGAAGAAAACTTTACTGAAGTTCATGTTCACCCTTGATGTTTTCCTATTCGGTGACTACATTTCTATGTCTATTATAGTTCACAATGGCAATTACGTTTACAAGCATGTTACAGCAAGCAATCCATGGCATTTAAAATGTAATTGTCGAATGAGCCAATGTTGTGTCTTCATCTTGCTGTTAGACTCGTTTAGTAGAACATAAATGAAACACAGAATTGTGACAAGCTTTGCCATTGTGGACAATGACGTTCTCCTAGCAGTACATTCCGTCACCATTTATAATATATGTACAACAAATTCCATTTGGAATTCATTTATTTTTAATTTGCTGTAGATGACACCGTTATATTTTGCTTGGAATCAATGTTTGACAGGTGCTAATGAGGTCCCTTTTTTTACAAACTCAAATCCATTTCTAACGTTGAATGTTGTTTACCTATGTTATAGAAAGCGTTTTGTGAAATGCAACTATGTTTTCCTTTACATTCTTTTGTTAACAGAAAATAGATTTCCTGTGTTGTATAAGACTCTATGGTGTTCACCTATATATTGGCATTTATTACAGTCCATTATATGACAACGTTCAGTCTCCAACACATATAAATTAAAGAATTTTTTAACCAAAGTCTTTCAAACTAACATCCATATGTTGTCCTTCAATTTGGAAAAAAAAATGAGATTTCCTTGATTTCATATGCATTCATTTTTCTTTATCAAAAACATGAAACAAGGCTCACACATCTTTTGACCAGCAACAACTTCTACGCCTCCGCAATCTATTGTAGACCTTTTAGTTCAATTTTGGTACGCATTTTTTACATAACAAAACTTTGATCATGCTCTCTTTGCAAATGGCTTTATCTTTCACACAAATAAGTAAACAATGTCCCCTACTGAAATGCACTAACATTGTTCACAATGCATCAGGAGTTTAGAACAAAATGAAATACTCTTCCTGCGCTTCATTTGATTTGCACACAAATCATCATTAGTTGCCCATAATGCCAATAGCATCTGTGACTACTCACAGGTACATGCTTCCGAATAACAAACACTCAACTTCCTCTTGCAATGAAAACCTCTCAACCTTTCTTTCCTTCTCTTCATGTCTAACACATGCTTGTCTATAAGACTATACAACATTGAAGCCATGATTTGCATATTCCTTCATATCCTAGCCATTTCTTCTCCCTTCAACACAACATAAAAAAATTGTAATTAATCTCAAACTCATTGTAATTAATCTCAATTAATCTCAAACTCATTGTAATTAATCTCAATTAATCTCAAACTCATTGTAATTAATCTCAAACTCTCAACCCCTCATAGTCTTCATCCCTACCTGAAGCAAGAATGTCTATCTCTGGCCTTGTTGCCATGGTGTTTGCATGGCGGCCTCGAACTTCTGTTCCACATAAAACCTTCCAATCCCCTCCAAAACTCAATCTTCTTTCCAAGTCGTTGGAGAAGAACACTTGCTGACATTGTATGGAAAATGTAAATGAGTAAGGTCCCAAAGGAAGGCAATTGGAAAAATTTGCCAAGGTGAAGCCATACTTATCTCTCACAACAGATGCATTACTTGCTCTCAACTTTGCAGGAACCCATGAACACACAAGTACAACACAACAATGACTGCGGTAGTCAAGTTCCAATATCTCCTGAATCCATCCCACATATTCTTCAATTTTCCATTGACGAGCCTCATTCAATGACCTCCTCCTCCTATGACACAATACTAAGGCCACTATGTTGCTGTCACAAGTAATTTTATCTTTCTTTGTACTCTGAACACGCAAGTGCATTCCATGAACATACATCACTTTATAAGAAGTAGCTTTCTTTTCGAGGAGTTGTGAGGCTTCGATCACATCTCTAGATGGCTTCTTTTGGCCTTCTCTAGCCTATTGCATTTGCAAAGGCAATCACTTAGCAAATTTGGGCAAAAGCATGTACTCTTTTGGATATTGCATTTTTACTTTCCATCCATAATGAAACACAAATTCACAAGCAAAAGCATGCTTGGCTTTAGCCCTTTCTTCACTTGCCCTTGTATATTCTCTGCTTATAATAGGACTAGTTAGTGACTTGTTCCTCTATTCCATATGCATAAGAAAAAAAAGTGCTTCACAACAATACTAACATCCAACATTTCTGTAGTTGACTTTCAATATATTTCACATTTCATTCGATAAAAGAATTTACAGGATTTTGAAACAAAGAAGTACTGCATTCTGACATTGTATTCTCCTTCATAACACAGTACACCACATTGTAGTGTTTCTATTAGCAGCACTTTTAATTAGTAAGAATCAAAAATTGTCCTTTTACATGTAGCATGATTGTCAACACACTATAGCATAAAATGCAGATGCCTTCTATGTTCTCTCTTGTATAACATTGCTTACACAAAACACTTCTGACTAGACTTTAGAGAAAACTTTCACTCACCGTCTCCAATCCTCCAAGTCCGCTAAATTTGATAGAACAAAATCATGTGCCCATTAGACTAACTTCTCAGACATTTCATGTGACCAACCACTTCCTTGTAGCATTTCATCGTTCATTCTTTGATCCTCCTTATCGTCCTATACCAGACGATATGTTCCTTCACTACTAGAAAATTTAGTTTTTCTGTTGTTTTGGTTGCGTTGATCCGGTCAAAACTAAATTTTCTAGTAGTGCTTTAAAATGTTGTTGATACTTCGTGGAGTAATTTAATGTCTCAGACATAGCATAGCCCTTTGCCATGCTTGTTTCAGGTCTTGCATATGTTCTCACATACTCTTTCAAAGTTTTCATGTACTTCGCAATGGGATACATCCATCGACAATGAACTAGTCCATAGAGATAGAGTTCTTGTACTAAATGAATCTTCAAGTGAGACATAATGTCCATGAACGTAGGTGGAAACTCTTTCTCTATCATACAAAGTGCATCAGCTGCATCCTTCATGTCAGCATCTCTATCAGCAATTTTGATTTCTCTGGCACATAAACGTTGGAATACTCGACTCACTTTCATGCCTACTTGTCGAACTTCTTCATTGAGGACATTTCGCAATGCAAATGGTAGTACCTGATCATATGTCCACATACAATTCAGGTGCTCATACTCTTATTTCTTCCACTTATTTTCATTTGGAATTTTAGCCCTCCAATAAAAAAAATTCTACACTAACGTAGTTGTACATGTTCGGAGTTCTGGTCAAACTACTCGTACTATACTTGTATGGAACATCATATCCTCATTGAACAAATGTCAATTTGAAATTTATGTTCTACTACTACTACTTGAACTCCTGAAGCATACTAGTTGTGAACTGAACTTCTACAACAAATGAAAATGTTATATACCATAAGAAGACCAGAACTTACTTGATGCATTAGAACATGGAAGTCATATGACTTCAGATATTGTAGTTTTCCTTCTTCCAAACAGTTGTGGATTGCATCAACATAGTTGCTTGGAATCTTTAGGTTCTTTATAATTTGCATCACTGTTACCCTCTCACTCCCATTCAAAATATATGGAGCGGCAGGCATGTAGAAATTATCTTTATTGTTTTGTGGAGGTGCAAGCCATAAGTTTTGTCAATTTTTTATAGTCTCCATATCTTGCCTACTACCATAAAGTCCTTTCCTCCCCATATAGTCTTCAAAAAGTTTTTACATAAGTTTTTTTCACAATGCATGGGGTCTAACAAAGTCGACACATGAATTTCTCTACTCATACAGCCTACAATTCTCATTGATTAGAAACTTCTTTGTTCCCCAGTACACTTTCAACATAGTGCCCACCAAGTGTTCATCCAAATGACTTCAACTACATAGTTCCCTTCTCCTACTAATACTTTGCAGCTCCAACTTTTCTAATACATTGAACTCCTTCTCTTCATTATTCATGTTCTTTAGCAACACCTTCATTCATTCCAACAACATTGCTTTCTCATTTTGTGTCCTACATTGTAACAATTCTCAAAATAGAACATCTTTAAATCATCCTAACAACAAGCCAATTATTTTAATATTTTTGTATACATGATCATGTACATTTCCACAAACCATTTCCCTAAAGATGAATTCTTTCATCCAATTGACCCAGTACAATTAATCAACATCCTTCAACACAATTTCTCTTTTGTACAACGCATTGACTGCTAAAATTTTTTACATTTCATTGATACCACATTCCAAGCCTTCCATATTGTATGTACGTCTTTCAAACAAAGCTTTAAGTATGTTTTCATGTTGCCACGACTTTATTTCCGTTGAATCTTCTATCATGTACTCTTTTCTCATAAATGGCTTCAATACCTATGTACATTTGTCAATGCCTCTTCTTCTTATGAAAGAGTGATAAATGACCATGAAGACATGGAAAACATAAAAAATTCTTTCATCTACATATACTCAGAAATAAAGCTTTCAAATATTTGAAACCTCTACCCAACACTACACTTACTATCCAATATGAAAGTTTGTTCAGCACACATGAACGCTTTACTCCATGTTTATGAATGGGATCATCATTAGCACCCTTCTTTCCTCCATTCGCTAAATATAATTCACGTTCCTGACCACACCTTCTTGTCTGCAATGCAGTTAGTCTCGTTGGAGTAGACCTCAACTCTACCTTGCCATCAAATTGTAGGTTCCTACGATATGGATGGGTTCTGTGGGTCCACCTTCGGTTTCTTGCATATACAATTTTCCTACCCTTTGCGCGATTCTGAGCATCTACTTTGTTGCCAGATGTTGCTGCTCTAACATCTGTTTCTGGCCTACAAACTGTGCAAGCTTTATACCTATATGTGCATAAGCTTCAAATTAAGCCATATTCTGGATAATCAAATATGGTCTACATTAGAATGCCTCTCAATGTGAATTGACGTGTCCTCAGAGATTTAGAGAAGTTTTGCATTGTTATTCCTACCCAAATTTGTTGCAACTCTTCTATTAAAGGATATATGAAAACATCAATGTTCTCATTTGTTGGTGACAACTTCCTGGACACTAGAATGCTCAATTGCACAAAATACTTCTTTGTCACCAAGTACAAAGGCAAGTTGTAAATGAGCACCAACGCTGGCCATGTAGAGTGATTGGTACTATTGTGTGCAAAAGGATTTACACCATCTAGTGACATTCCGAACCGCAAATTCCTCACTTCTTGTCCAACAAAGGATCTATATTGGCGTTCACATGCTTTCACGCAGGAGAGATAGCAACAAACTTCATTATACTCTCATCTGTGTTTGGATGCTTATAATGAAACCGTAACAATTTAGCTATTACTAGGGACATGAACATCCATTGTAGCCTAGGGATTAGTGGAAAATGTTGTATCACTCTTGTTAGAATCACTTGTGATCCTTTTATAAATCTTGATTTTCCATAGCCAGGATTTGAACATTCCTTCAAAATTGTATAACCTCTTTGGTATAGGACACACCCATTCAGACAAGTGTGTATAATGTTGTAGTTCAATCCTAACTTCTTTATGATTTTTTTGGCCTCATAGTGAGAATGAGGAAGTTTGTTGCTTTTTGGCAACAACACTGTTGATAAGTACTTCAACAACTCATCTATATAAGCATTACTCACACCATGTGTCATTGCCATATTCATAAGCAGAATTGTTGTGGATATAGTACTTATAGTACTTCCTTCAAATATAGGACGTGTCACTTCCTCGTACAATTCATCCACTACTTCTTTCCCCTCTGACACAACTTCTAGATCACTGTCATGTTCTTTTGCATGTTGTGTGTCTTCACAAATTCGATCCCCTTCATCAAAAGCATCAAATAGTTGTTGCTGGATGTTATGATAAGGATCCATGTGCTTTGCATACTCTGAATGTACATGTACATCATCAAAAACATTTTCCATTGGTAATGTCTCCCCTTGCTCATTAATCCATATTCCTTTTTTAGGATATCCTTCCTTTGGGTCACCACCTACCATGGAGTGCATGAGAAAAGGATCCCATTTATTCACACAAAGATGCTCCTGTATGACTGTTATATTATAACAACGACCTCCATGGCATTTTGTACAAGGACAACGAAATGAATTGCATTCCTCCTCTCTTGTAATCTATTGTTCCACTAGTAGAAAAATAGTGACCATGTCAACAAAAAATTAATAAAAAAATGTTGAGGGCATTTGTATCCATAGTTGCGTTGTCATGGATAGTACCTAACAATAAATTGTTGTCCATTTTGTTACAGTGGTCAAATCAAAAAATAATAATATTAATTCATTTTGAAATTTGTTCAATGAATAGCTGCTACATGGTAAGCCAAGAACTAGCCCAATACAAATTGCCATGTAGGCCAAAAACAACACATAAACAAGCCCAAAAATTAGACTTTACTAATTTAATTAGAAGAAAATCTTTACAATTAATTTAGGAGACAAATTTCTTAGAACTTAGTATTTGGTGATAGAAGAGAGGTGAGTTTGGTGATAGTAGAGAGGTGAATTTGGTGATAGAAGAATAAAGAAGACAATCTCTTTATAGAAATGGAGTGGGAGAAGGTAGAACAAACCATATGGGATATGTGAATTAAGACTATGAATGATTCACATATCTCATATGATTTGTTTTGACCTTTTATCATCCCATTTGTTTAAAGAGCTTCTCTTCTCCTCTCTTATGTCACCAAAGTCACCTCTCTTATATCATCAGCATGTGAAAGGCATATTTTCGTGACAAAAAAATGTTAATTTTTTTGTTTGATTTGGACGTTGTACTATTTGAATCAACAAAAATTTGGTGACCATTTTGTTAGCTTGTTCAAATCAAGAAAAAATTGTTAAAATGGTCAATACAATATCCCAGTCAACAAAAAATTGTTAAATTTTTATTGATTTGGACACCATTTTCTAGTAGTAGGCCCATGTGTGCAGTGTCACCCCGAATTAGGTCGAATTTTGTGCTCTGTCTACCGTCTTGCATATCCCGCATGAAGGAGCCCTGTAGCTTGAGTAGGGTTTGCAATCGGATGTTTGTAATTTCAAATGTGAAGGCGGTGCTACCCATGAATTGGCCACACTCAATTTTCTTGTATCTATGTATTGTGCACTAAATCCAAGAAGAATGAAATAAGTGTAAGATAGGAGTTATTTAGTAAAGATTTTTTTCAAAATTTTCATAGGAATAAGAGAAGTGTAGGGAATAAGTACCAAACAAGAAATAGCGGAATCCAAAAACTTACCGTGATGGAACTGGACGGAAACCAAGGATGGAATCCGGAAACTTCAGATTTCGCGGACCTATTATTTCTAGGTTCTGGCCTAAGGAGATTAGGGAAACGGTACGGGAACAATCTGGAGAACCATTTTCCTTGGGAACGTTGGAGAACTGTAGGATACTTAAACCCACTGCCAAGACCATCTTCTCCCTCTTTCTTCTGCGTACGTTTTTCACATGTGAATAGTGAATGAAAGAGTGGTGAGTTAGAGATCCGGATAGAAGAGAGAGGTGAAGTTGGTGCTGATTGCACCTAGATAGAGATGGCCACCAAGTTGCGGAAGTCTGCCGTATCAGCCCGGATGGTCATTCCGACCGATCTGGAGCATTGGAAACAATTGGATGAAGACTTGACTCGGATGGATTGTTTAGGATTTATTCATAGGTCCTGGAGTTTCAAGAACAATAGTATGGTTTAAGAACTCATTGATGGAGTTTTGAATCAATATGAGAGAATGGTGAGAGGACGACCCGTAACTTGGTCCACAGATATGTCACTAGAAGAAACCCGCGTTTAACTTGACGGATTTTTTTGCGCATCATGTTACAATTTCATGTTTTTATGTCAAAAATTACATCCAATGTAACATCTTGATCCCAATCCCAATCTTGTATCTAATCCCAATCTTATATCTAGAAAAGCCTATTCGAATCACGGTCACGATGGTCAACACTCTTTTCGGATCCTAAGAGGACAGACTAGTTAATTGGGGGCAAGTAATCGAGGCCATAGTAGCGAAATTAGCAAATACTGTGTCTCATAGCAAATCGAGTTCAATTAGCCCCTATCTGTACCACCTTTACCATTATAATGAAGTATTGAGCAATCCGGAAATGGTAGAGTATCGAACCGGATTTCAAGTCCTAAAGTACGAGCTGACAGCGGAGTTTGTATCCGAACATCCATAGTTAAATCCAAAGGAGGAAGTTCTGGAAGCCAAGGAGGAGCTAGCCAAACACCAGAGGAAGTCGATGGATCCGAGCTCACGAAGAAAACAGCCGATACCAGAAGGGGAAGAACCTATCCAGATTCCGGCATTACACGGCGAGGTGGACCCGTACGAGACCGTTATCCAATGGCTGCAAATCGCCAAGACTTCATTTGACCAAATGGCCTCCACCCTTGTTACAATTTGTGAGGCACTTGGAGGAGTGGAACCAGGACGGATCGTCGAAGAGATTAAACGGTGATCCGGACCAGAAGTTTTGTTGGAGAAGGACGAGCGTACTCGAAGTCTGGAGAAGGAATACGACTACTTGAAGGTGCAATTGACCGCAACAGAGAAGGGACTGAGTGTGGCACAATAAAGAGAGGCGGATGCTCTCCGGATTGTTCGGAATCTCAAGGACACAATCCCATTCGCGGCGGATGTAATGCTGAATGTGGAGTTCTTTAACCATAGATTGCTCGCGGATGGGCACATCGCCGGATCAAAGGTACTCAAGATCTTGGTGGATTTCGAGGCATGGATGGAGGCGATTTTGAAGGAGCTACGAGCGTTGTCTCAGAACATCGAGTACGAATGGGCACTAGACTTGTCATCATTTCTGGAAGTACCGACTACTATATTTCCGGATCTGCAGGAGCAAGCTGCAACACCACCTGGACCAGCTCATCACACTTCTGTATCTTCCTTGTCACCCCACAAGGACTAGCCAGGGAACCCATCTAAGAGTAAGACGCCCATTTCAGAAGGTAAGCACCAGACTCCACCCAGATCAGCTAAAACCTCAACTCCGAGGCCCAGTCCGACCAAGATGAAGTTGTTTGATCTGTTGGGAGTGTTGATTTCAAAAGAAACCTTTAAAACGCCGCCCCTTCCGATTTATTCTGATTCGGGTACCTAGAAGGGAGCTATTGTGAATCCGGCACGAAAGTTTCCGGAAAGCTTTACACATATGATCGAGGAAGCCGCTACCGCAATTTCAAAGAAGGATGATACGGCGGTAAACCTGGCCAAGTACTCGCCCATAGATGACGACGTGGAGATCTAGAAGATTGAAGAATCCGAGGAGGCGATCGTTCAAAGTGATGAGACGGAAATGGACGAAGATGAAGAGGAATTTGAATCGGCCAAGATTATGCAATCCGTCCCAGCGATCAAGACCCGATCGGCAGCAATGGCACCCCCCACCAAGTACTCTTCCCGAAGGCACTCTACGACAATGGAGAAAGGCGTAGGTAGTTCCAAGAAGGCACGCAAGGGTAGATAGGTAGTTAGTTTTAAGTAGTAAACTTTCCGGAATGGGTTTCCAAGCATGGACCCGGATTCCGATTTTCAAAGGATGGCTGGTTAACGGCTTTTTGCTTTTTCAGGAACGGTTTGTTAAGCTGTTGCCTTATTTTTCTGGTGACTGTTAGGTCCTTTTTTTGTGTTTTAAATGGATGGGCAAGCTTGTTGCTTAGGCATTCCACCTTAGCTTGTTCTACTCTAGCTCTCGATATCTGTGTTGATCCCTTTATGTTTGTGTTCTAGACATAATTTGAGCAACTAGCACTACAAGAAAACATGTCCGAAATGACAGAAATTGGTCCTAAATGACAAAAATCAGCCCCTCCTAATTGACTGAAAATTGACAGTTTTTTGTCCTAATTGACAAAAACTTGTCAAATTTCTGTCATTTAGGAGGGGCTGATTTTTGTCATTTAGGACACATTTCTCTTATAGTGTAGGCTTTCGCCTTGAGTACTTTTTCTCATATGGTGTTTTCTTATTTGTTCATCTGACTGTTGGAGTGTGAGAGAGAACGAGTGAGGTCGAAATCCAGATCTATACACTACAAGAGAAACGTGTTCTAAATGACAAAAATCAGCCCCTCCTAAATGACAGAAATTTGACAAGTTTCTGTCATTTAGGACAAAAAACTGTCCAAATTGACAAAAAACTGTCAATTTTCAGTCAATTAGGAGGGGCTGATTTCTGTCATTTAGGACCAATTTCTGTCATTTTGGACATGTTTTCTTGTAGTGATAGCGAACTGGATTCTAGCTAAGAAGGACAGTTAGTCGAGGGATTTAGGCTTGTGATT
Source organism: Climacium dendroides (assembly GCA_950106755.1). NCBI lineage: Eukaryota > Viridiplantae > Streptophyta > Bryopsida > Hypnales > Climaciaceae > Climacium > Climacium dendroides. The sequence continues at coordinate 28,678,517 of OX467087.1, read as the reverse complement.
GAGGACTTGCGCACGGTGCCTTTAAATTGCTGGAATGGCGATCCGGTGGTTGCCTAGGAAGGGAATGGAATGCGAGTTTGAAAGTCTAGTGAGGATTCCATGCGGAGATCAGTATCTTCCAGCGGAATATTTCCACCCATCGGAAGGTCTGCCAATCACATAAGCAAGGCTAGAAACCAAGATCCGGAAGTCTTCTAAGTTCTGGGTACGCTTAGATCTGTTGTTGTAGTAATAGGGGATCCAGCGCTACCATGTGTGACCTGCTGACCAATCCGGAAAGTTGTGAGGAAAGCCACCCCCTAGGACCAACGTATATTCTTGGCATATTTTGTGTTCTTTTGGAGAGAATGGAGAGAGAGTGAGGATCATGAGTGGTGCAGTCCCTACCCCTCTAAAGACCAACAATGGACCCTCTAAAGGTAAAACAGAGGCATAGATAATCAAGACGAATTGCTTTATCCGGATTCCAGAACAGACCTGATCCGAGTTGTGTTCCAAATAGTGTTAGGATCTGGAAAGTAAGTGAGAAGTAGAGACGAATTGATTTTTGGAGTTTTGCTCTTGAAAACTACGTTAATCCGAACACCTGAAGTTTGAAACGACATACTAGAATTCCCTGGGACGATAACTCGTGTCATCTTATCACGGTTTGCGTGGTAAAGATACTTACGCCTAAACTACGCGTACAACAGTCTGCAACCACATGAGCTTTATCAATTCGCATCATAGTACTCCGTCAGGTTGGTTTCGAAGAACGTCCTCCCTAAACTTTCGGCAAACACATCATGCCATATATATTTGTCATAATGGGTAGAGCAAGGTTGCCAATATATAACAATGCTCAAATTTTAATATTGTGTAAACTTGAACTCAGTTTTATTTGGGGTTTTGTTTGTCACTGAATGAAAAATTGCACAATACCAAACCCATAAAGACTGCTACATAACAAGGCTCATGATTTGATAAGCATGTTTTGTAAACCATCTACCACAACACCAAAAAAGTGTGACATAGTTCAAGTGCAATGCATGAGCCCTAAAACTTTGGGTGAGAATAGATCTTAGGTTTCACATATATTGACATGGAAAAGTGCCAATCTTTAAAAAAATTTGCCAAAGTAACACCATTCTCCAGAGCATTCTACGAGATGCTATACTCCAGCAACAAGATGTGGATATTGCCATTGAAATCCTTCGCCGTAACTATGGATCTATGCACGGTCCTTTAAAAGATTACATGACCTTCTACTACAATAGAAAGGGGTGTTTTAAATATAGTCCTTGTAGTATTATCTTACAATTTATGATCTATTAGGAGATTTTTAGTAAAATTTGACTAAAAACACATGTATTTCTATTTAATTTTTACTAAAAATTTCTTAAGAAGTCATAAATTTTAGGACTACACTACTAGGACTATACTTAAAACATCCCTTTCTCTTGTAGTGTTTGTACTACTCTAGGTTGCGTCCTTTATCCCCACATGGTTCACTAGAATGCTTAACGGGGTGCCCTTAGACTATGTCTTTGACGAACCTACAGGAATAGAGTAAACCGGCCATTTACCGCACACATCCAAGAACTACACAACCATTGCCAATCATTGCACAATAACCTTAAGTTTCAACTACCAATTCAATTGTGAAGGGGATGAAATTTCATATCACCGCCCAATGACCACACTATGCGGTGGAGGGTAGCAAAGAATTTTTGACTAGATTTCAAGTGCATTGACCTCAAATTGCAATGAAATTTGTAGTAAGATATCTTTTTGCATTTTGTTTTTTGAAGGTGAATCTTAACATGACATTTAATAATTATGCCCAATTTCAAAACATGTAAATCTTTGTATTTATGTGGAGAAGGATTTCAATTTTGTGTGTGTGGTAATTGGCAAGTTTACTATACATGATGACATTGAGAATCAACAATCCTGAACACTTAAACAACATAAATGTAGATCACCAAAAGCTACCACAGACCCACTCTGGACTGCTTTCAGTTGGAGTTTTGGGGTCTTGTATAAGGTAGGTACATCCAAATGTGCCACTGACTTTAAACTGCCATCTATATTGTATGTACATCTCGAAAATCAGTTTTGTACCTATGTGGCAAAAATGCTTTCAAACCAAACTTTGTTCCTTAATAACTTTTGCATACAATATCCAAATGCCACTTTCTTTGGTGCGTTGGAAACTCCTTTCACTTGCCAACAAGAACATATGAAAATTTGACTAGTCTAATAATAGAAAATAGACTCAATAGCAAAAAGTGGCGGTTTTGGATGTACCTACCTTAGATCACAAAAACATGTTGGATCCATGTCCATAAACATTGATGCAGAAGGAAACAACAATGGTGCAAAATCACCTGAAGCAACATAATTGGAAATTTGTTTCAACCCGAGTTTGTTGAAACACCATCATGGGAAGAATTCATCCTTATTTATCCAGTCTCCAAGCGTCTTAGTTCCCTACATGCACTATTGTTTTGAACCCACGATGAGTGTCGTTATGGACTAGGTAACCTTTGAGCCGCATGGAGGCGGTGAGTTGGTTACAAGACGTAAAGACGTAACGAGCTCTATCTCTGGATGAAAACTTCCATAATTGTTGCCTTTGTGGATGAATATTGCGTGGTTACAAACAAACTATCATGCTTGTAGATGAAACACATTTGAAGAGGCAAGTGCACACAATCAGAGTTGGTTACATTTTCTGCTTGACAACACATGCATCTAGTGACAAAAAAGTGCCTAGCTATCATAGACTCTCAATTGGATGGAAGTGAATGGAAACTCTAGGGCCAAATCTTTGACAATCTCTAATAAATAACTTAATGTTTAATCTTTGAACTACCATTGTCTCCTCAAGAGACAAGATGGAACTTGAATAGGTTCCTATAGTCTCAATTTTTGTTGTGATTTTTTAAGTCTTTTTTGAAAATAGAAAAATACATTACCTTTTCAGAAATATAGTTTTAAAAAAAAATTAATTTGTGTCTAGGAAAAAAATTTATGCCATCTTAAGTCTAAAACACAGTTTCTTGGGCAACATAAACTAATCATAGAAAGTCAAAATAAAATTTTGAAAATTTTGTTTATTATAGAAAGATACTATTCTTATCTAGGCATTAGTGATGAGAAAATTATGGACAATCTCATTTTTTTACACAATCTAAGCATCTTCGTGAAAAAATAACTTGTAGGATTCATTTTTGAAGGTAATTTTCACAATTTTTCAAGAGAAGAAATTTGAGAGGGTTTAGTTAGCTTACTAGAATAATTTCACCACTAGGATTATTCACTTTCAATTCTCTCTTTAGTTAAAGCTATAAAAGATTTAGCTTATCCTTCAATCTTATACCTAATTCTATTGTCTATTTAACAATTTTTTAGAGAATGAAAATCAATTGTGTGTTTAAATTTTTTTTTCCTAGACTTTCAATTCAATTCTTCAACATAAAAAATTAGAAATTCAAAATGTTCAATGGAAAAATTTTAAGCAAAGAAGATTCACAACCCTAAAATCTATTTAGGCAAGGTGCAAAAAACCTAGATTTCTTCATTTAAACTACAAATACCTTGCAATCCAAAGTTTTTGAAATTTCTTTGACATTCTTATACCTAGTCTTGTGCAAGATCTTCTTGTCACATATGCCAAAAAAACAATTTCTAAAGTTTTTTTTCATTTTGCACTAGAAATAGAGGTTTTGAGTGGTTTTTGATATTAAAAAAAATAAAAAACAAAAACATTGAAAACACACATGGCTTCTCTGGTGGTGAATCAACGTTCACAAAACTAGCTAAAACTTGTTCCATTGCTACTTTAAATTTTCAATAGCTAAATGTACATTAGAGAAAATTCTTGGGAAAAAAATAAATTTTAGCCAAGACTACAACAAACAATAGAATTTGACAGCCAATTTGTAACTTCCTCTACATTGAAATTAGCCTCTATTTAGTCCATTTTGTATTATAATACTCCCAATAATCCTTTAGAACTAGCATTTTTTTTTTCATTTTTTTTTAATACTACTCACTCTCAAGGTAGCCAAAGTTAATGCCTGTTTGTTTTGGAAGGTAGCGTATTGCACTAAATTCCATTAACTAGTTCTGGGATAATTGGTGGTGGATGTTAAGAGGTCGCGATCCAATACTCTCTTGCATTTGGTTGTTGAATATGTACATGGATTATCTCGAAGTATGGGCTAATTCTATACCGAGCATTTAAGAACTATTGAAGGTCAAAACCATAACTAATCAGCTCATCTTTTTCAAAAGTTTAAAACTTCGAAAAATTGATCTTCAGATTTCATGAAATGAACGAAATGAGATCATTTGCCCAACGCGCTCACTTAGGCCGTAGGGCACCTTGTCATCTGATATATCCTGCAGTTCCAATACAATTTCCAGCGTTACTACAAGACAATCCATGTACATATTCAACAACCAAATGCAAGAATTGAGACACGTTGGAGTGGTGAACTTGGCCCCAAACCCTAAGCCATTAAATCAAGCATGTAACCATGTGAACTGAGTAGGGAGTTGATTACATATGTTAAAAGTTTCATTCTTATTCTCACTCAATTTCTTCAATAAACTCTAAAACCCTGAACCAAGAAAACTGAATAGTGCATCAATTACATTACCCTCACTCAGGATCACTCAGATCACTTCAAACCCTAACCTCTAACTATATAAACGAACGAGTACATTGATCACATATGCTAGAAGGTGCATTATCTAATATGCACTCAAAATCTCTCCAACAAACTCTGTAATCCATATGAATTGAGTAGTGAATTGATCAACTAGGCAAGATTCTTGCTCCATTATCACTCATTCAAAATCTCTTCGATGAACTCTTAAACCCTAAACAATGTAAACTGACGTAAGAGAAAAGCTTGCTGCATTCTCTTCCCCACTCAATTTCTCAGAGAAACTCCAAAATTCTAAACTCTAATCCAAATTTTTTTAAGCAAAATGCTTGATATATTAACTTTCTTACTCAAATTCTCTCCCATGAACTGCAGGCCCTAAACCCTAATGTAGGTAAGCAACTTGAGTGCATTGAACAGACAAGTGAGACATTTGCTACATCACCTTTCTCTTCTTCAAAAGCTCTTGAATGAACTCAAAAAGAAACCGGTAAGCAGGGTGCTTCTTGTCCACAGGTTTGCACGTATCACTGTGATTGGAATCATGGAGCTCTTCCACTCTGCCTCCACTTGCTTTGAAGTCATCCATCGACGCTGCTGGCACAATAATTCTCTGCAAATAACAACCGCTTCAAATGAAAATCTAATAACTTCAAATTCGAAAGGGATTCTACCGAATTCAACTTCAATTTCCAATTTCAAACAATTTCTCAGGAAAAATATATTAAGAACCCACCAATGGTTGGCAGTAAACGAAACGACTCGCTAGCTTCCCTTACCCTTCTGGTGTGTGAGCCTTCGATCAGTGCCATCAACTTCATGCCGTCACTTCTTGCTTCCATGAAGCGCTCGGAAAGTTCCTTCAGTTTGGAAGAAGTTAGACACAGATCGTTGAAGAGAGTAGGTGAGTAAGTCAAGCCGCCGAAGACATCCTTGAGCTGATCCTCACTGGGTACCAGTCCAGTGTAAGGAGGAGCGTAGAAGAAGCATCCAACCAGGCTTGCGAGGAAAGCTTGGGAGACATTGGCCCGAATGGCTTCGAAGTCGTCTTGCAAGCTGCCAAACGACTCCACCCTTTTGTTCAGCGCCACCACCAGCTGCTCAATCACCACGCACCCTAAACTATGACCCACGAGGATAATGGGACGGTTCCAGGTATGCCCTCGGTTCCATCGATCACTGCAGCAACCAAGCAAGCACCATGTCAGAGATGATTGGAATCACATGAGAATCGTGAATCTGAAATTTTTCCGTAAACCCTAAAGAAACGAGATTTCATGGGTTTCGATTGACCGATTTGATTGCTACCATTGCGAAAATAAGAGAAATTCACACAGGGCCAAGTATTAACTTACATCATGACAATCGCTAGAGAGCATTGCCTATGTTGAACTAAAAAAAAATGAACAGAAGAAAGCTTCCATATGACGCACATAATTGTGAAGTTCGGGTTGGTCTTTCATTTACCTGAAGACAAGGAGTTTTTGCAACTCCTCCACCACGCCTTCGACGCCATTCTCCGAGATGCAATACTCTAGCAGCAAGACACGAATGTCGCCATTGAAATCCTTCGACAACCAATCGCGCGGCCACCACACGTCCGGCTTGCCGCGCTGAACCCACGAATCCTTGCACGACAGGTACTTCCGCTGTCCGACGTTCCCTTCAAAGAAGATCACGTCCAGCTTCGTACTACCCGAGGTTGCATCCTGTGTACCCACGGAGTTCACGAGGTAGCCCAACGGCTTGCCCTCAGATTGTGTCTTTGACGAACCTGCAGCAGTACATGCATGATGACACTGAGAATCGGTGATCCTGAATACTGAAACAACACCAAAGCAGATCACCAAACGCTGCCACGGACCTGCTCTGGACTGCTTTCGGTTGGAGTTTGGGATGGCTTTGGTGCTGGGGTCGCCTCCTGAACACACACATCACAAAAAAAAGTTGGGTCAATGCCCGTGGACAGTGATGCAAAAGGTAACCGACACTAGGGCACAACACCTGATCGACGCAACAGAATCGGGAATTTGTTTCAACCCCAGTTTGCTGAAACACCACCATCGGAAGAATTCATCCTTATTTATCTAGTCCCCAAGCGTCTTAGTTCCTGCATGCACTATTGTTTAATCCCCGACAAGCTTCGGATTTGCATGATGACAGATGCATTGAGTGACAGAGAAGTGCGTAGCTGTCATAGACTCTGAACCCTCGCAAGCCTAAAACTCTTTGACGAATGGATGAGAGTGAATGGAACTCCAGGGCCAAATCTGCGACGTTCTCTAGTAACTTAATGGTTGAATGAAAAAACATTGAAACCACACAGAAAATGGAATGCTGTTTCAGCCTTGTGCTGTAGTTGAACCGACATAATGGTTTCGAAATGTCGCTTCGACAGGGGGGTTACGCTAGTATGGGGAATTTCATTAAAATGGCAATATTCCATGTGCCATTTGCATAGTGTGCCATTCCCATAGTTCAGACCGGGCGGTCTGAAATCTATTAGTGTACTAGATTTCAGGCCGCCCCGTCTGTGGGATGTCAAAATCACAGAATTTTTGCCATTTTAATGAAATTCCCCATTAGTGGTTTCAAGAGTATCTCCACACAGTTGCAAGATGAATGACATACTTCTGGTGGAGAGCGAAGTGAGCTGCCGGAAAAGCAACCCAAAAGAGCTGGGTTTCGGATCTTTGTCCGGGGCCGACTGCTTCTGTTTATGCAAGCGTTTCACCACGCCCTCCCTAGTGGTGAACGTGAAGAGGTCGTGATCCTCGCCAATGATCCCCAAGCTCCGAACCTGCGCAAACCGCAGTAGTTTCCACAAATCGGCGAAGCTGGGCCTGTCCTGTGGCCGGAGCTGCCAGCAATTCATGATGCAGAATTTCAAGTAATCAGGACAATTCGCTGGGAGCTGCGGCCGCAGGCCTTTCTGAATCTTGGTGTGCAACTCGCCCGAACCGTGTGTTATTTCTAGCAGGAACGGAGGCTGCCCACTGAGCACCTCATTGAACATGATCCCGAAGCTCCACACATCCGCTAACCGAGGAAGCCTCGGTGATTCCTTGGGGAACGGGGAATCTTTAATGAATACCTCCGGCGCTCCGTAAATCCTCGTCCCCACATTTTTCGTCACCGTGGCGCTCATCATGCTCATGGCCTTGGTGTTCACCAATCCGAAATCGCCGAGCTTCACACGCACGTAGCCGAGCGCCGCGAGCTCGGGAACGTCTTTGGGGCTCACAGGTTGCACCAGCACGTTGTTGGGCTTCAGATCGCGGTGCGCGACGTTGTAGTTGTTCAAATGCCACATCGCCTTGGTCACTTGAAGCATCACGTCGATCGCGACGTCCTGCGGCATCACGTTGGTCGCGGGGTTGCGCATGTGCTTCGCCAAGTCGGTCGGCAGGAGCTCCATCAGAATGTGCGATTGGGCGATCAAGCCAAACTCCGGGGGTGCGACGGACGCGATGGGAGGCGACGTGGAGCTTCCCATCGCTGTGCTGCTCACACGGGGCGTGCTATAGGGCATGGGTTTGTCCGACATGGACGAGAACGACTCTTCCCAGTAGCGGAAGAACTGCACGATGTGCGGATGCTGGAATGAACTCAAGCTCCTGGCTTCCTTCACACATTTGTAGTTGAGAACTTTCAGTGCGCAGCTGCGTCCCAACCACTGCACATTCATCACGGCGCCGAAGCTGCCACTGCCCATATAACCCTCGATTTTGTGGACGTTGAGGTCCATATTCGTCATGGACTGAACCAGGTCGATATTCTCCAGCCGCGTCCGCACATGAGTCGCGAGGAGATAGTCGCGGTCGCGGGGTTTGCCAGAATACGATCTCTGAACCTCCCGCACACGCCTGAGCAGCTGCTCCTTGTCCTTGGCGACGGCCTCATCCAACTCATTGTCGCGCGACTTGAACTCTTCCAACAGCTGCTGGACATCCTTCTCCGCCACTTCCAGAAGCTCCTGTTCGATTTTCCTCCCTCTCGTCACCCAAGTGACAGACGCGATGGCGATGTCCACCATGGACGTCCACCAACGAAGGTCGAGAAGGATGTGCACGATGTCCTCCTTGATCTGGGCAAGAGTCACGGCGGAGTCTAGCCACGAAGGCTCCACCTCGCAACAACAGCCGCGCACTAGCGTCTCCGCGCACTTCACCGTGAAATGCAGCTGCCGCAGAGCCTTCCGCCGGATGTCATCGTCGCTGGTAATGCCAACGAGAGATATTGACTTCTCCTTCAGCAGTTTCCCGGTGTCGCTCATCTTGGTCGAGAGGTACTGGCATTGACGCAGATGCAGTTGCACGCGGCGCTCGGATAGCATCTCCTGGACGAGCTTGATAGACGACGAAGCCTCCCCACAGTAGTCCACGTCGAGGTAGTCCATCGCCAACCCATTTCGAGACACTAGTGAAGGTCTCGGGCAGCACTGATTGGCACCTGAGGAGGATGGATCTGTCGCGCTAGCTGCAGGGATGAAGAGCTGTCGAGGAATCGCTAGCGCCTGCACCCTTGCTTGCGCCTGCACGGCCTCTACACTCAACGGATGTGATGTAATCCACGGAGGAGATGCACTCAACCACTCCACCGTCCCTGTATCGGTTGGGCTTGACCATAAAGGAGATGTACTAGATAGATGCAACGAAATCCCAACACTCTGAGGATAATCTACACCACCAACACCGACACCACCGGAGGAGCCCACTTGCAACCCACCACAGGAGGAACTTCCATCGATACCACCCCGGCCATCCTCAGCAATTGCAATTCCTTCCTGAAAAGCAAGTCCTCCCAGAAGCTGCTGCTGGGGTTGGATGGACCGTTGTTGCTCCTCAACCTGCTCGGCTCACAACAACCTCCGCCGGTCAAAGCTCAATTCAAATATCTAAACTGACATTCAAGAAAACTCCTAACACACACTTCATATAGCAAATTTAAACAAGAGACAGCTGTGAAAATGACCCCATTTGACCAAACGAAATCAAAGACATTTTTCTTCACACGGAGTGGGACTCGCCTCATCCCCATCAAAAAACTCCTCTTTAGTGGTCAAGTTCATAGCTATTTGAGGAGAGCGATCGCGCTGTCGAAGCTCAGACCGCTTCTGCATCGTTTTTTTTATATACAAATCATCAGGATATTCTTCATCAAATTGATCCTCTCCTTTCATTTGCAAACCCAAAGAAGGTAATGAATAGTTCCTCAAAAGCCTGTGCCTGAGCTTCTCGAGTCTTGCACAAATGTCCAGAAAACTGGGTCTCAAGTCCCTATCCTGAGCCCAACCCTCCTTGATCAGTGATGTCAACTCCTTCGGAATGTTAACAGGGAGTTTGGGTCTCTGTCCTGAGCAAACTGCTGCACATAAATCACTCCTCTTTATGTGTTGAAATGGTTCCTCTCCTGAGAGAATCACTGAGCACATCACCGAGAAGCTGTAGACGTCTGCCTTGAACCAATTTGCTCTGCCATTCGAGAACGCCTCCGGGGCCATGTAAGTTGTGGTACCAATTTTGGGGCGGGTTATTGTATTTGACTTGTTCTCGTTCAATTTGATTTTAGCAAGGCCAAAATCAACAACCTTCACCTCAAGAAATGGTTGATTATAACTACAAACGACGTTGGGAGTCTTGAGGTCCCGATGAGCAATTCCATTATCATGAAGGTAGCACATGCCATATCCAATTTGCAATATAATGTCAAGAGCTAAAAACAAAGAAAGCCTCGCTCCTCTTTCCTTCAGCCTCCTAAGAAAAGAACCAAGGCTAGTTTCCATTTGCTCCATTGCAATGAAATGGCCACTTGTGTGAACAGTCTCATATTTGTTGCAACAAAGAAACTTCACGATGTTGGGGTGATTGAGACTGGCTAAAATATTGGCTTCTGCTAGCCATTCATCCTCCTGCAATCTATCCTCAAACTCCTTCTTTGCACAAGGTACATCAAGCCAAGTTGTCTTGATAACGCTAGCCCCAAGACGCTCTGACTTATCACTCCACTCTCCATCCAAGACTTCCCCATCCAATGACAAATTGGAAGAGCGCACATCAAAATCCTCGTTGATAGATTGTTTAAGAACAGATTTCACTCTCCCCCACAAATACTTCCCAAGCTGTAGGGATCGGAGGTCACTACTGGAGATATTTGTGGCATTGACAAGGCCCTCGAGTCTATCCCTTAAAGCAACGCGATCTTCAAAAACTTCCTCTGCACTTGGGGGATCAAAGGTAGAGGAACCACGAAGATCCAAATAGGATTTTTCCTTCTTGATGTCTTCCCAAAGCTCACAGATGATGTTGTAACTGAGGTTTGTCTCGAGCAAAATCTCCCTAAATGCTTCCTCGTTCTGGATTTGAAATGCAGATGCCGGGCACCAATGGCACCAATCTACACTGCAACAGTTCTCCACAAGTTTCTTTGCTTTCTCAGACACTCGATAGAAGTTCTCCAAAGCCACACAACCGTAGAAAAGGTTGACGTCTTCAGACAAGGATGCCAAGGATTCAATGTTTTTAACGGTCTCTTTTAGCTTGGATGATATACTTGAACATTGATGTGGATTCAAAGGTTCTTCATGCCTTATCAATTCACATATTCTCTCTATGTTTGTCCTCGAGGGAAGCAAAAAATTTGTAGGTGAAGAGGATGCACTTGCACCAAATGGCGAAAATGAACACCATGAACTCGCCATTTGTATATTCAATATCTAGCTTCTTCTTCAAGATGAAAGCAAAGAATTGTGAACACTTGCTTCTTGCATCTCTGTATAGAAGTGCAACGCTTCTGATGAACTCGTCAAAAAGCTTGAGCCTTCCTTTGTCACACTTTGCAAGCTTTGGTTGAAGTGAATGAAACAAAGCGTTCAGTCTCTACAAGGCTGCACATGAAGCCAGAACAACCACAATTATAAAAAAAACGTATTTGCAAAGATGACTACACAAATTCCTAGAAAATACGCTTCAAAGAGTCTGCAGTTATTTAGTCGCAATGCAAACATGACACAAAAAATGGGGGCCAGCGTCGCATTCTTCCAAAGTCTCCACAGAAACTGCGCGAAACTACAATACAGAAAACCCTTGTACCACATATCTCGCAAAACCCAAGACCAGTCACCAGATAAATGCTCATTTGCATATATCTACAGTAATGATTTCAAGAGCTTAACCGAGAAGGACCAGATCCATTGGGACATGATCAAAACATCATGTTTGAGCCAATTTAGATGTTCAAATTGTGTTCAAATATCAATCTTATATTTTTTAAATGTAACATCATGGATTGTCTATCACTAAAAATTTTCAATTTGTTCCGTGAAAAAATTGTCATTGCTATAAATTTTGTAATAGAAAGCAAAATTAAACTAGCAAACATAGCAAAAATATTGCAATTAAGTTGACATTTTTTAGGAGGTACAAGTAGCAATGGAGACTAGAGTGATGATTCTTGAGTTAATTCCTTGATGACCAAAGACTCAAATTTTGAATATCAAATGAAAGCAAACACATCCCAAGCACACAAAAATGCGCTTTTTCATCCAAATTGAAATTGGTACAATTTTAAAATCAAATACTTTTAAATGCATGTTATTTACAAAAATAAAATCTTAGTATATGAGAATCATTGAAAGTTATATTGAGAGTTTAAAGGATGTATTATTCATACAAAGTCTAGATAAATAATTCAAAATTTTCTAGGTAAAGAAGTTTTGACCTAGAGAACTTGTAGAAACAATAGTTTAGAAATATTAAGATCGATTAAGTGAAGGACACCCTAGACTTGACAAACTTCAAAACCTAGCCTGACATTTCCCCGGTCAAAATTGGTTTGATGTCCAGGGGTGCACTATAAAGGAAGTTCGTGGATGAATAGCGACCAAATTTTGGACCCCCTATATTATATCCTAAAAATTTATTTAAAAAAATATATAAATAGATTTTCCTACTTTGAAAGTGTATGTTCTAAATTATTGATATTTTTTTATGTTAATAATAATTAGTTACAAATTTTAGAAGAAAAAAGATACACTCTAAAGTTAAAAATAACTTTCACATCCCTATAATATATAAGAAAAAAAAATTTGAAAAATGAAAGTTTATTTTGGTTGAATATTGATACAATAGAAAGAGACAATATATCACATGTTATTTAGGATTGAAATTTTTGGCAACTTTGAATTGCAATGCAACACCAAAAAATTCAAGGAGGGCCTACATCATGCCCTCAGCAGAATAGAAAACAAAATTCTCTGTCTGAAACTCAACCCCCAACTGCAAAAGCAGCACCAGAATTCACAAAGACGGGAAACATCAAAATTCGACTGCAAGCAACTCTTACCTTCAATAGCATGTGATTCCAATCGAAATCCGCAACTGCACGCCGGAGAGCTACGGCGCAAGATCCTGAAAAGACATTTACGACATGTTAAAACCATTTTGATAATGATACTTGGACAAGAGCCTGCAAAGAAACACAGATAACATGATGTGATAGTTTTCGAGCGACACGGACGTACCATCAGTACAATGACCTTTAATTCAAAACAGTAAAATGCAATGAACGAGGCTGAACCAGAAAAATTCAACATTCTAAGTAAGCAAATGAAATTCTCTGGACTGCCTGTCACATATTAATTACAAGATGATCCAGAATATTATTCTGCTTGCCAGTAAACTTTGTCGCAGATCACTTTGCATTTCTAAGGTGAAGAAAAACAGGTAACCGCAGCAAGAACCTCACATACATGTATCTGCGCGAGCAAAATAAAGGAACCTAGAAATCAATTAAAGAAACACATCTATGTCTAAAACCTTCCCCGAAAATCGGAGCACTGCATACAAATCTAACAAAACAGGACAGAATCACGACATTAAATGGGTAGCCAAAGAGGCTTTGAAAGGACACCAGAAATTTGTGGAATGCTCAGATCCTTAGAAATTCACAAGCACTGCTCTGAGTTATCTCTGACCTCGTACTGTTCACGCTTAAGGTCAAAACCGACAGGCATAGCATTCAACGCTACCCCTCGATTTCACTCGCTCTGAATCCTTCTACGACAGAAATCCTACGAGTACCCGTGTGTTCTGTACGCCATGACAGAGGAACCTCAAACTCCAGTGAAATCAAACCAGTGAAGCTCTACCGACACCAAATTCCCACCACCGCGTAAAGTGATTCGGAGTTGCGCATTGTCTTCCACGACGTAATGGTAAACCCTCGTGCGCCGCAGGTGTTGCATCTCTCCTACTCGCTGTCCAGGAACAATAACAAGAGATTTCCTCTGCAACTGTCGGTAAGATCAGCTGGGGACGCACTTTGAAGGGCATGGTCCATAAGTCGATAATGGCGGGGTGAAGTAGCCAAAGTCGCCAAGACGTGGCTGACAGTTCTGAAGTATGGATGATTTTCATCCAAAATTTTGTATCTGTCCTTGAAACAGACTACTGACTAGTCAGTACTGGCTGCGGGCCTTACCGTCTTCCTGCCTTTCGGCGTATAATTGCCTTCGGACGCTTTATTTTAAGTAAAGGTCCACCTAGAACAGGTTTTTTCTGGCATCGACTCTTGCGGGTTTTAAGAATCCAAAGTCCAAATCCTATCTGGAGCCTCATTCACACTGCACAACGCAGGCGGGGTTGGGGATGTGGGGTGACTGGGGCCCGACTGGGTGTGCACTTAAGGTAGAATTCCACAATAGTCGATTAGATTTTGCAGGAGCTTTTGCATTTGCTTTAGACTTATGTTTCCTTTATAGTGGTGACGGTAGTTTGCATGATTGAGTTGTTGTGTTTGAGCTTGTGTGTGCGCCTTTGGCGATGGCTATGGTGAGAGTCGAAGCATTGGGAAGGGCATGATGATGGTGCGGCATGAGACGAGGATCCTTTGAGGGGTTTTTGAAGAAGAATTTGGGATGGCATCGTGAATTGGGCGTCTCTCGAGGACGGTGGCCAGTCCGTTGCGATCCCACACCGTTCTGACAGGCTTCGATCGAGCAAGCGGTGGAGGAGCTTGTGTGGAGTAGCTTGGACGCCTTTGAGGCGCTATCCTGGTGTGCTCTCCTTTCTCTCAATGATACTGGGCTTCGTGTGATCAAACCCTAAATAAGATCGACTTCGACATGAAGAGAATGTCAAATGTATTACTAAAATTTCCGATCGTTGGCGGTGTGGGCACGAGCTAACGAGGAATTCGGTGGAGTAATAGTTTCCACGCGGGTGTGCTCCAAAACCTATTTGAGCAAGCTCAGAATGCAAAAAGCCAAGGTCCAACTCTCGGAGCAGAATGTGGAGGAGCTTCTGTCCAAACTGCGGGACCTTGAGCTCCTGGATAACGATCTTCTACCCTAAGCACAAGTCAAAGTCATGTGCTTCACACAGTCTCTGGGAATGAGTACACTACTCAAGGTGCGGCAAGGACCTTTTAGTGTACGGTAGAGCAAGACAATTGGACATTCATGAAGTAATCATTCGCCAATGCTGACATACTTTCTTCTTTATCAAAGTCTTTACCCTGCATGATTCTGGAACCCTAATCCCGACTACAATTACAAGGTTACAAAATTATGCAAAGTAGGGCTTTGATCAAGAAGCTGGATTTAGGGTTGCAGTAGCACTAGTGGACCTGTCTAGTACTCTTGGTGAGGAACTTATACATTGTGAAAGACGAGCTCATCAGATTGTTCAAAGCGATTGATGCATCGTTATCGTTGCTGCAAGGGGATTCTCTCTTCTGGTTATTGGGATTCCATTGCTGAAGAGATCAATGAGTCGTTGGAAATCGTTGGCTAACATGGAATTTGGTTGACTTATAGTTTCCATGTGTGGGTTTGTAGGGCATGTGTGAAAGTGGAAGATGACGGTGAGGATCACCAGTTGAATAATTCTCTAATTGATCTAGGGTTAATGTTTAGGGAGGGGGAGTTGAATGCAAAGTTTTATCTTGCGGTGGCAATTGGGGATACTAAAATTGCATTTTTCTATAAATAGAGAGGTTTAGGATCTAAGTTGAATTGTCCAAAGACTTTGTACTAGAGTTATCATTTTGATTTCAACCAAATGTCAAAGCTCACATGTTGCAAAATTCAACAAGGAGCTTATCTTCATATATCTTCATCTACCTATAATCTTCAATGTCAAGTATGTTTAGCTTTGTTGGTCTAGATATTTTGAATATTGTCAATTAGGCAAAATGTTTGGATTGTATCAATTCTAGTAGTTGTTTTTGCATTGTAGTGATACAACTTTGTCTAGTTGTAGATTTTCAATCAAGAAGAAACAATTCTTTGAAAACTTCATAGCTATCATGTTATTTGGGGTAGTTGGAGTATTTGTTTCTTTCACAATTATCTCAATAGGTATGAAAGCTAACCTTCACAAGAAATTGGTCCTTTTTAAAGGATGGAACCTCCTATTCACATTTTTGTCTTTTGAATGAAGGCTCCATATTCATGGAAAAAGAAGAAGTCATCTTAGAATCAATTCTTGAACAAGACATTTTTGTGTTGCTTCATTAATTGTAAGAATTTGGTGGTTATTCTTCAAGTCAAGGCTTGATAGCTTATCCATATGAGAAATCCTTAGTGCAAATTCAATATCTACCTAAATCCATTTTCATATGTTATGTATCAATTGTGCACAAATTTTCTCCTATATCATATAGACTTTATGATGCATATATCTTATTTGTTGTCCGTTTCAACTTTATCTTGTTTTTTCTATAATTTTGTAACCTCACTAAGTTGTAGATCAATTATTTATTTCCATTTTGGCATCCTCTAAGAATTTAGATTAAATTTTGTCTCTAAGTTCTATTTTTAAAATCCAAAGAAGATGGTAGTCCATCCACTCTACACCTATCAAATTGTGAAGTAGAAGTTGAATGATATAGTTGATAAGAAAAACAAGAAGTGATTGTACTTGACACCAATTCAACTATTTTACACTCAATATCTTTCAAAAATCAAAGGCACACACACTAATAAGAAAATAAAATTCAATCATAGAGAAGCAAGGGTTCTTTTGATCAATATGTGGCACAAAAGTGATAAAAAGGATTTCTTTAAGGAAATATTTGAGATTATTAACCCCTCTTTGTAATGGGTGAAATCACTATAAAAATTGCAAAACATTTCTATAAAATCGCTACATTTTGGAAGAATATATGTGTATTTGGATGAATAGATGAGTTATCATCTTCATTTTGTGTATTTTGTCCAAGTCTATAGATGTACACAAGTTCATGATTTATAGAAGATCACCTTGTCCATATTGGTGACATAGATCTAGTAGTGGATAAATGAATATTATTTATTGTACACAAGAGATATGCCTCCATTCAATATTCATTTTTGAATTATTGAAAATATGTTTCATCAAAACTCAAAGTGATTTTGAAGATAGACTTTAGTATCTTTTTCACAAAAAAATATTTCAATAAAATATAGGCCATTTGACTTCTATAGTACTCTAAAGTCATATTGGCACCATAATATGATGCCTTTGATAATTAGGGATTAAAATACGACTCATACAAGAATTCCTCCAAGGATTGAGAGTTACATTAGTAGTAGATATCTAGTCTTTTGCTCAATCTTTTCCAACCAATCACAAACAACTAATTTTGTCCAAAAACAAGTAGCCTTTTAAAAAATAAGTCATTTTGTATGATTTATTCTAGAAGTTGCTCCTAAGCAACTCATTTACAATTGTTATGAACAAATTATAAGAAGTAATGGACAAGTTATTTTAGGAAATAGAGTTTTAGAAGACCAAATTTCTACTATTATTAATTCATACAAAAAGGGGAAATATAATTCTCAAAGGGTGACCAAGGTTGGCATTCCCTTTCAAATAATTAATTGTAGTTCAAGTTGATGCTTTCAAAACAAATAGATATGTTTTGTTTTTATTCAAAAATTGTATTTTTTCAAAAAAATTGTCAACTATGAACATACTTAGGCTTTCAACATCTAACTACTTTGAAGATTACAGTACCAAAAATGTTAGGATATAATTTTTAAGAGTCTAAAACAACAATATGATCCAATCACCATGTGTATCTAGTAAAGTTTTACTAAAATCTTCTAAAAGCTCATAAATTATAGGATTATACTACTAGGATATACTTTAAACACTTAAACACTCCTTTCTCTTGTAGTGCCCAAATAATTAGATTTCATCCTTCAAACTTTTATACAAAAATATGTGCACCCTACAACTTGCAACTCTCCATAATATGTTGGAGAAATAAGTTGGTAATACATATAAAATTTCAACAAAAATTTCATATTCATGCTTGGAAAAATAGTAAGTAGAAAGAAATAGAAAATGATTTAATATGCTAAATTGTTAAGAATTTAGTTAGAAAATCAATTCCAATGTTTGTAATGTTGTAATAAACAAACTACATCCCATGATTCAATTTTTTTCCAAAAATATTGAAAATTCACTTAAATAAAGGACTTCAAACTTTATTTTATAGTAGAGATTTTATAATTGCCTACAAACTACAACTTATCATAAATTTCATCTCATTGATTAGAATGGAATGATTCAAAATTTTCTACATATATATAAATTTAAAAAATCAATTTCAAAATTATTATTTCTTCAAAAAGAGATTTTTTTTAGTTGCCCAATCTTCCCTACCTCCAAAAAAAAAGTACATACCATACAATAACCTTTTACATATATAGTCAAAAGTCACGAAAATTATTGCACCTCAAAGCCATTCCTTAATCACATGTTTTGTGAAAATTTCAAAGAAAAAATAAAAATTCAATTCATAAAGCACAATTGTTAGCATGTGTGCCTAGGATCTTAAGCCCATCAGTCTAGAAGCTTAGGCTCTTATTTTATAGGTACCTATAGATAACCAAATAAGATTTTTTTTTTGCTATTTTTGGTGAGAATTTTGGATGTTTTACCTCAATTTGACTGCTTGTTCTTAATTTGAGTATCCAATTAGGTCATTTTGTTAAGCTATTCAATTCAATTTGGACTCTTTTTAGTGGTGTAGTAGATGAATGTCTAATAGGGTGTTGGAATGGTTTTACCAAGTTGTTGATTGTATGTCTTAGTCTGAATGTAAAGTGTGCTATCCAATTTGGTATGGAATTATCAATGGGCAGTCAATTGAAATTTGAGTTCCAATTTGGTAGTTGACGGTAGTTAGGTCTTCATCTCCCCTTCTAGTAACCGCCAAATGATTCCTATTAGGTCCATGTTTTGAAATCATTTTCCTTACCCATTGTCCAAGAGAGTTTAGTGCGAGTCTCGGGCAATTTGAGAAGTGTATGTTTTTGTTATTTGTGTGTTTGTGTCCAAGTAGATGATGCTTGGTTGTGTGTGATGGTTATGTTCTAGTTGAGATGCTTGGAAAATGAAGAGTGTGTGAATTAAAGAAGGAAGTGTATTGATGATAGATAAAGTTTGTAAAGCTATTTTGGAGACCAAATTGGAAAGTGATATTGATCGATGTGAATGGTGTGTTAAGTTGGAACGTTGAGATGCAGTGAATGCAAAGTTAGTTGAAAGTATTGTGAACAAAGTTAAATTGTACAATAGTGATTTTATTACCAATTTGGAAATATATGGATGTAAATGTTTCAGTCCAAATCAGTGTTTAGTTGTTGAGCATGTAATTGGAATTAAGTGTGTGTAATTGTGAAATTTATGGAGTAAAATTCTAATTGGATGTATGGATCAATCCAAGTTGGATTTGTATATGAGTGTCATTGTAGTAATGTTTTTGGCTATGGAATTCTAAATTGAATTGTTGAACCTATTAGCATAAAAAAATTCTACTTGATCGTCTCCCTCAAAACGAACTTATTATACTCATAGGATAATTTCTGAATAAGTCATTATCCTCCTTCAATAGTACCTATGTTATAAACACCTTCCATGTCATAGGATATTTCTATTATAATTGCCTATATTATAGGTGTCTATAATATAGATATCTACGTTACAAATACCTTCGATGGCTATAAAATATTTGTATTATAGATACCTATGTTATAAGTGTATATGTTATGAGCACCTTCTACAATTATCAGATATTTATTTTATAAGAACCTTCTATGGTTATAAGATAGTTATATTATAAGTACTTGTATTATAAGTGTATATGTTATAGGCACCTTCAATGGTTGTAGAGTACCTACTTACACTTAGGCTTAAGGCTTGTAAGCTCACATTTTTAGGCTCACATACTAGCGTTGTTTGTTTGTAATGTGATGATTAAAAATATTATGTTGCCAAAAATGCTATTTGGTATTTAGAAGTCAATTAAATGAATCAATCATATCATATATATAGATAAAAATATTACATTATATACATATATATATAATTTTAAAAAAATTATTTGAGATTTTTGTGGTTTTTTCGGCTACCCAATGTCCTAAACCTAACTATTTAGAGTTTTGTGTAGCACAACTTATGTTTGAGGCATCAATTCAAATCAAATAAACTATATTCTCTAGAAGCTAATATATTTTTATATTTTAAAAATCAAAATCAAAAAATTATACCAAGAATTGAGATTATTTAAACCAAACCTTCAATTGTCTTTGAAGGAAATGCTTGGGATTGTAGGAGTTATAGGCTTATGGAATTAAATTAGTGAATTTTAAAATTAAATTTTTTAAGATGTCTGTATTGACATGGAATACATGGAAATTGAAAGAATTTTATTTTGACCTTTATAATAATTGCCTTTTGATTGTTGTTTTTTAGAATTGTAAAGAAACTATTTCACATGATGTAGATTTTGTTAGGGAGGTAAAATTTAATCTTTAATAATAATCACTTCCAATAAAGATTGATTTATCTATCAATAGATGTAATCAACTCACTGCTATGACCATTGTGGCTTTTACATTGTGTTTAATTCATGTTCACCATTCGATTATATGTTTGTTCTCCACGGAAAGGTGATATTGAGGGTGATATATTTTGAAGATTGCCACTGTTTGTCACTATGAGAAGGTCAAATTTATGCTACCAAGGTCTTCCAAGCCAAAAAATGGAGTCCTCAAATTTTGTTCAATTAAATGTTACTAATATTAGTGCAAAAAACAACAAAGCCCTAGTTGAAATTATGAAATATTATAAATTATTGTCAATTTTAAATTTAAAACATTAAAATCATAATTTAAAATTTCATTAAAAAATTTAAAATATATAATTTATTACAAATCAATAGATTAAAAACTTAAAATTTTAAAAACAAAATTTTAAAAACTTAAGGATACTTGGACTTTCATCATAGAAGAGTTCATGTAGTATGATTCCAAAATTCCAAAATTCCAAAATTGCTTGGAATTAATATTTGCCAAAATGGCAACGTAGTAGATCTACAAAGACAGTAGTATTGGTAAATTTACCATGACAAAATGAAATGTTGAAGAATGAAGTTCAATATTTGTATTTTTCAAATCTTGTAAAATTAGTTTTTGAAATTTGAAGTAAAAATGAAATAATCTTCTTATTAAATTAACAACACTTAGCAAGTCTCTGTATACCAAAAAAGGTAGGGATGTTAATATGTGAGCCTAGGATTGTGAGCACATGAGCCTAGAAGTCTAATCATCTATGTTATAGGTATTTATATTATATAAACCTTCTTTGATCATAGGATACCTATATTATAGATACATGTATCATAGGTGTTTAATGTTATAAGAAACTTCAATGTTCTAGGTTATCTACTTATATCTAAACTCAAGATTCAAATTCTTGCATCTCGATGCTCACTTGCTAGCTTTGTTGTCAAAAATGGTGCTCAACATAACATTCACTCTAATTATATTCTCTAGAATTTATGAATGAATAACCAATTCTTTAGTAACTCACATAATTTTACAAACTCTTCACACTTATTTGAAGAATAATTTCATATAATGGATATCTTCAATCCACTTAGACCCCTATGCATTATTTATTTATAAAATCCCTATCTAAATGAATTACCTTGTGATGAAAGGATAAATCAATCTTGTTAGAAATAAATCACCTTTATTCATAATGTCATGCTTTCAATCAATATTGATTCAAATTATAGAATTATTTGTCATTAGATATTAGAATTTAAATTTATAAATTTTTTAAAGAACCTTAATTTATAAATTTTG
The DNA here is from genome assembly GCA_950106755.1 of Climacium dendroides. Classification (NCBI taxonomy): domain Eukaryota; kingdom Viridiplantae; phylum Streptophyta; class Bryopsida; order Hypnales; family Climaciaceae; genus Climacium; species Climacium dendroides. The sequence goes on along the minus strand of OX467087.1, from coordinate 28,656,716 downwards.
AGTAATTAAATATAATAATATGTATAATTAAAATTTTACAATTATAAATATGTTATAAAAATATTATTCTAAAATTGGTATCATTAAAGATGTAATTAATTATAGAAGAATTTCAAAGTTTATGTTTCAAAATTTATTTATAAATATACTTTATAGCAAATATAAATCAAACTATACAAATGTAATGCAAAATTCAAAATCTACAACTTTTGTTTAAAAACCAAGGACCATAGCAAGTTATAGTCTAGGTTTTTAGACAAACTCTTTATGCACTTTTGTGCACTCAATGATCACTCATGTCCATATTGACAAAAATCTTGATTTTTAATTCATTAAAAAAATTTAACACTACATTATCATAGAATGTTAAAGATCAACTTTTAAATTCATATAAATATAAAAAGTATAAGGAAAGAGAGCCCATTTTGGTCAAATCACCTATTCCAATCACATAGAAGATGGTCCGAATTAAGTCAAAGTTTAGTAAGAAAATTATACCCCTTGTAGAGCAAAAGAATGGATTTTAAATAAACGAGTTTCTAATAAACTTATTTATGTTGGACCTAAGTCAAGGGAAAATCTAGTTATGGAAGTTAAATGATGATTTTGTATTGAAGTTAGAGCATCTGCAATGCTCCTGGTAGTAGAGACACACTCGGCACTATATTGAGTATAGATTTATTTCTAATTAAATTTGTTCTCCAATACAACTATTATTTGGGGCTGCAATTCCACGGCTTTGGTATGCAACCACTAGCTAGGACTAGCTAATTTGAAAAATGTGAAAAGTTTGCAAGTTGGCTTGTTATAAAAATAATCATTAATGTTAATATAGATTCTTTTTTTTAAAAATAATATAGAATAGTCCATTTAACATTTGGATTGTTAGCTTGCATTGGGTTAATTTGTTCAAAGAAAAAATCAGCACTATGTGGACTTGTGGAATGGCTTGCCATTTGCCATTATAGGACTTGTATGCCAAGTTTGCATTGCAAATGCTTTTGAGGCCGTATATAGTTGTTAGTATAAGATCTAGTTTCCGCTACCCATTTGGATGTCTGATTTCGGATGGGCAAGGGCTTTTCATTGAGCTCTGGGATCTCTCTTCCCCTCTAGTTGGACCTCCGGCCTCCAATCCTTGAATTGTGGAATTGTAATCCTAGAGGGCTTGGATCCTAGCCTAGAAGGGGGTTAATTTAAAAAGACAACAAGAGAAATTGTAGCAAAGTTGTAGCTTTTCCATGTTGTCACCAATTGCATAGTGGCAACTCCACTGAGCTCTAGTTGCTTTAGATGCTCCGGTTTTAGAAGGTGGTAGTAATGGAGAAAAACTCATGTAGGACCCCTCTAGGCGTCGAAGCTCCAAGTACACAATGGAAATTGGTTCTAACCATATTGGGTGTTGAAAAACAATAATTAGGTTTAAAAAGTTGCACTTTATGGTTATGATGAAACTGAATTAGAATTTTATAAGTAACAAGCATAGCAGTTGGAGAATTGTCTTTGAAGTCTACTAATGTGGTAGTGAACATTTTATTAAAATGACCAATTTGTTGTGAAAAGAGGGCAAAATCTTTTAATAGAATATTGATGATTCTTGAAAATCAAGGCTAAATAAGTAGATAATATATATTCTCATTAGCCAGTCTACTCTTGAAAAGTGACTCAAATGTCTCCACCACCTATGTATAGTAGTGGGCTCTCATTGCAACCCTCTTCTTCAAACAATTCCTACAAGGGGTTCTAAAATGGACAATAAGCATTTTTGAAACAAACTGCCTATAATGTGAGAGTCTAACAAGATTTGTCAGATATTGATTCATACTTCATCAATGGATGGAATAAGAGCCATCACTACAAGAAAACCTGTCCAAAATGACAAAAACTCGTCCTAATTGACAAAAATCAGCCCGTCCTAATCTACAAAAAATTGACAGGTTTTTGTCAATTTGGACAATTTTCTGTCAATTCGGACAATTTTTTGTCCTAATTGACAAAAACCTGTCAAATTTCTGTAGATTAGGACGGGCTGATTTTTGTCAATTAGGACGAGTTTCTCTTGTAGTGCATGATGGGTCCATTTTAAAGCCAAAGTGTGTCCACTTAAATTTTCTAAATGAAAAATTGGTTGCCCAATTGCCTTCTTACAAATGTTAAAGAATCTAGAGTCCATTTTAGTTTAGCAAAGGTTGCATTTGGAAACCTTGTGTATTACTTTCTACATGCCATAGTGCTTGTTTTTAGTCAAGTCATATCTTTTTTTAGACCGCACGTGTGGATTTTGCAAGGCCTATGATAAAGAATAGGTGCCTATAGCAGAATTCTTTTGTAATTCATAAATGCTCCAAAAAATACAAAACTAGTTGTGTTAGATTCTGCATCAATCTCTCTTCAAGTAGAAAATAGGAGAAAATACTTTTGATCATCTAAAAACCATAAAAAAGGCCAATCAGCCCTTAAAAGGGTAGCTTTATGAGCACACTACCTCAAGTGTATGTTCCATAACCACAAGAGGGTCCCTAGTAGATGTATACACTTCAGTCTGAAAAAGTACAAATACTTACAATTGCAATGAAGACTATTAAGAAACATAGTGTGAACGCTTCCCATAATACATGGCGGACTAGTCAACAAAGTGGTTGGTGGTATTTCTTAGCCAATACGGAGAGAGTAATATTGATCGTCTTTCTCTTTTTGTATATACTTCCATTCTTCAATGTTAGTGGGTGTATTTTTTCTCTTGCATACTTTGGTTTTGTTTAAGTTTTGTGTTCACAATAAAGACATCCACAATTGAGAGTTGCACCACAATAAAGTCCCTAAATCAACATACTAAGGGAGGAGGCTCTGAATTGGCATGGATATTAAGAATTGCCCCTGTAAATAGCTATGAATGGACATGAGATGGTTCCAAAATTGGTCATTTGCACGAATCAAGGTTAAAAGTATTATTAATTGCTATAGTCATTTGCACAAATCAAGGTTAAAAGCATTATTAATTGCAAGAGTCAATTATTGTCATTTCTTTCCCCATTTTCTTTAGAAGTTGTAAGTGAATGGTATATGGAAGACCTAGTGTCATATATAAGGGCCTACAACACATTCAATTTGTTTGAAAATTCATAAGTAATTCAAAAATGCTTTCAAAAATATGAAACTATTTGTGTTAAATTCCTCATTTATTTTTCTTTATTTGAAAAATGGACATATTTGTTAAATTAAGACAAAATGGACATTTTGAGACTTTTTTGCCCTATTATTTGAAGACCTTTATATTAACAAATCAAAAATTTAAGAACATATTAACTTTTATAAAATCAAAGGCTTGTGAATATAAATAAATTAATTCACCAAAAAATTTCAATATCAAACGCTTATTATAATCTAAATGTAAAGTCAAAGATAATATGAGATTGTAAATTGTCTCATTTTAACGAATATGGCCTTAAAAATGAACTAAAAATATTCTCATCCAAGGAAATACATGAAAAAGGTGGACCAACCCTTAGATGAGTGTTTTTTGAGCCTCCTAGTTTATCCCTAAGGACCAACCTTGTGTTTGGGGCAATATAATTTTTTTGGGCACATACATATGAGTGGAGATTTTATTTTTTTTCTTTCAAATTTTCACACAATATGTGGACAAGGAATAGCTTTGAGGCCCAAAATTTTTTATAACTTTTAACTACATGGTTAAAAAGTTATTGCGTGATATGCAGTTTGTTTTTCAACTTGGGTAGCCTAAGTAGATTTGGAAAAATCACTTTTTTTACTAAAAAAAATTAAAATTGGTTATATATATAATTTTGGTTCTAGTTTGTGGGTAGTTATGGATTCTTTACTCTAGAATAAATTTTGAAGTCCTCTATTTAACTCAATTTATAATATTTTTGAAAAAAAATAAAATCATAGCATGTAGATTGTTTATTACAACATTATAACCATTGGGATTGGCATTTTTTAATTTCATAAATAAATTCTTATGAATTTAGTACTTTGAATCATTTTTTATTTCTTCCTACTTACAATTTTTTTACTATATGTTGTACAATTCCAAATGATTTGAAAATTTTCAAGCAAGTAGAAATCTTGCCTTGAAGAATGAATACAAAGAAGCACAACCATTTTGGGCATTTTTTCATAATGACCTAACCTTGTGAAGTGTAGCTGCTCGGTTTTGTGTCACGCCCCTATCTACTTGGGGTGCCCAATGAACCTTAGTGCACAAGGGGGGACCTTGGGGGTGACTTCCCAAGCCTTGCAATAGACAAGGTAGGGAGAATTAAGAGACTTCTGATCAAATAGGACGTAATGACGCCTTAGTTTTGAAGTGAATGAGAGAGTGTCATACATTTTTGGAAAGCTTTTGACAATACGCTTTTAATGGCGCAAAGAACGCGCAATTTGGAATTGCGAGCTAAAAGTTATAGCCGTTCAAAGTTGACTGTATTCCGGTGGTGCCGAGACATTTGAGGGCTAGGTGTAAGGGGTTCTCAATGAATCCCACAAGAAAGTATGGCATGTGGCATATCATTGAAAAGCTATGAATACAAGGAACCTAGAATGACAAGCATTACGAGGTTCTAAGATATGAGTCAAAAGTTATGGCAAAAAAAAAGCTATGGTGAAGGCGTGACGTTCACCATAGCTTTGCATGAACTTGTCCAAATGGGACGAGTGAGCAGTCCATCGGCATCTACTCGTTACATAAATGTTTAAATTGGGCTCGCATGTTGGATTTGGAGCTTTGAGCGCAAAATTACGCCGGTTGAAAGTTCGAGAGTCCAAACGGTGACGTAACTTGGCGATTTGGGTTGGAAGTGGGTGGTCTTCTACAACCCAAGGTTATCCAAAGACTTCCTTTGACTTAGGATGGGGGTCTGTTGAATACCATAGAGAGTACTATAGGAGGGGTTGGTCTCCCTCTTCACTCCCTCTCGAAGCCTTGGTGAGTCTTGGTGACTCATAGTTGTTGGTGGTGACTTCACCACCACTTCAAGGCACCATGGGACACTTGTGTGTATCCCGTGGCATCGGTTGGGTGGAGTTCCGCTCCTTGCTAAGCCTCTTTGGATGTGTCCCGAGTTGTGAGTGTCGGTTACCTCTAAAGGATGAGTAGCAAATGCAAAAAGGGCTAGCATGGAGTGGGGTGACACTCAAGGGCGATTAGGACCATGGTGAATAGTGCCACCATGAGTCCTTGCACATTAAGGTGAAAGTTCTGCCTCATGTTACTAAGTGACATGCCCGGTGTCACGATGGGAATGTGTGCTAGTAGTCCCGGTGACTGGGACTTGACAAACTGAGTTGGAAATGTAGACTAACACTGAGTGTGCTTGGCATGTGCAGTGTTAAGTAATTTGTGACCAAGTGATGCTGTAAGTGGGTTGTGGTGAACTTAGTGAGCTGTTGGAAGCTGTTAAGTGTCATTTGGGTCGCGACATTTTGGGCCAAAAAAAGGATTTTTGCCACTTCAAATGCTAATATTTTTCAATCTATATGGTGGAAATTTTTTAAATTTCTTCCACATATTTTCAAACTGGAATACTACAAGATCCAATGGTTACATGTGTTCAAATACATATATTTTTTAAATTTCATACTTGTACTTGAAATGACAATTTTTGAACATTTTTGGGTGAGAACTTAGCCAAGGAACTTTAGAAGTAGTTTGATCATATTAACTTATTGTGATATCAAGATTTTACTGGCCTGGATACTGAAAATACACTTGTTCCACTTAAACCAGATCCCTATCAGATAGCAACTCGTATGCTAGAACGATGAGATTGTTTACGTTACTACTAGTATTATTTTTTTAATTTTTAAAATTTAATTAAATATATACAGCCATCAAAGGCCGCAACCACCTAAAATTGATAGAATAAGCAATTTAGCATAGTTCCCATCATTATATTGAATTTTTTTGGTAGGGTCTTGTTGGTACTCAAAAGAGGATTTTAGATTCAATCATAGAATGCATTTTTTGAACACTGCTTGAATAAACTATGAATATTCAAAGTGCTAAAAATAGGTGTTTTAAAAACCTGACCCCTAGACTTTCATGAATAGTGGGAATAGATTTTAGGCAAGAATCTATAGAGGTTAGTTATAAAAAGGGGTTGAAATTAGGTGTAGTTATCTTACAACACTTAATCAATCAAAGTTGGATTTTGACCCCGTGTCCACGTCTATAACCCTACAGACACCATTCCTAGTAATTTAGTATTTGGTTAGGTTACAAAGATCGTTCGACCTATCGATCTCTCTGTCGAAATTGTGGGCGCAAGTATTACAAAACTGAGAATGAGGGCTATCTGTTATCCAGGCTCTTGAGGTCCTCGTCTTTGCACTTAATTGTACTACCTAAATTTGGAGACTAGTAAACCCTCCAGCTTTCTTAGACGCGGATCCAAACATTTGACATTTGGAGTGTGAAAAGAGCTGTCATCAAGCCATTAGATTTATATGTGGACCAATTCAAGATGATGAGGGCATCAAGAAACAAGGCTCAAATGCAAGCAATGTACTTATACTAATAAGGTCTTCTGCTTCACCTTGAACTCCTTCTTCAGCACCTTGTCGCTGATGGGAGGGTTGGTCCCGAACAGCGCCGCCGCCACTTGCTGCACGCCAGCGCCAGGCGCTTCAGCGAGGCCATCTTGTGAACTCAATTGATTCAAAGTTGAATTAAATCAGGCAGTTTGGTTGCGCAGCCACTTGGGCTCCCGGACAAGGACTGGCCCTGTGGACTGCAGCAGTGCACCAGGCCAAAATAGACTTCGAGATAGATTTTGAATTTGAAAATCGTGCTGTTAAAAATTTGTGTTGAGAGAATATTTCAGATTTTTAAAAAATCGATTTTCTATCTTGAAAGAAATAGTCAATAGTAGCTACGAGTTGGAAGGAAATAATAGATCTAAGATGGATTTCAAACATGATGCAAATCCTGACGGTGAGACTATTCGAGCAAGCACTCTCAAACCTATGGCCGTTCTAGTTTTGAGGAATTGTAAAAATTGAACTCAGAAACGAGTACTATGTGATCATTTTTCATCAGGATGCCCCTAAAGCTCGCAAAACACATATACCTGCAAATGCAATTTCCTTCAGTGAATTTGGTGATTGAAAACTTGGATCAATCAAACTTATGCTTTTCAACACATGACAAATCGAAAGGCAGTTTCTAAATTATGAATGCTTAGTCTGATATTAGTTTTACCTTCAGGAACGTGGCACCTCGTCCACCACGCCTTGGACGCCAGCGTCCGTGAGGAAGCAATGGAAAATGCCAATAATTAAGGCAACTGACAAAATCTACATTTTGGTATGCCAATAGTCTATGGATTTAAAAAAGAGATTCTGTAAAAAATTGAGGTGAAAATGCCCATAGAAAATCACGTTGTCACGCTTAACTATCAAAGCGAAAAAGTAACCCGAGATAATTCTCACATAAGCTACTTGTGACATACCGCATAACATTATTAACCTTCCCTGGGGCCCCCCTTTTGCTCCCCAAAAATCAGGAGCCCTCAAGAATAGCCTTGCCAATGACATACCGAGCTTTGACAACTTGGTGCTACATCACCTTTGCCCAGCCAATGACTTGTGCAGCATTATAACTAAACTCTCCCCCAAGTATATAGGAGGGAATTATACCTCCACTTGGGGGGGGGACGAAACCAAGCTGGTTAGCAATGTTATGCGTATTTGCAAAACTTGCCCAAAACGTACAACCTATATACACAAGACTCCATAAAGGAAAGCCAGGGTTGATTTTAACCCAAAAATGACAACGAGGCCATTTTGTGGCTTTTTGATGAATGTTTATTGAACTGTAGAGAGTTGGGAAGCAATTTCTCATCCACTTCTTTCTTGTTGACCTTCCATGTTGGGTTATGAAGATAATCTAGTTGAGTTTGGAGTTATGCTATTGTTTGTCTTCACATAAATGAGAAGTTACTTAAAAAAAACAGATCACAAAATATGCTATTTTAGTGTATTTTAGAAAGTTGTTGTTCCTTGCTTTAAATCTGAAATTTCTCTACAAAAATGATATTTTTTGAATTTAAGCCCAACTAACAAAATAAAGTTCATTCACTCTGGTTTCTACTCCAATTTGAATTTTGAAAAAATTCCTAATAATCAATTTTTCATTGCAGTTTGAACTTTGGATGTATTTTCAATGTCTACTACGTTATAATTATAGAATGGCACGGAAAATGAGTTTACACCATGTTGTTCATCACTATAATATGCACACATGGTGAAATTTTCAGATTTTTTGAAATAATTTTCTATTTGATATGATTTTTCTTCATTATATCTACAAAAATTCACAAAAAAAACAAATATTTACAAAAAAATCTAAAATTTTGGTGCAACAAAGAAGGCATTTTGTTTCATCTCTGAAAAATAAATTAAAATTTTTTCATACATATCTTGTTGCAAAATGGCAACAAACTGAGTGATGACAATGAGGCTTGAAATCAGTGGTCATAGGTCCGTCATTTAAGGGTTAAGTACAAGTAAAAAAAATTTTAGCACTTCGAAAATTCATGGTTTATTCATACGGAATCCAAAATATGCATTCTAAGAGAATCTAGAGTCCCCTTTCACCTACCAGTAAGATGAACCAAAGACAACTTTTGCAAAGTGGAGAAAGACAAACCGACGCAGCACCTGTCTTTCCAGAGGCGGTGTAAGCCCCACTCATAAGATCATTTATGAGGTCATAATTGGAAGCCACGTTCGAAAACACCCCCCTGAACTCTTTCTCCACATCACATCACAGAGAGCTTCATAAAACCCTCAGAAGCTAACTCCTGCAAAAATTCCAATTCTCTGAAACAAAAGCAGAAATGAACTCACAGTGTGCAAACGCAGCATCGTGCATTTTAGGGTTTCCATTTGGGATTATCAAGAAGTGCTGATCAATTCACGTTCAAAATTCGTTCAAAGGTCTCAAAGGAAAGGCAAAGGCATCATCGATCCTTACCGAAATTGGTGAAGTTTGAGTCACTTTGCTGTTGAGCAGATTCAGCCTGCCTCAGAGGACCCAAGTGGAGGCCTCTCGATACTAAGAGCGATGGCAGAGACGAACACATCCTCGCCACCGCAGCGCCATCGCCATAACTTACTTGCAACCAAACTGACTCACAAACACACTCACAAATACACTCGATAGCTCTGTTCACAATAAACCCTAAACCTAATTTCAAGATTACGATGACAAGCTGCACATATGCACAAACTCTGGTCTGAGTTGAAGGAGAAGTTGGCGACAGGAAACGCTTTTCTTCTTGCTGTCCCGGACTCCCCGCCTGAAATCATTTCCTCATCACTGGTTCATCGGTTCTTCCCGTTCCAATCCATTTTTATCATCCTACGTTCTTCCATTTTGGTTGTGGGTGTTGTCTTGGAATTGTGAATGCAAAGTTCGGAAGATTGGTGAGAAGTGAGCCAAATTGGAGCGATGGCGCCGAGATCGCGCCTCCGGCAGGGCGTTTCTGCTGGACCTCAAGCTTCTGTAAGTTTGTGTTTGGCTTTGATTGTTCGCTGTGGAGTCGAATTAGGGTTTCTGAGGTTCTTGGGGGGTATAGGGTTCAAGGGTTTTGAGTGGGTGCTGCCAAATGGTTTCTTGCGTTGATTCATAGGTTTTTACACTGCATATTGTGAGATACTTGTGCTTTCTAGTATTATGCTTCGTTTTTTTGGCATGTGGAGTCGAATTGGAAGTTCTGAGGGTAGGGTTTAGGGTTTGAGGATTTTCCCGCATAGACTCATGGCTGTTTCATTGTATATCGTAAGCGCGTTGTGATTTGTAGTGTTTTGCTTCGTTTTCTCGGGTTGTAGATTCGAATTGGGGTACCTGAGGTTGTTTTTTCGCAGTGGTTGAATTAGCAGGATTGAAGAGTTTGAGTGGAAACTCCCAAATGGTTTTCCTGCAGTGCTTCATGAATGATTTGAATTGTGTTTCTTATGCACGATGCAGGAGATTCCGGTAGTGAAGTCTAGGAAGGAGAAGCATGGGTTTGTTGGTAGTTAGCTTGTGTTGAACCGATCGCTGTCGAGAATTCGAAGAGTCTTCAGTCTTGACGTTCTTTCGCTTTCTGTGTTGGATTTGGTTCTTTCGGTAAGGAGCTCCGAGTTTGCTGATTGTCTGCTTCATGAGCTCCTGGATTTGTGAATCCCCTATTGTTTTGATTGATCATGGTTAAGAATTTCGATGTAGATGTTTAAATTTCTTAAAGGAATTGAGGTGTTGGGGATTTTGAGCAAGAGGATTGCATAGAGTTTGCTTTTTGTATTTTTAACTGGATTTGTAGCTTTTGACATAATAGCGTGTTGCAGAGGTGAAGTTAGGGTTAGGTGAAGAAGGCCAGCCAAGTGTAGGATTGATAAGCTGCTGTTTTAAACAGGGGTCAGTCTTTTGATATTTTGGGGGGCTTGGAATTTCGGGCGAGTTTCATTGTAGGATGTTTGAATTTCTTAAAGGAATTGAGGTGTTGGAGGATTTCGAGCAAGAGGATTTCATAATTTCGCAGTAACGCAATTACATCAGAATCAATTTGGAGCTTTTGACAGAATAGTGAAGTTAGGGTTAGGTGAAGGAAACAGGGGTCAATCTTTTGACATTTTCTAGGGTTCCATGTGGAGATGTTGTGGTTTAGAAACTTGTGCACATGAAGGGTTTTAAGAGCGCAAGTTTTCAACACGAAGTTTAAGCAGCTGTTAGTGATCATGTGAGTCCAAAGTGTGTCTTGTGGCTCAAATGTGATCAGCAAGAACGAAGTGGAACACTATGAAAGCCTCGAAGGCGTTGACTATGCTGTCAAGCTTATGAATCATCTCGGAGGGATGGCACTACAGGAGGATTTTTTTCTGCTTTAACAAAATTTGAAACTTCCGGCTCATCAGATACTGTTGAGGATACGAACAAGCTACTGTTCTCTTTGAATCGGAACCTGGAGACTTTACCCTGGAGGAGTAAAGTAGGAGGCCTTTCCTGCTGCAGCTTGCACATAGGGACAGAACTGGGAGTTGCAAGGGTTGTGTACTAGGTTACTTTGCTATGGCAGGTTTACTATGTCATCTGTCTGCTGATTATGGCTTTTTTTTTGTGTGTTCCCATTCAGGTCGCCTGACGTGTAGCACGGGATCGGGAGCAAATTGGAGCCCCAGCAGCTACGGGCTCTTTTGGGTAGAGGTGAGCAATTTGATAAGTGCTCTTTGATTGTTTGTGTGCTCCCTTCTTTTGGGAGGCAACAACTATGATGTAGAAATTCTGCTGCGTAGATACAATGGTCAGGTGCCTGCACTCTTGATTTTGTGATAAGTTTTAGGATTTTATATAGATCTCGGTTTTAAAAGTCACCTTAATTTCTTTTGTTATATCCTTCTGCATCTAGTGTGTGCCCTTGGGAGCAATTTCCAAGCTCCAAGCTGTAGTGAGGTTCCAGAAAAATTCCCATTTATTGTCGTTTGTTGATGCCTGTGTTTGAAAGTAAGGATTGCCTTTGCTGATGTGATTTTTACAGTTCAACTATTGCTCTCTTTTGTGGTGTGGGAGATTTAGCAATGGCATTGTTTCATGATGGGGGTCATGGACCTGAAGTTGCGTTTCCTTTCAAAGTATCATCAGAAAGTGACTGCCAGAGAACATCTTTTGATCTCTCCAGCAGAGAGGAACTTTTGAGTGGCTATGGGATTCGTGACGCTTCTGTCCATCGCTTCACTACCCTGAAGAATTTTAAGAAGATATGCATGGAGGGCTATGACTACGACTTGGGGAGAGTCTTGACACGCTATGTGGCATTTGACAATGTTGACAAGAAAAATGTTCTGGCAATTGACCAGCATCGTGAGAATAGGAGGGATTTACCAAACATGCGGGTTCTGTATGATGAAGAATTGCACTTCCTCATCGTCAAAGTTATGGTTGGTATGCATCATGAGAGTGCGGGAGGCTTGATTGCCACGGTGGTGACGACCAAGCTTATCACTGCTGGAATTGATCCCTTTTCTCTTGCGTTGTGTGGAGGAGCAAGATGTGGGACTGTGGGGAGGAGACATAAAGAGGCTGCCACGTCTTTTCGCCCACGAAGTCGGACTTCAGTTTCTGATTGGCCAACTCTGGCTGTTGAGGTGGGAGTGTCCGAGTCACTGGCACAAGTGCAGAGTGATGCATTTTTTTGGTTGACCAAAAGTGGTGGTGCAACTCGTATTGTTCTCATCATCAAAATCTTCTTGTCTTCAGAGGAAATCAAGATTGAGCATTGGGAGAATGTTCCAAGGACTCGAGCATCCCACCCTTCTACACCACTTTACCATCCAGGGATTGTGCATAGGTTGACTCTGAAGAAGGATGTTACTTATACAGGTGCTTCTCTTGCCTTACCTTTTAGGAAGGTTTATGATATTTTGCCTGCAGGGGTGGGCCAAAATGACAACTTGGAGTTTAGTGCTCAAGATCTCAACATGTTTTGTCACCAATATTGGGAAATATTGCAGTGATATATTTGTGGTGCATTGCTCACAAATGCAGTTGATGGATTTGACATTGTAAGTGAACTTCAGTCTTCACTATTAAGTATAATATCTGAAAAGATAAAAAAACGTTTATCTGGATTACACGGCAATCGAGGAGATAACACCACGAGGAAACAAACACCGATACCGTCAATGGGTGCTGTGAGCTCCAACAGAGAACGCCCAAACCCTGTGCGGACTCGGACCGAGCCTCGGACCAACGGCTCCACGAACCTACCGTTTCCGAGCTTCTCGGTCTCAATTCGTAGTTTCGGATTTCCGAGCCTGTGTTCGAACGGCCTTTGCAACAGGTGGGTTTGTTCATCGGTGCCGAGAGCCAGACCAGCATCTTATCGTTGCATCCGGAATCTCCTTACCCAACGTACTGGGGATCTGATGCATGGCGAGCAGAAGAGATCTCCGACATCACCTTGGTGCCTGTGGAATCTTTTGATCCTGTCCTGAGCCTCCCCATAGTGACTGGGGAAACGATACACGACTTCGCTGGTGCAACTTCGAAATTTCCTCAGCAAGGGCAGCGGCAATGGGGACATTCAGAGTTTTACCCTCATCAGGATGTGCAGGAGATCCTGAGCAACCCGTTCATGCAGTTCAATTCCTCGACGCTACCTTCTCCACATCTCCCCCAGGAGTTCCACACCATCAAGCCCTTCGGCACCATAACCCCTGTCCAACAGAGCACGCCGGTCAATGCTTCGTATGGAAGTTCATCCATACCTCCTGGGAACAGGCCGGTCAGTAGCACAAATGCTATACCGTATGGGGGATCGCCTGTTTCAATGGGAATGTTCGGTCCAACTAATGTCCCGCAAAGGATCATTAGCACATCCGGCATGGATGGGGGATGCAACTCCAATTTGGGTTTTTTGCAGCATCTACCGAAGGTTCATCATCCCCTGCCGCTTGCCCCTAAAACAGGTGGAAATGTGTCAGTGGCGGACGTCCCGGGAGCAGCAACTTTTGTTGCAAACCAGAAGAGCAGTAGTCTGTCGCCTCTCTCTGATTCTTCTTCCCGCAGACGAGACAGTGTAGTTGAGGAACCCAAGATGTCGAGCTTCAACCCTGGCCCTTACGTAAACAGTGCCAGAGCTGTTGTACCGACACAGAAACAACAGGAGGATGTGCACAGAGTGTGGCTGGATGGCAACAACAACCGGGGGAAGAGTAGCGCGGTGCCCATTCCCAATTCCGGGCACAGGCAGCATCAGCAAGCCATGAGCAACTCTTCCCCAGTGACGAACTTGGGGTATGAGCAGAGGTCTATGAGCAACTCCTCGCCGGTCATTAACCTGGGCTATGATCAAAGGAACTTTAGCAACTCCTCCCCAGTGACTACCATGGGATTTGAGTCGTCGAGGCATCAGAAATCCGTAAGCAACTCCTCCCCTGCAACGCGGATGGTTTTTGAGCAGAGACCAAAGCAGCCCATGACTAGCTTTTCCCCCGTTCCAACAGTCGTGGGGTTTGAGCCGAGTCCGCAACGTCAGCCCATGACGAGCTCTTCCCCCGTTCCGATCATGGGCTTGCAACAACATCCACATCCCATGACAAGCTCCTCTCCCATTCCTATCAGCTGCTTTGAGCAAAGGCAGAAACAACAGCCCATAAGTAACTCCTCTCCAACTCCGAACGTTGGTGGGTTAGAGCCAAGGCAACAACCAACGATGAGTGTGTCGCCTCCGCTGTCCAACTTGAGTTTTGAGCCAAGGCAACCACCACCACCACCCATGAGCAGTTCGCCCTCCACTTCCAACTTGGTTTTTCAACCAAGGCGACCATCACCTATCAGTAACCCTTCAACTGTTCCCAACTTGGCGAGGCAGCAACCAGCCTCTAGTAACCCCAGACCTGACTCAGGTGAATGTTCTCCGAAGTGGCCTTCCGGACGGATGATGGGCGGATGTCCTGTTGTACCAGGAAGCGAGAAAACTCCAATAATGAGGCAACAGACCGAGACTGGAACCATGAAGTGTGCGCTACCCCGGAACACCAGTGCCAACTCCAGTCCAGCTGCAAATGCGAACCCCGTTAACAAGCGGCCTCTTTGGGTACTTTCATGATATCCCATTCTCGCGCATTTGTATGTTCTACACAAGTTTTGTATATGTCATGTATGTTGTATCTGTCATTCTTTCCGTGTGAAAGATAATCGACATCCTCCTAGCCGTGTAATGAGATTTACGAGTACTCAATTTGAGTAGTAGCCTTCCTCTTGGAGCCGTTATATTTTCTAACTTGAAATTGTTGGAATCAGCCTGACGACAACAAAGGTGGATCGATGAACAAGAAGCCCATGCAGAAGTGGCAAGGAACTGCTGGATGCAGTAGGCTGGAGGAGATCAGTGCAGCGGCTCATCAGAAAGTGACTCAAAATACAAGTGGGCGTGCTCTGGGCCCTGCACTCAATACCAACCTCAAGCCTCGTGCACGCCAAGGCAGCGCTAATGATCCACAGAGCATTGCCGCAACGGTATGGCTCCAAACCCTCTTTCTTCGCATGCCAATGTGTGTTTGCGGATGCACATTACATGTGATTTTGGTCATTATCATGTTACGATGAGCGTTATTGACAGTGCTTTGTACCTGAACACAGGTGCGTAGGGAGAGGATCAGTGAGCGACTTAAAGTCTTGCAAACTTTGATACCAAATGGAGACAAGGTGTACATGGTTACTATGCTCGAGAAGGCCATCAACTACGTTCAGTGCTTGGAGCTCCAGATCAGGGTACGAAACGGGCTACCTGATGTGGTTGCTTGTATTGTTGTACACTCAATGCAACGGGGTTACTAACCCATTTTAAGTCGTTCAGATTCAAAATCCAGTAGCGATGATTCTCCAAATTCTCCTGTAGTTGACCTCGTACTCGTGGAGTTAGTAGAAAAACTCCAGGTTTAGAGTCGGAAACCATTCGAGAACATACACCTGAGTTCTACTGGACTTTTACGGACAAGCATAGCCTCCTGAAGCTTCGGTAATAGCAGGCTCAGAAAGACGGTGGAAACTTCAGGAAGGTTCCGAAAGTTGCCAGTTCCGTTTATTACGGGCGTCCAATGTGGGGAGCCGTAAGTCCAGTCCCGTCCCAGTCCATTCAGTTCGGTTATTACAGTAAGTTGCAAATAGTGTGGGTGGGTAGTACGATCTCACAGAATGGTCTCTCCTCCAGCCACTCAGTCAGTCTCGGTTCGCTACAGCCCTCCCCAAATCTTTGAAATCATTTTCTCTCCTTGAGATAGAGTTAAAAAAGTAATACAAAATGCAGCTCAGTTGAGTTTTAATTTTTTTTTTTTAATTTTTTTTTTGGGGGGGTGGGCTTTTTCAAGTTTGAATTTATTTGATTTGGCTTGCTTGTTTGGCTGTATTCAGGGGCTGGTGGGGGTTAGAACTTAGAAGCATATTCCTTAGTTTTCCTCATTCTTTTGTTTTTTCATTTGAACTTCTTGTTCAGTTATTTTTTCCAATTTTTTTTCCAATATTCCATCTCCAGCCCCCCCCCCCTTCCATCTTTCAGTGGTTTGGGATTTTGATTTGCACACCTGTCGATTGGGGGTACTGATTCTGAGCATTCAATCGTTTGGTTTGAAATGTTTTTTTTGTTTTTTGTTTTTGTTTTTTGGTTCCGGAGTTTGCATTAGCAACGTCAACCTGGTTTCGAAGGAGCCATGAAAGATGACCAACGAAAGGACCCCGAAAAACCACAGCCTCTTAAGAGAAATCGCCCATCCTTGAAAAGAGACGGACGGTATCATAAAAACAACAATATTAGTGGGACCAGTTGACCTTCACATCCCCACTCCAACCAAGCCCTAATTGTGTTATGTAGTGTGAATGTGGTTGTACAAAGGATTTAGAAACTTGGATTTAGAAATTTGGATATAACAACCATAGTCGATACAAAAGTTGATGTCATAGTCTTTGTTCAAAGTACAAAACCAACAAAGTATGAAATACAACTCTTTGCATTCCTTCGTCATGAAGCGAGATCCATTTTAAACTTATATTAGTACTTTTCTTATTATACATGGGGTTTTTTATTAAGAAAAAATCCCACTTTCGAAATAGGTAAGGAGTGGAGGAGTAGGGAAAGGTTAACCTCCGAAAAACATGGCCCCCATGACCAAGGTAGTCATTGAAACACTATGATTATTGCACCAATAGGTGTATTCTTTGTTTCTACAATTAAAAGTGAAGTCATCCATCGAACCTTTTAGGTTTGTAACATCTTTAAAAGGTTAGATCCACTTAGGGATATCAAAGCTACTTACTTGAGTAGAAAACAATGTTCTTACATCAAAGTAGAAGCAAACTCTTGACTAATAATTGTTTTTTTGGTCATTATTGCACTCATCAAAGTACGTATGAATATGGTTACGGTAATACATTCATATTGGCTATAATTGTATCTTTCTAAACAAGAAAATCTTTGCCTATAACATGCATTCTAATTTGTTCAAAAATGAATTTGCATCTCATACACTAGAGTCTCCACAAAATAGCAGTCATAGGACAAAATGTTATATTAACCTTGTAAAGTCGTTATAGACAATAAAATGTCTGATGGATGACAAAGAATCCTTCTATATAAGACAAGGATTTAGATGTTCATCCTCATGATTTTGTGCAAAAAAGGGAATCTTATATAGTAGTTTGACATTCAATGAGTGTTCTTGAATTATTTTTTAAGCAAATGATTCACATGGTACCTAAAAGAATGATTTTCATAATGACCATCCTGATGTTCCAAGGATAACCTTTGAAGGATGTTGAGAATGAAAAATGATCGATGGATGACTTCATTATTCATTGTATAATCAAAGAATACACCTATTGGGTCCAATAATCATAGTAATTTTGGTGACTACCTTAGTCATGGGATTGCATCCTTTAAACCATAAACAACGCAGCAACCATTTTCTAGTCAATGAATGACAAAGAATTTTTGCATGCAGGATAGAAGTGCAATTGTTCATCCTCAAAATTTTGCATGAAAAGGGGAGGCTTTGTATAGTAGTTTGACTTCCAATGAGTGCTTTAGAATTTTTTTTTACCCCAACAGTTCACACAATATCCAAACAAATGATTTCTACGGTGACCGGCTCGTCGTTTAAGGGTTAAGGGTTAACATGAAAATTCTTTTGGAGTGTAGAATGCCATTACTCCAATTATGCCAAATCAACATTATGTTGTATTGGTGTCGGTGATAATTGATCTTTTATCAAAAAAAATTCAAAATGGAGGAGTATCACTCATGAAGTGCTTTCTCATTACCAATTAAACAATTGATTTTATTGGATTTATTTTCCAACCAAGTAATGATAATGACTACTTGTAATTGTGACCCTTATCCAAAAGATTTTTTTATGGATTAATTATGAAAATTAGAGCTTAATCCTAAAGAACTAAATGTCCATTCAAAGTACATATGAAATCTTAGATATGTTCACACAAATCAATTTTCACACAAGAATGACATTTATCTCATGTACAAGAATTAAAAAAAGTTTATGACCCAAAACAACCCCTACAATTCATAAGCTTGTTCTAAGTACCTCATCTACTTCTAGAATTTGGCATGAAAATAACTAGCATGATATAATATGTAATTTTTAATTTAAAAAATAAGGATATTTATTACAAAATCTCACTCTAAGAGGAGTCAAACTTTGTTAATCTTGTTGGGCAGGTTCAAAAATAATAATTTCTTCCAACTTCCAACCCTATAATCTTGCAATCAATGTAATAAAAAAATTTGAAAAAAAATCCACATGTTATAAATATTTGTTTCTATATTTTCATAGTTTTTTTTTTAAATCCTTGTACACAATATGTCATCATAAAGTGATTTATGTATTGTTGGTTTACTTGACCTCTTTATACTATAGGGTGATTTTGTGTAAGGTAAACCCCTTAATATTTGTTCTAAAATGTAGTATGGGTCTACCTAACACTCAATGGTGTAGAGAATTGTTTTTAAATAAAGCAAAAATTTCACTCTAAAAGGGGTCAAAGTCTGTTGACCTCATTTAGTTGGATTAAAACAAAACTTTCTTTTACTTCAAATGTTATAATATTGCAATCTATAAGTCCAAATGGTTTATTAAACTTTTTTATGGATGAAGTTTAGAAATTAGATATTTTAATTTTCAATTTTAACCAATGTGCCTCAAAATGACAATTCTTGACTATTTCTTTTGAAAAACAAGTGTATTAAAAAAAATACAACTAACTTAAAAATATCCTCCAAAGGTACAAGTAGCAATGGAAATAGCATGAATAAACTTCAAATAATTATTTTCATATTTTATGTTGTAAACAACCTCAGCATTGAATTTTTGTAAACTTTTGCAAGATAGGTGAATAGAAATTAAACTTTTCAAACTTCCTTTTAAAATTTTGAAATCAAATAAAAAAAAGGGATATTGTAAAGCTATAGTTCAATTTGACCAAGTCACATCCAATTTTTAATGTAGAGACTTTTGGAAGCCAATGTCACTTCAAGTTAGGGTACCAATCAAGTACTTCTATCAATAAGCCTAAGATGTTTGAGAAGAATACCCTACATGAAGGTCAAATTCAACATAAATTATGTCATTTTTATAAAAAAGAGGGCCATACATCATCTTGTGAATAATGTGAGATGACGTGTATCTCCCCTAAGAATCTAACTTGGAAATTCAATTTTGACACTTGAATGCCAAATTAGAACCTTCACATATGGTATTTCAAGTGTCCATTGCCAATTTAGACCCATCAATCCACTTTGCTACACCAACTACTATTAGATTAAACAATTGTAAGATAGTCTATTGTATATAAGGCAATCATCGAGGTAGAGGGAATTCTAAAAAAAATTAGGCTAACAAGGAAGATGAAGCCCAACAAGAAATGCTTTTTAATTCTTCTTTTTCTTTCCAAAATTTGCGACAACGAGGAGATTGCCCAACATAAATGCCCATCCAAAAATGGATGAAATATATGATTGATGAATGAAAAATATATAATCACCAATTACAAGAATTTCACATATCAGGAAAAGATTACGGGAAATAATTTGCTTGCCTTTTGAATGGGACATTTCTTGGCATGGGTTTACAAAGTTATTTACCTTTCTACAAGCTTGTACAATTCATAAAAACATGCAAGTGAAGAATCATTATTTGTGTGAATGCTTATCACCTGGAGTACGGGACCATATACTTATCCCGACAAGTCTTGTATGTGGGGATTTGTTATGTTTCAGTCTCTTTTTCTTTGTGAGTAACTTGGAACAAGTGTCCAATTTGTTTATCAGATCGCCTTTCACACGGGGTGCACTTCCCATCTTTTCGATGTTAGCGTGCAAACAAAATTTTGGACCCCCTATATACTTTTTGAATTTTAAATAAAATAAAATGACAAAAATATGAATAGATTTTTCTATTTTTCTATTTTTTATTTTGACTTATTGATATTCTTATTTGTTAATAATAATTAGTTATAAATTTTTGAAGTAAAAAGATACATTGTAGAACTGAAAAATAACTTTCACACTCCTATATTATATAAAAAAAATTATCTATAAAATGAACAAAAAATTCTAAAAAATAACTCTCTATTGAAAGCTCATTTTGAGTTGAATATTGATGCAATGGTCATCTAAATGTGTTCTTTAAAAAATTTTGAGTTAAAAATACATGCCATTTTAGTGCATTTTTAACCTCTTCTAGAAATCATTCTATATTTTATTTGAGTTTGAAATTTTGGAAGTAGAACCCTATAGTTATTAATAAACAATGCTCAAAATTTGAAGTTAAAATTATAAATTATTAGAAACCACTTGTTTGTACGTGGTTTGTTGTGCACCCCCCGGTCACCCTTTCAATGGAAAATGTACAACAAAAGCAAGTTTGCGAGCATTATTTTCCGGATCGATGGTCTTGATGAGCAAATCTCTATATTTAATGACTGTCCATCAAGCAAATGAACTTTCATACATGTGAGAGTTATGTGGTTGTAATGTGTTGAAATGTCATTAAATAATATTGTTGAAACATATTGAAACAAACATTAAACCTTAAAAGACATTTAAGGTCTTGGAAGGGAGTGATGTTGGTGTGCAAACATGAAAATGCAAGTATGTGAGCCTTGAATGTATGCAATCTGAAAGCCATTGATCATATTTTTTTCATCAAAATTTCCAATACAAAAAATACAAGTTCAAATTGTGATTCAAAACCCAAGACTTTGATTAATAGCTTGTGAAGGTGAAGAGAATGATACTAAGAAAGTTTACACACAATTGAATATAGGGGGAGGTTTTATGAAGATTCTTTGAAAAACCCAAACCATTTGGAAAGAGTTGATGGTGATGACATTTCATCAAAAGAATGATCTTAGAACCATCTTCAATGTTCAAAACTTCACTGAGATTCTCATAAACGGTGTTAGAGGCTCTAATACCCTTCCTGCAATTCTCATGAGGGCAACAAGTTCATCCCCACTTGGTTTTCATAGGGTTTTAGGATGCAATATTAGTTGTAGGATTTATAATGCATCCTCACTTGTGTTCTTTAGTATCCACCGAACCTACATGGCATGTGATGCGACAAAGAGATTGTAGCGGTTTTGTGGTCATTACAATTTGGAAAGTCATGAAGTACATGGTTGTCAAAAGGTGCTTATTTATTACATGAAATGAAGATTTCAGAAATTGCGGGCATTCTTATGTATTTGAACCTCACGGGGCCCATTATGTAAAACCATTGGATGCTTAAAGCTGAAAGGAGCGGGGCCCAACCTTATAAAATTAAGAAAATTGAAATTATGTGGTAAGTATTTCACATAGATTTGAATGACACTTTAGTTGCGAGGGGATTGGGATGTAAACACAATCTCTTTATACAATTAGGGTGGTAGGAGGTAAAACAACCCATATAAGATACATAAATTAGGAGTAGTAGAAGCTCAACTGCTCATACCTAGTTTAGTCAAAAATGAATTGTGTTCAATGTGGAATTTCATACCTCATTTTGGCGTATTAAAATAAATTTTTTCAAGAAATTTTTTGAACGAAAAGAAGTTGGTGAATCAAGCTAAATACCATCTTCTAAAATCCATTTGAGATTTCAAAGCCCCAAGCAAAAGTTAGGGGCAAAACTCAGAGAGGGGTTGGGACTTGGGAGGGACATTTTCTTTGACATTTTCAAACATCTTCTTCTCATTTTGCCCATAACTTTTTTTTGGAAGCTCAAAATATCAAAAAAAAAATTGTTAATGAAATTCATCTTGGTTTATCAATTTTTCTTAGGGAAAATCTTCTTGAAACAAATTATTCTATTATGCCAAAATGATGTCTAAAATTCTACATTGAACACAATTCTTGCATTTTGATAATGAGCAATCAAGCTCTCATCTTCAAATTGTCCCACATTCTTTGAGGATTTATGATAGAAAAATGATTTCATTATAGAAACGACCTTCTCCACCTATTGTTTAATAAACATGTATTGCCAATAAATTGTACTGATGTATTTCTAGTATTTTGGACTCTTTTTACAATTAGTTTTCCTAAGATTTGGCAAGGTGACTTGTTAATTTTCAAAATTATTCAGACTTTGAAATTTTGATTATTTTTTTGTTGAAGGTGACCTTTAGCCACAAGCCCTCACGATAGATGAAGAAGTATGAGCCATGTGAAAACTACACCTAGTTAGAAAACCTTGACAAGCAAAGAGTAGTTTCAAACCTAAACTTTTGTAAAAAAATGATTTCCTTCTCATATGGAAGTTTTATCTTTTAACATATGGAGTTTGCAAACACCATGTGGGAATGGACCCTTAGATTAGGTTTGTTGTTTTAAAGGTCTATATGTCATTGTGATGTATTCTATAGTTGCAATGTTGTAAGAACTATATTGTTCTAAGCATTAGACTTAGCTCCCTCTTTTGCAAACAAATAGTAATTCTACTCCTAGCAACATTGTAAATGTCAAGCCATAAAATGAGTTTCTTGGGCACTTAACTTGTAGAATGTGGTATTAGATTTTGGATTCTCTTCCTCATATAGTTTTCTCAAGATTATAAAAATAAACAAAAGTCTAAAAAGTCTAATTTAAATGAAGATCCAATGGCTAGAAAAAAATTTACAAATTATTTTTGTTTTAGGTCCAAGCTCAATTAGGTGGAGTGCAATATCATCTAAATTTGAAAAATTGCATACTTCTTCCTAATATGATACTTTGACTATTCAAATACAAAATCCCTAAATTTTCTTTGCAAACAAAATTTGAATTGTGGGGCTCAAAAAACTAAGAAGGTCAGTTTGTCAAAAGTCCAAACAAGCTTCAAAAACAAATTCCTCCACTTTGCAATCTTTGTTTCCATACATATACTTTCTTTAGATCCCAAATTTCTAAATGTGACTCTTGAGCTAGTCAATAATAAAATCATACAATTACATATTCTAAAAAGTGAATAAATTTTTATTAATAGCCTTCTTTTTTTAAAAAGAGCTAATTTTTTTTAGTTTTGTGAATATTTGTCAATTTCTAGTCCATAGTTCTTTAGGGGTTATGCATTAAGTATGTCAAAAGGATTACAAAAATATTGATTGGCGTAGTAGTTCATCTAAATGTATGAATATAATCTATAGATCATATTTTACAACTATTTTTGAGAATCAACATTAAATTATTACTCTGAACTATATTATATCATATATATTCATAATTTTGGAAATTTGGACTATCATCCAGTTCTTAAGTAATTAAGTATAAAGTATATTACAAGAATGTAGGTAACAAGTGTCACCTTTGGAATTTCCTTTCATAAGTAGATTGTATGATCTATGAAGAGTACATTGGAAGTTGTGCTATTAACTAACTATTTTATATGGATGCAAATAATGAGTGTTGCTATTTGTCTTTAGTTTTGAAAAAAATTCTATGAATGAGGAATCCAAGTGGAGGATAATATTAGTAATTTCACTCTTCATTCTATTTAATGTTGTTTCTCAAATATTGTTACTTCAAGAAACATGTTGCCACACTAAATAGAGCTTTTATCATTAATTATTGTAGACTATACTTCACCCTAAGTTTGTAGTGGTAAAATGTCATCCCTTGCATTGCAAACACTATAGGTGGCAAAGACCACACTATATAGGTAATTATAATACTATTCAAAGTAAAAATAAAACCTTGATCATTGAAATAGTGTGGATTCCTTAAATCATGGGAGCAATACTACATGAAATGATCTCAAATACTATAATGGTACCTAGTTTAACGTGAACTAGAGAATGAACTAAATAGAATGAAGAGTGTAGTACTTTATAGAGATGTACATAGCTAATAAGTGCTACATTGCTACCCTCGACCCATAATTTTAGAGCAAAGATAAAACTACACAAAATAGTGAAGATAGGTTGCTTTAACAATCATATTGCTTTACCTAAAAAAGTACCTCTATCATGACTCACTACTTGTCCCCATGGAAGCACATGTGACTATCTAAGCTTACTCTTCATATATTTATTGCAATAAATATTGATAAAAATTATTGCATCTTTGTAAAGTAATAATAAATATTTATACTAATAGAATAAAGTGTCAAGAAATTAGTGAGTGGCAACCTAATTTTTCTATTTAATCAATATAAAGAAGGGTGCTCAAAAAAACACCCTTGCTCTAAAAGCAACCACTAATACGGAGGTACATTTTGTTTTTCTTCTATATACCAATAGTGTACATTCTAGGAGGTGGTTACTTTCAATGACTACTCCGTTTCCAACTTCAAAAATTTTGTAACCAATTCCACAAAAGTCCATAAAATATGAAACGACTTGGATTCAATGCCAATTCTATTTTCCTTCTTACAAAAGTTTATTGAAAATCATTTGAAGGAGTTTTAGCTTTCCTACAAATGCAATCAATCACCTCTTCCAAGGTCACTTCAAGAGCAAACTACAAACTTGATGTGAGAAGGTGACTCTTCTCAAGTAGCATTTTCTGCCATAATCTACTATACCCCCTCCCTCCCAAACGCACCACTGATCCTAAACTGCCATCATGTACATGTCCAAAATCAACTATGTACCTATGTGGAAGAGACATTTTTAGACCCAAACTTTGTTCCTTTGTAACTTTTGCATACAACATCCAAATGCCGCCTTCTTTGGTCCATTGGAACCTCCTTTCACTTGCCAACAAGGAAATATGAAACTTTGAACAGTCCATTAATAGTACTTCGGGCATGGTAGCATAGCAATTAGTGGCGGTTTGGGGGTACCTACCCTTACCTTACACACATTCAATGGGCATCTGACCACTGCAGTTTGTTTGGAGTTTGGTTTCCCAATACAGTCACAGACCACGATCGGGTTTTGGCTAAGCCATGCGTAAGTTAGGGGCGCTTCACACTATGGCCGACCAAGTTGAGAGGCTGTGGAATTGAGTGGCCAAACTTTTGGTGAGAGGCCAAAGAAATGAGCAATAAATGATAGGATTTGGAGCCTTCGGCCGGCCATAAGTGTGAAGCTTCCAAAGGCCAAGTCCAAAGTCCAAACCCTTGGCAATGAACTCCCATGGCCTCTCAACTTGGACAGTCATAGTGTGAAGCCTCCAAAGGCCAAGGTCAAGGCCGAACCCATATCATTTGTTTGGCTTGTATCCATGTCTCTTCACATGAAAAATCCATCCAATTTCTGAAATTTTCCTCTCAAATTCTTTAACCATGGATTCTAGAAAGGAACACATTCTTGTTCTACTTTCAGTTTTCATGGTCATGAAGTGTGTTATTGTGGGCATTTTGGCATTGCAAAAACTTGCAATTTTTGAGCAAAATGTCCAAATGATGATGATGGCAATTTTTATTGCCCAAGGATGAAGAGTGAATGTTCAAAGGAGGCATTGGCAAATTCCAAGATATGGAGGTTTTTTGGAGCATGAATTGATGGGGTCATTTTCAGATGGTGATTTTCGAAAGCGGATGAGGGTGAGTCAATCTACATTTCAATATCTATGCACTCTTTTAGGGCCTGCTTTGAAGAAAAAGGATACATATTTCAGAGAAAGTATAAGTGTGGAGCGGAGGATTGCCATAACTCTTTCACGTTTAGCTATAGGTAATTCATTGCAAATGATTGGTGATTTATTTGGTGTGGGATTGAGTACAACTTCTATCATAGTGAGAGATTGCTGCGAAGCTATTAAGATTCATTTGAGACCATTGGTTTTTAAGAAACCAAATCTTGCTTGGATGAAAAAAATAGCAAATGGTTTTGAAGCCCTACATGGTATTCCGCTTATTCTAGGGGCAATAGATGGTAGCCACATTCCTATTCTAGCACCGTCCCATGATCCTACAGCATACTATTGCCAAAAGGGATATTATTCATGTTTACTACAAGGAGTTGTAGATGCTGATTGCAAGTTTTGGGACTATGATTTTGGATGGGCTGGCCGGATTCATGATTGGGCCTTATTTCAGAAATCTGAAATTGGGAAGAAGACTATGAGAGGTGCATTTCTACCTTATAAATTCATAGGTGATGCAGCATATCCTATGAGGCCTTGGTTTTACTCACCATTCAAAGGAGAAAGAGAAGGGTTGCCTAGGAGTAAAGCACATTGGAATTTTATTCAATCAAGCACCCGTATGGCTGTAGAAAGAGCATTTGGAATGTTGAAAGGAAGATGGCGCATATTACTGAAAAGAATAGACATGCCACTTCAAAATGTGCCTAACATTGTTACAGCATCTTTATGTCTTCTTAATCTATGCATTCTAGAAAATGATGAATTTTGCATGGATTGGGCCAAAGAAGCTGAAAAGGAGCTGCAAGGTGAAGCAAATATGACATTTGGAAACATGCACAAAATTGATATGTTTCACTCTTTGGAAGCATCATTGCGAGAAATGAGGGATCTCCAAGCTAGAAATCCACAAGGTGAAGAAATTCCATTCATAGAACCGGAAGAAGAAGAACAAATTGAGAATGAAGAAAATTCAGCATCTGAAGAAACAAAGGCAAAACGACAAGAGAAAATGAAGAACATGTTGGCTGATTCAATTTGAGTTCATCTATTGCTAGCGGAGAGTTTTTACAAAAGTCATTTGTCTAGAAATTCAGCCATTCAATTTGAAAACTGTGCACATGATGATGATGATTGTAGCCTAGATGAAGAGTAGCATACTCTAGAACTTATTGATCAAACGATCAAATTGGTGGTCTACTCTTTCTAGGAGTTCATTTGTTCTCTCAAAGTTTTTCATCAAACCTGTGTTAGTTTTTGCCATTTTCTCAAAAATATCAATAGCTCTATCATGGAAGCTTTGTTTACCTTTTGACGGTGGTGTAGCAATCGTTGTTGGAGTTGGTGCACCTTCTACATCATTTGGGGCTAAATTGTCTTGATTTTGTAGATGATCAGTGGTTGTTGCCGAGACATGCTTCATGATCTGCCCAGCTTGGTGATACCACTCATCCAAAGCATCATAGAATTTGCTCTCTTGTCGATTATTGCCAGAAATGCCATTAGCCATTTTGTCTTCTTTGTAAGCATCAAAAATGACCTTGAATTTCTTACGGCATGCTACAGCAGTACAGTTGAATTTTGGTAGCATGACAACCATTCTAGCATGAAGCCTCACCCAAGTATCAATCCCTAGAAAAAAAATGAACAAAAAACATGAAGAAATAGTCAAAAATGGCATTGGAAGAACAATTACAGCACATGTGCTCACTGTGAAAGAAGACTATGTAGGATATAAATAAGAAAAGAAGGTGACCTTCATCAAGGAAAGGAAGTAGGTGGGAATTAGGTGGATACCATGCCAAGTCTCCCCATCGTGATGGTGGAGACTAGGGTTCAAATCCCACCGGCATCACCCATTTGCGAAGCTAATGGGGGGAAAGGGGGGCAAATTTAGGGGCCGTGGTGGCCGGGCACGAGCTTGCGCTGAAGGCAAAGGCCTTCAGGCCCCCAATTGGCCCCAATCCTCAATCCGAATCATTTTGCAAAAAATTTAAAATGCAGAGTAAAAACATTATACCTTGTTTTTTGCCGTTTCTGATGAATTCCGGCTCCATCTCCCCCTTCAATGCAATCAATTGAAGCACCTCCGAATCTTCCCACTTTCGAGTTGCCTCTTCGCCTTCACCTTCACCTTTTCCTTCAATTTTCACTACCGCCTTCTTTTTAGAAGCTGCTCTTTTCTTAGGAATAGCCTTTTGCTTGGAACCCACTCTCTTTTTGGAGGATCCTATAATCTCACAATCGCCTCCCTTAACAACCCTTTCAACATTTATCTCTTGACTCTCTTCTATTCTACTCTCTCTGATTTCAGTTGAAAAGGGCTGAAATGCTGCATCAGGATTTGGAGTGAAAAAATTTTCTGCCCCTACCAAATGCTATTGGCTGCAAAAGAAAGGGTTTTGAGAGAAATTTTCCATCTTCTCTACTTGCAAAAAAATGAGAGAGCAAACTAACGACAAAGAGCTGCCAAAAATTGGAGCGATTTCTATCAAGATGCACAAGAGAGAAAGAAGAAGAAGTTGCTTCCGACTTTTTGCCTTGCAAAACCAGTCCGTTACTCCATTGAGATCCAACGGCTCAGATCTTGTCAGTTTTTAATTTTTTTAAAATTTTTAAAATTTTTATTTTCTTCGAATTTCACAAATTTCCCTGACAATCTGTCAGTTTTGAGGGTGACGGGCTTTGGGCTGTGCCTCATAGTGTGAAGGCTCGAGAGGCCGTCCAAGCGGGTTTCTGAAATCTGATTGGTTGAAATCGACGGCCTCTCGACCGACGGCCATAGTGTGAAGTGCCCCTTACTCTCCGAAGTTTGAGGTTGCTTTGCCAACGAGATCCTCATGAAGACAGACAGACAGACAATGGGAGGGGTTAGGGTTCAGGGTCCTCATTCACACAGACAGCCAGACGGACAGGGTTAGGGTTTAGGGTCTCATAAAGAGAGGTAGACAAGGTTAGGATTTAGGGTATAGGGTCCTCATGAAGAGACAGACGACGGTAGGGTTTAGGGTTCAGGGTCCTCGTGAAGCCAGACAGGTAGACAAACGACAGTGAGGTTAGGGTTTAGGGTTGTGTGCAGGTTTCAGAGAGAGATGGCCTGCGGAGGGGTTCCTCCAACCAGGTGGGGTTGTCTCTAGAGAGAGACTCCATCTGGTTTTGCAGGTGTGTGTGTATTAATAATGCATTTGCAGGGTGTGTGTCGATACAGACAGATCCATCATCATGGCTATGGCTATAGACCACGGCCCAATTCAGATCCCTGGCTTGTCGTGGATCCAACAAATGTACCCATACCCAATCTCTTAAGCGATTTTACAGCAGATGGATCCAATCTGGAGTGAACTTGCCAAGGTAAATGTACCCACACCCAATCTCGTAAGGGATTTTGTAGCAGATCATTACACTAAAATTGGTAAATAGTGTTGGGTGATAATTAGTGTTGTTCCTTGTTTTTACTCCCAACACTATTTTTCAACTTATGTGTAAATAGTGTTGGGGCACTTCCCCTCCCGCCGTCAAATTTTGGTCCTTCCTTGGAATGCTCTAATTTTCGCTGACCGCCGACAATTTCTAGCCTTTCCTTAGAGAACTCCAATTTTTGCCTCCCATGCGAAAGTTTTTTTTGCTTGCTCCTCTCGGCAAAGTGGGGAGCTCCCAGTGGCGGCCTTGGAGCCATTGAGAAGAAAAGTGAGGAGCTTTTTTTAGGGGGGGTATAATTCCCAGTTTTCTGCCGCTTGGATTCCCACCGCTTCAATTCAAACTTGCGACGCCTATAACTTTCAATTGAGGTATGCGTTTGGATGACACCATTGGATTTGTTTTTCCCTCCTCTATTTCCTCTAAAATTTTTTTTTTTTTTTTGGTCGCCATTTTTTTCTAAAGTCTTATTTCCACTGGGGGGGTTTGTAGCTGGCTATGGAACTGCCCGATTTCTATAGGGCAGTTTAAAAATCCTTTTTGATATTTTACTATATTTAAAAAAAAATTGGTCTACAACTAGGATTATTATGTTTTTTTTGTTGCTATATTTAGCAACTTATGCATACGCTATGAAAAATTTAGCATTTCAATATTTCATTGTCTATTTCATCATTTCATTGCTTATTTCAGCATTTATTACACTGTTTTTTTTCACCATTCCAACTTCTAACATTTTATTCCCATCTAACACTAAATGCACTCTCATACAAATGTTGAAATGACCAGAGTTTACTATAGAGCTAAAATAGTGTTAGAATAGGTTAATTTCCATCTAATACTAACCTTGCAAATCACAATTAGTGTTAGTGTTGCCAATTTTAGTGTAGCAGTTTGAGGCGTGACAAATTTTTTCCATGTAGAAAGATAAGGGAATATGGGGATTAGGGGATTGCAATTTTTTTGTGATTTTATTGTTGAAATTGAAATTAGTGTGCATTTTGGGAGCCTCAAAGTACTTAGAACCCACAACCAATGTTTTAGAGTCTTCCAATTCCAATCATTGAATTAGAACTACTTTCTACTCACTACTTCCTACTTTGTTGCCCGCTACTTTGGGACATGTATCATGGTCTCATCAATCCTAACCTTGAAAAAGAGATAAAAACACATTCCAAGCTTTAGTTGGAAATTTGATCTAGTGTTGGTTGGAAACAATGCCCCCTACAAATTGGGTATGGGTTGTTGTTGACAATGGAGTATAGTTACCTTAATCATTGTACAAACAAAATTCAAATCCTTCTATCAAGATAATGATCTATTTCGAACAACTTAAGCAATTCAACCTATCTGTGGTATGAAAAAGGTTGAGGAAAAAATCTTCCTGTGTAGAGAAATAGATTTAAGAAGGATTCCATAATTTCTGACATTTTTTTCCTCAAAAAGAGAATTATCATGAATTTTTTTGGAGAAGATTCTATTTGTCCCATTTTTGTAGGCAAACCAATTTCCAATGATTGGTTGCTTACAAATCCAATGTTGGTGATCATTGTGACTTTCAATGTACACGTTGTGATCATTTTATACTTTCAATGAACGCCTCCTGGACATTTTTACTATTCCTATTGGCCATGTTGTATGTGAGTTGGTACCTACAATACAACTAATTAGAAATGGAGGAGCCTAAGTTGTATGAATGAGTTGGCGGTTGGAAATGGGTTGACTCCTTTACACACACATTTAGTGACTTGCATGTTTTGAAATTTGGCGTGATTATTAAATGTTTTGTTAAGATTCACCTTTGAAAAGTAGGATTCAAAAAGATTCTTTCCTACAACTTTTATTACAATTTAAAGGCAATGAAGTTGAAATCTAGTTGAAAATTTCTTGCAACCTTTTGCCGCACATTGTGAGGTCATTGGGTAGGGATACAAATTTTTTTTGCCATCGCAATTGAATTGATAGTTGAATTATGCGGATACTGTTTAGTAAATGGCAATGGTTGTTTTGCATTTTTTGTGTGGTAAATGATAGGTTTACTCTAGCTCTCTTCCATCCATTCAAATGAAAATATGGTATGCCCAATGCTTTGAAAACAATGCCTGATATTACAATGGAGGTTGTTTTGGCTCTTGGTCTCATAACATGGAGTCTTGGCCTTGTATATTGAGTAAGAGTGGGGATGCTCTAAGAAGCATCCTTAGGCCAATCCGCCAACTACCCCTCCAAATAATCTTCTAACTTTCTATTGGTTTATAATTAGGACTTGAAAGTATTATTGTTGGAATGGTACATCCCAATTTGCTTTGAGTAGATTGTTGCAAGAAAACTCAATTTTTAACTTCTGACAATGAAAATAAGCCGCTTTAAAGGTTAGTTTAAATTATAGAGGAATTAACAAATCTTAGTTACCAGCGCACTTTTGAACTCCAAAGCTTGACAAATTTAGAGTACTAAGTGCTTTGGTAACCATGATTAACCGCTATGAAGATAGAGATGTTTGATTTTGGTACATTCCCCAATTATGTCATATACAAGTGTTGTTAATACGTTCACTTCATTGTAGATATTGTTTCAGTTTAGTTGTTCTCATTCATTTACCCTTACTTACATGTATATATTATCTTGTAGAGAACTTGTATAATCATTTGATTATTTGCCTAATTTAATATAATTGAACCTTGCTCGAGATTTACTTTGACACTTGAACTACTAGAATTGTATTGCAATATGGTATCAAAGTAATTTAGCTACTCAACAATTTAGTTAGAGATGATTTTTTTGTTAAGTAAAATGGAGATCAAAGAGAGAAGTTGTGAGTTATAAGGAGAGTCCACTTCTAGATATAGTATTCTACTAACAATTACAAGGGAAATAAATAGCAGTTATGAGAGAATAAAAAAGATAACAAGATGAGTGATAGCAAGAATGTATCGGTTGGACAAACAAATAAGCTCACTGGAATGGCAAACTACTATGTTTGGAGAAATAAAATTAATGAATATCAAGTATGTACCAAATATGACCAAAAATTTAATTTCAGTTGGTTCTATTGTGCATGATGGAAATATTGTTATGTTTTCCAGCATACACTATTGGGTTATTTACAAGTACAATAATAATATTATTGATGCTGGTTATCAAAAGTTAACCTTTACAATGGATTATATATGTTCGGCTATAATCAAGAAAATAATATCCAGACAAATATAGTCATTTCTCAAAATATCACAACATTGTGGTACCAAAGGTACAAACACCTTAGCTTCCATGGTCTCTATTACTTATCCAATACTGCACAAGTTACAAGCTTACTAAAATTGCCATCTCAAATACAAATCTTCAAACATTATCTTGCAGAAAGACAACATTGACAAGTCTTTCTCACGGTTGTCATATCGTACAGAATCTTACTGTTCACGGACGAATCAGACGAATCAGGGTTGACTGGCTGCAAACTTTGGAAGCCAATAACTTTTGGAAAAATTATCCAAATTGGGCATATGAGATGTTTTTTGGCATCTACAATTTTTGGAGCGGTGGTACTTTTGGAGCGGCAGCATATTGGACAGTGAGTAGCGCGTCTAAAACAATAGCGCATCAAATAGCAAGTGGAGTTCCAAGAATAGCAGTGCATCAAACAATAAGTAGCATGCTTCCTAATCCTCCGCTGCTTGCCTCCAATCAGATTCTGGACTGACTACCTACACAAACCAAGCCCTTAGACCGGAAAAGTAAAGGTGCTCCCTCATCACTTCAGGAGCAAGAAGAGGCTTTCGGGGAAGCTTAGTCCCATGGTAAGAACCTCGAGAAACAAGTAGCTGGGTCGCAAAGCAAGAGGGCAAGGTCGAATGCTAGTGGTGGTATGGATGGTTTGTCACGAGAAACACCAGAGTTTTAGTGGAATGGGTGGGAATAAGTTTACAGAGGCTTAAAGTCTCGTGGTCCTAATTGTATTCCATATCAACCTCAACGTCCCAAATTTGTGCTTAGTCAGATCTCTTGAGAGGTGATTGGTTTGAGTAGTCTTGAGGAAGAAGGTGCGAGGTGTTTCAATTAAATGGAGGAGGTTCTACAATACTATCCCCAGGACCTGTGAGCTTGGTTTCACATCCAAGGCATAGTTTCGATGCCATTGGGGGCCATCCCATGAGTGGAGACACCTCCAATTTCACTCAAAGGTAGACTGGTGCGGCCCTTAGTAGTGTGGAGGGGAGGTAGGTCTTCTTACCACCAAACTTTGCTAAGGGACGAGCTTGGAGAATACCAGACAACACTAGTAGAAAATGCAGAAATTTCTGTTGTTTCGGTGACGTTGTTTTGGTCACCGAACAACAGAAATTTCTACGTTTTCTACTAGTGCAACCAGTGCCCATAGTAGGGGCCAGTTGGACAGTGGTAGAAAATCCTGACAACCAATTAACGACCTCTCTTTGTGGTGAAGGCATGATAGGGTCTAAATCAAATAATTTAGCCCTCCTTGGAGAACTACACTAAAGATGATAAATAGTGTTCGTAATACTAATCACGAACCATAACACTAATTGTCAACAGCTTGGTTAATGTAACTAACACTAAATGTCAACATAGACACTATTTGTCAACTATTGGATCTAAATTTTTTACAAGTTTACATGTAGTGTTACCTAACTATTTCATCAAAATGCAAATAAAAATGTATAAATTCAAGAAACCTATTACATGCTCAAAAAAGTTATTACTCAAAAAAGTGAACACAACACTAAATGACAACTAATTGAAGTTTAGAGTGACCGAGGTAAAAGTCCAGGTAACACTAATCACAACATAACACTATTTATCATCTTTAGTGTAGTGGTGGGTGAGGCCCCTTTCCCAACTTTGGAACTCATTAAAACTATTAATTGTAGAAGAGCAAGTAGGCATTTGGCATAGTTTGGACTTGAATGGGGCAGCTTCCACACCATCCAATTCACTATGAATTGGAAGTTTGGAGGTAGGTTTTGTTGCTAGACTTGGGGCTTAATCAGTTGGTGAATAAAGGTATCGAAGTGCCAACATCAAATGCTACAACAACCTATACTTCAAATGGGTACACTAGCTCTATGAGTTTTTGGCCGGATTATTTGAAAGAAGAATTTATAGAATAGTATAGTGTCCAATATGGC
This sequence comes from Climacium dendroides, assembly GCA_950106755.1. Lineage (NCBI taxonomy): Eukaryota > Viridiplantae > Streptophyta > Bryopsida > Hypnales > Climaciaceae > Climacium > Climacium dendroides. The sequence goes on along the minus strand of OX467087.1, from coordinate 28,622,590 downwards.
ACATCAAGGAAGGGGAGGTTCTTACACCTCAACCGAAGAGGAGATCTGGATTTTAGATTCAACGTAAGGAGGATGTTGTTGGGTCAGCTAGGAAACAACGCAACGCATTTCTTCTAAATAGTAGAGGAACACCTAGGAGATCACCTAGAAATTCTGAGATGTGTGGCACCTCTTCTTTGAGGGGTCTTGAGCCCCATGAGGCCCATTGGTGTTTTATGTTGAATCCCAACCTTTGCTATGAAAATCACAATTATTATTCAAAATCTTTAGGGCGCCAATTGCCCTTCAAAGGTTGACATTGTGAAAAACTATTACTAGGTAATAAAGTCTAGTATTGACATCTTATATTTCAAGAGCACTGCCTGCGTGGTAATTGTATGTTGAAGTTTAGTTAGTCTATTTGGCCAAGGGCCAAGTATTTTAGTATGGAGGCATCACTAGGCTATGGATATGATGTAGATGAAAATAGGGCAGTTAAAGGTGGAATTTGCATGTGATCTCACCCTCAATTCAACATATGGTAGCCTTGACAGGATACTCCCGGTGTGGTAGAGCACAAAGGATGAGACTTAAAGGTACACCAGGGGGAAATCTTTCAATATTAAATGTTTATACCTTGACCTCAGTTAGAGAACGCATAGAATTATTGACCGAGCTGCTTACAACTCTCACCGAAGATTGTAAATGGGTTCTATGTGGAGATTGGAACTTTGTCAAAAGGAGGTTGATAAATCAAATATGTGTGGAAAGCTTATCTCTAAAGTTGAGCGCCAGACTTTTGACTTGCTAATTGGTGCCCTCTATAAAGAGGATAAATTTCCAAGCTTTAGTCCCTTGAAATTCACTTGGAATGGGATAAGAATTTTAGCTAGACTAGACTGCTTCTATTCCTTCCAATCCAACGAGAGACAATCAAGCCCGTTGGTAGAGTACTTTATCAAAGGTGACAATAACTACTCTAGTCACTTATCAATTTGGGGGAGCTTTATTCTCCAAGCCTCGAAGGTTAGGAAATCTATGTATAGAATGAGTGCCCGATATTTGGAGGATAAAGCAGTAAAAAGGAGGGTACAAACAATTTGGTCTTCCAACCCCAATATGGGTTTTTTTGGGAAACTTTGGAAAGTTGTGAGATTTTACAAAGAATTTTGTATGCAAGTTGAAAAAAACATCGAGTGAATCAAGCACATTTGAGAAGTCAATTGTTTAAGGTGGTGGAGGCCCGTCGAAGAGATCCAAGTAACCAAACTATCCAAACGCACCTTAGTGATATTGGTGAAGAACTTGGAGAAGTTGAAAAACATCATATTGAAAGCCTTAAAGTCCATAATAGGATCTAGTGGAAAAGGTGGGTGATGCATGTTCTAAGCAATTCCTCCAAGCTCATAAAGATAGAAGCAACGGAGCAAGGATCACTGAGTTAAAAGATTCTATGGGCAATGTCTTGATAGACCAAGTGGACGTAGAGATGATCTATTTGGACTATTACTCCAAGCTATACACCGCCTCAATGTGGTCCATCGCTCAAGAAGATGCTGAAAAGATTTGCCTTAGTATAATCCCTGATAGGTTGACAAACTCGATGAAGTCTGCTTTCATGGCCCCAATCCGACTTGCAGAGTTGGAAGAAGCACTCAAACACATTAGTCCAAGTAAGGCACCCAATCCTAATGGTATCATAATGATTTTTTTCAAGTGTTATTGGGAGATAATTAAAGAGGACTACTTCAATATGATCTCAAAAGCTATACATGATAACTCTATACTACCTAGCATCACTCGGGGGGGCATTTCCCTTCTACACAAGGATGGTGAGTGGTGTGAATTGACTAATTGGCAGCCTATCATGCTTTTTAATGTGGTATACAAGATTTATATTAAAGCCTTCTAGCTTTGTTTGCAACCAGTTCTCATGGATATTATCTCCTTTGACTAGTCAGCTTTTTGCCAATGTAGTATATTTTGGATAATATCTTGCTTACACATGAAACAATGGATTGGGCAGAGCACTTTGGGCAACCACTCCTCTTCCTTAAGCTTGATTTTAGCAAAGTTTATGATATGGTTGACCAAAGCTTCCTCAAGAGAACTATGCTGGCCATGGGTTTTCTGCGCCAATTTGTAGATATGATGATGCTTCTCTTCTAGGAGAAAAATGCCACGGTTAAAGTAAATGGAGCCCAATCTAAGTCTTTTCCAATCTATGGAGGGGTTCATCAAGGTTGTCCACTAGTCTCCTATCTTTTTCTCATCATTTTCGAAGTCTTGAATTTGATGATTAAGGATAAAGTGGTGATGGGGGTGGTTAAGGAGATAACTCTACCTAGAGAAAATAGACAACAAGTGATGGCTCAATATGCAAACAACACACCATTGACACTATTAGGAAAAGAGGATTTAGTATTGACAACAGTTTCCACCTTGGAATCTTTCTACAAAGGTTTTGGCATAGTTCTTAACTGGAATAAATCTAGAGGCTATTAGAAGGGTGTAAGTGGGCAAGTTAGACCTCAATGGACAAACCAACTCAAGATAAAGTGGGCAATGGATGGGGACATTTGCAAACTATTGGGTTCACTATTTGGACTGTCCTTAACCCTAGAAGGCCCAAGGCCATTTCGGATATGAAAACATCCTTGCTTTTCAAGCCTTATAAGTCTATATCTCGCCAAGGTATGAAAATCTCAACCGTACAATCTTGTAATGTACATATTGTAGATGATGTGAATCAAATTTGGAGTCATTTGACCGCACGGATTGAAAGATTATAATGTTTTAGTGTTGAAAAAAGGTGCTGAAATTTTCTTATAAACACATTTGGAGGTGAAATTTGACTTCTAAACCTACTCACATGAAAAAAATTTAAACTAAAATGTGCTTTGAAATCAACATACAAAACTCATTGGTGGAATTTTTTTTATGAAAGTGACTCATTGTGTTTGCAAAATGACTATAAAATGTCAAAAAAATAGCCAAAAGGGTGCAAAAAACACATCTAAGGCTGAACCTACTTCTACTAAAATGCTTCTTAGTCACTCATTACTTCTTTGATTAACACAAAATTTTAGACACAAACTAGGCAAGTATGCACAACTTTCCCAGAAACAAGTTTTGAAAATGGACACAATATGAAGAAGTAACAAGCTGCCAAAGTGCATACTAACCAAAAAATGTTAGGGCTTTGAATTTCGAATTGCTTCCAAGCATTCAAAACAACTTGGATTGATATGAAAATTTTACCACAATAACTAGACTTCTAGACAAAAAAAATCCAGAAATTTTTATTGAAAACAAACATTGGATGAAGGAGATACAAGCCTTCAAAGTTGCAACCATGACAATGTAGTGTGTTGAACTCAAACTAAACCTGTGAACTCTGAATGGCTTTCACAAACTCAATTCTTCTTGGATTGATTTGGAAATTCTACTACACAAACTAGATTAGTATGCGCAACTTGTCCAACAAGTTTTATTAAATTTGGTCATTGGATGAAAAAGTTACAACACTTTGAATTGCACTTCCAAACTATGAACGGCTAGAATCTGTCCCCTTGGACGATCTAGGGTTAAGTACGGAGGATGTTGATTCTTTCTTACTAGAGAAGACTCAGAAGAACCTTGCATTTTGGTGTATGGCGAGGGTGAACCATACAAGTCCAATTATTGTTGTGAATCACGTACTCCTATCATCATTCTATTTCTTCCTTGCCATCTGGGCTGGGACTCATGGTGGAGTGGCCAAATGTAAGAGTATCGTGATGAATTTCATGTGGTCAAGTTCTCTACATCAATCTTGTGCTAAGGTAGTTTGGACACAATGTTGAAAAGTCTAAAATTGGGAGGTATTGAGGTCATCAACCCAGTGGATGCCATGACCTCGCTTATGACAAAATATGTCTTGAAGTTTTGTAAGCCAAATTCATCCAACCTCCATATTCTACTTCACCATCTACTCTCAAGTTTTCAACCATATAGCGGTGGGCGGTGGGCTCTAAGTTTGGAATTCTTTAAAGTCAAATACTTCCAAACAAGGCACGGTTCTCACACATGGAACTGTGTGTGTGGTGCATGGTGGAAGCTTTGTGGTGATATTAAAGCCATTCCGCTAATGCTACCAAAAGAGCTTAACTGTAAATTGTTTTGGTGGTCTGAGTTCTCTTCACAAATTGGCCCGGGGTTTGCTAGACTTAGAGCAGCTAAACTGCATCAGACAGGCCTCTGTACAATGAGGGATGCTTGGATAGGGCAAAGGTTCTTGACTAGTACTGAAGCTATGACCTGGTTTGGGCTTCTAGACTCTAAAGTTGGGGCATGGGAAGCTTCAACGTAGTCGCTGGTGTGTATATGGGGCACCTTGCTTATAGATGCCTATCCTTTGCCTTTTGAAGGCGAGTGGATTAGTTACTTTGACTCTGACCAATCCATAAAGTCATTTGTGGTACTCTGAGTAGGGTCAGAATTGCATGTTACTATTGGTGGACTAGCCCAAATTTGGACCATCTTGTGTAAAATCAAACTTATGGAGGTACACCAACTATCAAGGACCCTTTCAACTTGGCAACCATATGCCTCCCAATTAGTTGCAGATGGACACAGCTTTAGGGCTATAGGTGTATTCCATAGGATTAGGGTGGCCAGTCTTAGACGAGGACCTAGGAAAATGGTAACGTTGTATTATGGGCAAGTGGATCAACTTCGTTGGGATCTATAGAAATTTACGTTGCCTGGTAAGAATGGCCTTGTCCTGTATTTAGAGTTCAACATTAAATTAGAGAAAGACTTGCTAAAATCCAAGCATATTGTACCCAATGTTGTGGAGCATAAATGGCAAGGGATTTTACCACTTTCCCAATGCTTGAGGTGGCCCACAATTTGGACTAAATTCTGTACACCTAAGGAAGTAGGGTTACTTTGGTTGGTATGGCACTATGCAGTTGCGATTAATGCTTGGAGAGGGAAGATTCACCATACTTTAGACATGAGCTATCTAATTTATCCTTTGAGATCGCATGAATCGATACTTCATCGGTTTTGGAAATGTACATTTGCTCAACAAGTGTGGCAATGGAGCATACATATATTGAATGTATTCATTTCTGGTCAGGATGCTATAGGGCCCTAGAAACCTCTTATGTGGAAGCAAGGCATTTTCTCAGAGTGCATCCTTAGGAAATTCAAGGATGTTAGCAGCATGTGGGGGGCCCTTTGTACCACTACTTTGTGGATTCTCTGGATTGAATGAAATGATGTTGTAATTAATGATGTTAAATGGCGCCCAGCCAAGTTGATGCAACACATCTGGTTGGGCCTTGTGGACTACGAGCGTGTTGAGTGGAGGACTATGTGTACTCTTCGTCACAAGAACCACAAGAGATGGGTGCTTGCTAAGGAGAGGTTTGCTAATAGGTAGGTGAGACAAGGAGTTGTTGCTAAGATGGTAAGGGAGTTATTGTTAAGATAGTAGAAGACTCGCTGTGGTGGTGGCTTATAGGCCCTAGGGCCAAATTTGTTTTCCAACCACCTTAGGCGGTTAGAGTCCTAGTTGGGTGGTACCGCCCTTTTGATAGGGCTCTTTGTTTGTATTTTACTTTGTCATGTTCTGGTCTGTTACTTCCCCCCATGTCGCCTACAACTGGATTCGTTGTACTCTATTTTTCTTATAGTAAAGGACTCTTTGCTCGTATAAAAAAAAATTATGGCCAAAAGAAGGGTTGTGGTGAAGGTGTGACGCCTCTCCTAGTGAATTTGAATCTTTGAAGGGCCATAACTTTGTGAGAACTTATTCAAATGAGACAAGTGAATAGTCCATTGGCATTTATTTGTTGCGTAGATATCCTAAATGGGATCAAATGTAGGATTTAAAGTTGTAACTACAAAGTTATGTCTTTTGGAAGTTCTAGAGTCCAAACGGTGGTGTAATGTTGTGATTTCAGTTGGAATGCCACAAAAAATACTATAGTTGGTCTCCCTCCTCCTTCCCTCTTGAAGCCTTGGTGAATCCTGATGACTCAAGGTGGTTGATGCAACTTTACTACCAAGTCCAGGGCACCATGGGGCACTAGTGTAGGTATCTCGTGGCACCGGTTGGATGGATTCCCACTCCTTGCCAGGCTATGTCCAATGTGTCTTGAGGTATGAGTCCCAATTAGTTACAAAATGCAAGTAGCAAATACTCATTGGTCTAGGATGGAATTGGGGTGACCAAACATATTGGAATCTAAGACCTATTTACTAGAAAGAAGATTCAGAACCATGAAATTATTATAAACTATGTTCCAACCACCCAACAGAAGGTTGATTTCTTAACAATACTTCTCAGTTATCCTATCTTTGTCACTAACAGATTCAACATAGGGATTCAACTGCCACCAGAACTTTCTTCCAAATTTATAGAAATTAATTGATCTTAGAAAACCTAAGCTTGATCTAGAAAGGTGTGTCCACCGATTGATCCACAATGCCCTTCTTCTATGTTTATGCTTGAAGTCTGAACTTCTTACACTTTTTTTTCTACCACAATTATCCCACCACAAGTTTGAGTTCAAGAAATAATTCTCCTAATCCTCTTCATTGGAACAACCTTTCTCGATTGATTGAGAACCACATGAAGAACTCCCTTGGTTTAAAGCACGATGGCCACTAGAATCCACTGAGGTAGCTTGTTGACCTTGCATCAATATTGTCAAACACGTGAAAATCCATTGTAGCACCACATTACTCCATCATCGAAGTATTAATATGTTCATCCACGTTGCCATCATCGTCAATTTGACCAACTTCCACCAATCAACTTTAGGATTGTTCCAAGAAACTTTAACAACATCAAAACTTAAAGTCAATTCTGTTGTTCAACTCACTATTGACATCAGACTTGTATACTCCTGGAATCTGCAAAGGTTTTCTTTTGGCAACCACTTGTGTTTGTACATCTTGTCAAGGCCCTCACCTCAACACATCCTAGTTACAAACTAGACAAACTAGTGAATAAAAGGGGGTATTAATATACTCACTTTAGTATAGATACTATTTGGTCATGTTTCAGTTCAATTGTTCTTATTCATTCATCCTTACCTACATGTATATATATATATATATATTTCCTTATAGGAAATCTAGATAATCATCTACTTATTTGTCCAACTAAATGTCACCAAGCCCTCCTCAAGATTAATCTTATGCTTAGACTACTAGTGTTAAATTGCAACATATAGGCTATCAACCATATGACTTGAAACTTTTCATGATGACATCTCCATTACACATGGCTCAACTTTATACATGGTACAACATTAATATAAAGTAATAGAGTTTTCAAAAAACATTTGTTGAAATTATTTTTAGAGAGGTATATTCAAGAGGTGCACTATATTTTTTGTTGCAAAAAGACATTAATTATTTCCCACAAATGCAAAAAAATTGTTGTCCAACTTAACTAGGATGTGCTAACATGTGAGTATAAATAGAATACATGAGCCCATGAATCTATATTGTAAACACCTATGATTATAGGTGTCTATGTTATGAGTGCTTAGATTATAAATTCTTTCCATATTATAGGTACATATTTTATAAACACCTTCAAGTGGTTGTAGGTACATACCTACAACTAGGTTCAAGGCTTTGTAGGCTCAAGTCTTTGCATTTCAACTTTTAAAATTCATAACTAATTCCACAAAGCTCCAAAAAATATGAAACAACTTGGGTCAAATGCCAATTCCATTTGTCTTTCAAAGAAAATTTACTAAGAAACATTTCAAGAAGTTTCACCTCCCGAAATTCAGTTTCAGCTCTTCAATGGGCGGTTTATGAACCTCCCACCTTATGGAATAAGCAAATTAGCTAAAACTGGCAGCTTGAACACTCCAATTTTGCATTATTTCCTACTTTCAATACATATAGAAATATCATATACAGATTGCAATACTCCTACGTAATACACTGACATGAAAGTGCATTTTAGTTCTTGCGTTTCTGAAAGCTTCCTGTGTAGCATGAAGCTGTAACATTGAAGAGATTTCTCTCTATCCTGAGCGTCCCAGCGTAGCAACTCGTACAGCAAATCACCACCTGCTGTATTCGACGTTTACACCAAGTGGAAAACATGTGGATTTTCATCAGCAAATGATGGAATGGTCAATTTTTTGAGAAGCATTTACTCTATCAGGTTTGCCATACCTCCAACAACGGCTCCCTCTACCAAAGTCTATAGTTCCTAGCCATTGTGGACGCTGCAAAGACTGCAATAACTATGCTGCTCGATAGGAACATCTATAATCGAACGTGACCAATCAGGTCAGAAACAGAGAAACCTTGATCCTGACTAATGGGAGGAGCTGGTTGGCAAAACTTACAGCAATGGTTTGATTGATTATGAGCGAAAGAAGCATCTTCATACAAACCATGTTAGGATGTTGTAGAACATCAGATCCGCATCACACGACCAAGAGTAGGAAAAACTTTATGCCTGCCCAAGAGGCGAAGAACTCAGTATGCTTGATAGAGTCCCATCAAGGATTTTTCCCTGTCAAGTACACGCTTCTTGGCAGCTTCCCTTGCGGCCAACGCAGCAGCTTCTTCACTTGAAACAGGCCCAGGTTTTTCCTCTAACCTCCTTTTCTTAACTTCCAGTGACGATGCAACCCCTTTACTGGGTAGGGACACGTCCTGAGAAGCAGCATTTGATGCTTTAGCTGCCGTCTTTGCATGTGACGATACGGTAGCGTTACTGCTTATCTTTGATACACCTTTACTGTGTGACGGCTGCTTTGAAAGTGTGGATGTTGCAGGAGATATTCCAGCCTCTGTATGAGCTTTTTGAGAAGCTAAATGGGCTTCTTCCTGTGTTGTCCATTTTCCTGTAACAGAATCAAGGCGTGAGAAAAATAAACTGGTTTTAAAAAACAAAGAGACTTCAAAATGGAAGCTGTCATAACAGATGACCTACTTCTAGAATCTGAGAAAGACAACGGAATTTCAGAAAAAGCTTACCTAGAATGTCGCTGTAATAGAGGCCAGAATTAGGGTCATAGAAGTACCCCGTGGCTGCATTGAAGTGATAACCTGTCCTTTCATCATATACCCACTCTGCAAAACCAGTGAACAGAAAATTTAGAAGAGGTCATAAAATCATCTAAAACACCAATCCGAGGGATAAAAAGGCCAGTAATCTAACTGATTGAGAAACTCCACTGACAATACCTTCTCCATCACTCATGTCAGCTTCAGTATTAGTGTGCTAAGACTGCCTGAAATTACTACCAGACCAATACTTCAGCTACTTTCGTTTATCAATGTCACTGCAAGCACACCAACGCACTTTGTTCCATACAATTTGCTTTCTTCGAGACGTGGATACTCATACACCCTGCAAAAGACTTCACCTGAGGATTGCTAGAGCAAACCAATTAGAACACCAACCCCACAGACATTAAGACAGTACTTTCAGAGTATCATCACGCGATGAAACGGACAAATGACAAAGACGTAGTTTACCGCTATTAACACAACAAATAGGTAGAACTTTACCATTCGCATTTCCTTCAGATTTGCTGCCACTTTGGCTGCCTCTTGACGTAGGTATGGCAGGGGCTGGCGGCGCACCACTAGGAGCCTGAGGTGGACGAGCTGTATGTTGAGTAAGCCTCTCTGCTATTGCTTTTTCCCTCTCCCTTTTTGCTTCCTAATCACTCAATCCACAAGCACAATTATGAATCATACAAAGTCTTCCATGAACCCACACGAAATTAAATCATCTGAATCGAGCAGCACGATTTGGAACGGAATAGCCTCCACATAATATCGCTATTAAGGAAAGCCGCAAGAGTACATGCAGATGAACGGACATTCAAACAACGTTACACGTATTTCAAAACGTTTCTAACTCGTGGCCTACTGCTACAGAAATGTATCAACAATGTCACCCAAACAGACTTTTAGCTCTCAACAACCCACACTATACCTCACATAAGACCTCCCAAAACTATATTTGAATGATTCCTAATAATATGAAATACAATAAAAAAAAAATAACGGAAAGACTTGCATAGAGGGGATTTACCCCTGCATTACTAAGTTAGGAACTAGTACATACCTTCTCTTACTAATACTGTTTTTCTCTAGACCATAAGAACTACTACAACTAACCTAAACTGGGGAAAGAAAGATACACAGGAGTCGAAGGTCACCACAGCATGTCCACCCTCAATTACTGAACCAGGCACGGATACAAAGTTCACGAACAACGAAACTTGATCTGGACTAAGCGTGTCTTCTAATAACAAAGGCATAAAAAGACTAATTCAGCGTTACGCAAAAAAAAACTGTTCTTCTACGATTGAATCCTAAGCAGTAAAAAACAAGAGAACAATGCAGCCAATCATCAATGCTCCGTTCCACAAATGCTTTAGTGTCTTAGCACGGCAATCTGTAAAAGGATTTGAAATCTAGACTCAAGTACGCACTGATTACTGGGATCCAAAAGGCACTCAATAACCATGGGGTATCTCACACCTGTTCAATCCGCTCTTGTTCCTTCAGAGCCTGTTGCTTCTCCTTCTCTTTAGCAACATTGTCTTTGCGTATTTGCGCCAGTTTCTCGGCCATGCTTTTTTTGTGCCGTTGTCCAATCTCATGATTGCGGAGACTAGTAGCATTGTTGGCGATAAATACTTTGCAGTACTCACACCACTTCTTGCCTTGGCTTACCCAGTACTGCATAGCACGCCATAAGAGCCAACACTTCAGCACAGAGAATGTACGAGAGAAAAAACGAACTAGTACGTTCAAAACCTGAGAAAAACGACAGACTAAGAACCTCGCTAGAATAAAACATTTAACAATACTCATATGATGCCAGTGCTACCTCCAATCAAATCTGTGAAATTGCAAAACAAAGCTTTGTTAATCCGAGTCAAAGAGTGAAAATCACTATAATTGACCAAAACAAAATTGAGAGGCCATATTCAAGTCCAAAACAGACCCGAAAAATTACACCTCAGCAATATCTACTACTCTAGCCCATGATGTTCGGTCATCAAATAAATCAATAATCTATCTCAAGTAAAACCTACAGGGCAATGCCTCAAATTCCGACCGAAATTTTTGTAAGCTTCATCTAAACCCTAATTCACCCTCACGAGCTTCCAAACAGTATCTAAACCGCAGTAAGCCGACGCAATGCCTTCCACCTAATTGCAACAGAGGAGATTCCATACGAAATCCGAAAAAGAACAAACTAAATAATAATAATAACGAAATGCATATCACAGTTCAATTCGATCAGAACATTTTCCACGTCAAAGTTGAGACAATATTATATTGCCGCTCAAATGAGCCCGTGAAACCACAAAATTTCGGAATCACATGGATCTCAAGGAACGCAAATCGTACCTCAGTCATGGCTACGACGCACCAAACTCTGGCACTGATGTTCTGAATGTTCTGAAACGACTTGGAAGTGAAGAGCCGGTGAGTCAATAAATACTCGTTCTCTTTGTCTCGATGGCTTGCGCTCCAATTCGAACAGTTGAAGCCGCTCACGCAATTCGCGAAGGAAGCAAACGATGCCGCAGCTCTTGGCGATCGAAGAACTCTCGTGCAGAAACAGCAAATCGTCGAAGAACTGAGGCTGGCGAATTCGGAGCCCTTCCTTAGGAACGGTATTAGAGCTTCAGTTGCATTTCCCCTATGACCGACCGACTTTTTAAAAAAAATTATTAACCTTAACCCTTAAAGGAGGGGCCTGTGACCGTGGAAATCATCCTTTTGGCATTGTGTGAATAGTTGGTTTAAAAATTAAAAATAAAAAAATTCTAAAACACTCATTAGAAGTCAAACTACTATACGAGACCTTCCCTTTTCATACATGAATAGTTGCATTTCTATCCTACACACAAGGATTCTTTATCAAAAAATGGCCACAATGTCATTTATGGGTTAACCTTGATGACCATGGAAATCATTCATTTTAATACCATAGGAATCAAAGTACTATAGAAGATCTCCCCTTTTCACACAAAATTATGAAGATGAATAGTTGCACTTTTATTTTACACAAATTTTTTTGTAGCATCTATCAAACACCAAATGTTTATCTTGACATTTAATGATTAAAGGACAAATGGGAGACCTTGGAAATCATCTTTCTTCATTACCATATGAATCATTGGCTTAAGAAATAGCAATTGCAATCATTGGAAGTCAAACTATTGTAGAAGACCTCCCATTTTTACAACAAAATTCCAAAGATGAATAGTTGTACTTTTGTCCTACTAGAAGGATTCCATGTCATTGATTAGACACCAAATATCTATGTCATTGTTTAAGGATTAAAGGTTTGAAGGGAAACCTATATTTGATTCTTTAAATACAATATGTATTGAACTATGAAATGTTCCATTGGATTGATATTTCAACAATTATTCTCTTTTATTTGGATTTCATTTTATGATCTAAATCAATTTCATGTTCAAAATACAACACCAATTACACCATACAAGTAGAATACAATACCACTTTGAAGCATCATAGATGTATTCACTAGAAGAAAAAGCAGGGTTTTGCGACTGCGGTTTGCGACTGGTTTGTAGTCGTATCGGACGTTTGTGACTTGGTGATATTCTGGAGTCCGCAGTCGCAGTGGACAAGTCGCATGAGTTGCACTATAGTCGCGAGGTTGTTTGTCATTCAATAGGCAACGGAGAACTTCGTCGATGAACTGCTGTGACGTGGTTGCTGATGTGGAAGTTATTTCACTTATTTGTGTGCAACTGGTTTGCGATTGACATACAACTGGTGTGCAACTAGTTTGCGATTGATGTGCAACTCGTTTGCGACTAGAGTGCAACTGGTTTGCGATTGACATACAACTGGTTTGCAATTGGTGTGCAACTAGTTTGCGATTGATGTGCAACTCGTTTGCGACTAGTGTGCAACTAGTTTGCGATTGATGTGCAACTCATTTGCGATTAGTGTGCAACTAGTTTGCGATTGACATACAACTGGTTTGCAATTAATTTGCAACTTGGTTATAATTTATAGAGTTGTAGATTATAGAAATCTACAAATTGTAGAAATCTACAAAGTGTAAAAATCTACAAAATATATAAATATTAGAATTTCACTATCAAAATTCATTACACAAGAATGCTATAACTTACCATTCTTATCTGTTCAAGTTGATGGTATTCTTGACAATCGATATAGGACAATTGAATCGATTTTCAGTCATGTTCTAGTTGCATTGCACTTGTTCTCTAGTTGCATTTGAATCGTTTTTTAGTTGCACTGTAGTCGGGCTCTAGTTGCATTATAGTTGATTCCTAGTTGCATTTGAGTCATTTCTAAGTTGCAATCTTCTAGTTTTTAGTTGCAGCCTGTAATCAGAGCGATTGCATTTTTCCACGGTGGACTCTACTTCGCGGATAGCTGTCCACATGGACAACTGCGATGAATATTGGATGAAGAATACCTCATGTCAGTTCTTCTGTTACAATATCGTAACCCTATTCTTTATTTTCCGACTACTTTGTGCCTACAACTACATACACGTGAAATTTGGTGCAAATACAGAGGGCTACAGTCGCATCTTAGTTGTATACGACACATAGTCGCATCTCAGTGGGTTGCAATGGACACGTTTTTCTTCTAGTGATTGAAGAGTGCATTTATGATTCAATTTGGTAAAACACTATGTGTTGTTGGATTTGGTTTAGCATCATGACAAACTTTTGTTGCTAGTATATACTACAATTTAAGGATCTTTATGTCAAGTACACAAAAAACACCATATTGCGTTCAAAATATATATTTTTTCACACATGTAAAGGTTAAGCTTGGATTTTTCAAATTGCCTAAAAATTTGTTTACACCAACGAAAGTACTATAAATAAAACACAAATGCAACAAATCCAAAAAATTATAATTAAATCTAGAAATGAGGAATAAGATTATTGAGATGAAAAAATTTTAATTTAATTTTTATAAATTATTTTTAGAATTTTTTTCTACCATGCTTTATAATTAGTGTATCATAACTTTGAAAGAGATATTATAAGCTCCAGTGTTATAGTGGAGGTTTGGCATTAGGGAAACTAAGATGTAATGTGGTTATTTTGACTACTTGATCTCAAAGAGAATACTTTTGTCCCTTTCAAAATAAAATATTTTTTCTTTATGTGAGTATATTTTTCTTCTATATTTAGACCAAAGGAAGATACTTCAACTTTGAAAGAAACAAAATATCCATATTAAGATGAAAGGATCATTGCAAAAAAGTTTTGGCTTGAAGAGGGCTACCAAACTTTGAACTAGTACCCTCAAAAGTCCAAATAGAAAATTAATAATTTTTTTGAAAAAATTATTAAAAAAATAAAAATAAAAATATGATGTAGCATTTGAGGTTTTGATTTTCAAAAAATTTAAAATAATTTTTTTCCAAAAAGATGTTAATTTTTTATTTGAACTATTGATCCAACTCTACTAGCCTTGTAGAGACTCCATTTTTTCTCTAATGCAACATAAAACCAATATTGCACCTCCTTCCAATCTCAATCTTTAATTACAATGACAATTATTTTATCCCACTCATGGTTAAGATATTCTTTTTTGTATAAAGTCCTACAAGGTGAGGATTTTAAAGTCTACAATTTTTTCCTTCAACCAATAAATGCTTGATTTGTTGAAATGATATATTTGTACAAAGATGTAAGTAATAATAATCAAGAATTTGAAAAAGGATTTGAGTTTTAACCCCTAAAGTCCCAAGGCCCCTTATCCATCAAAAACCACTCAAAACTGCCCATTTCTATAGCAAAGTGCAAAAAGTTTTAAGAAAAAGTTTTTTTTGCATATTTAACCATGGGATCTTGTATTACATTAGTATAAAAATGCCTAGCAAAAATTTCACAAACTTTGACCATGTAGATTGCAAGATATTTGTGTTTAATTAAAGTGAAGGAAACAAAAAATTTTGCACCTTGTTCAACTATATTATCTGGCTTTAAACCTACATAACTTATGATTTTTGTTCTTTTGATTTTGAGTTTCTAATTTTATATGATAAATAATTGAGTTAAGAGTCTAAAAAAAAGAATTAAAAAAACACACACTTATTTTTCACTCATTAAAAATTTATTAAGTAGAAATAGGTTCAAGAGTGAAAAAAAAATCTAGATTATTATAGTTCTAAGATGGAATTGAAATATACTAATCCTAGTGGTGAAATTGTTCTAGCAAGAGATCTTAACCTTGTGAAACATTTTTTTGAAAAATTGTGAAGATTGAGGTCAAAAATAAATCCTACATTAATTATTTTTTCAAGAAGATGCTCTAATTGTCCAAAATATAAGATTGTTCATAACTTCCACATAACAAATCCAAATAGAATAAATCAAAGCTTCCCATGTACATAAAAATATAATCTGTACAAAATAAATTAAAAAAAATTTTACTTCGTTTTTTTGAAGGTTTTTTTCCTACCCACTAAACAAAAAATGGGCTTTTTGTTCCATAACTTTAGCTACTAGATTCTAATTGAAATAAAAATTATATTTTCAAAAAGCTAGTGTGTTATCCTATCTTTAACAAAAGATTTAGAAAATCAAGATAAATTTTGAAACCATAGGAGCCTATCCAAAATCCATTTTGTCCCCCCAAGGGGACAATGGGACTTTAGGAGTTAAATAGGGTTATAAAGAAAGTTTTAAATTTAATTTGACAACAATGGAAAGCATTACTCTTAATAATGAAATGGGGTACTTTATACTAGTCCAAATACTTTCAAACCATTAGAAAATGGCATGATATGTTTAAATTGTTAGTGACACATTTGGTGGTCAATACTTCCATTAGTCTAATTATCCTTCTATAACCCCTAAAGGAGTGGCATCCACTAGGAGAATTATAAATGTATTCAAGAGTTTATTGTGGGAGTTACACAAAACAAAAAAGTGCATCTAAGTATGTTGAATTTTAAAAAAAAATATATACTTCAATAATGCCACTAGTATGGTCACTTGGTGCTTTGTGATTATTGCATGCACAAGGTTTTAAATGAGTTCATGTAGGCATGGGAAGGAAAAAAGCTTGCAAGAATAAGGATTGATGTTTAGATTCATTTTATGGCACAATTTATTTTTCATTCCCATAGATTTATAGGTACTTGTATGCCATGTATTGTTCTTGGGGGGTGCACTATATAGGAACTCCATTGATCACGTGCAAACAAGCTCCTATTATTTGGAGGCTATGTAGGTAATTTTTTTAAATTTATGGGGGGCTTTTTTTACCTAAATTTCTAAAACTTGCTTATTTCATATATCCTATATTTTAATTGAATTTTTTCTGTATGTTCATTTTTTATATCCTATGTTCATTATAAATACAACATACGGTAGTGGACAATGTTTTACTAAAACTTAGATGGATAGGATGCACACTTTTTCACGAGAAGGTTTGCCTAAACATTACACTTGTATTTTGTAGTTAACCTTGAATGCTGAAATTGCAAACTATATTCACAATAGAAACACAAAATTACACCACTTGCAATGAAACAAATTGAATCTGAAATTTGAATCAAAACATAGTACTAAGAAAAAACAATGGAACAACACTCAATTCAAAGTTTAGGTCTATAGACAATTCTCAAAATTGTGGTGTATGTGTTCACAAATACATAACTTACCGTAAACAAGTTTCCAAAAACAAAGGTTTGAACAATATGCTTGGTCTAGGGTTCAATGTCCAAGCAAAGCGAATCTCAAAACTCATATATAGAACTTGGACACTTAGGAACACTAAACTGATTCCTACAAGAAAAATTCTACTGCTGCTGACTTGCATGTTTGCAAAGAACAACATCAATGACTTTGCATAATAGAAACGCGCAAGAAAAGAGAAAACCAAAAAAAGATGTTAATTACAAATGGTTAAGGATTTTACCTCATCGATATCCAGGGGTTACCCAAACACTGGGCAAGTCAGCCTGTCCATCTCCCTTGCACACTTTGGTTTCGACTTGCCACCCACTGAAAAAAGTAACTCGCAGTTGGTGCAACTCCGTATCACCAATCTTACTCAGGGGGACCATCTACAGTCTTCATGGGACAGGATTGTCCAATCTCCTGGACTTGTCGAAGCCATTTAGGTCAAAAGTCTTCACTTACCAATCGTGGTCATCCAAGGTGACCTGCTTCAACTCAGCCCTTAACTTCTTCACTCTCTCCAAATATTGATCGGTAATAGCAATTGGGAGAAGCGTAGATTGTAGAGGATTATTGTCAACCTCGTCGAAGTTTGTACTTCCACTCACCCGAAATGAGCCAACGGGCGGAGCAATAGGATCTTCGACTTCGACAGATTGCACTGCTTCTTTCAACGAAACCACGTATTCTGCAGTAGTTACAGTAAACAATCTATCAAGGAGGTGACGCCGCTTGTTGCCATCACTGTCTGCTTCATCAGCCGCCCTAATTACATAAACTTCTCTCGAAAATCCGTTAAGCCGCTCCAACTTCTTCCTCATGCGCCTTTTGTCTTCTACGTCCTAGAAATCGAATGCGCACTCCAACATGTCGTTCAATTCTAAAGACAATCTTAGTACCTCCAAAGTGGAAGCTCCTCCAACGTCAAGCTTTCCAAGGTATTTTGGTTCAGATGCATCGGACTCCAACGTCCATACTATGACCTTCTCGACAGCCATGTGAATGCCAAATGCGAAACCCTGCCCCCAACCCCTAACTAAAAGCATCTACAAACTCAAACATAATCCACAACACAATCACTTAAACCGCTCACCAATTTGTAGTAGAAGTTTGCGATGAAACCCTTAACTTGAAGCATTTGCAAGCAACATAAGGCCTACAACCTTGCATTGTCCACAAATCTATCGTCTGAAATCAAGATTTGAAAAAACCCTAAGGTAAAACGAATCTGAAAACCTCTAGTGGCAATCCTAATGTTTTTCACTAAACTTGTGGTATCGAACGGAACACTCACTCATGCATTCAACTTTCTTCATCCATCCATTGTCAGGACGTGGGATTCCACCCTCGGTACCTTCGTTATATTTATTAAGTATAGTAGTGAAAAGCTCAAATTTTTGGAGGGGATTTTGGAGGGGGCTACTTTAGAAAAAAAATTCGATAAAATTTAGTAATATATAACACCCTTCATTATTTATAATGACTAGTAGCTCATTATGTGGATGCTAATTTACTTTGAATAATTGTCAAAAATTTAGGTCCAACACAATTAAAAATACCCTTCATTTGTTTGCACACTAACATAAAAAAAAAGGGGGAGTGCACCCCCGGGGGGTTGTTGCCACAACCAAAATAAAATAAAAATAATTTTCTAATTTTCTAATTCGTAAAACCTTTAAAATTCAATATCTTTTCAACCATGAGGTATGAAACACACCTCTTTGCATACCTCTTTGGCGCAGGGTTTTGATGATACTATGAGCACAACCAAGGGACACAATTTCAAAGATATCATTATAACAAAACAAAACAAATGAACAACCTTATTTAATGTATGGATACTTCACAAATCAAACTCTTTCTATCAAACTTAGTAACAAGGTGCAAGGATGTTGAAGTGCCTTTTCAAGATGGGGGGAATTTAAAGCTATTTCTCTAGAGAAGGCACTACTAGAAAATTTAGTTTTTCTGTTGTTTTGGTCGCGTTGATCCGGTCAAAATCTGACAAAAATTTGTTAAAATCAACAAATTTCTGTCAGATTTTGACCGGATCAACGCGACCAAAACAACAGAAAAACTAAATTTTCTACTAGTGAGGTGAGAGGATTAAGTGGGAGTACAAGCCCCATTTAGGATTGTGAGGTTTGGGTGGGTTGTCAGTTTCATCCCTATCGAATTGCTAGGGTGTAGTGTTGGTTTTGTATTACTCTTTTGGCTTTGAAATTAAATGTTTACTTTTTGGCACACAAATTCATCCAAGATCGTTGAAATTTATTGCTGACCATTGACTCAACTTGATAAGGAAGCAAGATTTAAGAGTGGGTTTGATAAATGTGAGTAGGGCTTTCCTGTGGGCTTTCCAAGCATAGAGATACATTCTAACCTCCTTATCATTTAGTATTATCACATGTAAACATTCAAAGAATCTGAATGTGTGACAAGTTTACCTCAATCAATCACAGGGTGACACAAGCTAAGTGTGAATGATGCACATCCCATAGTCATTTTTTGGAGACGGCTCAAATTCAAAAAAAGGGGTCTTAGTTTAGCCACTTTCAATTAAAATTGGCAAATGCACAAACATCCAACATATGAGGAATGCAAAATTAATTTCACTGTGAAGTCAGATGAAGAAGTGGTACTGTAAACGTAAGCGGGCCTTGGGCTACATATTAAGCTTACTGTACGTCTCCATTTCTGTATTCACGAAGCATGTATCTGTGCACTACGTAGGTCAATTCAGAATGCAATAAATTCCAGTTTACATGATTCAGTGCCGGTAATGGATTTCTACAGAATGATGTAACAAATATTGTAGTACTGTGTGATGTTGTACACTAAAACTAATGTCAATTATGCTCACCTAGCAAAGAGAGAAGAGAAAAGAGAGAGGAGGAAACTTCGAAGAATTAATTCTTAGTAATCAGTTTGTAGAGAGCATGAGCGTCCCCCCACGTACACTTTCACGCCGCTCTCCATCCCAAGAGTGGCCATGGTGCGATACTTCACGGGGTGACCCGGCACCAAATCGAACTTGAAAAAGCGACACAGAATGGCTGTAGCCATCTTCAATTGCAAGTAGGCCGAGTCTTTCCCCAAGCAGATCCGAGGGCCAGCCTGGTTGACCAGCAGATCGATCGAGTTTTTCCCATAGAGTTTAGTACTCAGCATGATGGATAGCACACATGGAATGGAATGTAAGAGTTGAATGCATGGTGAGGTCTTGCAATTGATACGAACTTTGAATTGCGTGGGTTTTCCAATTCAAAAGAGGGAGCTGATGCGTGATGCATCCGTTTTTACTAACCTGGAAGGCATTGAATTTGAATGGAGACACAGGGATGAACACGCCGTCCTTAAGCCAGCGCTCGGGCCGAAACTCATTTGCATCGTCCCCCCAAAGCTCTGTCATCCGTCCCGAGGAATATGGTACGTAGGTCACCAGCCCTCCTTTCTTCAACACTGTCCCGTCGGGCAGCACATCATCTTTCAGTATCCCTTTCGGATCCTGATACAAGTAAATAATGCACACAATATCAGTCGATCACCGATAATTAAAGTCAGATGTACGAGTCGGTGCAAGAGCAACAGCCAGGTTCTTATCAACTCGATCTTTCAGCACATCAACATCAGTCGATATATCTCAACCGTCAATTTAGCACAAATTTTTGCTATGCACTTTCTGGATTTACTTTCTGAGGGTACTTTCATTAATTTCGGTTACTTTGAGGTTGCCTATTAGTATGAAATTCAAAGATAAACGGTGTCCAACTATTTACAATAGTTACCTGGGGCACGGCAGGGTAGAGGCGGATCGTCTCGGTGATGGCAGCGTGGAGGTATTGGAACTTCAGAAGAACATCGTATGAAAGAAGTGATGCGTATTGCATGATTTTGTCGTTGAGAGTTAGGCTCTCATCGACATTTGCAGCATCGTCACTCTCGAGGAGACGAAGCTCTTCATAAATCTTGTCAGCAATGTGGGGATTGTTACCCAAGAGGTAAACGAACCATGACAATGTTGCTGCTGTTGTATCCCTCCCTGCATCAATCATGACAGAGTAAGCCATATGACCCAGCTTGCTGAATGACGATTCCTGGTGACGATTCTAATACGAGGGATTGCATGTTTGCTCACCAGCTATGATGAAATTGAGGATGATGTCACGCAGAGTCTTGTCCGTGAAATTCTGCTCAGGGTCCTCGCCCAAAAGGATGAATCGGGACAAGAGATCTGCCTTCTGCACACCGAATTAACATAAAGAGAATGATTCCTAGCTAATCGCATATACTGCATGTATATCTAGGTGAGTAGTGCGGCTGATCGACCAAGTCGCAAAGTGAATTGATGATGATGGACATTCGAGTATGGCACATATATGTACAAACATGTCTTCTGAGTCTGAGTTGCTGACCTGTTTACCCTGAGATGAGGCCACCTGCAACTCAGCGCGCCGGGTGTGAATGACTTTGTACGTGAAGTCGTCCACCACTTTTACACTGCTTGCCAGCACCGCCTCACGGCCGATGTTCAGCAGTTGCTTGAGTCGCCAAAGTGGGTCGAAGAACCGATAGGTCACGGCTTCATTGGCGTTGTCGAAGTTGGTCGCAAATGGCACTGCGGGTAAAGACGGGGACAATGTTCCAATGTCGACGCCGAACCCCACTTTGCAAATGCCGTCGAGTGTCAACCGCATGAAGAGGTCCTACGAGGAAACGATCGATCGATCGTGAGCCCACCCATTACGAGTTAGGACTCAAAATTTGAACTACCAAATGAAACCCAAGAATGTCAAGACTTGGGGTCTCGAGTGATAAATTTTTCAGAGTCGACCCGCTGAAGGAATCTCTGTTACCTGCATGTCGATAGGTTTCTTGGTATCGGACACTCGTGCGAGAATGTCCGCGAGCTTGAGGGCATTTTCGCGAAAGATGACGGTGCTGTAATCTCGAAGGACGCGAGACGCGAACTCAAAGCTCGCCGTCTTCCTCTGATGGCGCCATTCGTCCCCATCGGCGTTGAAAATCCCATTGCCGAGAAGGGTCTCCATCTGTCCGTGAAACATCTCCCCCTGCCGCAGGAATCAACTCAAGCGGGCAATTCATTACAAGCACCTCTGCGGCAGAATTAGCTTTTGCTGTAGTATTAACCCCATTTCGATCTGCTTACTTGATATCAATCATCCTATAAGCTGGAACTGGCAAGGTGCAACTGCCCACTGTAGCTTTTGGCTGTGATTATCTTGGAAGAGGTTGCATTACCTTGGGAAAGTTGGAGAAGTTGGTCTTGAGAATATACTCTACGTTCGCTGGGTCGACGGTGTAAGTGTAGACGCTGTTCGGCATCCTCACCCGAAAGGTTTTGAGTCCTTTCTGGAAGTAGGAGAGCAGCCAATCATGCATGGTGTCGAAATGGAGAAGCGTCTCCACGGTGGCTCCGATGAGGGGCCAGTCTTTTGGACCAAGTCGGTGACGCTGTTGCCACCGGAAGAACCATAGCCATGACAAAACCGCCAGGACGATCAGAAGCGCGACTCTGGAATAGCCAGTCGACGCAGTGTAAGCTTCGAATTCCTCCATACCTGATAGATCACGGTACCAATTAAAATCCGTCTTCAGAACCCTTCAGGAGTGAAATCGAGACGCTCACATCGTGTTCTACGCCAGCTACAAACAATTTACTTTCAACGATTTGACGAGCTCACGTACTAGCGTCCTGATCGGAACTAAACTCATTCACTATACTTTCTTGCTTCGGTCCCGCGCCGCAAGAATTCTGCAATTGGTCAATTGATGCGCATGACGCAGAAATCATGCAGCAGCCGTCCGCAACTAGCTAATGGATTGCTCCCTCCAAAGAGACCTGCCTTGAAGATTACTTAAGCAAGGACATTGATCTAGGAATTTGTAACCGGGTTTGTAACCGGGATTCGTGAATGATATATCTCGGTGACAAGGTGTCGTGTTCTCTGGCATTTTGCATCAGACAACAAACTCTTCAGGTACGTTTAATAATTCAGTTTCGTGAAAACCATTCAAACTATTCGCACCAACATCACGAGAGCGGTATGCTTCTGATTATCAAGAAGCTTGTCAAGAAATTCATGCTCCGTGTATCTCGATCAAGAGGCCGGGTACCAGTTGACTGAAGAAGTAGAGTCTTATGTCAATTTTGTTTACAGCTACGTTCGAAGTTTCTCCTGTCAATCTTTCCTCTCGGACGACAGCACAATATCATTCTTGAAACTGAAGAAAGTTTGACCCGATCACACATTCACACATGGCGGATTGTGGTTTGAAAGAAGTGTCAATTGTGACAGAGGATTGAACAACAGAAGGGCTTCTTCCGATCGGAAGTTTTCCAACAAGAGTGAGGTCAAATGCTAATAATTGAATTTTCGGACCACGAAATACGAAACCAATTTTGGAGAGAGAGAGAACTAGGAGCCTTACGAAATATGTGCGATCTGACTTCGAATATCGAGGTCGAGGCTTCGATCAAGATTAATGGGTTGGCAATTTACAACCCAAAAATGGTGTATGGACTAAAATTGAGGTCGCAGCGATCGAGGCAACAAACGAACTCTTCGATTATCAACCTACGCAAAAACAGGCAGTAGACAGCTTTCTTTCATGTGGCCCATAAGCTGTTCTTCAGGCACCATGCTAATGCCCAAACCATGCCCTAACAACTGCATACTGCCAAATCTTTCACAAAGCCGTCTTCCAGCAAGTTGGCGTGGGCTTGAAATTTTGTCAATGTCCAAATGAACAAGCGGCGTGAGATCGAGCTGTCGTCTCGAATCGTACTTGCTGGCGTTACCACTAGTCCTTCATCTCAGTGCATGCACAAGAAATTGAAACTGCTTCAAGACCAGCACAGAAAGCCTCCTTTTAACATGATGCTTGAGCTGCTGCTTGTGTTCCCACCTCCGCTTTGTCATTTGTCCTCAATATATGGTAGTTGCCCGACGACTCGTCACATTCGAGGTCACCCTACCTACCTGGCTTCCACCCACATTTACATACTTTCATCACCTACTACATGCGAGATGTATCACCTCTTTAGTACCAATCTCTGATGCGACATTGGAACCACCGTTGTTGGAATTCAAACGGTAAAGCTAAAGCTCCATACATTCATTCTGTGCCGCGCCTCACCCTACTTACCATGCGATGGAACAGCAAAGACTCTTAATTCTTCCAGAAAAAGAAAAAGCCAGGGCTAACTCAGCGTAAATGAATCCATTTCAGTTCTCTGCAGCAGGTGAGAGTGAAATGACTTTAGTCGTTCGATCGATCGGACGGAGAAGGATGAGTCGCTCGATGCTTCATTGCGGAGCTAGTGGATTGCGTAACAAGACAGTCGCTGGGGGCGGCGATTCCAATGTCAGACTGATTACGATGGATGGCTTACATATGTTCCACGAAGAAAATACTCGCGCCTGTGATTTCGCAAACATGCCGTTAAGAGCCCATTACTTGCTAATGGAAACTGAGGTCTAAACCCTAAACCCTAGGAGCGCTTGAAAGGCCTTTGCAGTCTTATAGTGTATTATGAATTTGGTGGTATTTGATCAGAAGAATGTTCACCAATTACTTTTCAGTAGAAAGTAAATTAATGATCACAAGAGTACATAAATAATAATGTATCACAATTAATATAATAAACCACAATTGGAGAGTTATGAAGCTAAGAAACCCCCAAGGGGCCTTCCAAGGGTTAATAATTTATTCATTTAAGGCTCCATGAATGACTCTGAGAGGACTATACAAGTGATAGTTAAATTACATACCCTTGCTAAAAGGAGAATTCTTTTTTTACCTGTAAGTTAATATTAAGTAAAGAGAGAGGATGTGTTTTTATTTTTTGTTTTTTGACTGAAACATACAACTTTTAAGGACTACAACAAGCATTGACATGACACAACATCCATGGCCACCTGATTTGAGAGGATGTGTTTTGAGGGGAGGGGAGAAGCTAAAGAGGACAAGGGTTAAAGAATGGGGTGGTGGTGGTGTATATGACATGATGTGGACATGGATACATTCAACACTAATATACTTTTCACCTATAACATTAGTTGTAATTAATAAGCTTCATCCTATTTTTGGATTTGATTTTGGCGATTTCATCCATTCCCTTTTTTTAGTGTTAAAATAGATAGCAAGAAAATCAAGTTAGAAATTGGTAGAAATCTTTTACAATTTAATTTTATTACAACTCACCCCAAGTCTTTTAAACAAGTTCTTCTCCAACACTTTAGTTTCTCATTAGTAGTCATAAGCTTCACTAAGAAAATGTAGCTCCAAAAATTTACTTTGTATTCCATTTGAATTTTTTTCAAAATTGTTAAAATTACAATTTTTGTGACACTTTCAAGATAGCTTCTTAAAAGCTTAAAATACACCAATTTTGAACTTTTTCCATCAAATTTCTCTTGGTGTAAATTTAAAGAGTACATCAATTACACCACAATTTTTGTCACTATTATTTCTATTTTAAAAAACTTCATACTATTTTAAGTATTTTATGAAGTCTTTTATTTATGTACATATAATATACATATACATAAATAAAAAAACTTCATACTATTACATAAATAATTTCTTTTTAAATCATATAAAATTCAATTCGATGTTTTTAATTATGAAAAAAGATATTAAGCTTTTTAGAAATATGTTAATATATGTGAGAAATATCAAAATTTCAAAATCTATGTTTTAATATAGAACTCAAATGAAGTTTGACCAAGTCCAGACTTCAGACTTGAAATGTCTTTTCAAGTTTAAATACTATTGAAGCAATTACTATTAAATCAATATTATTGAAGCAATACTATTAAAGCAATTGAATGACTATTAATGCATTGGTACATCAATGTATCATTGAGGGCCCATTTATATTGTTTTGAAGGATCTTAAAGACAAGAATTTTCAGCCACATTTAGAAAAATGAAGCAATTTGATTGATCAAGAATATTAGATTAGAATCAAAATAGGTACATTTTTGGTCTCTATACTTCTTTTGTATTTCCTTGTTGGTTTATGTAAATGAAATAAAACAAGAAAAGATGTTGGATGCAAGACTAAGAAATAGGATTTGTGTTAAAATTAGATTATCTTAAGTCATTGTTTGATTCTTCAAACCATTATTTTACAAAGGTTTTAAAATGATGGCATTGATTGTAAATATTGATATAGACCAATCTAAAATGTAGTACAATTCTAGTTGATTAATAATTGAAGTATTTAGATCTATAAATTCTTAATAATTAAAAGGTAATACTAGAGGAAATTTTGTATAAAATCCAAACATTTTGTTATAAGATTGAGTTCATACTCGCCTAATTTGTTAATGTTTTGGAAATTTTATTGTCCATTAAAGTTTTGTCTTCTATTGTTGTGAGGTTTAATATATATAAATGTATTTTTATTTTTTATTTTAATTATTTACATTCATTCTAAGGCTAGACCATATACTTTACATATGTAATACTCCCTTAATCCCAAAATAAATCTAGGGTTTATTAGAAATGGCTAGATTAGTGCTTCAGTAGCTTCTATTTTCAAAACATTGTATAATTATTGTAGCTTCTACTAAACCTCACTACGTGTGAAAGAATGAAAGTCAATAGTGAAGTAGCACATGTTGAAAACATGCAACAAAATCAATTTTTTTTGCTCTTTTTGGAACTATTCCAAAGGTATTAATTTTGATCATTCTAAGAGCAAAGTTGGTACAATTATGTCCATTAGCATCCTTTGTATTCTATTCCAACAATGTCTTGTGATTCAAGCTTAGGAATTTTCAACAAGAAATTTGTTAGTACTACTAGTAGGTTGAATTCTTTGCCTTTGGTTGGTTAGAGGTTGTATTTTGATTCCCTTTACAGGGATCAAATTGCTATATAGTCTCTAGAGTGTAGTATTTGCGGATTCTTTTGCTTCAAGGTGTTCAAACTAGCTTTAGTTGTTTTCCATAAATTGTGGAGAACCAGTTTCAAATTTAATTTGGGACAAGTAGATTTAGAAACCCCAAATTTATATTAGTACACGAAGAATATATTCTTACAATGCATGATACTACTCAATCTAGATAATAATGACCCCTACAAAACAACTAGAACGATATTGAACATGAGATGCTAGTCTTTTTATTTAAAAGATGATGAAATTAGTTTCAAGGTGATAAGCCAGTAGATAAGTTTATAAATGTGTCATTAGTATAAAGGCTTGTTTCCACTTGTTGGTAGCAAGTGGAGTCATTGAAATAATTATGGAGAACTTTAGTAGGTAGTTACAACAATGTTGATATCTACTCACTAAGTCTATCTAGTTTCCATTGTGGCAACATATAAAAATACTTGTAGTAGGTAGTGAAGCAACTTTTTTTGTCACACTTCAATATAACTATTGAATTTATTGAAAAACTCAAAATTTAGGAGATTACAATTTGACTTCAATATGAATGTTTTTTTTATAATGTAGTGCTTGTTTAGCTACTATGTTAGTTCAATAATTCATATAAGGATTTTGGTACTGCAAACTTGGTATTATGAACAATGTTCTATGAGTGATGATGTTTTGAATGCAAAATTCTATATGTAACTCAACTACTTAAAGTATATAAATCTATGAATGAAACAAACAAATACATAGCAATTTCAAATTGCACAAAATGTTTTTTTGCAATGAATGCTTAAAGTTCAATCCCACCAACATCAATCTTGAGAGCTTGAATGTCCAAACAAAGAACCTTAGTGACTAGAAATATATGCCAAAGTTCATTATAATTGACAATTCAAAGTTTTAATTTATTTGTAGGATTTAACTTCAAATTATCATTGTAAAGTCATTGTTATTATGAATTCCTAGTTATGCTACTTTGAAATGCCTTGCATCATACCAAATCAAGAACTCTAATGCCAAAATAAGTTCTTTGTTATCTTTGGATCAAAGAAAAATAGGATGCACAATGCTTCAACAGTAGAAACAATTGTAGCCTAGTTGCTTGTTGTCAAACTAGCCATCACCTTCCATTTCAAGTTTTGTATTTAATACAATTAAACCTCAACTTCTAGTCATACTTGAACCTTCATAAGTTCATGCAATAAATCAAGCCAAGTAAATTATTTTCATTTGTCAATTGGTACCAACACCATTGGAGTCTAGGCAAAGGTGTGATCAAAGTTCCAACTAAACCATGCATGAGATTCTTGCACTAATGGCAATGAAAACAAACATTTTCATTAAGGAATTAGACATTCCATACCAATGCAATTTTATGTGGAGAAACTCTAGACTCTTTGACATATATATAGATAGAAAAATTAGAATTGAAAAAGAGAATAATGGAAGTTGAAAATTGCATACATTGTTGGCCTTATAAATATAAATCAACCTATTATTACAAACAATACAAAATCTCACCATAGTATCTACCTTATTTTTCAATTTCTTTTGAAATTGACCACAAAGCTTTTGTTATTCAAATTCAACTAAAAAAAAAAATTCTTTCTCAAACATAAGTAAGAATATTGAAAAAATATTTTTACATCAAGAATGATAGAAAGATATCACTTTCTCATTGAATGAGTGCATTTTTACAAACTATAAATCTAAACATTTGAAAAGGTTAGGTTGGTTTATCTATTTAAAAATAATTTTACATAAACTTCTTTCTTTAGACCTATTTGACATTTTTTTAAGCCAAGGGTGCTTCAAAACCTCAGATGCACTTAGACATTCATTAACATCATATTTCAACATTCTTTGAATGAAATCCTTAGCACCTTCTGAGATTTTTAGCCATAAAACAACATCAAATTGTCTATTTTTTTTAAAGATTTTTTGGTACGTTTTCTCAAATGCATTTGCCTTGAAAGGAAAGGATCCAACTAAGAGAGCATATAATATCACACCAATGCTCCAATTGGTCCATGGTAGCCTTCCATGACTTCTAGAGCAATTAGGCTTTACTCCCAACAACTTCGGTCAATACTTCACCATCCTTAAAGAATTGAGCAAATCCAAAATCAATAACTTTGAGTGGTGATTTGTTTGAAACAACAAGTTTTTAGGCTTCAAGTCTCTATGAACAACACCCAAACCATGGCATGCCTCAATAGTATAAACAATTTCTTTGATCATTTTTGCAACTTTTTGTTCTTCAAACTTACCATATGCAAGACAACGATCAAAAAGTGTCCCTCCTTCACAAAGCTCCATCACTATGTATACATCACTATCATCTTCCAAAATATCTTTTATAAAAATTATATTTGGATGTTTTTTAAGATTGATTCACTTTAGGATGTCAATTTCACTTTGTAAGTTTTCACATTCTTTTTTTGAAAAGAGACTATACTTTGATATGCATTTGCATGGATAGTCATGGCTCGTTGCAATTTCAGTGCATAAGTATGTAGTACCAAACTTGCCATGCCCCAATTCCTTGCCTATTGTATAGAGGTCCATCTTTGTATTTGTCTTCATTTTGGGTTTCAATGAAGAGCAATAATAGACAAAGCAATGGAATTGCAAAGAAATAGAAATATATATTTACTAAAGGAGAAGACCAAACTTTTATAGAACTATTTAGCTTTTACTTTTGATCTAACTTTCATTTTAGTTTTTTAATTTTTACTCTAATTTTCAATTAGATTTTATTTTGATCAAGTTTCCTTCTAATTTTTACTTTACTCTAACTTTTACCTTGTGGAAAAGAAATATCTTTCATATGTGCACCAAAATTTAGGACATTTGGAAATATGAGTAAAAAATTAGGGCCTAATATGTTTGTTTGTTTTCATAAATGGGTAGTTCATGCACATAAAAAATCACTTTTTAGAAACAAAAGTTTGAAATTGATTTTCTATATTTAAATGCACGTAAAAATCTTTGAATCATTCCATTTTGATCAATGAATCAAAAGTTATGAGGAGTTTCAATTTGTGAGTAGTTATGGATTTTCTACTCTAAAATAAACTTTGAAGTCCTTTATTTAACTTAATTTTCAATATTTTGAAAAATAAAATAAAATCATAAGATGTAGATTGTTTAGTATAGCATCACAAACATTGGGATTGACATTTTTTTCAATT
Organism: Climacium dendroides; assembly: GCA_950106755.1. Lineage (NCBI taxonomy): Eukaryota > Viridiplantae > Streptophyta > Bryopsida > Hypnales > Climaciaceae > Climacium > Climacium dendroides. Next base: position 28,592,781 of record OX467087.1, on the reverse strand, counting down.
CCATAAATAAATTCTTAACAATTTAGTACTTTGAATTGTTCTCTGCTTCTTTCTACTTATTATATTTTTCCTATATGTTATATGATTCCGAATGATCTGAAAATTTTCAAGCATGTAGCCAACTTGCTTTGAAGAATGAATCCAAGGAAGTACTAAAATTTTGGACATTTTTCATACAAATGTGATCTTGTAAAGTGCAGTTGCCTAGTTTTTCACTAGGCCCAAAAAAGGGTTTTTGTCACTCCAAATGCTAATATCTTGCAATCTACATAGTTGAAATTTTTTCCACATCTTTTCAAGATAACATCTCAAATAACGTACTACAAAATTCTATGGTTACATGTGTCCAAAAATATTTTTTTTTCTTAAAATTTGGTACCTATACTAGAAATGGTAGTTTTGGAGAGTTTTTTTTGTAAAAACATAGTCAAAGAACTTTATGGGTTAAGTTTTTTGCTTTGGCAAGGTCATCAATTTTGTCATTTCCTTGTATGTTAGTTTAAGCACAAAATTTCTTTCACATAAGAGGGAATGTGTAAGACTCTAGTAATTGATTTATAAAGCTAAGGATGATTTTTTGGATGATTTATTTGAGCAAATGAATGTTTAATGTATGTGCTGATGAAGTAAATGGATTTGAGGCTTTTTATAAAAGTGTAAGATGTTTCATAACCTAGGATATGTAGCTAAGAGTTCCATCTTGTGGCATTGATGTGTTGTAAGTTCCGTAGCCTATGGTTTTGGAGAGCCAAATAGTGGAATTAGTGGGGTCTTCTCTTCATGGTAGAAATGAACTATATGTTGGAGCTAGGTGGATCAAGTGGTATATAGTGTTGAATATGCTGTTGCCATGACCTAATATGAGGTTAAAAATTGGCTGGATGCATTACATATGTGTACTTGTTTTTTTAATGTGGAATGTTGGATATTTTGTGAGGATGTTTCTATCCAAGTTATATTCATTTAGTGATATTTGTATAAGGGGGAGGGTAAGTGGTGATTTAATGTCGGAAGTGTCATTGAGTTGTGTTTTGTAGAAATACATGTTCAACTAATGAGACTCTATAGTATATGTTAGTTTTGTCATTGTTTATAGTATTACTATAAGAGGTGATTGACAATATCATGCCTACAACAACTCTCTTTTTCCTCCTATACAATTTCACAAACTAGGAACCACCTTAACAATTATACAATGACCATATCACTCCTACAACTCTCTTTTTCCTCCTATACAATTTTACAAACTAAGAACCACCTAAACAATTATACAATGACTAGACCACCCACCTAATCCATTCCATTGTTGACGGCAAATTCACTACAACCAACCAACTCCAAATCATATAAATGTTGACTAAATACAAATGTGGATGGCAACAACACAACAATCCAATAACTTGACCCATTCCTCCATAATACTTCAAACCATAATCTATACCTAAAACATCAATACTAAAGAACAATAAAACTAACATAATTCTACTCAATTGAACATGTCTTTCCACAAACCACAATTCAATGACACTTGCTATACCAAATCACCACTTACCCCCCCCCCCTATACAAATAACACTAAATGAATTTAACTTGGATAGAAACATCCTTACAATCCACATTAAAAAACAAGTACACATATATGATGCATCCAAACAATTTAATTTAAGCCTCTATCACAACTAAAACTAAACTTTAAAGGTTATGGCAACAATACAACCCAACATACCCAACATTGCATACCACTCAAACTGCCTACATTTTGATTTAACTCACTTAAACTTCAATTCATACTTATGTGCATTGTGTTTGTATTTTAACCATGGAGTGCTCCGACGTCTATTTTTTGGACGATGAACAAATTGAAGTTCTTGTTTCTATCTCGTTCTTGCTTGGATGAAAGTCATCCTAATTTTTGGTGATACTTGATCAAGTTCTTGTCTTATCTAATGGTTGGATTTGGTATTGCTAGAATACAAATTTTTTTTAAATTACAAATGTGGAAGTGTGTCAAGTGGTCAAACTACATTGACTCTAATTCAAAACTAGATTTGCAAAAATGAGGTCATAGATGTAAAAAACACAAAAATTTCAAAAAATCATTATGTGAAGAGAATCTCATTTCAAATCCATTCCAACAAGTTTTACTCAAAAAATGATAATATTTTGCTTGTAATCAAAATTTGAAGGAATTTTGAAATTTCCCTTTCCAAATTTATAGAAAATTATTGGTGATTGCATTGGTGAATCTAATGGTACAGATGGAATGTAAAACTCAAAATCTACAACTTTCCTTTGTATATCACTTCTAAAATATTCTTCCAAATAGCACTTTATAATGATTTTCTCGAAATTGTCAATTCTGGAGAAGAGTCCAGACGCTCCAGGGTTAACTTGGCAAAAGCACTTGGAAATTCAAATCCAAGAAATTCATTAGGGTTTCACTAGGGTTCAAATTGATCATGTCTGTTGTGTAAGCTGTGTTCATTGTAACATGGCTTTTGTTTTGCAACAGAACAAAAGGCACATCCCTCATCAATAAGTGACTGAGTAAGGTTTTGTTAAGTTCAACTCTTTTCAATTTTGTATTGTTAAAATTGGTTTTAGGAAATTTAGAATTTCTTTTTCAAAAATGTTTGATAAGTTTTAAAATAACTGCAAAAACTGAATTTGACAAGAAGGTACCTAATTTGCTACCAACTTATGATAATACAATTTTGAGGCATTTTCCTTCCGGCAAAAAAGGCAACCAGTTACAGGGGGTAATTTTACACTCTGGGTTTTATGTTCACACAACAAATACTCATTCCGAAACAAAATCCCTTGCATAATGACATTGCTGGAGATTCAAGACCTCAAGCCCCTCGGGACAACTTGTCCCTTGGCTTCAAATTGCAAAACTCGTAAACCTTGTTAAATGAGGAGATCGAGACTGAAAACTAGAGTTAATACAAGTGTTAAAGAAGATGAAAGTGCGCACATAATCAATGTGTCAGAAACTCATTCAGGGAACAGAAAAATAATTATCATTGAGCTCCCTTAGGGCATGCTAGTGTAGTGGTAATCCAGAAAATAGAACTACCGATCTTCCAAGGACTATCATATGCAAGCTTGGAAGACCCCATTGCTGTTCACTCGTTTAATTCATCAGCACACTCAATTCTTGAGCTCACTCACAAGAGCTCCAGAAGATGGGTTTATGGGGATGAATGAAATGATATGCACTTCTAGAAAAAATGCTACACGAGGAGCTTCCTTCAAAGAGTCGCACGTCAAGGTAAGAACGTACAGCAAGATACCCGGAAGCAAGCAACCAATTGGGTCCTGCACAAAATCATAGCTTCTGAGTTCTGAGTTCTGACTTTCAGTTTAGTACTGGAGTGACTATCAGAGCTTTCAGTACTAAGGGAGTAAACAGGAAAATTAAAAACAAGTTAGCAAGAAAATAAAAGCGCCGCCAACTTTAATATTTAGAAATAAAATTAGAGTTTCAATGGAACAGCAACTATTACCACTTAATAGAAAACACACAAGCACCCAACCTTAGAACCCTAAAACACGAGATAGTGAAGAATCTACAGTAACTTACAATGTCAGTTGGACAAAAGATAGTCTCCATGTTGATCACTAATGATGCGAGCTTCTCGTTTCACCAGTAGCATGCTGCCATTTAGCGACCTTGCTCTTGTCAGCTTCCATACTGCCTGGATATTCTCTTCAATCTCTTGTTGTCCACTATTTTGAAAACCGTTATAGTCTCTTTGAAATCTGTGCACTACTAGTTAAGGAAAGCCCAGGGCCTGCAATGTGCAGATATGTAAAAAACCCATCGTTGCCGAAACCATTTGCCTACTCGGGAATTACTTTCTTGTAGTGCCATCCAAAAGGTCTCCACAAGAAAAGATCCATATTAACAAAAGTGCCTAGCGTTCCAGGAGAAACACCTCATTCCTGATGATTTGCTAGTAGCCGTGTGTTCGCTCACTGCTACACGGGGGGAAAGCACAAAACTCTATGGTGAAAGACCACTTCTTTTGTACTCAATAGGGCCAGAAAAAAAATCCCATTGAGATCAGGAAGCTTGATAGTTCTCTTCCACATGGAAACAAGGCAACTGGAAAATTGTGATCAAATAATCATCTTCCAATGAAGATTAAAATCTCATTCTGTATCTGCATTGAACATGGCTTCTGCATGCCGTTGTGCTGTGCCTGCACCCTCCATGTAATACTCGTCTTCAGATCCCAAGCTTTCTTGCGATTGCAAATGGGTATCGCGGTCCCAGGATGCCTGGGTGTTTATTCCCTCCCACCCCATAGGATGACCAGAATCTATTCCAGGTGGTAGAGTAATAAACGGCAAATCCCCATCATCTTGTCTTGAGAGGCCATTACCCAACACCCGCGGACTTGTCAGCGAACTGCTTTTATTGTAAACCAGTTCTGTCCGGCCAACTGAGTAAATTGCAGAATTATCCATGCCATCGGGAGAGTGCAAGTCCATAAGGCCTGTCCCAGAAGGATCATCGGCACCACTGGGGGACCCAGTTTCATAGGCTGCTGCACAATGTTCCGAGTTGTCCGCATTATCCTTCTTAGGTTTTTTCCAGCGCTTTGTCGAGGAAGTGCCATCATCCTCAAAATCTTCTTCTTCCCTTTCTGTATGAAGATATACCCACAACTTACGATCACCATCAAAGCGAACACAAGGGTCTCGCTCATAATGCAGCCGGTCTAGAGCTCCGCTGACCACCTGATTCACCTGTCAAGAAAATCCCATAGCAACATCAGTGAACCACTCTGAATGGCAAGGTGTAATACCAAATGCTATGATCAGAAGTTACCGGAAATCAGACTGAAAATTGATAAAAACATACACTTGTATCGCTTTGCTACATTGATTGCGTGAGGTTCGAACAGACGAAAGCCCAAGAGTGGCATTTACTGATCCACAGATAAAATATTTCCAGGCAACTTGATTTTAAGATAGAAACAGGATGGAAACATGATCTTAATTACTGCCACCAAATCAGCCAAACTTGGACCAACCTGAGCATCAGACACATCCTCCATGATGAACTGCGAGTCTCGAATTAGAGCACAGACGTCAGCACGAGTGCCAATACTTCCAGGTAAACGAGCAGCTGCATCTCTCACTAAACACAAAATTGTTACATGTGGCGGTCTATCCGGCTTCAGCATGAAGTGATCCCTCGCCTTCGAGGTGGGCTTTCCACCTCCTCTCCTCAAAGGGGCAACAACAGATTTCCCTCCATCTGCTGTCGTGTAAGCAAAAGCCCGATCAGGTAACGAGTATCGGACAAGTTCTTGTCGACGGAAGTAAGTACGCATGTCCTCTGAGCTTGGTGCAATGGTCATTAAACTCTTCTGAGCTCTAAGGTCTCGAAACCGCTCCTTCTCATCAACAGGAACAGGCATGAGTGGAGGTGGTGGAAGAGGAAGTTGATCGATCTGCTGAAGTGTTTCCTGGCCATGCTTTAGCCAAATTGCAAACATGTCTTCCAATTTCAGCAAAGATTTATGTGGTATACCCCAAGCCTCAGCAGTCACCTGCACCTCTACCACATCCTGTTCCCAAATAATAGAAACAACCATTCAGGCAGTATGAACACACTGAAATCCAACAATCTCCTGCTCTTAATTAGTTCAGTTTCTGAGCACAGTTCAATTATATTGGAACAGCTTAGCCAATGAGATCACTACACTTTGAAAATACATTCACTCACTTGCTCACTCACTAGACATGTTTGACAGGAATCAATCTGATCACCATACGATAGAAGTACACCTGATTTCAACCACAATCGAATATGATAAAAGGAGAAAGGGTGTTACATAATCGAATAAGCCTAGCATTGCTCGACACAGAAAATAACAAAGAACATCTAATTTCATGACGGCTGAAAGTATAGAAAACTGCCACCCCTGGCTCGACTTCATATATGGAAGGCAAAAACTAAGAACATGCATACATACCTGAGAAGAAGAAGAAGCTACCGGAATAGGGGCTGGACCAATCCACGACCATGTCCTCATTTCCTTGTCAAAACAGACCAGAGGCTTCCAACCTTTGGTACCTGCTGGCGCCACTTTACTTCCCATTATTTTTAGTGCTCCTCGCACAAGATCCTGATGGTTCCGAGCGAATATTAATAAAAATGGGCATAGAAACCAAATGATAATTGGAACTCTTAAGGAAAAGCAACCACAAAGATATCTTAAACAAATAGACGCTGTCGACAAAGGCAGGTCCACAGCTCATACACTTTCCAGTATGACAAAATTAGAACCCCGTCCAATGAAGATGCAACATCACCCAGATACATATGCAACTGGTACCAACATATTATTATCAAAATATGCTACCCTGTATATTAGGACTAGTGCATACCTGTAAAGACTCCACTGTTTCTAAAATTCGATGATCCCCAGGGTTTTCGCGCACTCTTCTCACAAGCTCGCTGAACGGCACCCCACGAAATGCGTGAGGCCTCTGCTCTCCATCCACTTGATTGCTGTCACCCCTCTCCACACCTGAAGCCCCAGGTGCGTGATCACTGTGACTCAACAGACTTCCCTCAGACGTGGCATACGGAAGGTCAAAATCTAATCTTTCACGAGCATACGGTGCCCTGTCAAGATGGTCGTGAAATTCAGACACTCCATCCCCATAGTTGGTAATCAACGCCGTGCGTACAGCAGACAGTAGGTGCAAGACAGAGAAGGGAAATGTGGAAGCAAGTGTAGGGATGGCAATTGGCGCAGGTTTCTTTGATGACTTGGTTGCACTTCCGGGTGTCTTCTCAGGAGGCGAACCTACGAAAAGGAAACAAAATGCTAAGTGCAAATTCCAAATTAGTAACCCAATCAGTTAAACCTAACGAATATTCTTGCAAACCAAAATACTGCAATAGTACTCGAAGATCAGCAACACACTCACGATTCAAACCAAGGAGCCGCTCACTTAGTCAAACAACATAAATCCTGAACTTCCGCAAGGTGAAGGATATTCGTGATCTTTGTTGAGCATACTACTTAGAACTAAGAACCTTAACAACATATCAAGATCAGTGTCATGGTTAACTTGTTTCAGATACTGTGCTTTTGCACAGCAAGGTTGTAAAATGTAGAATCAACTTACCAGCTTGAGGGGACGACATCCCAGGAGATGTCATCAACACCTCCGCTTTAGGCTTCTTCTTAGTTCTCTTTTTTGGCTTTACGTCTACCTCTTCCTTGACCTGGTCAACTTGATCTTCATCGATACGGAGATCAAAGGGCTTCTCATCAACTTCATCACTCGGCCTAAAATCATCTTCAACAGCTCGATTCTCCTCCACAACAATCACCTCTGGCTCTTTCGTAATCTCCTCTATTTTCTTCTTCCGATGAAGCTTTTTCTTCGGTTCTCCCGATCTTTTTCCTTTCTCTATATATGGCTTCGCACCCTCAAAAGGCGATAGATCATTTGCGAATACTTCAGGCATTTCCAGGGGTTGGTCTCTCAATTCCCGTGACTGCTTCTTCTTTTTCTTCTTCACAATAACTTCACTTTCCCTTGTCCCACCTCCAATATCTATCACCTTACGTTTCTTGCTCTCTCCTGATGATTTATGTTTCGACTTCTTCTCTTCAAAGGTTTCCCGCAACGGAATATAAGGATCTAATGAAGATGTAATTACCTCTGCTTCAAAAGGTAAATAATTCTCCTCTTCGAACTCATACTCCACTACGTCATTCGCTTCTTCTCTCTTTATTTCTGTCGCTGGTGCTTTCCCTTTCACAGCGAGCGAGGCAGTTTTTTTCAACACGTTCTTACCCTTGGGCATCAGTTTTAAAACTCCTTTCGGTCTAGGTTTACTCGCCCGCACCGGTTCCTCCTGCTCCACTCTTTCTACCTTATCAATGTCAACTATTCTCTTCGATGGAGCCTCTGGGCGATCCTTCATTAATGTCTTAATTTTAAGTACCCCTTTTGATCCAGCTGCAGGTTCCAAGACAACCGGTTTCTTCTTCGAGGGTCCCAGAGCTCCTACTTCACTCCTGCCTTTGAGCAAGAATTTCCCTTTTTTTGGCAGCTCAATAGCCTTCATCTTAAGGGTACCCTCTGAAACTATTCTTCTCTGAGGAGCAGCCTCGACGCTGGCCTTGACCCTTCTAACAGTTCCAGGCTTACGAACCACACGTTTAGGCTTAGGCAAAGGAAGCGGTTCAGTCTGAAACCTATCCCAGATTTCTAACCTCTCATCTATATCAGCATCAGGAGAATTCTCCCATTGCTTTTGCATTTCCACGAAAAGGCTGACCATGTGATTGTGATATCTTCGCAGTACGTGGTAATGCTCCTTTCGCTGCAAGTATTTTAGACCTTCCCGGTATCGTGACACACGCGGATGACACAAGCCTCCCTTTAGTCTATCAAACAGATCAGCCATCGGGCTGGTGAAATGAAATATCTCCCCTCCCAGCAAGTCTCGGATGGTGTCTTTAAAAACCTCCTCATCTTCGATAGGCGGCAGATGCAAGGCAAGTGACTCTCGCTCCTCCTCTATCAAACCAAAATGACACTTAATTTCAAACGATCATAAAAGATTTCAAATTGAAAACATCATGAAAGAAATTCGAAAAGAATAATACCGTACGCACAGATCGGGTTCAACCCTCTGTTGTCAAAATTAAAATTTCCAGATCACATTTCAAGAGGATACAACCAATCACAAGACAAGCGTGACTTCTTTGGCCAAAGACAATTAATTTATGCCAAATCTGACGCACGCGTAGGGTAGTCGTAATCAACCGAAAGCATTGCAAAAGTAAGAGAACGACCAAATCTAAAGTTCGTAACTGCATCAGCCAGACTGCAGCGCCGAGTTGCACAAGAATTACATTGGCATCAAAGCTTCACATTCTCAATACAGCAAATCAAACGCTTCCAAATTCCCTTTCAAAACATTTCCAGACTCAGAACTGCCGCATGGAATTGGATGTGTAAGAAACATGAAAAACAACAACAAGCAATGATTGCGAACCTGTTAAGCAATAATTCCACGTATTCAGAGAAAGGACGCCTTTCAAGCTTGGAAGATTAAATAACTCCGACGGCACGGTACACATATCATCACCAATTTGGCAGACCTCGCTCCCTCTCTCCGTGACTTCATCCTCCGATCCTTCGGACTCTCCACCACCGCCTCCTCCTCGTGCATTTCTCGGCCGCGGTCGTGCAGGCGGATTGTCATCCGTGGAAGATCCGGACATGGTGTTCCCTCGACTAGCTCGCGACGCACCCGCAATCATGGCCATCTCTCCCTCGCGCGCGCGCGCCTGTATTATTCATTCACAAAGGTAAGCACAGAATCACAAAGAATTTCAACAACAGTATTTTGAAAAACAAAATGAACTCAAAGCAATATTAGACTGATAATTCATAGCATAAATAAAGTTACCGCAATCCTTCCGCCTCCTTCACCGCAACGTGTCACGTCGCCAATCTGCTCAATACAAACCTACTCATCGTCCACCGACATCCTCACCACCCGCAATCAAACACTTTCCGATCTGCGAATTCCCCGACCGAAGGAAAGTAGAACCACAGCAACCGCTTCGGCGTCCTACGCCCATCGACCATACAGAAATCTGCGGGCGCATCCAGCAGCGTGAGCAAAGTAGGGTTTGAAGCTCCATAGCCATAGCCACGGTCATGGCGAGCCTTCCTTCCCTGCCACGGCTAAAGGTGTCCCTTCCTCTAACCCTAACAAACCTCAAGTCTGCACTTCTGCAACAACCTCGTCACACTTGAGTTCACACCTTTGGAGAGAGCTCACATGCAGACCTCTTTAATATCACCGTCTCTAGCTTCTCTCCAATATTTCAATTCCATCCTGATTTCCATTTAAAAGTCAATTCCAAACTCTATGAAATTCCTGTTGTTCCACTCTTTCATATTTTTTTTATTAAAATTTAAAATGGAATATGAAAAGGTAGAAATGAATAAGAAATAAGGTAATTCTAAATTCTTAGTAGATATATAACCCTTAAGGTATGTTCACACTTGGTGTTAGAAGCGTTGTTTGGAATGTGAATCTTGGCCCAAAAGTAGATCTAAATTCATTCCTAAAACCCTTAGTAACAACACCTTTAACACCAAATGCAAACATACCTTTAATCAAATCTTTTCTTTAATGACATTTTAGAATAACTTAGCACACTATTGCTTTCATTTCTTCAAAAAATTTACCTCACATGCAAATTTTTTGAGATATAATATATCAACTTCTCAACTTATTAAGGGAAGTACATCAATCAACAATGACAATGAGGCAAAAAGAAGTAAACAAGTGTTCATGTTTCAATTTTTTTCCTCCCCCTTTTGGAAAAATTCAGAGCTATTGATCTCAATTCAAAAAAAAATTCCCCCCTCACTCTAACCTTGACCGTAATAGTTTCAACATCTACCTTTTAAAACAAATGAATTCAAATATCTTCCAAAGAGACACTAAAGACTAGTTTTTATCATCCACCCAAATTTTTTGATATTCTCATGTTAGTTTTTAAAATTTTGTAATTTAATATAAATTTTCTAAAATTTCCTTTGTGAGTATTATTTTCAAATTCAAATATTTTGGCCTCACAAATTGAATTGAATTTCCAATTAAAAAAGGATTATTTAAAAATGACTTCAATAAATAAATAATTCAAAAAGTCTTTTAATTTTGTAAGGATGCTACAAACTAGAGTAGTTCAATGGATGACAAAGAATCCTTCTATATAGGACAAAAGTGCATATGTTCATTTTTGAAATTTTGTGCAGAAAGAAAAGGTCTTGCATAGTAGTTTGACTTTCAATGACTACTTTTTTTTAAGTAGACAATTTACATTGTATCAAAAAAGGTGATTTCTACAGTGGTGAGCTTATTTTTACAAGATTAAACTTCTTCCTAGAAGGTCTAAACTTCTCCCTACATCACCATTGTAGTTGTAGGACAATTTCAACAAAAAAAATAACAATTCTAAAAATGGAAGCCTAAATGTTTGAAAAAAATTGTATTATAAAAAATTATGTAAATTTTTATTATTCTTGGTTTTAATCAAAACCTTCCTTTTCACAAATAATTACATTGAAAGAGGGTAGTCCACAAAATTTCACTTTATAATTCATCTTCATATTTTGAGAAGACTTACACTATCACTAAAATCATAAGTGAAAGAAGTCTACTACCATATTTTTTTCATTGGTGTTTATGCCTTCAAAAATTGTATGTTTGTCTAAGTTTAAAGAAAGTCTATACAACTAACTTGATTTTTACCAAACACCATCTTACAAGTTTTTGAGAGTTTATCTCAATTATAGAACTCCTAACGAAAAGTGAAAAAATTATTTTTGAATTTAAAAAACTAATGAATTTGCTTCAAGATCCTATAGTTCTTCAATTCATTGAATTTTATAACAATAACAAAATTTAAACACATTTGTAAGTAAAGGTTACATTTTCCTATAGATGGTTAAGTACCTTAGGCATCTTTTAGTTTAACATATATTTCTAAATTACAATGAATAAACTTTGTCAATGAAAACTATAGATATTACATTAGTGTAGAATCTACTTTGAATTGTTTATACTTATTTTTACATCTAGGTTTGTAGACAAGGTAAGTGAACCAAAGCATGATATTTTTGCAAAACTTTCCTATTAAGATTCTTACCTAAATTGTAGGTCCTTTAAACTCAAAGAGCCTCGAATAGATTTTAGACCCACTAGATTTTTAAAAGCTTTGAAAAATTTGTAGTTTATTCATAATTTGTCTTGAAAATGCATCTCCTTTGGCCTCTCAATAAGATTGACATCTAGCAAAATTTAGACAATTTAATAATAGAAACCACACTTTTGTGCTTATTTGAGCAATTTAGAGGCACTTATATTAATCAATTCAAATTGGAATGTTGTTAACAATTGAGAGTGCTACATATTAACTCCCAAATAATTAGGGTACATTTGGGGCACAAATATTAAAAAGTACCATTTTCTAGCTCGTAGAGCAAAGCTCGGAAGGAATAGATGTTTAAAGAATCCATTTGTGCAAAATTGTACTTGGCTATAATACGATGGAAATATAGGGGGAAAATCTATAAATTTTTACTTTGTAGATTACACAATTGTATTGTTTGAAGTAAAAATGAAAACATTTTGTCCAACCCTACCTAAAAGGGTCAACTACCTTTGACTTCTCTTGGTATTAGAGTTTTGTGCTACATGTAGTTTTTAAACCATTGCTTACTATAGAATGTTGTAATTGTATAATTGTCAAGTTTTAGAAGTACAAGAGGAATTTAGCACAAGGTTCCCAAAGCAATTTGCCCTATCCAAAAAAGTTTGAACAACACACCTTTTCATCCAAACATCCCGTTTGAAAAAAATGTGTAGTTCTACTAAGTGGAGCTATATCCAAACCTTACCCCCTAAGTGTCACAGATAGAATAGCAAAAGTGAAGGGTTTGAATGTGAGTTTTTTAAAAATGGAATAATTTGAAGTATACTTGGTTGCCAAATTTATCACCATAGAAATTTCAAGCCAACTTCTTGATTAATGCAATTCTAAAGTTTTTGAGAAAATTCACCATATGGATACAAAGATTATAAAGTTTGATGAACAAGGTCTTCTAGGAATCCTAGTTCTTTTGACCATGATAAATCTTTAGAAATTTGATGAGGGCACAAATCAAGTGTGTGCAAGCTTCAAGCATGATGTAGAATGTTAAGATAATAATCCAAGGAAGAAAAAAATCATTAAAAATCTTGAAATCCCAATTTTTGTATTGTCCACAATTCAAGGTTCAACTTACACTACTAGAAAATTTCGTTTTTCTGTTGTTTTGGTCGCGTTGATTCGGTCAAAATCTGACAGAAATCTGTTGAAACCGACAGATTTCTGTCAGATTTTGACCGGATCAACGCGACCAAAACAACAGAAAACGAAATTTTCTAGTAGTGTTATTTGCTACTTTGGACTCATCCTAATCAGTTTTGCATATAGTGCATGCTACACAAGGCAATTATGATACGACAAGAGCAATCTATGACATGTATATGCTTCCTTCAAATTTTTGAACTACTGTTTAAGGTCCAAATACATTGATCAATTGAAATCTAGTGCTAATTCCTCTTCAAATGCTTTTTCAATCTTGTGTATTCAAAAAATGTCCGCTCTAACGCTTAGGAGTTAATTGAGCAAATTGAGTTCAAGTCTTCTCCAATTTCTAATTATCTTATCTCTAGTGCCATTATACACGATGCAAGCTAATTCAACTTCCTCACCTAGGCATCCAAAAACTTAATTGTAGCTGTAAGGTAGGTACTCCCCAAACTACACCTTGCCTAAAAATGCCATCATCATTCTAAGTACAACTTCCCAATTGACATGTTGAAGAAATGATTTTAGAACATTTTTCTACCTAAAAAACTTTGACCCTTATAACTTTTGTATAAGGTATCCAAATGTTGCATTATTTGGTGCATTGTACCTCCTCTCACTTGCCAAAAAAATGAAAATTTAACTATAATAATAATAACAATAATAATAACAACAACAACAATAATAATAATAACAACAACAATAATAACAACAACAATAATAACAACAACAATAATAACAACAACAATAATAACAACAACAACAAGGCACAATAGCCTAAAGTGGTAGGTTTGAGAGTAGCTACCAAGTAAAAACTTTGACCCTTTATAACTTTTGCACACGCTATCCAAATGCCGCATTCTTTGGTGCATTGGAACCTCCTTTCACTTACCAACAAGAAATCAATGAAAATTTTAACTAGTCTAATACAAAATAATAATATAACAATAGTTTTTTTTTTAAATAGGCACAATAGCCTAAAGTGGCAGTTTGAAGAGTAACTACCAAGAAAAAAACTTTGACGCTTCATATCTTTTGCATACGGTATCCAAATGTCATGTTCTTTGGTGCGTTGGAACCTCCTTTCACTTACCAACAACAAATCGATAAAAATGTAACCATTTTAATAATCACAATCATAATAACAACTAGGCACAGTTAGTAGCCTCAAGTGGCGGTTTTTGGTCGTGTCCGCACATTCTGTTTTTGTAGTACTGTAAAATTACAATTCTGAATGATTTGATGGATGGGAGTTTGGTTTGCATCAAGAAATTGGGACTGACTAAAGCCTGTTCCTGTACTACATGGCATGATATTAACCCTTACACGTCGAGACGCATGTTTTGTGTCCCATGGATGACAATGAATTCTCCTGTGTGGGACAGAAATGCAACTATTCATCCTTGGAATTAGGGGGTGGAAAGGGGAAATCTTCTACAATAGTTTGACTCCCAATGATTATTTTTTTATTTTTTAAGCTAGATGATGTCACATAGTTCCAAAAGGGCTAATTTCCGTGGTTACGAGCCTGTCATTTAAGGATTAATTGAGCTGGTGAAGATTGGTGAGCTAGTTGTATTACCGAGCTCTCCGCACAAAACTAGGTTACGGAATTTGGTGCAATACTAGTGTGCTCTTGTGCTGTAGCCACAATCAAATGACAAGTAAAAGTGATTTTCTAATTTTTAAAATTAAAAAAAAACTCAAAAATCCATAACTTTCCCACTATATGTGCGAATGCCATGAAACAAAGCCCATGCACTCCTTGAGTTCTTGTTGAGGGCTTTCCAATGGTACCAAGCACACAATTTGGTGATATATAGTCTAGGAGATCTCATCGTATCTATCTATCAAACAAACAAAAATAAACAAACAAACTATCTTAATGGATGGATGCTACCTTTAAGACAAACAGGCATCAACTTTGGCTACCTTGAGAGTGAGTATTAAAAAAAATAGAAAAAAAAAGGATTTTATAACTTGTAAAGGATTATTGGGAGGAAGTTGGAATGAGCAAACTAACTAAATAGATGCTCATTCCAATGTGGAAGAAGTTGCAAATTGGCTATCAAATTCAATTGATTGTTGCGATTTTGGCTAAAATCTAATTTTTGCAAGGATTTTCTCCAATGTACCTTTAGCTACTGAAAATTTTAAGTAGCAAAGGAATGAATTTCAGCCAATTTTGTAAACGTTGATCAACACCTATAATAAACACTAATTTCAACCAAGCATCGAGTTGAGTATAGTTATAATAATTAACTATAAGTTATTTTTATTGAACTATATTGGCATTTAAGAGAGGATCCCAACTCACTTTAGCATGCATTATTTGGACACCATATGGATAAGTTATGAATTTTGAGAGTATAATTGTCAATTCTAATATGAGACCTTTAAAAATGCATTGGTGAAAAAATTTGAAGCTACTCTAAATGGAATATATACAAAAAAATTGCCCTTGTTATGTAGTTGTCTTTGTTATATAGTTGGTTAATTCTTTGAAGCAAAAGTCTTTTTTTTTTGCACATATTTGTTGACATCTTTGTTTGAGTCAATTGAGTGTATTGTTTACCTTAGTATTATCAAAATTTGTCATAAATAAAGTTATCTTTACTCAAGATTCACGTATTTCTTTAAATGTATGAAAAACATTTGAACAAAACATTACCCTTAGAACACACCATCACAAAGTTTAGACCCTATGGTTTGGCAACAATTATCGTGCAGTTATCGTTGTTTCATGGGTTCACACGTTAATCACATTGTTATCACATCATTATGGTGCATTGCTTTGCATTGTTACGATGCTGTTACAAGTAATACATTGTAACAATGCGAAGCAATGCACCATAATGATGCAATAACAATGCAATTAACGTGTGAACCCATGAAACAACGATAACCGCACGATAATTGTTGCCAAACTGTAGGGTTTAAACTTTGTGATGACTATCCCTCATCTTGAATATAAACACTATAACAATTAGGAATTGATATTGTATTTCAAGTCTCTCACTCCAATTTGTACATATCATTTGTAACCTACTTAGATTCAACCTTATATAGTATACGTGAAATGAGGGAGATCTTTTGTATGATACTTGCACATTGGAGATTCAACTACATTGTATTGTTTGAAAATGGTGAATCCTAAGGCTACACTGGGTCCTCTATCAATCTTAATCATTACTTTTTCAAGTAATCTTCCTTGCATTGGAGAAGACAATGAAACCTTATGAATTAACTTTAAAATGTTATATGTGAAGATCCATGTTAAATAATAAGTTCATACATTTGAATTAATTGTAAAGTGTGTGCAATGAGGGGCT
The DNA here is from genome assembly GCA_950106755.1 of Climacium dendroides. Classification (NCBI taxonomy): domain Eukaryota; kingdom Viridiplantae; phylum Streptophyta; class Bryopsida; order Hypnales; family Climaciaceae; genus Climacium; species Climacium dendroides. Next base: position 28,576,523 of record OX467087.1, on the reverse strand, counting down.
AGGAGCTGGAGTTTGAGAAAAATAGAGGACAAAACTCCTCCTCGAAGTATTTAAGGTAGGAGGTTCTAAAAGCGTACAGGTTCTAAAACCAACCACTTCCTCAATTGTACACTACTTGTACATGTTGCTTTTTCATAGCCTCCAACAATGTACAAACAATGTACATTTGAGGAGGTGGTCAATTTTAGAGCCTATGCCATTTCAACTTCAAAATTTCATAACTAATTCTATAAAGCTCCAAAATAAAAAAACTTGGATTAGATGCCAATTGCTCTTGTCTTTCAAGGAAAATTTATTGAAAAATATTTCAAGAAGTTTCACATCCCTAGATTTAGTTTCAACTCTTAGGTGTGTGATTTATGAACCTCCTACCTTAAAACTAGAATGTTATGGAGTTTGATGTTGTGTTTCTTTTGTACTATTCTTAGTTAAGCTTAAACCATATTTCAAACAAGGGTTTCGTTTAGAATTAATTCTATTGTATTTATCCAAGGGTTGTAAAAGGGGCAAGGAAGGAGAGGATCAATTCTCCCTCCCACACTAAATCCAAGGGCAAGCCCCATAATTGAAGGACTAACCTTGAAGTGCTCTGATGTCCATTTTTTGGACAATGAACAGATTCAAATTCTTGTTTTTGTCTCGTTTTTGCTTGGATGAAAGTCATCCTAATTTTGGGTGATACTTGATCAAGTTCTTGTCTTATCTAATGGTTGGATTTGGTGTTACTAGAGTACATATTTTTCTAAAATTACAAATGTGGAAGTGTGTCAAGTGGTCAAACTACATTGACTCTAGTTCAAAACTAGATTTGCAAAAATGAGGTCATAGATGTAAAGAACACAAAAATTTCAAAAAATCATTATGTGAAGAGAATCTCATTTCAAATCCATTCCAACAAATTTTACTCAAAAAATGATAATATTTTGCTTGTAATCAAAATTTGAAGGAATTTTGAAATTTCCCTTTAAAAATTTATAGAAAATTATTGGTGATTGCATTGGTGAATCTAACGGTACAGATGGAATGTAAAACTCAAAATCTACAACTTTTCTTCATATGGCACTTCCAAAATACTCTTCCAAATTGTACTTTATAATGGTTTTCCCAAATCATCAATTTCAGAGAAGACTCCAGAGTCCAGACGTTTAGGCCCAACTGAAGCACCGAAAAGGAGGCCCCGTAATAACGAACCCCGTAATAATCAATGCCGTTGCCTAGTCGTCCGCTCAAAGCTTAGCTGTCTGTTTGGTTGCCAAAGACTCGGCCCTCCTCGCCCTCCCACGGCCTCCGCTTCTGCATCCCAACTCTGCTCTGCTCGCCTGCTTGCGCTCGCCTTGTCACCACCGTTTGCGTCCCTGCTTGCGCTTCCCGTCCACCGCACCGTCTCTCCGGTAACCTCCGCGTTCTCCTTGCCCACCTCCGCCCCTCTCTGCAGCCCCCAACCTCGTGACGAATGGTGCCCGGACGCCTCCGCTCGGCTTCAGGGTCGTAGCTGCCGGCCGTTGTGTTCTCTCGGTGGAGGTGAGCGCCCTGGCATACATTTGCCGCTGGAGTCGTTTCAAGTTTTATGTGGAGTTAAGACAGAGCTCAATTTTGGCTTTCGATTCTGGGAGAGGGGAGTGATTTTAGGTTAGGTTACGGTGGTGGTGTGAGTGGGGTTTTGGTTTCGGTTTGGTTGGACAGGGATTTCTTTTCCCTTGTGAGGGTTCGGAAGTGGCGGCATCATTGCGGATGTTGCCGCAGCTGGGAGTTCACGATGGCGCTTATTTTTTAGCACATTTTGGGGACATGTTGGGGACTTTTTTTGAGTTCTTGGTAGGGGTGGTGAATTGGCTTAGGTCGTGGCTTGATGCGTTTCGGTTGGGGGAGGTTTTGGTTTCGTGATTAGTGAATGTTCACACGCGTTTAATGAAGGGTCGGCAACTTAAATGGGATCTTCGTGTGTGACGATTTTGACCTGGTGTAGTGGCGTTTCCATTTTTTTTCCGGTTTCCGATCTGGAAAGGTTCGGCTGTCTGTGTTTGATGCGGAGGGCACGGCCTTTTGACTCAATTTGAGGGACTGAGGATTTGGGGTTAGCAGAAGTAGCGAAGCTCAGATCTATACTCCGCATTCACAAGTAAAAATAAATTCTCGGACGTTTCCGCATGGAGCTGAAAGTGGATCATTTCTGAGTTATTTTGTTCAGGTCTACGTAGTCTTCAACGCATAGTAGTGTTGATGATTTCCCGGATTTGCTAGCTGTTCCCCTTTTGTGAAGTGGGATATGGAGCTTTTTGTGTTCAATTTGTTTATGTGGCACTTACTGTCAAACTTTTGACTTTCCGCGCCTCACAGATCCTTGTGATGGACTCCTTGTACGACTCCAGATGAATGCATCTTACAGCATCACTGTCCTAGGTTACCGACACGTTCTCGATGCAGATTCCTTTTAGCAGTCGAGCTACGACTTGATTTTGGGCGGTTATGCAGTCGGGATCAAACTGGTATTCGAAGCAATGGATATTTTGTATGAGTGTTGGCCAGGTTAATCATTCTCATATTTGCATCGGCCCCTCGGATTGCGCATTTGTCGAGCTTGCACACAATTACGTGATAATTTTACAGACGTGGTTCTAGTTATTTCATTTTATACTCCCATCTCCTGAAACTAGCTGATTTGGAAGTTATGTGCGCAGGTACTTTTGAAGCCAGGGTTTATCTTGAAGAGGATATGGTCGCAAATGTGTGGATCTTTTCTACTGTTTAGTTCGCAACTAGCGTTTCCCGGGTTTTACCAGCTGCAATCGGGAATTTGAGGAATCGATATTGACCTTTTGACTCTGGAGTTAATATAACTTGTCATGGGAATGGCAGTTGACATTGCTTTCGACCTTTTACGAATGGATTGACGACGAAAGGGCTGCATCAAGTATTTGGTAGTGTAGAAGGATGCAGGTTGGACTGCTTGGAACAAAGCAGTGTTCAGAAGGCAGGGGCGTTTGGAGTATGATTTGTATAGAAGGTGGTGCCACAGGGGGCACAAGCATTCATCTCTGGTAGGGCTCAACAGAGGTAGCTTTTTGAGCAGATGAGGATTATTTGACCGTTTTTACTCAGCAGCATTTTGAATTTGACTGGGGTTCGTTATCTTCTAGCTTATCGAGCCCTCCAATAGCTTCGTCGTTGGATACGGAGCGTGAAATAGGTTCTCCTCTCAAGAGTCTAGCTTTCATAGGTTAAAGCGTTTCTTTTGCTCATGGAAAACAGGTGAAAGAGTATTCCAAGTCTTCAATGTTGGAAAGGTACACTGATGCACCGAGAAGAGTGGAGGTTGGGTGATGCCCCTGACCAGTTCAGCCGCGGATGTGCTTGGTGTTGCGACCCTGGTTCTGGTCCTCCTGCTCATCTGTGCAGGACTAGGATGTATTGCCTACGTCCTATATTTTCGGCGCCGGATTCAGACGGAACGTCTACCAGCATTACAGGTTCTTCTCTACGACATATTCCTCGTATTTCCAAATCTCCGGATTTCTACTCTTGAATGCCTTTGTGACGGTAGAGGATACTATTCACGTCTGTTTGAGTGTGATTTTTGGGAGATCAGAATAGATCTGTGGAGAGATCAAGAGTCAATCTTTTGAGATGAAGTTATTATTTCTATGAGTGAATTTCTAATGTAATTTTTAAGTGGGAGGTTGTAGATCACTATATTTGACATTAGACAACCCCGTTTCCACGCAATGATCAGTGGCCATAGACATCTAACCAAGTTATGTTTATAATTAATTTATCGAAGGGTATGAATAGGTGAGTTTCTGTTGGTAACAAGAGTCAGTATTGGAGACGGGTCAAGTCCCCACCACTTTTAGTATCCTCTGCCGTGTATCTTCTTTTGAAGTTTTCAGTAGCAGTCTGTATGTGGTGGCAACTGGGTGCTCTGGATTGATGCAAAATGCTCAAAAGCCATGCTTACCTAGCATTATTTGACTTCAGGACTTCAATGCACTATGGATAGTTCGCATCATCCTCATAGTGCTTGCGGTATTATGGAGTCTAGTCGAGCTCTTACGCCTCCCTCTACTCCGGCAGCCGAACTGGATATTCCATTCATGGAGCTTCCAAGCGCAAGCCAACGTATGTCGGTTCTATATCCTTTCGTCCCTGGGTTTTCTGGAGCCGTGCTTTTTCCTCACTGCACTTTTCCTGGTGCATGGCTCCCTACGCAAGGCGCCATTCACACCTCGAAGAGCGTGGAATGGCAAAGTGGTGGTTCTCATTCTCCTCTGCTGTCTCCCGGTGTTCCTGTTTCAACTTTTCTTTGTTGTCATTAGCCCAAGCATCGGGTTCAAGAAGAGCGGCGATGTCTACAATTTAGAGAATGAGGGCTATGGTGGCAAAGTTCCATATTACTTCACGCAGGCATTTGTGAACGTGACAATCGATTCAAGGGAGGTTGCTGTGTGTTGTTACCCTTTCCTGAGCACTCTGGTGTTAGCTTCCTTTGGTATACTGTACTCCGCATACTTTCTCATACTGGGATGGAGGGTGGTGAGAGTCGTCATCAACAGATATCTACAGAGGAGGTTATATGGCCTTCTGGGAGCACTGCTGCTCCTGCTGCCTCTGCACGTCCTGTTCCTAGGGTTGTCGGTTCTGTCGAAGCCGATGCACGTCCCCTTCGAGTTGCTGAGCTTCTTTGCATTCATCATGGTGTTGCTTTGTACTACGGTTGGCGAAGGTATCCTCGTCATCCGGCCCATTGCGGACGCCTTGGCAGTGGGGTGGGTGGTGTATGCTGCGTCGGAATCTGGCCGGGATACTGACGCACCTGGAGAAGGTCTTGTTTCCTTGTCTGTGTTCGGAAGCGATGATGACGAAGCTTCATTAGTCGGGAGCCGGGCTCTCTTTGCTAAATCTCAGTCTCGAAATCGAAGTCGTGATGCCGAAGATAGCGAATTTGGCTCTGCGAGGAGGAGCTTCTTAAGGCCAACTGGGAGTTTCTCGGATCACAATGGGATTCCTTTCTTTAATCCGGACTCTCCTGCACTTCCTGGGAAACCACTGATCGCTCATCACCACCACCCAAATCAACAACCGTTCTACCCCTTCTTGTAGGATGGTGGTGGTGATGCAGTTTAGTTGACCCGTCCAATGTACAATCTTCTACAGTTAATGCAAGATGCTCAACGCTCTTTCATTTTGTCAAAGCGGAAGTGTGAGCTCATCGGACTCGTTTGTAAAGTATATGTCCTGGTCACGAGCCTGAGGATGTAAAGCTTCAGGATGGTAGGACAAATGTACTCAAGTAAAGCACAGCATTTGGATTGGATACCTTCTCCGCTGAGTTTTTCTCTGCCGCGTCTCTGGTTTCCCTATCGAACTCACGATTTTGCGTCATCTGAAGTCCTGCTGTACTGTTCACGTTGCGTTGTGGACGGATCAATGGTTTGCTTAGTTCTGTGCAGTGAATGGGGCGTTTCTTTCGAAGTAGAATTATGCAATGTCAACCGTGCTTTCCTTCCCCTCATCTGTTGTTTTCTAGTTGATTTCACGTGACTTGCGTAGTTCCATATTAAGAATATGAATCAATCCTTATGTGGTGTCCATGCAGGGAACCTTTGTGGGAATTAGATGTTGTCACCATCTTTCAACAGATTATGTTGAGGGAGGGGTATTGAAGATCCTCGTGTCAGCAACATAGTCTAATTCTCAGAAGAGATTAGCGAGTTAAAATTAAGTGGAGTTATGCCGGATAGTTTGTAAATGAGTTGGTGCCATTGGTACCCTAAACCCTAAACCCTAAAAGCCACCCAGAAACCATCCAAACTTTATAGATTGCAGATGAATTAGTTAGGGCAGAGACATGTTGAGTTTAATAGTCAAGTACGTTGTTGTAGACGTACAAGTTAAAAGGCATGGACACTTGTGGACACTTGCCTCTCATAGATTACATAGACTAAAGCTATGCTTGAAAAAGAGATGTGATTTGCAAAATAAAGTAACTAAACCTAATTTTGATCACTTTTTAAAATCCACCATTGTAGCAACTTGTCTAAAATGTACTCCTACTATTTTTAAAAGTCTATGGTTGCTTTTAGAAACACTTATATTTAGTAGTTTGAAAATTTGTAGTTTATTTATATTGTGTCCAAAATATGCATTTTAAGAGACTTTAGAATCTCCTTTTGACTACCAACAAGATCCCACTAAAAGTTTTTAAATATAATAATGGAAACCGTGTTGAATTTCTTTATTGTACAATTTTAGGTGTAGTTACCTTATTATCATTTTTACTTAATAAGATCTTCAATAGATTTATTTTCATGTCTAGAAAGTAAAATTTAACCTCTATTGTTCTAAGATGTTGAAGCTACATTACAATCTTCTTTTTGACAAACTACTACATTGATTGGATATTGCTTAGACTTATCAACTTTGAATTTAAACATTCAGATTGACATACGCAGCACTTACTAAGTTTTGGAAGATTATTTTATTTTTGCAAGGAATGACCTTGTATCTTGAATGGCCAACTCTAATAAGTTTAAATTGGATAATTAGGAATTTTTTACACTAGTGACCAAAATTTAGTTTAGATAATTCTCTTGGTCTTAATTAGCTTGGTCAAGAGTTATAACTAAAAGTCAATATTGTCATTAATTTATTCGTCACCTCCAATAGTATAAAGTGAACTTAGATTGGTCCTTTGGAAGCTAACTTTTTAAATGAAATTCTAAAAAATAAATTTGATAATTTACTCTTTCTTTTACTTATCTTCTCTCTCTTTCCCCCCACTTTCTTATCAACTCCTAATAAAGTTTCAAGAGCTAGAATGCCAAAAATTAAAGGAGGAAACTTGTAACCAAGAAGAATGCAAATTTTATTTTTAAAGCTAGAATCAATAGTATAAAGTGAAAAATATTGTATAAATGACACTACTATTTTAGTATGTTTTACAATGAAATAAGCAATAAAAATAAAATGTACAAAAATAAAATTCATTTATTACAATAAATGTCTCAATAAAAATTTATTTTTTTGCAATAAAACTACAATTATTACAACAATAATGCATTTTCCTTAGTGAAATAGCAAATTTAGCTACAAAAATAAGATTTCAATAACAAAAATTGAATTTATAATAATAAAATAGTAATAAACAATATTATAGAGTGACAAAAATAGACCAATTTGCTTTATTGGGATGTCTTGGTCACCCTAAAAAAACAATGAGAGAACCCTTTGAAATAGTCTTGCCACAAAATCTAGGTGACCATAAATCTTTATCCATTTTAGGACATATAGAAGTTTATGCCATTTTATTATCTATTATAAGCTTTGGTCATTCTTCATTTATAGATGTCAATGTAAAGTGAAGTTGAATTGGCCCTTTCTTCTCTTCCAATCACAATGTTGTGGCTATGCCCCTTGGTTATTAATGTAAGAGGCCTTTAAGGTGACATTTTGTTTTCGAAAATTAATAAACATGTTAAATAAGCAACTATGCTATGAAAGATTTAATTTATGTAGCACTGCTTTGTCTTTTGAGAAAAATCCTGCTTAAGCTTCCTCACATGTAACTTTTATCAATGCAAAGGCTCCTTTTCTTTGGTTCAAAGTGACAATGCAACAATTAAAGGCTCCTACAGATTTGTCAATTCTTGAAAAAAATTAAAGTGGTGCCTTTTGTGGAACTTTTAGGTATCCTTTGTTGCTATTTAAAATGAAAGAGCATTTGTTTTACTATAAGATGTATGTTCAAGGATTTTATCATCATTGATGGGCCATTCCATTTCTATTGTTTTATAGACCTTTAAATATCACAACCAAATCCTTAGGCTAGTTATTTAGTACATTTTCAAAAAATGTTGAAATGTTTGTATAAGGCAATTTGGAAGTATTTATGATACTATTTAATTCATGTAGTTGTCTTTGTACCAAGTTTTAGAACAACAACAAATTTTGGCAAAGTCTTCTATTTGTTGTACAAGGTGTGGCAATACAACCTTACATCTCAAATTCTTAAAGCCTTAAGTTCAATATTAAAATGCTATTTTTTAGTACTATTTCATAATGATTGTTGGTGTGTGCTTTTTTAGTACTAACTCAATTGATGATTAAATCAACATTAGATCAATCATTCATTTATTTAGTACTATAAAAACACTCTCTAAATTCGAGTTTGAAATGATACTACACATACACTTAATTTGGTAAATTTTTAGTACAAACTCAATATCAATTCAATCACATCCAAATAAGTATTGAAATAGCACTCTGTTAACAATTAAATCAACACTAAATCAATCATCCATTGATTTAGTAATATACAAGCATTCTATAAATTGAGTTTAAAACAATACTAGATATGCACTTAATTTGGTAATTAGAAGGACGTGATGGCAAGATCTGGAAAGATCACACGCGCAATTGTGCACTATGTCATTTGCCACCTCGGAGGGGTCACTTAGAGTGTCCATTAAAAACCATGTGCGAACAAAATTTTGGACCCCTTAAATACTTTTTGAATTTTAAATAAAATGAAATGAAAAAAATATGAGTAGATTTTTTTACTTTGAAAGTTTATATTTTGAATTATTGATATTTTTATTTGTTAATAATAATTAGTTACAAATTTTTGAAGTAAAAAAATACATTATAGAACTGAAAAATAACTTTCACATCCCTATATTATATAAGAAAAAAAATTCTAAAAAGTGAACAAAAAATTTCTAAATATAACTCTTTTGAAAACTCATTTTGAGTTGAATATTGATGCAATGGTCATTTAAATGTGTTCTTTAAAAATATTTGAGTTAAAAAATATGTTATTTTAGTGCATTCTTAACCTCTTCTAGAAATCATTCAATATTTTATTTGAGTTTGAAATTTTGGGAGTAGAATCCTACAGTCATTAGTAAACAATGCTCAAAATTTGAAGTTAAAATTATAGTTTATTAGAAACCACTTGTTTGCATGTGGTTTGTTATAGTAGAACTAAATGCACCCTCTGAGTTTGCCACACATTGACGGACGAATTGATTCGAATAGTTCACGGATTTCAACTGAGTTGAAATGTGTGTTGTGTGGAAGCGCCAAGTGCACTGCTACCATGATTTTGTGTAATGTTTGCTCCACAGGGGGGCATATGGATTGTTTGAATCCTCCTCTAGAAGAAATTCCAACGGACCGGTGGATTTGTTCTAAGTGTGTGTCAAGGCGTGGACAAACATCAACATCCTGGTATGAATTTTCCATTGGGTTCTTATTGGTACTTCGAGGAAGGCCACTAAATTTGCCAGTGTAAAAAGGAATTCAACACCAACGAAGGGGGGAGTAAAGGAGTGGTTGTGAAATCACTTTCTACACCTGGTGCACTGAGTATTATGGGTGTTTCATTTCCTTTATTATGCTATGGATGTCACCAATGTTTAGTGCTTATAGTGATAGGATGCTTTTCGCATTTTTATCATTGTTTGCAGGCTTTTATCGTGATTGTGATTCACATCACAAGTCATGAGGCTCATATCACAAGTCACATCACAAGTCACAAGGCTCACATCACAAGTTACATCACAAGTCATGATGCACTTTTTTAGTCACGAGTTATTGTTGACTTATTGCATGTGATCTCATATGGGCTCGATAGTTGACTTATTGCATGCTTTCTCTCATGTGGGCTCGATATGATCTTGGCACGATGTGTTTGTGCACATCATTGTAAATTCCTTTCTTGATTTATGCTCGCATGGTTTTCTCTCATACTTATGCCAAGTGTGATTAAGCTTCAAGTCATGCTTGCAAAATTTGAAGAAGAGCTTGAAGTTGAGAACTTGAGAAGGGTGACGAGTAGGATGGAAGAATGAAGAGAGCGTGAGAGAGGGCACTTCTGCAAGTTGTAAATTTGTTTAGGGTTGCCCAGACTTGCGCAATCCGCCATGTCTTTTATTTACATGAACGGCGCCCCTGACGCTCACGTAATTCACATAGATCAAGAAACAACACAGCCGGAGGAGACCAAGACTACGTCGGAGGAGTGCAGGATTCGCACGTTAATGAGGATCCGGGGCCTGCAACCCGACAAGTTTTGGTCGGTGGCGGAGCAAGAGTGGGAGAAGAACGTGGACACGATTATCGGATTCATGGAGCGCAGGCAGGCTCGAGTCAACAGCCTGACGAATGAGATTTACCAGCTGGTGGGATTCTCCGCGGCGTTTCAGGGTTTGTTGTTGACAGCGGTGTCGCAGGCGTCGCGGTTGTCGTGCAAAACCAAGTGGTGGGTTCTGGTGCTGTCCATGTTCGCGACTGTGATCACCGCCGCTGGCGTGAGGGGGAAGACGAAGGGCGTTGCTCGGTGGCAGGACGCCATGCGACGTGAGGAGCCGTACAAAAAGGTGGAATCGCATCCGTTTTTCTACAAACACTAAACTCTAAACACTAAAACCCTCGGCAGCAAATTTCTTTGCAGATTTCACCAGATATTATCTTCTGATAGAAATTTACAATTGGAGGTGCAATTAGAGGTGGAATTGCCCCCCCCCCCCCCCGACCCCAAATTCTTTTCAGATTTCACCGGATATCGTCTTCTGATAGAAATGTGCATTTGATGGTGCAAACGGATGTAGAATTGAAGGGCTCATCAGGCACTTTGGATAAAGGTGCTTTGATCATGGAGCTTTATCGAATCAGTGACTCTTTGGAAACCCTAACCTCTACCTTATAAATTCGGAACGACCCAGTAGTGCGTGTGCCCATCAAAGTTTGACATTGTAGCGGTGCTGTTCGTTAGGATCCTAGTGCCGTGAATTCATATTTAATGCACCATGTGCATGTTTAGGGTTGGGTTTTTTTATACACTGAGGTCCGTTATTCTACAAGCCTCCCGTGGCGATTAATCGTCTTTTTGAATTGGGAAGCTATTGTGTGAATTCACTCTGATCTAATTAATGTCTTGCCATTTGATGCCGTTGCAGTCAATCATGCGCATGCTCCTTGACCTTCGACATAACGGGCCGGAGCGATTCGATTTCCGTCGTGAAGAGCAACAAAGGGAGCAACTCCTCAAAGAGCCGAATGAGGTCTCGTGGTTTCAGAAATTAGTGCAAATCGTGAGCGCCGAGTGTTCTTACAATTCAAGGATTTTTTACTGCCTCATCATATTCGGGGTCCTCTGTGTGTTATCTATGCAAAATATCTTGTGTAACTAGTCGGGGGCAACAGCATCCAAGGAGTAGACTATATCTATCCATGGAGTAGACTAATCAGTTATATCCTCAACAAGACTACGACAGTGGTCTTGGCCTTCGTTCGAACGCATTTTGCTGGAGCTTGCTCTCAGATCTGGGCCATACGCTTTGTCCGCCAGTTCGAAGCTCTGCAAGCTTGATACGTTCCCCTCACCGGAGACACAGACTTGGGAAGCTTGGATGGTTGTCGTGGAAAGGGAGCCTATCATTGCTCGGAGAACTTGTGGTGCAGGTATAATTTGAAGGTTTAAGGAGGATTGAGGACTTGCTAGTGCAGGATGGAAAGGGGCAACTGCACATGTCCCAGCAACATGAATGCGCATTGGCACAAAATGAGTATTAGTGGCACTTGTACGTTCCACAACAACATCGACGAAACACTTCTCGATTGGGCAGCCGCGACGATGTGCAATCCTGTTTGTTGAATTTGCGCTTTGATGGTTCTGCGTGGCTCATAGCGACTCTAAGAGTGTCTAAGAGTTGACCCTCTGGGATTGGGAGATGCTTGGAAGAAGATATGAAAGCATGACTTGGACTCTGGTTTGGAATTGGCCGCACTTGTGCTCTTTGATATTGTGCGTCTCCACAATAGCATTTCAATTGTGGGGATGGGGAAGGAGGTGACCTGGATCTTGAGGACGTATTGCAGTACTTTGAAGGTGAAATCAGCAGACGAGTAGGCAAGTAAAGGTCGTCACATTCTACGAAGTTTCGGTAACCGCTTGGAAGATGACTATCTTTACAGTCTAAATTGTGAACTCTGAAATAGTTCTGTAATTAAGCAAACAGGATTCAGGCGGTGGAGAACATAGAAATTTTATTCAACTAACCCAAGAAATTCTGAGTGACCATTCAGATTCACAGCAGAATTCTCCTTACAAATTTCTGCATTCACGGGTGCAAGTCCCCGAACACTTTTATATCAATACAAGGGTACCTGAGCATTAATTTATGGTTTGCTGCGGCCATCGGCGTGAACGAGATAATACAAATGCAAAGGAGTCGAGCGGTTGGTGTTAGTCGCGGCTCCGAAGCTCGTGGAATCCGGAATTCCCTAATCTTGTGGTAAGAAGCTAGCTTCCTCGATGCCACAGTCGCTTGATCAGTGCCACTTGAGTGCAGCATCTCAATGTTTTGATCTTCACGTTTTTCTTCCTCGGATGCATGCTAGCTTCTATTCGTCCTAAGCGCTTCATTTCCCACTTGACTGTAGCATGTCAATGTTCGATTGTCATCTGTTTTCAGTGATCTGGGGTTTTTGCATGCTAGCGTTTGGCACTTGATCTGCCACTTGAGTGTAGCATCTCAACATTTCGATCGTCATTTGCTGTATTCGGGGATTTTGTTGTCTGGCTTGTTTGCCATGCTAGATTTTGGTGCTCGGTTTGCAACTAGATCGTAGCATCTCAACTGTTCAAGTTTTCAAGGATTTTAGTGGTCTGACTTGTTTCCATGCACGCTTCTGGAAGCCACAGGCACTTGATCTGCCAATTGAGTGCAGCATCTGAACATTTCGATCATCACCTGTTTTTTTCAGCGATTTAGTGTTCTGGCTAGCTTGCATGCTAGCTTCTAGATGTCGTAGATGCTTGATCATGCACTTGAATATAACATCTCAACGTTTCGTTGTCTTCAGGGATTCGTGATCTGACTTATTTCCATGCTTGCTTTTGGATGCCACTGGCCTTGTTGCACCCAGCCATTTCATGATCCCAGAGGCGATTCAAGCCGTCATAGAGAAATAGTGATGAACGGGTCGAACAGGCTGGAAATGGAAAGACAGAAGAAAATCTTGCGATTGCACTCTTGCACTCTTGTACTCTCGGACACCATCTATTAGGGAGTGTACAAGCTGGCTGGAAAGGAAGGCAATTTCAAGATCGCGCTCCAAAACTGTGAAGGGGGCTAGTTTTGGGGGAGAGAAGAATCATGTTGTGCCCAATTTGGTAACATACCTGCAATTGTGGAGCAAGAATTGGGAGGTCCAACACTCTAATTGGGGACATCCTCGTTGTGGAGTTATGAATCCAGGATCGCATCGCTATATGGATGATCTTGTTGATGTCTCCACGGAATTAGGGTTTACGGTGAAACCTTAATTGTGAGTAAAGTAGCTACTAGAAATGCCATCTCAGAAGCACCCTGTGCTCTGTTTGATTGTGGTCATAGCAGTGTTAATCACCCTTTTGAAATTAGCGAGCTCGTGTTGTCTCAAAGGCCCCAATGCTGCCTTGCTGTTGAAGCCTGGTTTGGGGGAGTTCTATCATATGTGTGCATCATGGGCTGAACTTCTGGAGAAAGTGCCAATCATGTAGCATTTTTTGTTTCTACCCCTCGTGAAATGGTAGGGCACACTATTGTGTTCTTTCGTAGGTTGTACACTTAAGGATATAATCGGCTTTGTCGAATCACTTCCGGCAACTATTTCTTGGAATTTATCCAGGATTTATCCCAATGTTGATCAACTGAGTTCTATTGAGAGTTTTTGGTTCTTTTCCAGGTACATATGTTGCTCAGTTGTGCTCTATCTAGAGTTTTTGGTTCTTTAACATATGGAGTTCAAATGGCGAGCGCAGTTTCTCTATCCATCTCTTGCCCCTGTTCCTGGATTTGTACGTGGAGTCTCGAGTGGTTTGCAATCATCTCTCATTGTACTCCTGCGTGCGGATGCACGTTGTCCAGTTTCTAATGTCAGTAAAGCCGAGTTTTTAAGCCAGTGAAGCCGAGTTCTTAAGCGAAGTATACTCAACGCTCTCTAACGACACTCTAATTGCAAATTCCCTGTATCTACTCAAAATCTGTCATCTACTCAATTGATGGGCCAATTTCCGTGTTTCATGTTGTGAAACACATGGTGAGAGTGCATGTAAAAGCCATGAGCCGTGTCATTAGAGAGGGTTGAGTGTAGCGGATTCATTGGCAAAGGTTTTGAGTGAGCGTGACGGCCTAATCTGAAACGCTTGAACAGATTCACGAGAAGCTTCTTTCTCTGGATGGCTTCTTGGATGGTTGTAGGGACCCACGCAACCAACTCAGGATCATGGTGGTTACGAGATCCACATCGAAGTACTGTACATGCCAGCTCTAGAACTACCTGAGGAGGCTTATTACTGAGCCTATTGGGCATCTATTCTCCACCGAATGCCAAACTTTTGCTGCTGCTGCTGGATGACCTTGCCAAACTCGTGACCTTGCTCGTGCCAGCGTTTTAAGTTACTTCCCTTCTTTTCTCCAGGTCATCCTTTGAGCCTCCAGTGGTGTGAGGGGCGTTTCCCTTTCCGCACGGTACACGCTAGGACACTCAACCTTTCAACGCTTTCCATATCCGTTTCCATGACCTGAATTTAATGTGGCTTTCAACGTTTTTCCATATCCGTTTCATGACCTGAACGAATGTGGCTTCGATCGTTGAACTGCCTTTGAAATCTCCTTTGAACCTCCCTGGACTTTGGATCAGGCCGGTCAGCTCACTCCTGCTGGCGAGTATGACGACCCTTTTCTCGATCGCAACTTACTGCAGGCAAGGTTCTCTGGTGCTGCTATCTTCACAAGATCTCTCTGGCTTTCGTTTTGAAAGTGGGGTCAAAAGCTTACGAAGGTGCAAAAGGGGTGTGTATTTTACGCTCCCGTGGATTCGAATTCATGGCCCGGCCTAAGGAAGAAGGATCCTGCAGCCAGTCAACTCTGTACGTGCTGGTAGGCTCAACTGTAAATATGGCTTCAGCTATTAATGTATGGTGCTTCCAAGTCGAACTTGTGACAGCCGAGTCCAGAGACCAGAGCTGGCTTTGCGGTATATTTTAGTGGGGGAGCCCATTACGCAACTTTAAGTGATGGCAGAAAGGTTTGGTGACCAACCCATCACTTCAAAATGTTTTGGCCTTCAGATTTCAGAAAACAAACCACTCATGTCAGAACGACCCATTACAGTCTTGCATCTGCCCCATGAATGACTTTTTGCAATACAGTCTTGCATCTGTCCCATGAATGACTTTTTGCAATACAGTCTTGCATCTGTCCCATGAATGACTTTTTGCAATACAGTCTTGCATCTGTCCCATGAATGACTTTTTGCATTTTTGCAATAAATGAGAGATGGACAATAGTAACTTGCATCTACCCGTGAATGACTTTTTTTTCAATAAATGAGATTTGGACTATATTAACCCATCCATAATTTTTTCCAATAAATGAGATTTTAAATATATTAAGTTAGTGGCCACAAATCAATGTGAGCATAACCATGGCCTCCAACCATTTTTGAGAAAGTACCAAGATGGTCACCACTTAAAATTCGGTGAAACATTGAATTTCTACATTCATCCACCTTTTGGAAAAAAAAAACACCTCTCAACCAAATTTGTGGAATTTTTCATCCAAATTTGGCAACTTCATCCACATTTTTTAATAGAAATGGAAAAAAATTGGCCAATAAATTATTATTTTTCTTTAGTGAAAAGTAGAAATTTATTTTGAAATGGTGCAATTTGGCCCCATGGTGCCAAAAAAATAAAGGTTGATGGCCATTGGTGCCAAAAAAAAAAGGATTTAGGATCACTATTGCTTGTCCAAATTCCCACAAGAAAGATAATTTGGGGTACTTTGTATACATGGTGCACACAACAACTCTTGCCAGTCGTCTAGCATGGGCTGAACTACAAACCTCCATTTCATTAATTCCTAAAGTCCCATTGGCTCTACAAAAGTCCCATTGGCTCTACAAGGGTCAAAATGTGACTTCAAGTAGACTCATATGGTTACGTCTAGCATGGGCTGAACAACAAACCTCCATTTCATTAATTCCTAAAGTCCCATTGACTCTACAAGGGTCAAAATGTGACTTCAAGTAGACTCATATGGTTACAATATTCATTGTAATTTCCTGAAACTTTTTGTGGAGCTAGAAAAACATACAAGCTTTGTGGGAATACGATTTTTACTTTAATTACTATTTGGGAGTAAAAGTTATGGCACGATATATATTTTTTTCTATATGTGAAGCTTCAATTCATTCTATTTGGGAGAAAGTTATGGACAATCTTGTTTTTTGGGCAACCTAAGCATCTTCTTAAAAAAATAACTTATAGAATTTGTTTTTGAATGCAATTTTCACAATTTAAAAACAAAATTGTTTGACAAGGTTAAGTGCTTACTAGAAAAATCTTACCATTGGGATTATTGTTTTTCAATCCCATTTTAGAAATATTAATAATTTAGTTTTTCATTCAATCTTAGACTTATTTATATTTAACAATTTTTTAAAGAATGAAAAGCAAGTTTGTTTTTGTAGAAATTTTTTTCCTAGGATTTCAACTCAATTCCTCAACATAAATTTTTTTTAATTCAAAGTTTATAGAAGAAAACATTTCCACAAATGACGATTAAAGTCATCTTAAATTGCAAGACAAAGTTCAAAAATCTTCTTTTCCAACTTCGAATGCTAATATCTTTCAATCTCTATAGTCAAACTTCATGAAATTTTTATCACATAATCGAAGACAAGTCAAGTACAAGATCCTATGGTTAGATTTCAAGAAAATAATTTTTTGTTTTGTTGGTGGAACGCAACAAAAATAGCAGTTTTGAGTATTTTTTGGAAAATGGCCTTGGAACTTCAAGGATTAATTAAATAACAGGTTCATTGACAGTGCCTTAGCTTCTTTTTTTAAAATCTACAAGGAACATCACAACAATCAACTCCAAGCTCTAGAAATTTTCACCATCCACATTATTTTGAGAAAAAAATGAAAAAATGTGACGAGCTCGGAATCACAAAAATAGTCTAGCAAGTGGGAGTGGAGGATGCCTTGGCTCTTGCCAAACCCACCTTGATCTTGAGAAGGAAAAAATTCAAAAAATCATTCAAAAAATTTGTTTCTTGTAGTTTATATTTTTGAATCTATAGAAAGCTTAATTTTTGAATCAATTGGCCAATAAAAATTAAGTTTTGTTTAGTTAATTTTAATGAGATTTTTTTAAAATTAAATTTGAAATTTGAAATAGTTTTTTTAAATAGATAATAAGAAGTAAACATATTTTACATATTTAAAACAAAAATAAGACTCCAAATGAAGTGACGTGCAACAAAGTGGGCATTTGAAAAATATTCCACTTAGGTAGGTGGGTCCAACTAGGAGGCCAACTCACTTTTGAGATTTGGACCTATTAGTCCAACTAGGGTTAGATCTCAAGAGACCCAATCGAAAAAAAACTACTGACATTAATTTTACTTGCCCACACTAATAACATAAATTAGGCTACACTAAAAATTATGATAATTGTACTATGTTCACAAATACTAGGAGTTGGAGTTCATTTTTCAAGACTCCAAATTTTTGCAAGGATTAGATTGACTCCAAATTTTTCACCTCACTCTACAAATGCAAAAATAATCTCTTAATTTGAGGTTGGTTAAGTCCTATATTTTCATGCTTTTCCTAAATAATTCAAGGATTTTATGAATCCAAACATAAATTCAAATTTGCCAAATTTAATCATAGAATTGTAAATTAGAAGTTCTTATGCTTTTCATCAAGGAGATAATTCTAAGTGAACTATACCACCAATTGAGGTCCAATAGTTTTGCTATTGTTGAGAAACTACATTGATTTATCCTATGTTGTAAAGGGGAGAAATTAGTGTTGATACTAACAAAATTAAAGTTATTATAAATATATATATATATATATATATATATATATATATATATATATATATATATATATATATATATATATATAATAGTGTAGAAATTGATACAATACAATAATATTTCAACATGCAATAAACATAATTTTTTAATGAATAGTGTGACTTTGATAAATTAGTAACACACACTCTATAATTGCCATAACATTATTAACCACTCTAGAGGGTCCCTTTTGCTCTTCTAGATAGAAAGGGCCCCTAAACGTTGCAACTTCTCAATCCATTGACTCTCTTCAATCTCTACCTTCATGTAATTTATATTTTTCTCTAGCCAACCAAAGATTCTCTATAGATTACATGGAATTCACTTCTAAGGATCCCAAGAGGGAGTATCCCAATCTCCAAGGGGAAATGGTTTAAATTGGTTAACAAAGTTATGTACAAATGAATGTATTGAAAGAGGACACTCCCATCATATTCAAGGATGTTACTGTGGTGCACATAATATTATACAACCTCCCTATGCTTGGAAGTCATTATGATTTCTTAGATACCTACACATAATAGTGAAATTAGGTTGATTTAACAATCAAGTAGCTTTATCCAAAAAAACTACCTTGTAATTCACTACTTATTCACATAGAGGCACATGTGACTCTTTGAACTTGTGTACCAACCCATGCTATACACATAGTTTGGGATTGATGAAATTTACTGCATCCTTGAATGTGTCAATAAATATTGAGAAATTAGGGAGGGGCAATCAAATTTCACTATTCACTTTAGAATGGACTTATGAATTACTACCTTTGTCCTTTAAAAAACCTCCAAAAACCTTCTCCGCGAGGGATGAATTGTATTTTTAGTCTTTGTGCAAGTGATACATGCATTCATGAATTAATAACCCATCCTCTAAATCTATGCAAAATCTCTCAGCTTAAGTGTTGTCGTTAAAGCACCCAAATTCTATGGAGAAAGTATTATATTTGAGCATCATTTGTAAATGTTACTAGCTCATCATTCTTGATGATTTAAAGGTTGGTGGCAACAATGGGATTCTAGAAATATCTACTCTTAACCTAAATACTTACAATAAGAAAACCTCTCTCCTTTAATAAACAAATCTTCATAGCACCTAAGTGGTCACCGAATTCACGTTGACACGATTGTTTAAGGAAGCAATAAATATAAGGTGCCACTTGTCCACCACGAGGTCATTCAATATAGCCAATGCTTACTCAATGGTCATAATCAGTAAATAAAGCTATTTAATGAGATACAAACTGTGCTTAATTTGGAGGTTTATAGAGGGATAGAAGTAGTAGTTAATTCATAACATTGTTAACCAATGATAGGGAGGAGTCCTTTTTTGCTTCCACAAGAAGTGGGAGCTCCTAACATGGCAACTTTTTGGGCAACCGATGATTCTTTTAAGATAAACCAACTTATGACAGGCAGATTGTCTGATGTGGTATGAAACTAAAAGTTAGTGACAAAAGGGTTAATTTTCACTATTGTAGAAGACTTAAGAAACACCAAAGGTGGTCCCAATTTTTTTTTGATGACTGCATTAATTTCATTTCATTTAATAAAGCAAAGTTCCATAACAACCCATAGATTGGGTGATAACCATCAGAAATAATACTAATTTAGGGCAATCATGTGCCCATAATCAACATGAGCATGCCTAATACAGTCCTTAATGGACTTAATCTGGACTTACAAGAGAAGGAATAAAAAAATAACTTTTATGACAAGTTTACACTAGAAAGGTGTAAGTATCCTATGACAGTCATTAATAACTTCATGACCATCTCCCAAAGCATTGATATGGCAACAAATCACCCTAATGCAATCTAAATTTCATTTTTTAGAAAAAATCTGCCATGGGTTGATGTAAGACTCTCATGGGGAGGGTTTCTAGGTAACTGTATTAAGTAATTGGCTTGTCATGGGTTAGTTTACCTTACAACTTCCCACTCCATCAATGAAACTAGTGTTGCTATTTCTTAACCAACCAATGATTCTCTACAGATTACAACCAAGTCCACTTCTACACAAAATAGTGAATTTAGGTTGCCCCTCATTAATTTTCAACATTTGATACTATATAAATATTTATTGTTACTATACAAGAATGCACTACTTTTGAATTAGTTATTGTTGTGATTGGGACTCATGAACTTCCATGCATACAAATGAAAGTATTTGTAGAAATATCTATTGACTTTGATGGCTTGTAGAGCAACTTTCTTGGGATAAGGCAACCTAATTGTTAAGGCAATCTGATTTCACTATTTTGTGTAGGCATATAAGGTAGAAGGTCTTTAAATAGAATGGGTTCTAAATGCTTTTTCTATCTAAAAATGGATTATATATTCCTTGAAACATCTATTACTGTCATTGATGAAATACATAGACTGAAATAGGAGATTTGTGGACCTTCTACCTTAGGGAGGAGTCATCCCTTTTCCAAGAGGAAATGGTTTAGATTGGTATAACAATGTTATGTTCAAGGATTGGGGTTAGTTGAGAAGCCATATAAACAAGACCATTTTGTTTCCTATAGGGGTCTCCTTTTCAAGGATGCAAAAGTCCCCCTGCTCACTACCTCCGTCATTGGTAGTATAATAGCCAACCCATTTCCAACCATCAGCGTATTTCCAATCTACAGGTTGTTTTTCTTTCCATGAAGTTATCCTTTCTTTTCATGAAGTTGTGGTGGAGTTTGAAGAACAGTTGTGGTACATTATGATCGGTTGTAAGGCTATCAATATTGCAACCAACCTTTGATTGATTTTGCAACCAACCTTTGGTTGATTTTGCAACCAACCTTTGGTTGATTTTGCAATCAACCTATGGTCAAAAATTGAAAGGTCTACACCACTATTACATGTCAAAAGAATCTTTCACTTAAAGTTCATAATAATTATATTTTGTATTATAAAATTCTAAAAAAATATACAATCCTTCCAAACTCTATTTCTGTACATATGAGGAATTTTATTAAAATGGCGATTACTCCATGAAAATGGTGCAAAAGGGGACTGCAAAATGGAAGAAATTCATAAAAAGATGGCACAAGGCTGAAAAAATATGGGAGTTGCGTTGCAATATGGAGTTGTCGGAGACATAATTGGCACATCTATGAGGTTGACATGCCAAGAAGCATTGTTGTATGTGCTCTTGACATGGTGTAAATGGCATGCAAAATATTGCCACTTTAATGAAATTTCCCATACATGGAAAAAATGACGCACTCAAAAAAACTGCGCTCCAAATATGCGCAATTGCTTAACCCCTAAATGCCCAAGGCCTATTTTGGCTTCTTGGAATTTGCTCTAAGTTGAACAAAAAGTCAACATTTTGATAAGTTGTATCAATTTTTTAAAATTGTCACCGTACAAATTCAAATTAGACATGTTAGAGATCACAAAGGACAAGAAAACACAACAATATCACTTATGAATGGAAAAATTCTAATGTTTAATCATCAAGGTGTTAAAACTATAAAAATCTCTTAGCTCCCTTTTGCATGTCAAATCTAAAAAATTGGTTACCAAAAAAATATGATGTTGAAGGGACTAACATGCACAAACCCAATCAATTTATGCCTTCTCAAAATCTACTCTACAATTTTTTTTTTTCAAATGAATTTCTAATGTGATTTTTTTCTCCAAGATCTAATGTATTTGAGGCTCATTTCCAAGAGCCCTCAACACTATAGAAAGTCAAGACTGCAATGGCCCCCATTACACAAAATCTAGAATAGAAAAATCATAACCATTTATTTTCATAATCGGATTTTTGATGCTAAAACTAGACTTCAAAAAGAATTTGTCAAAAATATAAATTGCTAAAAATAGCAACAACTTAGTTGGGTATTATTTAACTTCAAAGTATTGCCAACACCATAATTTGGTGCCTTGGGCATTTAGGGGTTAAGAGGTTGGAAATGGATCAGCTACTTTATAAGCTAGGTACACCCCAAATGTGCCACTCACCTTAAACCGCCATCTATGTGCATCTCTAAAATCAGTTCTGTACCTATGTGGAAGAAATGCTTTCAGAAGCAAACTTTGTTCCATAATAACTTTTGCATACGGTATCCAAATGCCACATTCTCTGGTGCGTTGGAACCCCCTTTCACTTGCCTACAAGAACATATGAAAATTCGACCAGTCTAGTAATAGAAAATAGTCTCAGGAGCAAAAAAGTGGCGGTTTTGGGTGTACCTACCTTATACTAAACACTGTTCTGATATGGATGCGGGAGAATGCAGACACTGGACGGGATCTTTTCCGGGGTCGGCCCCGCCGTGAGTGAGCCGCTGGATGAGACGGACTCCTCCAGCTTAGCGGCCCGGTCTCCACGGGGCAGAGGCGGGCGGCTGGGGCTGTGGGGGCAGAAAGGGGACCTGAATAATAAAAGGAAAAAACAGGTCCAATTCCAGGTCAGCTGCTGTCGTGGTAGGCGGACCAACCAGCACGGCAGCGACGGCACTGTATCCAACAGCCCACATGCGGGTCTGGCACGCCACCTCATACGCCAGCTCAGCCTTTATCCATGCGACGATAGGGTCGGGTACGACTGCCCAAAGTAAAATTCGGGGGGCTGCCCCTCGCCAATGGTCCCCTTCTGGGGGGCCCTTTTCTTCCCTTTATTCCCTCCCCATTTTTTTTTATGAAGTGTGCGGAAGTGGCGACGGATATATGAAATGTTATAGTGAGTGGTCACGGCTCCAAACATTAGATGAGATTTTAGTCCTCTTGAGGGCTCTGGATTCCCAACAGTTCCTAAACTGCGAGAACTGCCCTACAGAGAGCCACGGCAGCTCGTTGATGTGGTCAAGAGAATGCCACGTCTAAATTTTTTTAATTTATTTTTTAAATGATTTTTTTTTCAACTTTTTTCTTCATTTCAAAACTGTAATTTTTTTTAAAATATTTTTTTTTTGTTGGGAACAACTATTCACCAGAATCTACGAGGGGATCAGCATTGGGAATGGGCCTAAAACAGTCCTCCTGGACCCCAGAAATCATCGAATGTTTCAACGTTCATCCTCATATTGGAATAGAAAATGTCACATTAGCACATATCAAATGTCTATAATTATTATTTTTTTTCAAAATTTGGCAATTTCATCCTAGAATTTCTTTTTTTAATTCAAAATTTTCTAGTGAAAAAATTTACAAATTGTTGCCATTTGTTAGCGAATTTTTTTTCTGGTGCAATTTGTCACTAGAAAGCCAAAACAAAAACTCTAGTTCCTTTATGGTTGTTGATATTTATTGACACTTTCACTACAATAGGCTCATCAAAACTAAGTAGGAAATTTTTAGGGGGGGTAGGGTTGAGAGTTTACCTCTTATGGATGTCTTCAATTATGGAGATGTACACAAAGTGATAATGGTGATTTTGTGTTAGTGGAGCATTTTTTGGAAGAGGGACACCTTACCTAAGCTAATAGTTTTTTTGTGATACAAAGCTATTCATGTGGCCAATATGTGATGTCAAATATTGAAGGGATGATCAAATTGTGGTTATGGTTATAGATTTGTATTGCAAAAAAAAACCTTGTCCCATGCTACAAAAAGTCCAAACTTTCTACATGTCAAATAAATGTAAAAATTTCTCAAATATGAACTTAATTTCCAATTTTATTGTTTGAAATAGATAAAAAATACTCTTGAGTTTTTTACCAAGATAATTTTTCTACAATACTAGATTTGGGCCAGTCTTAGACGTCTTCCAATTTATACTCAATATTAGTTTTCTTCACTTTTCTTCACATTCACCAAAAATTTCAAATCATTACCAAAAATTCTCAAATTTCATTTTCATTTTTGATATACTTCCAATGATAGTAAGTGTAAGTTCTAATTCCTTATCAATCACTAATAGACTACTCCTTCCATCTCCAAATGATCTTAAAATGTTTAGGACTTTAGACTGAAAATAAAATAATTTTTCAACAAACTGTAAATAGAATTTTGTGCAATCCTATTGTCTTGAAATTTTGAGTTTCGGAGCCCTCAATTTCAAAGTGTAGCCATATTAAGCTTATTACAATAAAATTAAGTCAAATTGGAAGATCATTTGGAAACAAAGATAGTACAGGTATTTGATTTGACAACTTGCAGTGGGCATTGAGGGGGTGATGTGCTAGAACCTCTACCAAATAAAACTTTGACCCTTCATAACTTTGGCTTCTTTTCGTAAGAAAATTAAACAGGAAGGCAAAATGAATTAAAAAGCAAGGGGGAACAACTAGCCCAGCTCACACAAATGACACAAACTAGGGGGCAAACTAAGCGATAAGTGCCATTTTGCCTTGTAGAGGACACCAGAGCAAAAGACCTCGTCGAAAAACCAAGTGTTTGAAATTCCTAGCTAATGAACCTTTGCCTATCTTCGCTACAACAATTGAAAGAGGAGAGGATGTGGTTTCTACGAGCCATCCCACCCTTCCACGCCAAGGTGCATAACTTTAGCATACATTATCCAAATGTTGCGTTCTTTGGTGCGTTGGAACCTCCTTCCCTTTGCCAACAAGAAAATATGAAAATTTAATCAGTTGTAATTAGTAATACTAACTATACACATTAGCAAAGGAGGGGAAAAAAGGGAATAAAAAAAAGTGGCGTCTTTGGGGGTTGCCCACCTTCCCCACCAAGACCCCCATCTTCTTGGCCGAGGTGAGACCGGTCTTGCACTGCCCCCCCCCCCCCCCCCTCCACACTAAGGTGCATAACTTTTGCATACAATATCCAAATGCTGCGTTCTTTGGTGCGTTGGAACCTCCTTCCCTTTGCCAACAAGAAAATATGAAAATTTAATCCGTCGTAACTAGTAATACTAACTATACACAGTAGCAAAATAGGGGAAAAAAAAGGGAATAAAAAAAAGTGGCGTCTTTGGGGGTTGCCCACCTTCCCCCCCAGATCAGAGCCCCAAATCACGCTTGCAATCTTCAATTCTTCGTATTAACTTTTCGTGGCAGTCTCAGCTGGGGATCAGGGGAATAGATAGATTCCACAGTACTACTAAATCTGTAGTTCTGTACCCAAGTAACCAGCAATTCAAATATGGGCCACCTAATAATCAGCTGATTAGTTTGCCCTTTGCAGGCCCCCCACTGGCCCCTGCAGCATCGAAACCACTCCAGCCTCCTCTCCACCACCAGTCACGCTTTTCGGTATTTAATGACCACTCTACATTAATTAAAGTCAAAGCTTTTCAGTCTGAGGAATCATTTCATGGGGTACGTACCACAGTAATAAATCTGGAACCACTAATTTCCATATGAGTGATCTGCCCCTTCTTGCCCCGTGGTTTAAACCCTGGAGAAAACAAAACACTGAAATTTTTGATTCGCCGCCCATCACAAAATTTGGAAAATTTTGAATTCATATTTGCAATCAGAGGCCCTAAATGAGGTGAGGCATGTGAAGAAATACGAAATTGATGTGGCACAAAATAGGTGGAAATTTTTTACATTTATCCTTGAATGGGGCAATGAGGGGGTCAATCCTCCCTGGCCATTTGCCGGGATGGTTCAGTTCCATCACACATGGGCACCTGGCTATGGTTAAAATGGAAGAAGCCATTTCCTCCTTGCGATAAGGTAGAAACACCCGAAATCGTTACTTTAAGCAATTTAGCATAGTTGGAGGCATGTTTTTCTAAAAATGATATTTTTGTGGTATATGCAAGTGAAAATCATGAATGTTCAAAAAATAATTAGAGATTGTGGATATTGTATGTAATTTTTATGATTTTTCAAAGTGTTGGCTGCTTAGACCATTGAAATTGTCCCACAGGTGCCCCCCCCAAACTAAACCTTGCGAAAATCAGCTGTTAGCAAATCACACAGTCAAATATGTGTCATTTGAATGTGTTGGCCAATCAATGTTAAGCATGTGGAGGATACATTCACCAAAGTTCTAAGGGACATAATTGGGGTGAGTCCAGGAACAAATAATAGCAACAAGTGTGGGTTTGGGTGTTTCTACCTTAATAATAACAATAACAACAATGTTGCACTGTAAAGACATGTGCAATGAAGTTGCTATAACAAATCTTCAAATCTTAGTCAATTCTTTTACAATGGGATTTTCTACTAGATTTTTCTAAGTGTTATTTTCACTAATTTGACTAAAACGTACAACACAAAAATGCCTAGCAAACATCACAATTAATTGGGGTACCCATTTCTTTCATTTTTTTAAAAGAAATGATTGAATCTTGTAACTTAGGATACAATTGTAAACCTGAACCTTGTAACTTAAAATACAATTCACCCAAATCTTGGCAATGTTTGTCTCATTTCCTATGCTCACCAAATCTTTTCTTTTTGTCAAGCACAATAAGGGCTTGCCTATTTCTTTGGTGAGTGAATTTCTTCACATTTTAAAGGAGCATAAGAAAAATTTGATATGAAATTCTAGGATTGCACTTTATCAAGAAGCAAATGTTCACAAGACACAAACCTTAGGAGGCCACGTGGAATGTGGATGTGTGTTGTCCAGATGCTATATTATACCACTAGGACATGTTACTATTTTTACAACCCTATTTTTCTCTAGCCAAATTCAGGCCTTCAAATTACTAGTAGAGTATTGCTACCCATTCTCCAAAAATGTAGGTGGAGAAATGGGTTTTAGAGGTGCCAATTTGGGATGGATGGGCTCAAAGCATTCTTTACAAGGTACCTAGTGGGGCCATGATCTTCCATTGCCCATGCCTAAGCTTGAGTTGGGAAGCTTTACTAAGAATGGTTAGTGATGTTCTTATGTAAATTAGAATGTTGGAAATGCTCTAAACCATTTTGGCTCCCAACGGGGGGACTATTTGGCCATGTAAAAACTTATGAGTTGTTTTCTTGGAGAACTCATATCTTGTGAGATTAGAGTTTAACTTCACATGGATGTCTCATAGGTCCTTGGTGATGACATTAAATCTTCACACAATTACGTAGGAGGTTGTTGTCCTTGGTGAGGCCTCCCTATGACATTAAATCTTCACACATTTATGTAGAGGGAGGTTGTTTGCATTGAGTCTCTTGTGATAGGAGGACATTCTTTGTCAAGCCTCCCATCCAAAACATTATTAAAGAGTTTTAAACTATTCCCCCTTGGAAGTTGGGATAATCCTTCTAAGTATCCTTTAGGAGTGAATTCCATTTAATCTATAGAAAGACATTGGCTAGTTGGAAAGGGATATGAATTGCATGTAGGTAGAGATTGAAGGGAGTCAATAGATTAGAAAGTTACTATGTTGGAGGCTCCTACTTTGGGGGGAACAAAAGCCCCCCCTCCCCCCCCAAATATCATATCGTAGGAATCCCTCTACAAACAATATAACATTTTGTAGTATGTTCTATCATTACCTTGGCTTTATGATAGATAGTGTGAAAAATTCCACACCCAACAATACTTCATAGGTAGCTAAGTGGACAAGTGGAGGCTTAGTGCAATGAACAAGGTGCATGAAAGAAAGGTACTTGGTATGAAAACTAATGAATGTTATGAACGTCTTCTATCTAATAATTCCAATGAACAATTGCAATGTGACCTATGGGAGGCACTCAAGATGTTAATGTGGTCAATTGAAGTTTGTGGTTTTAAAAACATTGGATTTTTTAATTTGCTGCTCATGATAAATTTGGAAATTTGGAATTCAACTTTGGAATCAAAGACCCTACATTAGCTATACAAAAGAGTGAAATTAGGTTGCCTTAAGAAGTCATCAAAATCAAACAAATATTTTTAAAAATATTTTCATTTATACACTTGGAGGTTCATGAGTTCCAATTACAACAATACCTAATTCAAAAGTAGTGCATTCTTGTACAATAACTGAATTTTTTTTTTTACTGTCAAATGTCAAGAAATTAGTGTGAGACAACTAATTTCACTATTTTATGTAGGTGATGTGAAGAACACAGCAGGAGAGGTGAAAAACACTACACACTAAGTAACCACAAAATAGAGGTAATTTTTTTTACATTTACCGTGAGACGGACTGACGCAGGACGCAGACTTCGAATAACTACTTTAACGTCCTGCGGGTAGGCAGCGCGAGGGTCGGGATTGGCAGAGTCGTGACGGACGCGCCGGCAGGGAGGACGCAGAGTCCAAGCGCGCAGCCGCGTGCCTGCCCAGCAACAAAGATTGGCTTTGGCTTTCCCTGCCCGACTTTCCTTTTGGCCCATCACTAGCAAGTCGCCTCCAGGAATCTTCATGCCCCAGCCTCCGCCTGCAATTCCCCACATTTGAACATATCCCCCAACACGCACCTCTTTCTACAAAATCCCGGCTCACCTCTCTCTCCCATTCCTCCTCATTTGGGCTTGGGCTCCTCTCCTTCACCAAGAGCTTCTCTCTCACCTCGTACTCGACCCTTCTTCCAACTTCGGAGCTCTGAGGCCGGGACGTCGTTTCCGTCACGCCACCATTTGGAGACGGCTGCAGGTTTCCCACTTGGGTTTTTGTGATTTGTGAAAGAATTGATCCTGAGGAGCTTCTGCGGTCTGGGATTCATCCTATGCAATTCGCAATTTTAGTTCTTTTCGTAGGCTCCCCTCCTTCACTGGGACTCTTCTCTCTCACTTCATACGAGAGTGTTCTCTGAGTTTGGGAGGTTTGAAGTCGGGACGCCGTGTTAGTCACCCCACGAATTGGGGCCGGCTGCTGCGACTTGGCAGGGCCTCTGGGTTTTGTGAATTTCTGAAAGTCTTGAATTCTTGATCCTGAGGAGCTTCGGCGTTTTAGAAGGAGTGCCTCTGGGATGAGCCTATGCAATTCGTAATTTCGTTTCGTTGCTTAGACTCCCCTCCTTCCCCGGGACCCTTCTCTCTCACTTCTTAGGTTCGGAGCCCTGAGGTCGGGACGTCGTGTTCGTCACTCCACGAATTGGAGACGGCTGCTGCTTATATCGTTTCTTGGAAGGTCTCTTACCTGGGTTTTGTGAATTTGTGAAAGATTTTATCCTGGGGAGCTTCTGCAAATGGGAAGCTTAGTGATTCTGGGATTTAACTTATGCAATTCGTAAATTCGGTTTCTTTTCTTTGGAGAGTCGAAAATCAAGATTACGAGGGAGCGTGACCTATTCAGCTATGGTGGTGTGGAGTAGCTGATCATCCGATGCTGCTGTAACCCTTTTTCACAAGAATTCTGGGTCTGCTCGTATTTCCGCGAGTCCAATTCCAGTTCTGCACCAGTTTAGGAAGCGACGACGGTTCAGTAATGCGACGAGTGACCGGAGCTCGGGAGTTGATTTGCGGAACAATCAGTTGTGGACTGTGGTGAAGGAGGGTTTTACTTCGAATTTGGGCTACCACCCACGGAAGAAATTCAATTACCGAGAGTTTAGACGAAGATCATGTCGACCATCAAGGAAGCGCCGGGTCCCAAGATTTCCCCCTACATGCAAATCCTGTATGGCCTCTTCAATTTGCTTCTGTTATTCGTCATGGTCTTCAGTTTCTTGAGCGTTGGCGGCTTCAAAATGCCCTTGAAAACGTCTTCCAACAGCACGTCAATCTCCCCCATTCCCCCCGTGGTGGGCTGGCACACTCCTGCGCGCTTCCCTTCGTGTTCCATGGACGCTTGCTTTAACTACTCCCGTTGCGACGACATGTCCGAGCTTCGTATCTTCCACTACAACAGCGGCACTTCGTGGTTCTTCAAAGAGGCTTTCGAGCGCAGCCCTTACTTCACCACAGACGCATCCAAGGCGTGTTTGTTCCTCGTCACGGTCGATCGCACTAACCGTGCCGTGTTGCAGACGCTTCCTCACTGGAACCATGGGCTCAACCACGTGGTGATCTCCATCGCCGACAACTGGGTGAAGAAACTAGAGGAAAATTCGATTGAGATGGCGTCGACTATGTCGTCCATCACGCACCAGTCGACTTACCGTGCTGGGTTCGATATTAGTGTCCCTGTGCCGCAGAAAAAGTTTTATCCGAGGTTGCAGGGGTTGAAGGCGAGGGAGCGTAAGTGGTTCTTGACGTTCAAAGGGACGAGGTACTTGCAAGACTCGGGGGTTGGTGGGTTTCGGAGTAACCCGGTGCTGAGGAGGATGCACAATGGGAAGGATATTGTCGTGGCCACCACTTGCAAACAGGTAATCAATCCTTCTCTCTTCCTTTTCTCCAAATTTTTGATTGATCCATGCTTAACCCCTAGGTGTTTATTTAGCAGGTTTGAGGACGTCATATTGGGAATACCTTTTGTCCGAGTTTTTATTTATTTATTGACCAATATATGCAACACTGTTCACTGAATTGTGGTAATATAAAAATTTGGCTCTCTGCAAGTTTTTGATCGATGCTTACCCCCCTAGACTGTCTTATTGGGAATTTCTTTTGTTAAAATTTTTATCTGTTTTTTGACCAATATATACAGCGTTCTTCGCTGACTTGTGGTGGTCTGAAATTTGACTCATCTGCAATCTATTACTTTCACAGTATGATCGAGTGAATTCGTCATTTTTAAAGTTCTTCAGACAGGGGTTGACCTTATTTTTCCCTTTCTGTAAGTTCTTTGTTGTTGCGTGTTCCTATTAGTGGGCGTCGAGATGGTTTATTGGGAATAACTGGCTCTTGAATAACGATTCTTTTGCAACCGTGGCGAATTTGTGTAGTTTCCATCTGAAGGGGCAAGAGATTGGTTGGTGGTGTGGAGATTGTGTCTCTATCTCCACGTTTGTAGGATTTATCGATTCAGTTTGAAATATTGTAGTACCCAATGGTGGACACCTACTATTTGTTTTGAGTGAATTTTAATGGCAGATGTTCGGATTGCAGATACCGAGCTCTGATGCTTCTGAAATCGAAGCTGCCGAGTGTGCGATGGAGCAATACATCTACAACCAATACAAGTTCGACGACTTGATGAATTCCACGTTTGGGCTGGTTCCAGCGGGCCGAGGTCCAAGCTCCTTTCGTTTGCTGGAGGTTTTGTCTGCAGGCGCCATTCCCGTTGTGATTTCAGACAACTTCGTTCTCCCCTTTGACTCTCTCATCGAATGGAGGCGGTGCTTGTTCGTGTTCCCCACGTCTCAAATGCACAGGATTGTGCCGACCCTCCGAAGCCTCAGCAGGGAAGAAATCGAGCACAGGCAGCAATACTGTCTCTTCATCTACCGTGATTTTTTAATGGACGACGACAAGATCGTTGCGACCACTGCAATGGCACTGAAGGCCAGGTTTTTTGGTGTGCTCCCCAAGCTCACCCCAAAGGTTCCCCTTCCTCCCAGGCACTTGAATTCTCAGCAGCAGCCTATTCTGGTATCTCTATAGTGCAGATTTCTTAAGGTCTACGGAATTCAGAAATCAGTTCTAACGTTCCTTGTACATTAAATTTCCACCACAATCTCTATGGTGAGTTCATTACCAGCTGCGCACTCGGAATTCCTTTATGAGAATTCTATAGCAGCAAACATGATCGCAGGTAGCGGCTTAGAATGCATTACCAAGAACCATCTCGTATGAGATGCGCACAAGCTTTTCCTTAAAAAGAGCTTGTGAGATGTATTATAGAGTTGAGAATAGTTATGAAAATGGAACAGCTTAGAGCGGTCTGCATGTATATGTCAGAACACCATCTGTTCCATCTGTTGATCAAGCAAGGGCTCTACTTCTGTGTAAAGACACCCGATTTCTTCTGACTATCTCGTATCCCATTTGAAAGTATTTGCAATTGACGTCTGCCTCGAAAACCACTTACTCATATTGTTTTCTTGAGAGTTTTTGTCCATCAATCTGTTTTAGAACCGAACCGAACCGAACCAGAGCTTTCAATTGGCTTTGGAACGAAGCGACACTATTCGCTGCTGACACGTCTACTCCTTCTGCGTAAGTTACCTCGAATCCCAGTCGAACCTACCTTACCTATTTTTTGCAAATTTTTGTCTCCGTCTCTGCCTGCTCCAGGTGTGTCTAGGAAAAAAGATTAAAAATATTCTTGAGGTGGTTTGGTCAATTGCTTTCAGAACAGAACCAGTGACTTTCAATTGGCTTTGGAAGGAAGGGAAACTATTCGCTGTTGAAACGTGGTAGACTGTTAGCAGCTTGGAATCTTTCAGGTTGGGCACATGTACTTTGGTCACCGGTCACCTTGATTCTTCCTAGAAAGTGAGGAGTTGAAAGTTTGTAGCAGGTCTCAAGAAAAATTTAAAAAATTACAACAGGGTCCGTAAGTGGCGCAGCTTGTATACAGTAACAAGCAGCCAATCTAGGAAGTAAACTCCGTAGACTGGTAGCGTAGCTGTAGGATGGTCCTTACCAGCTGCTTTTGTTTGAGCAGATTGGGTGGAAAACAGGAAAAAGCAAGCGGAAAAAGAGTATTCAACTTGAATTTGCAGATTGGCAGATTGCGGTTGGAGCAGGTGGGCTGACTATTTTGTTTGTTTTTGAACCTTGAATTCTTTTCGTGCAGATCGAAGAGAAGATTTGTCTTGTGAAGATCCCGAACAGATCAGTGTCAACAGGTATATATCGTGATTGTGCTTTTAGTGTGAGGAGTCATATCCCTTCCTTAATTCCTGCCTGCTGTGGTGCTACTTTTCGGTCCAAGCGGGCGTTACGACTTGAATGCACAGTACTGGAGCTCCGTGCCTCCGTCTCCGGGGAAAGAGAGACAGTAGGGCCATTAATAACATCTGGGTTTGGGAAATTTAGTTGCCTTCGCTCTTTCCTGTACACTCTTTATGCTCAACTGAATAACCTCTTTACTCTATCTACCTGGGCTCCCAGCTTTTTCACCTGGGCGTCAGTCGTTTGAATGGGTAAGGGAAATGTACCCATACCCCCAAGGCCTTTTTCCCATCAAAATCCACTCAAGACTCTCATTTCTATTGCAAAGAGCGAAAAACTTTAAAAATTGTTTTTTTAATACATCTAACTATAAGATCTTGTACTAGAGTAGTGTAAGAATGTGTGGAAAAAATTTCAGGAACTTCAACCTTCGAGATTGCAAGATATTTGCATTTAGAGTGACAAATTCAAGATTTTTTTAAAGAAGATGCTTAGATTGCCCGAAAACTAAGATTGTCCATAACTTTCTCATCACTAGGGTCCAAATGGAATGAATCAAAGCTTCACATGTAGACAAAAATATAATCTTCGAGAAAAAAAATTAAAAAATTAGCTTTTTGAGATTTTTTTGGACTGCCCTTTGAGTTGCTTTTGGGACTCATGGTGGCATAACTTTTGTTTCTGGGAACTCATTGAAATAAAAATTATATTCCCCCAAAGTTAATCTACTTACTATATTCAAAAAAAAGTTTCATACAAGCCTACCCGAAATCCCAAGAGTCCCCCATAGGGACTTTAGGGGTTAAGGGATTTTGCAATAGATCAACAACAATTTAAAGCGTGACAAATTTTTCCCATATAGAAAGATAGGGAATATGGGGATTGCAAATTTTTCATAATTTTATTGTCGAAATTGAAATTACTATGAATTTTGGAAGCCAAAAAGTGCTTGGAGCTCATAGCCAATGTTTAAAGTCTTCAAATTTCCATCATTCAAGAACTACTTTCTGCTCACTACATCCTACTTTATTGCTCACTACTTTGGGACATGTGTCATGGGCTTTATTAGTCCCAAACTTTAAAAAGAAATGAAAACACATTTCAAATTTTGGTTGGAAATCTAATCTAGCCTTGGTTGGAAACAATGCCCCCTATAGGTTGGGTATGGGTCGTGATTGACAATGAGTACATTTTCCTTAGTCTTTGTTTGTATTTTTGGTTGTAGGAGTTGTGACTTTCATTACACTATAGTGGAGGCATTTGTAACCAATCAAATAAGCAATTTTGGACATGATCTACAATAGTGCAAGACAAGACGAATATTTTCAGAGATGCATTGATAGAAATGATAGGGATTGCAAAAAAATTGATAATTTTATCACTTTAATGGAAATTACTGCAAATTTTGAAAGTCAAAAGTTGGTCTGGACTTATATCCAATGTCTAAACTATTGTAAAACCACTCATTTACAAGACTACTTGTTCACTTTGGCACTCCAAACCAAGTCATGTGTCATGGAAGAATTGATGATTGAAAACCAAGAATTAATATTTGGAAATTCATCCCACCCTCTCTTGAATTTCAAACACCCCATTGATTGTTGATGGGATGGTGGTTGGTAATGGGTGCCTTCACCTTAATTTGTGAGGGCAAAAACTTGTGAGTTGTTATTTTCTATTTTAATTGTTCCTTGACAATTACTTTGTGGGAGAAGTTGACAACCAAAAATTAATGAAGGTTTATCAATTAAACAACTAAAATTATTATAGGTAGCGTCTCTTGTAACCCAATACTAGAACTATGTTTGTGGATTGGGTCAAATTTTTTTGATGCCTATATTTTTTTGATAGCAGAGTCTATTTCAATCAATGTCAATTTGTTTGTCAATTTGATATTAAAATTGGCACCAAATTATCTAGATAGCCTTTCAATGCACCATATTCACATGCCATGAAGTTCCTCATGTAGCTTTTGGCTTATTAGAGTTGAGTGTCTAGTAGGCTTGGTTTGCTTGATAAGATATTGTAGGCCTTAGTTTAAGGTACAATTAGGGCTTTTGCCTTGTAGTGGATGACTTTTTGCCATGCTAAAATTCAAGTGACTATTCATACGACTCGTTGAGTCTAATTGCCTATCTTGACCATCTATTTTTTAACTTCTCTAGCTTCTTCTATTTTACCAAGTCTCTCTCTATGAGCCTCCAACTTTAGACTTTGACTCATAATTATAACAATTCTCTAGCAAGAGAGGCCTTTGAATTGACTCAAACTCATATCAAATCATCATTGTAGAGAATTTTGAATCTTTAAATTTTAAAGGCCAAAATGAGATTTACAATGGCAAAATTTTGCAATTGATTCCATTAATTTTGAAGAAGTATAAGTCAAGTGGTGTGGTATAAGAAATTGACACATTTAAAAATGAGTTGTGTTAATTGACCATCATTAGCTTTCCTCTTATACAATGCAAAATGACGTACCTATAAATTAAATAAATTGTTTTTGGAAAATATAATTGACAATCTAAATATTTGGATGTTGGCATTTTTAGAAAACAAAATTTATGGGAAGTTGTTAAATATATTTTAAAGGAAGTTGTCAAATTTTTGCTATGAATTTATCCTATTTGTGAGGTTGCAAAGTTAGTGCCATTGTAAAATTCTATTTTTGTGGAATTCAAATTAGTATAAAGTAATTTTTTTATTCAATGTTACTTTAATCCCAAATATTTTGTGACTATTTCTTTTAACAAAAGACATTCCAAAACTACCATTTGCAAAAAAAAAAATTAATACATATTTATTTTTGCATATTCAAACATAGGAACTTATATTAGACTAGTATAAAAAAATGTGTGGAAGAAGTTTCAAAAACTTTGACTATGTAGATTTTAAGATAATAATATTTTGAAGGAAAAAAATACTATTTTTTTCCTCTTTTCAATATCAGATTATTAACCCCTCGAAAACACTAGGCAACCCATTTCAATAACTGGTTTGGTTTGGGGATTAAAAAGTATTAAAATTAAAAAATCTAATGATATAATGGAGGGCAAGCTTGGCTAGATACAAACACAAATACAAATTTCATTTGTACTAATATGGATATGATATGGCTATTGACAATGTTGCAAATTACTCCATATTAATTTTATAAGAACTTAATTTGTTATGGATGTTTCTATTATTGGTATTTGAAAAAATAATTTAAAAATTGGGTTAGGTTGCTTGGCTTCAATTTTATTAATCAAGACTTTGACACACATCAAGTGAAAATACCCGATGGATGCTTTATGATTTTTATACAAGGTTATAAATTAAATCATATAAAAATATGAAGAAATTCTTTGAAAGATGGAAGGACTTCAAGATGTTAATAAGGAATTCTATCAACTTATAATAAAATAGATTTACTTTTGGACAAGAGTATAAAATAATATAAAATAATTTATGATACAATTCAATTATTCATTCAAACCTAATAAGCCAATTTTAGTGTAGGTTTTTCTTTGAAAGCTCTTTATTTATGTTTACTAATATCACTACAAATAGAATGCATATAGAAGGTATATTACTAGGAAAAAAATTACCCACATTTATGTACACTTGATATATATTTGTAATTTTTATTTATTTACTAGCGGTTGGTGCTTGCTATGCTACGCATTCATTATTAAAATTTTATAAGAATTTTTATGTATTAGATAGAATGTAAAATTTCAATAAATCTTCAAATAAAAATGACTAAAATCTTTGTATAATTCTTTTTATAAGTAAGCATATATTGAAATGTACAATAGAAATTTATTGAATGATGAATGAAACCTATGCAATGGTAAATACTATAAAAGATACACATACATTAAAATGCATTAGAAATTTGACTCCATTGTTACAAAAAATGGCAACCCAAATTGAAGAATTGAAAAGAAAAACTTATAAATCTCAAAAACTTAATTGTTGTGGAATCCAAAATCGCTTCAATTGAATAAATTTCTCAAAATCATTTGGTAATTAGCAATAGAAAATTGAAAACATGAAAACTCAAAGCTCACAAAAACACAAAATTATAGAAGTGCAAAGAAGTGTAAAGCCAAGAAAAGCAATGGATTTGCTACCTCTATAATATCATCCTATGGATCCTCTTTAATATCACCTTAATTGCAACAACTGTATTATTTCTATAATATCACCCTTTGTAAAAAGTGATATTACAAAAGTGATTGTAAACTGCTACTCTATTTCTGTAATATCACATTGTGTGAAAATATGATTTTTATGTATGCATGATTGAAAATATTTTTATAAAATATTTAAAATAATTATTTTAAAGACTTATCAAAATCATTATCATGCATTCTATTCAAATATATCAAAATTTTACTAATATGTGATACAATGAATGCATAGCATAGCAAGCACAAGCCCCTAGTATTATGGTAGCATTTGTGATATTACAGAGGGAGTTATGATTTTAGTAGTATGAATTAGAAAGTATATATATATATATATATATATATATATATATATGAATATGATATTTCTTTATATACTCTAAAAATGAAATCATTGACTTTAAACCTATGAAGCTCTATTGTCATTAAAGAGGACAAAATGGATTTTGGTAGGTTTGTATAGCCTCAATTTTTGATGTGATTTTTTGAAATTTTTCTTAAGATAGAAAATTACATTAACTTTATGGGAATATATCTTTTATTTCAATTGGTGCCTATGAGTTATGCCTCAACAAGCTCAAAATGAGGGAGACCGGGCTACAAAAAAATTTCACAAAAACTTAAATTTATTATTTTATATTATTTTTCTCATATATAATATTTTTGTGTATATAAAAATCTTTGATTCATTTCATTTGGATTAGTAATGTGAAAGTTATGAAGTTTCTTGTTTTGTGGGCTATTATAAAAATTTATAGAGAAAATAATGTATTAAATTAATTTGTGAACTCAATTTTTACAATTTCAAAAAAAAATTTGCAAGGTCAAGTATGCTTGCTAAAACAATCTCATTGAGATTGTTGAGATGAATGTGATTCAATTCTACCTTAGAGCTATTAACATTTTAGTTTTTCCTTCAATCTAGTACCAACTTCTACTTAACAATTTAAAAAAAAAAATGAGAATCATGTTGTTGTTTTCTGAATTTTTTAATTGTAGACTTGCAACTCAAATAAACTTTTTGCGCTTTGCAATAGAAATGGCAATTTCAAGTGTTGCAATAGAAATGGCAATAGAAATGGCAAAAGGAAAATTTGACTAGTCAAAATTGAAGTACAATAAAAGACCCTATTTTTACCACCTAACTATATGTGACAATTAGTAAACACTATTGAATCAATAGAATACATTTGAAAAATAATTACTTAAGGGCTCTTTTACATTGTGTGGAAAATTACACCAATCAATCAAGAAATTTTGGCCAAGACATGATTATTTGAGGCAATCAACAAGGTGTTCGAAAAGATGAAAAGATAATAAAATAATGCCACAAGAAATCTTGACTGGTTGTAGTGCATAAAAAAGTCTTCCAAATAAATTCACAAATTGAAGTCTACTAAACAACTTCACCAAGAAAAGAGTTTTGCAATGCAAAAGACAATGCAAAGAACCAACTAATACTATTTGAAATAAAGAAAGTCTTCAATTGCACGGCTAAAATATGCCACAAACAAAAGACAATAAATGAAGTTGGAATTCTCCAAAGGCCAAGTTTT
This sequence comes from Climacium dendroides, assembly GCA_950106755.1. Taxonomy (NCBI): domain Eukaryota; kingdom Viridiplantae; phylum Streptophyta; class Bryopsida; order Hypnales; family Climaciaceae; genus Climacium; species Climacium dendroides. The sequence continues at coordinate 28,538,372 of OX467087.1, read as the reverse complement.
TTGTCCAAGGAATTGAGGCCACCCAAGAAACTTGACCTCCAAAGAATTTCCATTACCAAAAGTGTTGCCACATAGGTAACCATGTCATTTTTTCATCCATGCTTTAAATTCTCCACTTGACAAGTCTTGACTAGAGTGTAAATCCAATATGGTGAATAATGTAATTTCCTTCAATCATATTGCTCCATTTTCCTATAATTCTTGACCAATGCACTTCTCCACCATAGTGTAAAGTGGCCCAAAGGATGAAGTAAAATCAACTAATACAAATAGTTCTGGTCACATAAGGCTCCAACACCATGCCTCAACTCAACTGCAACACTCTCAAAGGTTTCCATAAGTTAAAGTCCCCAAATCCATGAAAACAGTCATAAAACTTTGGATACCAAAGTGCCAAGTAGAATCTAGACCAGCAATGTATGAAGGAGCTGAGGTGCAGGAATGTTGGTTCAATGGTCATATTTGAAACATTGGAATAATTTCACAAAATGAGCACAATCGGAAAAAGGTTTTCAACTAGGAACCAGAGCATTTCAAGACAACTTTCTAGAACTGGAGTGGTTTCAGACACTCATCTAAAATCTCAGATGTATGCCATTTTACAATTATGAGGTGACACTACAGGGACAAGAAAAAACCTCATCTGAGACCTCGAGTACTTGTATACCAAAATTAGAAGCATAAAAAAACGCTTATCTGCGTGGGAACCTCATCATCTAGGATCCCTGCCGTTTCTCCAGCTTCAGCTTCAGAGAGCAGTGCACTAACTGCACAGAATCAGCAAATTACTGAGGTAAGCAGATCTCATTGAAACAACTACCTAAAGGCTACAAACCAAAATTTTGAGCTTCGACCAGTACATATTGATTTTGAGAATGTTAAAGCACCTCAACATCAGAACGTGTGAATTTCAGATCATCCACCAACAAACCTTTCAACCTTATAATTACATGTGATAACCAAATAATGCACTCTTTGGTGCATTGGAACCAACATGATTTTCTGACAAGAATGTTCAAAAATCTGGACATTGTAGTAAGGTTGCTGAATCTATGCTCAATGCTAAAAGTGTCACAATTAGGTGTAGTTACTTACGTTCCAAAATTTGAAGGATAGTTGTAGAACCCAAGGATCAGATTTCACTGCAACAAGTGCACTAACGAAAAGACAAAACAAGAATCAATATCTAATAGCAAGGCTTGTTAACGGGAGAAGGGGGAGAAAGACACTACCCCACAAGAACCATTCACAGCTTCACAGAGGTGCAAATCATCCATGGCAAAGATCATACACAACTAGACCTGCAAACATGTTTACCAAAACAAGGGATTCACCAAGGATTCATGACTTTCAATTACCAATTCGATCGATCTCCAATTGTGAGAATATTGGATTTCACATAGAAAATTCGTAACACCGGAGTTCGTGAAGCACACTGCGTGTGTTGATCAAATAATAAATAAAATTGAGCAACAGAAAGTCCCCATACGAAGTACTCAAAAAACACAAAGATAAACATGAGGCCCAATTTGGACTCCTGGATCCTTTTCAATCTTAGCGAACTATTCCATGCGGTGACATTGCCCTATGTACTCGTTGCTTCCAGTTTGAACTCAGCATGGTGACCTCATCATACAGTCTCATAGACGAATCAACACTGCACCCAACACTTTCCTGATGCTGAAGCAAATGCACCAGTAGTAGTAAAAGTCCCAATTAAAAGGTGTACCACAAAAAAAACGCATAACTCTAAATTTTCCTCTACTGTGCAACACCATAATGGGAGAAATTAAAGAATAGAAAAGGATCAGAGCAGCACCAGAAAGTTACAGAGACGGCACTCTCCTGAGTCCTGATGCTACAACAAATGCAGTAATAAAGTCCCAAAACAAGGCATAACCCTAAATCTTCCTGCACTGTACAACACCATAGTGGAAGAAACTAAAAGAAAATTAAAAGGATCAGGGCATCACCAGCAAATTGCAGAGACGGCAATCTCCTGACGCTACAACAAATGCAGTAATAAAGTCCCAATTCCTAGGTATAAGTTCGTCTCCATAGACCCAGAACGAGGCACAACCCTCAGTCTTCCTGTACAACACTATAAGGGAAGAAATTAACTGATGGAAATGGATCAGAGCATCACCAGCAAGTTGCAGTAATAAAATCCGAATTCACAGGAGTGCCGGTAGTCTCCAGACCCAAAACGTCGCACAACCCTAAATTTTCCTGTGAAACACCATAAGGGGATGGAATCCACCAGATCAGCAGACCTAAGCATCACCAGTAAGTTGCAGACACTGCCGCATGAGGGAAACTGCCACATCCAGCGTCGAAATACTCGAAAAGCAACAATCTATGGCGAAAAGAGGGAAAACTGCCGGGATGCAGAAGAATTGAATATCTAGGGTTTCGAAGCTTCCGGCAGTTATGGCGGATGAAGCGCCGGAATGGAAGCAATCAGCATTGAATGCACTCCACATGCTCTCCACACAAAATTTGCACAGTACTGTACTTGTGGAACCGTCCGCGGGTTTGGGCATTGTTGTTGACCATTGACTACGAATTCAACTTAGCAAACGCTCACTGCCTCGGATACTATCTTCAATACAAGGATATGTCAGAGATTCGCCCATTTATGGAGGACTAAAAAATATCGTTTCTCACTTGATGTGATTTTTGGAGATTTGGGATTCAATAACTACCAAGCTCACCATTCGCTCTGAGATAAGTTAGCTGATTGATGCATCTGTTTCGTCCAATTTTCTGACATTGGCGGATACCCTTAGTGTTGAAGCGTTGAAGGTTTGAAGTGTTTGGAAGTGCTCTCTGTTTTGCTGCTGCTTCTGGAGCTCGAGAGACAGGGTTTCGAAATGACAATGAATGTGGATCAGGAGATTGAGCGCCTCAAGACCGAGATCGGTCGTCTTGGTACGAAGAACGACGACGGATCCATCACGGTGAATACTTGGGTGCATTACTTGTTGGAGGTTTCGATCGATTCATGTTGTTGCTATTGTCGTTTTCCTTGTCGAGGTTTTTCTTGTGCACAATGCGTCACCACATTGTGCAACGCAGTCTTTCAATGTTTGTCCCATGAGATGTCTCACGGAATTTCCTTCATGGTCGTCGTGTGTCTGAATTAGGGTTAGGTCTTCCTTTTGATTAGTCAGGGCTTCACCGCGCATTGTTGTATCGGTGATGTAGTGCCGCCGTTTGGCTGGTGATGTTCAGTTCACCCTTGGTGATGCAGCGTTCTTGAATTTATTTCTCGGGAGGCGTTTTCCTTAGGTGGCTTGTAGGGTAAGCAATATGTGGAGGATGATATATTGCTGTCCTAATTCTTGACATTGAAGATGAACTTGGAAATTTCTTACTGGTTTTGCAACAAAGCCCTAGTTTATGATCCATCTGCATTCGTGTGATTCAGATTTTGATCTTTGCATTTGCAGGTGAAGTTCGGGACGTTGTTCCACGATGACAGGTGTGCTAACATCTTCGAGGCGTTGGTTGGAACGTTGCGGGCTGCCAAGAAGAGGAAGCTCGTGACCTTCGATGCGGAGATGCTGTTTCAAGGGGTGCACGACAATGTGGACATTGTGCTTGTGAAGCCGAAGGAGATTGTGGCTGCCGATGCTGTGAAGCCAACTGAAGAGGTGACGACTCCCGTGGAGCTCAAGGATAACAAGAAGGCTGATGTGGTTGCTCCTGCGGCTACTGCTGTGGTTAAATAGAATGGTAATGTGACTCTGCATTTGGGTGAATCTCTTCCTCTTCCAATAGGCGTAAAAGCGCATTGGAATCGAGTTATGGGATGAGATTACTCTCGATTTTGAAATTTTATTGGTTTGGTTTGCCAAGGACCTGAGTTCCTGCATAGGCACCGTTTTTTGGTGAAAAGTTGTGCACATGAATTGTCATGTATTCCTTTCAGCTCTGCTCTGCTTGCCTTTGGTGCAGGGTGAGATGGAAACATTGGTAGTTGAGATATCCCTGCAACCAAGGCACAATGCAGGGGAAACCTGCTTTCTTGCGTGCCTGTAAAACCTATAATTCTTTTGGATTCTGAACAAGGAGTCGTTTTTTTGTTGTCAACTCCTCTTGATCCAGTTTGCTGAACTCGATGTGTGTTACTACTGCAGATTCTAGTTCTGAGGTTGCGAACCGCTTTGTGCAGATATTTCTCAAGCCTTGTCTTTTTCTTCTGTTTATTACTCCACAGTTACTGTTGCACTTGCACAAGTTTAGAGAAGCTCTTTTCCAGATTTTCTTCTCGAGCGCATCTCTTGCCTACAGTAAAAACTAGGCCAATTTCCAGATTTCTGCATGGTTCACTAGATTCTAAAAAAAAGAATCTGGTGCCAAGTGAATTGAAGGTCCAGATAGTGGAAGTCGGTGTAAAGCTCTTACAAATGTAACATATCAGTGAAGGTTTATTTGCTCTCTCTTGCGTGTTCAACTCTAGGCCAAAGGATTTGTTTTTCACTGACACCCATCGCAGGCTTCAAGCTGGCAGACTTTTAGATGGTACGATGGAATTCAACGCAATTCGAGAAACCCGTAATCTCAATTCCACAACCGACCTTGTGACTTCGTGAAGATCTCTCCTGGGCTGTAACACCTGCAAGTCACGTGGAATTGTTCGGGAGTCTTTTTCCATTCCAAAAAAACAAGTGCAACTGTCCCTTCCGTCGGACACAAATTTGTGTGATCTACAACTACTTCGTAAATGAACTCCAGAAAAAACGGGGATGTGTCTACGCAACAGATTCAGTGGAGAGTAAGCCAACTTACCTTAAGTTATCTTTTGTTTTTTTCCAATGAGAATCTAAGCATGAAGATCATTGAGCCACACACCACCTCCCATTCCATTGCACGGAAGTAAGTTCTCCCTTCACAAGAATGTGATGCCCGGTTTCAAATCCTGGCCCTTCGTTGTTACAAATCTTTCTCCGTTGAATTTTGATGACGGAAACATCGAAAGCGTACGTTATACAGTACTGTAGTAGAAATGTTTTGCACGAAAAAGTCCGGCATGGGTGAATGAGAAGAAAAACCCCTCAGCAAGGAAACCCACGATCGGAATTCCTAAAATGGCAAACGGCATCATCGTGACGCTCCTTTTTCAATGGAAAAACTGATCCCCCCAACACTGCACGAGGAAAGCCATGGCCGGGGCTTGACCTAATTTCCACGTCACGTTCTGAGTGGTCAAAACCAACCAGAAGTTGACACATGTCACTTCGGGAATTAAAAATTGATGGATGAGAAAAGTTATCATAAAAGTGCCACGTGCATGGAGCTGAGGTGGACAGTCTTTGGGCAGCATTTCAGCCACGTGGCTAACTTTCCTGTTCTCTTTCGGTTCGGCAGTTGTGATTTAAAATTTGAATGGCAATTGGCAATTAATGGTGGTTCAGCAAAAATGCCACGTGGCTGTTGGTCATGTAACGAAGGAAAAGGTTAATGAGCAAGACAGATGTAAGATAAGTTGGATGCATTTTCTTTTATAACTGGGTACACCTGGATCCATTTTTTTTTAAAATTTGCAGACTTTTATCCTGATATACATATTACTAGCACCTTCAAATTGCAATGAATTGTTGCATTGCATGTCAATGTTTTGGGGAAAAAAAAACTACACTAAAATTGGTAAATAGTGTTTGGTGATAATTAGTGTTGTAGTGAATTGAATCATAGCCTTAACTTATTATATTGCCATTTCAACTTTTAGATTTTGTTCCCATCTAACACTAAATGCACTCTCGTAGAAATGATGAAATGACCCAATTTTACTATAGAGCTAAAATAGTGTTAGAATGGGTAAATAATGTTCTAACACTATCCTTGCAAATCACAATTAGTGTTATTGTTGACAATTAGTGTAGCCAACACTATTTACCAATTTTAGTGTAGTGGCGAGTTCAAAAGTAAGTGGGTGGAATTGGGGAAAAAAACCAGTTCCAATTTGAAAACATTGGCAAAAATTTGGTAAAAAAATCTGTAAAATTTTCATTTAGAGTAAAAACTAGAAAAAAATAACCAAAATGAATTCTTCAAAAGCTAGTTTAGTACGAGAGTTGAAGGAAATTAGTTGGTAAAACTCCCAAAAATTTTCACACACTATTTTATAACATTCACGTATTGTGCACTAGGTTTTTCATCATAAAAGTTGGATGAAATTAGATGATATTTCTCTAGGATGGAAATGTGATGGATTTTGTGATAGGATTCGTGATAGAGGTCATGACATTGGGCACCTACTATGACAGATTTGTCTTTATTTCATCAAATTGGTCATATGAAGATTATAAAGATTCAATTATTGGTTTGGATGAGTGATTGAAAGTTATTTGAATAAAAGATTGAAATTATTGTATGCAGTTTCTAGTCCTTCAAAATATAGTAATATTTTTGCATGTACTAATTTAGATGTATTCCAAATTGTGTGAATTTGATAAATTAGTGTGAAATTATTGCACCAAGAGGATAGATAGTTTGTGCAATTTGCCAAGGAAAGAGCACATCTAAAAGCATGCAAAATCATTCTAAAATTAGTACATTAATCCTAAAAACTGGCCCCTATTGTTGAGGTAATCAACAAACAATGGTAAAAAATTAGATGAATAAATGTAAATTCTAGAGGTTATTAATTAGAGGATTTGAAGACTCTAAGGAGTTCTAGAACTAGGATTATATTTCAACTTCTAACCACTAAGATAAAGAAACATCATTTGAAGTTGTCAAAATTTGAGTTTGAATATAGTTGCTACTAATAAACTAAAAAAGAACTTGCTAGATATGGTTGGTAGTCAAAAGGATTTATATAGAGTTGATGGATCTTATAAACAAATATTATAAATTTTAGGCAAGAATATCTAAGAGTCAATTATAAGAGAGAGGCCACAATTAAATACAAGTACCTTCCGTGCCCCCAAATAGCCCCCTAAAATGTTCAAACCCTAGTCATTTTGAATTTCATGTTATTAATCCCAAACTACTTGAATAGCCATTTTGTCATTGATAAATTGTCAAACCATTCCATAATATATTCAAAACAAATGATTTTCATGCTATTTTGAATAGGTTGATGTTTCTTAAATATATTTGTACTTTGGGATGGTAAACAACTTCTAATTGAAGAACCAAAGAATATTTTTAGAGAAGATGAGATGCCAAATCCATGTATCATGAAATATGCCTTGTAAGTGTCCTTCAACAATTCCTACCAACTTGTTCTCCATTTACATTTTAGCCATTAAAATTGACCTTTATTGGAATTTCAATCCAAGGAATGATATGAACCTTCATAAGTCTAGTTCCTACTCCAATTTCAAATTTTCAAAAAATTTCAAAAATTCAAAATTTTACGACCATTTGAATTCTAGGCCTATTACCATGGTCTCTTGATTTTCTAATCATAAACAAACATGGGAATTTGGTTTACACCATGACATTCTAAACCATAATGTACACCCAAGAAACAAATTTTCAGATTTTTTTAAGCTTAATATTTTTATACCATATATGACTTTTTTTTCCCCTTTTTTTCCTTAGAAAATCATAATAATTTTAAATTTTACAAAATTAAAAAAAAATTAATGACAGACAGAAGACCTTTCATTACCAATGTTCAAAAAACCCGTTAACTAGTTCAAAGTTAGCCAATGGAATTGGGGGAAAAAAACCCAGTTGCAATTCAAAAATATCGGCAAAAATCCAATGAGAAAGTCTATAAAATTTCTAATCTACGTACAAAATAGAAAAAATAACCGAACTCAATTCTTCAAAAACCAGTTTTATACGAAAACAGAAGGAAATTAACCGGTAAAACTCAAAAAGTTTCCTGAACATTGTTCATTGACTTCATTCCATCTCTGAAATTAAAAAAAAAATAGAATAAATTTCATTTAAATTCAGCCACAAAATACTAAGTCAAGGATTTTCCAAGTTTGACCACACGGTCATAGGGTTCAGGGTTGAATTGAAGGCCGAGTTGCATGGTGGAAACGTGTGCGTGTGTTGGGCACGCGTACCAAAGAACACGTGTCAACCATTGGCAGCGCCATCAATGCAGACTTTTTTTTTTCTCTCATTGGTTCATTGGTCCATTGGTTCGGTTCAATGGTGGCGAAGAACCCACATGACGGACTGATCTCAACACTCGGTCCAACCAACCAACCAACCAATGGACCAAACTACGACCGCATTGATGGGCTAAGGTGGGCACCCCCAAATCCGCTCCTGATCCAATGCCACCGTCATCGCTCTCGGTAAGGTAGGTACACCCAAATGTGTCACTGACCTTAAACCGCCATCTACACTATGTGTACATCTCCAACATCAGTTCTGTACCTATGTGGAAGAAACGCTTGTAGAACCAAACTTTGTTCCTTAACCCATTAAGGACCAGGTCGATGAATGGAGTGAAAAAGTGGCTGAAACTGACATGTTTTCATTAGTATCCACTTTGGCTACTAATGAAAACATGTCAATTTCAGCCACTTTTTCATTTCTTGTCATCGACCTGGTCCTTAATGGGTTAATAACTTTTGCATACAATATCCAAATGTCACGTTCTCTGGTGCGCTGGAACCTCCTTTCACTTGCCAACAAGAACATATGAAAATTTGACTAGTCTAATAATAGAAGATAGGCTCAGTAGCAAAAAGTGGCGGTTTTGGGTGTACCTAACTTACATTTCCAAAATCAATACTCAGGTAATATGCTCGAAAAGCGACCGTTTAAAGGTCTGGTCCCCCTTTTTCAAAGGTTTCCATGAATAGAAATATTTTTGGATCATTTTTTCAGAGAAAGAAAAATGGATGCGGAACGTCACACAAGTGGTTTCATATTTTTTGAATCATTTTTGAATTACTTATGAATTTTAAAAAAAAACTATTGTAGGCACCTATTTATGATCCTAGGTCTTCCAAAATCCGACCACTAGCAACTTCTAAAGTGATTTGAGTAAATGAAAGGCCGACAATTGGCTGTTGCAATAAATGATGCTTTTCTCTCGATTCTCTCAATAGCTTGAGAGGTTCATTTAAGGACCACTTATTCTCCATTTCATACTTGAATATAGGGGCGATTTGAAGAGGCCGCTTGCTTTGAGAGCAAACTACCTTAACGATGAAAAACACTTCCAAAATCGTCAGTAGAAGCAATTCAAGATAGTTGGAGACACCTTTTTCCTGAAATTGATATTTTGTAGTATTAGAAATTGAAAATCATGGGTATTAAATTGTTTTTTAAATGTGGTATGTAATTTCTATGATTTTTCAAAGTACAGGCTCCCTAGACCATTGAAATTGTCACGTAGGTGGACCCTAAATTGAAATTTGCAAAAATAAGTAGTCAACGAATCAAAGTTAGATGATATGTGTCCTTCAAACGTGTCACCAAATTAGAATTTGGCATTTGGAGGACACATTAATGAAAGTCTAGGGACACATTTAGTGGCAGTCTAGATACAAGAATGGGAATAAGGATGCTTTGGGTTGCCTTCACCTTATGTGTTTATATATGGAAATCAATATGTACCTATGTGAAAGTTGAACCTCCACAAACAAAAGAAAACAAATGGACCCTTTATAACTTTTGCATATGGTATCCAAATGATACGTTCTTTGGAGCATTGTGGAACCTCTTTTTACTTGCCAACAGGAAAATCAAATGAAAATTTGACCAAGCTAGTAGTAATAATGACTAGGTACAATAGCAAAAAGTGGTGATTTTAGGGGTGCCTACCTTAAGTTAAATAGTAATTTACTTAGCATACATGGAAAGAAAGCCATGGTGAAGATGGTAAAGGAAGATTGACCTTCTCATTGCCCCAATGAAGGGTAATTGTAAAAAATTGACCTCTATTTTATACCATATTTTTTGGTATTTCTTCACCTCTCCTACCTAATTTGGAGGCTCTAATTGCAAATATGAATTGGTCAAATACTACAGGGCAATAACAGAGGTCAATCCTCCTTGGCCGGTGAAGATGGTGTAGAGTTGACGCAACCACCCTTCATGCTTTATCCTTCATCAACATTTTAGATAATGCTATTGACAATCCATTTCAAACTTACATAAATTAAGGTTATCTTTTGGTTTTGTTGAACTATTTACCATCAAACATTCAATTTTTTTTCAATTTTTATATAATTATTGAGGTGACTTCAAGAATTGTTGAACCAATTCAAGAATTATTCTGATGAATTTTGCATGATAGTCTCTTTGTCCCAAAATGCTAGCTCATATTTTTAGTGTTGAAAATATTAAAGATTTGATAATTCATCTAATGATCAAATTATTTGGCATTGTAAATGAATGATGTGTCTTTATAATTGCATAAAAGGTTGAATTTTTAATCAATAAAAATTAAAGAAAGTTCATATAGCTAAGGTTTTCCTACCTTAAAGATTGTATTAAAAAGTTTTAAAATTTTGACACAAGGTCTATTCTATACTATGAAAAACAATCTGGGATGTGGGATATACCTCAAATTAATTTGATATTCATAGGTTTGATTTAAAAACAAACTAGATCTACAAACTTCAAATTTTTATATTTTGCTAATTATTTAGGTAGATGATAAACTCAGACTTGTTGTTCTTCATTCTATTAGTTGACCTCTGAAACAAAAGAAAATCATTTATAAATTAGAAATAGGATTAAAGTAAAAAGCTATATATGACAAGTGAAAAAAATATTAGATCTATAAAACAGAATATAAGATTTTTCAATATTTAAGGATGAAAATGATTCATAATAGATTATTTAATTCATGAATGAACTTACGTAAATGGATGACTATTAATTTTTCCTGCATGCATGTCTTTGAAGGTGTATTTCAATTTTAGTTGGTAGAGTAGCAAAACTTATGAAAACCAAAAGGAAACAAGTCTTTTATTTCTAAAAACTATTTTTAACATTGAACTTTATCTTTTTGATAGCTTTTTGTTTGCAAAACTACTCCTAAATGTTGTTTCTCCCTACTTACTTGGAAATGAAATCAACATCAAACTTTGAGAAGGTAATTCAAACACAACATTCACTAATAGAAATGTCATGGTGTACCAACCTTTATTAAAGCATTCATAGTAGTCTTAGGACATTTCAATTGTTCCACTTTAAATAACCCTCACTTGCTTGTCTAAGCTTTAAATGTTTTTTAAAGGAGATTTGTGAATCCCAATTTGTGCAACCATGTCAAATTCAACCTATGGAACGTCAAAATCCATTGTCCTCTCATATTTCCAATGCACACACTTTTCACATCAAATGTCAATGTAAATACTCACCAAAATCAATTAATGAGGTAGCCATATCATCATTCAAATCCACAAATTTGATCCCCCAAATGCAATTGACATGATTAGAACATTGCATGTAGTCTTGGCATGTAATGTTGGAGAATTATCATTCCACCATGCCAAATTCAACACCCCAAGTCCTTTAACTCTTTTTGTTGAGGTTAATTTAGAACTTAACAATGGAGATGTTCGTTGAAATCTTTGACACCAAGCCTTTGACAAATCTGTGCAGTTGTAAGTAATGCATTGTAACGTTGCAATAACAATGTGAAGTAATGCATTGTAATGATGTGATAAATTGTAATTAACGTGCAAACCCATGGAACATTGATAACCACATGATAACTGTTGACAAATCGTAGGGTTTAAACTTTGTGATGTAGCTTAAGGGATTGGATTTTAAAAAATCTTCATGAAAACATTTTTAGTGCTCAATTACATGTGAACCTCCTTGCCATCATTCACTTTGTCTTCATAGGATTCATTTATCAATCTAAGTCTTGGGTTTTGAATTACAATTTGAACTTGTAGTTTTTGCATTAGAAAATTTGATAAAATTTTTGAAGTGACTTTGAAGTTGCCCACGGCCTCAAGGAAGATAGAATATCATCATTGATTGGTCATTTGAACAAACTACATGATGCCCCATTTAACCTCTAAGGGACCATTGTCTAGGGACAAATTGAATTTTAGGTAGGTACCTTTGATCTCAATTTTTGTCATGAGTTTTTAAAACTTTTTTTGAAGATAGAAAAAATTATCATCATCATGGGCATATGATCATAGATTATATTTTGTCTACATGGAAAGCTTTGATTCATTTTATTTGGATAAGTGATGTGAAAGTTATGGACAATCTTGTTTTTTGAGCAATCTAAGCATCTTCTTGAAAAAATAACTAATAGGATTCATTTCTAAATGCAATTTTTAATAATAATTTAGGTTTTCCTTCAATCTCGTACCTACTTCTACTTAACAATTTTTTTGAGAATGAAAATTAATCAAAAAAAATTCTCTTAAACTCTCAACTCAATTCACCACCATAAGGATTTCAACCTCAAAACTTTGTATACGTAGTGCAAACAAAATAGGTTAAAAAGGTTCAAAGTCAAATAATCTAGTTTGATAGTGTGTAAAAAAAACTTGTTTTCTTCACTTTAAATATAAACATCTTGCAATCTAAGCACTCAAAATTTTTGAAATTTATTCCAAACATTTTCATACTAGTTAGGTATAAGATCTTATAATTAAATGTGCATTTTTTTTATAATATTTTTATTTTTTGCAATAGAAATGACAATTTTGAATCATTTTTGGCAAAAATAACCCTTAACCATATAACCACTAAAGTCCCAAGGCCTCTTTTCCATCAAAAACCACTAAAAATTGCCATTTCAATAGCAATGAGCAAGAAATTAAAAAAAAAGGTTTTAATGATCATTTAATCGTAGGATCTTTTACTAGACTAGTATAAGAATGTGTGGTAGGGATTTTACAAACTTTTACTATGTAGATTGCAAGATATTTGTATTTGAAGTGAAGGAAACAATTTTTTTTTTTTTGCACCTTGCTCAACTACATTATTTGGCTCTAATCCTTCACAACTTATAATTTTTGCTAAACTGATTTTGAATTTATAATTTAAAAAAATAAATAATTGGATTGAGATTCTAGGAATTTAAAAACAAACAAACAAGCTTAATTTTGATTCATTAAAAAATTGTTAAGTAGAAGTAGGTTCAAGATTGAAGGGAAATCTAAATTGTTAATAGCTTTAGGATGGAATTGAAATTCTCTAATCACAATGGTAAGATTGTTCTAATAAGAGATCTTAACCTTGTGAAACTTTTTTTTTAATAAATTGTAAAAATTGAGGTCCAAAATGAACTCTACAAGTTATTTTATCAAGTAGATGCTCTAATTGCCCCCAAAACAAGATTGTCCATAACTTTCTCATAACAAATCCAAATGTAATGAATTAAAGCTTACCATGTACATAAAAATATAATCTATATGAAAAAAAAATTAAAATTTTACTATAAGTTTTTTTGAAGTTTTTTTTTTTGCTTGCTGAACCAAAAAAAGGGCTTTTTGTTCATAACTTTTGCTCCCATAGCTCTGATTGAAATAAAATTTATATTTTTGGAAAGCTAATGTGTTTTCCTATTTTCATTGAAAGATTCAAAAAATCATGACAAATATTGAGATCATAGGAGCCTGCCTAAAATCCATTTTGTCCTCTAAGGGGACAATGGGATTTTAGGAATTAATCCTTTAGGGATTACGAAAGATTTTGAAATCCAAATTTTGAAATCCAAATTTGGGCAGCCCTCCGATGACCTCAAATGCCCTTTAAAGTAATGCCCTTTAAAGGAGAAAAGGTTGTAGGAAGCAAGGTTTCAAAGGAAAAAAAAAGTAGTTTATATTTTTTATATTTATTATTAAAAAAGTAGTTTTTACTTTTTATATTTATTATTAAAAAAGAAAAACCGCCCTTGGACTTGGGCAGAACACCGTCAAGCAACGTCAAGTGCCACGTGAAGGAATCGGTAGCATTCCTTTCACCACACGATAGAGTGTCACGGACGCTACCCTCACTGCCACGCTTACCCAACCTCCCCTTTTGTCTGTCCTCTTCGAGTCTGCTCGCCTTTCTGTCACTACAACCTTTACAAGCTTCCCGATACACACACTACTGAAATTCCTCCCTGTAGAAGCTTAGTTTCCTTTCGCCGACCCACGAAAGCAAACATTACCCAGCTCTCTTGATACCATTCCATCCTTCGCCATCGCCAGGTTCACCCAATTGCAATAACCCATCGATCACACGACTGATCAGGGACACAACTCAACCCGGACACTGATCTCACGCAACTAATGAACCGAACTCTGGGACGCATTCCATCCTTCCTTTATACATTTTCCTTTGATTGTGTGTGGCGCACGTTTCCAGCAATCACAACGGTCGAGTAGAGTCGAGTCGAGTCGAGTAACGTAGACACCAATCGAGATTTATCCAAGAGCGAGCTGAGAGTCGGAGAGGTCTTCGAGCTTTCAATTTGTGTTTGGAGTCATTCAATTCGCCGTTGGAGGGTTTTGAATTTGTGGGTGGCGAGTGTTTTGAAGAGGCGGTGGAGGTTAAATTGGTGGGTTTGATCGGAGAGTGTTGGAGAGGAGGATTGGATAGGCAACCATGGCCAGGACAGTATGCCAGCCGGTGACATCGATCGCGACTGGCACGTTTCAGGTGGTCGGAGGGAGAGAACGTGTGAGCTCCAGATTCTCAAGCTCCCCCTCGGCGATGGTGTCGTCTGTGGCGTATCGGAAGAGCGAGGTCACGAGAGTTTGTAAGGAAGCTGGAGTGGCGAGTCGGATGGTTTCGCCGTTCTGGAGTAAGGGCAGCCGTGATGGGCTGAAGCAGACTCATGAAACGCCGTTCGTGGGTGCTCGACCTGGCGCGCATCTTATTGTGGTACGAATTGAGTCGGACCCTCTTCTTGTTGTTTTTCCTGTGATGGATTTAATTGCAAGAAACTGAAGTTCTTAGAGAAGTGGGCTTCTCTATGGAGAAGAACAGACACTACAGGACTAATGCAGACTCTGCTGGACCTACACACGCAACGAGACTCTGCTTGTTTGGTAGTATCACGAGAATCATGGGTTTCGTTTTTGAGTTCGTCATGACCAAGATCTTGAAGGTGACTAGTGAATCATTGCCTCAGTTACTGTGAATTGGAGGCAAGGGTTTGATCCTGGTGGTCGGTGGAAACCTTGGCAATCTTTGAGAGACCTGAGATGGTGATTATCCAGTTCGTTGTTGAATATTCTTCATGAGTAATAGGGGGGTGGGGGTGTCAGAGTGCTTGCGTGCGTGATTTGGGCAACTGAACGTGATTTCAAGTTTACACAGGAGGCCTTTAGTTACTTTCACAGGAGATTTTGGGGTTGGGTACTCAGATTTGGATACCGATACAGGAACTCCTTCGTGTCATAAGGAGCGGTTTTGGAAGTTGTGAGTTATCTGAATCTTTTGGATGTTTTGTGGCACTTTGTCTAACGGTTTCATTTGTTGTTGCTGTTGTCGTTGTTGCAGGAAGCGAGGCTGTTTGGACCTGCTCTTTTCGAAGCTGCCAAGTTGAAAGTTCTCTTCCTGGGTGATGATAAGGATCACCCGAATGACCGCCCTCGCATCTACACCTTGACTCACAGCGATGTCACTTCCAAAATCACCTTGGCCATTTCTAGAGAGATTAACAAAGCTCAGGTATTAAAATTTAATGCATGGTTCAGGGAACAAAAATTTCTTATGTGACCCTATTTGGTTAGTGAAGTGTTTTGAGTATTTAGAGGTTCATGCCTGGGATTTGTACGTTTCACAGTAGCCATTTCCATCATAGGTTGTCTTTGGTGGATAGAGCTTACCATGTGGTACAATCTGGAATCTATTTTACTGTAGTGACGTAGACTAAATTAAGTGCTGGATTGGTTATTGGTGCAGTTGAAAGGCTGGTACAGTAAGCTGCAGCGGGACGAAGTGGTGGCGGAGTGGAAAAGGGTACAAGGCAAGATGTCTCTGCATGTCCACTGCCACATCAGTGGTGGCAATTTCATGCACAACTTAATCGCCAACCTGCGCTTCTACATCTTCCGGAAAGAATTGCCAGTGGTCCTGGAGGCATTCCGACATGGTGACGAGGAGCTTCTCAAGAAATATCCAGGTATCTAACCGGTAGACCATATATACTAACTCTGCAAAGAACAGTACTATTCCTGTTCAATTGTTATGCGTTGCCACATCCACTAAATTCTATATAAATACTACACTTATACTTTTCAGCAACATTTACTCAGCTTATGGTACATTGATGACCTACTCGCGACAAATGGTTTCTTCCAAGAAAGAGCTTACTATCTCAGACATAAGAAATCTCAGTGCAATGCAACCCTATAACCAATTTCCAGTCTAATGAAAAGAATCAAAAGCACTCTTGCACTAACCTTTGATTTATTTCACTGTTTGGTTGCAGACCTCGATAACTCCATGGTGTGGGTCTACTTCCACTCGAATGTCAAGGAGTATAACCGTGTAGAATGCTGGGGTCCACTCGTAGAAGCTGCAAAGGTATTACACCAACATTTAATTATCTATTTCAGTTCTCCAATGTTCAATTGCCGATTCTTCTTTTATTCAATCAGATCAGTTCACAATCATAATATCAAGACATTTCTAACGAGCTTAAAGGAAGTATATAATGAATATCAAAGGAAGTACCTCTAATTATAAGTACGTGAAACTATGCTGCAGAGTGCGAGTGAGGAAGCCAAGGAAGCCATCCACCACGCGATGGAAGAAATGGAGAAACAATGGCCCAAGCAACTCTGGCCAGGGAAAGTCTGTGACGAGCCTTGTGAATGCTGCTCACGCCACGGAACCGTCATCCCCTTGCCCGTGACCTTCGACCTTCTCCAGGAGGAGCAGCAGCAGCGGCAACAGCAAGAAGGCTAAAGCTTCTACTTCCAATATCATGGAAGTCAAACCAATATAAATTATACTCGGGGCTTCGATCATCATCAACCGCCTCAGTCCTTCGATTTGTCGATTTTCATACCAGCAAACAGCAGCTGCAGTCAAGGTATAGATTCACAGCACAAGCAAGCAAACCGAGTTTTTTTCTTCAACGTCAGAAATTTGTACAGAATTATGTAGTCTGCATACACATATGGTCAAAATCAAAAAACAGATTTTTACAGACATATTTGTTTAATCTATCTGCAGTGTGTCGCGGTGCTGTTAGCGCCCATGTGCAGCTTAGCGAGTGAATTTTTTCTCGACAGTGTTACATTGTACTGCAACCATTTCTGCACTACAATGTAGACTGTCTCATAATTTCATAGCAGAATGGTGTACACCATCACCATCGACAGAATCTCGTTTTAGCGAGTCCGTGAATTTATTCCCTTGAGAGCGTTACACCGTAATATTGCAACCATTTCTGCACTACGATGTAGACTCATCATATCATAGCAAGTGGTGTAAATCATCACCATCTACAAAGTGTCGTTTTAGCGAGTACGTGAATTTATTCCCTTGAGAGCGTGACATCGTAATATTGCAACCATTTCTGCACTACGATGTAGATCGTCTCTCACAATAGCACAGCACATAGTCTAACAGCAGCAGTAGCATCTGGAGAGTGAGAACCCCTCTCCATTGTGTACAAACAACAATTTTGTAATATATGTTTTTCACGATATTCTCTGTAAACTGTCTCTTGATTACCTTACCTTGCACTCCGTCAAACCAAATGTTGCAAAGTTGGTGTTGCACCACAAACACAAGCATGTACGAGTACGTAACAAGAAAACACCAACTGGCTCCCCCAAAGCACCATACTCGTAACAGAAGCGAGTACGACTCAGTTGAAGAGCTGCGAATTCACGCTGCGGTTTTCAGATGGAATTAGCAACTCCTCAACCGACCAGGAGTCGAAGAAGAAAGTCAGAGAATTCTGTGGAGATGGGAAACGAGTATTCTTGCAGCAAAGGAATAGGAGGAGTGACTGCAGGAAGAGGAAGGAGGAATATGAATGACAGTGCTTGCGTGGTGTACTCGCTTGAGGATCTTATCGGGGGGGGGAGGGGGAAAGACGACGACGACGTTCATAGGCCTGTGGGATTTCCCACTCAGACTTTCGCCGGCGTCAGTTGTGTCTAACGCTGCCTTGCGTCGACGGCCGGCTGCGGACACTGACCTGTAATGCTTCAGAGTTCTCAAAGTCTGCAATGAATAGGGGTAGTCACACCTTCTCCAACGAGCGAAATTTCTTCAAGAATGAGAAAGTAGTGAGAGAAAAAGGGAGCCAATGGGGAGCCAAGAAGGTGTGACACCCCTTTTTGATGTGTCAAGCATGGAGAATGAAAATCGAAGAATGGTTTTACAAGCAACGACACCCAACAACAACGTCTCTTCAAAAGCAATGGCAACGCAGTTCAAAAGCAACGCAGGGGTGAATTTTCGAAGTCAGAAGATGAAAAGATAACTGGGAAAATTTCCTAACATCGAATTCTTCAGGGTCGGAGGTGAAGAACGAGACCGGCACATCAACGGGGAATGGTTGCTCTGAAAGTCGTGGGCGCCCAATGAAAAGCAACCACGTGGAACTTCTCTGTTATTTGGACCCGAAATGGAGAAGGTGTGACTACCCCTAATGACTTTGAGGGTTCTTGTAGAAATGAAGAATGCAATTGTTCACCTGTTAAGCATTGAGTTGCTGGTCTCCTATACAAATATTCTCCCATTATATGGTAGAATGGTCCACAACACTCCTTGGCATTGCTTACAATCCTAGACACAATAAGATTCATCTTCCACATTGTGGCATGATTTCTTTCAGATTGCTTAGTACTTAACCCTTAAAGGACGAGCTGGTCATTGTAGAAATCATTTGTTTGGGGATTGTGTGAATTGTTGTGTGAATTGTAAAAAAATGGAAGATATTCATTGGAAGACGTTCTACTATAGAACATCCTCTAAATTTTGCGTGAAAAGGGATGAATACTACTTTAGAGGATGAATAGTTGGACTTTTGTCCTACATGGAGAGATTCTTTGTCATTCATGAGCTAGAAAACATCCTTTGCGTCATTTATGGGTTAACCCCTAAAGCATAAAATTGAGTTTTTTTGGCAACATAGTGATTTCGGGTAACTCACTATGAACGGAATTTTTATTCTTTTTTGCTAAAATTTTCACACAACATTTTCTTAAGGAGTAGCTTCAAGGCTTAACAATTTTCATAACTTTTGACTACATGGTTAAAATGACATATTGCCCAAGCTGCCTGTTGAGCAACAAAAATGACATATTGTGCAATAACTTTTTAACCATGTAGTCAAATGCTATGAAAATTGTTAGGCCTTGAAGCTACTCCTTGGGAAAATGTTGTGTGAAAATTTCAGCAAAAAAGAATAAAAATTTCATTCATAGTGAGCTACTTGAAATCACTATGTTGCCAAAAAACGCAGTTTTTACCTTTAAGGGTTAATGTAGTGGGAGTGTTCCATATGAATATGAGAGCCCCGGCCTTTAGCCTAGGCTCCTACACATTACAGGATTTTTGAGCTTTCAAAAAGGCCTCTAAGGGAGGAGGTTGAAAAAGTGCCTTTGTATGTATTTAAATGGTGTGGATCTAGAAATGTGAGAAAGACTAATGTCCTATATTTGCTCATTGGAAAAGAAAAAAAATAATGATGGACGGACAACAACTCCCATTGGGTGGGCCACAAAGGCAATTATGAAGTTTTGTTAGAGGTTTATCATTTTAAATTTAATGATTTTGATATGAGTGCTCATTGTCGAGCTCATTGCACATTAATTGTACTCGTATTTGACAAGAATTGCATTATAATATTGTGGTACCAAAATTTAATATTGCATTATAATAGATAATTGGTTTGGCATTTGTTGTAATCCTTGTATGTATTTCATACAGAATAGCTACGTTCAAATAAGTACTTGGACTACTATTTTTGCTCTTCATTGAATAGGGGTGTCACATTCCTATCTCCTTGGGGTGCTCAAAGTGCCTTAGTGAGCAAGGACCTTGGAGATGACTTTCCAAACATTGCAAGAGCCTAAAAAAGGAGGAATGAGTGACTCCCAAACAAATAGGGCACAATAACACTTTGTATTTAAAGTTCATGGTAGTGTATCATATATTCTTGAAAAGCTCTTAAAAATATGCATTCAATTGTCCAAAGAACACGTGATTTGAACTTGTGAATTAAAAATTATGGCAGTTCAAAGTTGGCGGTGTTTAGCTTGATGACGCCAAGACACCTAAGGTCTAGGAGTGAGAGGTTTTGAATGAACCCTTCATGGAAATATGACATGTAGCATATCATTGGAAAGCTAAAAATACAAGGAAGCTAAATTGATAGGCATTATGAGGTTCTAAAATATGAATAAAAAGTTTTGGCCAAGAGAAGGGTTGAAGTGAAGGCGTGACGCCTTTCCCGGTGAATCCAAATTTTTGAAGGGCCATAATTTTGTGAGAACTTGTCCAAAGGAGATGAGTGAGTAGTCCACTAGCATCTACTTGTTGCGTAGATATCTAAAATGGGCTTGCATGTGGGATTTGGAGCTATGATCCCAAAGTTATGCCATTTGAAAATTCGAAAGTCCAAACAGTGGCCTAACGTTGTGATTTTGATTGGAATCAGGTGGTCTTCTACAACCAAAGTGTATTTGGGGACCTCCTTTGATTTAGGACAAGGGGGTATATCAAATGCCATAGAAAATTCTATAGGAAGGATTGCTTTCCCTCCTCACTACCTTTTGGAGCCTTGTTGAATTTTGATGACTCAAAGTGGATGATGTAACTTTAGCACTGGATTCAAGGCACCATAGGACACTAGTGTGGGAGTCCCATGGCACCCAGTTGAGTAGGGTCCACTCCTTGCTAGGTCTTTTTCAATATGTCACAAGGTATAAGTTCTTATTATTTACAAGTATGAGTAATAAATACACCATGGGCCTATGATAGAGTTGGGATGACATTTAAGGGTAGTTAGCATCGATGGAGAGTAGTGCCTCCACCGGGTGCTTAGACATCAATGGAAGTTCTGCTCCATGTCACCAAGTGACATACCCCGTATCATAAGTAGTGTGTGTATGTTAGTAGTCCTGGAGATTGGGATTTGGTAACATGAATTGAAAAATGAGAACTAACGCTATGGATGCATGGCATGTGTAGTGTTAGTGAGTTGTGATTCAAGTGACACTGAAAGTGAAGCGTGGTGAGCCCATTAGAAGTTGTAAGGTATTACTAGGATTGCGACAGCTCGTGTTTTAATCCTTAAAAGGCTTGAAAATCTTTCACAACCATACAATATGTTATGAATTCAATGGTATTTGATTAAAAAGAATAATGACCAAATACTAGTCAGTATAAAGTAAATTAATAATGTTATGAATTCAATGGTATTTGATTAAAAAAAATAATGACCAAATACTAGTTAGTACAAAGTAAATTAATAATCATGATAGTATGTAAATAACAATGTATTACAATTTATATACAAAAGCACAATTGAAGACTTATAAAATTAAATATGAGTCGTATAGAGGGATCCCAAGGATCTTTTAAGGTTTAAGGATGATCCTACTATTAATTATTGATACAAACTATAATGAAATTTAGAAGTGAAATTGCTAAAAAAGATATTATTCCCTTTGGGGGTGCAGTCGCAAACTTTGCTAGAAGGAGAGGATGCCTTTTCTCAAGCACATTGATTACTTCATTTGCAAACTCTGGCCTGACCATGTCGCAGCAAATCACTACCAAAAAAATTGGTCAACTGGTTGCACGAGCCTGCCTAGCGCTTCGGAACCCATTCACACAACGGTGAGTGAGAAGGAAAGCCCAAGTCATGGTGTGGAGAGCCCAAGTGGACTCCCACAATGCAGCGGAGACTCCCATCACATCAGATGCCAACGTGAATGCCTTCCTCTAGCAGAGCTTGTAAATTGACCTCTCCGTAGTAATACCCTAACAGCTGCAGATCTAAAATGAGGAACTAGCATGTTTTGCTCTCAATTTGGAGAAGAGAGTACTAGTATACCGAGTCTTCTACCAATGACAGCGAAAGATTAATAGCCAAGATGACTCAGCGAGGTGGCAGTGGAGCACCATTTTCTCCAAAAGATAAGGAAGTTTCAATGCAAAGGCATGGCAAAGGAGCGGGCCAAATTGGCAAAAGGTCTGAGAGGAAGAAGACTTTCACAACCTCTTGTGGCTCCACCAATAACCACATTTGATTTGACCGAAGACAATCTCCTTAGACGGGGACATGTTTAGGGAGGGAGGGGATAGGGTAGGAATAAGAAGCACAAAGGGAATACATAGTAAGGGGGGGAGACAAGGCAATTATAATGATAATATGGTATTCAGAACACCACCAAGGTGGGTGAGGCCCTGAATTGCCTTAGAGAATCAAGGTTCACCTCCAATTTTGAGACCATCGACTCAAGGACAAGGGGAGTTAGAAATCTCATGGAAGTAGTGAATGCGATGCCCAACGCTCATGGAGTAGAGCGACTCGTTGCAATAGGAGGAGACGATGACGTTGAGGCAAAACCTGAAATATGGAAAGGGAACAACTGCCAATTCCAATAGCATCCGACACCCCTACAGGATTGCAAAAAAGCACCCCAACAATCCCAATGCAGTAAAGGAAAGGGGAGTGCTGTCAATGTGGATTCCACGGGTTGGTACACTTTATGTGAAAGTGAAGATTGTCAACAACATGGACGAGGGGCGGGAGTAGGTCTCGGCAATTTCAATTCGGAGGAGGGGGTAAGAACATTTGCATTGGTGATGCTAACAAATTTGGGACTTATCCCCACATCCAATGGAGGGAGAGCCATGAGGGGGGAGGTCATAAGGCAATTTATCCATGCAGTTACTGGAGATGACATTTTCCTTGTGGATTTCCAAGGCATCGTAGGGGTGCAATCAGTCCCAAAGAGGCTTTGCCTAGAGGAAGGGTTTGATGGCGCAGGTCCTTCGCAGCCAATGTGGGGAGAATCAAACTAGCAACGCCTTTCTTGGACTGGAGAGGACCCGACAACAACTTCTTCCGCAATACGACATGGCGGAGGACGCATCTTGTGGACTTATACAATTTTTCATTGCTGGAGACTTGGAGCTACCACCACTGTCACCTTCTGTAGACCTCAAAGTAGGAGTACACTCTCTGATAGCTGAAGTGACCTTCTCGGATTACCTACTACCCATTTAAGGAAGGAAGAGGATGATTTGGACGATCCAAATTGGGATGCCATGTATGCGGATTTAGTTTGTAATTTTGACGCTGCCAACTCTGATTGGAAGCTCGACGAACCGAATGTTGTCGAAGAGGTAGGTCCTTTGGATGATATTCTCTTAGACAAAGGTTTTTTCGAGTCGAGGTACGCGGACGGACATTAGGACTCCTTGGAAATGACTCTCGAAGGAAATAGGGAATCTTTTTCAAACCCCCCCCCATCCAACTTGTAGGCAAAATAGGCGCTGGGTCACCTTGCATGAAATTTTTGAGATCTTTTGGCCCCAGTCAAATCTTGAAATCATATATACAGAGACAAATAAATACGCAATGTAGGAGAGTGTAGAGCGTCTGGGAACATTGAATGGGCGTGGTAGATGGAAAATGTTAGATGTCAAGGAATTGAGAGCGTGGTTGAGTGTATGTATATGAAACAACGAGTACGATTAGATCGTATTGGTCCAAATGTAAATTTTATGGATGCCCAATTATAAAGCATATCATGTGTCGCACTTGCTTTGAGCAGATTTTAACCTGCCTATATTTAGCGGATAACCAATCCCTAGTTCAGGACAAAAAAGTTGATGGTTATGATAAAATTGGTAAATGCTGGTGGCTAATAAAGAATTTTGCCCACATAGCAAAAACAACATATAATTGTGAGAAGCATATAGTCTGTGACAAAACTATGGTGCCCTATAGGGGCCGTAGGTGTGATATAAAGCAATACATGAAAAACAAACTAGTCAAGTACGGGATCAAAATTTGGTGCTATGCCACTAGTAAAACTCGGTATGTATACAACTTGATAGTTTACAATAGAAGCCCGAAAAGGACCTTGGGTTGAAGGTTGTCTTGAAGCTTATGGAGGACTTGACGCATGTTGGGCATGTCGTTGTTACTGATAGGTTCTTCACGTCCCCCCATTTGGTCGATGCTTTGTTGTCGCTTGGTACTTGGTTCACAGGGATGGCCAAGCACAATCATCTGGCTCAATATTCGAATGCTGAACTCTCTCGTAGGACGTTAGTAGTTATGATACCATTGCTTGTGCCGCATACGTGCGTGTGGTTTGATGGATGTCCAGTCTTTTTGTTGAGTACTTCTTCGGATCCTATGGCGTCTAGATGTACTTGTCTTCGTTGGATTGGAGGTGAGAGATCATTGTATCCAACCTCGCTAATGCAAATTGAGTATCAGGACATGATGCAAGATGTGGACATTGTAGACCAATGTCAGGTGGAGTACACTGCCCAAATAATGTCACACAAGTGGTGGCATCGGCTTTTATTTTTCATCTTAGACACATCGCTTGGTAACGTGTATGTGCTCTACAAATCGTATTGGTTGTCTCACCAAAACATGGGTAGTCGTCGTAAGTCCATGTCGAGATCAGAGTTCCACTACGACATTGCTTCATGGCTCACCACTCCATCATTTAGGTTGGAGTGCACTAGTGGCCGCTTCAACTTGCAAGACCATGGCATCCATGAGTCTTTATTTGTAGGTGTCCAACATAAGAAGTGTCGACTATGCGGTAGGAAGTAGAATGACTTGCCTCAGGTGTGCGGGTGCATTTCTGTATGTAGGGGCATGCCACCACAAAGTCCACAGAGTTGAAGCACGTTGCGAAGATATGGCTGTGGTGACTCCTTCACTGATGTCATCAGTAGACGGTTGCTTTTGGAGAGACAGGGGCGGGAGAGAAGGCTTGAAGTTGGGTGAGTGGTGGTTGTACTTCAGTCTTTGGAGTTGCTGATGAAGTGGCAAAGGCTCCATCATGTCATCTAGATGGACACTTTAGTAGTGAGTTATTGTCGTATTTAGCTTGGTTATCTTTGGAGTAAGTAGTGCTTGACATTGGTCGTCATTGGGAGGCATGAGTAGCAGCCATTTTTTTGGGTCACTTCTAGATTGGATGCACTCATTTTTTTACATTGAACCAATGCACCTATGCACATTTTGTTCATTGCTTCAATGCTTTAGCCTCTTAGTTGTATATGATTGTAATATTGGTTGTCAGAGTTTCCTTTGTCGCACGGGCCTGTAGATGGGAGCAACAATGTGGCGCCAACTATAACTGCTTCCTATTCACAGGACAGGGATTACCAACTATCTGGTAGAGTTTGGCTTTGTGTAGCAAACTGCGACCGAGAGTTTGGTCCACTCCTATGTGTCCCTATGTTTTTTATGGGCATGACATGGTCCAGTCAGTTGGAAGATGTACAATACACCCGAGATTTTGTTAGGCTTGATTGAAAGTTGTCCTTGGTAGAGAATTCGGCAATATTCACAGAAGATCAAGACGGTTAAATGTGCTGCAATTTTTCCTTAGTCGTTGATTTGCTTGCAACGTGTCAAGCTGATTTGATCTGACGTAAGGATTGTGCTCTAATTTGGGGGAATTTTGAAGTGACTGCAAGCTCCAATGGCCTTGTTTGAGGCACCTGTACATCGACCATCAAGTATAGTACAATCTTGCATGTTTTGCTATTTTTTCACTTTGACATGTTAGTATATGAGTAGCTCCAATTTCGTAGTGGAGGTCAACCACTAATTTTTGAGTTTACGTAATGTGAAGGTCTTTAGAAGAAAAACACCAGAATCTTGTCTAGAATCACACTCAATTTTCGTGAAAAATGAAGTACAGAACTAAAGAATTGATGGTCCAAATTTTTTTCCTTTATTAAGGTATCATTCTATTTCCCCTTCCTAAGGTGGATTGGTGAATACTGCTTCCAATTTTGCTACAGAAATTTCCAATTCCGGACATATACAGGAGTACGTTTAGCAAAGTCAGAAATAGAATGTCACTTTGGGGTTAAGGTATAGATAGTAACAATTTATAGTACAAAGTAGGAGCAATTCTTGGAGCATGGACAAAATATAGATAGGCTACCTTATTCATAGTTTAACATTTTAGCTTTGAAAAATCACAAAAATTCACTTCTTGTTAAAATGTCGTTATTCTTTTTGTAGTTTTCTTTCAAACTTTTCAATTTTTGAAAAATATGGGAGCTGACAAATAGATTCTTCAAAGTAGATTCTCCAAATTACCTTGATAGCAAATCTGTGTAGTAATGGGCAATTCTACCTCACATCACTCCAACAAATATCACTTTTTGAACAATCCAAAATAAATGAAAAATAAATTTAAAAAATCTTTGGTAGTTATCAACTCTAAAATGCTAGTGGTATGGTAGTATGCTATAAAACAGACCACCTCCTTCAAATGGACCCTAGCTTTAGGGGCAGAATGGAGTTGAGGTGATTCTTGAATGGACCACTTTAGCAATTGAATGCATCTAGAAAAATTTATTTTTCTATTGCAAGAGCCAATCATAGTCTTTGAATTTGCACATCTCTTTACAAGTTGCAAGTGGACGGATTTTGGAAGACCTACAATCACAAATACATGCCTATGTCTTTAATATTTGAAAATTTATAAGTAATTAAAAAATGCTTGGAAAAATACAAAACCACTTGTGTTACGTTCCATGTCTATTTTTCTTTCTTTGAAAAATAATGTAAAAATACTTTCTTCCACGGAAACCTATGAAAAAGGCAGACCAGCTCTTAAATGGTCGCTTTTAGAGCATACTACCATACAAGTGTGCATGTTGTACATAATTAGTGTGGTTGCATGCTGTCCTTGCTTGGATGATCTTGGGGTAGTTATCAACTCTAAAATGTATACAGCAAGTCATTTATTTGATGCCAGACACTTTTAATGACCTAGAGCAAGGACAGCAATCTATAAAGACGTGCTTGGAAGAAGAGTTCACGCTTTATATGTTTCTTTGGATGTTATTAATTTGTTCTCCAAGTGAATGTTTTATGTTTCACAGTACATTCAATGCATAATTCACCAATTGACCTATTTGACAGTGTCAACATTTGGCAAAATCGGTTGTTGGACTACAAAACAACGAAAGTAGGGCATAACTTACTGATCCCGCCTCCAATACTCGCCCTTGTTACTAAAATCTCATCTTTTCGAACTCTTGATTCGACTTAGCAAGTGGCAAATCTGAATATTTTTACTGGTATAAGCAAATTAAACTGAGCACTAATCGTCACTTCGCTTATAGTACAATACATTGCTGTGCAAAAATCAGCAGTCTCAAAATTAAACTATGATCAAAGAAAGATCTAATTACCCAGCTTGCACCCAATCACACCAGTCTACCCAGTCTAAAAGCCCTGGACATAAAAGTAGAATACTATTCGATCATTTAGTTGAGTCAATTGACCCTGAAACTGAATGAGAGGTAAACAGACAATAAGAATGTACAGTTAAATCTACTTAAACCAACGAACCCTGAAATGGCCTCCAATTAACCGCCTATAAAACAATCTACGCAATAGTTGAATACAATGGCTACCACAATTATCCTTGTACCCAATTCAAAAGCATCCATATCATCAAGGCAAAGGATAGAGTTCGGTAGTGGAGGCATGTCTCATGTATGCAGATAATTGGCCGCCATCATAAGCTCCAAAGTAATCTCCGGCTCAATGTGGAACTCCGTCTCCTTGCCACTGCCGAACCAGAACGCACACAAAAAAAAAGTCACTTACACCAACTCTCATGCTATAAACCTTTATATTACTCCACAAAGCTTTTTCCAGTAATAATCTTCACAGTGCAACACGCTATCTCTCCCACTTTGAATGATTGCAGAGGTAATTATCCAATACATTGAGAGAGGACACAATTTGTTGTCAAGAGAGCTTAGCTCTTGTATCTAGAGTGATCTCTTCACAGCACTGTATTGATCTCCCAAGACTCACTCCTACATGTGCTAAAATGCTTAAAGTGACGCATATAGTACGGTATTAATCCTCTAGCTTAGTGTTACGATCCGTCCACAGCCACACGGTTTTCTCGTCAGTTATCATCTCATTTCTATGCTTGTATGTACCTTTATCGATATGAACACGGACCAACCTGGACACGTTATTTGCATCAACACAGAAAAAAAAAAAAATTACATGTTTGATTTTTTCTTGAATAATAATAGCAATTGCTACACCGAAAAAGAGAAAAAGAAAAAGAAAAAGAAGAAGAACGCTAGAGACGAATAATCTCACCTGGCAAATTGCAACGACCAGTAAAAGTACTGGCACACTTTCTCCAGAATGGGAGTGCTGATCTCCGGAAAATTCACTTCTCCTAACTCCGTTTCGGTGAAGTTTCCTGATTGACAACACTCTACGTTTTAATAACAATGCAGGAACACAGAATCTCCGCGAGCCTAGACTTGAGAAATACGATACGCAAAGGAATCTGCTCAAGTTATGGAATCTGAAACCCTAAGGACCAAGTATTCATGGTGATCGACCAATTCGGTCGATCACTTTAAGAAAAATACACTTCCTACGGGGTAAGTTTCATATCACTAGAATCAACCATTGAAGAATTTGTACGTGTTAGTGAGAAAGAGAAGAAAAACTGAACTAAAGGAGGTCCCTACTCAAAACTCACGAGATGCAATGCGACCTTCTTGAGTCCTAGCAAACGGTAGGCGACGCTGATAATCGAGAAATACAAAACAAAGTGCGAAATTCCAAGATAAAAAATGACAGTACGCGAGACAATTTATAGAGCGCGAAGTCACAGAGGTGTAGCATTGAGGAAGCACAGACCAGCAGAAGAGAGCATGTTCCTCAACGTGTTGGACACGATAGCAGCTTTTCGATCAATGATAAACTCAAAACCCTCCGCGCTTATGAGCTTCACCGTCCCCGACTTGTACAACATCTTTTCTCCTTCTTCCATCTTCCGACCCTCCTCCTTCTCCTTCTCTCCTTCTTCCATTCCTGTTCAACGCCTTCAATCCTATTAGAAACACAAACCCGGAATCAATTCCTCTGTTCAGGCTTTCAGGCACAATTCAGGGTCTCGTCGCATCAAAAGGACCGCAACTTAAAAAAAAACAGCCACTCTTGTCTCCCTCTCTTTTCAAACAACCACCGTCAGTTTATCAAATGAACAAAAAGAAAAAAAATCAAGAAAAGAAATTCAACAGATGTGGAGGGAAAAGCGAATGACAAGAAGAAACGGCGTCGTAAGGAAAACGATCCGGCAACTCGCAAGGACTCACAGCGCATTGAATCTCAGACACCGGAACAAATCTTGAGAGCTTCCCCGGCGAGAGACAGAGAGAGAGAGTGAGAATGATTTCGATGGAATTAAAGGCAGCATGGGCATGTCATACCTTGATCAAAAGCTCTCCGAATGGGCGCGACGGCGTCGGGGGAGACGTGAATAGGAAAATTGGGAGTGCCCAACAAGAATCGATGGTAACGATGAAGGTTGAGCACGACGAGCGGGCTTTAAGGGAAACAGACGTCGGTAGGTAACTGCACGTAAAGACGCCCGCTTGCGCAGTTGACATGATGGCATTAAAGTTACTCACGTTTGTTAAACCCTAATTGCTTTTCCTTCCAATTGACTTTTATTGAGGAAGCTTCAAGAAAAATGTAATATGTAATCAATAAAAAGATTGCTTTGCATGAATCGATGATATAAAGATTTAGAGTAGTTTCTATAATTTTTTACAAATTTTCAAAACTAATCTTATTATATTTAATTAGAACATTTAAGGCTTAACCTGCGGACACTTAGTGTGCAATGGATGACAGAGAATTCTTCTGTAAAGGATAGAAATGCAACTATTCATTCTCAGAGTTTTGTTGAGAAAAAGGGAACATCTTCTATAGTAATTTGACTTCCAATGAGTACTTTTCCATTTTTTTAAGTGATTGATTCCTACGATTTTAACCTTGGTTACACAAAGGATTGTTGCATTCTTAGATTTCCAATAGTATTTAACAAAGCCATGCTTACATGTCATGAAGCATGCTTAAATTTGCAATAGTATTTTATAGAGCCATGCTTACTTGATGTACAATGTCATGAAGCATGATTTCTATTATTATATTGACTAAATATTTGTTGGATCTTGTTGGGCATCAAAAAAAGATTTCATATTCTCTTAGTTTACATTTTTTACACACTATATGAATTAACTATCAGTTTTTAAAGTACCAAAAAATAGTTGTTTCCAAAATTAATCCTAACTCTCACAAATAGAGGTTGTGCATTATTGTAGGGGTTGATTTAGGGACATATTACCTTGCATTGTTTACATGATTATACTTTTAGATTTGACATGTTAAATGAAAAATTACTTTGTTTAAATCACTTTCAAATTTTTGACCCACTTGCAATCAAACATTATATTCTTTCAATCCATGTACAAAATTGTTGCATTTTCACTTTAATATATGATTTATAGAACATTTACTTCAAAGTCTTATTTTTTCAATTCAAAAACAATTGTTAAAGACTTAACAAGTTGTGACTATTGTCTTTTTCATAACATACTCAAAGAAAAATCCAAAATAATCTTGGACATGGATTAAAACACCACACCTTAAATAGATTACTAATGTTAGTGATGGTTTACATTCTCAAAAATTGATGTTCATATTTTGAATCCTCAAATGACCCATCTCAAAAGTGTAACAAAAAAATTTAAGTTTAATCACTACTAATTTATCACTACAAATCCTAAAGATCATTACTTATAATATTATGTTTAGGATTATACTTAAGAACTCACTCAATCCTTAAAAGACCAAATGGCATTTTTTGGCAACATGGCACTTTTGGGCAACTCACTATAAATGGAGTTTTATTTATTTTTCTTTCAAATTTTCACACAACATATGCCTGCGGAATAGCTTTAAGGCCCAATAATTTTCATAACTTTTGACTACATGGTCTAAAAGTTATTGTATGATATGTCATTTTTTGCGTTTGGCAGCAACTTGGGTAGAAAAAAAACTTCTTTAAAAATCACTTTTTTAAGGAAAAAAATTCGAAATTGGTTCTCTGGATTTATATATACTTGGAAAGCTTTAAATCATTCCATTATGATTAATGAGATGAAAGTTACGAGGAGTTTTAGTTTGGAGTAGTTTGCAGGGCAGTTATAGATTTTCTACTCTCAAATAAACTTTGAAATCCTTTATCTTACTCAATTTTAAATATTTTGTAAAGAAAAAAATAGGTGCAAATTGTTTATTACAACATTACAACCATTGGAATTGTCATTTTTCAATTCCATAAATTAATCGTTAATAATTTAGTGTTTTGAATCATTCTCTACTTCTTTCTACTTACTATTTTTTTGTACAACTCCAAATAATCTGAAATTTTTCAAGCATGTAGCCAATTTGCCTTGAAGAATGAATCCAAAGAGTAACCACCATTTTGGACATCTTTTCATAAAAATGTGACCTTGTGAAGTGCAGTTGCCCAATTTTTCGCAGATTTTTGTCACTTCAAACACTAATATCTTGCAATCTATGTGGCCGAAATTTCTGAAAGTTTTATCACTTCTTCACAAACCATTTTACTACAAGATTCTATGGTTATATATGCCCCCAATTTATTTATTTTAAAATTTGGTACTTGTACTAGAAATGATAGTTTTAAAGCATTTTTGGTGAAAACATAGTAAAAAACCTTTAGGGGTTAAAACACCACTTTCTCTTGTAGTGAATTTGGGCTCAAATTTTGACCTCTTGGTCTTTTTAAGAGTTAAGGCATGTTTACACTAATGGCTATTGAGGATATCCTTCCTACTTGTTTATTTTTTGTTATGACCCATGACCGTTGTGATTGGCCTTTGAAACAAGGGATTGTAATCAACTACAAAATAAGGACAATATTTACAGTACTAAACCTAAGGGCACATAAAAAATACACACATAAAGTATACGACTTGTTTCCGACTAAGGCCCCATTTGCTCAAGATAGGATGACCTATTTGCATGAATGAGGGTAATATGGTGTGGACTTTCATTCATTCAAGGTGATGGAAATTAGATGATGTACTTACAAGGAGGCAGTTTTTCCATGGACAGAAATGGTGGTTGCCTTGATTGGAAAATTGTTTGTTGAAATATCACATTAAATGGATTTGCACTAATGGCAATGACAATGCACAATAAAGATTTTTCTTGCCACTAAGATATAAAATCCTAGCATATTAATTTATAATTTCTTGTGTTCTTTGTTTTGTATGCCACCTATACATTGAGAACAAATTGGACCTAAATGGCTACGCTTCCTTACTTTTTTTTATTCCAAACTTGATGAAAAGTTAGCAATAAAAAGTGCAATATTCATTACTTCTATATTTTGATTGGAGAAAATTATCCCTGCTACCATTGCTCAATCAAATATATGCTAAAATGCTTAACCCTTCAAGGCCCAAGGCCTTTTGGGGTTTAAAAACACCATTACTTTTGAAGTGTTATAGTCCAAAATGTCACTAAGGTATAGAAATCTTAACCATACAATCTTATAGTGTATGTATTGTAGGTGACGTGAATCAAATTTGGAGTCATTTGACCACATAGTTTGCAAGATTATAATGTTTTATTGTAAAAAAAAAATGCTGAAATTCCCTAGTAACAAATTTGGAGGTGAAATTTGATTTTTGAACCTCCTCAAATGAAAAATAAAATAAATTGTAAAGTGATTCAAAACCAACTCACCAATTCATTGGTGAAAAAAAATATCATTCAATTTACTCATTGTGTCTACAAAATGGCTTTGAAATGTCAAAAACTAACAATAAAAATTACAAAAAACACATTTGCGGTTGAACCTCCTTTGACTAAAATGCTTCACAATCGCTTGTAACTTTTTGGACTAATATGAAATTATAGCCACACAAACTAGACTAGTATGCGCAACATTCCCAAAAATATTTATTGAAAACAATGTATGAAGAAGAAACAAGCAACCAGAGTTCACAATCATCCAAAATTGTTAAGATTTTGAACTTTGAATTGCTTCCAAACATTCAAAACAACTTGGATTGACATGAAATTTTTACCATAACAACTAGACTTTAAGGGGAACATAATCCAACCAATTTTTTTTTACTGAAAACTAACTTTGGATGAAGGAGATACAAGCCCCCAAAGTTACAGCTTGGTGAACTCAAATTGAACCTCTGAACCTCGATTGACTTACAAAAAAATAGTACATTTTGGATTGATCTGAAAATTCGACCACACAAACTAGAAGCAAGAGAGCAAATTTCCCAGCAAGTTTTAATTGAATTCAGACATCAAATGCAAAAATTACAACACTTCAAAATTGGACTTGAAACTATGCGAGGACACTTTTGGTCCCCTTGGGCGGCGAGGGTTAACATTGTCGGAAACAGGTTGTATACCTTACAATGCTTTTAAAAATGATTCATTGACCATCAAAATTAATGTGAGTACACTAGTGAAAATATGGTCCATACACCAACATTTGTTGGGGTCTTATTAGGGGATAGAGATCAGTATCCTAGTCACAGTTGGCCCCCTGCTTGCACTTTGCGTGCCTTGTTTACTTATTGACTTGTCAATTGATTACAATTCCATTGAATGCTGTTGCTTGCTGAGTGTTGAGAAACCAGGTCAAAATAAGCAATTCAGCGTAGTTGGAGGCACCTTTTCCTAGAAAAAAAATATTTTCGTAGTACTCGCAATTGAAAATCATAAATTTTCGAAACAAAAAATAGAATTTTCGGATAAGACATGTAATTTCTATGAGTTTTCAAAGTGAATCTCCCTAGGCCGCTGAACTTGTCACATAGCTTGGTTCTAAAAGACTAGATTTAAAGAAATCAATAGGCAACCAATCAAAGTTAAATATGGGAACAATTTACCCCTTATACAAGGAGTCAATCACCATGGAAATCATCTGTTTGGTACTGAGTGAATTGTTGGCTTTGAAAAATAAAAAAGCACTCATTGGAAGACAAACTACTATAAAAGATCTTTCCTTTTCACACAAAATTTGGAGGATGAATAGTTGCACTTCTGTCATACGTGTTGTCATTTGTCATTCATTGGCTAGAAAACATCTTTCATGTTATTTATGGATTAATGTTACTTTGGGGAGACTTTTAAATGGAAGTTCATTTGTGAATGAGTATTGAGGGATGGATTTGGGTTGTTTTCACCTTTTTATAAGACTATTGAATGAATGCTTTTGATGCGAGATCCAAAATAAACATACTCTTTATTTTTTAACATCTGGATGGGTTGTTTTTTCATCAATTACTTATACTTTTGGACAAATATTTTATTTACCTCAATTTTTTTCCAAATTGGTGGAAAAAAAACTTGTATGTAAAGATTTAAATGAATTTTGTGGTGAAAGAGAAGTTATTCAATTTAGACAAAATATGGTAAGTTCTAAAGCAATATGTTAATCATTCAAAATATGAACTTTGTAGTGTTTAAGGTACACCAATTCTAAAAGTAAAAAAAATTTGAGTTATTTCTCTTTGACTCTTGCATGGAAGTGACATTATAGATTTTTGAACCTAGGAATTATAATAGATCATTTTGGTTATTACCTTGTCAACTTGAACAAATTGCAACTATAGTAAATTGACATAGATGAATGCATGATAGGAACACATTTGGAGTGATTTGAACTTATATTATGTAGTCATAGTGTTAAGATAATATAATTATTATTTAATTATTATTATTAGCTCATCTTAAATAAAGATAAACTTGGTGATGAAAATGAAAATTAATTCATATTTAATGAATAAACTAAATGAAAGATTAAAGTATTGTATTTTAAAAAAGACAAATTTGGCGATGAAAATGAAAATGAACTCACATCTAATTAATAAACTAAATGAAAGGTTAAAGTATTGTATTTTTAAAAAGACAACAAGGGTTCTATACTTACTCTTTTTTTAATTTTAACATTTGTGGTTGATTCACTTTATATACATAGTTGTTTTGAAAAATTATTGAAGTGCATATATTATTCACTAACATGTTTAATTCAGCTTAAGTTTGAAGGTGATGATAAAAAATCACATCTAGCATGTTTGGAATTAAGAGAAAAATTTGTGTTGGTTTTGTATGAGAAATGCATGAAAATCAAGTAAATTAGACTCACATCCTATATTGAAGAGAATTTTGAGTATACAGTAGTTGTAAGCAATAATTTCAAAGTTCTCACTTAAATCTACATTGAAAAAAAATGGTTAATTATTGACATTCCTTGCACAATTAATTGAGTTGGCCCATACATTTTTGTCAATTTTTCCCTACACATGTATTAGAGTTGGAATTCAAGTCAACTTTAGCCTTTCGTAATTAGATTGAGTTGAGTTTTGCATCAATTTTATGTGTTAATTTTAATTCCTATCACAAGTTGACTAAGTTGATAATTTTGACCTTGAAGTGGAATGGTGGCTTGAGGGGTAATATGCCTCATTTTAAAAATCAAAAGTTGCATAATTCAATCAAATTTTCCAACTAAATTATATTTGTGCAAGGATAGTTAATATAAAGTATAGCATAAGGAATTCAAAATATGCAAAATGCAAATATTTCAATGGAATTCCAAGTTTGAAAACTAAAGTCATGTAATAAAAAAAATGACTTATCATTGTAGGGACTTCTTGTCTTTTTAAAAGGTCAAACTTTCTTACTATATGTCAATAAAAACACATCTTTGATGACTTTTTAAAATAAAAATAAAAAATATTGGAAAAATACTTTTAGCACATTCAATATTCAATATGTGTAACAAGCACATTTCATTGAAAATTTCATAACTAGAATTGTACATTATTACTGAAAATTTTATGCTTTTTAGTTGTTTTTCAAATTACGAAAATCTACAAGATTTGTTCAAAAATGTAATCCTTCATAATAGTGTAAACTTCCATGGTCATCCCACAAATGTGGAATCTTCATTGGCCTATTTTTCTGAATGTCCACAATAATTTTAATTAGTTTATATGTATATACTTTTATATTATAAACAATGGTAGATGAAATAGTATGATTAATGATTTAGTCAATTCTTGAAGTAGGTTTTACAAAAAAAGCAATTATTGCTTGTTTTTCCCTATACATTCAAATTTTTAGTTTTATTTTTGTAAGTAAATATTATATTTATTTAATAGATAAAATCTGAAAATATCTATACTTTACAACAATATTAAATATAGTATAGAATGTTGTCAAAATGTTTGATGACAATGTCATTTCTATTGCAATGCAAATGAAAGTGTAAATGTATCATAAGCAAAATTAAATGAATTTAAACTTTCTTATTATATGAACCATATCCATACAATACACAATACAATAATACTTTTTTGAGGATATTTGACTTACATAATTACAAGTTTGTACTTGTGTTTGATGCTTTAATACTTGGAAATTCTTTGGTAAGCATAAAACTAGAATTTGGTACATTACAATAATTGCAAAGAAACCTCCAATAGCAACAGACAAAGTTTGAAAGTAGAAAATTGTTGTAGCATAAATTACAAATAAAACTATCAATAATGGCCAATGTGATATTAAAGGAAATATACACCATTTAATTATGCGACTCTTTAAATAATATTTTATAATGCTAGCACTTGAAATTGGTTGAGGGCAATTTTGAACATGTTCTTGATACACTAAGGTTCCACAAGCAAAACAAATGACAATCATACTTCCCCATTCTGCACAAATTGAAGACAACTCTTTCATTTTGGTAGCAAGTAATAATATAATATTTAGTCACCATTTTAGGATTGCAAACTTGAACATTTGAAGGGTTTTGACAATTTATGTCTTTTAAGAGAAAAAATGAATTTTGATTGATATAAACCATAATGAAATTCTATCAAAATAAATATCAACAAATTATTTAACATTATTGATACTTCATCGTTGTTACTTATTTGAAAATTTTCTTATACAATATTTTTTTAGTTTAAATGATTAAAAATTGACTCTAATATGTATATTTTTTAGTAGCAATTTTTATTCCATGATGATCTCTAATGTGAAATTTCATCATGAATCTTATCTTCTTTATATAATCCACAATTTAATATTGGAATTTTATAAAAATAAAATTCATTAATTGTTAAACTAATGTCTTAGTCACTTGTTAATATTGAATATGCATTTTCATAACTATGGTTACAATCCATTATATTTTAAATTAATGCTTCTATATACGTCATTGTTATTCAATAAAAGACATGAAATTAATACACCACCTTATGACGCTTCATGCCATGTCTTTTGACATCATTTTGACCTTTCAACAATAACTTATATGTCAATATATCATCTATTGTATATTAAATGGAAGTTTTGGTCATATAATTGAGCAATTTTTTACAACTTTTAAATTAAAGTTATTAGCTTCCATTTGTATAGAATAAAAAAATGTAGTTCAATATTATCTATGATCATTAGAAGATCCATTTGCTATTGCTAATTTTATTCATAAAGACAATGAATATTTTAAGTACATTTTGGTCTTTCTATATAATGACTAATATTTTTAGATATATTTGAACCAATAATGACTACCAATATCTATTATTAAATACCAATATAATATTAATTTAAAAATAATATCAATTTAAACAATCTTATCATAGTTATTCTCGTGTAAATCATTTAAGGGTAATACATTTTATTGGATTTTTGGTGTAATGTTATTATAATACATAGATTGTAGTGCAATTAAGTGTAATAACACTTTAATTGGTGCACCTAAATGAATTATGTTCAGGTCCATAATGCCCTAAATTGGTTGGCATATATGAATGTGTTCCTTGTTGGGAATCCCCTATAAGATAACATATCAAATGTTTCAAATGCTTATACGCCATGAAAGGACATGTCGGGGACCCTCACACACTACCTATTATTCTTCTATTTGAACTAGTGTAGATTTGACCTATGTTACTTTTGGAAACATTCTTCAAAAACATCCACCATAATACATTCAAAGGTTGTCTTTTTAGCAAAAATTGTTCGACAACATTTACAAAAAATTTCAAGGAATGTTGGTGATATATTCCTCTCCTTGGAGCAAATAAAATCACTACAGTAGATCCTTCAAAAGGATGGATCTATTATTTTGGATGAACGTACCCATTTTGGGATGAATAAGTAAATTTGGTTGCGTGTTTCATCCGCAACCATGGATGTAATGTAATGTAAGCAGCTTCCTCTCTCCATCACTGCACAGCCCTCGTCTGAACTGGGCTGTCTTTGTTGCAATGAATCGAGAAGCTATGAAGGTTTAGGGTTTAAGATTCTTAGGGTTCGGGACTCACCCTTTGCGTTTTAATGTGGTGAGACAAAGGCAAGGCGGTGTTCTGTAGAGTGTTGCCGTCGATTTGCAAAGCCAGTAGCGATGGCGGACTATGAGTTAGAGGAAGCGTTGCTGGAAGCCGCGGGTCGACCCAAGGAGGGCGGGGGTCGCTCGCACACGCCGTCCTCCAACAAGCGACGGCGCGCCTCGTCCATGAGCTCCGACGACCGCAGCGATTCCAGTCCTGATAACGATGACGAAGACGACGATGACGATTTCGACGAGAGAGGAGGTGGACGCTCCGGCGAGCAGGCTAAAGGATCCAAGATGCCTCTCAAGAAACGGTACGATTTCCCACTTCTCTTTCTGCTTCATTGTTTATGTATCTCTAAGAATTTAATTCTTGAAGGACACAGAGATTCCTATGGGGACTCGATTTCAGTGTGTTTTGCGAGTGTGTGTGGTCTGAGACTTTAATCTTAACGCATACATTCACAAAATAATGGCACTGAGCCGTCTCCGATCTCTATCTCCCATCATCGCGGGACGTAATTTATCCTCTTAAGGTTATGATATCCCTTGGTGAGAATGTAAGGACACAGAGGTTGCTACGGAGGCTCATTTCAGTGTATTTTGCAAGTCTGTATGCTCTGAGCCTTCAATCCGAAAGGGTAAATTCACAATATTTGAATCTTGAGTTGAGGTGGGCGAAACAGTCGCACCAAAATCCTCTTCGATCTCACGCGGGGCCTAGGTGATAATGTATCGTAAGGAACACGGAGGCCTTACGGAGACGTCATTGCAGTGTTTTTTGCGAGTGCAAGGGTTAAGTCTCGATGAGTATCGTCAAACCCTAAAATTCAATGCGTCGATTTGTCTGCATGCTCCGAGACCTGTTTCATTTTTTCTGCTTTTGAAGATCGGAGGTAGCTGTACCAACGAAGATCATTTCGCTTAAGCGTTCGAAGATGCAGGGTAGCGTGTATCATCTCAGTGGATCTCTGTCGTGAGGGTTTCTTTTATGTTGGCTTGATGGATTTCCCGCAGTCGTTGTTTGGGTTCAATTGTCAAATTGCACATGGTGGAACTCTGGTATATGGTTTTGGTTGTGGAAACCCTAAAATACAATGCACCGGTTAGTCTGCATGCTTCGAGATATATTTCCTTTTGTTTGGTTCGATTTCCCAGCTGTAACTGACACGAGCATGCCCTTAGGATGCGGGGTGACTCTCAAAATCCCTCCAATGCGGGAATCTTTTTCTTGAGGACTCCTTTGATGCTGGTGTGATGGATTACCGGGTGCCATTATCATTATTAGTAGAGCTTGGTTTGGGTCCAATTGTCAATTTGCAATTGGTGGAACCCTATTGTAAGGTTAGGTGATATTACAATCGGCCCCATCTGAATTATGTTTCTTCCTGTATGATCTATCGAATTGGTCATTTTAGAAGCATGAATACCTTGTCCTTAAGGGGTTACTAGTCCGATCTTTTCCATTCTCAGTGTTATGAGGGACTGAAATGTAAATGGAATCTTTCTATGGGAATTATTCGCAGCCTGTGTGGTTTTTTAGTGGTGAGTCTTATGGCCTGTCGTGCTTGCAGCTTCGAATCTTCAGACAAAGATGGAGAGGACGGTCCAAGAGATGACGGGTACAATAGTGAATTTTCTTACGGAAGCGATCTGTACAAGGATGAAGAAGACAGGCATAACCTGGCGCAAATGACAGAGCTCGAGCGTGAGATGGAGTTGGCAGAACGTAGCGAAAAGCGAGACACTTGGCTTGCATTGAGGAAAAGTCGGGGTAACAGACTAGCCGAAGCTTCTTCAAGACCGAGTCATAGACGCGAGAAGGACCTTGGTCCCCCATCTTCTCGAATGCGTTCGTCGGTAAGAGAAGGTACTCGGAGTAAGAAGGAGAATGCTCTGAATGAGCTTGTAGCCCGGAGACAGAAGGCTCAAGATCCGAGCTCACTACGAAAGAGACGGGATTCGGGTTTGACTCCTAGCAGGGAGACCCATTCTCCTGGGAGAAAGAAGCCCCGCGAGAGCCTGAGTTACAGGTGAGCCTTTGATGACTTGAATATCACCTTTTAATATTTAATGTTAGGTGATGCAATAGGTATGTTGAAGTTTGGAATATTGATTTAGGGCAGAGGACACTATTTGCGTCACTTTAAGCATTTTACCATTCGTAGGCGTGTAGTTTGGGGGAGATTTATAGAGGTGCGCCTATGACAGTGCTAACTTGGCTTTGCACATGCCAGTGAATCTGAACCTCCAAGCGAGGACGATGCGGATAGTGAAAGAGAAGACGACGAGCATAGTGATCTAGGTGGCTCAGGCGATGAACTAGGGGACAAGGGAGAGGACTTGGCGGCCGAGGACGACATCAAATCTATTGTAATTAGACGCTCAAAGCTTGCCAAGTGGTTTATGGAACCTTTTTTCGAGGATATTATAGTTGGTTGTTTCGTGAGGATCGGCATTGGAGTAAACGAGAAGACTGGTCAAAGCATATATCGAGTATGCCAAGTATTGAACGTCGATGCGAAGGACCCAGACAAGCAGTACAAGTTCGAAAATTTTATGACATGCAAGTATCTCAATTGTTTGTGGGGGGATTCTGCAGCCAGGTGGCAGATGGTTCGAGCTTCTGATCAACCAGCGTCTGGTGAGACCTTCATTTCGTAGTTTAGACTATGCAGCCTATCTGTTTTTCAGCATCGTTGTATCGCCTATGCTCAAGGTTTTTGATACTAAAAGTTTTACGCTGGTTTCTAGATGCTTCAGGAACGAGTGATATTAGTTTGTTATTAGACTGACTTTCATGCTATTATTTAATCTATGCGGCTTCTTGTAATTTGTTTCGTTAGTGCGATTAACAAATTACAGCTGTCTAATGTACC
The DNA here is from genome assembly GCA_950106755.1 of Climacium dendroides. Classification (NCBI taxonomy): domain Eukaryota; kingdom Viridiplantae; phylum Streptophyta; class Bryopsida; order Hypnales; family Climaciaceae; genus Climacium; species Climacium dendroides. The sequence continues at coordinate 28,497,151 of OX467087.1, read as the reverse complement.
GTGGACTGGCTCTGATTTCAGAAAAAGAAATCAATGATTTCTTGCGAGAAGTTGATACTGCAAAGGGAAGCAGACCTTTGAAGGCCGCCGTTTTGGAGAAGAAAGATGCGATTCTCAAGGTTAATCAGTTCGTTTATTCAGCATCTACTGTCAAGCAAATGTTGCAAGAGAAGAAAATGGCTGCATCGCGTCCAGTGAATATTGCTTTGGAGAAAAATCGCATAATTAAAGAGCTGGGTATAGCAGAAGAGAAAGGGGAATATGCTGAGGTTGAGAAGTTGCAGTCCCGATTGAAGGAGTTGGAGTTGTATGGCACTCAAGTTAAAAGCAAAGATGCGAAAGCAATGGCATTGGCAGAGATGAATCGGCGAAACAGGTGCGCATTCATTCCTGCTTCGGTTTTGAATATGGATGGTGTTTTTTTGTTGTCAGCGGGGGTGGTTTGAGCTCGTGAATGTGCTAATGGAGAATGATGTATTTGGAGAATGCAGGATGGAAAATTTCAAGAATGCGTCAATGTTGAAGCCAGTTAACACATTTGCTAGGGAAGGTGAAGCTGGCTATGATCCTTTTTCTCGCCGCTGGACTCGTAGTCAAAATTATTATCAATCCCAGCCAAAGGCAGAGGAGAAAGAGGCAACTGAAGGCGTCAATGCAGTGGGTACGTATGAAATATCGATTGAGCTACATTTGGTATTTTTGTTTTTTGACCTGGTGTATGTTGATTGGTATCTGAAACCTGTTGCAGACCTCAGTTACAGAGACGAGAGAACTAGCTGAATCTCCCTTTTATGCACCATTGGTGAACGTGTCCCGACTTTTGGCGTCTTGTTGACTAGTTGACTTTGATACTACTTCCATTCTAAATTGTAGCATTGGATATTTTGGCAGATGGGGTAGAAAAATCTGGTGCTAAGACAAGTGAACAGAGCGAAGTTCCGAAGCATGTTGAATCACAGGCTGCTGCTGACAGGAGAAAACTTTATGCTTTGCATGATTTTGTGTTGCCCATCTCATTGTCCAAGCTTGGGAACACCAAGGGTCAAGGTGGTATTCACCAAGCGTTTGTGCAGGCGTACATGGCTCGAAAAGCTCATCTTGAAGCCACCTGTGGAGTCCAGGTGAGTGGCTCATGCTTTTCAAACTTTTATAATTTCAATCTCCTCAGAATTGGACTCAGCTAGAATTCCATTTCAGGGCTATCCCGTTCTAGAATTGGGTGAATTCCAGAACTGTGATCGCAGTAATGAAACCTTGAACCTCAAGGTTATGTTGTGATTTGAGGAGGGTTGAGTCACTGCAACCTCTCACCACCCGTCTGCTTTGAAAATCAAAATCAAAATCAAAATTCTTCCATCTAAAACAAGTGTTTTTTTGCTATGGGCAGGTTGAGCAAAATGATGGGCGGCGGCATAGTTTGACTTTAACTGTGAATGACTACAAACGTCGTCGGGGATTACTGTAGTTTAGAGAGCCTGTACAAAATTCTGAAGATTGTATGTTTATTCTTTTCTTAACCCTTAATGTCTTGGCTTGTAATCATGTAGTCAAAACTTCCGTTTATTTATCGGTATTCGCTTTGACCATTACATTTTGTAAGAAATCAATTTTAGTAGATTAAGATTAAGCCAGATATTGAGTATGCAGGTAAGCTAGATTTTGTTTTCTTTAAAAGTTGTATGGGATACGTGATGATATTCTCTCATTCAGTGTTTTCAGAAGCAAGCCATAAGGTTCCTCCTTTTGTAATTCCAGAGGCAGAATATTTTTAAATTGTCATATATTGAATACCGGTGTGCAACAAACAAAACTGGTATACGAAATTGAATTTTTCTGTATGAAATTCAAACAAATCGAAAGTGCCCAATGTATAATATTATATTGGAATTGAGGAAGCACAATGGTTGCTTGTCATAATAAAAATGTATCATACAATTCCTTCTGCTTTTTTAGTTACATGATTACAAAATTGTAGTATCGGATCAAATTCTTTATCACTTGGTAGGTACCAATTTAGTTCTTAACCCCTGTGTGTCAGAGGACCTTGTGAAGAAACGATGACTATTTCCAGTATACTGCTTTGTTGAAAAGTTGACCGTTGCATTGGAAACTTAACTGGCGCCTGAGTGGGGATCTGCAAATTGCACAACCACCCACCATTTGGATTAAAAAATTATAATGTTTGATGCACACGCTTTTTACAGAGTTTCAATCCTCAGTGTCTGAAAGATGTCCGCCCTGATGCACACGGGTTAACCCCAAAAGGACCAAGTGACAAACACTTGCATTCAACTTATGCAGGAAATTTTGGATAGGTCTGTATGAAGTCAATTTTGGTTGGATGTTCATGAAATTTTGACACAAAGTGTGAACATATTCCTCATAGTAGGAATATAATTTTCTTTTCCAATTGCTTGGATCAAAAGTTTTGTTGCCTTTAACTTTTTGGGTAGCTTTGGGTGGCATGTGTAAAATTCTTCCTGTAATCTTGAAATTTGGTAGGAATGTAATTTATATGGTACAAGATGCAAATATAAAAAATAACCAAAAAAAAAAAAATCTATGTAGAGTGTAGAATTCTCACTTTCATTGGGGAGGAGTTAAAGTTTGCTCACCATATTGGGTAAGGTAAAAGAAAAAAACTTTTTTTTCTAACTTCAAACATTATAATCTTTCAAACTATGCAAAGTTTTGAAAATTTATTCTAGACATTCTTCTCGTTGTCTAGTACAAATTTTGTAAGATTCAATTTGGTCAATTTTGACTTTCTATTCCTTCTATTTGAAAGTTTGTATAAATTTGAGAGTTTTTTATATCTCAATTTTTAAAAATTAAAGAATACTACATCTACCTAAAATTCCAATACAATTTTTTTGGAGGGTAAAAAAGCATTATTCATTTTATAATTTTTCTTCTTTGTAAGTTGTATTCCTTGTCTATAAAGTTGATCATCCAAAATTATTATAATCTAAATGGTAAATATTTTCAAAACTAATTACATGCATACTAGATAAAGTAGTCTTTATTTTTGTTTACCTAAATTTGTGTTAGATTCTTGTACTAGTTCTCATACACTTGAACCACATAGATTTTTAGAATTGTCCATTGCAAATATTCTATTATTCAAGATTTATAAGTATGTCTAATATCAAAAATTAAAATCTTCCATTCAAAAAATGACCCTTCAAAAATGACTTCAATAAATAAGTAAAATTAAAACTTTAGAAGATCACCTTAATTAGAACAAAAATCTTTGATCTCAAATGAAAAGATCTTATAAGCATCACAACCATTTCATCAATTTAGAAAGAATTTTCAATTTTTATTCTTTAATTTTATTAAAAAACATTGTTTAGAATAGTAGTTGCTCTAAGTGTATACATTTGATCTATTGATTATATTTAACAACTTTTGCTTAAAAATCATAGTTAAATTATTATTCTAAATTGCTTTTTATAGTACACCTGTCTATAATTTTGGAAATTTTGACTACCCACCAGCTCTAGTCCTTAAGGTATAAATGAAACTTTTTGCGTAATATTGTAATTGCCATTAAGTGGTGGTATCACACAAAGCGTAAGCAATTCTATCAATTGTTTTCATCATCTTGTTTTTCTTCTAATTTAAACCAAGAGCTCTTGTGAGTTGTGACATGGGATAGTTGGTAGGTATTTTGTGGTTCTACTATTAGTAAAATCCCATCTATCTACAAAAAGTATTTGCATCTTTCTTGTTTTGCTTGAATAAAAGAGCTCATGCTATTTTTATGTGAAATTGTGCAAAAATATAAATTAGACATGCAATTTGTGTAACAAGGTAATTATTAGACTTTTTTTGGGGGGGGGCAAAATATAACTTAAATTAATTCTTTTTAAAACAACTCTATTAAAAAATTAATTAATTCAATTTTTACTTGAGAAAAAAAATAAATGCCTAAAGATTGCCTTCTTTAATTGAGTGTCTAATTTATACAATTTTCTCCATACATTTATGTAGGAATAGCTTAGAAACTTCTATTCATGCAAAAAATATAGGATGTACTTATTTTCCTTGGCCTTCAATGTCCAAAATATCTTCTAAATTTTTTAAATTTGGAGCAAGTAGAGGTGATACAATTTACAAGTCAAATGTCTCAAAATTTAAATGGAACCTAAAATAATTGTTTTCAGAACAACTAAAGAACACAAAATCTTCTCAAAAAATTTCAATTTCAAAATTTAGATTCCTCACTAAACATCCAATTAATAAATGATTTTAGAAATGTTTCAACTTGAAAAAAACCTTTAGTATTGCTAGTAGGGAAACCATACAAAATTTGTTGCAAATTCCATTTGAAATAAAACTTAATCATTTCAGTTTCATGGTCATTGTCATTGTAAGAAACACCAACTATTTTTCAAAATCTTTTGCAAAATTTGTTTCTAGATGTCTTCATTGTAATCATATCCTTTATTTTTCAAAAAAATAAAATAATCATTTTATATTTAAAAGTCAATTTTATTAATATGTGACACTTTTTGGGTTTAGAGGTTTTGAATACTATTACGCAATTTAAATTAGTGATTTTTAACCCCTAAAGCCCCGAGGGTGTTTTCTGTCAAAAACCACTTAGAACTACCACTTTTACTACGTTCACCAAAAAAACCAAAAAATATGTTTTTTCAAAATCCAACCATAGAATCTTGTACTCAATTTGTTTGGAAACATGTGGTAAAATTTTCATCAAATTTGACCGTATAGATTGCAGGATATTTGCATCCAAAGTAAAGAAAACAAGTTTTTTTACCCTAAACTTGCTTGACTAGGTTTTTTGGCTTTGAATCTTTTTAACCAAAAAATTTTGCACTTTTAATTTTAATTTTCTAAGTTCTTATGTTGAATAATTGAGTTGAGAATCTAAGGAAAAAAAATTCCACAAAAAACACTTAATTTTCACTCATTAAAAAATTGTTAAGTAGAAGTAAAATAAAAATTGAAGGAAAAACTAAATCATTAATAGCTTTAAGATGGAATTGACATACGATAATCCCAACGGTGAGATTGTTCTAGAAAGAAAATCTATCCTTGTCTAAAATTTTTTTGGAAAATTTTAAAAATTGCATTCACAAATGAATACTATAAGTTAATTTTCAAGAAGATGCTTAGATTGCCCGAAAAACTAAGATTGTCCATAACTTTCTCATAACTAGTCCAAATGGAATGAATCAAAGCTTCAAATGTAGACAAAAATATAAGATTTTAATTTTAATTTTTTTTAATTTTTTAATTTTTAATTTTAATTTTTTTAAATTTTTTTGTGTTGCCTGTTGACTTTTGTTTTTGTTTTTCTGTGCCATAACTTTTTCTCCTAGGCACCGATTGAAACAAAAATTATATATTCACAAAGCTCTCGGCAAACTCCACAACCTCAAAAATCTCAAAAACATTTACTACAAATTGAGACAATAGGAACCTACCTAGACCCAAATTGTCCCTTGAGAGGACAAACGGTCCTTTAGGGGTTAATTGAAATTTCTGTGGTATATTCCTATAGTAGGCAAACATGTTCCCACTAAAGAGCATAAAAAATATTATTTTAGGCCCTCCACATTCGTGTAAAAAGGCCTCCTTTGAGTGCGCAATTTTAAACATTAGGAATGGTTTTGACCTCACTTTTCTAGTCAAACCTCATTACTATAAGTCCTTCCGAATGACTAGTTTATAATTTCTTTGAATTCATTATAGTTGATTTATTATAAATTAAAACCTCAACACTAATACAATTTTTAATATAATTTTCATAAGGACAAGGAAATGGTTATGAAACCATTAATCCTTCAAGGACACTAAGGCCAAAAAGTGATCAATGGGTGCCACTTCATTGTTCATTGTCATAGTAGAAACAAAAGAATGCACCTATTGGTCCAATAATCAAGAAAAAGTTTTAATGACTAGTACCTTGATAATGGGGGTTGCATCCTTTAACCCTTAAAGGACATGTGTAAATAGTCATTTGATATATACAAGCTTTTTGAGGTGACAGTGACAAACCATGTCAAAAACAATTTTAAAACAAATATAATTTACTAAAAAGGTACACGTGTTGATTTTTCATTGGTTGTAAAAAATTTATATGAAAAGGATACACTATCCAATTTTTCATTGAATGTGAAACTTTTACATTCAACTCGTACCCTAATTTGTTCAACAACTTTTTCTTCAATCTCATATCTCCTTTTCCTTCTTTGTCCCTTGTCAACTCCTAAAATTGTCCATAGATGAAGTAAAAAGCATTCACAAATATAGTACCATGTGAATTAGAAAGCATTAATCACGTACAAAAATAACAAAGATCACCAAATAATAATTATGCAACTATAATAAAATTTGAGTATTCAAAATTCTAAACACCTTCTAATACTAAACTCCTTATGTAAAATTTATGAGCATCCCATTCCTCTACAATCCAAAGCATCAACACTAGGCCTTTATAGATCAAGATACAAATTGTCAAATTCTAATAATATCAAAATGACTAAATTTCAAGCATAATACAAAATAGTAGGTAGTTGGTGCCCACAAAAGCAAGGAACAGTTGAAGACGTACAAGAATCCTTGAGGGTTCTATTTCATCTTTGGCCCACTTTTTTGTAATTTGCTTTGCCTCCTTCCAAAGAAAGCTTAGTTATGCAAAAAGAAAAAATAGTGAATCAAAGGACTCAACATGTTGTATTAAAAATGACATCCAAAAACTAAAAACTTCAAATATTGCTTCAAAGAGAAATAAACTATTGAAGAATGCTTACTTGGAGAAGATCACACAAACCAAAAATTACAAAAGAAGCTTCCTCTCTAGACATTTTTTTGTTGGTAGGCATATAAGTGTCATTGCACAATGAGCCAATCTACATTTGACATTTTACATTCCCCCAACATGAATTGCCATTTTCCTTCTTCCATTTCACCTCCTTCAATACTCACATCTCATTTTGTTTTAGTTTTTTTGGGCAATTCCAATCAACTGCATGGGAAGAAGGACTATGACCTTTAGTTCAAATGACATGCTATTAACTTCATTATACAATCCACCTTGCAATTGTTGAGATTCAATATTTTTTATAAATAAAAATTGCAAATAACTTCAAATCAACACTTTCATGTTCAAATTTTCAATAGTAAAAATCATAGAAATACTTTATTTTTTCCAATGGGACCATTTTCAAAGCAAACAGTGAAGTAAAATTTTAGAGATCTCAAATCAAGTGAAACTGGCAAACTTTGTTCAAAGCTAGGAAATCAAGTAAAATTGGCAAGCTTTACTCTTCTACTAATGATACATATATGCCTGTGAGGACCTCTCAAAAATCAAATATTTCACTTTTTTCAGTAAAAAAATAAAAGTTCCAATAGCTAACCTTCAATATTGCTTGTAAAATTTTTTAAAACAATCAATTGAATTTAACTACCACACAAACAAACTAAAATTTTGGAGCAACTATATATGGTTGCTTAAATAGTTAGGGGTTAACCCCTAAAAAATAGAGCCCATGATCATATAGTCTAATACTTGGAAGTACTTCACTCCATATCCTTTATTTCATTAGGTATAAGTGAAATTTTTGGGGCTTATTATACAAAGATGGAATCCCATGTAGAATAAGTTCTTTTTTATATATTTCAAAAATTGTCATCACTAATTTAGAAGATAATGTTTTTTCAACAAAATTTGAAAAATTATTTTATATAAGTGTATTATTTTTATGTTCAAGATTCTTTAGTAAGTGGAACAAGAATTCCTTTTGAAATTTTGCAGTAATAAATTCATGAATTTAAAAATTAAAATTTTATTGAGTAAAATATTACAGATTGAGATATGACCCTAAAGCATTATATGTTTCATAATTCACTCCAAAAAATCTATAAACATATCATGAAAAATAATATATAAACATTTTATACACTTTCTGGAACACCATTAGCCAAAACTAGAGAATAATTCACTAATATAGAGAGCCTCTTTTAACCAATAGGTCTGGGACCATATGACAAGATTGCATTAAAGAGGTTTATTTGTTTACAGAGGGTCATTTTTAGTCATAATTACTTTTGTATAGGGACAAGTCCGGGATTAATTTGACAATATTGGTTAAGAAGGGTTTATTGACTTATGGAGGGTGTACTTAGAGAGGTTCTACTGTAGCGATGTGAGAGTTGCCAACGATTGGAATTACATCCATATGTTCATGTTTCTTTTGTAGATCTATCTTCAATCTCCTGTTCAACAAAGCTTGTGAACTATCTCTCATGAAACTTCTTAAAATATTTAAGATGAAATTGAAAATAAATAAAATTTGGAGCTAAGTTTGTTTAATTTGTTGAGTTCATACGCTAGCCTCATGCTACAAAACCTCACTCCAAGGTTCTACACTCTTTAGGATTCCCACAAATACAAATTTGGTTCTACATTGTTTTAACGGTAATTGGTGTTAGTGTATGAATATGTTGCAATACTTAAGAGTATATGAATTTTTTTGGTCTAAGACATCTATTGTTGTTCAAAAGATGAATTAGGTGCCTTTTTCTAGAACAATATATGTGTTTTTGACTTAACCATTCTTAGATTTTTTGTGCATATTTTATATTTTTAGCAGACCCTCATACTATTTCAATAGGCCACCCTACATAAGTTACTAACAAACAACCTAAATGTTTATGAAGCATTATAATTTACGTGACCACAATATGTGACCTATGTACTGGCATTGAACATCTTGTTTGCAAATTTAGCTCTCTACTATTAGCAAATAATAAAGTACCATGGCCTTATATACAAAATCATTTAGTATATGAATGAAGTCATTTAATAATTGAATGAAGTCATTACTAAATGAATGAACTAATAAATGAAGTCAAATTTCATTCAAATACAGTTTTGAAAAGTAAGATAAATAGAAAAAATAGGAAGAGAAAAGAAAAGATGTGTGATTTATATTTATTAACTAAGCATCAAAAAAAATAGAGCACATGATTCAAAAATTAGGCCTAAGAATTGGGCCTCACAACCACTAGTAGAAAACGTAGGAATTTTAACAAAATTCTATTGTTTCGGTCATGTTGTTTTGGTCATTGTTTTATTGATTTCAACAAAAATTTGTTAATTTTAACAAAATTTTGTTGAAATTAACAAAACAGTGACTGAAACAATGCGACCAAAACAAGAAAATTCTATTAAAATTCTTGAGTTTTCTACTAGTGAACTTTACATTAATTAGGGCCAAATTAAGGGTCCAAAATCCATACAAATTTGGTGGGTCTTCCATCCAGCTCCAAGCTAGACTAGTATAAATCGGACCTAATTGAGGCCAGAGCATTGAATTTGGTCCGGATAGAGGGCCCAAACTCATGCAAATCCAACTAGCCTTCTATTTGGCCCCAATCTAAGTATAATGTAGGCCTAAAATTTGTATGTTTATACACTAATATCCAACGCTGCTCAAAATGAAACATCTACTTATGGATCAAAAAGCTTCACTTTTTCTAGATATTGATTACACAAGATATATATACGTTTTGAACATGAGAATTTATTATTGATTTCTGGTAAATCTAGAGATATTACTTTGAAAATTCATAACTTATTCATACAAAGTCCAAAAATGCATGACAAAGTGTATTGGAATCCTCTTACCATTGACAATATTTTCTAATAAAATAATATATATTTGATAATAGAAAATATGCTCAATTGTAATTAGTGATAATGATAGTTACATTTACTTTAGAAAAACTAGAATGCTTTGCCATAAAATGTATCTTTCAATTTTTGAGTGGATTCTTCATATATCTTAGGGTTTGATTGCATTATGCAAGTTTATTTAAGTATGATCAGACATTATGGACTTGTTTTCCATGTTCAAAGTTTGTACATCCAAACTTTCAATTGATGTTGTTTTTGTAAGGGAATACTCTTATTGTTGGGCATTTTGGGAGAATTGGAAATTCTTCATTGGGCTTTGTCTTTCTTGTTGGAAAATTTTCCTGTATAAAATTTTCTAGAAACAACACTTATACATCATACTTAAACAACTGCCTAAAATGTGAAGTTTTTATTTATCCTTAAAGCACAGATTGTAGAAATCATCCTTTCAGATACCATGTGTATCATTCCCTCAAAAAATTGCAAAAGCACTCATTGAAAGTCAAACTACTATAAAAAAACCTCTTCTTTTCACAATAAAATTTTGAGGATGAATAGTTGCACTTCTGTCCTATTAGAAGGATTCTCCATCATCCATTGGATGCCAAACATCTTTGTTGACGTTTAAAGGTTAATTTTGTTTGGAAGGATAGAAAGTTATACTAATGAAAAATATGAGTATTATAATTTTGTTGGTGCACGTTGTAGTCTTACACTTGCGAGGGCTTGAATCTATGTTCTTTTTTCATTTCGGATGAACTTGGAGCTGCCAAATTGATAAATTTGGTATGAGGCTATTGGATTAGGGCATAATAAGGGCTCCTTGAAATTAGTCTTTTGAATTCTAAGCAAAATCTGATTTGTTATTTTATTAGAATTCTAAACTATGTGACTTTTGGAAGTCTTAAAATTTGAAATTATTTTTTGAATTATTTTAGACAATATTTCAAATAAAAATAGAAATAGAATCAAATTTATATTTTTTAAAAGGCAATCAATTAGATGTACAAATTGCTATCAAGGTAATAACAAGTTTGTTTAATATGTATAAATACTCAATTTTTATTTTAAAAAATAATTTTTGATTGTAATCAAAGTGCAAGTCATACATCACCCAAATTGGGTTGTAGACAAGTTGTTGCTTTATAATCGCCCAAAATATATATCAAAATTACAATCCTTAGAATATTTCAAATATTTAATCCCTAAAGGACCAAGGAGTTTGGATAGTTTGGACCAAGGCTCCTTTGGACTTTCAGGAGTTTGGATAGGTTCTTATGAACTCAATTTTTGGTGAATTTTTTTATAAAATAAAAAAATATTAACTTCATTAGAATAAATTTTATTTCAATCAGTGCCTAGGAGCAAAAGTTATGCCATTCTAAACATAATTATCATATAACTGGGCAAAAAAAGAAATCCACAAAAAACTTTAAATTTTTATATTTTATATATTTTTTCTTATAGACCTTATTTTTGTCTACATGTGAAGCTTTGATTCATTCCATTTGGATTAGTGATGCAAAAGTTATGAACAATCTTGTTTTGGAGGCAATCTAAGCATCTTCTTGAAAAAATAACTTATAGGATTCATTTCTATATACAATATTCAAAATTATTTGACATGGTTGAATTTGTTTGTTGGAACAATCTCACCATTGAAATTATTGTGTTTCAATCCCATCTTAAAGCTATTGACGATTTAGTTTTCCTTTCAATCTTGAACCTATTTCTACTTGATAATTTTTTAAAGAATGAAAATCAAGCAATTTTTTTTGTTGGAATTTTTTCCCTAAACTTTCAACTCAGTTCTTCAATACAATTTTTTTTAATTCAAAGTCCACAATGCAAAAAAATTCCACAAATGGCAATTAAAGTCATCTAATTTTGTAGTTAATTTAGAGAGTCTGCACAAAATTCTAAAGATTGTATGTTTATTCTTTTTTTAACCCTTAATCTCTTGGCTTGTAACCATGTGAGTCAAAACTTTCGATTATTTATTGGTATTTGCTTTGACCATTACATTTTCTAAGAAATCAATTTTAGTAGATTAATGGTACGTTCCCACTGAGTATTAGGTAGCAATGTTACTGTAGAGGTAAGAAAATCAAGGAACGATGACCATCTTTATATTTGGCTTCAACTAGAAGTGACATTCAATGTGTGTCAAATGAAGTTTAAGACAAAGAATTAAAAACTGGCAATGTTCAAATCAATCCTACTTATGTGGAGGTGAGAAGTAGCATTGTAGAGGATAGGAACACAACTTGTAGAGTTGTAGGGTTTCCACACCAATGCGAAGTTGGTACACACATTGTGGGACCCCTTCCATTCAGTGATTCAACGGACTATAAGTGACAATGACGTAGATGGCAAGTTTAATCTTTGGGACATGTGATGTGGCTGCTTTGGCGGTTTGTATTCATGAGGGCATTGTAAAGCTCTCAACAATGGAGGTCACTTTTCAGGACAAAGGAAGGCCACGAGAGCAGAAGCATGGAGCCAAATTCGGTGAATGGCCTTCAACTTCAGCATTCTTGCAACATTGGAGGACTACAAAAGGGAAGGGCGACAACACTTCTAAGGCGATAGTAGTCATCACCTATACAAGTCGTTTGATAGCAAGAATTTTTCTACATGTTTGCTTGCTCTGCAACTTGTGTCCACCATATTCCTGTCAATCTCCATGCAACTATACGTTGTCGTGCATGTCTTGTATTGTTTCATAGACAAATTTAGAGTTCACTAGGGATAGCGTTGTTGAACGTCCCATAACTACGGTGAGGCATTTGCAACGTCTTAGAAAAACTCCTCCTTTATACCACGTAGTCCATTGTGGCCACATAGGCGGCACCATTCATTGGGATAGCACTTCCAAATAAGACACCACTTTGCCGGTGACAATTGTTGTACTCAGTGAAAGCATCCATGCCTATCTAGTGATTTTCACGCAATCCTCATGTCTTTATGATTTCTTAGGTAATAGACCCGCTTTTGGTGTTGATGGACGTTTTGTCCTTGACAACAGTAATTCTTGTACTTCTACTTGCCATCCCGGTAATAGTGCATGTGGCTTATGCACTTTTCAAACTTTGCCTTGAGCGAGCTTTTTGATTTGTAGCGAATTGTTTGCAGTTGGAAGAGCAATGTGTCTCTCTTTGTTCGAAAGGTGGTACAGGCGGTGAATTTGGTGCTTTGTAGTAGAATTTTATAGCCAAAAGGTGGAGTGATTTTGAAGAACTCTGTAGATTGTCAAGTATCCTTGGGGCTATTGATGGGGCACACATTCTAATTTCAAAACCGAAAGTTGGTGCCGCTAACTATTACTACTTCAAGTCTGGTGGTTTCACCATAAATTGCCAAGAAGTGGTTGATAGCTCTAAGCGTTTCATTGACCTATATGTCAACATGCCTGGATCCAGGGTTTGCGTTGTTCAATTATTTATCACAGAGGTTTACGAAACTACTTGTGAGAGTTGACTTTGTCATTTCACAATTTTTTCCCATATTTGATAGGTGACTCCAGTTATCCACTAATGCCATGGCTACTTGTTCTACATTGCCATGAATAAAACCTAACCCTTGCAAATGCTCTTTTTAATTGACAATTGAGCAAAGGTAGAGTTGTCGTAGAAAATGCCTTTGCATTCTTGAAGAAGTCTTTCAAATAGTTGCATTTCAAATCCGACTTGCACATTATTCTGGATGTAGTCACATGTTGTGCAATATTACACAATATGTTGCTTAAACAGAGTCATGAGCAAGTAGAACGTTTATTGCAAATTCTACAAGCAGAGGCCATGCTGCCAAAAGGCGGTGTAGCCTCAATTGCACCACAAATGCCGATGGATGCTTTTAGTGACAACATTGACGATGAGCTTGACCAATTGAAGAGGATAGAGCTCGGAGTTTTCCTCTCACTGCAACAGGTAGTACCACATTGACATCCTCAAGTGAGTTCTATGTGCTAGTAACGTCTCAGTTTGCCCTTTTTGTACTAATGTTGTCAAAGAGTAAAGTTCTTGTAAATACATTTTATTTCTTTCAAAGTAAAGACTGTACAGCTTCTATGTGACCACTCTGACTCATCATCACAAGCTAGTTCATTTCACAATTCGTAAGTACAAAACAGTATCTATGATAGGAGAAAACAGAACATAAAGTCGAAAGCCAAAATTGTTGCTAGTGATTGTCATAGTTGTAGAGGTTCATCTACAAAACATCTACTTTTGGTACTACATTTTCAACTAAGAAAGTGTACTGACGTAGAACTTTACATAATTTTTATACATCTTGGTTACGTTGAAGTGAGCTGTGGACTTCATATTCTTTTGAGCTTCACCATTAGCAAGCTTGTTGTCACGCTCTGTAGTTGTATTGTTGTTGCCATCAGTGGCCCAAGGACAAGTGGCACCTTTTGCTAAGGGGAAGTCTGTAGCTTGCATCAATGCAGCTTCTATAGATTGTACTGAAGTTGAGTGTCGCTAATGGATCCCATTGTTAATTACTGTAGATAAAATTGCCAAGCATTGAACTACTTGATCTTGTTTGTCTATAGCTAATTTTGTGTTTTCATTAATAAATCTTGTAGTTTCATACAATCATCTGTCGCATTCACATTGATAGTCCATTTGTTCAGTAAAAAATCTTAATTGTACATCTAGGCAAGATCTCTCTAGTTCCCTAGAAGCCTCTACTATCTCTTTGAGTTGTTTAGCTATTGCATCACCTGTTGCTTGAGTGGCCTCAACAATCAGAGAATGACTAGACAAACTCTTCCTACAGACTGATGTATTTGCAAGTCGATGCTTCTGTCTACTGTTTGTAGTATTAGACAAACCATAGTTGTCTTCCCCGACGTGGCGACAATTAGACAAACATGACGTCCAATACTTCCAATAGCCCCTCTATCCATTTAATAAAGTCTAATAAAGTCAACTTTAAATTTGACTTTCAAATAACTTTCAAATAAACACTCTCTCTTTCTAATCTTAACATATTAAAGTTTCATTTTATTGAAGTGTCTCAATTGAATTAACACTTGTTATATTCTAAATTTTGAGTCATATTTGAAATGAGATTTCTAGTCAGCTTTGAAAGAGGCCTTATTAGACATGTTTAGACCGACAAATTCTTGTACAACATACGACGTCAGACCAACAACACGACATTTGAACCTTGAAATGTGTCTAACAAGACAATTCTGAGACGAACTAAGCACCAAAGGGGACATGGGCACAAAGACAGTGCAATGTGGTAGTAGAATTGGGTATTCACTACTACCTTGTCGTCTAAGGCTGTGGTGCGTCGCAGGCTTGTCGTTGCTGATGGTATAGACCGAAAAATGTGTAGATTGGCTATCATCATGAATGTCAGTGTCAATTGTTTCAGTGCCCTCCGCATGTTCGGAGAAACTGTCGTCGTCTCCACTAAGGTCATTGTCGTCGTTGGTCGGTGCAACAGATTAGTAGTTACTGTCCGCGAATGCCATGAGGGCCCGACTATATAGCAACATCATTGCTAGTCAGCTTCCGTACCAAACATGAATGAGATGAAAGATATCTTCTGGAAAAGACCGAGGAAGCCCTTCAATTTTCCTTTTGATAATGACTTGATTCCACTTACTTTTGCATGCTAGTCTATCATAGTTGCACATCGAAACTCTAGCATGCATTACGCATGTGCTAATTCGCAACCATTTTCCAATGTCAAATGTCATAAGTTCACATCCATCCTTGACATCCTTCTCTTCTAAGAACAAAGTTTTCTTCGCTTCTATTAAAGCTTTCACTTCTAGTGGGTTCCAATTTAGCCCCTGCTCCTTGCGCACACGCTTAAGAGAAGAAGGAATCTCCAGGGGAAGAAGTGTACTTGTTTGGCGTCCAATGCCAAGTAAGTTGTGAGTAGCAAGCACAACAATTTGGTCAACATGTTGGCCAGACATTACAAGTACAACATCACAACATCAGATAAGAGTTGATCATATCATATAAGAAATGATGTCATAGTACCTGACTTTCTATATAATGGAAGAGCATTTATAAGCACAAAAAAAACACTATGACTGTAACTCACTCTCAATTGTTGATGGTGTAGATGGATGAAGTCTAGACCAACTTGATGTCATGCCACAAGCAATATCAACCTTCTGGAGTTCATAAAAATAGGAAAAAAAAAGAACACAATGACAACTACAATACAAATGTAGATGACATACTTTGTAAGCTAGCTTCAAAGACTACGGATTGAAGAAAAACACAAACATGACGATGACTCACTAGAAGTGCCAGCAACATTTCTTACGGAAGTAATGCCAGAACCTCAAGACACCAACCTATTCTCTATGTGATGTCCTCACCTCATACAAAGTAATAGATGCTTGAAGATGTTGCAAAAGGATCCTGCCTTCTGAGCGTCAAGATTCCTATAACAATGGATTGTAATACGACGGACAACAAAGCGCAATTATGACCCTAGCAAATTTGGTGAGTAAGACTCTACGTCTTCGATAAGTGTAATACACCATAGCTAGACCATGCCTATAATTTGTAAAGCTCTCTACCTTACCAACAACTACCATCAATCAAGTCATCTGGTCCCACAAGCACTATATGTGTTCTGCATGGCATGGGCTTCATCGATTGCACTATTTTTAATTTTCTTATTAAAACTAAAATTGTTGTTCTCTCTTAATCGCCATCTCCTAGGCTCATTAGCAAGTACCGCTTCTTGTAGCTTGAAATCTACATTTCTACTAGAAGTTATCCTACATTCTTTAAGTTGTCCTCTTCACTTCAAATATTAAGTTGAAGTCTATGTCTGGTAATACCGTTCCTTCCAACTGCCACCTCTACCTCCACGTAGGCTCAGCAATTGCAAAGGCCCTTCACTGTCTCTTCTTTTTACGCTACATATTGCTGCACTTACTAGCTGGTGTGAACATACTATAAACCACATATTGAATATACAAGTCAGCTAGATTTTGTATTCTTTAAAAGTCAAAGTTGTATGGGATATGTGATGATATTATCTCATTCAATGTTTTTAGAAGCAAGCGAATAGACTCCTCCTTTTATAAGTCCAGAGGCAAAATATTTTATTATTGTCATATGTTGAATACATACAACAAACAAAATTGGTATACTAAATTGAATTTTTCTATATGAAATTCAAACAAATCCAAAGTGTCTAATGTATAATATTATATTGGAATTGAAGAAGCACAATGATTGCTTGATTACCATTCAATTCCTTCACTATTTTGTAGTTACATGCATTATAAAATTGTAGTATTGGATCAAATTCTTTATCTTGGGTAGGTTCTTATAAAGTCAATTTTGGTTGGATGTTCATGAAATTTTGACTCAAGGTATGAACATGTGCCTTTATTGTGGGAATATCATTATTTTTCCAATTGGGTGCCCTAATCAAAAGTTATGTCCATGCAAAATTCCTCTTATAATTTTGAAATTTCATGAATATGTAACTTATATGATGCAAGATGTAAATGTCCAAAAAAAAATAACCATGTATAATGTGAAATTCTTACTTTGGGAGGAGTTAAAGCTTGCTTGTGATGTTGGGTAAGGTTAGGAAAAAAAACTATTGTAATCTTTTAATTTTTTTAAATTTCAAACATTATATTCTTTCAATTTGTATAAAGATTTGAAAATTTCCGCACACATTCATGTAATAGTCTATTACAAATTAGTACAGTGAAATTTTGAAAGAAAAAAAAACTTTTTTTTCATTTTCTTCTCATTGGCCTAAACAATGGCAATCTTTAAAAAAAATTGCCCAAAATGTGACTCAGTTCTTTAGGAGTTAGTTTATAAAGGACCATGTGCTCAAATTTTAAACAATGGATGAAAGCAAATATGTCTTAAGAGCATATTTGTTTTTTCATCTACCTAAATTTGTAGTAGATTCTTGTTTTACTTCTCTTACATTTGAATGACATAGATTTTTAGAATTTTCCTTTGCAAATATTCTACTATTCAAGGTTTGTAAGCATGTCTAATATCAAAAACTAACTTTTTTCATTCAAAAAATAAATTTTCAAAAATGACTTCAATAAAAAAGCAAAATCAAACCTTAAAAATGATCTTGTGAGCATCACAACCATTTCACTGGGGGGACACTCCCCATGTTTTAGAAACCTATGTGCGGCGGAAAATGTAATACATGTAATACATCCTAAAATTTATTTTTTTTCCAAAAAAAAATTATGAATAGATTGTGCTACTTTAAAAGTTTATGTTCTGAATTATTGGTATTCTTTTATGTTAATAAGAATTAGTTACAAATTTTAGAAGAAAAAAGATACACTGTAAAGCTAAAAATTACTTTCACACCCCTATATTATATAAGAAAAAAAATTTGAAAAATGAAAAAAAAATTCTATAAAATAGCTTTCTATTGAAAGTTTATTTTGGTTGAATATTGATGCAATAGTCATTATCATGTGATCTCTACAAATATTTTAGTTGAAAACCATGCCATTTTAGTTCATTTTTCAACCTTTTCTAGACAACATATCTTATGTTATTTGGAATTGAAATTTTTGTCAATAGAAACCTTTAGTCATTGTTAAACAAAGCTCAAAATTTTAGGATGAAATTATAGTTTATTCCAAAGTATTCCGCGGGTCAGAAAATCACTTCGCCGCAAGTGGGTACCCCGAATGTAATGAGAGTGTCCTCCCCGTGAACCATTTACACAATTTAAAAAGAATTCGCAATCAATTTCAAAAGGAATTTTCAATCTCTTGTGTCAAATTTTATTGAAAAATATTGTTTAGTGTAGCAGTTGTTCTAACTATTAATATAGATACAATCTATTGATTATATTTAACAACTTTTGCTTGAAAGTCATAGTTAAATTATTATTCTAAGTTGTTTATAATACATTTTTATAATTTTGGAAATTTTGACTACCCACAAGTCCTAGTCCTTAAAAGATAAATGAAACTCTTTGGGTAATATTGTATTTGTTATTAAGTGGTGGTATTGATGGAAGTGCTAGCAATTCTATCAATTGTTTTCATCATCATATTTTTCTTCCAATCTAAACCAAAAGCTCTTGTGACATGGGATATTTGTAAGGTATTTTGTGGTTCTACTACTAGTAAAATTTCATCTATCTACAAAATATAATTGCACCTTTCTTGTTTTGCATGAATGAAAGAGTTTATACTATTTTTTTCTGAAAATGTATAGAAATGTAAATTAGGCACGCAATTTGTGTAACAAGGGAATTATTAGACTCCTGTTTTTTTTGCAAAAAATGATTATATTTAACCCTTGGAGGCCCAAGACCATTTTCTATCAAAAACCACTCAAAATTGTCATTTTTGCTTTATTCACTCAAGGAAAATAAATAAATAAATTTAGAAGCTAAGGATCTTGTACTTTACTTGACTAAGATCATGTGGTAAAAATTTCATAAAGTTTGATTGTACAGATTGAGAGATTAGCATTCAAAGTTGTTGTTTTCTTAACACTAGCCTACAATTTCAAATGACTTTGACCACCATTTGTGAAAATAATTTGCACTATGGACTTTGAGTTTAAAACTCTTCATGTTGAAGAATTGAGATGAAAGGCTAGGAAAAAATTCGAAAAATACACACACTTGATTTTCATTCTTTAAAAAATTGTTGAGTAGAAGTAGGTCCAAGACTAGAATAAAAAATGAAATCGTTAATAGCTCTAAAATGGAATTGAAACACAATAAACTCAATGGCAAGATTGCTTTAGCAAGTAAACTTAACCTAGTCAAATTTTTTTTAAATGGTGAAAATTGCATTAAAAAATAAATCCTATAAGCTATTTTTTCAAGAAGATGCTTAGATTGTTCATAATTTTCACATCACTAATTCAAATGGAATGAATCAAAGCTTCACATGTAGAAAAAAAAACATGATATATTAGAAAAAAATTCAAATTTTAATTTCAAATATTTGTAAATTTATTTTTCTACTTGCTGAATGAAAATTTGGATTTCTTGTGGTATACCTTTGCTACCAGGCATTGATTGAAATAAAAATTATATTTTCAAATTTTAATAAGCTTTTCTATCTTATAAGAAAGTTTCAAAAAGTTTCACTAAAAATTGAGTTCACAAAAACCTACCCAAAATCCATTTTGTCCTCCAAGGGGACAATGGGGGTAATACAACTATATTCACAAAAAATTGATTCAACTTGCACTTGAGAGAAAAATAAATGCTGAAATGTTGCCACGTCCATTGAGCGTCTAATTTATACAATTTTTCCATACATTTTTCATATTGGAACAGCTTCAAAACTTCTAGTCATTGAAAATTTGTGGAATGTACTGATTTTCCTTGGCCTTTACAATGTCGAAGATATCTTAAAAAAATTGAAATTTGGAGGAAGTAAAGGTGACATTGTTTATATGTCAAACATCTCAAACTCCAAAGGGGATATAAAATAATTTTTTTCAACAAACAACCTAAGAAGAATATAGAATCTTTCTCTCAAAAAAATATGAATTTCAAAACGACTTTGGTATTGCTAGTTGGAAAACCATACAAAATTTGTTGCAAATGCAATTTGTAACAAAATCTAATAACTTCAATTTCATTCCTTGAAAATTGACAATTTTCAATAGTATTTCAAAATGAAAATGAATATAAAAATGAAAATTGGAATTGGAAGAAAGTTTTTATCAACCGGGGATATTCCAAGGTGCATAACTACATTGAATAATTCCATGAAAAGATCTCCACATACTTTGGGATGAAAAACTCTACACAAAATTAGTGCTTTGTCAAATGACATTGTACACGTCCTTCAAGGGTTAAGAGCATTGCCACTCCAAGCTTGCTGCACTTGTCTAGACAAAACAGCTCCACACCAACACCTATCATGTTAAAAGTTGTGTCATTCTTCTTGTCACTCCCACATTTGCTTGGCAACGGAGGACCTTTGTTGTGGGTAGTTTTACACTCACATCAACTTGGTCAACTTTGACTATGGTCTTAGTGGAAGATGTGGAGGCTAGTGAGAGGTAAGGTAGTATAGCCTTAAAGCGACCATTTATCAGCTGATCCCCCTTTTTTGAAGGTTTTCATGAATAGAAATATTTTGGATCATTTTTTAGAGAAAGAAAAATGGATGCAGAACGTCACACAATTGGTTTCATATTTTTTGAATCATTTTTGAATTAATTATGAATTTTTAAAAAAACTGTTGTAGGCACCTATTTGTGACCCTAGGTTTTCCAAAATCCGACCACTTCCAACTTCTAAAGTGATTTCAGTAAATGAAGGCCAACAATTGGCTCTTGCAATAAATAATACTTTTCTCTCGATTCTCTCAATGGCTTGAGAGGTCCATTTAAGGACCACCTACTATCCATTTCAACCCTAAATATAGGAGCAATTTGAAGAGGTTGCTCGCTTTTAAAGCAAACTACCTTATGAGAAGAAAAGGAAAAACTTTAACAAGGGCTTTAAGGAGTTCATGTAAAGCATTGGGTCTTGAGGGCACTACCACATCTCATGAGGCCACTTCTTGATACCTTAGTCAAATGGAGTGCTACTAATGGTCATGTTCTAATGAAGATTATTCCTCTTGAGACTAAGTCTTTTTTTTTAAATGAAAAAATGAATGTCATCAATTTGCTATACCAAAATAGGGCAGAATTGACTTCATGATCTTTCCCTAGTCACTACCCATATTTGGACTCCAAGTTTTAATTTAATTATGAAAATCTCATACCATTAAAGTCTTCAAAACCTTAAAAGTAGTCAAGAATCTAGAGTGTGCAAAAATGAGCAGTTGGTCAGGAATGAGTACATCTAAAGTAATGAAGTACTTTTTTCCCCAAATGTTCCCATTGGTCATCAAGCTTTTAATACTCACACACTTGGTACATGGGTCTTCCAAATTCCAAATTCCAAGTTCCCAGCGCTAACTAAAAAGTGAGGTTCCATGTTCCCAGTGCTAACTAAGTTAAAAAAAAGTGCGTTCCATGTTCCCAGCTCCCAGCTCCCAGGAAAAAGCCGGTAGAGGGATAAGGGGACACTAAAGTCTGGTTCTGAAAAAGAAAGAACACCTAAATTTTTTTAAATGGATTAAAAAGTAGAAAGAAACCCAAAAAGGAAAGAAAAGAATCCAAAAAAACGGCTGGCCATTTGGGAATTTGGACCCATCGCCCATACTGTACTCAGCCCCACTTTTGAACCCTTAAAAGACGGGCCTATACCCACGGATTCAAGCTTCACAATTGGCTCGCCATTTTGCAACTAAAGTATGGATGAAATTTTTTCCTTTTTTTTAATTTTTTTTCCTTCTGAGATGAAAGCCCATGTCTTCTACAAGTTCTAAAAAAATTCAGATTTTTGGGTGACAATTTCAAATCATCATGAATTTTTCAAGGAAAATGTGAAAAAAAAATGATATTAATGATACAAAATATGCTTTAAAAAATGGAATTTTCCAGCATATTTTGGTGTGTTTTGTAATATAGGACATCATGGTATAAAAAAGGTACCATGTCATTTTGAAATTAGAAAATCAACAATCCATAAGTATAGGCCTAAAGTTCAAATTGCAATAAAATATTTAATTTTAAATTTTTTTTCAAATTTTTTAATTGGAATATAAATCAAACTTGGTAAATTTCATTTCATTAGTTGGTTTCAAATTCAAAAACTAATTATTTATTGCAAAAAATCACAATAGGATTAATAGCAAGAAATGGCCAAAATATTCTATAAGAATGATCCATGGATTAAGCATCTCCTTCTTTAAAAAAATCAATAATATCATAATGAGGAATTTGCAACACTATGTGCTGAAAATGTACTCAAGCAACTTCCCCATAAAACCTATACCTTGAGTTCGTTCGTTTGGTTTGGTTTGATACAATGAGATCTAAGAAACCAAAAAGCGTATAATGGCATTTTGGTACTACTAGAAAGCTCTTTGGAAGGGGGGGTGCACAAACTTTGTTTTGTGGCGTTTGAACCTATAGTGTGGAGTTATGAAATTTCAAAGTTTATATGAATCAAAAAATTGAATTAAACTATTTTATTTTTTTACATCCATAACTTTCACATTGATTGTTCAAACACCACAAAACAAAGCCCTTGTACTCCTTTGTGCATAGAGCTTTCTATTTATACTAGTTTATATATTTATACTATTTATACTAGTTTCATGGCAATTGGACCTATGTTGTGAAAGTTATGGATTTTTTAAATTAAAAAATTTAAATTAATTATCTTTTATTTTGGAAAAAAATAACTTTTACATAGCATGTCCAAATGCCACGAAACAAAGCCCTTGCACTCTTTTGTGCATAGAACTTTCTATTTGTGCTAAATTTGTGGTGTTTGGACCTACAGTGTAAAAATTATGGATTTTTTTTAAATTAAAATTTTAATTACTTATAATTATTTTTAATTTATTTAAATAATATTATAAAAATAATACAGGATATACTAGTATTGGATGAAAATATGTTGTTTTCCATCCTATAATCTTACTTGAAGTCATCCAAAGGAAGAAAAGGGCTGCTTTGCAATGTTCATTAGGGGTTAAGAACAACAATAAAATGTCAAAACCTTTGATTGTTTGGTTGTAAGTGATTTTCCTTAGATGATTTGAGCTAAAAAAATTGTCATATATTTAGCCTAATATTGTAGAATAGCCCTTTTTATTTACATGCACTAAAATGCATGCCAATTTTTTTTTTAAATTTATGGAAATGGAACTTTTTGTTTATTGTTTACTTTCAAAGGAATATATTGTTTTTAATTATTTTTTAATATCACAATTGGTATGTAAAAATGAAAATACATTGCCACTTAGCATAATAGGTAAAAAAAACTAGGTACATGAGCTCATCTTTTGGACTTGACACTTGTGATGCAATCGATTGTCAAAAAATTCCTCGATGTAAATGTAAAATTCTACTCTATCTTTGCAAACACAAAATTGCACTTAAAAATCAACAGAAATTTGTATCATCAATTGATCTGCCTTTTCCTCATTGTTCTAGATACTACTTTGACTAAATAACAATCGATAAGAATTGTACTTTGCAAACCACATTAGCACCTTTGTCTAAACTTAAGTCACTTGTTTATTGAGATCAATATACATAGTTGTCAATGCAACTACAGTAAGTGTTTGGATGTAAAGATCAACATTGTGCATTGTAACAATGGTTTTTATTCTTCTTCTTCGAATGGACACATTTAAAATTTTAATAGATAATGTAAAGTGGAGTTTTTATAAAGTTTTCTTAGCATGGATTCCCTTTGCAAGAGGATGCACCTCTCAATATTTCCTAATAAGGAATATGTTATATAGTAAAAGGTAGAATTAAACCCTATCTAATCCATATTGCATCGTTTAGATCCATGGTTGTCATACTGGACAAGTTACTATTCATTTCTTGTCCTATAGGACGAAAAATGAATAGTAACTTGTCCAATATGACAACCATGTTTAGATCTTTGTGGTATTATTTATAAAATTTCAAAATCAACAATCAAGTAGCACCTATTTAGGTTCCTAAAAAGGGACAAAATTACTCACCACTTATTATTTAATGAATATTGTGAAATTCAAAATTGAATCTAATTATAAGTAGATACTTTATAAAGTGACTAAGTTTTTATGTAGATTCTTTTTATAAATTCTTAAATTACTATTTAAATATTAAGCAACAACCAACTTGCTTTAGTTCAATGAATTACTAGAGGGAACTTGCATATCAAACATTATTTGTCATGTTTTCATTGTATTATTGATTTAAAAAATTTCCTTTAAGTATTCCAATAATGTATACCCTTGTTTTAAAATATATATATTTAACACCCCTATAGCAAGTACTTTAGCAATAATTAAAAATTTGAACCAATGATCATAGGCAATTTTAGGACATTCTATCTTAATTCATTAAAATAGACAATGTAGCTAGATGATGACAAGGAGACATCTCAACTTCTAGACTAAATTCTAAATACCATAGTTTTTGTTACAGCTAAATATTATTGTTAAAAAAAGCTCTCCTATTCTAAACTTGTTGAAATATTCTTTAACCCCTAAACATCAAAGTTTGGCCAAATTTGATGTCATCATAGAAGGCATTGTTAAAAAATCTTCCAAATGATCAATTGGTTGTAAACTTCACCTTTGAATAAATTTTTTTCTGCTACAATCCATTTGTTCAAAATTTCATAGTCATAGTAATTCATTGTTTGAACTATGAGATTATAATGTTTGATGACTAGCTTTTGTTGACCACGTACAAGTGGCCTTGTTCAAAATGACAAAGCTTTGTGGTCTTTACCTTGATAAGGAGGGTACCTTTTTTGACGTTTCAACAATATATGGCTCCAATCAAGCTTTTTGGATGAGAGATTCCATTTTAAGATGAGCTAGAAAATGACTCACCCTAAGAAGGGTGCTTCAACTAAAGCGGTGACTATTTTTGAGTTGGTGCCTATGTTGTTTGTTTTTTAGTTTTTGAAAAATCCAAAATATTTCTTGTTGAGAACTTGTCCTTTGGTTTTGTGTACTTTTCCCCCTTATCAATGGAAATTGTCTATGTATTTCAAGAAAAAAAATCCAATTTACTACCAAAATAAATGTATAATCTATGTTTGAAAAGCTCTTTATAAAATAAAATATTCCAACAATGTCTTATACATCTAATTTGATATAGAGTCCCTCCAAAAATTAATGTTTAAAATTGTAGTATCTTTAGTAGCATTTGATATTGAAGAACTTGTCATTTTGGATGGCTAAAACATTATTGAATATTTTTTTTTCATTTTCTAACATACATTATCTCTCTATACTACTATGAGAATGTGTCAAAAAAAAATTTCAATCCATTCAGCTTCATCAATTGTGAGATATAAGCATTCTCAAACCGAATTAAACCTTCACATACAATATAACTCATGTAAATGCTCTTTGCAATATGTTTCAACAATGAGGATACATTAATTAACCTTAGCCAAATGTTCTGAGGTAGGGTGCTCTAAAAGCAACCTCTAACACAAAGGTACACTTTGCTTTCTTCAATGTATCAAGAGGGGGTCGTTTTTTATGACCATTGCGTTTTAACTTCAAAAATTCATAACTAATTCTACAAAGGTTCAAAAAGATATGAAACAACTTAGATTAGATACCAATTCTATTTTCCCTCCTAAAAAAAATTCCTCAAAATTGTTTCAAGGAGTTTATTAGCTTCCCTCCAAATGCAGTGACCTCTTCAAAGGGCGTGTTAAGAGCAGGCAACCTTACACAGTCCCCAAATCCATCGCCCTCCAAATTCAGAAATTGGATTCAGAGCCCCTATAGGGAAGTTTGAGGAAAACTGGGTCAAGTCTATAGTGTGTAACGAGCCTCTTTCAGAGGTCTAGACAAGGGTGAATGTAAAAAAAAGACCCCACACCCCTCTTAGCTAATTTGGGGTCTCAGATTGCAAATATGAACTCAAAATTTGCATTATGAATACCCTTGTTATCAATAAGGAGGCCAAAGACCTCTTACTTGGAAATAAAGAATCTTCTCTGATCGAATTCCCCATAAATTCAACCCCCATAAGTAGTGTTTGGGTGGCACTTCACACACTTATCCTCTAGATACTATGGATTGAACAAAATGACGCGACCTTCAATGATATCAAGTGGCACCTAATCAAACTCATGCAACAAATTTGGATGGGTCTTGTCGATTGTGGTTGTGTGGAATGGGATGCAGTTTGCCACCTTCAAGTGAGATGTGCTATCCGTGGTGATGAGGCTAGAGATAGGTTCGCTAGAAAGTGGCTCCTCAATGTTGTTTGTTGTTATGGTGAGCAACACACTTCGGTGGGCTTTAGTTGGTCCATATACAGGGTTTGTATTTCAACCTTTGTAGGTTGGTAGGCGTCTTGGAGGAGCGGTTCCTGCCTTGCTAGACTCACGCTCGCCTTGCAGTTTTTTTTCTCTCTTTCTTTTGTTTGTTTTTACTTGCAATCCCCAAGCCGCTTGTGGTTGGGTTCCCATTCCTTTTTCCCTGCAGTAAAGGTCAACCTTTATTTTTGTAAAAAAATAAAAAAAAATAAAAAAAAAACTTAAAATTTGCCCCCCACCCACCCCCCCAAAAAAATGTGTAGCAAATAAAAGGTTCCTGCGTTTTCCCAGGGGGTAAAACACGGGCACTACTATAGACGCAACCGGTTGACCCTAAACTCATAATTATTGCACCTGTGTTATATTCGGTAGCTCTATTGGTGGTAGTAGGAATTTAATATCATCCAATGATTTTAAGTTCTAATTCGGTTTTTAATATTTGTTTCCACACATGGACGATTCCTATTGAAAAGTCCTAATTTAGTTTTTCATTTGTTTATTACCCTCATGATGATTAAGATGCCAATTCCAACATGAAGAATTTATTTCAGATCCGGAACTGGTGGAATTGGCATTCTAATCTGGAAGCTAAGTTCATCAACAGTAGAAAAATTGATAGAAAAAATAAATAAATAAAAATGGGTTGGGGGATTTAGGTAGAAGGTGGGTTTCTAATATTATTAATAGTCCGTCATACTCCATAAGTCGGCAACTCATTATAGGGTAGGAGGTTCATAAAAGAAACCCATTTTAAGAGTTCATAATCAATTTTGGGGAGGTTAAAACTTGTTGAAATTAAATTTTCGGTGAATTTTTCTTGAGAGACCAATGGAATTGGCATCTTTGTAAAGTTGTTTCACATTTTTGGGAGCTTTGTGGAATTAGTTATGAATTTTTTTGAGGTTGGAATGCAGTAATCACTAAAAGCGTCCACTTCTAGGAATGTATGTTATTGTTTTGTACATTGCTAGTGCTTTGAGAAAGCAAAATTTACATACTTTCGAGTTAGAGGATGCTTTTAGAGCCTGGGCACTTCAAAGACCTCCTACTTTAAATACTTCCAAATTATTGCAAGTTTCTTAGAGCATCTTCACCATTGTAGGGTCAAAGTGCCATGCGAATGCAACTTGTCCGGGCTCATAATTTGAGAATGTGGGATGGGTTGGGTCAAACCTACATTCATGCTTGGTATAATGGTCCAACAAGAGTTTGATTTAAATGGGAACAATGGATTTAGTTTGTTGTTTGATTCAAACGAAGTACTATTATTTTTCCAAAGCTTTGGATTCACTATTCATCAACCACTCTTCTAAATTTGGACTCTTTCATAACAAAACGTAGTGATGACAAGATGATGCTTCTTTGGATCCAAGTTCCAAGTGCAAATGCTGAGGCACAATACTATGTGCATAGAATGGATTTTGACTATGGAATTGGATGATGGTGAGTTCTTGGCGGGGTACAAATTAAAGCCCGGGTTCCTTGTAGACTAGGACAAGCGCCTTTCCAATGAAAGAGTAGAAATGCTCTTGGTGACAAATGCAAAAGAACAATCTATTAGTTATATAAGCAAAATTACATGTACTAAATCCTTGTGGCAAAACATGGAACATTGAAGGAAAAATGCATTTGTTTTGCTTAACATTGTCACAAATAACACTACAATCATCAACCTCTATACACAATAAAGATACATAATAAATGTCGCCAACAACGTTGGCATTACTATAAACCCCAAACACCATAAACAACAACATTGGAGCTAATATAGTGAGGTGATTTCAAAAAAAAGTTTATTATTTTCTATCATACGTTAAGACCTAAACCTCCCAAAATCACACTTGCAATTTATTGAATTACTATCTTAATAG
This sequence comes from Climacium dendroides, assembly GCA_950106755.1. Lineage (NCBI taxonomy): Eukaryota > Viridiplantae > Streptophyta > Bryopsida > Hypnales > Climaciaceae > Climacium > Climacium dendroides. The sequence goes on along the minus strand of OX467087.1, from coordinate 28,468,717 downwards.
AGTTGTAACAAATGACTAATTTGAATTTTAAATAATTTAATTAATTTTTCTGCTTTCACAAATTATAACATCAAAATATTTTTTCAAAGATATTTTGAATTTTTTTAGTTCACCTAACTACAAAATTTATATATTGCACTTGATCTTTTTATCATAATCCTTCTTTAAGCTATTGGCAATATCTTGAGAAAAAATTGAAAGCTTTTCCAATTTTAAAGCATACCCACCAAAAATTAATCAATTACCTAGTAATAAGCAACACAATCAAACTCTAGCTTCTCTACACAAACAATATATCTTTACACTATGTCCTAAATGAAGAGATAAATAGTGATGGTGGCCACGTTGGGATGCATAACAAATCAAGGCTAGACCTTAAAAAAGAGTGAATTTGAAAAAAGGATAATGAAAGAAGACGTTGCCTATATACCTTAGAGAGTGTTTTACAAAAGCTTAAAGAACATTTGTAATAGCATAAAACAAATTTGAGAGATTTCAATGAAGAAGGAAAGAAATACACTTTTCGAAATTCCCCAATATATGTGATTAATTTTTTGATTGGAAAAGAAGGAAATTGAATTTCATAGAATATTGTTGAATATAGCTATTGATTGTCCTTCTACTATTTGGTTATTCCACTAAGTTTATCAAAAATTAAACTTTTTTGTTTCATATTTCTTTTGATAGGCAAATATTGAAGTGAAGTGTGATTTAATGGATTGTTTTCCAAATAGCTCTTCCTAATTGGCTATAGTCTAACATAGAAGCATATCTCAAGGGTGTCCTTAGTATATCATAGAAACCATGTGACACTTAACAAAATGGATGAGAAGTACTTTTTTTAACCCCTAAAGTCCCAAGGCCTCTTTTCCACCAAAAAACACTCAAAACTGCCATTTCTATAGCGATGAGCAAAAAAGTTTTAAAAAGTCTTTTTCATATTTAACTATAGGATCTTGTACTAGAATAGTGTAAGAATGTGTGGCAAAAATTTTACAAACTTTGACCACATAGATTGCAAGATATTTGTGCTTAAAGTGAAGAAAACAAATTTTTTTGCACCTTGCTCAACTACATTATTTGGCTTTAAACCTTCATAACTTATAATTTTTGCTCTACTAATTTTGAATTTATAATTTTATATAATAAAGAATTGAGTTGAGAGTCTAGGGAAAAAAATTCAAAAAAAATACAATTGATTTTCATTCATTAAAAAATTATTAAGTAGAAGTAGGTTCAAGATTGAAGGAAAATCTAAATTATTAATACCTTTGAGATGGAACTGAAATACACTAATCTCAATAGTGAGATTGTTTTAGTAAAATATCTTAACCTTGTGAATTTTTTTTAAATTGTGAAAATTGAGGTCAGAAATGAATTCTACAAGTTATTTTTTCAAGAAGATGCTCTAATTGCCCGGAAAACAAGATTGTTCATAACTTTCTCACAACAAATCCAAATGGAATGAATCAAAGCTTGCCATGTACATAAAATTATAATCTACATAGAACAAATTTTCAAAATATTTTACTTTAAGTTTTCTAAAAGTTTTTTTCTGCCCGTTGAGTGATAAAAGGGCTTTTTGTTCCATAATTTTTGCTCCAAGGCTCTAATTGAAATAAAATTTATATTTTTGGAAAGCTAATGTGTTTTCCTATCTTTACAAAAAGATTAAAAAAATTACAATAAATATTGAGACCGTAGGAGCCTGCCCAAAATCCATTTTGTCCCTTGGGGGACAATGGAACTTTAGGGATGAAATAATCTATTTTGTCATGTTACTCAAGTCAACTATTCATAAAAATTTATTTTATTGAGCTCTTTGTGCCACCTTCTAAGACATCACTTAGGTAGAATCTTTTACTAGACTATACTTGTGATGAATCACAACATTGTTAGACATTCTAAATAAGGTTGGCAATGATTGATTCATTAATTATTTACAAGAAATATATAGAGTGTGATAATACTTTACGTTCTTTTGTTTTTAAATAAATTTTCAATCTACCACAAAAAAAAAGACAATATTGTACCAATAGCATAACCATTTTACAAACTTGGTTTAATGACCATCACATTCAACATACTTTACAAATAAAGCAACCACACCTAATTCCGACCATGGTTCAAAGCCAAATCCTACAAATTCTTGCCTAAAATGTACACCTTATGAACACAAGAATTTAAGGTTGAATTTGGATGCACTTATAATCACCACTTTGAAACTTCATAATTTAATTATACACTATTCAAAAAAGACATGCTAAAACAATTTGGAATCTTCTTTCAACTGCCAATAAGACCCAACAAAAACTAAGACAATTTTATGTTAACAACCATGCTCAAATGCATATTCAAACACTTTTGGGTGTACCTACTTGATTCAAACTATTATCCATTCTAAGGTGAAAACACCTAAAAATGTCAAAATATTGAAAATAAGCAATTCAACACAGTTGAAGGCACCTTTTTCAAGATTTTTTTTGTAGAAATAATAATTGAAAGTCAGTAGTTATTCAAAAAATAAATTAGAATTTTTGGATAAGATATTGTAATTATTATGAATCTTCAAACTAGAAACTTCCTAGGCCACTGAAATTGTCATATAACTTGGTCATAAAACCAAGATCTAAAGGTTCTTCATTTTATATTAAAAATTTGGGGGGCACTAGGAGGTTGAGTTGGATTCCCATTTTTGCTAGACTCAATTTGGCCTCCAAGTTCTACTTCCTTGGTACCAAAGTGTTGTTATGTAGGCATTTGGGAGTGATGTGGGACTTGGGACTTAGAACATAGTGTGAAGCTTCAAGTTCCAATTTTCAACTCTCCACCAATTAGATTCTGAGGATTTAGTGGGACTTGGAACTTCAAACATAGTATGAAACGCTCCTAAGGACCTCCTTATATGTAAACCTGATAAACAAAAAAAGAAAAGAACAGTTCCACTTATCATCATTGGACGTGGAAGTAAATGAACGAGTTCCATCCATATTGGTACATTCCACATTGTAGAAGGGACATAAAAGTGCTTTCCATATTTCGGTATTGGTGAACACCCCCCCACCCCCACCCCCCGATACATGTCAAAGGAGGCTTTAACCCTCAAAAGATGGGCATGTGACCGTGGAAATCACCCCTTTTGGCATTGTGTGAATAGTTGGTTTTAAAAAAGAAATCCTAAAGCACTCATTAGAAATCAAACTCCTACACAAGACCTCCCCTTTTCATGCGAAATTCCGAGGTTGAATAGTTGCACTTCTGTCCTACACACACAAGTTAGGATTCTCTACACATTCATCGACCAACAAAATGGCCGCAACATCGTTGATGGGTTAAGTGTGGGAGTTGTTGAATTGCACTTTTGGGGGACACTTTCATTCATTGACCAACAAAATGGCCGCAGCATGGTTGATGGGTTAAGCATGGGAGTTGTTGAATTGCACTTTTGGGGACCCTTTCAATAGAAGTCTACAAGTCCAGCATCGGCCCAAGGACGATTTGGGGTGTTTTCACGTAAGCCTCATCCCATGTACCTGGGATAATGCTGTTGCAGCCTAGCCGCCAGCTTAGTCAGCACGCCTCAATTGAAGCATCTTTCACAACGCCCGCAGCAGCCATAGCCAACAACCCAGCAGCCTTTTTGGCAAAAGTGGGACAGATCCACCAAGAAGCAACTGGAGCAACCGAGTCGTAGGGGCTCTCGGGGGAGGGAGGGACTCCAATTCCCAGCAAATCCACAGACTTAACTTATCTTCACCAAAAACATGAAACAGTCCATAATAAAACCCTAAAACATGAAAAACATGAACCAGTCAATAAAACCTAAACACTTGAAAAACATGAACCAGTCAATAAAACCTAAACACTTGAAAAACATGAACCAGTCAATAAACCCTAAAACATGAAAAACATGAACCAGTCAATAAACCCTAAACCCTAACTACCGACAGCGAATAATCTACACAGCAAGGTACGTGATTAGTTAGAAGATTAGCTTCTATTTTTTTCCTCATTCATTTTTTTCCCCCTTTTTTATCTTCTATTGTTGTCATCGTCGCAAATGAAACGAGATTGGTGTGACCGTGAGGCTTTGTCCAAATTCTAGCTACATTGTGTAGTGTGAATGCGGTTGTAGATAGGATTTTTCTATTTTTGAAACAAATGGACAATTCCCATCGATAAAGGGAACAAAATATAAAACCAAAGGACATGCAAGTCCTTGGCGAATTTTTTTTAGCTCTTCAACAACTTAATAAAATGAAACTAGAATTGAAGCCACTAAAAACCCAATGCTACGAGCCAACAACCAACGAAACCACTAGGTTGACCCAACAAGAGAGAAATGTGAGAGCTATTGTTGCCATTGGCTCAACTACATTGTAGGTATTGTGCTTTGATTATTTCCCAAAACATCATTCTAACATGTAAGACAACAATTGAAATTTTAAGCAATGAATGTGGACTATTTTAGCCCCTAAAGCTCTTTAAGCTCTGATGGAGCTTTTTGAAAGCTTGAATAGATTCATATGAATTCAATTTGAGTGGATGAAAGTAAAATTCTTATCAAAGATCAACACATTTTTTGTAAACTTCTTGAAAATACAATTTTTTTTCCAATCAAGAGTTTAAATCAAAGTTATAGGGCTTGAAAGTTTAGGGGCAACTTGGACAACATGCTAATAGGGTGGGCAAGTAGTTAGGCAAGCAAGTTAGTAAGTTATGAGGGTTTTTTCCCATTAACTTTGAACACTTATATCTCACAATCTATGAAGCCAAATAGGCTGAAATTTTTTCTACTCATTCTCATAGTAAATTTGATAAGTAATTTGTGGTTGAAAATGGATTTTTTTTCCAATTTTTACTCAATGTACTAAAGAGGAAAAGTTTTAGAACTATTAGTACAAATTCTAGTATAAATTCATGAGATTTATTATTATTTTTTTCATAATAAGAACAAAATCTTGGTGTTGAACATTAGAATTTTGATTCTTCCAAAAATCAAATTCTCCAAAATAAATTGAAATCTTACTCATGTAATTGCTTTTTTGAGATATCCTCTGAATGCAAGATTTTTTTGTGTATACCAAACACCTCCTTTATCTTTGAAAATTGGCATGCAAGTAACAAACCTAACTACCTACCTATAGTACGGGTTCCCAAAGTTGAATAGTGCCTCCTCTACAAAGCTAAGTCAAAGTATGCTATTCTTCTTGGACTAGGTCCAAATTTTTTCTTTCTAACTTGAAACTTTATAATCTTACAATCTATATTAATAGTCAAATGGTAAATTTCCTCCATTAATTCCTTTAGTAGTCTAGTACAACTTGTACGGTTGAAAGTTTACATAATATTTTACATTTTAGTTATTTTTAAGGTACTAGAAAGTGACAATTGTAGACAATTTTGTGAAAAATAGTCAAACAACTTTAGGATTTAACCTCTAAAGGACCATTGTCCCTTTGGGGGACAAATTGGATTTCGGGCAGGTATCTACAGGCTGAAATTTTGTCATGATTTTTTAAATTTTTTTTTGAAGATAGAAAAACTGATGAGTTTTGTGAGAATATAATATTTTTTTTCACATTTGGTGCCCGGAAACAAAAGTTATGACCAATTAAGCTCAAAATAAGGGACCGGGGGCAGTCCGGGCAGCAAAAAAAATTTGCAAAATTTTGAATTTTTTTTTTTTTGATTTTTTTTCTTGTAGATTATATTTTTGTCTACATGGGTATCTTTTATTCATTCCATTTAGACTTATTATGAGGAAGTTATGGACAATCTTGTTTTTCAGGCAATTAGAGCATCTTCTTGAAAAAATAACTTATAGAACTCATTTCTGAATCAAATTTTTACAATTTTTTTGAAGAAATATTTTTACATGATTTTGTTTGCTTGCTAGAACAATCTCACCATTGGGATTAGTGCATTTTAATTCCATCTTAAAGATATTAATAATTTAGATTTTCTTTCTTTCTCATACCTACTTCTAGTCTTCTACTTAACAATTTTTTTAAGCATGAAAATTAAGTTCTTTTTTGAATTTTTTTTCCCCCTAGACTTTCAACTTGATTTCACACAATAAAGATTTAAAGCTCAAAACTCTGTAGTGCAAAAAATTTAAGTTAAAAAAGTTCAAAGTCAAATAATCCAGTCCCGCAAGGTGCTGAAAAAATTGTTTTTTTCACTTTAAATGCAAATATCTTTTAATCTATGTGGTCAAAATGTCTGAAATTTTTTCCACACATTTTCATACTATTAAGGTATAAGATCTTACGGTTGGATGTGCATAAAAAATAATTTTCAATTTTTTTTACTCTTTGGTACAGAAATGGCAGTTCTGAGTGTTTTTTGGCAGAAATAAGGCCTTGGCCCTTTAGGGATTGAAAGTGTATTTTTCTTTCAATGTCCTTGCCATTAAACAATACAAAGAACAAACAAAAAATTTATATGGTCCCTTTGATTGCAAATGGACTTGGCCACAACAAAAATGAATTTTACCAAACATTGGTCCCTTACACTCCAACATGCTTGCCATGCATTCCCTTCATTCCAAACATTTTGCAATGAGGATTTATATTTTTGTCTTATTGTCAGGTATAAAATTAATTATTAATTCCTATAGGTTTAAAAATAAATAAAACCTATGCTAACCATAACCATTGAAAACTAATTCATATATTTTCCTAAACCACTGACACAAATCCCCTTCCTTGATCCCTTCGAATATTCTCCAAGTACTCCATCCCACCTTGTCAAGGATAAACATGCCAAAATCTAAGTTTAAAATGTATTTTTTTCCTTTGTCCCATTTGTGATTGGTCAATTTATTATTTATGAAATACATTTGGTGCATAAGGATGTAAGAAAAGAAGTTGGAGGGCTTGCCAAATATAGATATAAAATTATGACACTTTGATTTGGCGTTGTTAGACAATTGGCAACGCTAGTTGAAGGACTATCATGAACACACACCGCCCACACAATCCCACCTTACATGTGAGATTCTATCTTGGAAAGAGGTTTGTTGAGGCAATTGATGAGAATATGGCCACCGGCTTACGTACTAGAAGTCGAACATTCTTTAAATGTGAATGAAAAGTGTTATAGGCCCCTTACAATGTGCTCTTGACACACAATCCTAGTGAGTGTGTCAAGGAATGGCCCTTGAAATCACTATTCATCCTAACTTTAATTGCTTTATCCTTTATTCTACTTGATTAGTGGTCACTCGACTATTTATGGGTCGTATTTGGTGAGTATGGATGATGAACAAGGACATTGAGGGCTCTTCAAAATTAGATGGAAAATTTGAGCGTACCAAATCTGGTGAATAAGGATGGCCACGCTCTAATAGTGTAAGGTAGAACTACCCAATACCCCCATCCCACCCAATTCTGCCACTTACATGACCCTCCCATTTGTGTCAGTGGTCCACCTATTACCACAATCTTAGCAACCTTTTATCACGATGGCAATGTACTTGGGAAGCGAACACATCAGCCCATGCTTCAACCAGGGTCTATTCATGTTAATTTTTTCACATTTTAGCTTTGAAAAATCGCAGAAAATTCACTTCTTGTTGGAATGTCTTCATTCTTTTCGCAAATGACTCCTCTCAAAATTTCCAATCTCTCAAAAATATGGGAGCTCTCCAAAGTAATTATCCAAAGTAATTAGATAGCAAATGCTGTGTGGTAAAGGATTGATCTACCTTAGGTTAGGGCGGCAATTAATCAGACTAATCGCCTTGGGGAGAGGAGTAGGGAGAGCATCAGGGAGGCAATTAATGAGACTCACAGAGTAAGCTTATTAGCTCTACCTCGGGGAGCGGATTAGGGAGAGCATCAGTGACAGACTATTAATTTCACTAGTAACTTACCAGTAAGTTACTAGTGGAATTTATTTATTTTTCCCCCTCTGGGGGAGGTAATCACTAATCAGGGAGAGTCCGGAGAGCATCCGGCAGGGGAGACATTGGACTCCCCAGAAAGCGCAGGATTTTGACCTGCAGGTGGCGATCTGAGAGGGGATGTGAGTGGCGGAGGGGCTGGGCTGTCAGTGGGGCATTGAAGGCTGCGGGAAGGAGGGCTCCATTAGGTGGGGATTTAGCGGTGAAATCGCTGTATGTATCTTAATGAATCTCCTGTAGCTAGAATCCCTTAGCTAGGGGAGCCTTCGAGAGGCCCTACGCCTCTCGATCGAACTCAAGCCTACTGGAGTGGGGAACTGACTGGGGATGAGGAAATGGATGAGTTTGCCAGGGATCCAGGCTCTGCGACGGCATACAATAAAAAGCAGACGCCATTGGGTGGCCTTCTTGCCATCGCAAATTTGCGCGCAAGCCTAGTATAGCTCGCTCGCTCGCTCGCTCGCTCGCTATTCCAGAACTTGGCATGGGTTGCCGTCCTTGAATTGATTCCTTTCTTTCTCCAATCTAGCTCCAGTAGTGGAATTTGCGTCTAAGCTACGATCTCAGCAATTCAGAGGACGCTGAAGCTGAAGATCGATTCCTGACTTGCTGGCTTGCGGTGCGTGTATGATGAAGCTCTAGCTAGCTCTCCCTGTGGTTTGCATTGCGCTTGATTAACATGCATGTTTCGGATGCTGCCATGAAAAAGTGGCAGCGGGAGCTTTGTTGTGTGAGTTCGATTTGTTGGGAGCCTTGAGATGAGAATGCCAAGAGATAGGAAAGAGGGAGAGAGCGAGGGAGAGTTGAAACTGAGGAGGTACGTGGGGTGGAAGTTGACGGGAGAAATAGTGTGAGTAGCGATCAGGGTTTGCATTTGGTTTTGGTTTTGGTAGGACTTGCATTTGGTTTTTCAAGTTACTCAAAAGAAGGATGGGTTTGCGCCTTTGCGGACGAACAATGGGTTTCTGTCATGTGGTTATCAGATTCACGTTTGGTCTGCATGCCAGGTTTTATGTTTGGTTCTGACGTACGTGTTGGAATACGCATCTTCTCCATGCGATTCATTGGTTGTCATGTGTGCAGGCAGGCAGGCAGGCAACTGAAGCCGGCCTCAGTGGGTTCGCTCGCATCTTTCTTTTTTTTAATATATGAAAGGTTAGCCGGTGCAGTACAAGTGGGAAACGTAGCCTAGCTGGGAAAATCCCTGCTTAATACCTGTGGAAGCGTGAAACATGGTAATATTCCCTTGTGCAGCAGATTTTCGCGAATTTGTGTAAGGAAACTCGTGTGTTTTCGGACAGATCTGGGCAGCCCCAATGTACGATCGCAAATCAGGTAGCTAGGACTCACCTACAGATTACCCGAAAACCCTGAAATTCTGCACGTATGGATGTAGCAGCTCTCTACTGCATCCTTCTCCAAATCATTAACCCAGAAATCGGGCACCGCTAGTTCCCAGGAATCGTTCGTACCTCGTCTCCGTTGATCCCCGCCAGGATCCCGACGCACACCAAGCTCGTCATATTTCTACGAGGATTTCGCATTGGGGGAGCCATTAGCTAGCGAGAATTAGCTGCTGTGTGTGTCGCACTAAGACTCGCAATAGTCGCAGTAGTAGCAGTGAGTCTGTGTGTGTGGCGGTGTAGAAACGTGTAGCCCAACCATGGCGATCATGGCACCAGCAGCGCCGGAGCAAGCGTTGATGGGGCTCGTACGCAGCTGCAGCACAGGTCCTGTTTTCGTTGCAACGGAGACGAGAATTTCCCCATTCGAAAACAGCAGTAGCAGCAGCGGCACTTTCCACCATCACTTAGATTGGCAACCACTTAACTCGTCGCCGAATTCGCAAACCACCATAGCCACTTCCTTGGAATCTCCATCGTCATCCCCAGCCACCGATTGGGAGCAGCTGCTGATCCACCCCAGTGGTGGATTCGAGCTCCCGCTCTGGAGCACGAAAGTTGTAGGGGATGATTTCGCACTACATGAATCCCCTCTCGCCAAGCACGTTGATGATGCGCGCACTCCTACACTACAGCCGCAGCTGTTGGAAGCCGTTGAGGGAGCAACAATCGCTACAGCCACCATAGACGCGCTCGCCGCCGCCGCGCCACTTGAGAAGCCTTGTACACCCACTACAAAAGCGTCGCCTCCACGATCTCCCCATCGTCATGGAGTCGACCTTGCGAACACCAATTCACGCAAACGCAAAAAGGATCGCTCACCGTCCGACCCCAAGGTACTCCCAATCCACCCATCCTCCGATAGAAATCTAGATTACTCTCTCTCCCTCTCTGTTGTGAGCTTGTGGGGTTGCAATGTCGGGTTTGGAAATTTGTATTAGTCTCTTTCTCTCCGCTGATGTGAGCTTGTGGGGCTTGCAATCTCGGGCTTGCAATGTGGTGGAATATATTTTACTCACTTTCTCTCTCTCGCTCTCTCCCTGCGCTGATGTGAGCTTGCGGGGTGAGTCATCTCGGGTTTGCAATGTGGTGAAATCTATTTTACTCTCTTTCTCTTTCCGCTGATGGGAGCTTGTCGGGTTTGCAATGTAGCGAGTGGAGCCAGGGGAGGGCGTGGATTCGAAAACTGGCAAGCGATCTCAAAGGGGCAGGGAGCGATCCTCCAGTGAAACCTCTGGTGAATCTGCAGGTGCAGGGAAGGAGAGTCATCACCATCGTCACCATCCTCGGGATTCTGAGCGGAATCCCAAGCCAGAATTTTCCAAGCAGGATTACATTCACGTGCGCGCTCGTCGCGGGCAAGCCACCGACAGCCACAGCTTGGCGGAGCGTGTGCGGCGCGAGAAGATGAGCGAGCGCATGAAGTTCCTGCAGGATTTGGTGCCCGGGTGCCGCAAGGTCACCGGGAAGGCGGTCATGCTGGACGAAATCATCAACTATGTCCAATCCCTGCAACGACAAGTGGAAGTACGTAACGGTTCCACCACTTCATTGCTTACATGGAACTGGTTTAGGGTTTCAACCGCACTTTGGTTTTGCATGATATATGCCCTTATTACTCTTTCTTTTGGGGGGCATGGCGAAATAAAAACTACTGCACTCAGAAGATTGACGAATGAACCACAGCTTGGAAACTGTAACATTCTTGAAAACCGTCGGAATTCGAATCTTTGATAGATTGCTTTCGAAACTTGGGAGCTTCGTTTGGACGAGGAAGAGTTCCTGAATCCAATTAACTGTTGTGTATATTTTCATTCATGTCAACGCTTTGATTTTTGCTTGATTTGACATGGGCTTTGCTCTAATTAACTATAGCTGGCATAGGTTCAAAACTTGCCACGCCATTACTAGAATTGTAGTCTTTGGTTTAGAATATGCAGTCTTTGGTTTTGCATGATGAGAGATGTAAGATGTGACAAGGAATACCTTGTTGATTTAGACTCAGAATCTTCGCAATTGTCCCTTTCTGATACATGGATGATTAACTGCTCGTTTGAGAACTTGTACCATTGAAAAACCGCTCTGAATCTTTGAGACGTTAGTTTGCATAACTGAGAGCCCCAGCCTGAGCACTTTCTTCAATCATTGTCTTTGCATATCAAAGGCTTTTAGTTTACTAGCTTGCTGTCACGGAATGACATTGGTCTGGGGGCTGATTCTAAGTCGATCATTGTGTGGGTGAGTGCAGAGTTTATCGATGAAGCTGGCGTCGGTGAGCCCCGCGCAGTCGAGTCACTGGACGTTGGAGAGCTTGTTGAGCAACAAGGAGATTTTGCAGGCGCAACAATTCTCCAGCAATGGGACAGCTGCTGCAGCAGCAGGAGCCTTTGCAATGCAGCAGCAGCAGCGGATGCCACCACCACCAGCTGCTGCCGCCGCCGCCCAGCAACAACTTCCCTTTGGCTTCGACTTCAGGGGGTCTTCGTCTGGGGGTCTTGGGAGCCGGAGTCTGGCCACGCTGAGCGCCCCCAATTTTGCTGACCTGACGACGTCCACGAGGCCGTTTCACGCCACTGGACACCAGGTCTGGATTCATCCTGACCATGTTGTTTAGTTTTGAATCTGTTTGTGTAGTGTGCACATTCCTGGCTTTCTTTGCTGTTTCGGGGTTCCCCCTCTTTAATATCACACCCTCTGTTCTCTTCCCCAAGCCCGAGAGCGGATGTACTGTAGATTCGTAACTCTTGAATATCACGTCTTTTGTTCTCTCCCCGAACCCAACCGAGAGAGAATGGATGTACACCTGAACCTCCTTACTATCGCATCCTTTGTTCTCTCTCTTGAGCCCGAGAGAAAGGATGTATACGCTATCGAGTTCAAAGATCGCTTTGTACTCTCATTATCATATTGTTGCGTACAAATGCAATAGTACGGAGTTGACAAGTATGAAAAGGGATACTAAGTCGTCTTCTCGACTACTGCAACTTCCAGGACGTACTCCTTTTATGTCACTGATTTCCAGACGTGATTTTTGGGTGACGTTAAAGCCGGGTTCTGGGTGCTGAGATTTTTTTAGGTTTGGAGTGTTGGACTAATAAATTTGGTTTCGGTGTGTACAGTTTACTGGACGGGATGGGGAGCTTCAGAGCGTCGTGCACATGGGGCTGCATCAACAAGGCGAACTCGGATCACTTGCAAGCCAGCTTCAGTGTAAGCTTCTTCACTTCTCGCGGGGTTCACAGAGTTTGAAGTGCTGAATTGTGGGGTTTAGGTAATTCGTCGTGGCGGTGGTTGCATTTAGGAGTAAAGATCTGTTTGCACTTGGTGGTGTTAAGGATGTTGAATGTTAACAAAGTGAATCCAATCCAAAGCTGTACCTAAATTTATTCTTCAGATCCTTGCTAAACCCTAAACCCTTTGATGACTGTCACAAGCATTGTAATGGGTCCGAAGACACGGGACGCGTGAGCCCAAGCGATCAAAAAGTATTCCTGCACCGTGACTTCCATCCATGCTTAGAGCGGCAAGTCCTGCGATGTGTGGAAGACTGACTATGGGTGGTTGTCTGCAGGTCAACATCCTGCGGGCCGCATGAAGGTTGAGTTTTGATATACGGTTGCCTCTTCCAAAGGACAGCTCCAGGGGTAGCATCTTATTTTTATTTTTTTTTGACACCAATGAAAGAAGATTTCATTGCAACGAAACTTGGGTCAGTGTAACAATTGGGAAGAGTACTGTACTGTACTGTACAAATGAATTGTATGTGCGAACTTAGGAGCAAAATGGAGCTTGGAAATACTGTATTATGAATCACCGGTGTCAATGGTGTAGGCTCTCGAGAACTGTTTTCGGATACTGCAAATTGTCCACGGGTCAGTCTACTTTTGGGGTTGATTTGGATGTTCTTTTTTCAGGATAAAATATCCGCCATTATGGAGAATTCAGCAGTTTCTGTTTTGTTCTGTTTTTTTTCTTTCTTTCTTCTGAAGCAAATGAAGAGACCTTGAGTTCGTTGCAAAGAGAGTCCTAAAGGAAAACAAACAAACAAAACCACGAATCACCAAATGTTTCTGTTAAAGTTAGTGATTTGGTTGTTGAGATGGCTGATTGCTACACCATGTTGTAACAACGCTTCTCATTGTATCATTGCGTATTGTAATGCCAATCTTGTTTCAATCCCTACATTATGCATCCTTCTAAGTCAATTAGCATTAGATAATTAAAACTCTTTCCTCCACCATATAATTTGATTGGGTGAGTGAAATTGAAGCATTTTACATTGTGAGGTATGGTGAGATTTGGACACATTAGTTATCCTAAAAAGTCATGAAATGTTGCTTAACATTACTAACCAATGATGGGGGTGCCATTTGTTCCTCTAGAAAATAGGAGCCCCCATTGTTGCAACTTCTCAACTAACTAATGACTCTTTGCAGATTAACCCTTAAAGGTTGAGGCGATGTTTGGTGTCCAATGGATGATAGAGAATCTTTTAGTGTAGGATAGAAGTGCTACTATTCATCCTTGGAATTTTATGTGAATAGGAGAGATCTTCTATAGTACTTTGACTTTTAATGAGTGCTTTTGGATTATTTTAGACCTTTGATTCCCACAATATCAAAATGGATGATTTTCACAGTCACCAATCCATCATTTAAGGGTTAAATTAAATTCACTCCTAAGGATCTAGGGAGGGATTATTCCAATTTCCAAAGGGGAATCGTTTAGGTTGGTTAACAATTGGTTATGTGTCTTTGGTGTTGACTTGTTTTTCAATTCTTTTTCTAGATTGCATCTAAGTTTTGATTCCACTTGATTTTTTGGAAGAGGTATGAGTGCACTCAAGTTATAATGAGTAGATTTCTTCTTATATTGAAGTTTTGGTCACACCCGTGCAAATTTGAGCTGCTATGATTGCACACATCCTAAATCATTTTGAATTGTATGCTATGATTGCACACATTCTAAATCATTTTGAATTGTATTCTCTTTATTTTGATGTTTTGGTCCCACCATTTGAACTCTAAAAACTCAAAGTGGGGTCTACATTTTTTGGGCACCACCTATATACTCAAAACTTTTGTCATTGCTTTATGTGGCTTGGAGGTCCTAAACCTCAATTTAGGAAGAAGACATACAACTCAAGGAGATTCAAGCAATATGCATTGATACCTCATTGCCATTGAAAAACAATATGAAAGGGCCAATGGAGGGTGACATTTCATGACTTTCAGGATAACTCTTAACGGACACATTGAATTTAATGCAGTGCTTGAATCTCAGCAGGATTCCATTTGAAGACGCCATTTCTTGCAACTCTCATTCTGCACTCCCAAAAGTTTATTAATTTTGCGACTTTCATAGTGAGGATGAGTGATTTTTATTTGAACGCAAATGGAGAGATTTCCTTGAGAATCGGAATCCCGTGACCCAAAGGTCCTCGTGTAGAAACAGCCTCTGGACAAGAACAAAATACATCACTCAGTCCTGCAATGAAATCCCTTCATTTGCGTACAATACATAAAAATAAAAAAATAAAAAACAAAAAATCTTCAGTCGCACATTTGATGGTACCAGTGATCACTGAACCCTCTCCTGTTGTTCCTCCTTCCCTATCATCCCCTTCCTCATCCAAGGATTTCCTGGACGATATGGTGAGAGTGACCTCGCAGTCCTTGCCACTAGTAACGAGGTTCAACAATTAGATCGACATACATTTTCGAAGCAATTGCAGAATCCGAACAACAAGCGAGCCAAGGCTTTTCCATATTTGATTTGTGATCGAATATTCTCTCAAACATATACTCCACCCAGAACAATTTCATTCACTGAAAAAATGCAAATGGAAATACAGAGGATATCGTATTAACAATATTCGGTTCTGCCTTCTATCCACACCCAGGCCTAAGCCACATAGAAGTTCAAAAGATCGATTTCAACAAGCCTCCAGTCTCCATCTAGTTTCCCCCTGTAAGCTGCTGCAGCAAGATTGTTCCGCGGCAGACAATTCTGTCTGGAGGCCACAATTTCTACACGACTGCACAATGGATTCAAATCAGGTTGCGGATAAACTCGGATGCAGTTGCAAGAGCTCCACCGGTGATCGCGTGCTGGACCATCTTGTCCCTGGCGAAACTACCGTCACCAACGGACAGAAGAGCTCCAGTCACGGCCCCCCCGATAGCGGCGTTTTTCTGCCATACAAATGAAACCTATCATCAGTGGAATGTACTAAAAAATACGAACAGAAAGAGTAATTGCATCATCAGAGCTTTCTTGCATCACTTCTGAACAAGAGGTCAGATTCATACCCAGTCCTGCACGCCACGAGCCTTCTCCAAAGAGTATTCAACTCCAGCGTACACTCCGGCTACCGTTCCTGCACAACAGAATGTGTGAAAAGATAAGGGACAGATTTTGATGATCTGTACAATCATTCATACCATGTACTATCTTCCACTTTCCGAAGTTTTGTGTAACTTTCATATGAAAACGAAAATTATGGATAAAATTGTGGATTACTAAGCACACTTGTCACACTCTCGTTGACAATAGCAAACTTCTTAGAGATTCAAACTATGTGATTTTTGTGGGATCCCACGCAAGCAGTTGAGAAAGGCAAGGAGTATTAGAAACATGCATAATAGATTATAAACTGTGTAATCATTTTCCACATCATACTAAATGGTTTGTAAATACGAAAGTCGATTAATATCAGATGCTTACCCCACTGAAGACCTTCACGACCAGCCCTCTTCACTAGCTTCTCCAAGTCGTTCTTATTCACCTGCTCTGCAACCAGCCAGCGCGAACACGCCAGTCAGCTCCAAGACTCACTTTCTACATGATATGAATTCTCTTAAGCCATAGAACAAAGCAAGCACAAAACAGAGCTCATAAAACCATAAACCATTCTCACTCCGAGGCAACCAAAAACACCGAAAACTCTTGTCACACATAACATACCGCTCCCCAAGATGCGGAATGTATCTTGCACGGCAGCATGGGCAACACCAACCTGCAGAAGACAGAGAACAACCCAAGAATCATTAAACACCGATTCCATTCTGATATGGCCACGAAATTCGGGCATAACATTCTCCATTCTCTAAACACAAACGTGGTCATAGTCAGAAAACCAACGCACCCCTCCAACTTTGAGGAAACCATCGACGGCGACGTTGAGAAGAGGATGCCCACAGTCCACAATGACATCCACCTTCGGGGCATCCACAGAAGCAGAAAACTTGGATCGCACCATCTTGCTACGACGTTGGCTACCTTGAAATACAAATCAACACCTGCATATACACATGCAGAAATACATAGTTACATGCGGAGGACCATCTTGTCATTGAAGTCAAGAAAAGAAACAATCCAAAACATTCCAAAAGTTTCCAAAACGAACGACACGGACAGGACACCTCCGGAACACGAGACAGAGCTTCTCCTCACCACCAACCAACCAAAAGCTCGTCATACCACATTGCGCAGTATGCAACTACGATAGCTTCACTGGTCTCTTCAAGAAAACCAAGAAGGCACAACAGAAATGCAGCCCCCAACCCACATACTTCGACCTAACCCAAAGATACAGAACAACTTCATTTGCGAAGACCATATCACAACATCAACGAGCATGTTGCAGATGAGAATGGTACGGTGGACTTTCCAATGGGAAGAAGGTTCGCCCACTTACGAAGGCAGCGAGCAAGATTGTGAATGGCAATATAATAATGTCAGACCTCAAGGCTTTACAGGGTAGAGATTGAGATAAGAAGTACCACAGCAACAACAAAAGGAAGGAGAAGAAACAAGGGATTGATCCAATGCCTGACAATGGCGGACGGAGGGGGAAAGCTTCTCACCTTGGTGGTGGGAGGGGCAGAGAGAGAGAGAGCGAGAGAAGGACGATGCAGCAGCGGAAGACAAGTGGAGAGATAAGACTGACGGAGTGTATATCAAAGTATATATGGTCCCCACCAAAGGGGAGGGAGAGTGGAGGAGCGGGGTATGGCATGAGTGGGAATTAGTGTGAGTGGGAATTAGTGTGGGTGGGCGGGGATGACGAGATACTCCCGTCTGGCATGTACCCTTTGTGGTGCGCATGCATTCGAAGGGGATTTTTCCAAAGAATTATGCAAAGGTGAGGCTTAAATTTTAATGGTGTAAACTATATTATATATATTCTCCATGTGAGCATAAATCTTTCTTCAACTCTAGTTTCTATATTGGCTGAAAAATTTGTTCAAAAGTGAAACAAAATTGTTACTTAAAAATAATATTTGGTAATATATCGGTATTTATTTTTCTAGTGGATGAAATTTCTAAAGGAAATTAGGACAGCTTGATTTCAAATCCATACCTTAAATTTGGTTGTTTGTTTTGTTTTGTTTTGTTTGTTGCATTGAGATCTCCCGTACCATGCGTCCTCCGGTCATATGCTTGGTATTGTTGGAAAGTCCTCGGCAAGAAGGATGCACCGACTTGGTTTTGTGGCGTTCAAACATATGGTGTGAAAGTTATTGAATTTTGAAGTATTTTTTGGATCTAAAAATTAGAAAATTACTTTTACTTTTGTTTTGATTGTGGCAACAGCACATGGCACACTGGTGGGGATGAATGCATATAGTTTGAGATGAATAGTAGAATTTTCATCCATATTTGTATATTTCATCTCTCTCTATATATATGTGAATGTAAATAGATTCATTCATTTAGTGAAAATTGCATTTTTTTGTTGTTCACAATAAAATGAAATAAATTACCTTCTTCAAAGGTTGAGATTTTTTTCTTACATAGGAAGGATATATAACCTTCAAGTGCAAGTAAGGAACAAGAGGGTCAAACCGTATCTATGGACTTTAAATACAATCATTGTCCTCTTTTAGTATCTAGTTATTTTAAAGATGATAATCACATGAATATAAAGAATAACATTGAAGAGTGAATACTCCATTTCATTTGCTAAATAGGATTTGGGTGAAGATTATTGTCTTGATGCAAAGACTTTAGTTGAGCTTGATATCTTAACTTTCCACTGAGTTTTATAATTTGCCCTTAGAGTGAATATACTATAAAGATTGAATCTCCTTTTTTTTAGCATATTCTTGTTTATATCTTTGAACTATTATATTATTTGCTTTCCCTTCATCAAATTATGGTAGCTATTAAAGAAGGTTGCTTTGAAGATTGAACTAGTACTTTAGATGAATTAAAAATTATCTAAAAAAAATATTATTTGGAATATATTTGTTTGTCATGCATATTATGAAATTCAACCTTGTGAGGTTAGTAAAAAAATCTCACTTTAAATGGAGACAAAGTTTACTAACCCTATTAGATAGGGCTAAAATAAAATATTTTTCTAAGTTCAAACACTATAATCTTGTACTCTATAAAAACAAGTTTTTAAAAAAGTTCTAAATATTTGCATGGTAGTTTAATACAATTATGTGTTGTTGAATTTCCAACATTTTCCCCCCATTTTTGCTCAATGTGCTTTAAAATGCTAGTTTTGAATATGTTTTGATAAAACTTTTTACATTCCTATACAAATATATACCATGGGATATCAAAGTTTTAGATTGTAATTCCAAAACTAAAAGAAATTCAATTTTTAAACTTGAAGAATTCAAATGAATGAAGCAAGTGATTTGGAAATAAAATTTTGGGCTAAAAAATTGTCAAAGGCCAAACTGGATCTTATTCATCTTCAAAAATGAAGGGTGTTTGAGTTCAAGCTTTTAGAATTACTATATTTGGAATAAATTCTTAGGCAATTAAATTTGAAAGAAACATTAGAAGCCTTAACACCCTTTAATTAATGCAATTTATTTTGGTTATTATTGTGCTACTTAAATTATTATTGTGTAATGTAAGTAGAGACAAAAAAATAAGAGGGTCTTATTGATTATAAATATAATTTATAGACATTATAGTTGCAATTGACACTTCATTTTAACTAAAATGTCATTATTTACAAACATACAAAAATACCATGTTAAACTAATAACCCTCTTTATTATTTCAATATACAATCTTTCTTTCTTCTTTCATTTTTGTTTCTTTTCTTTTTCCATTGCTTGATGATGCAAATTGAGGCATGAATCTATTACATCCAAAACTCAATCATATTTTTGAACTTGATATTCCATTAAATGTTTGAATTTTGTAATAGACCTTGAATACCAATCATTGAATGCTTGTAAAGACCTAGTTGATATTAAAAAAATTATTGAGTATTTTTTTGGAAACTATATTCTATAAAAAAAAACAATATAATTTTGGAATAAAGCAATTGACAAAGAAATGCTCAAGGTATTATTATTGTTTGTAAATCAAATGAAATCATCAATGTTTGTGACAAATCTTCAACAACCAACAAAGATTCAAGTTACTAAGTGATTAAATTTTAATTCTAAATATCTTCAAATGCCCTAAAGTTGATATTTTGGATTCATGATGAATAGAATCTTTTAGGATATTTTGTCCAATAGCTTCTATTTCATCCATAGTAATACTTGAATTCTTAAGAAGTGATTTCCCTCTTAAACTAATATAACATTATTCACCAAATGCAAAAGGATCCCAAGTTAAATTGAAGATAGACCATGTCTTTAGGAAAAAAAATTTGTCGACCACCCTACTTTTTTAGGTCACACAAAGATATATTTTTTTCATATTCTTGAGGCTTCATTAGCGATTTGAAGACTCATGTTTCCTAGTATACAATGTTATGAATTTGATGTAGGTAAATATAACCTTCTTGAGTAAAAAGTTGTTTGGAGGTCCTTCTTTTGTACAATACCCAACAACTCTCATTTGATTATGCCATTCAAAATAATTGTGCATAATATAGAATATAATTGGCATTTTTTGTCTTGCATAGTGAGCATTCAATTTTCATGCAATTCCAATTAAGAATACCAAAATTCCAATTTTGAATAACTTAAACTTCATTTTTGGTGAAATTTTTAATTTAATTTCATGACCTTACATGATAAGTTATAGAAAAATATTAGTAATAAATTTTTTGAATTCCATTGTAGATATATGTAGGAAACAACCACACACACATCTTTCCTTTACCAAGCATCTCAAAAAATGTTTCAAAATTCCCTTTATAGAGATTTCAATGTTGGTGTGACAATGCTCTAATTTTGAAAAATAGATATCTCCTTATGTGAAGGTCAAATAGCAAAATATAGTTAAAATATAGGGATATCTATTTTATAAATTTTGGTCATATGACATCTAACATTGAAATCTTCATACATCATATTTTTGTTACTTAACTCGTGAAGGAATGATTGGTGACCTTGGAAATCATCCACTTTGGTATTGTGTGAATGATTGGTTCAAAGCAAATCTCAAAGCACTTATTAGAAGTCAAACTATAGAAGACCTCCCCTATTAGCACAAAATTCTAAGAATGAATAGTCACACGGTTGTTTTGTATAGAGAGATTCTTTGTCATTCATTGGCTAAAAAACAACCATAACATCATGTAAGGATTACAACCTAAATGCCCAAGGCCTTTTTTGAGCTTCTAGGAATTTACTCTAAATTGAACAAAAAGCCAACATTTTGATAAGTTGTGTGAATTTTTTTTGAATTGTAACCTTACAAATTCAAACTAGACATGATAGAGATTACACAGAAAAAGAAAACACAACAATATCACATATGGATCAAAAGATTGTAATGTTTGATGATGACGGTGTTAGAACTGAAAAGAGACCTGAAGTCTTCGAATCCTCTTTTCAAATCTGTCAAATCTAAAAAGTTGGTCACCAAAAAAAATATGAGGATAAAAGTCTTAACATGCATATTAACCCCAATCAATTTATGCCTTTTCAAAATCTATCCTACAATTTTTTTAAATGAATCTCTAATGTGCATTTTTCTCTGAGATCTAGTGTATTTGAGACCCTCGACACTAAAGAAAGTCAAGATTGCAATGGACACCCTTGCACAAAATCTTGAATAGAAAAATCACAATTAATCATTTTCAAAATCAGATTTTTGATGCTAGAACTAGAGTTCAAAAAGAATGTTTTGAAAACATAAACTACTCAAATTAACAATTTGGTTAGATTTTATTTTATTTAACTTTAAAGTGTTGTCAACACTCAAATTTGGTGCCTTGGGCATTTAGGGGGTAACCCTTAAACAATGCTAAGGACATTTTTTGGTCAATGAATGACAAAGAATCTCTCCATGCAGTGCAAGAATGCAACTCTTCATCCTCCAAATTTTGTAAAAAAAACGTCTTCTACAGTAGCTTGTCTCCCAATGAGTGCTTTTTCATTTTTTAAGCCAACAATTCACACAGTACCCAAACAAATGATTTCCACTGTGACCGGCTCGTCATTTAAGGGTTAATGGGGGTGTTTTTCCAATGCATTCTTGAACTTCAAGGCACAACGGGATCCTTTTTCTCCCGTACCTTGAAATTCAAGAATGCTATGAAGTACTAAAATGTTTGCTCCATTGATATAAGCAAAATTATGAAAAAAATTAAAAATTGAATAAAAAAATAAAAAGAGGTGGTGAATCCCAAGCCGAGTTTTTTTTTTATGCACGATTTTTTGCCACTTGGCTACCACCAAATGATCTTGGCTATTTTTTATAATGGAAATTTTACATTTTTTTAGGGGGAAATAGCTAGATTATTTATTGTTGCATTGAAAGACCCATAGCCCAAATTTACCTAGGTATCACCTAGTTTTCATATAAATATCACCCAAGTATCACATGAGTATGGAAGAACCAATTGGCTCCTTCTCGAAAAGGAAAAAACAACCAAACACTGAAATTCCTGAAAATGCAGATAATTGATTTCAGTTGAAGGGCCCGCCTGTTGTGGCCTTTCCGTGCGTCGTCACCGTGCGCTTTTCCGTCACTTTTCTCCCTTTTCCGTCAGTTCTCTGTTTTCCGTCAGTTTTCTGCCTGGTCCCGTGAAGATAACGGCGCGTCTCTCCCGTGCCATTCACGACGAAGGGCAGTGCGGGTTCATTGGTAGCAGGAGCCGAGAGCTTATCCCACATGGCGTCGGACGGAGGGAATATGCTCGCTCGCTGACTGACTGGACCTTATCCGGGCCTAGCAACGCAGTGGGCAAGGGGCCAGGGAGGATTGACCCCCTTATTGCCCCACATTTTAACCCTGGAGAAAACACTGAATTTTTTTTATTTGCTGCCCATCACAAAATTTGGAAATTTTGAATTCATATTTGCAATCAGAGGCCCTCAATTAGTTGAGACATGCAAAGAAATACAAATTTGATGCGGCACAAAATAGGTGGCAATTTTTACATTTACCCTTGAACGGGGCAACGAGGGGGTCCATCCTCCCTAGCCGTGGGCAAGGACTCTCATTCTTTCTTTGTCTCCCAATATCCTTGGGACAACTCCAACTCCAAGAGGGGTGCATAGGAGTTGAAAAGTTGTTTTCCAACAAGAGAGGGGCGGACGCGCTCATTTCACGAGGCAAACCCAAGTGAAATTATAATTTTACGATGAAAATTGCAATTTCTGTGAATTTCTAAAGTGGCATGCCTTGAAAGTAGAAAACGGACCATGGAGTAGAGTAGAGGCCGTAGATGTCCCATAAACTATCTGAACCCACCATTCCATGTATCTAATGACACTTACCCCCTAAAAGACCAAGGCATATTGGGGGCAAAAATTGTGAAAAATTTGTGCCACTATTTAGGGTAGTGTGGAAAAAAAATGTTTTTGTTTTTTGTTTTTTTCCTTCATAAGTCAACCATACAAATGTGTACTAGACTACTAGGGGAATTTGTGGAAAAAAATTCAAAATTTTTGACCACATGGATTAAAAGATTATAATGTTTGATGTTAGAAGATTTTTATCTAATTATTTAATTATTTTTAATTTGCTTAATAGGACTAGCAACCTTTAATTCTTCCAAAAGTGAGATTTTTATACTATTTATGTTTGTTTGTTTTTACATTTGCACCTTGTGTCATGTAAATGATATACCTGCCAAATTTCAAAGGTAAAGGAGGAGTTTGCAATAATCTCTTGAAATTGCCCGAGCTGCCATAAAAATTTAGGACAACATAGTTTTTGACCCAGGCACCCAATTGGGAGAAAAATCATATTTTTACTAAAGGGGTACATGTTCACACCTTGTGTCAAAATTTCGTGAACTTCCAACAAAAATTAACTTTATAAGAACCTACCTAAATTTTCAATTGTCCATTCAATGAACAATTCTTCTTTAGGGGTTAAATACTCACCAATCAAGGATTGACACATTACCCATTGTAAATATTAATATATTGATTTTGTCAAAAAATGAAGGGATTTGGATTTTTTCTAGATGGCATTGGGGCCAAAAATAGAGGACAAAATTAGGTTGTAAATAGAATTGGGCTAGTCTATCTTAGTTACTTCCTTTGTTTCAAAATAAATTTGTGGTTCCTAGTGGAAAATTGTGGGAGTAAGTCAACACGAATTTATTTTGAGACAAAGGAAATACATGCCATCATGTACAACATTGTTTGCCAATGAAGCAAGGGGCTCTTTTCCATCCTTAAAATGGGAGCTGTCCAATGAACAAAATTAGTTTATATGGTTTTCCTAGACAACCCCATTCCTTGTATTAACTAGGACATTCCTCCTAAGTATCTACTAGAGCATAATACCATCCCAATATGGAAGGAAGAATTTTGTTTGGTTATACAATGTTATAAGCACTTGATGCGACAGTGAATCAGGAAGCACATAAAGTGACCATTTACAAGTTGATTTGTAATTTTGGAGAATCTGACTTCTTGAAATGCTTTTTTATTAAATTTTCCTTGAAAGGTAAATGGAATCCGCATCTAGTCCAAATCATCTCATGTTTTTTTGACCTTTGAGGGATTAGTTACATATTTTAAAGTTAAAATCACATAAGTCACTTAAAGAGTCCACTCCCTTGTATATTTTGTATTGGTGCATTGACAAATGCAATCGTTGCATTGAAGGAAACAAGAAGTGTTAATGAAAGCTTTTAGAAGATGCTCAATTTATGGACCTTCTATAGTATCTCAAAACAATCTAAAATCCTTCATAAAACCTTTTAATTTATCCCCTTAGTATTCAATCTACAAATAATAAGATTACTTTTGAAAATGTAAAATTAATAATTATAAATTTTCCATCAAGTTTGTATCATGATTCATGTAGAACATTCTTTCATATTTCCATTGATATATTCCATGAATTTTTGTGAAGCTTGATCAATGAATATTAACCAAATGAAGTGTGTTTTCTACAACATTCATCTTCCACTCAATAGACGGCTAGCACTTATGGATCACCTTGAACCATTATAGACAACTTTGAATGTCTTTTGATGTCTTTTGGATGACTTTTAGGGAGGCTTGTAGGTTGAAAATAAATTGCTTTTCATCCTTTTGAGAGAGATGCTTGAATTCGTTTTTATAGAATGGTATTGGATATTCCATCAATGTGGTATTTTATTGCCTTTCTAAATAAGAGGATGATAATCCATGAATCATTTTATAATATATTTTGGCAAATTATTAGTCTTCATCCTTAATTTGAATTTTAGCTATGTAAATGCTTTCTTTTGAATTTTTGAATCCAACTAATGAAAGAAGCTCATCAAGTTTGGTTCAATTCAAATTTGCAAGTTTGAAATTTCCAAAATCCAATAAATTATTGCAATTTGAACTTTCAACCTACTAATTAAATTTTTTTTTGTACCATGACATTCTCCACAATAATAGACACCTATGGAGAAATTATCATATTATCATATTTTTAAAAATTGGATATGATATGATTTTTTCACTATTTTAAATTTTTTTAATAATAATCCAAAAAATTTGAAAATTTTAAGACTTATAAAAGGCATGCGATGACAACTCTAAGAAATAAATATAAAGAATTTCATTCACATATAGTTGCAAAACAAGAGCATAGAGGGTGTAGGATTTTAAAGTTTAACCCCAAATTCAAAGTCCCAAGGCCATTGTTTTTGGTCAAAAAACACTCAAAATTGCCATTTTTGTTGCATTTGCCCAAGAAAACAGAAAAAATAACTTTAAAAAATTATAACTATAGGATCTTGTACTTAACTAGTCTGAAACCATGTGGTAAAAATTTCATGAAGTTTGACCGTACAGATTGAAAGATATTAGCATTCAAAGTTGGAAAAATAATTTGAATTCTAGCTTGCAAATTCAAAAATGACTTTGACCACCATTTGTAAAATTTTTTGCACTATACATTTTGAGTTAAAAATTTATTATGTTGAATAATTGAGTTCAAAGTCTAAATTTTAAGAAAGAAATACACTCTTGATTTTCATTCTTTAAAAAATTGTTACTTAGAAATAAGTCTAAGATTGAAAAAAGACTAAATTGCTAATACCTCTAAGATGGAATTGAAACACAACAGTCCCCATGGTAAGATTGTTCTAGCAAGTATACTTAACCTTGTCAAACAATTTTTTTTAATGTGAAAATTGCATTCAAAAATGAATTCTATAAATTATTTTTGTGAAGAAGATGCTTAGATTGCCCAAAAAACAAGACTATCCATAACTTTCTCATCACTAGTCTAAATAAAATGAATCAAAGTTTCATATGTAGAGAAAAATATAGTATTTTAGGAAAAAAGATAATTTACTTTTACTTTTTGTGATTTTTTTATGTTGCCCGCTGACCTTTGTTTTGGGCTAATTGTGCTATGATTTTTGTTCCTAGGCACCGGTTGAAATAAAAATTATATTTTCATGAAGCTTATGTGTTTTTCTAGCTTCACAAAAAAGTTTCCAAAAACTAAAATGCATATTGGGACTATATGAGCCTACCCGAGGTTGTATTTTAGCCCCTATAGGGCTATTGGGACTTTAGGGTTAAAAAGTGGTTGTAGGCCGTTGATTTTAAGATTATTGGTTCTAGACCAAAGAGGAGGAGGCTTTTGTTGTTGGAAATTAGTTGTGAAGAAGTTTGAGTAGGACCTTATGGCATCTTCAATCCACACTACAAACAATGATTTGACATAAATATTATAAAAAAATTTAACTAATGTAGTACTTCACTTCTTAGCCCCTAAAGTCCCAAGGCCATCTTTTTGGTCAAAAATCATTCAAATCTTCCATTTCCTATGCAAAGAGCAAAAATTTTAAACATTTATTTCTTTTGTATATCCAATTATAGGAGCTTACACTAGGCTAGAATGAAATGTCTAGAAGAAATTTCAAAAACTTTGACTGTATAGATTATAACATAATAGCTCTTAAAGTGAAGAAGACAAGTTCTTTTTGCACCTAGCATGACTAGATTACAAGGCTTTGAATCTTCTTAGCTTAAAATTTTTGTACTACAAATTTTAAGTTAAAATTTTTTTATGTCAAAAAATTGAGTTGTAGATTTAAGATTAAAATTTAAAAAACAAACAAGCCTAATTTTCATTCATTAAAAATTGTTGAATTCAAGTATGTGCAAAATAGAAGGAGAATCTAAAGCATTAATAGCTCTAAGATGGAATTAAAATATACTGATTCCAATGGTAAGATTTTTCTAGCAAGCAAACTAAATCTTGCAAAATTTTATTTTTTTAAATTGTGGAAATTGAATTAAAAAATGAATCCAATATATTGTTTTTTTAAGAATTTGCTGAAATTGCCTTCAAAACAAGATGTTTTATTACTTTCACATCACTTATCTAAATAGAATGAATCAAATCTTTCTATACAACTCAAAATATAATTTATTTGAGTATTTTTTTAAATATTTCAAATTTTTGTAGGAATTTTTTGTTGCCCACCCTTGCCTATAGTTTTGCTAAAGATTGCATCAAGTATTACAATGTTGTTGATTCTTTATGTAAGATAAATAATTGAATGTTAAGGTTTAATCTTTTAAGGATATTGTTTTCTATATGCTCTCTCTTATTGTATATAGAAGGGGAAATTGAATAGCACATAAATCCCATTTAAGCTATAAATTTCAAACAAAGTCATAGACATATTATTGGTCAATTGAGATTTTTATAGGGAATTTTTGAGTGTTAAGAGATGATTAAATAAATTCAATATACGGACAACATACGCCACCTAATTTTGAAGGGCAATATCTTTAAGGGGTTAACTATTATAAAGCAACTTACACTTGTGCTTATGCCCTAAGCAATTGATTGACAATAGTGAAACTCTTTGACATACCAACTAACCTTAAGGTATGTGCACAATTGGTGTTTGATAACAACGGTTCTAAATTTGTAATACCTCTTACAAAGGTAGAAAGGTGTAAGTTTCTTGGAAATATTTATTTTGAGTTGGTTTAGCATTGGTTGGTCAGGACCATAGTCATCCTAAGTTATCAGCCATTCACACATGGAACACAACATTCAATTGCCTTTAGAGAGGCTACATTTTCTTCCCCAAAGTCCTCATCCACACATCATGGAGAATAAACTAAGCATCAATACCAATGTCATTTGAACATACACCAATGAAAAAATCAAATGGCACAATGTAGAAAATTCATCATTGACATTTCTGGGAATAAAGAATGGGAACATCATTTTTATATTAAAATTAATTGTTCATTATGAATCCTCAAAGGATATGGGATATTGTGAAGATGAAAGTTTGACTATTAATTGTCAAAACATAAGAATTATGTGTCAATTAGAATTTTAGACCTTATTTAGACATAGTAGAATAGACTTTTTCAAAAAACTTTGAACAAAAAAAGTTGGTAAATACATTCAACTTTCATCTCCAAAATTTTCTTTGTAAATTTGATACTCCAATCAAAAGTTATGGAAAAAATTCAAAGAGGATGTTTGAAAAATACCAAAGAAAATATCCCTTCCAAACCTTCTTTGAAATTTGTTCATAACTTTTAATTGGAGGCTTCAAACATTAAACGGATTTTTAGAGATGAATTTAATTTGATTTCTCAACTTTTTTTACTTCAATTTTTTTGAAATTTTGCAAACGATGGATAATCTTTTGCATCATCTGACTCAGCCCCGAGCACATTAGGGAAGCGGCTATCTGAGGCTATTGCCAACAGTCACTACTAGAAATTGCAAGTTTTATGATTGTAAAATATGACTAAGGATGACTGGCAACTAGTCGTAGTCATGTTTTGACTTTGTACTTCATAAGAGTATAGTATATGCCTGTTGGTAATGCCAAATACTTCATAGAGAACCATAGGGAATGTATTTGGAAACATAGAGTCATATTTTACAGTCATATTTTTTTGAGTCATATTTTGTAGTCATATCTCCATAGTGATTACATTTTTTTTTGTTTTAAGCAGCCCAAAGTAAATTTGGGCAAGGAAATTGTTGAAAAAGTGCTCAGTTATATTTTGGATTCAGTTATATTTTCAGTCATATTTTTTAGGGCAATCTTCAAAAAATATGGACAATCCCAAAAATATATGGTTAAAACATTGTTTTAGGATGTTGAAACCCTAGACACTACTTTTCTAAGATTTTGAAGCTCTAACCACCACTTTTTTAGGGTTTTGAAAATCCTAGCCACCATTCTTTGAGGGTTTTAGAAACCCTAGCCACTACTTCTTTAAGGTTTTGAAAACCCTAGCTGCTACTTCTTTAAAGTTTTGAAACTCTAGCCGCTACTTCTTTAAACTCTTCTTTCTTTCCTTGTGTTGTTTATTACCTTTTAATTCTTGTTGCTTCTTGATTTTGCTTCTTAGTTGTTGCTTTTTAGTTCATAGTTTAACTCTTGCTTTTTCTTGCTCTTTAGTTTTTGTTGCATCAAAAAAAATTCTTCTTCTTGCATTTAAACTCTTATATCTTTTTGTTCTTTAGTTCATACTTCTTGTTGCATTAAAATTCTTTTTTCTTGTTGCATCAAAACTCTTTCTTCTTCTTGGCTTTAGTTTTTTTGTTGTTGCATTTTAACTCTCATTTCTTGTTGTTTTTTATTGTCTCTTAGTTGTAGCTCCTTGTTGCATCTTAACTCTTGCTTGTTGTTATTTCTTAACACTTAATATTTTTTTATTTTTTTCACTTCATTATCATTGTTATTCTTCCTACTTTAAACTTGTACTACATATTTTGTATTGTTATAAGTTTTTGAAGGTTGAGCTTTATTGTTCATTTACTAAAAATTAACCTCCCATTTCTTTAATCGTATGTATGCAGACATAAAAAGCTGGAACAAAGTTGTTGGAAGCTACTTACAACTCAATAGAACCATCTTTCACTACAGTGAGTCATATTTCACATCAACCAAACATATGACTTACCGTGGTCATATTTCACATCAACCAAACATATGACTCACCATAGTCATATTTCACATCAACTAAACATATGACTCACCATAATCATATCCCGTATCATCAAAAAATATGACTCACCGTAATCATATTCTACATCACTACAAAATATGACTTAGAAGAGTCATATTTCATGTCATTGCAAAATATGACTCAAAAGAGTCATATTTCATGTTATTGCAAAATATGACTCACCGTAGTCATATTCCACATCACTACAAAATATAACTCACCACAGTCATATTCCAAGTAGGATTTTTTTGTTTTCCCAAGCAGCTCAAGAAAAAGTCAAGCCCCCCTAGAATAATTAAAGTGTATGCCACGTTGGCATACTATGGCTAAATATGGATATTTATATCTCTCAACTTATATGACTGTCAATATGACTGATGTTTGAAGCGACTGCTTTGAAACAACTGAAGTCAATCATATTCCGAGTCATCTACAGTGATTTTTGTGTGGGATATTTTTTTATTTTACGACTCACTGCAGTCATATTTTGTAGTTATAAAACATTGCTTTTGTTGTAGTGAGTTGTCTAGGCAAGGATCCACGCATGCTTGCAAAATATGTCTAGAACGTGGTCTTCTTCGAAGCTTTTTGTCGTACATTGGCTACTAAGAGGTGCTGGACTTACTTATTCCAACGCTCTGCCGCAGACTACACTTTGACATTTGTTTTCATCGTTTCTACAACACACACCACCGACCCTGCCACAAGTTCATCACGACATGAATCATTGGAGTCCATGTTGAAGAATGAAAGAGCAAACACAAGCAAGAAATGTTGAAGAATTGAAGAACGCCACGAAGCAAACACAAGTAAGAAACACAAGTAAGAAATAGAAATATGCACCCTAAAGCAATTGGTACCTGTTCCATTGTCACTAGTACTACAACCCTGCAATTAACAGCAATAATACAATGAAGTAATGGAAACAAAACTCCAAAGGTTTCACAAATGCGTCGATCCGTTCAGAATCACATCACATTAGCCTGAGGCCCTCAAACCAATAGCTAGCAAATAGATCCAAGCTAAGAGCGCTAAATGGCGAATCGTAGGCAGTCAAGGCTGTAAGCTAAGAGCACGGAGTGACGAATCGTAGGCATTCAAGGCCATAAGCTAAGAGCCTAGAGTGGCAAATCTCAAGCATTCAAGGCCGCAAGAAGGTGGCAAAGTGAAAGAATCCTATAGATCAAGAGTGGCGACGTAATGACCAAAACAAGAGCAACGATGGTGAAGTGGCTTTAACTACCAATCGCATATAGGCGATGTCGAGGGAGATTAGGGCACATGAATTAGGGTTTAGTGGCAACATTGAGGCTTTTGCAACTGCCGCCGCCAGGTATACCTAGCAAAAAGAACCCTGCTAGGGGCTAGTGCCCCTTTGGTTGTGCAAGTTTCAACTTGGGTGTTGGGTGGGCGAAAATTGGAATTATTTTCTATATGTCATTCGTCAGGGCAAATTTTGAGTGCAAAATGGCACTCAAAAGCCAAAATTAGAAGCCGTGTTTGGCACCATTTGTTTTTAGTGAAGTACCAAATCAAACGTGTTTTCAATCCAAATCCAATAAAGTTGTATTCAAGGTTTTATTTGCAAAATTGCACATGCCATAAGTGATTGAAGATTTTCATCATAAATGATGATGGTGGTAATAGGAGATTTTAAAGCTCACATTTAAGTTAGAATTGCCACCTTATTCTAGCATCACTTATTGTCAATTCTACATGTAGAGTCATTTTGAATTACAAAGCATGTCCATTTGGCTTTGAAGAAGCTATTTTCTTTTTTTATTTAAATGAAAAGATGATAGCTAAATCATCTTCTTGGATTGATTTTTCTTAGCTTAGAATGAACTTTTGGAATAGATTAATGGTAATATAAGAATAGAAATTGAATATTGCTATAACTCCCACTATGAATCTTACTCCATGTTCCACCACAGGTCTCAACACATATTAGAGGCCTAAATTTTTTTCTTAGTATTGATTCACTCCTCTAAGGGGATTGTGGGCAGTGGGCACTATGGAGTTGCAAGTCCTAGCCTACTTCCACTTCCAATGCCTATCCCAAACTCAACCTAACTCCTCTGAATCATGATTCCATAGTTGGTTTGTAATGCAATGGTTACAATCTTGGTAATTTTATATGAAAATAAAAGGTATGATGTTCCAAATTGTCTTATAATAGTTTAGAGGTTATACCTCATAGATATAATACATAATCTTCATACTTTTGAAATTAACGGCAAATAATTTTGAACTTTTACCACATTAGGACTAACCACGTAGTTGTAAAAATGTAATCTTAGATTAATTTTGATAAATTTGAAGTTTTAGAATTTGCAAATAGGACCATTTTTCATAGAAATAGTCCAAATATTGTGTCAAACTTGTAAATAGTTTCATGTTTTATTTGAATTCTCCATTGCATTAATTCTTTGTAAAAATGTATTATGGCATTATTATTTATAATTATAGGCTTCATTACCTCAAAATTTATTGTTTCATTTGTTTAAATTAATACAAAGAACAATTTATACTAGAGTGATGAAGTATGGATTGAATCGATGGAATAGATGAAATATGAAAATCTTAAATGAATTTTTATTTATTCATCAAAAAGTATGCACATTCATCTTCAAAAGAACAATATCATTCCAAAATTTGTGTCAATTCAATAATTTCATATATTGAGAAAAAAACCCTATATATATATATATATTTTTTTTTTTTAAATTTAAATTTATTTTATTTTTATTTTTATTTTTATTTTTAATTATTTTTTTGGAGAAAATAATATTTTAAAAAAACAAACCTAAAGAAGGCAAATAAAGGGTTTTTTCTTGATTCACTTCTAATTAATTGGTAGGGAACGTAATCTTTGTATCATCGAATAAACTATTTACAAGATAAACTACACGACCAATTATACTACTAAAATCATAAGTCTCTCTGTAATATCACAAATGCTACCATTAATACTAGAATCTCGTGCTTGCTATGGTATGCATTCATTGTATCACATATTAGTATTACTAAATTTTTACTAAAAATTTGACAAATTTGAATAGAATGCATGATATTGATTTCAATAAGTCTTTAAAATAATTATTTTAATTATGTTATAAATATATTTCCAATCATGCATACATAAAAATCATATTTTCACAAAATGTGATATTACTGAATTAGAGTAGCAGTTCACAATCACCTCTGTAATATCACTTTTTACAGAGGATGATATTATAGAAATAATAGAGTCGTTGCAATTGAGGTGATATTAAAGAGGATCAATATGGTGATATTTAAAAGGTAGAAATTCCATTGCCTTTCTTGGCTTTATACTTCTTTTGCATTTCTATGATTTTGTGCTTTTGTGAGCTTTAAATTCAATTGTTCATGAAGCTTTTGAGATTTTGAATTTTTTCTTTAAATTCTTCTATTTGGGTTGCCATTGTATGTAACAATTGAGTCAAATTTCTAATGCATTCTAATGTATGTGTATCTTTTACCATATTCATTATTGCATGTATTTCATTCATCATTCATTAAATTTCTATTGTTTATTTCAGTATATGCTTATTTATTAAAAAAATTATATGAACATTTTAGTAATTTTCATTTCAAGATTTATTGAAATTCTTGCTTTGCATTCAATCTAATACATAAAAATTCTAATGATGAATGCGTAGCATAGTAAGCGCCAACTGCTAGTTAGACTAATTATAAATCTTTGTAACTTTGTAACTAATTGCAAATCTTTGTCATTTCCTGGATCTATATAAATCATCTTTTTAAAATTGATATATTTTAATAATACTAATACATGGCAATAATATACCAAAGTCACACTACTTTTAATTGGTATAGGTTGAAATAGTTCTATTATTTTCTAATTTTTACAAAATAAAGAAAAATTTGAATTAACACTAATTTTGAAGTTGATCACCAATCCCAAATTGAAAATGGGAGATGCAATATATTATTATCTTATAAATGGTTTACAATTACTACTTTTAATTTAATGTGAAGAATTGTTTGCTAGTCCAAGCTTGAGGAGTCCCTTATTAAGGTAGTGTCACCCTAACCTCCCACGTATCTAAAACAAAATCTTATTGTTTGTCTACTAGCAAATCAAATTTGCATGTGGAATTTCTTATTTAGAATTTGCTTAGATTATCAAAGTACCTACTCAAAAGTGTCGCTATTCAATCATTACTCTTTGTTATTTCAAGGTTCAAAATGTTTTGTTTCCTATCGGTTATTGTAGCTTGTGACGTGTTGCTTTTAAATTAATATAATATATTCTTTAAGTAATAGAAACTTCCAACTCTACTTGCAACATCTTTCACAAAAATTTGCTAATGTGGTTGAACAAAAATTCACAATGTCATCACATAGAAGACATTGAAACGTTTATATTGATGATTTAAGGCGTGACTATACTTATTTATCCATTAGTGAAAAATTTGTGTTCTCTCAAGGGTCATTTCTTTGTCAGGTAGATTTGCAAATACAACAAAAGTGTAAATATATATATATATATATATATATATATATATATATATATATATATATATATATAAAGTTTTTAAAAATCATGTACCTCGTAATTGTCCTACATGCCAAGTCAAATTGCAATTTTAATTTCTTTTAATTTAAAAAAAATTATGTATTCACACATCCAAATGACATATCTCAAACCTTCTAGGGAGTCCAAATTTTCTCTAATGTCTAACAAAGTGTGTGACACCAATTTACTAAAACTACACTATTTGGAATTAGTGCATGTTGAAATAATACTATATTGTACCAATTTCAGCAATTTTTCCAAAAAAAATTACACTAATTTTCTAGGAGATGCTAATTCCCCCTCACCCTAAGATAAATTCATATATCTTAGGGGTACTTTACTTAGTCTGCTGAGCCGGCCACTTCCAAACCCCATTGCCGAGTGAGCCAATTGAAACCCATAGAATTCTCTCTCTCTCTCCCGTTCAAATGAGTAGCATCATCATCCAGCCTAGGGATATATCCAAAAATCTTCCGGCCCAATAGCAAGCTGCCAGCACCCCGAAGATAATGTTGCCTTCGCCACGTGTCGACACAGGGTACACCGTCCCATTGAATGGCCCTCAGCAAGGGAGGAAAAGGACTGAAATCACCTCCACTCCATCAGTCCATCATGGGCAGGTGAATATTGAAAGGGAGAAACCTCACCTTTCTTCTCATTTTTGGGAGAATTTGGGGGAGTATTGAATTGGGGTTGGATTGAGGGCTTGAACTCATGCAAATCAGCACGACCTAGGTAGTCTATTTTGAAAGAGACCATTTAAGGGCTGGTCTGCCTTTTTTCATAGGTTTCCATGGACAAAAATATTTTAAAACCATTTTTTTTCAGAGAAAGAAAAATAGATGTAGAACTTAACGCAAGTGGTTTTGTATTACTCTCAAATAGGCATTTATGCCCCCAAATCTTTGGAAATTTTCAAAGATTTGGGGCATAAGTGCCTATTTGGGACCATAGGTCTCCCAAAATCCGTCCTTGTGACTTGTAAAGAGATGTGAGGAAATCAAAGACAATGATTGGCTCTTGTAATAAAGAAAACAATTTTTCCTTGATTCATTCAATGGCGAAAATGGTCCATTTAAGGATTAGTTCATTTCCATTCTCCAATTAATAATAAAGACGATTTGAAGGAGGGGTGGTTTTAGAATAGACTACCTTAGTATGAACCAGGCCTAAGTATGGTATTCACTCTATAGTTTGATTTTTTGGGTTCAAGTTTATGATAATATACATTAATAAATGAAATCACAAATGAAATTGAAAAGAATTCTTGTGGCTTCCATTGCAATTAAGGTTTAAAAAAAATCTAAAATTGTCAAAATAAGCAATCCAACATAGTTGGAGGCACTATTTTTAGAAAAAAAAGAATTTTTGGATAAGACATGCAATTATTATGAATTTTCAAAGTGGAGCTCCCGATACCAATGAACCCATCATATAGCTTGGCTCTAATCTTGCAATCTAGAAAAATCAATAGTCTATCAATTGCAGTTAACTCTTGGAGGACTATCATGTTTAGAGGCCCAAAATTTGCTTCAAAACACCCAAAGCAAGGTCAATATTTTCTTCAATGATTATTTTTTTAACAAATCCAGTTGTAAGATTTTTTGGTTGACTTGTTCAAGTACATTGAATGTCCTAAATTTTAGAGTGAATATCCTTGCTAATTGCAAGTTCAATACATGTGCCTAAACTTCAAAATATAGACTTTTCTAGCCCTTCCAAACGATGGGACTGTCTCTCAACATTTTTAGAAAGAAATGCATATGTCTTATAACTTGTGCATTTTATCAATATGTTGAAAAATGGGTTGAAAACATATGAAATTTTTTTGAGTTGTAAGAACATTTATATTCTTCTTTTAAAAAATTGGAAAATAGAAGGTGATACTAAATGAAAAAAAACACTAATATACTAATAATCTTTATAAGAAGTTGAGAATTATTAATCACAATGGCAAGAATGTTCTAGTAAACAATTAACATCCTATGTTTTAATTTTAATTTGAAAATTTTCAAAATTTAGAGCAAAATGTGACTTTGCATGTTTTTGCTCCCTTCATTGTTGGCAACATAGAACTCTTCATAATTGAATGGTTCAATTTTTTTGGAATAGGTATCAATCCATACAATCTCCAAAAAATAATTTACGTTTTTTTAGAATATATTTTTTGATGCCCAATTTGACATTGAAATTTAAAAAAATTCTAATTTTTGCAATATTTATTGGAATGATATGAAATAAAGCTTCTCATATAGATCATGATGAATAGCATCCATTCTTAAACATTTCATGCAAAGCTTTCAAATTTTAAGTTAATAGAGCTTATTCAAATTTTCAAAAAGCCCAAAATGGGTTCCTTAAAACTTTAGGGGCTAAATATGAAAATGGTTAACTACACTTTTGGAGACACTTTTAATAAAATTTTATTTGTTAGAAATGGATACAAGAATAGTTTTGGATGATTTCACCTTAAAATTAGAATTTACATAATTTATCCATTGATTCAAATTTTAAGAAAATGAAAAAACAATTCCAATCATGTTTTGATGGTTGGTGTACTTGAAGAGTTTGTTATCTCCACCTATAGGGAGAGGTATAGCAATGGTATACAATGGTTTGAAAGTTCAAAAGGAATATAGGCAAATGAAAATGAAACATGTGTTAAAAGCAATAGCTCACTGTTAGACTCAATCATTCTTTTCTATTCATTTCTTATTTCTAGGTCAAATTATTTTGTGTGTATATATATATAATATCCCTAAGATTGTTTTATAGAGATTTTAATATTTTCAATCAATAAAAATCTATAGAAGATTGTATAGAACATCATATGAAAAATGAAGTATAAATATAATACATATTTATTTGGGTAGAGATACTTGCAATTACTTGTTTGTTCATCTAAAGTAGGTAGGTCCATTTAAGAATGTTGAAGGAGATTACAATGGCACAATCAAACAAAATTAATGGAAAGTAATTGCAATTTTTATTTAATTTTGAAAAGTAGGATTATAGAAACCTATTTGTGCATATTGGATAGTACTACTGTGAGAGCTTGCTCTCGAGTCATACTAGTATTGTAGGGCTTATAATTTTGAATACAATTAATTTACTTTAAACTTTGTCTTTACTTTGAAAGCTTCTAATACTTTACCTATAGGACCATTGTAAGAAAGACCATTCAAAAAGCATAGTGTTTTGCATAGTACTCATTTTTTTCCTTCAAGAGCACTTTAAAATTAGAAAAATAATTTTTAAAAAATGTAAAAAAAATGTCTAATGTATACACATTTAAGGAGAAGGTACCCTAGGAAGGAAAAGTATACAAAAATTTTCTAAGTAGGAAAACTAGGAAAGTGCAAAATCTCATGAAATCAGGTACATTCACTATAGTTTTACTTTTTAATATATAAAAAAGGAAAAGCAATTTTTTAGAAAACTAAAAATTGGACATTTGGAAAAAGTTTGTAGTGATGAGATTTCACCAAAAGATTGATCTTAGAACTATATTCATTGTTTAAAAATTGTGCATAGTGGGAGTGTTGTTTGTACTCATGTGGAGGATACAAAATAATACATTTTTAAATTTCCTTTAATAGGAGTATTCTTTTCTACTATGGGAATAGACCATGAAAATTTCAGCTCTAGATCGTTAAGTTTGGGGACTCCTAACATAGTAAAAATCCCTAAACCTCATAGTGTGACAAATTAACAAAAATATACAATGATTTTTTTTTAAATTCTAAAAAAAAAAGAATCTGATTAGCATCAAGTTAAAAATTTTCAAAAAAAGAATTCAAGTTCATGAAGTTTATGCTTCAAATGTAATAGAGGATGACAAGAAAATATACCCTCATTATAACTTGAAATAGGACTGGTCTTTTTTGCAACAACCCTATACATGTCTATAGCTATACTTTCAGGAAGTTGCTTATACCTGGCTATGTACAGTCGGGTACTAAAAGCTTACAAATTGCCTTTTTGATCCATTCAAAGATTTGTACATAAGATAGAATAAAATAGGTTTTTCTTTGTCTTGCATAATTTTCACTCAATTCTTATCCAATCCCAAAGAAGCATACCAAATTTCAATTTTAGAAACGCAAAATTCCATTTTGGGTGAATTTTTAAAGTCAATTTTTGTGGTTTTACATAATATTTTGTTGAAAATAATTGGTGGTGAATTTTCTTAATTTGATTGCATAGATACATAGGAAACATCTATGCGCACATCTTTCATATTAAAAATCACACCCTTAAGTAACAAAAATATGATCAATGAAAAATTCAATGAAAAATGTTGTATGACCAAACTTTGAAGAAATTGATATCTCTATATTTTAACTAGATTTTGGCATTTGACCCTTACATTGTAACTAATTTTGAACATTTTAGCATGATGGTACAATTACTTTGCCAAAATCTAGTTAAAATATAAAGATATCTATTTCACAAAGTTTGGGCATATGCTACCTCACATTGAATTCGTAATAGATTATATTTTTGTTGCTTAAGGGGGTGTTTTTTAATATGAAAGATGTGCATATGGATGTTTCCTACATATCCATGCAATTGAATAAAAAAATTCACCACCAATTGTTTTCAATAAAATATTATGTAAAACCATGAAAATTGACTTTAAAAATTCACCAAAAATGAAAATTTTCTTTTTTAAAACTAAATTTTGGTATGCTTGATTGGAATTGTGTAAGGATGCAGTGAAAATTATGCTTACCAAAAAAATAACAATTGTAATCTATATTGTACGAAAAAATTTCAATGGCTCAAAAAGGCAATTTGTAAGCTTTCAGTACCCGACTATACACAAGCCCTACACCCATATTTGCCAATATAGGAAATTTGTGGCAATCACACTTATATGATCTACTTGTGGTTGTCATCAATGACTCAAATGACTCCACCAATTGCCAACTTCCTTTGTAGATATGTCCTTGTGTACTTTTGTCCCCTTTGAATTTCTCACCACCTTCATTCTGAAAATTTGCAACATAATTGTTAGCAACATTCTTCACTTCACTACATCAAGATTTCTCCCTTTTTTTCAATTTGGTATTTAGATTCAAGAATGTATATCTTTGTTGGTCAAGTGGATGTTATTGTAGTGTCAATGGAGAGGTCAAATTTTTTGTTTTTGATGTTGGGCAATAGCAATGGCTTAGTTCTTGCAACAAATTTCAAGAATATAAACAAGTAATTTGTCTATGTAGGCTTTGGATGTTGGCGCCTCTCCAATCTTGATTCAAGAATGAATTTTATCTCTAAATATTTGCAATGCCCATGTAGACCACTATCCTTTCTTGCTACAACCTCAAATCAGCATTGGAGTTTGCCAACCTCTTTTACAACATCTCTTTTGTACAATCTTGTACATTCTCGTACATTCTACATCTTAGTTTCTCAATTCCTTTTCTTTCTTGTTTTTTTTAGTGCAATTTTATCTTTGCATTTTAGAAATATACTTGTGTTTAGTAATGATAATTGATTTTGAATAATCTACCAGTGTCTCATTCTTCTTTTACATTTGTGGTTGTTCATGCACCTTACAAAGTTGGGAAAAAATTTGGGCCTCTAATGCTGGAGTTGTTGCCTCCATTGCATCTTTGAGGTCATTGCCCTATCCCTCCTCTATTTTGGAGTGGATGTCTCTATAATCTTCAATAATGGCTACACTCTTTGTTATATTATAGAAGTGACCCTTTTCTACTTGAAAACCAAGTACAAACTTGCCCCACATTTCCAACATATTAACATTGTCACCTTCAGTATTGGTGTTGCCCTTGTCCATGCTTTCTTGAATACCATCTATTTCATCGATGTTTTGTAAGTCCAATTAGTCCTTTGCATTGTCATCTTGCTCTTCTTATCTGCATCACATATTGCCATGACTATCATTGTGAGGTTCAATCTCTCCTCGCCTTGTAGTTTGTTAGTCTCTTCCTCTTTAAAGCTGAATTTGCATGAATTCTCTTCACTAGATTGTCCAAACAATGGATGTATGTGCTTCAATTGCAAGTTGGGCCTATTTTATTTGCAATGACATTCAAATTATAAGGCTAGATGTTGGTGCTTCAAAACCCCTTTTGAATGTTTGTAGTAGTAATAGGCTAATTGTCCTTTTTAGGGCTCGTGAAATCTAATGGGCAAGATCTTCCTTCTAAATTGTTCTTTTTCAATTGTGAAGAGTCTAGGCATTCCTATATGTTCAAAACACACACTTGAACAAGCGGAAAATGCTAACATTTGGCAACCATTCAATGACGTATATGTTGCCACATTTTAATGATTGATAAGTATTAGTAGAGATAATGTATCTAAACATGTTTATGTAGCCTTGTAAACAATATCTAGTATCATTTATGAATCATGGCATCCAAAGTTCATTGTTGTTCCAAATGCAATGTCCATTATAGTCATATTTTGCATAGGGGATTGTCAAATTCTAGTTGGAAGAGGCATCATTCTCAGGGAATATGCATTGACCTTTGTCAATTAATCTTTAGCTTTTTTTGAGCAAAGGACAACGTTTGGATGTCTCTTACAAATCTGTCACAACCACCCAACACCCGGTACATTATATAGTGGTAAAATGATTTATTCAATTTTAGACAATTTCTACCATACAACTAAAGTTGCCTAACCATAAAGAGATATTCTAAGTCTTGTATTTGCAAATAAGTACTTCTCTAACCCTTTCTCTTCTTGCATAAAATATATTCTTTAGCAATATTTCTTTTTTATCAAAGTTTGGCTAAATATGTGATCACAAAGAGATGTGGGAAGGATGTTGAATGCATTGGCAATAATACAAAGCCTCTCACCATACTCCAAGGATTTGATGATTGTAGCAAGAGACCAATCAATACACCTTTGATACTCTTCTTGTTGATGTATAGGCCAAGAGAGGGAACTCTCAAGGACAACAATGGATCTAAAAGTGGATGTTGGAATTGCAAGTAAGGGAGCAACCCATGCTAGAAGTCAAGAATCTACTCAACTTGAGAAGTAGGTGTATAGTGTAGAAGCTCATGACTTACTTGAGAACTTCTAGTAGCTTATTTTTGCCTTTTAAAAAAATGCAATCTCAATGTCCAAATAAAAAAGGGATTGCTTGCCAACTAAGACATCCAGAGAATATCACCAAATGGAGTTGAATGGTTGGAGAATGCAACAAATGAAATTTAAAATACTTATGGATATTTCCACTTGCCTCATGTACATTCCATTGAAGAAAATAGGAGGAAACATAGTATACTAGTTGATAAGCCAGTGGATGCATGAAAAGTCAACTCCTCTATTACAACTGTTGTGGTTTTCTATGAATGCCAATATAGTATGTTGATGTACAACTAGGGACTAATTCATGCCTACCAAATTTTGGTCTTTAGAGCTGACCTCGTGATGGAACTCCTTTAATTAAAGCTACCATGTCCTTCCTTCAATGAATCCATGGATTATATAACTAAGTCACCTATAATTATCTTTATTGCCATGATTCAATTTGCAATTATACATTAAGACCATGAAGAAGTTAGAAATGTTGTTTGATATGCCATAAAACCACAATTAGAATTGAAAGAACTAGCTAGAAATTGAAGTGAAATCATAAAAAATCAAATGGCACTAATATGAAGTCGCAATGGTAAGGTTTGCTTGGTGTCAACCCAATGACATTCTAACAAGCATGCATCATTAATTTCATAGGCATCATGGCTAATCTCATCCTCAATCAATCTCAATTTCATTCTCCAATTGCCTTCATTTGGCATTGATAATTACCCAATAGCAATTGTTTATTTAGATTTATGGCTTCAAAAAGTTGCCTTATTATTTCATGGATTAGGTCAACTTTAGATACCAACTTTAGATACCAAGTTTACCTACCTTAATTTCCCACAATTGACTTTGAAAAATTAGAACATGTAATTTCTAAACTTCAAATTTCTTTAGAAAGGCGACTCTATACTAACTAAAGGGTTTGTAGATGTAGGGTACGAAAAATGAGGGTTACAATACATAAATTTTTGTGAGAATTGAAATTATATGATAATGACTATAAATTTGAAAGGGTATTGGAAATTGGTTAGTAACAAATTATGTTATGGTAAATCATTTATTAGTGATAAAGGAGTGGAGTATTTGACATCAATGTTATTATATT
This sequence comes from Climacium dendroides, assembly GCA_950106755.1. Lineage (NCBI taxonomy): Eukaryota > Viridiplantae > Streptophyta > Bryopsida > Hypnales > Climaciaceae > Climacium > Climacium dendroides. The sequence goes on along the minus strand of OX467087.1, from coordinate 28,426,335 downwards.
GTCAAGAAAGGTTGTAATGAATAATTTGGATATTTATAGAATTTAAAATGAAAATTTGTGTTTGATCCCTAATTTTTGCAAAGGTAGGATCTAAATGTTCATTTAGGAAGAAGACAACTTTATGTGATTATACTACATACAAGCATGCCTTGTTATCATTTCAAAAATTATTCTAGTAGAGTAAGAATTTATATACATTTTAGAATAAATATTGAAAATATACTATACAAAGGAGAGTAGATAACTTTTCAAATAGCTGAATTGTATAATTTGGATTTAAAAAAATTGAGATAACTATTGCAATAATTCATTAAAATTTTGGATTATTTCAAAATTTTAAAATCAAGAATTTACCACAAAACCACCACCACCATTGAGCCATAACCTCTCAAAAAATCTCTCATGGTTTACAAATCCTAACTCTCATTTGAAATCTTAATCTTGCCAAAAAAAACTACAAGTGCAATTTTGATTACTTCACTCTAATAAATTTATCCAAGCAACATAAGAACCTTGTAAGTTTAGAATTTGTACTCAAGTAAGGGACTTTGAATCAGCTCGATTCAACCTCCAATTATTTAGAAAAAAAATGAAAACAAAAACATTAAAAAATATTAAAAAATTAAAGTCTCTTCCTCTTTTGTCCAAAACTAATAAACAAGGACTAAATAAAGACAATAGAACCTTAACCCCTAAATGTCCAAGGCCTTTTTTGAACTTCTAGGAATTTGCTCTAAATTGAACAAAAAGCCAACATTTTGATAAGTTGTATCAATTTTTAAAAATTGTAACTATACTAATTCAAACTAGACATGTTAGAGATCACATAAGGAAAATAAAACACAACAATATCACTTATGGATTAAAAGATTATAATGTTTGATCATGAGGGTGTTAAAACTGCAAAAGAGATTTGAAGTCTTTCAATCCTCTTTTCACATACTAAATCTAAAAAGTTGGTCACCAAAAAAATATGAAGATAATAATATGAAGATACATAACCCCATTCAATTTATGACTTCTCAAAATCTATTCTACAATTTTTTTAAATGAATTTCTAATGTGATTTTTTCTCTAAAATTTAGTGTATTTGAAACTCACTTCTAAGAGCCCTCAACACTATGGAAAGTCAAGATTGCAATGGACACCCTTGCACAAAATCTTGAATAAAAAAATCATAATCAATCAATTTCAAAAGTAGATTTTTTATATTAAAACTAGACTTAAATTTTTTTTCTAAAATATAATCTACTAAAAACAACAACTTGGTTAGGTTTTATTCAACTTCAAAGTATTGTCAACACCAAAATTTGGTGCCTTGGGCATTTAGGAGGTCTATCCCACAAAGAACTAAGGTATCCTTATCCTTTTGCAACATCAACTATTTACCATAAATATATCAATACAATTCACAACCGCTTATTGACCCAAATATGTCCAAGCATTTGCTCAAATTCAACACTAATTTTCAAAAGGAACCAATGGAAGTTGAAGAGTTATTTGATGCAATCAATGATACAATGAAGCAATTTGTACTTAAAGAAAGTTCAATCAAAAGTAGTTTCATATCAATAATAGGTGTTCTAATGACCTCAACTTTGGAAATTTGTAGAATGATCATACAAATTGTAAAAATTCTCAAACCTATTGCATTCACTTTTGCTTTCATTTGCTAAAATTGTGATAAGATATTTTTCCCAAATTGTGTTCAAAATTGCTGATTAGAAATAAAGCGTTTGTTTTAGGTGTAGATACCTTAGTGGGAGAAAAGGAATCTAGATCTCCATCTCCTTGCACCGTGAACAGTGGTCTTTGTGGCCTCTCAAATTCCAACAACAAATTATTATTTTTTCCTCAAGTTTTTTCAGATTGTCATTCCAAAATTAATCGAGACCCAATTGAATTCCACATGGAAATTACATTCCACACTAGAAGAATGAAATAGAGAGCCTTCAACAATATTACAACTCACCTGAAGAAGCATGAAGTAAGATTGATCCCAAAACTGGGCTCCAAAGCATCAACAATGAAACAAAGTAAGCACATTGAGATTCTCCTTTAGTTCCCAAATTGCCAAATGTATATCTGTAGGAGTTGACACAAATCATTTGAGAAGTTTCAAGAAGGTAACAAAATACACCAATAGAAAGAAGAAAACATGTTCTACAATTTTGAATGACAAATATGTTTTGACGAATAAACGACTCCGATGATAGAATTGTAGTTATCAATAGACAACTTCAGGACATAGACCCGAGTATAATACAGTAGCTTTTGAACGACAAAAAGCGTACTGAATGTAAGAAAGGCATACACATTACACAAAAAAATACCAGCAATGGGCCAAGGACGGTGATTGCTATAACTCGGGTAATGCAATATATTGATGTCAACACGATGGACAAGGTCTGGAAGAAGATCATCACTTCCTGGTGCTCCAGGCTTGGCGTTGCTTTTGCAGACTCCACCTTTTTCTATGGTCCCAACATTCAAATGCTAGAAGGGGCTGTTCCAGGGAAATTTAGAAATCAACGAAGAAAACAATCTTCTGTAGGACTTCAACAATTTGGAGTTCTCGAACTTACAACAATCCATGGCACGTTCAGACGCTGAGACTATTCTTTTCATTCTATGAAACAAAGATAGAGTTAACCTGAAAGTACAAGTAGGGTAAGAATCAGCAGGAGAACCACCAGAAATACTATTGTCATCACTTGCCCTTTCCATCCTGCTTTCTTCAATACTCCTGCAATTCTTTTCTGCAAACATTAAAAATAGAGTGAAATCAATATTGCACTTAAGCTGCTCAGCAATCATGATAGTACTGCCAAATAGTCATGTCAAGGTTCAAGAAAACTACACTCAACCGTCCAATGACACTGCCTCGGGGACAGATGAATTCCTCACATGTGCTCACAACTTGAAATGTAGAAATTTTCCAATCAGACGTGAACACAGCATGACAGATTCTGAGGATACACATGGAATGTGCAATTACAGAGAGTGCCATTAGAGAGAGTCGAGTGTATTGCTAAAACCCAGCAAGTAATGAAAAAGTTGCAAATGTCCTGAGAAGATAATAAGTGAAACGATCAAGAATATAATTCTCGTAAAGGAGAGTGGTTATCGTACCTGGACGACATCCAGTCGATTGGCAGTGCTATCCATGTCATTTCCTAGTTCGTCCATGAGATGCCCCTACAAAACGGGTCACAAGTCGGCCTGTAAGCCTCTAAACATTTGAACCAGAGGGAAGTTAGCGGCCGGAAGATTATAACAGTATATGGTATCCAGAAACTTCGTAAGAGGAAGTATCACCTGCACTGCTAGTTCTTCATGAATAGAGAGGCCAACATCACCCAAGCGTTCCACAGTTGCACTTAAGTCGTCCAAATCCTCATCTTGTTCTCTACAAAACAGAAAATGAAGAACAGTTTGAGACGATGATCTCATGAGACTGAACAAGAACCTACAAGTACTGGAGCATCACAATTTATACCTCACAAACAATACAAGCAATTTCATGAGGAACACGTAATGAGAGGGGATCCTCCAAGGGGTTACCTGTGCAATGACGATCCAAAGCAAGAAGAAATTTTCAAACATACCATAATATCATAAATCGTCTTAACTAGTCAAAGGCTCAATTCACAGCACTTACTAAGTCATTTTCTGTTCCGTCCTAGACGCTAGAAAACCAAAAGAGCTCTCGGAAAACCACCACAGCTTACTTCATGATGAGGGCTTGTCGATCAGATTCACCAAGGTAGTGGTCATCCATTCCATGGTTGGAAGTAGGTTGAAATTGGCTCTCCAGTCTCATTAGCTCTCGACGACTCATTTGGCCATTACTTGCTTTAATGTTCCTCTCGGCAGCCACTTTCAACTTCTCTGCCACTGATTGAACCTATCACGTTTGCGATCATCATTAGCCCCCCAGTGCTAAAACAAAAAAGTCCACTGGGAATACAGTCAATTAGAGTAACTATCAGAACATATTTCAATTGCTGAAAAATGTGGGGTTATCAATTTTTCATTCTATTGGTATATATTATTTTATTACCTCCCTGACACTTCGTGAATGATTTTATGCCACTTTGGGACATTTGCTCGGTTAGGGGTTGGAAACAAACAAAGAACCTGCGGATGTGAGAGAACTCAGACATATGCTGAATTACAAATAAGATGGAGAAGGACAAATAGTATACAAGGGTTCTTAATGAAAATTATGGAGAAGAAACCTGATTGCGTGTCGAAGCAGTCCATTTCTTGCGGCGTTCAATCTCAACACCGTCCACACTAAATCGAGCTGGATCTCTCTCAGCAACGCCAATCGCCCGATCCAATTCGTTCACCTGGGAAAAATTTGTTTCAATCCAAAAGGTTTAAAACAGTTTTCAAATCACCAAAGGTTTAACAGAAGAAGTACTAGTTAGATACTCGACAATGCGTGGGTTGTTGATACCGACACCGACATATCCTATACCCGGTCGTGTTGGGAAAAGAGTAATACAGAGTAATATAGAGTAATGTAGAGTAATCACGAATCCTAATTGCTACACTCTATAGGGTTTGTGATCTATGAAGATCGTCAAAGAGCACCCTCACGCCGGAATCAGGGGTCTTCATCTGCCAAGGGTCTTCAAAGCATCAGGCCTGGAGGAAGAAACCCTATCTAAGCAGGCAGGATTTCCTCCTCCATGCTCTTTATAGTACAAACTAACCTCATCGCAATTAAATAAGTTGCAACCATAAAAATGAGATCAATTCACGGTTTATCCCACCTCTACTACTCTAATGAAATGACTTAGAATTCTCATGTTGTGTGAAGACTCTCAGCCTCAGTGTAGACTTTGGCATGTAACCCAAACCCTACTACATTATTGTCCCCGATTATGAGACTACCACGAGAAAAGCATTAACGAGAACCACCAATTATATTGAAACTAGGGCACATTCAAACCCCTAATGTGATACACTCAGAACTATGACAAATCTAATAGAACTAAACCGGCAAGATGAATCCATTAGTACTCAAGAAGAGGACTTAGTACTTTTTCTGTTTTTTCAAGCATTGCTTTTAGTCTCTGTTATTATGGTAACACATACAAAATCCAATCTGTTCGGTTTTAGTTTCAAAATAACCATGGTACTTTCTTTTAAAGAACTTCATACCAAGCCACATTCCATTCTGATTTTACCTGCCACTCGATACTCTCGCACGAAGACAGAAGCTCCTTCAGAAGAACCTCGCGCTCTCCAGCAGACGAAGCAGGCAGCTGCTCCCACCGTTGCAATGTCACCTGCAACTTCACAACCTGACCACAAGGAATATGACCAAAATCACCACATTAGAATGTAACCCAAAACTCTAAAATCAACCAAAAAAATCTCTCCAACAAACCCCAGCGAAATGAACGGAAACCTTACCGACTCTTGAACCTCCTCTCTCACGAGGTAGAAGGGATCCAACGCCGACATGATGGTGATGAATGGCGCCCTACAAACCGCTTCCAATCCGCCACCAAATCACACCACCATCCTGACCTAATCTCAAAAACCCAACATCGCTCGCAGCTACTGTACAATGCAGGGGTTGATTTAGGGTTTCTCGCAATCGCAAAGGTTGTTGTTGCTGTGATGCGAATTTTGATGACTTTCAAAAGCAAGATCTGTGAATTCTTCTAAAGTTTCTGAAAAAGGGCGACTTCCTAAAAGCAGGTCGGGAAAATTGGGTGAGTACTAGTGGAATTTGCTGAGTCTAAGTCAAGTGATGGAGTGATTGTAGTGGATCGATCGGAAGAGTGTCAAAACCAGATATGGAGATGGAGATGGAGATTTGTGAGAGTAGCTTGTTGCCAGCAAGTGGTCAAGGTTTGAAGAAGAGGGAACGTGTGAGAGAGAGACTTCGGAATCTAGTGTGGGTTGGAATTTAGTGTGGCTAGAATCAACGACTTGGAAAATTCGACAATATGATCTATTCTAATGGTCTACTCAAGTACTAATGGCATGGGCCATGTTTGTGAGAGCGCAAAATTAGTGTCCCTAGAAAAGATTTGTTTTGTAGAAATTAGGGCAATGTAGTAAAATTTCTAGCTAGATGCACTAATTAACTCTAACAATTCAAATACTCACCCTTTAGCAACACTAGTCATTTGCTATTAGTTAGAATAGAGTTCTTTACAATACTACCTCTCATTGACCTAAATATGATAAAATGTTTGTTCAAATTCAATACTAATTTTGAATAGAAACCAATGGAAGTTGAAGAATTATTTGAAGCAACCAATGAGAGTTGAAGCATTTTGTACTACAAAAATTTCCTTTGAAGGGCAATTTAGTGTCAATAGTAGATGTTTCTATCACCTCAACTTTGAAAATTCATAGTACATTCACTCAAATTTTCAAAATTCTCAAACCATTTGCACTCTTTTTTGTTTACATTTGTTAACATCCATATTACAATATTTTTTCTCAAATTGTGTTCAAAATGTTGGTTTGAAAAAAGGTACTCCCTCCATCCCAAAATAAATTCAAGGTTTCCAAATATACTTGTCCCAAATTAAATTTGAAATTGATTCTCTACAACTTGAAGGAAAACAATTGAAGTTAGTTCAAACACCCTAAAGCTAAAGAATCCACAAATACCATGCTCTAGAAGCTATATAGCAATTTGATCCTGCAAAGAGAATCAAAACGCAACCTCTAATCAACCAAAGGCGAAAAATTCAACCCACAACTATACAAAAAAACCTACTACTAACAAATCTCTTATTGAAAATTTCCTAAACTTGAATCACTACACATTGTTGGAATGGAATACAGAGGACATCAATGGACATCATTGCACCAACATTGCTTGGAAAATGATCAAAATTAATACCACAAAAGCAATTCTAAAAAGGGACAAAATTTTGTCGATTTTGCTACTTGTTTTCAACATGTACTACTTCATTGTTGATTTCCATTCTTCCATGCTTAGTGAGGTATAGTAAAAGCTATAGTAACTATGCAATCTTTTTAAAATAGAAGGTACTCAAACACTACTCTAGCCATTTCTAAGAAAACTTGATTTATTTTGAGATGGAAGAAGTATTTGTTTTAGGTTCAAATACCTTACACATTCATATTATTTATAATTGAATGCATATTTGTGCTTCACCAATGGAATCTTCTTATTTGATTTTTCTAAATGTTTATAGATTTTTATATTAATTTTATATATTTGCATGATATCATAAGGATTTAGAGTTTAGGACAAAATCAACACACCTTGGTTAAAAATATTTTTTCATTTCCTGAAAATAAGATTCAATATTGTAAATGCTACAAACAAAATATTACACAAAAAAATTCTGCTCCAATTTTCTGTCAAACCTTCTTTACACATAGTATAGATTTCCATAACTCTTCTTTTGAAATGTTCCACCATAAAAAAGAAAAATTTTAATTTACAAAATGGACCTCCAAAAATGATGTCATTAAATAGGAAAAATAAAAATTGTACAAAATTATCTTAATTAGAATACAACTTGAAATCTGAAGGGGAAAAATCTTTGAATATTTAAAATACTCAATTCATAGTCAAGTTTAGTAGGAATTTGATTTCTTGAATATTTGAAATACTCAATTCATAGTCAAGTTTAGTAGGAATTTGATTTTTTAAAATTGGTTAGTATAGTAGTAGAAACAAAGGTACAGTAACTTTTGTTTAAAGTTCATAAATACATTATTATTCTAAACTGCACTTTACTACAAATCTTTACTTATGTTTTAATTTTCAACTTTTATCTAGCCTTTCTAGCCCTTCTTGTATAGAACTCTTGGGAACAAACGTACTCATTGAAATTCAACCCATGGAATCACTATGAAACCAAAACTTTAGAGATGGAGTCATTATTAGACTTTTAATCCCTAAAGTATCATATTTTGGTCTTTGAAGTTAAATAAAACCTTATTAAGTTACTATTTTTAGTATTTTGAAATATATATTTTTTAAAGTCTAGTTTTAGCATCAAAAATTCAATTTTTAAAGTAAATGTTCATGATTTTTCTATTCAAGATTTTCTGCAAGGGTGTTCATTGCAAACCTTGATTTTCAGAAATGAGCCTTAAACCTGGATTTAGGAGAAAAAATCACATTAGAAATTCATTTTTAAAAAATTGTTGAGGAAATTTTGAGAAGTCATAAATTGATTTTGGTTATACATGTTATGTCCTTTAACCTCATATCTTTTTAGTGACCTCAATTTTAGATTTGACATTGTAAAAAGAGGATAAATAGCCACTTGAATTCACTTTCACAATTTTAACACCCTCATGATAAAACATTATAATTTTCAATCCATAAGTGATCTTGTTATATTTTCTTTTCCCATGAGATCTCTAAAATGTTTCATTTGAATTCATACAAGTACAATTTTTTTTTTAAATTGATAAAACTCATCAAAATGTTGGTTTTTTGTCCAATTTAGAGCAAATTTCAAGAAGCTCAAAAAATACCTTGGGAATTTTAAGGGTTGATAATTATGTAAAATTTTATACAAATCAAACATTCTCAGCTTGCATCCAACTTAACTACAAGCATGTCATTGCATTGCACATGGATGCAATAGCACAAAATTCTCACTAAAAGGGAGACGTTCTAGATCTTCACCTAGCTCCATATATAAACCACACATCAAGAATTCCACTCAAAATCATTCCAATATTACACTCAAACCAATGAAAATTACCACATAATAAGATTTCATTTGCAAAAAGTGTCTTTATTCAACCTTCTCACATGAAAGACTTCAAGGCATTTGGAAGATCTAAATAAACATATTTTGCAATATTATGGAGCAAGTGTTTTACAAAAGTTTCAAGATTAGTAGAGGCTCATGAAGGTTGTTTCCTAGTATTTAATTTGGTGGACATTGGTGTTCTACTATACTTAATAATTTCTACTATACCCATAATGTTTTGTTCTTATTTTCTAATGTTTGTGGTTTTGTGGCTCTTGATTTTTTTAATGTTTTTTGGATTTTGGAGTCTTATACTACCTTCTAGTGGCTTGTTGATCTATTGAGAATTTTCCAAGGACTTTGTAAACTAATCAAATTTGGGGAATGATATATATATTCTAGCATCTCTAGATTAGACTAAGACAATTGGCCTCACATATGCAGTAGGGTAGTGGATCCTTTGTTGATTCTTTAGATTTGAGTATTATGACCAAGCTATGTGATGGTTTTAGTGGAGTAGAAAGTTCCATTTTGAAAAATCTTAGGGCTGCTTTATACTATGTGGAGAAGTGCACTTGTTAGTCATGAAGTCTTGGTCAAGACATAGTTATTTGAGGCAACCCGTGGGATGCTAAAATCTAAGAAAAGACTATAAAATAATGCCATAAGAAGTCTTAACCAGTTATAGTGTAAATATCAAGCAGAGAACAACTTCAAAAATTGAAGTTTACAAGATAACTTCACCAAAAGGAGAGTTTTGCAATGTGAAAGAATAGGCAAAGAGCTTGTGGATCCCAATTCCTATTATTAGTTACAATAATCCCTAAATTAATGTTGCACTTGATATTGTCACTTTGGAATTCGCATAATTAATTTTCTTCTAGAAATGGATAATAATATAGTAGAACTCCTCTAAGTACACCCTCCATAAGTCAATAAACCTTCGTAAGGCAATTATAGGTCCTAGCGGTCTTGGCTTCCGAAATAAAATAAATAGTTGCACTTAATGAGAGCAAGCCAAGCAATAAGTGGTGGACCTCACCTTGTCAAAAAAAATGGAAAATATTCTTGTGAACAAGCTTCATGACTTGAAGATGTAGTATGTGTACCATAAGAGCAATTTCCTATATAGTGCGAATTTTCTCTAATCCCTTAAACCTATTTAAACTAATTTTGTCAAGTAGTTCCAAACCGATTGAGTTAGAAGAGTTCTATTGTATAGGGCAAGATGGATCAATATGATTCTATTATTTCAATTGATCGATACCTTAAATTAGGTTGTTTGTTTTGTTTTGTTTTGTTTTGTTTTGTTTGATGCATTGAGATTGACAAATTATTAAGCCTCCCATTACTTTTTTGGTACTGCTTGAAAGTTCTTGGCAAGGAAGAGTGCATGGACTTTGTTTCATGACGTTTAGACAAATAATGTGAAAGTTATGGAATTTCAAAGTTTTTATGAACTTAAAAATTGATTTAAATTACATTTTATTTTAGAAAAATCATAATTTTCATATTGTACATCCAAATGCCATGAAATAAAACCCTTGCACTTCTTTGTGTAAATAGCTTTCTATTCATGCCAAGTTTTGTGGTGTTTGGACCTATAATGTAAAAGTTATGGATTTTTTCAAATTAAAAAACTTGAATTAAATTATTTTTATTTTGAAAAAAATATAACTTTCACATGGCATGTAACAAGGCTACAAAACAAAGCCCTTCCACTCCTTTGTGCGTAAAGCTTTCTATTTGTACCAAGAACACAATACGGTATAAAATTATTGCATTTCAAAATTTTAATGAATTAAAAAATCAGAAAATTATTTTTACTTTTATTTTGGATGTAGCAATGGCACGAGGCACACTAGTCAAGCATAATTGAAGATTTAAAAATTCTGTACCTTTTTTTTTTTATCTATGGGCAATGAAGGAAGTAACTTTAAAGTACCAATTAGTTTGAAATGTAAATTGTTTTGTGTTGTAACGGTTGCCACTTGATTCATTTGCAAGAGTGTGTTGGTAAGGTAAGGTCCACAAATCGCCCATTTAAGAGCTAAAACTAAATTTGGGAAGGTGGACTTCTTGAAATATTTTTCAATAAGCTTTTCTTGATAGACAAATGGAATTGACATCTAGACCAAGTTGTTTCATATTTTTTGGAGTTTTGTAGAATTAGTTATGAAATTTTGAATTTGAAATTGCACAGGGCTCTAAAATTGTTCTCTTCCTCAAATGTACACTATTTGTACATTGTTGAAGGCTACAAAAAAGAAACATGTAGAAATAGTATGCATTTGAGGAAGTGGGCGATTATAGAGCCTATGCACTTTTAGAACCTCCTACCTTAGTGATAAGACTCACCTTTTGCTATGTCTTTGCTTAGTTAGTGATGTAAAAATTCTACCATACTTTGCATCATAATTGTAGAAGGATGTTGTGGACACTAAGTGTTTAATGGATGACTAAAAATCCTTCTATGTAGGATAAGAATGCAAATGTTTCATCTTTGGAATTTTATGTGAAAGGGACAATAGTTTGACCTCCAATGAATGCTCTTGGTATGGGAGCAAATGATTCACACAATACCAAAAAAGTTGAGTTCCGCAATGATTAACCCGTCCTTCTAGAGTTAATTAGGTTTATTGGTCTTTGCAATGGTTCTTATTATATTTGTAATGTGCTTTTTGTTACTCCTATATGACCAAGCTAATAGTTAATTATACTATAGAATATGATATTGGTATATTTTGTTATCTTCCTTTAAGCCTCACGATGAATTATTTCAAATTGTTCAAGTAGCCACTTTTAGGTACTTGACAATAAAATTTTGAATCTATCCCCATGTATAGTTAGATGCAATCATTAATGGACTTGGTCCATTTTATTTCAAATTCTTTTAAAAAGTATAGGAAAATGCACTTGGATTTTTATTTATTTAATTAATTAATTAATTAATTTATACAACAAAGATAAAACCTCAATTTGGCTCATACCTTCTCAATGTTATGGCAACAATTACTCAAAAATTTAAGGATGTATATGAAGACCTTCTATACAAATTGAATGTTAATCTCTAAATGCTCGAGGCATCAAATTTTGGTGTTGACAATATTTAAAAAGTTAAATAAAACCTAACTAAGCTGCTATTCTTAGTAGGTTATATTTTTGAATTTTTTTTTGTGAAGTCTAGTTTTAATATCAAAAATTCAATTTTGAAAATGATTGATCACAATTTTTTTAATCATGACTAGCGGTTGGTGCTTGCTTTGCTACGCATTAACTATATTAATTTCATCAATTTGGCTCCAATTTGGCTTTAATCACATCAACCTCTTGAAATTAGATTAAATTGAAGCTCAAATTACACTCAAATTGTTCAAATGAAACTCAATGTTCAAATCACCATTCTATACATGAATTCAAGTTTATTCAAAACAAATGTAAAGAAATTACCTTAGAGGTATTGTTAAGCTCAAGAACACCATCACTTGATAAATTCTTTACTCACAAACAATGGTGATCAAAATTGAAGAATTGAAATGCAAATTTGTCAAAGTATAAAGACTTTGTAAATACTTTGTTGTAGAATTCAAAATTTCTTCAATCTAACAAAGCTTCAAATCATTTGGTAGTAAGAAAAGAACATTAGAATTGAGAACATTCAAAACTTCAACATTCAAATCATAGAATTGTGGAAGTAAAATAAAGTGTGAAGCCAAGAAATATGAAACCTCTATAATATCACAATACCTCTATAATATCACATTTTAACACTGTGTGATATTACATAGGTGAAATGACCGTTGGAATTCTATAATATCACATTGTGTGAAATTATAGAATGTTATAGAGGGATTGAATCTCTGTAATATCATACAGTGTAAAAATGTGATAGTACAGAAGACCTTGTGATTTTAGTAGTATGATTTTGTGCAAAGGTGTTTATTGCAATCTTGACTTTCCATAATGTTGAGGTGAGGGCTCTTGGAAATGAGCCTCAAATACACTAGATCTTGGAAGAAAAATCACATTCAAAATTCATTTAAAAAAATAATAGAGTAGATTTTAAGCTATAAATTGATTGGAATTATGCACATTAAGCCCTTTATCTTCATTTTTTTCAGTAACCACTTTTTTAGATTTGACATGTGAAAAGAGGAATGAAAGACTTCAAATCATTTGTGTAGCTTTAACACCCTCCTAATCAACATTATAATCTTTCAATCCATAAGTGATATTGTTTTGTTTTGTTTTCCTATGTGATCTCTAGCATGTCTAGTTTGGATCTATACAATTACAATTCAAATAAAATTGATACTCCCTTTGTCTCAAAATAAATCCATGGTCTCTAGTGGGAAACTAGTCAAAATACTGCAGATTTATTTTGAGATAGAGGGAGTACAACTTACCAAAATGTTGGCTTTTTGTTCAATTTAGAGTAAATTCCAAGAAGCTTAAAAAAAGCTTTGGACATTTAGGGATTAAATCAAAATTTGAGGAGTGATTCTATTGCTCTAGAAGAGACAAAGACACTGCTTGTGACTAAGTCACAAGCAAAGTAGATCAAAATCCAAAGGGTGTAATAAACACATACTAAAGAAGATGATACATAGTCTTCTTTGCACTATCCCAGATATAGTATCTTTTTACCCTTCATCAAGGTTCTGAGTTTGAGGATGTTTCTCCCTTATAAAGTTGCACAGTTCAATGGTGCAGACCACGTGCTAGTGTTGATATGCTTCGCTTCGAAAGTCCGGTCCAACAGTGTGTATCACTTGGAAACCTCACAAGTAATTCCATACAACTCCAAAAATTATGAACGACTTATGTTGGATTCCATTTTCTCTAAGAAACATGCACAGCCAACATAAATTCAAGATTAATTCTCATCATAGTTGCCAGGTTTAAGGGAACTTACAAAATCTGGAGTACAGAGAAGAACACAGCAGTGACGGCACCAAGACCATTCCTGATCTAGAGTGGATGTTCACACCACATGCACACAATTCTGTCAAGAGCCGTCAAGGGCCGTGTGAGCGCAATCATATGACCTCAGCAGCCCACTCCTTTTGGTTGTCAAAGAATTGAATTGTCCAAGAATAGCAGTGCACTGCATACATACATACATACAAGTTCCAGAGATCCAAGGCTTCTAAAACAATTAGCACCGCCAGTTCTAACAACAAATCTGCACTGTCTGCCAGTTTTTGCGAACCCGTGCTGCTACAGTGATGAGATGCCAAGAGTCGATCGTTTACCCCAAAGAATCAGCTTCCCCAAAGAGGCGATAGAACATGCACGTTGATAGACGCCATGAGGAACCCACGCTGATAATGTAGGACTTGCAGTCTCCATGCAAGTAGGCTGTCCTCCAGAATGGGGAAGCGAAACTGTCCCTCCTGGCTCCCGTTTGAAGTTATGAACCTCAGGAGCTGCCCATTTCTAAGGAGAATCGCTGAGCTCGGTAATCACAGGTGTGAAGTTGTTGTTGCTGTTGTGCTGCTGCTGCTGCTGCGACAAGAGAACAAAGTTGACGCCAGCTGGAGAGCCTCCTACCAATGGGTCAATGTCGGCATTGTTTCCAGTAGGCGTGCCGGGAGCAGGCTGATGAAGGTGCCCGGGTAATGCGGGCTCAGCTGCTCCTCCCAACTTCCGCCGCTTCGTGGCACTGTCGCCCTTTTCCTTCCTTTCCTTCCCAATGGTCACCGTCTCTGAGCGCATTTGCTTGCATAATTCTCGTATCACTCGCATGCCTACAGTCCAAACTCAGTAAGTCTGTGTGGCTAGACTATCACTGGGAGAAGATAAACATTAACAATTCTAAAGTATTAACACAGGGAGAGCTGGATTAAGCAAGTAATGTAGAAGTATATGAGGAATTGACGAGCAAAATTCTCGTATCACTCGCATGCCCTATCCTCTTATCACTCGCAGTTCATCCTCTATGAGTGAGTGTAGCTAGGATGTCACTGGTAGTAGATAAACACTAACACTAACACATGAGAGTTTGAGTAAGCAAGTTATGAGGAAGTTAACTTTCATAAAGTTCATGTTCATTGGTTTGCATCAAAGACCAAGTGATGGATGTTAGTACAAGCTTGTAGGTAAATGAGGATTCTTGTGTCACTTGCATGCCTATAGTCCACCCTTTGTAGGTGTGTAAAGTATCAATTGGGAGAAGATGAACACTAACACTTTTGTAGTATCACTACATGAGCGCTTGAATAAGCAAGTTACTTAGGAAGTAGACCTTTAGAAAGTTTATGTTCATTGGTTTGCCATCAAAAATTCAAGTAATGAATGTTTATACAAGTATACAAGGGGACAAATGAACCTATGATTTCCACTTTTATCACATATGAAGGACAAAATAATGATGAGGGGAGTGTTGGTATAGAGAAGGTTGTCCACACTTAACCCTATAAGGACTAACACTATTGTCACATTCCAACACCATTTCCAAGCTCAATTTGTCCTTATAATTTATATGTGAGTTTTCATTTTATATTTTTATTACACAAGATTGTATGTTGTCTATCAATGCGGGAAACTCAAATACTTTTGTAAAAACATGAAAGTTTATAAAGGTTAATTTCCTTAGAACTTGATGACATAACCAAAAAGATCCAATTAATTTGGAATTTCATCTTAAGGTACAAATGGCAAATGAAGAATAGTGTGAAATTTTCTCAAAATGATGTTTTGAACAACCCTTACCAATGACCTTTAAGTCAAATTACAACTACCAAGCAAAATTTAGACTTTATATTTATAACAAGAACAAAAAATTTATTTCGATGAAATTTTATTTTTTCAAAATTTTTGGTGGAAACATCAAATTATTGTGATTTAAAAAGTGTGTTGCACTAAAAAAAAATTGTAGAAATTATAATTAACATAGAATAATCTGAGAATTTTACCAAAAATGAAGTTGAGGGTGAAAAACAATAATTTGCAATTTAATCAAAAGAATAATAAGAGGAAATAAGTATAAAAACACAAAAATTACTATGTAATTTGGATTCTAACACGGAGCATGCAATTGCAATAATTCACTGAATTTTTGAAATCTTTCAAATTCATAAGATACAGCAGAAACTAGGCTTGTCAGTCTTCATTCTGTTATTTGAATCAAATACAAAAATTGGATGTATTGAAAGACACAATTGAGTTTGATTGAAAACATCCAACTTTTGGATGCAAAGGACCTAACTCAAAACGTGTTCGTAATATATTTTAGAGAGGCTGAAGACACTCTCGAACTTCACAGTGTAGTATTTACACATGGGCAGCTTCAGATTTCACAAAAGAGTGGGTACCTCGACGAATGTTGCGTGCAGATTTGCAATTCCGATAATAAGGAGTCTTCAGCACCTGGAAAAAAAACGAAACATATCAGTGATGCCATAACATTCATTAGAGGCCAGAACAACTCTTCTGCAGCCCCAAGAACCCAAATCCATCATTGTAATTCTATCAAATGTTAAGCTAAAGTTTGTATTTCAGTTTGCTATCACGCCACTAATAGCATCACACAAAGTGCATCATTCTGATTCTAACAAATGTTTAACCCTCTAAGGACAATGCAGACCAGGGTGGTCCAATGGATGATAAAGGATCCTTCTACGTAAGACAAAAGTGCATATGTTCATCCTTTGGTATTTTGTGTGAAAAGGGGAGGTCTAGCACAATAGTTTGACCTCCAATGAGTGCTTTTTGATGTTTTTTTAAGTAGATGATTCACACTGTACCAAAAAGGATGGTTTCCATGATGACCTACCCACATACTGCCAATAATAACATAGCAAAGAGCCCATCATTCTTATTCTATCAAAATGTTGTAATTAGCTAAAGTTTGTATGTTGGTTTGCAATCTTTCCATTAATGACACAGCAAAGAGTCAATACGAACTATATGGGCATAGAGGAATGCTTGATAAAACTCAAGATCAAGCCAACTAATCTTGGACCCCAGTCATGGCAGAATGCAATGCTGATTTCAATTGTCAAAGTAAAGAGTGCATGCTTAAAGGGCTAAATAATGTTATGGTAGACCTGTAAGCCATCCAAAGCGGAGAAAATCCAACACCCAAATCCATCCATCTGATTCAATAACAAGTTAAGCTAACTGTTTTCACGTTGCTATCTAGCCATTACTAACTAACATAGCAAAAAGAGTCCATGGGAGCTGTAGCTGTAATGGGAGTAGACGAAACGATGCTTGCTAAATTTCAAGCCTATCTCGAACGAGCCATACCATTCTCAAAGTCAAGACTGCAGAGCTTCCAAGGGCAATAAAAAAGAATGCAAAGGCATACACCCTCGGCATGTAAGCAATGCAAAGACGAAGGTCAACAATCCAACATGAAAGGCCAAAACCTAACGGGGAAGAACCGAAACGGGCGGACCAGCGAAAGCTGTACCAGCAGCGTGTTCATCCGAATCTCTTGCACCGCTTGCTCCAGCTCCGCAAACCGGGACGTCCCCGCTGCCACGCCCTGTTGCCTGCGCTTGCGCAACGCCGCCTTCTCAACCCTCTCCTTCTCCGACGGATCCATTGCACCTCACAACAACAGCACCAAGAAGACGATAACAACAACAATCCCTCTCTCTCGGTTGGTGCGGATTCAAGCTTCCTCCGCAACAACACACATACGAAATCGGTTGATGCTTGCGAGTATGAGCATTGACTTGCGAACATTGACAGAGTTGACAGCACTGAGAAGTCGATTGAGGGGAGGGGGGCATCGGAGTGCGTGCTACAGAGAGAGGCTTGTGGTTCGTGGTTCATGGTTTTAGGTCCTGGGTCCGTGGTCCTCGTCCCATGACCGTGCAGTGGCTTTTTCTTGGTTCTAGAAAAACTGACTACCGTAGTTACACCTTGTAAGGCAGGTTTGGCGGATAATAATTCTATAATAGAGTTATAATTGTAAAGTCATGCAAAAATCTTTCAAGTGGTGCCTCTTTCAATACTTACCCTAGAAAGTGTTTGAATTCTTAAACTGCTTTAAAGTTTTTAGGAATAACAACAAGGCATGACTTACTCTATATGATTTTTTTGAAATGTAAAACCTTCATTTAGGAAGAATCCAACTTGACATGATTAGATTACATGCCTTGTTGACATTCCACAAAAATCAAGTAAGAACAAGCTATAAAAACATTCAAATAGTGTAAAAATTAAAATGATTTTTAGAATAAGTATTGAATTGGATTTCTAACCTGGCTTTACAATTTAACTCTAATGTTGTAAAATTTGGACATCACATGTATAAGGTACACACTATTTTTTATAGAAATATTTTAAAGTTCATGACAAAGAGTAGTTGTGTTTTTCTTTCTTCTTGATTATATTTTTCATAGTTTTTTTTATACTTGCATAGTTATATTTTTATATTGCTTATCAAATTCAAGTTGAAAGGTATTACTTTCATTTATTCCAAATAATAATAATAATAAAAATAAATGTCAATAATTTTGAAAAAATATTATTTAAAAAATTACATGTAAATTTTTTTTTATAAAATATCTTAATGTTTAGCATGTATTAGAGCTTATTTTTATTGAATCAAAATGTATCAACTTTACCCTTCACTTACTATATGATAGATGGAACTATCTTAAACCATTCATTTATATTGATGCACATAGATATTGTCAAAACTACACACAAATAAAATCATAAATCTTCAATACATAATTGATTTTATTTTTATATTTTTATAATTTCTATAAAATTTTAGAGTTCAACTTGAAGAAATAGGTACATTCTTTGATTTGTCTTTAAAAAGACTTGCAACCATTCACTAAAGACTATATTATTTTATAGTCTTATTGTACCATGTGTAAAGTTGAAAACATCTATCACAACAAAGGTTAAATTTTGCAATGCAAAAAAGAACTCAAAATTTTCAAGAAATGATTTTTGGGATTCTCAAAGAAGCATGAAATGTATTTTTTTATTAAGTAATTGGATTGTTATTGGTTGACCACCCCAATGACAAGCTTTGTATATTTAAGATTAAAGCCATATTGTTACCACTTCAAAAGATTTCTAAACAATAATAGTTGGGAAGATAGATCATTGGTCCTAAATATTTCCACCTTCTGGCCTAGTTTAATTATGTTTTAATGTTACAGAAATGTACTATATACTGTGATAGTAAAGCAAGAGTGCAAGATATTTCCTAATGTGGTTTTAGAAATGGGTAGATTAATCTATAAACCACAAATTAGGTTTTTATTAAATCAAACCTTATTATATTGATTTATCCTATTAATGTGCACGAAACTACTTTAAAATCGTGCATGTTAAAATATTATCTCAAGGATTACTTCATTTTACCGATTTCTATAAGAATAAAATTTTATAATGACATTCATTTTGCACCCTCACTACTAGGACAAATCAACACTACTAAAATCATAAGTCCCTTTGTAATATCACAAATGCTACCATTGATACTAGGGGCTCTTACTTGCTATGCTATGCATTCATTGTATTACATATTAGTAAAAATCTGATATATTTGAATAGAATGCATGATAATGATTTCGATAAGTTTTTAAAATAATTATTTTAATTATTTTATCACTACAACAAAAACACTGTTTTATGACTGCAAAATATGATTGCAGTGAGTCGTAAAATCAAAAAATATGACTCACGTAGAAATCACTGTAGATGACTCGGAATATGATTGACTCTAGTAGTTTAGAAGCAATTGCTTCAGACATCAGTCATATTGGCAATCATATAGATTGAAGGGTATAAATATTCATATTTAGCCATAGTATGCCAACATGGCGTATACGTTGACTATCATAGGGAGGTCTTGACTTTTTCTTGAGGTGCCCAAGCAAACAAAAAAAATCCTATATTGAATATGACTGTGGTGAGTCATATTTTTTGATGACATGAAATATGACTATAGTGAGTCATATTTTGCAGTGATGTGAAATATGACTCTTCTGAGTCATATTTTGTAGTAATGTAGAATATAACTGCAGTGAATCATATTTTTTGATGACAGGAATATGACTACGGTGAGTCATATTTTTTATTCATGTAGAATGTGACTGCGGTGAGTCATATGTTTGGTTGATGAGGAATATGACTATGGCGAGTCATATTTTTTAGTAATGTGAAATATGACTTTTTTCAGTTATAATTTTGAATGATGTGTTAGTAAAACAATTCTTTTCAGTTATATTTTTTGATGATTTGTAAAATGACTATGTGTAGTCATACATCAACATAATTTAGTAGTTAAGTTAGAGAATCCATTTCATTAAAAATGAATACATGTGATTTCTTAAATGGGTAAAAATTAATCACATTAAAAAGTCAAATACAAGAAAAAATGTGATTTTTTTCAATAACAGTTACTAATATAAAATATATCACAATGGCTCTTCATATATATATATATATATTTCCATATACTTGTAGAACCTATATTTCAACAAAAATGTAAAGATGTTATCTCTTTGTATTGCAAGTAGCCTTCAATAACTTCATTTCAACTTCCAATGCCTACATGTATAAACAAGAAGGTTAGTTTTAATAAATGAACAATATAATTCAAACTTCAAAGATTTAAAGCACTTCAAAAAATTATAAATAACAAAAAAAAATAACAATGATGATAGAGGGACTAAAAAGCAAAAAGTAACAAAAAAGAATAAGCAAAAACTAAGTGATATTATAACTACAAAATATAACTAGGAGGCAAGAAGAAGCAAAACCTAAGAAGGAAGAAGAAACAAAAGTTAAAAAGCAAGAAGAAGCAAAATCTAAGATGGAAGAAGAAACAAA